>CM040176.1:30725000-32117500 GCA_022606695.1 Vaccinium macrocarpon | reverse complement strand
CGACTCTTGTACTTCTGCGTCAATATGCACGCCAATTTCATTCATGGGGGATTGTTGGAAATTTTATAATTTTGGTATGAATTAAAATGGGCACGAGGAGGGTCTCTCGAGGCAACCGATGTGTTCCATTTTTATGTACGCTTAAGTCGTGGGAGTACATTCCCTCGTGATGAGATTCATTGTCTTCATTAATTTCCATGAGTCAATTCCACATGCTTTCCTTGCAAGCCAAGGCGAGAGACTTACCTTGCAAGCCAAGGCAAGGGATTTTCCTTGCAAGCCAAGGCTAGCTTTCCTTGCAAGCCAAGGCAAGAGGCTTTCCTTGCAAGCCAAGGGACTTTCCTTGCAAGCCAAGGCAAGGGTCTTTCCTTGCAAGCCAAGGCAAGGACTTGGGGTGGACTTGGCCATTGGTTGTCTATAAATAGGTCCATCCTCTTCTTGCTAAGACAAGTCATTCGTACTCGATAACTCACTTCCAAAAAATCCATTTCTTTGAGAGAGTGAGAAGAGACGCAAAGTAAGTTCAGCCAAGGCGGTCGACGGTGGTGTTTAAATTAAAATTTCGTGGTTTAGCCGTTTTATCCGGGAGGAAGAAAGGCAGAGTCTACAACACCACCCAAGGTAGGCGGCCGAATCTTCTTTAAGGAGACCGTGGTATCACGGGACGGGGCAAATTTCGGTTTGTAATTAATTTTGTACTCCAATCTTGTAATTTGTAACATCAAGTTTTATTATCAATAAGAATTGTTTTGTGGAATGCTTTTATTGCCAAGTATTCGAAACATTTTCGTTTTATCCAACAGTATCAAGCCTACTCGCGTTGTTTCCGAATCAGCTTTCATTCTTTCATATGAGTTTTGGAGAGAAAGAGGTACCTTTCCAAAAAAATAAATTACTTATATGCATATATATATATATATATATATATATATATTCTTTTTTTGGGGGGGGTTTGTCTGGGGCCTAATTAATCCCTTAAATACTTAGATTATTTTATTGTTTATGCATACATAATTCACGCACACACACCAAGCACACCTCCATGATAACGGTGAGTTGCCACGTACAATTTCACATTATGTATCAACAAACTTAATAGGTGTTGCTACACAAGCCTAAATTTTTGAGGGAAAATTTGCTCCTAAATTGCTTGTGCGGGTCTTATTTCCATTGAAATAACAAGCACGAAATTCTTATTATTTATCAGACTACTTGATGAATTAGGAACTTTGTTAAGGGAAATGAACATTCAAGTGCACGTGTGTGGCAGTGAGGAGAAAAAGATTGGGAGGGGACTCACCTCCTGATCTTTCCAATTCCTATTGTTTGTTTCCTTATCCCCCTCTGCCTTCATGTGCCATCGGGTGTGTGGGAAGTGTGAGGTGTTCAGGGTATTTATACTAAGGAATTAGTTTACCAATAATTTCCAGATTTGTCTAGTTGCATCCTACGTAATCTGAGCATGAGATGTTTGGTGAATTAATTACATACATGAACCATCTTATTACAAGATGACAACTCACCCCCTTTTCGGATGCCTCTTGCTTGGGCCCCAAGTTTCTCACTTTGCGGCGACTCATGCTGCGTTCTTGTGTTGCGTTATTGCTAACAGGGTCGAATTGGTATCCAAAAATAGTTATACTTTATTTATTTTATTTAAAAATACATACTAAAAATATGATATTTTATTTTATAGGCTTTAAGTTACACAAAAATATATTTTCTAATCATAACAGTTGGTGGAATATCAGAAGTTAATTCCGTTTTATAATTCTTTTTACTGTTTGATTTATTATTAAAAGTTGGGGTGTCACATCTTTCTTTCTCTAAAATGAAGACTGACTTTTGAACTGCCAAAATGTGCGCGCATTGGGTACCGCCATAGTACCCAGCCGATACCCAAAATTTTCTCACCCATTTGGGCTTTCCAGCGTTTTCAAGAGTGAGGATTTGGAACCGGTGTTTTCCCAAACCATTTGGTAATCAATTACGTACCCAGCCCAAAAAGAAAAGGGAAAAAAGATGATAGTCAATAAGCTGATCCCAATTAGGCAATTATTGAAAAATTAAAATAAAAAAAGACTTGGATTTTATGGTTTATAATTTTGCCGAATTTAGATGACTTAACCGCAGTCAAATGGTCACTGAAAAAGGGTGATTCTATTAGCAATCCACTGTTTTCTCCATGCAATCCACTTTCTCCATCCAACCCACAACTCAAATTTCCCAAACAAAATTTACCCATACAACCCACTAAATTTACCTAAACTTCTCACAATATCCTTCACCCTAAAAAATCCTAAATCTTCTCAACCACACATCACCACCACCAGCCATCGCCGCCACCACTTGTCACCACCACCAACCATCTCACCTCCTCTCTCTCTCTCTCTCTCTCTCTCTCTCTCTCTCTCTCCATTGTCTGTTTCATTATTTGAAATTCACCATCTGGGTTTGTAGAGTGATGCAAATTAAAATCCAAAATGCGACTAGTTTTCATACTTTAAATGTCGAAATATACACCCATTTTTGACAACCACATGTCAATTCATATTGAAGGTCGAATTTCAAAAATTGGACCTTGTCTATTTTCAACATCCTCGTGTCAAAATTTATGTCTCTATTTCAGCTTCTTAATGTCGAACCAAATACTTGTGAAATTTGTGGGAAAGGACCTTGTCTATGTTCGACAACAGCCTGTGGATAAAATATTATTGTTTTCGACAATAACATGTCGAAATATAACCATTTTTTCAGCTTCTTAATGTCAAAATTTGTGAAATCAAACATGTGAATTTCTTAGGTATCGTTTTCAGAATGCAAATGTTGATGTAATGTGTAGAATTCGATAATATGATGATGAAAAAAGTAACTTAAGTCAACAATTTATTACTGAACTTTGTCTTGCATAATTTTGGTTAAGTGAAAAGTTTCAACATCGATATGTTGAAAAAGTTCACATATTTTGAGGTATGAATGTCGAAAAAAATCGCAGTTTTTCAGATTTGTTCTTGGTGTTCGATTGTTCAAATGGGAACTCATCATTGATTGGATGTCTACTCCTTCATCCTCCATTGAGAGTAAGAAGAACAAGAAGTTTACAAGTGGAAAAAGGGTGGCAGTGGAGGTGGAGGTGGTGGGATTTTGTCTTCACATGAGACTTCAAAAATTTAGAACAGTGAAGAGGGAAAGAAACAGGGAAAAAGAAGAGGAGTTTGGTTGTTAAGATTATTGTAGGGGCATTTAGGTCTTTAGCCAACAAAGAAAATTGAGGACATTTTAATGGGTTGCATGGAGAAAAAAAAAGGGTTGCAAATAGAATCACCCCTGAAAAAAATGGGGTGCTCACTTATCGAGTATTCTATATGTGTTCACATCTCATTTATAATTTGGATTTCGACTAATGATTTGGATTTTTGATACTGAGGCTTCATATTTTACAATATTCCATCTCTTTCCCAAGTTTGAATTAAGTTCTAATTTTTTTTAATTATCATACTTTTCGTGGGGCGCAAAACAAACATTAAATTAATAAGGTAGTATTTTTTAAAATATATGATTGTCAATGTCACACTATTACATATTCAAATTTTTGTTAATGAGAGACTGAATGAGCCTTGGCAAAATCTATAGAAATGATCAGTACACAACAAAAAGGCCACTGTAAGGCTACAACGGGACCAAAATGACGTCGTCTTGGTCCCCTCGCCAAAAAAAGTAAATTTCCTCTTCTCTCTCCATCTATTAAGTGCTAGCCCTCTTCTCTCTCCTACCCCTCACCACCACCACCTCCTCCTCCTCCAACCGGCAAGCCCCTACCCAAACCACCAGTCCCCACCTTTAAGCCATGGCAAAACCACACCAGTGTACCTTTATGAGTAAACAATTGGGGGGAAATGGAAGAAAAACAATGAATCAAAACGTACAAAATGATAATCCAATCACAAAAAGGGTAAGGGGTATAGATGAATTAATGCATAGCTCTGGGAATACTTCATCAAAGTTTCGAAGTAGTCTCTCTTTTGTTTAACCACAGGTCAATGATTTCATTACAAAAACAAAAATAGACGATGTGTGTAGTGACTGGACTGGATCATAACCGAAACTGACATATTCTTTGGCGGCAGTAGGAACAGATCTGCTAGCGGTTAAACCCTAGTTGGAAAGGTAGTCAGATAATGTTCCAAATGTCGAGTTGTGGGCAACAGATACATCGAAATCTTCTTATTTTCCATGAGTTATTCACCGTTTCTGCCTGAGAGGTAATGACCAAACTGGTGGTGGTGGTTTGGGTAGGGGTTTGGCGATCGATGTCGGATGAGGTGGGGGAGGGGGAGGGGGAGGAGAGAGAAGAGGGTGAGGAGGCGGAGAGAGGAGGGTTTTTTTTTTTTTTTGGAGAAGGGGACTAAAACGACGTTGTTTTGGTCCCATTGTGGCCTTTTTGTTGTGCACCTATCATTTCTCCAAAATCTATAAGCTATGGAAGTTTGGAGCTTATACACCAATAGGAATAGAGTAGAGAGATAATGCCATAATGGTGGTGGTGACGAAAAGAATAGAAGTGCAATTTTGAGGATAAATGTGAAAGAAAAATTAGTTTTTTTTTTTTTTTTTGAGATGTAGAAAAAAGAGTAATAAATTTGTGGAACATAAAGCCTTGTTGAAGTGGAACCGTCTTATTTTCCATATAATGTAGTAGTAGTTAGGTGCGGAGCTAATCAAGGATTAGCGGGGTCACGTCACGTGCCCCTGAATTTTATCTCTTTTTTGTTTTGCACCTACTCAAAAAATGTTTGAGGAGCTGGAAATTTTGGAGATTTGGCGTATTGTTTACTATGTTGTCAAAGGTTTCCAACCAAATCAATTAGTCCCTTCAAGAATTAAATGCTGGTTTCATCGAGGCAATTTGCTATTTGCTACTTTGAGTGGCATGTTTGAATCTATCCAATTCATTTTCTAGCTTACCAAATAAAAATTGATTCGCCTTGTCGAGTTTCATCCAAAAGAATTTCTTTAGTAGAGTTCATGGTACTCACTGGTCAACTCGGGGTCAATTGTCAAAAAATTAACGACGAATATTTAGATTTTTCTGCTAATGTTTAGAAGTTGTTTGAATATGTTATGTTATAAGCTTTTGGGTTGTAGACATTTGAATTTTGGAGCTTACTATTTATTTACTATATTTTACTATGAAATTTCTTTAATTTATTCTGAAATAGTGTCCCATCTGAATGAAATTTCTGACTTCGCCACAGAATATAGTGGAATTCGTGTACTTTTTTTTTTATCTTCCCATTCCATCCTAAGAGCCGCACTATTTTTCCTTATTTTGATATTTTCTGTTTGTCTCTGTGGGTCGGGGAAGGTTAGCATGTGTATCGATTTGACTAAGGTCGACCATTGGCTGAACAATCCGAGACTGCCACATAGAAAATAAGTCCACAAAAGACACGTTGGATCGAGAACAAAGTTAATGTGCCTGATAAATTGACACCGCAAAGGGGTGTCCCTCGCGAAAGAATAAAGTTAATGTACATTGACCGAAGAATAGGGTACCTTTAGGGAAAGGGGCCCATATTATGAGAAATTCACTTGTCAGAACCCTTCCTTAAAAGGGAATTAATGCAATAAGAAGTTACAATTACCAAACCTCAAGCTCATGTCGAAATCTGACCATGAGGCGGGGTCATAAAAGTCTTTTGAATAAGGTATTGGCGCAACCCAAAGAGTCGCGACCATGCCTAATATATAATGGAAATATGGGAGATATTAGTGGCTTGGTGGATTAAAAAGAAAAGGGATCACTGCGATGGAATGGCGTGCGCCAACCTTATTGCAGGTGTCATCCTCACGGAATGTGATGTCATCCACGTGGTCCTAGTATACGGAGAGAGCAAGTATCCTTATATTATATGGGGAATATCTGACGGCCAATGATTGGCTGCAGATCCCTATAAATATGAGACATTCTCTCACAAATTCCAATAGATTGATTCATCCCCAAGGCACGAAAAATAGGAGAGAGAAAGTGATCTTAAGTGCTACAATCAAGAACACTGCTCTTATGAGTATACACAGACCCATTTCTCCTAAAGCTCATATACAAAGGGATGTAAACCTAGGAGTGGGCTGCGTACTGCTCAAGGTTGCGAATCTCGCACCATACCGAATTTGAGGAAAACCGGTACTTTACACCTCTAATACCGTCCTGGCTTAAATACTAGTGGGTACCGGCGATTCCGGCCAGTCTCGGGCGAGATGGTGGTAAAAACGATTCCGGCCAGTACCTTTATTGAATCGGCTACTTGGTTTTCTCCGGCACACATAGATCTAACGTTGGAAGAGAGAGAGAGAGAGAGAGAGAGAGAGAGAGAGAAATGGTAGGCATACTTGGTTTGCCATGGTTAATTGAGGAGAGCAAAAGCAGATCTGCCATGGTTAATTCCGAACGAAATTCACGCAGCAGCAGATGAGCAAATTGTTAGGCAACAGCTTCTGAGGTCTAACAAGGGAGCTTTTATACGATGAGGAACCCTAAAACAACATAAGGGCTAAATTATACTTTTGTACATTCACCTATTTTGTATTTACAAATTTGCCCTAAAACATTATTATATCCCTCAAACAAACCCGACAAAACTAATAAATGGTAACACACCCCTATAATTATAAGTTGATAATTCCAAATAGCCTAGATATTATACAATAAGATTGTAGAATAAAAAATATGTATATATTTTATTATTATGTACTGTGGGATTTTTTTCATATGGGAAAAAAAAAAGGCTGATACTTGTAACATTCTCTTATTTTCTCCTATTGACGCGTCGTCTTCCCAAATCACCCTACTGGAAAATATCAAAACATTTATTACATCCATCTCAATTTATTTTTAAATTTCTTACTCTTCTAATATGTAAGATTTCATGTGATTTTAATTTTTTTAGTTAATCTGATCAAAATTTATTAAATATGATTCAAATTATATATAAGATTTATTACTGGTAAAACATATAGCCCTAAAAATTGACCAGTAAATTTGACTTGATAAAATTGATTTTAGTTATGGTAAATTTCACTGAGACCCCCCTGAAATTTTGGTTAATGATGGATGTCCTTTTCACATAGGAGAAATAACAATGAACTCCATGTGATTTTTGTGTGCGTTTCATCGACACACATGATCGATAGTTATCTGCCCTAAAGAAATGAACAAAAATTGACAAATTTATTAATTTTTTTAATTAATTATTATATTTTTAAAAAGGTTGAATATGTCAATATAAGACACTTTTAGCCAATTCGATAGCATGTTTGGTCGAACAACAGTTAGTTGGTGTTGGTGAAATGAACATTAAAAACCATAGGGAAGTCACAGTTATTTTTGACACATGAGGGAGGTATTTATCATTAATACAAACCGAAGGTGTGTAAGTGGAATTTATCCTAATTTTGTCCTTGAATGGAAATATAATAGTACTCCAACAGAGGTCCCCTGCGTCTGTCTATATGGATCCATCCCCACCCACCGACCCTTTCTTCTGTGCCCCAGACGAGACCCTCCTTCTAGAGAGAGAGGAAAATAATCATGACTGTCGGGGGATTTTCGGCATCACCACCACCACCCACGACTTTTTCTCGAATTCCATCAATTGCCCACAAACGCCCTTGTCCTACTCCGTCAAGGGTATCCTCAGCCGTTATCCCTCATCGTCTTTCATTTGAGAATAGTAATAATCCCATCTCTGCTTCATCTCTAAAGCTCAAACCAACAAGATTCGGGGGCGTTTTATCAAGTATCAGCTTTAGGTGCAATAGCAGCACTGGACCAGGGGGTCCTGGCCCCGGTAAGTCTGCACCAGTAGTACTAGTTTAATTCTATTTCTGTGCTGTATAGAATCTGTATGCATGAATATGGTTTGAAGTGAATTTGGGTTTTAGATTAATCGACTTTGTTTTAGGATGTGAGTTGTATATCTTTGATATAGTTTGAGAACATGAGGGTTTTAAACTGAATCTGTGGGTATTTGTTGGGATTTCACGTGGAAGCACCCAAGCACCGAGATTCGAACGCAACCAAAATCACAACCAATGGAAGGACAATGAAAAATAAAATAGAGAGACACAAGATTTACGTCTTTTGGCAACAACACGCCTACTCCACGGAGAGAGGATCCCATTCTTTTTACTACTGTATGAGAATTTTAGTACAAGTAAACTTGAGTATGAAAAGACCCACACCCAAACCTTATACTCTCACTCATACGAGGACACTCTCTCACTCCCTATCTTGCTCTCACCTTGTTCTTTCCCATACACACATGATCATGGATATATATAGAACCTGTAGAACAAGCCATTATGGTTTTGATTGCCTTTTGAACAACCCAAGAAACCCACCACGCATGCTTCCAGGAATTTCAATTCTCCATGCCTTGAAAAAGATACATGATAGTATTCCAAGAGAGACACCTAGGGAATAAATCAACTCATTGGGACCGCAAGTCATCCTAATAAATACCACTGGGAATTCGAACCACTCCAATAGTCTCCACCTTGGTGAGAATTCCAAGCAAACCACCACACGTCACCAAGCTGTATAACCGGCAGCTACGCTACCCGAATCAAATTAAGGTCCAACAATTTGATGTAAACCATACGGCCAATACACATGTGTAGCCGCCCCGTGCCAATAATCATCAATTGACACAAGAGTAGGACCTCAACCCATCCTTTCTACCAACAGGCTTTACACCCTCACAAACTTGGCAACTTAGAAACATGACTTTCTTTGCCGCAAAAGACTCACACCTTGTGCACCCATTTCCTAACGTTCATTGGATGAATTGTTTTGCCAATCAACCAATAAAATCCTCTACACTTCTCTCCTCTCATCAGGACCCTACCGCCGCGTGTGACTTTCATGGCTCCATCTCTAGCAACTTACTTGCACCCAATGGAGTCCATCTGGTTAAGTGAAAATAGATTCGCTCACAACTTTAGGACATAAGCTACACCATCCAAACTACGAATTGATCCATCAAACATTTTTATCTTCCATGCTTGAAACCTTGAATACTACATGGATTTCCATGGCTCAAAAAAAATAGTGACCCACCATCTGTTTTCTTGGAATGTGTCAAAAATTCGTTCTTGGAGAAAGCATTCATAGTTCAACCGGAATCTAAGATCCACTCATCATAAGAAGAAGTGTTTATACCTTTTAAGACTGTGAGGAGATCTCCATCATCCGCTACCACCAAAGAATTGCAACTCAAAGCATCATCGCATTTCTTTCCTTTGTTCTTGCACAAAGGACAATCGCGCTTCACATGGCCACTCTCTTTGCAACTGTAGCATTGTACACTCTTTTCTCCGGAACTAGAACTGGACATGTTGTTTCCACCGAATCTACCATCAGATGTCATTCCCCAATTCCCACTTTCAACCATGAGTGCCAAACTTTCTCCACCCTCAAGAGTTGATCTTTTTAGTACAATGAGAAACTAACGCACACTGCACCTGCTCTAAACTCATTGTATCCTTACCATACAAGAGAGTCGTCACCAAAGTATCATACGAATCTGGAAGCGAAGTAAGAAGCAAAGGGGCCTTGGAGTCCTCTTCTATGTTCACATCATTTTTCTGCAACTGATCCAAATAACCGTTGAACACATTAATGTGCTCCATGAGGGTCCCGCCTTCCTCCATCTTTAGCCAATAAAACTGCTGCTTCAAATGCAACTTGTTGGTCAAGCTCTTCACAAGATAGAGCTTTTCCAACTTCTCCCACAAGGCTTATGCTGAATCCTCATCCATGAAATTTTCTACAATATTATCGTGCTCACACACCTTGACTCCAACTCCTACCGTTAATTTTCTTTTATCGTCTCCGGTTTCGCATCCTTTCCTTTCAACGCTTTAGCCTAGCCCTGTTGAACAAGGATATCTTTTACCCTTCTTTGCCATGGAGTAAAGTTGTCGCTTTCATCAAACTGCTCAAAAGAAAACTGAGAGTTGATTGTTGCCGCCATTGTGGATGTAACAGAACCTGAATCTCAAAAAAAAAAAAAAAAAGAAGGGTCAAGAACCAAGCCAGCTCTGATACCACTTGTTGGGATTACACGCGGAAGCATCCAAGCACCAAGATTCAAACACAACCACAAGCACAACCAGTGGAAGTATGATGAAAAATAAAATAGAGAGAGACAAAATTTACGTGGTTCGGCAATAACACGCCTACTCCATGGTGAGGATCCCGTTCTTTTTACAATGAGAATTTTAGTACAAGTACGTATGAAAAGACCCACACCCAAACCTCTATACTCTCACTCATACAAGAACACACTCTCACTCCCTGTCTTGCTCTCACCTTGTGCTGTCCAAAGCATACATGATTGTGGCCCATGGGCATATGTAGAACCGGTAGAACAAGCCATTATGGCTTTGATTGCCTTTTGAACTACCTAAGAAAACCACCATGCATGCTTCCAAGAATATCAATTCTCCATGCCTTGAAAAAGATCCATGATAGTATTCCAAGAGAGACACCTAGGGAATAAATCCACTCATTGGGACTACGTGTCATCCCAATAAATGCCATTGGGAGTTCAGACCATCCCAAAAAGTATTATCATGTGGGTTTTCTGAAAGAACTCTGAATTTGACTGAATTTGACTGTCACCCAAATTGAAGAATGCATTTGTGATAACTCATTACAGAGAGGGAGGGCCAAACAACCAAAATGCAAAAATGAAAGAATCAAAAAGCAAAAAATTGACATCCAAACAGGCTCTTTGTATCCGTACCAAAATGATGGGTTTCATGATTCCATCGAATGATTGGTGTAGTACCCGAACCCAAATGATGGGACACAAGCTTAGTTTGGTTTGGTTTGGTTAGAATGGTTGGTGAATGTCAACACAGGCTTAGCTGGTTGGGTTATTGTTTCTCATAGGGTGGTGGAAGTTCCATTAAGCTGTGTGTGAGGAATGGTTGGTGAACGTCGACACAGGCTTAGCTGGTTGGGTTATTGTTTCTCATAGGGTGGTGGAAGTTCCATTAAGCTAACTGTGTGTGAGCACTTCACTTAGCAAGGACCCGCACCTTTGTTCCATTGACCAGTCACTCAATTCTGCCATGGTGAGTGTAAAAAGTTTCTTGTTTTATTATTTTTGTGTTCAAATGGGTGCTGAATTTTGCAGGTGAAGGAGACAGTAGGAGTGTTCTAGATGCTTTTTCTTGGGGAAGGGCTCTCGCAGAAGCAGTTAATGAGCGTGTTGAATCTGCAGTAGGGGAGTTTTTTAGTGCCCTTGGTAGATTGCAAGCTGAGCAGCAAAAGCAAGTACAGGACTTCCAGGTAGCAATAGTTCGAGTAGGTTCATTGCATGTCTAACTTGATATGCTTCCAAAGTTCGGGAAACAAATATCCCATAAGCCGTCTTAGGTATTTGGAAAATCATGTAAGATTTCTAAATGCCTGTTACCAATTAGCTTCAAAAAGGTTCTGGAGTCAGGAAGTCATCCTGGGATTTCAGGTGATAGTGTCTGGAATGGCAGTACTAATATCTCCTATAGAAAGCTGAATCAACAAAAATAAAATCTGTAACTTTTCATGTTGGATTAGACCAAAAGTAGCTTTCAGCTGAACAACAGAGTTTCAGAATTTAGATGCTAAGGGAAGTCTAGCGTATTTAGTTGGATGACTCTTCATTATCTTCTTATCCTTATCTTTCTTTGCATGAATCCCTTCACAATTCTAGGAGCCAAACACCATCAATCTTTTCTTTGTTGACTGCATTGATTTCGCTGTGCACTGTTTAGTACAGAAAAAGGCAAAAATCATGAAACTCTTTGAACCATTTGCAGGATGATGTGTTAGATAGAGCAAAAAGAGCCAAGGAGAAGGCAGCACGTGAAGCCGTGGAGGCACAAAGTCTTACTCCCAAGCCTTCCACAGTTGAGGTATCGGTTGTTAGTGATGTTGATACTACTACAAATTCAGCCTCAGGGACCATAGCCGTCAGTGCTGCAATCTCACCACCCCCATCCAGCTCGAGCACCCCCAATATCGACCCGAAAGAAGATACTGATCCCAAAAATGACCCACTCGCATCAGATGAAGACTGATGGTTATATCTTCCTTTGGTTGTGTACACTGGTGTTGAACCATCTTTGTGATATGTATCATTTGTTGTAACGATTCAGGTCATTTTTCTGATACTGATCCACAAAGTGTCTTCGCATCAGGATCGATTTCTAGCAAGGAAGTCTCCTGAATTCCTAATGGAACTAAGTGACTCCAACTCTTTTTCTATCTGTCCTTGGAAGTAGGGCAAGCGAATGGCGAAGGTGATTGCCCTCTTTCTTCGCATGGTGATTAATTACATGGAAAATTGTTGGATTGGACAGCTTCTTTATTTAATTTTACTATGATTTTATAGTCAAGGCAAATGGAGAATCATTTCTTGCATGAGAAGCACTTGGTTAATCTTATGCTGCAGTTTTGTGGCGTTGATGATCAACGCTGCTACATACACAACAAATTAGACAACAAATCGGACACCTGTTGTTTAATTAATTAAAAAAGAAGAAAAGAAAAGACAGCTTTCCTCTTCCCCACCCACATTCCCAATCAACAGAAGAGAGAGGGAGAGAGAGAATGGAGTGACTGCCACGCCGACCTCTACCGCTGTTGAAACCTCCGGTGACCGCCAAGAGAGAACAGAGTGACTGCCATGACGATCGCCACCACCACCCTCTACCACTTTCGACACCTCTGGCGACCACCATCAAAGGATTCGAAATCGTTGGAATCACAACCACCACTACCAGGGTCTATCTCCCTCCTTCTCTTTCACGGTGCCCTCTCTCTCCCCCCTTGTTTCAATTTGAGAAACCCAAACTCGTTTGAAAATCCCCCAATTTTAACTCCGTTTTTTTTTTTTTTGTACCAACTGCTTAGATCCGTTGTTTCCTCCTTGATTTGCTGTACAATTAGAGAAATTAACCAGAGAGAGATTTGGGGAAGAAGAGGTCAGCAGCAGCACAGGTTGGCAGCGGTCGTGGCTCGTCATCGTGGAGTTGATTTGGAGAAGAATGGGAAAGCAGCGTGATTTCAACTTCTTTTTTTATAATAATTTTTTTTTAAAAAGGCCCTAAAACGATGTCGTTTTGGGGCTGTTGTCCAATTTGTTGTACCAATCTGTTGTGTATGTAACATTTCCATTTATCATAGTGGTCTTGGGTTTCATCTCGTCAGCAATGATTGCAGGATCGGTCTAAACAAGAGGAACCTCTATCATTAGCCTTTTTCTTCGCAAATCTCCCCTGAAAAGACTAACCTTGATCGAAACACAATCCAACATATGGATTTTGCACAACGGGTTAGATATATCGAGGCATAAAACAGTGTTATAGATGTCATTCAAAACACATTTATAAATCAAATACGGGAACAGAATTTGAAGATGTCATTAACAGAGGTGCGCCTCTCATGCCCATCAACCAAAGGATAGAGATGCGCGCGCGTCTGTGAGAGAGAGAGAGAGAGAGAGAGATTCAAAGTAGCTAATGAGCAAAAAAGTACTTGAATACAATACTTGCTGAATGCAAGCTTGCTGAGCATTATGAAGTCATCAGAGATTCAATAACATACAGATATCAAAATTGGGTGGAAGAAAAAGGAGGGGAAAAAAAATGGTCCTCGCCAATTTATAATGTCGCAGGTTTAATTTCTTCTACTCATCAATCTCAACTCCAGAAGCAAGAACCTCAAATCTTGTTTGATTGCCACCATCGGCACCCTCACTCTCCTCGCCAACATCCATGGCAGAATCTTTCTTGACATAATCCACCTTGAAATCATAATCATCATCATCCATGGCATCACCACTTGATTTATTGGCTTTCTTCCGTCTCTTCTTCTCTGCTCTAATCAACTTGTTGTTGAGTATGCCTACTGCGTCATAAAGCTTCTCATTTTGCCTCCTACCAGCATTTTTGGCTTTAATCTCAGCTGCTGCAACATCTTCTTCAGATCCCATTGGCTGGTCGTCACCATCATTAATCAGATCATTGCTTTGATTTGAAGGTTGTTGCTTGACATCCTCCTGCAAGTTGAACCAGAGTCAACATAGGGTCCACGCTAATGTGCTTGGATTCTGAATTTATGGTGATAAAAGACGAGGTATAGGAAAACAGGAGAAGATAGTAAAGTCAAAGAAGCGAAATTTACTTATGGTTTTATAATTTACGTATGGTTTTCTCATCATTTCTCTTTCCCACAAAAAATCCATGATCTAAACATGGCCTCAGGAAATAAATCCAACATTTTTTAGATAATAACAAACCTCAAGCATCTGCTCATCGAAATTTAGAGGGCAATTTGGAGGTACTTCAACATGTTTTACATCGTCAAAAGATTTAAGGCTCCCAATAAATGAAGACTCGCTGCTGTAAATCTCGTCAATATTGAACTCCTTTCCGAGCTCTGAAACAATTTTTGCTTCTGAAGGTTCTTCTTGATTCCTAGTTGGAGGCATCGTATAGTATGGGATTTTACCTGGGAAAATAACATAAATCAGGGAAAGGCATCTACGCATCGTGTCAACTTGGTATTGAGCTGATTTTACGCATTGGTTCTCTCAAATAGACGCAAGGAAAATTGCCTGATTATGAATACCTTCATTCCAGTCATGCAAGACAATTCTTGCAGCAGATTCGACATCCACAATACCACCCTTTTTCAGCTTACCCCTCACAGTGGCCACTTTTTGTAGAAAGTCGTCTGCCGAGTCAAAGCTTGGCAGCTTGTACAGTGATACCAATGTTCTTGCTGGGCAAAGCTTGAGAATTTCCTTAACTGCACAATTAACCGAATATCCACAAGATGAGTTGCCATAAGGCCCATAACCAATCGAAGCCCTAGAGCAAGGGCGAAAAAGCATCGAAAGAGAAGTTAAAAAATTCAATACTCGGCAGAAATGGATCAATTGATAATGATGAGGGGATAAAAGAACAATTACCCGGCCCCATTGGATCCTCTAGTTTCTCGATCTTTTTACAGTTACGAAGAGCAACAGTTGCCTCATTTTCCCCCGACCTAAGCATTACAACACCTGGGCAGTCCAGTAGTTTTATATTCTTGTCTAAGTGTACTTCTTGCATTGATCTGGTCAATCCTGGAGTAGCACCAACATTCACGACCTGACATCTCTTTAAGCTATTAATTAAGCTACTTTTCCCAACGTTAGGAAGGCCGATAACCCCCACCGTGATTGACTTCTTGATCTGTCATGAACAGAGATAACTGATGCATATCAAAATTTCCAATCAATCGGATCAAATATTGATGATCCAAAAAATTAACTACAAGAATCATGCAAAACAAGTCAGAAGGTTAAGATCTCATATGTGATCACACAAAATAAAACCAAAATCAATTAAAAGCGCATCATACACAAAAACATACACAATGTACAGCATATCTGCATGGTTCAATAAATTAATATGTTAGAGTTTGACATAAAGCACGCGATCCCGTTAGAAGCGTATCAGCCATTGTTCTGAAAGTATGGAAGAGCCTTTTTATTTGAGACAGGTGGGGCAACTGTGACTGCTCCAGTCATCTCAAAAAGAATTCTAGGTTTTTCTTGAGTGTTTGATTCGCAGCATATGCAGTCTATTCAGCATCTTGATAAAGTTTTCACGAAAACAACCAAGACGTGCACTTATATTCAGAAGTCCAACCATCAAGGAACTGATTTCAAATTCGACTTGAAAAACTCCATTTGCAATTTAGATATACCTCGTGGCTTCTGGAATAATTCTTTAGCAATTTAATTAGAGTTTCAGCTCCAAGACAGTCACTGGTTTGCAGGAGATTGCTGGATTTTTTTGCAGCCTTAGCAGATTTCCAACCCAAGTTTGACCTTTGCTCCTGGGTGCTGCACTTAAAGGCAACTGCAGGTAACTCCTCCCTAAGATACTTGAGCCATTTTTCAACAGCTTCTCTCGGCACAAGATCTGAGAGCCAAATAAATATTAAACTTACTGTAAAAACAAACATATTTAAGCTAAACAGTGATCAGAAAACTATGAAGCAATAACAGCAATGGTCCTTTACCACCACAAGAATTGAAACAAGGGGTAAATACAGGAAAAAATGATCACAGAGAGAGAGAGAGAGATACCTATTTTATTAAGAAGCAACACAAGATGCTTATCAGCACCTGATTTCAGCACCATCCTTTCCATATCCACACAACGGGTACCAAGAGGATCTCGAGCATCTAAAACCTCCACAATGACATCTGATGCTTCAATGACTTTGACCAACTCCTTGTAGAAAGCCCTCTCTGAGTTATCTGTAAAATATACTTCCGATGAAGACGGTTGAAGAAAGTATAGGAAAAACACCAACACAACAGAACCATTTTCCATCAGGAATGCATATTCCAAGCATGTTAAGAAGTCCCATACCCCTTATTTTACCACTCGAAGTCAAATCATCATCAACCTTGCCCTCTACAAAATTTTGCTCTTTTGCAGAAGCTATATCACCCAATTTAGAAATATCATCATCATCCAATAAACCCAACTTTCTCTTTTTAGCCTGAAAAAGACAGCAAAATTCATAGTCAATCAAAATGGGTATGATAACCGTTAGGAAATGGCTACAATACACACCCCTTATTTGGGTGTACCATATGCACCTATTGTATGGTCCAGATTGTGCTACCTCATCGACAATCGTAACATTTTTTAGTTTTTCATAACTTTTCAGCAATATGATTCGTTACATTTTGGTGTGTCTCATAACTTTTCCAAAAAATTCGCAACTTTTCGCAAAAAATCGTAACTTTTACAGGGATGTGTATGATACACACCCAAATAAGGGGTGTGTATTGTAGCCTTTTCCTAACTGTTATTTAAAATGATACAAAACTATATGTGCACCCATAGATAGTATGAAAGGAGAAGTCCATAGAGAAGACAGAGAATAAAAAGAACCAGACACCACAACAGCAATAAGCCAACCCCGCTGGATTCACACATTCTATTCATCTATGTGTCAAACAGTTTTAGTCCAAAACAAACACAGCAAGCTAACAAATTACAAACAAAAAAGCTGAATGCCATTTCATGCATGTTAGGGTGTATCAACAGATCAAAGTTCTATCAGCCCAAAGCCCTAGGAGAGTTATCAACCAAAGCTAAATATCAAGGACAAGATCAATTAGATTCCGGAATTCCAAAGTTTCTCATGGACATATTGGTCTGCTAAACCAGAGTAAGACCCATCCAAAACTGAGGCATTTAATTACAATGTTAAAGATCACATCAATCCTTCCAACTACTTTCAACTGTTACTTTCCTGCTACAACGGACCCAAAAGACTTTAAAACAAGAATATGGGAGTGAAGGCTCCATGAATGTTAATACACAATCTTCAACCAATTTTGCTCCTTCTTAACGATGTATTGCAAATATGTACAACTAAGTTACAGCATTGAACATAACATTGATATCCCATTTAAGTTTAAACCCGCCTACCAGAGATACAGCTTGTGGACATAATTAGAAAGAGTAAAAACAAACTTGCTGCTCAAAGTGAATATTTTCTCTCTCCTTGGGCCATCTACTTAAACATTCCAATATGTAGAAAATCCCTCCGTAACAGTATTCCTAAACACTTACATAAATAGGAACAGATGCATCAGAATTCCGGCACCATAATATACAAAGACAAATCCACAAGATAACAATTGAACACCTAATCACTAACTCATTAAGTCAAATGAAAACCGGAAACCATACCCTCTCCTTGCGGGCGGCTTTCTTCTGTTCCAAATCTTCAATTACACGAGCACGCCGAGCTTCAAGGGCCTTGAGCTCCTGTTCCTTAAAAGGCCAGTCATTGGGAATACCTGGGTCCTTCTCGACCTTTGTCTTTCGGTTCAAACCCAGCTTCTTGGCCTCTTTTGCCTTCTTCTTGTGGTGCTCTTTCACTTTCCTTATCACCTTGTGCTTCTGCTTCAACGTAACTCTCTTGCTCTTGCTCTCTGCAAAAAAAAATTACCAAAAAAAAATTCATTTTTTCAATTTTCACGCAAAAAAGAGCCGAGCCAGCACACACATATCGATACCCAGTCTTTGAATTACGTACTTTTGCTCTTCTTCACCATCTTTGATTGTGAGCGAGATAGTTACCTGGGAAAAAAAACAACACAAAACCAATTTTTCAGATGTTGATCTTTGTAGCTCCTCCGATTGGAGCAATCGGAAAAATACGAGATAGAGTGAAACGGCGTACCAAAAGAGGTGAGAGAAGAGTACTGTGTTGCAGAAAGACGGGAGAGAGAGAAAAGGGTTTGGGAGATAGGTGAAGTTGGGGTTTAGGGTTTCAATGGGCGAAAAATGACCAGTGGTAATGTGGGGCGGGTAGGGTCGAACCGAGAATTGTTGGTATGTAAAAAAAGAGATTTGGGGTGAGAGAGGCTCGAACTCTCGACCTCAGGATTACTCAGAAAGCTATGAGACCTACGCGCTAGCCAACTGCGCCACCACCCCAATTGGACTTCTAGTTCCCCCTAATACTAAATATACCTAGCATTCGGCATCAAAACAGACATATGTTGGAGCTTTAAATTTTGAGCTACTTTATAGATGCTTCTTTGAAAAACGAGTCGATCTCGAACACTTCGAGATTAAATGAGTTGAACTCGAGTTCGATTCTTTGAACTGTGTATATAAACTAGTTTTGAATGAACTAAGCTTGAAAACTTCAAAAGTCGGGTTGAGTCATTTATAGCTCCCGAACAAAATTAATATCCTAAAAAAAATTGTATTTATATGTAGGGGCGGATGGTTTAAGGGGCAAGGGGATCATGTGTCCCCTTGAAATTCCATATTTTTTTTTTATAGATAAAAAAATCAAGAGTTATAGATATGCAATTTTAAGAAATAAATGTTCGTTTCACTAAGACAAATAGTGAGTTGTTATTTTGTGTGGCATGTTTAAAACCATCCAACTCATTCTCTTGTTTTGCAAAGGAGAAATTGATTCATCTTGCCGAGTTTTATCCAAAAGAGTTATTTCAGGTAGAGCTCATGGTGCTTTCTAATCAACTTGATTTATATATTTTTATGTGCAATTGAATGATGTTTTTTTCGAGCTTGAATGAACTTAGTAGTCTTTCTAAGAAAATGGTAGAGACCGGGAGAGATAAACTATACATTTTAGTTTACTTGCTCTTGACTTTGGCATTGATCTTACCGGTAGCGACTGCTACTATTGAAACAGTATTTTTCCAATGGCTATTGTGAAGAATTGACTGTGGAATCGAATGAATGATTTGTGGTTAAACAATTATTTGGTGGTGTGCATAGAAAGAGATGTTTTTGCTAACATTGACGACGATACACTCATGCAAAACTTTCACAAAAGATAAAAACCCATAGGGGTTAATTGTAATTTTTTTTAGGAAGGAATCTATAATTTTGTGCGCTTATGTTTGAAATTATTTAGAATGTCTTAACTTCGACTTATTATATGATTAATGAAGAATGTTTAAACATTTTTTCTTCTCGTTACATTAGATTGGATTGTGTGTGTGTGTGTGTTTTTTTTTTTTTCCCAATTATGCTTGAAAGGTGACCCCCTAGATGGAATATGAATTTCCAAGCTCTTATTAGAACAATTTCTAAAACTATGTATTGTGAAATAGAGTACGTTGTATCAGCCGAGAAACTACGTTGCAAATTTCTTGAAACCATGACTCTGCATAATTCATAATTCCCCGTCAAATTCATTGTCACGAAACCTTCAAATATGCTTCAATAGTTGGTTTCATATTTATTCCTAACTATCAGTGTCGACACTCAATCAAGATACTGACCCAAACCTAAATTGTCATTCTCTTAATAGTATTAAATAAAAGTGGGGAAAAAAACCCAAAAAATTTAGTCTTGCATCTTCATACTTTTTCAATTTCTCTCATCAAGCCGATCAATTAATCTAAAAAATTGCGAAGAAAAGCTAAACAAAAAGTACGGAAGAAAAAAAAAAATAGCATGGACTCACCTTAAGCGGAGTATTTTTTTTCATTTGAAAAAATATTCCATCTATTTAGCTTGTTTGAATAAACCCTCATATTCCAAAGGAAGGATGACTAAAAAAATTGCATGACAATAAACATATTATTGACGAGCTTTTACTTCCTGGTTAGGCCCATGTACTAAATTAGTACTGCACACTAGAGCCGACAAGGCATCTCCAATCTTGATTCATTTTAACATTCAAATTTAAAATTTGGGAAAAATCAATCTCCAATCCTTCTCCAACCCCGTATCCATTTGGGGATATATCAAACCTTTTACACATTTTTCTAATGTCTACGGAGCTTCGCCGGATCTTTATGCCAGAGCTATCGATTTGAGACAAAAATTTTGTCGGAGGTGGCGGAAGTTTACCAGAGACTTGTGGGAAGGTTGCCATAATTGCTGAATCTTGCCAAACCTTCACCGAAACTAATTCTATCATCTCTCTTATTTACATATATGCCATTGGTAATTCAAAAAAAAAAAAAAACTTTGAGGTGGAAAATGGGTTTTGATCGTCCTACCAGAATTGAGTTCTCAGACAAATTTTTTTTTTTTTTTTATTTCCTAATTTTGGGTAAACAAAGGGGTGAGCACTGGGGATGCAAGAGTACACATTAAACCTAGTTGGGCCTTATTACCTGCGGCCCAGAAGAAGTACTCCGCGCGCCAACCGGACCAAAAGCACTTAACCCCTACCAGCCGCCAGTCGACTGCCGCCGCCGACTGCAAACAGTTGGGCTTTCGAACAGCGGAGGAATACAGGGACGGGAATTTTGAGACAGAGAAGAAAAATATGTCTCTGATGTTTCGAAGATTGAGGCAAATTTCGAGGGTTTTCCCCCGCATTTACTCTGGTAAAATCGCCGCTCTAGTGTTTCACTCACTCAATTTAGAGCTTGTTTCTTAAACATGTCTCAGTTCGTGATACAGATGTTTGATTGTAAAGAACTTTACTTCGAATGAATTGTTTTTTCTAAGTTAAAAGAGAGGTTTTAGCGTTCGTGATTAGCTTTCTTTTACTGTACTCGTCATTCATGTAATGAATTTTCTTCGTCGTTGCTCAATCTTGTTGTCTGATAAATCCTTCCGTCCCAAATTACCTGCCCTTTACGAATATTCTTGTACTTTGAGATCAAAGAAATGAAATGTCGAGGTGCAATATTTACTGTTTTTTTGGGCACAAATTGAAGTTCTTTAATTTGGTGCGAAGAAGTTCAAAAAGATATGCGTGGAAGTACTTTACATTTTTATGCTAAAAAATATAATACTGCCGGGGACCAGCAATTTGTGACGGAGTAATTATATGTTTTCAGTTATTGTTTTGGGAAGCAAATATATGGAAGACTTAAATGCTGAGAAAGCATGACCCATTTTTTCTTAAATTAATGGCTGCCTGGCGGGTTGTTTATGGTTGCTTTGTGTTTATATAGGTGACCGTTTTCTACAATTTAGAGAAGATTCCGGCTTATTTGTGTCACATTGGAATCCTTTGCCGCATCCATCACAAAACATCGGGAGAAGTTTTACAGACAGGGGTTGTGCTATTAGGAGGTAATAACTCTAAATACTGTACTGCATTCTAAATTTAAAATTTGAAGCCAAACTAATAAAAACTTCACTAATGGCATGGTTGCAAAATTTGAGCCTTTCTTGATTTGAGCAAAACTCAAAATGTTATAGGTTTGAGTCAAGGGATGGAGTGGATCTTAGTTGGAGGATCCTTCCAAAATGGGTGCGATCCCAAGAAAAGAGCTCGAATCGGTGCTCCCAAGATGGGAGCTTGACGGGAGCTCGCTCCTAAATAGGATGAGAGCTTATTGGACCATTAAAGCAATTATTCTCATACTTTTAAGGGTGTGGAAATAAGAATATGAAAATCATATGAGTCAAGAAGTTTTGCAAATTGAAAACTTCGTTAATGGCATGGTTGCAAAATTTGATCCTTACTTGATTTGAGCAAAACTCAATATGTTATAGGTTTGAGTCAAGGGATGGAGTGTGGATCTTAGTTGCAGGATCCTTCTAAAATGGGTGCGCTCCCAAGACGAGCTCAAATCGGCGCTCCCAAGATGGGAACTTGACGGGAGCTTGATCCTAAATAGGATGAGAGCTTATTGAGCCATTAAAGCAATTATTCTCATACTTTTAAGGGTGTGGAAATAAGAATATGAAAATCATACGAGTCAAGAAGTTTTGCAAATTGAAAATATCTAACTTCCAAAAATTTAACCTTTAAGATAGGGAAAATTCTCAATAAGTATCACTTTTCCTTCAATGATTAAGTATTTAAAGATATTTTATATACATCTTTAAATATGATCTATATACGCATCTTAAGCGCTCCCAACCTTGGAAACTTCTAGGTGGGTCCGCTCTCCCGCACCCGCCCCCGCTCCTATCCCTGCATCCACTCATGCTTTGTGCAACTAAGGAGTGGATTTTAGAGTGTTTTACTCAAATTTTGAGTGTGAGTAAAAGACAGGGTAAGGGCTGGAGATGCTCTAGCAATAAAGTACCTCGTATTTTCCCTCTGCCTCAGGCTGCCTACCAATACCTTCAATAGCATACCTTGCATTATAGATCTTCCCTCCGCCTCAGGCTGCCTACCAATACCTTCAATAGCATACCTCACATTACAGCTCTGTACATGAGATTTTCACATCATACAGCTGGCAGAAAAACAAAAGTCGGCCGTATAAAGAGATTCGTGAATTGTTCAGTACTGAGAAGTGTTTCGCCACTGCCGTAGCTGTTACTTTGTATTTATTTGCTACTTTCTTTTTCTGCGCGTGTGAACCGGTGCAATATTCTCCGTTTTTTTGTTTTTTGAAGGGACAATATTCTCCGCTTAGGATGCTAGTTTTGGCTCAAAAAGTTATCCATTTCTGGACTAGTTATTAATAAAGACTGCCATTTTTCCTTGTTACAGCTGTTGAGATTCGAATGTTGATAGATTAATATATTGAACTTATTTCGACATCGTTTAAGCGTTTGGTAGCAGTCCTAACTTTACCGTGATAGTCTTGTTCAGGTTCTCGACTGCTTCGGAAACATCGCATGAGTTGCTTCCTGAAGATAATTTATTGTCCTTTATTGAGTCTACCTTAAATGACCTTGAAGGTAACAATTCGTACCTTTGTAACTGTAGTTTCTTATTGGCTAAGAAAATGACCTGCATTTGTGGCTGTGTAGCACCAGCCCAGTTAGCAAGTGCTACCTAGTTTGCCTCTTAATCTTAAGGTCAGGGGTGAAAATCCTCTTGTTTCAAGAACTGATACTTCTTTTGCCATTTGGACTGTCTGTTTGGGCCTCATATATTATTTGTACCTCCTCCTCTCCACCTTGTATAAGCATGAATTAATGTACAGGCCCTTGTCATTGCTGGATGAATAAAGTAGAGGATGTGAAGGACTTGCACAGGAGAAATGGAGTCTTCTTAGTTCTTTTCGGTGCATTCCTGGAGGAGCCTTTAGTACCAGGAAGCAACTCTGCTGTTATGTTTGAGAAAGTAAAATCACTTCAGCAGAGGTAGAGGAATGCTGTATGCAGGTCACTTATCAACTTGTTAGATTTGAAATGTTTTATATCTTATAATGAGGTGTATAATTGGATGAAACTTTTGACGCTTTTTTCTTATTCTCTTGTTTTAGGTATCCTACACTATATGTTATGGGTTTTCAGTCCAGCAGTTCAATTTTCTCTGATGCTGTTCGTGCTCTATTCGTCCAGATAACCCTGAAGCACTACCTTACTTTTCCTATATTGTTGTCTAACAAGAACTTTACAGAGGTGAGACATGTGTGGTCCATTTAACTACTTGAAACAAGATAACGTGTATGAATTCCCGTACTTAAGATTAATTATGTTGTGTCAAATGTTAATATAGCCACCGATCAGGCAAGACATAACCAGTTGGACTTAACACCATTCATAGCAGCTGGTTTATGGCCATGCTTCAATGTAGACATGCATTAGGCATTCAGTGCCCATCATCTTTGAGCTCCATTCTGGGGTGAGGGTGGAAAAGTACAACGCTATGTTATCTTCCCATCAGTCTTTCATCTACTTCATTCCAAGTATCTATCCTTCAAGGAGTGATGAGCCCTTAGTAGGCATTGCTTCATGGCCATGCCCATCTGTAGTTTGATATTTATTTTGAATGTGACCAATGACAGAGAACCGCACAAGTCTGTAGGCATTGGTAGATTTATTAAATCTAATGAACCTTTGTCTCACAGAAAGTGGTAGATTAGTGAAAGCTTACGGAACTTTATGTCACAAGTCATACCATTTTTGCTTGCTTAGTTCACTATGAAGAGTTTCAAACCACTAAATGCTGAAAGTGTTTTATTTTGTGAAGATTGATAAATGTAGTAAAGATAATGATAACAGGAACATTAGAAAGTTGGCATCCTTCTTATCCCCAAAAGTAATAAATTTCGTTATTTATGTGGTAAATTGTACCAGTAGGTGCCCTACTAATGGCAAAATGGCTTTGTTTGGTTGAGAGTTTTGAGAAGAATTTTTTGAAAAATATTTTTGAGATAGTGTTTGGATGAGTTTTTGGAAAAAGTAATAATGAGAGAGAGAGAGAGAGAGAGAGAGAGAGAGAGAGAGAGAGAGAGAGAGAGAGAGAGAGATAAAGAGAGAAATGAGAATAATAATTGGAGAGAGGGGTATGAGTAGAGAGAGAAATGTGATTATGATTGGAGAAATGAGAGATGGCGAAAGAATCTTTTTGGAAAATTTTTAGGAAATGTGAAGTGAACACAGTGTAAATTTTGGGTTGTATGAGCTTGATAAGAATGTTTGATGCTTGTTTGAATTATTCACTAAACACGTCACAGAATCTCATGATGTCTTATAGTATAGTTTTTTACGCAGGAATAGTTGTGTAGGCGTCAGTCATTATGTATTATAAAGCACCACACATTATAGCTACAGGAAGGTTTTTATTGGCATATCTGTTTGAAGATAAGACCATACACATGTATTTGTTGTTGTATTTTTATATATATACACCGAGCTTCCAATCCAAGCTCCCGGATTTTTTTAAAATCCAGACCTCCACCTTCCCTTTTTTTTTTTGAAAATCCGAACCGTTAGATGTGTTTAAAACATGTTTTTAAGGTCCAACGCAAAGATTTGGCAAAAAAAAAAAAACCCGAAAGGGCTTGATCAGGGCAGTTTTTCACGAAAACGCTAATAATCGTCGAAATTTGGTCCAGAAAGTGAAGTCCGGACGGTAGGTCCGTAAATAGTGGTTTGGATAGGAAGGGGACTCTCTCTCTCTCTCTCTCTCTCTCTCTCTCTCTCTCTCTCTCTATATATATATAGTAGTGTTCTAGTCCGGGAGTCCCGGATCCGGGACTCCATGTTCCCGATATTTTTTTGACGATCCGAGCCGTCCAATGTGTTCAAAAGGTGTTTTCCAAGGCCCCCGCGAGAAATCTTCAAAAAAAAAATACCCGGAAGGGCTTGATCCAAGCAGTTTTCGCAAAAACTTTATATTTACAGTTTTTGCGAAAAACTACTTGGATCAAGCCCTTCCCGGTATTTTTTTTTGAAGATTTCTCGCGGAGACCTCGGAAAACACCTTTTGAACACATTGGACGGCTCGGATTTCCCAAAAACAATGTTTAAAAGCATCAAAACACCGAAAAATGCTCCAGTCCGGGAAATCTGGGATCCCAGACTGGATCACCGGTATATATATATATATTACGTACTCCCTCCGTTCCTAAATAAAAGCCCCACTTTCTCTCTCTTTTTATTTTTCAAATCAAAAGATAAAGGCCTTGTTCGGTTGGGAGTTTTGAGGGAGTTTAGTTTAGTTTTGATGATATAAGCAAGTGTAATAAGTGGAGAGAGATGGAGAGAAAAGTGAGAAAAATAATGATGTCAGCTCAAAACAGAAATTGACAAAGCCAGAGCAAAGCTCCCAACCGAACATGGCCAAAGTACTTCCATTTATCATTTTTTGAATTTTTTCCCACTGAATTAAAGTACTCGTCAAGTACTTTCATTTGGTGCAAAAAAATTCGAAAAATGATACACGGAAGTACTTCATTTTTTAATTTGAAAAATGGCACGACTTTTTGTAGTGGACTATTAATTTGGAACGGGGGGAGTATTATAAAGCACCACACATTATAGCTGTAGGAAGGTTTTTATTGGCATATATGTTTGAAGATAAGACCATACACATGTATTCGTTGTTGTTGTTGTTGTTGTGTGTGCGTGTGTGTACTTTTGGTAAATTCAAACATACCCATATGTTTTGGTATACTGAAAAATGAACACTGATCTAGGCATCCAAGTCAGTTATTTTGAGCCAGTTTTGTAGTTGCTTGTATTTTTTGTTTCTGTTTGCCTGATTGCTATCTGGAGTATTACTTGACTTTTGCACAGAGAGTCATTTCCCCTGGTTGTAACGTTTAGATTAATCTTGTGTTATTTAGATGACAGATGGGGCATATTTCTGTTTATTTAAAGGCTTCAAGGGTCCTTTGACTTACTATGAGGAGGGTGTGAACCTTGTAACTATTGACAAGGGTATGTTTTTTTAACATTTCTTTTCATGTTTTGGAATTTCTCTCAGTGACAATGCAAGCATAAATGCTGTACTTTGTGCATTGTCAAACTGTTTGCCCTTTTGCCCTTTTGCCCTTTGGAGATTAACGTAAAAGGAAGTTGGTTTTTGTCAAACTATGTGGCCGAGCAAATTGAATGAGAAATGAAATACTCGCAAGCTAGGAAAAATAAGGAGATTGGAGAGATCATTTTTCCAGTGAAATTGTTGCATTATGGTCTGATTAAACCAGATTTTTTTTATGAAGAACTTTAGCTGATGTAAAGTAAGCTAGAGGCACGACTTCCAGCCTGCATTCCTTTAACTTGGCATGTGAACCTCAATTAATCTGTGTGCTCACGGCTATGTGGACTTCTAGAAGTCCGAATGTTTTCTTAATACATTCTGGTTGGGGAAACCTGAACCCCATCAGGCTAGGATGGTGGTCTCACAGTAAGTCCCTCTGAGTAACGGGGCAGAGGCAGGGATTTATACGAGAGTTTGGTGTTGGGATGGCATAAACGTAACTGCTGGGCTCCATTGCCTATCCCGCGGTTGATGATAGTATTGAAGCTAGAACCATAAAAATGGAAAGTGAAATTGTATTATTCCATAACTATTGAGTTGTGGGTGTTTGAATTGAGTCTCCATGATAACATGAAGCTGAAAATGTACTGTAATCATGTTATGGGTGTTTGAACCAAACCTTAGTATGCTATGCTGTCTTTATTTTGCCATCTTAGAATTGAATCTCTATTATGAAGGGCTTAACTCATCTTGTACACCTTTGCGTCCTCTTTTCATGTTGTTGGGTTGGTTACTCTTCTACTCTTATAATATGTTTTGCTTTTGTTTGTTGTCACATATGCAGCCATCAAGGAGTTGATGCATGGGGAGAATCATGAAAAAATGAACAATGTGAAAAGCTCTTGGGTGAAGCAAATTGAAGTCATTAAGGAACCACGTGTCTGTGCTTTCTTGCGCGACTTACTTCTTTATTTCCCAGGTAAAAGTTTCCTAAGCTTGCTTGCCTATGCTTCATTTATTTATTTTGTGTCTCCCTATTAGTCCCTGAAATCAAGGTTGGCGCCATGCACCTTTTACCCACTTCCTGCAATGTTGGGCTTTGCAATATTTGAGTTACTTGGACAGGGGATTCCATGGTTTTCTGGACTTAAGCAGCTTTATTTTGTCCTGTGTAAAACAAGCGAAGTATTATATCTCCTACTATCATCAGTATGTGATATGTTACTCTCGGATTGACACGATGGTGTTCATTACTTGGATAGTGGAAGGGACTGGGGGTAAAAGCCAAGTTGTTGGATCTTTATTGATAGATGAAGGATTTCTGTAGATGCCCAAGAGTATATCATTTGTATATTCCTTGTCAGGGACTCAGGCCTAGAACAGGACTTACAGGTCCAGATTCTTGTGTTCTACCTTGTTTAGTGTGGCTCTGGCTTGGCAGACTAGAGTATCGTAGGAGAAGAGAGAAATCATTGTAAGGATGGTCTGTAGTCTGTTTCGTCAGTGAAATTTAATTTTCTTCGTGGTTCAAAATGATCAAATAGTTAATCTTTTGGTCCAATTCTTTTTTATGCCAGGCATGAATATGCACATGCTTGCTTGATTTGTTGCTGTGTTAGTGCTGTTGTATGTCTGATGCGTTGAATTCTCCATCATAGAGGAGTAAATGAATAATAGTTGTTCCAATATTGAGGTTGAATAAAATATATGGAAATCTTATACTTTTCGAAAAGCATCAATTACTTTCAACTTTGAGTTTGAGTGGTTTGTCTTGTCAAGCTGTTTATCTCCTCTTTACATTTATTAGTAACTCGTAATCTTTCTAGTTTATTGTACCTCTCAACATTATTGTGAGTTGTGGTCTATTAACATAACCTAACCTCAAAAATATGTCATATTTTCTTCTTCTTGTTCTTCCTTTTTTGTTAAGTCAAAGATCTGCCATCCTTGATTGCAGGCTGCATCTCTGTTGATGAAACGGGCAACCGCTTGTTCCTCTCTGACATCAATCACCACCGTATCATCATATTCGATGGCAACGGAAAGATTTTAGACTCTGTACGTGTGAACATATTATTTTGGTCCAGTTGAATGCAAGTTGTTATTTTTATCAGTTCAAAAGAAAACCGTAAATTGGGAAGCAAATTCACTTATTTAGACCTACGCTGGTGCAGATTGGTTCTTTCCCAGGCTTTGAGGATGGTGAATTTGAATCTGCCAAATTAATGTGCCCTGCTGCTTCTTTTTATCATGCAGCTGAGGGTTGCCTATATTTTGTGGACTCGGAGGTATGTGCCTAGTCTTTTTGATAGAGAGCTCATCAGTTCCTAACCTTTTATTGGTTTACAATATTTAGTGGACTCTTGAGGTATGTGCCTAGTATTTTTGGTAGAGAGCTCATCAGTTCCTAACTTTTTATTGTTTTGCATCCCTTATGCCATGTCTGGGTGGGACGAATGGATGTAAGTTGTGGGTGTCTCATTTTTCAAGTTTCATTAGGAATAAACAAAGATTATCATGTTGATGCCATACATGGGTTCGCAGCAGGGCAACCGAGAAACTGATAGGATTCTAGTTATTGCAGGCCCCCTGTTTCCTTTTTCATTTTTCAATTGATACGATTCTCGCAGATGGATTTGGAAATAAGTTCCGACTTTGCTCAGTTCAGTCTCTGTGGTTTGATGATGTTAACTGACTTTGCATATGTTTGTGGGTTCTCTTTGTGTTTGCATGTGGTTTGTACTCGCATATATTTCAAATATTCATTCCTTGCCATCCAATCATGGCCTCAGTAAAAAAAATAAAAATTCTTGGTCAAGCTTGTGATTTAGCACTACAATGTGATCACTCATAATTATTATTAGACCCACAATCATTTCCACCACCTATCCTATACCATCTCTCTTGTTTACTTAACTGCCAAATAGTTGGTACAAGGCTTTGTTGAGTCACGTAAGTTGTCTTCTATTGGTTGCTGGACATTCACTTTCAGCTATAATAAATTAGATTACCAAAATTAGCTACATCATTTATGTGTACTACCATTTGCTCCTTTTTTTAAAAAAATCGTCAACGTTGTAGTTTCTTATATTCTTGATTATCTTTTTTGGTGCCTTTCTTCTTTTACATTTTTCCATATGGTCTCGGGCATCGATTACCTCCTGGTGAAATAGGGTTTAGGTATAATTGCTGTAAACCAAGCTCAAATGACAATTTGTGGTGGGCCTGGTGGCTATTCAATGGTTTAATGCAATGATGTAACCTTTCTATGTACTGTATTTCCTGAAATTGGAAACAAAGGGATGTTATTATTGTGTCCCGAGTACAGTTTCTTATTGTACTGCTGGGTTTATCATTGTTTGGCATTTTAAGATTTAGTATGTCTATATTTTGTTCTGCATCTAACACATCATTGTTTTTGTCACTGCCACTAAAGAACCATGCTGTCAGGAGAGCTGATCTGGAGAGGAGGGTTTTGGAGACGTTCTATCCAAAACTGAATGCTACTAAGAAAAACAATAGACTCTGGAGCTGGATCACGAGTAATCTTTGGATGAAAAGCGATGTCGACACAAAGTCTGAATATTTGGATTCTGAAACATTTTTGTTTCCTTGGCATCTGATCTCATCAGATAATGATCTCTTTATTGCTAACCGAAGGTAAAACATATAATTATCTCTCAAAAATTAAATAACACTTGCTAGTTTATTTCTTCCAGCTGCAACCATTTCAACAATTGGCGAGGGATTCTTTTAGATTTAATTTGATGCTGTTTCAATTATATTGTCAACTGTCAAAGCAAATTAAGGAGTAAGAACTGTACTCTATTATATTCAATTGGCGAGGGAAATTGAACAAGGGAAAAGTAACTGTTGTCATCTGCCTAGCATATTTGTGATAGATATCCGGAGGATGACATATCTACTCTAAAGTCTGATCCTGTCTTGTAACATATATATATAATCACGATCTAATGAGGACTCCCTTAGGGATATTCCGTAAGAACCTCATGGATCGGGGTCAAATCTCGATGATCCGAACTGCTCAATGTGTTTAAAAGGTGTTTCTTAAGCGTCACCACAAGGAATCGCCAAAAGAAAAAAAAATACCCGGAAGGGCTTTGTTCGAGCATTTTAATAACCATACATATATAGTTTATCGAAAAATGCTCAAACGAAGCCCTTCCGGGTATTTATTTTTTTTGGCAATTCCTTTCGTTGGCCTTGGAAAACATGTTTTAAACACATTGAGCGGTTTGAATTGTCAAAATCTGGTCCGGAAAATCGAGAAAGGGGTGCCTTCAATCCCAACCCTAGGCTCCTAATATCACAGATCCTCTTGTAATATCCTTGCAGATACCGGCCACAGGTAGATTGGTGCTCTGTTTGATGGATGTTAACCAGTCAGTTTCCTTGGCCAATTTAAGGGGTGTCATGAGCAGTCTCTGACATGCCATACTCGCAGCCAGTCTGTCTCTTTTATAGATTCGTAGGTTGGTTATCAATTTCACTCTGGTAGCCAGCTTAATGGCCTTACCTTGGGGCAAGTGTACCATCTATGCTTGCCTCGGCCATCATGCCTTGAAACTCCAGAGGGAAGTACATGTAGACATGTCATTGGCCACATTTCACCTCAGTGTGGAGCAATGTTCGTTAAAATGGAGGTGACGTGGCAATGCCAGATGGCAGAGAGCTGGACCCTTCCACCTACTTTCGTCAACCAGCTAGTTCTATCGCCAGCTTGCTTCTGAATATAGTCTTTTTTTGCTTTTACCGGAGACTGGAGAGATGGAGTGACAGTATAGTTACTACATTAATCTTTATGTTGTCTATTCTCCCGCTGTTGACCTTCATATCTTTGTCTATCTTTTCATTTGATGTGAGCTTTGAAGCTGCTGTCTTCCAATTTTCTTGTTTGCAGCTTTGAAACCTTATGGATTATGGACTTGGCTTCAGGGGAAATCAAAGGAGTTGTGAAAGGTTTCTAAACAATAACAACCTCCCAACCCCCTTCAATTGTCCCATGTTTCCCCTTTACAATATTTCTTTGCTAAAATGATGATTCTATGATTTATCAATTACTGAAGGTTCCCAAAAGATTCTTGAGATCTGTGGACAGTTGACCCTGGAGAAATCATCGCTTTTGAAGCAGATTCCAGGTGGTTGGCTGCAGCAGCTAGTTGGTACTAATTGTCCTCAGGAGGGTATTATGTACACTGGTTTCATGTCTTCATTAGCAGCGTTTGAGAATCATATAGCTATATGTGATACAGGTATAGAAACTTCAATCAATAAATTACTTTCCCTTGTACTCCCTCCGTCCCAATTGTTTGTCCCTTATGGGGATTCCAACTTATTTGGAGAACATCGTCATTTTACTACTGGTTTCATGTCTTCACTTGACATATTTTTTCTTCTCTCCTTTTACCCTTCAAAACATCATAATTGCATGTATTTAGTTTTAAAAAGTAAGGGTAAAAATGTAAATTCACCACTTTTTGCCCATTACTTTGGAATTGGGACAATAATTTTAGGACAAAAAAAGGTGGCAATTGGGACCAAAAATTGGGGACAGGGGGAGTATTTTTAGTGGATAAACTTCATGCATGTGATTTATCTTATGACGGTTTGGTTGTGAAGTTGGTCATAGGGTCTTGAAACTTAATAGAGAATCCGGATGTATCTCCAGCTTCCACTTCTCAAACTTTGGCATTCTTGGACTTCCTTATTGGGTGCCATCCTCTTTAGAGAAAGTTTATGCTGTGTAAGTTATTTTCTTTACCGAAGGTAAAAAATGTAATTTCATTTCCTCTCACCCGTCAATTTCCTTGTTTCCCTCCATAATTTGTCCATTGCTATTACAGTGGTGAAGTGTTGGCAGAAAGTCGTGCAGTGTTGGCAGAAGGTCACTTTGATCATGTTCAATGTTTCAGTTTGTTGCCTGGTATTTTGCTCACGCTGTGTACCCTTTCAGTCTTGTTTGTCTGGAAGTGACAATTGATGAAATGCCTATTTGAATAAATACTATCGATGATGTGGATGGTGCAAAAGAATGAATGGAAACTTATAGAGGTTTTTTGGAATTTGAGTTTTTGAAAGTCTACTCCCAGTACTTTTCCCTGATTGTTAGGTTTTTGGGAGTGGGCTGGGTACCTGACTATGTACGAAGCATTTGGTATTTCTATTATCAAAAATGATTGTGACACAAACTTTGTGCCACAACCCCACTCACATGGGGTGTGGGGCCCACATGGGCTCCACGTGCGGGCCCCAAATCCCATGTGAGTGGGGTTGTGGTTGGTTGTGACACAAAGTTTGTGTCACTATCATTATTCTTCTATTATTAACTACAAAAATCTTCATCCCTTAGTTAGTTACTTTACCGTCCTGATCTTTCATCTTTGCACCAAGCAACATAGTTTTTGCAGTGAACTGTGAAAGATATAAACGCTCATGTATTGGTTTAGAGTGCAGGGAAGTTGTTCCTGTTTATTCTTTAGATTTATGGTATGATTTTTGTACTGCTCAAGTAAGATATGATAATGCCACGGGTTACATTTACATTACCAAAGTGTATGACAAGTGTTGGATGTGAATTTTCACGGACTAATCAGCTTTGGCGATTTCATTGCATGCAACAGGACGAATTGACATACAGTTGAATATTGATATTCCTGAAGATACTGAGCTTGTTGAACCATTACAAGAAGGCTGTGTATGGCGCCAGGCGAGAGGAGCAGCTATGGAAGTCTCAGGATTAGACAGAAAAGAGGCATCCTTAGAGAAGGTGTTTACCCCCTAGAGCATTTTATCAATGTCGAATTATTCACGTATTCTTGAGCCCTACCTCAAAGTATTCATCCTATGCGTGTATACAGGTTGGTATTGCACAGCAGTGGTATGACGAAATGGAAAACCTACCCTATTCAGAACCGGAATCAGAATTGAGCGCTGAAGAGCAAAGCACTTCTGATGGGAACTCGCAGGAACGTGGAGTTTGCATTGATTGCGCCGTTAATACAAGTCCTGGAATAAGTGAGGTACGCTTGGAGTGCATTTCTATTAGACTGTACATTAGTAATCTTTCTGAGACCCCTTTCACCCCCATCTTTTCCATGTTTTTGAATTACAGTCTTGCATAGTACATTACAAAAGCACCCATCTGTTCCATGTTTGAGCGGAAAAAGGTTTGAAGAATTTGAAAACATCATCTACAAAATGGGTTTTTCCAACAAATTCACCCCAAACTTTTCGCCTGGCTAGTTGTGTGTTTTCAGAAACAGATAACCAAACCAACCCTGAAAAAGCGCTGGTGAGATGTTGATGAAGCTTTTAGCCGAAAGATCTGAGTTTGGCATTTCATATGACTTTTGTCATTTCTGATTCTCGTGCAGGTTATCGTATGTGCAGCTCTTTATCTGAAAATGAAACAAGATCCAGATTCCAGCGAGGACGGTAAGGTGAAAAAAGCTGCTAGGATGGCCGATTTTCTGAAGCCCTGGAGAGCAGAAAGGTGGGAAAAAGACCAATGCATTCAATTTTTGATGAAATCAGACAGCAGTATTGAAGACCTCGTCTTCATGAAACCTCTACGTGTGAAGCTGAAGATTGATTGTCTTGACCACCCAAAGATAGATTCGAAGGAATTCATTTTAACAGATTCCTCCATTGATGTCAGTGTATCTCTCAAGTAAATTATACTTCCTCCAAATCATAGTCCAAAGATGTAGATTTTTCAGTTAAAAACATATTTATAGTTTCAACAAAAATTATTTTTCTGATTCTTTTCGCACTGAGTTTAAGGGACAGAGGGAGTAACTTAGTTGAGGGCTGAAGCATTAGCCAGATGACACTGCTGTAGCATTATTTTTGTTGTATAATTGTAGGAAAATTAGCATTGCGTTACTTTACCTGTGCTGCAAAACACAGACATTAACTTGGCATCATTGATGATCAACAGAAAAAAACTCTGCTGCATTCATACGAAACTACAATTATAATAATTTACAGTGAACATTATTTGAAAGGTAACGGTTGAGTTCTGTTGACAACTGAGGGGATGATTAAATCGATACTTACACAGAAAAACAAAATCCTATAAAAATTACTGTCACACACATTATTGGAGGATGTACCAACTTATATGGACGATGGTTTCCTGGTACATTCAATTTGAATAGAAATTTAACTCTAGGGTGTTGGCACGGTGTTGGTGATCAAGCGTCTCAGGGTAGTTTTTACCAGGTGAAAATATTAGGTTACATGAAAAGTTTTCCTGAAACCATTCAGTTCTCTTTCTAAACAATTTCGGAAAAACTTTTCATGTACCTACAATTTCTCAATTAGATTAGTGGGTTGTGAAATGATCTTCAAAATTGGTGGTCTATTTCGCCGGAGACCTAATTATAAGGGCTAAAGTTTTGGACTGACTTGGAATCCAAAAATGAACCCGACTTTGTTGGCTGTGGGCTTCTATGAATCCCCTAGATCACCTTTCAATAATACTCGCTCTGTGCTTTAACCTTTAACGTTCATTCTGCGCTCAGTGTTTTTAGTTGTCAAGACGATGTCAGTGAGAGACAAGTAGGGTCACTTCATCCAACTTCTCTTGATTTGTAATAATTACTCCCTTCATTTCAAATTGCTCGTCCCTTCTAAGAAATCCAAGTTTTTAAGGAAACAATTTTTTTGTCTTGGAGTTCAAAATTATCTATCAAAATTGTGAAGTTTATTAAGTGGTTTTAAATTGTTTATATGTTTTAATATGGATCTCAAACAATATGAAATATGAATTTTATTTGATAGATCTCAATTAGTTGTTTTATACAAAGCTTTAAAATCATAAAAAATATTATAGACTAAAAGATATGAACAATTTAAAAATAACACAAATTTCAAAAATCGTGAAATTTATTGAGAGGAAAAGAGTATTTCTAAGGATAAAATTAGAAAAAGAATGACCAATTTGGGACGGAGAGAGTAGCCGAATATAGGCTACTTTGACCTCATATTTGCTTTTGTTACATGTTTTGCTTCTAATTGTAGTTCTTTTCTTAATAAGTCGATGCTCTTGCAAATTGGAGTAGCATATATTACTAAAAAAATTTCCCTGAAAGAAGCTTTGACGCTTAAACAGCAGTTTGCAGGCACTTTCGAGGGAGAGCATGAAGGAACTGACATGCCCGGCTCATCATCCTCGGCCTCGACACAAACCTATCAGTGGCCACTCGCTTCATCAACGACAGAACGATTACACCCAATTATTTCCATGCTCCCTCAGTTACGCCCACCAACTGTTCGACCAAGTGCCTCACAAGGACACCACCCTATACACCTCCCTCATCTTCGCCTACATGCGCTCCAACCACCCTCTACAAGCCCTGCAACTCTTCTCCCTCATGACCCGCCAACCCGACCCGACACTAAAACCCAACCACTACGTCATTGCCACCGTCGCAGGCGTCGCCGCTTCGTCCCCATGCCGTTTCCCAATGGGCCAGACCGTCCATGCCCGCGCTACAAAAACAGGGTTTTTAGCGGCCAAAGTCGTTCTTGGGACGGCATTGTTGGACATGTACTCAAAATGTGACGTGGTTGGTTTTGCTCGTAAGGTGTTTGATGAAATGCTCGAACGGAATTTGGTTACTTGGAATGCTATGGTTTCTGGGCATGTTGGTAATGCTATGGAGGTTTGTGGGTTGGAATTGTTTTGTTATATGAAGTGAGTTGAGTTTTGTAGGCCTGATGAGTTTACTGTGGCCAGTGTTTTGGCGGGTTGTGGGTGGGCAAAAGATTTGGTTTTCGGGATGCAGATTCATGGGTATGCCATTGTTAGTGGGTTTGAGCCGGTATGCCAAAATTGGCTTCTTCGTTTCTCTCTCTCTCCCTGACTCCTCCCACATCCTTTCAAATTTTCCTTTTCTCCTCTTCCTCCACATTTTGCGGGATATTCAAAGGAAAGTTATCCCCTTTGTGTCTCTCTCCTGCTAAACATGTTTTCCCTTGGATGATAATAATGTTAAAACCTTTTTATCCATTAGGAAAATGTTGTTTTTTTCCTTCTCTTTTTACGGGTCTGCCTAATCTGGTAAATTTGACCACCCATTTCTAGGATTCTTACATTCCCATGGTGATTTCAGCACCTGGGTTTTAAATTAAAAGATTTGGCGTTTCATTCTTGGGTACCTGTGGAATTTGAACAAATTTCAGAACCCACATTCTGTTACTGGCCTTTCTACAGGAAACAATTATCTGTACATGTTTGAATCAATTCCGTGATACAGGAAGTTGTCTTTCGGCCCTGGAGCTCCATTTGATCGGATTTAAATTGCTCTGTTCAATTTGTGAAAAATACTTCTACCATTTGGATTCTGATATTATGAGTTGCTTTTCGTGTTTTTCGTCCCACGAAAAGAAAGCATGTGAGAGGACAAATAGCAGGAGAGGGGGACCTTTGCCTACTTCTGCTCCTAGAGAAGTCCGAACGCAACCACAGCCAGGTAAATTCGTTAGCTTTTCCAACAAAGAGGGAAATTTTCAATATCTTGTAAAATTCATAGCAGGTGTTTCTATCAGGTGAAAAAAAAAAGAAAAAAAAAAAAAGAAGATTCTGGGTCCAATTTATTGGGATTATTTATGTATTTGTAATTTGACGTTCTTCTTGACTCAATCATTTGACAGAGAATCTTGTGAATTTATTTTGTTTCTGGATTGTTCATATTATTGCCTGATCCATCACTGATTGGAAATACTTTCTCAGGTCTTTGAAAAGCTGCTTTCAGATATATATGTAGAAGAAGAAAACAATACAACTGTTATAATTTTTTCTCAATTTTAATCAAAGTTCTTCCAGAGAAGTTTTGGGGAAGGGTATTCCAACTTTATTCAGCCGATATTTCAGGAATAGAGTAGTCTCTTGTAATCCCTTAGATTTTTGGCTACTGAAACCACATCTATTCCTTATTTGGCTAAGACGATCATAGCTTCTGGATGGTTATTCCCATGATGTACACCGGCAACATTATTGTTGGTTTAATCTGTCTGTGAAAAGTACTGTGGCTTTAATTTCTTGAATTTATCCTCTGTGCTATGAAATTGTACTTGGGGATTGCTAGTAACACTCACCTAATGATTTTTTTAGGATCATCAAATGGTTCCATACTTCCATCATCTTGATAACTTGTATTATTTTTTTAACAAACTTTTATTTGTTATATCTATATTTTTTTGGGGTAAGAATTGGACAAATGTTTTGGTATGGGGGTGGTTACTAATGGAAACAAACTCTATCATGGCTCTGTAATGAAGCTACAAATGATAAGGATGGGAATAAAGAAGCTGCCAACAACATTGCAGCAAATACCTTTACCTTCCGCGAGCTGGCTTCAGCAACAAAAAATTTCCGGCAGGAGTGTCTGGTGGGTGAAGGTGGATTTGGGCGAGTTTACAAGGGTCAACTTGAAAAAACTGGCCAGGTAATAAAGAATATCTGAGCGTTACATATATAGACTCAGATTTTTTTGAACTTTGGGATTACATTATTGTTTTATTCAGATTGTAGCTGTGAAGCAACTTGACCGAAATGGATTGCAAGGCAACCGAGAGTTTCTTGTGGAGGTTTTGATGCTGAGCCTGTTGCACCATCAAAATCTGGTTAATCTCATTGGATACTGTGCCGATGGAGATCAGAGGATTCTGGTGTATGAGTACATGCCCTTGGGATCATTGGAAGACCATCTCCTTGGTACTTTCTTCTTTGCATAATACTTGTAGGAATCATGTTGAGGTAAAACTGCAGTTTTAAAGTTGACAACAATTAAATGCTAATTTGTTCTTGAAAAATGTAGTTGACAACATTGATAACCTAGCCAATTAGTTAAATCAGTAAATAAAATGACCTTTCAATAAAATAGCGAGAACCGTTCTATATTCCGACCGAAATGTACCAACCATGAACAGACAGCATTGGGGACCTCCATGTGGATCTCAAATAGTCAATCCGAACCGTTCATCCACCTCAAAATCAAATTCCGAGTGCGTCTAAGCGTGAATTGATGCAATCGGACAGCTAGATGAGCTCAATCCAATATCACCCCATTTCATTCATTGCTCATTCAATTGTTTTTGAACAAAATCGGGTGATTTTGTATCGAGCTCATCTAGCCATCCGATTGCATCAATTCCCACACTAGCCCACTCGGAATTTGATTTTGAGATGGATGAACAGTTTGGATTGATCATTTGGGACGTACACAGCGGTCTCTGGTGCAGTCTGTGTGTGGTCTGTACACAAGGGGTCGGTTACCCTTGTTTTTCCGAGCGAGAACTGACAGGAGATCAATGGAAGAGGAAAAAAGTCCATGAGCATCCACATCGCCTCGTTAAGATGGCTACAAAAGGAGCCCTATCCATGGCGAGCACCGGATACCACTCCGAAAAAACACAGCCAAAGAACAACACCCCTCAACGTACAATCTAAAAGGTATCACAGTCCTTCCCAAGGCCAAGGCTCTGTCTCCTTCAAGACCCAGCGACCTCGACCACAAAAACCCACCTCCGCCGACCATGAGGCAAAAAAACACAGCCGGAACGATTAACCACGATGACGAATAACCAGTGACAAAACGCTGGACAACGTGGTGGAATCGGTAGAGGAGGAGCAGAAGAGAGGTGGCTAGTGCCGGTGGTTAGAGGAGGAGGATGGAGGATGATGGAGGAAAAGGGAAAAAGCTCCCAGATATAGGTTCGGGAGATAAAAAGCACTCACGAGCAGTAGATTTTGTTGGAATACTTCGGTGTGACCAACCAAATGAATTCTCAATTTCCACGAGATGTGCCCATACACGGGAAATCGAACATTCTACTTTGATACATTTTTGCGACACCTTTTAATACATAAAACCTCTTCTCTGATTGAACTTGTCATGCATAATTAATTTTCAGATCTCCCACATGGTCAAGCACCTTTAGATTGGTTCACAAGGATGAAAATTGCCCTTGGTGCTGCCAAGGGTCTGGAATATCTACACGATAAGGCCAGTCCACCCGTCATATATCGTGATTTGAAATCGTCTAACATCTTGCTTGACAAGGAGTTCAATGCAAAGCTCTCTGATTTCGGGTTAGCCAAGCTCGGTCCCACTGGAGATAAAACGCATGTTTCTTCAAGGGTGATGGGAACATATGGTTACTGTGCCCCAGAGTATCAAAGAACTGGGCAATTGACTGTAAAGTCGGATGTATACAGCTTTGGAGTTGTTCTTTTGGAGCTGATCACTGGACGGAGAGCCATTGACACCACAAGGCATAATTTGGATCAAAATTTAGTTTCTTGGGTAAGTTCTCTCAATTCTCCAGAGCCTTTTGGCCCATATCGTTATGAATCACTAGACAATAGTCCCACAGCTAATTACTTCCTCCGTCCCATAAATGTTTCCTATGGGAGACCAGGCTAGTTTGACTTTAAAAAATAAAATACTTTCGAATTTACTTTTTAAATTTTTTTTGCACCATTCAAAAGATCTCAACGAGTACTTTTGAATAGTGTAAAAAATTTTGAAAAAAAATATTTAGAAATACATTTTCTTTCAAAATCAAAATGGCACGACTTTACGTAGGGGACATTTAAAATGGGACTTAGGGAGTACGTGACAGTTTGAATGCCTATTGCTATGGTATAACTAGAGACAGAAACCTCTCGAATCTCTAAAAGGGATCAGACTGTCCTACGGAAGCAAAATGTTAAATGTCATCCTTTCTGGAGACCATTTCAAGGACTGGCACCGTCCAATTTTTAGATCTTGTTGAGTACATTAACCCTGTCAAAAATCATATGGGTTTGCAGATGTACATCATTTATTTTCGCGACACAATGTAGATGTAGATGGCAGTGATTCTTTTTCAAACCTTTTTGTCTTTCTTGAGGACTTGATTGCTTTGATGAGTTTATACCTCCAAATGCCGTCTTCAGAAAGAACCTTATTTTTCTTTAGACTTTGTTACATAAACAACTCATTTTCCAATGATTCTATGTAATGCCAACTAATTCATCATCTTCTCTGACTTGTGCTTACACTTTCCTTGCCAATGAGCAGGCAGAACCAATGTTCAAAGAGCCCACTAGGTATACCGAACTAGCTGATCCACTTCTTGAAGGAAACTTCCCAGTGAAATGCTTGAATCAAGCAGTTGCCATTGCTGCCATGTGTCTCCACAACGATGCCTCGGTGCGTCCCATGATACGTGATGTGGTCACCGCTCTTAGTTACCTTGGGCTGGGTCCCCACACTGGATCTGTTTCACCCTTGTCGGATCCTGCTTCACCATTGGATGAGAGGGTGATGGGTGCAAATGAAAGCCACATCGATGAAGAGAGTGCAATGGAGCGCCAAAAAGCAGTGGCAGAAGCCATGGAATGGGGTTCGACTTCTGGGCATAACAATGTGAGATCACTGGCTTCGGCTGGTTCTTCAGTGTAGCATTGCCAGGTTTCCTTGTTTGTGGGTTTTTAAATGAGGTCATACAAAAAGCAATACAAATCTCTTTCTGTTATGGCTTCAACTGTACACATGTATCCGTATAGCCTAAAAGAATGATTACTTTTACTCTTGGTGGAATTCATCTGTTGATGTAAAGTTTGACATGATAATGGAGTACTATGTTGAAAGAAAAAGGTTGTCCTAGGGATCTTGTCAATGTCTCTCTTTCAAATGTTTTATGTGGGAGCGTCATGAGAGCTATAGGATAAATTGTCACGCCCTGGTCATCCCTAGACCCCTCATAGGGATCACAACGTGTGACCGGCTAACAAGGCCTTCATACCAAATGGGCTAAAAAATAGAGTGCTTTAAATAAAATAAATAAATAAACATTTGCGGAAGCTGCAAAACTTTGATTGAACTTATGGTCTCATTAAAAAAAAAAGTAAGTGCAACAAGATCAAGTGAGATTAGAACTACCCATGTGGTCCAGAGCATACCTATATTAAACATCCCATTAGAGCATCCATTACATGTCCATAACATACGACCTACTTACACCACTTGCAAGTATATATATACGTTATTGTCCATAGATGAAACTATTACAAAACATGCTCAAAATGCAAGTCTTCATTTCTATATGCAAAACACTTCATGAAGTCAACTTTCACAAAACATCGTACTTCATAGCTTTCATATGAAGTACTCTCATGGTAGAACTTCATTACGGCACATGAACTAGACGCGACGAACGCTATTAGATTTTACAGAAGCCATGAGAAAAATAAATACCTGGTACAAGTCGTTGATCGGTCCCTCTGTTCGGTTGGCCATGAGAAGAAATGGGTAGCTCTCAAACATCCTTTGTTTCTATTGATCTTGAGATGTGATTTGGGAGAAAAACCAGAGAATGGACGCTGGAAGCGCTAAGAACCTATATCAGAATCAGGAGAGAAAATTTCGGGGCCTTAGATAAAACAACGCAAAGAAGAAAACTGTTTCCAAGGACCAGAATCAGAAGGAGAGAAAGCTTATAACTTTTGGACTAAGATCAAACAAGAATAAGAAGAAAATTGCTTCTACCGACCAGAATCAGATTCAGGAGAGAAAAGGATATTTCTTTGGGGGTACCTTTTTGCCTAAGCATTAGATTTGATTGATCTTAATGAGATACTTCATAGATCTCATTAATGCACCAAATTCAAAAAAGTCGCCGTAAGAAGTGCCACCCACAATACCCACCCACCCCCCCCTTTTCTCTCCCCCCCCAAGTATCAAGTTAAGTCGATGTAATTCAAAAATTAGTCTTTTTTCCTATAAAACTACAAGAAAACCCCTCCCCTTCTCTCTCTCTCTCTCTCTCTCTCTCTCTCTCTCTCTCTCTCTCACACACACACACACCTCTGCTTCAAGAAAACGTCGAGAAATCAGGTGAGAGAGAGATAGAGAGAGAGTTGACTGTGGTTTTATAGGCAAAAATAGACTAATTTTTGAATTACATCTGACTTAACGATAACAGCATGAGTGTGTGTGTGTGAGAGAGAGAGAGAGAGGGGGGGGTGTTATTGTGGACTAGCACTTGACGATGACTTTTTTTGAATTTGATGCATTAATGAGATCTATTGAGTATCTAATTAAAATCAATCAACTTTAATGCTTAGGCAAAAAAGGACCCCCAAAGAAATATCCTTTCTCTCCTTAATCTGATTCTGGTCGGTAGAAGCAATTTTCTTTTTGTTCCTGTTTACTTTTAGTCCCGAAGTTATAGGCTCTCTCTCTTTTTGATTCTAGTCCTTGGAAGCAGTTTTCTTCTTCGTTTTGTTTTATCTAAGCCCCGAAGATTTTCTCTCCTGATTTTGATATTGGTTCTTAGCGCTTCCAGCGCCATTCTCTGGTTTTTCTCCCAAATCTCATTTCAAGATCGATGGAAACAAATGATGTTTGAAAGCTGCGCATTTCTTCTCATGGCCAAAGGGACAAAATGGCTGGTCAACGACCTGTATTAGGTATTTATTTTTCCCATGGCTTCTGTAAAATCTAATACTGTTCATCGCATCTAGTTCATGTGCCTTAATAAAATTCTGCCATGAGTGTACTTCGTATTCTCGATCGCCTGAAATTGGTAAATAAACCGTCAGTTGAAAACTCAGTGAGTAAAGTTCATACTCCGATTTGGGTTTTGAAATACATATCGCATATAAAGCAAAATCTTGGACATTTAAAAAGTCACATCACATTTCACATGAAAACTTGAACTTCTTGAAAACATATACATAGCCAATACCGCAATGCTTACCACATGCATACATGACATATATCGGGATCTCATCAGATTATTGTGGTACCCATCAGCGAGGGTACATACTTGGATATTATGGAACCCTCCAAGAAGGCACATACATAATGCTGGCTATTATGGAACCCACTAGTGGGGCACGTAATACTGGCTATTATGGAATCCACCATCAGACACGTAATGTTGGCTATTATGAAACCCACCAGTGGACACATAAGGTAAAGCATGGGTAGTACATACATGTTTCGTAAACACATCACATGTTAACAAATCACTTAAAACACATAGCCATATCACTTCATAAATCACATTTTTCATAGAACAAGAGTTCATAAAATTTCTCATTTCAAAGTATGAGATTACTCACATGCCTTTGCTCTTCAAGTTAACTCAACTTGTATCCCTTATAGCCTTCTCTGGTTCACCAAATTCTACATATCGTGTATAAACATGAATCATTTATGCAAACAACTCATCTAAATGATGCATATGCATGATTCCCTAAAATGACAAGTTAACCGACACTCATTCAAAAAATTCTTGAGAACAAACCACAGATAACTAGGTCTTGCAAATGTTATCATATAAATGGAACTCATGTAAATATGGTGTCAAAATTACTCAAGAACTTATGAGGTCAAGAACTTTATTTACAAAATAGAAGAACACAACTATTAATGCAGAATTCTACATAATCCGTACAGAACGCAGTTTAGTACACGAATTATTAAAATTTCATCTCTTGGAATTTTGCTCCAAATTTTGGACACAATCAAGTAGGCACATGTGGTTATCTCCCATAATTTTTTTAGAAAATAATAAGATAAGAAACTCTGTCGTAGTCATCGAAAACCGAAGACAAAAACACATATTCAACATCTATAGCAAAACAGAGTGTAGCTTAGTGCGTGATTTTTCTAGACTTTGTTTCAATGAATTTTGAACTGAAAATTTTATAGAGTGTAGAGGAATCGTAGAGGAACATACCATAAAAATTTCGTAAAATTACAAGGGCCTTGTTCAGTTGGCAGTTTTGGGCCACTCTTGGCTAACATCATCATTTTTCTCACTTCTCTCTATCTCTCTCCACTTAATACACCTGCTTACATCATCAAAACTAAACTAAACTCTCTCAAAACTATGAACCAAATACAGCCAAGATGTTTTGCTATGTCTGAAAATTCGTAACTTGGGGTACAAAATTCAGCGAATCACTGGACAGATTTTCATTGAACTCCCTTCCATAAAAAATAGGGTTTATCCCTCCTCTTTACCAACCAAAACTTAACAAATACAACATGTATCATGTATACTTTCATGATTTCAAACAAAGTATCATATTCTCAAAGATATAAATGCAATCTACACGAATATATGCACATACTTTAGGATTCATGTCAATACAAGAAAACTCACAACTTGTAGGTATAGATAATATTGAGAGCTTCAAACTTATGGATGAGAGATGGAATTGCGACTTAATCTTGCTCTAGAAACTTTGATTGATCCTTATATGAAAACTCTAGAAGTAAGAAGAAGATTGAGCATTCTAGAGAGAGAGAGAGAGAGAGAGAGAGATGACGTTAAATGATGTGAGGAGAGGGGGCTGATTTTTATCTCTTCTAAGTGTAGGATTACTCTAGAATGAGAGTACTCTAATTACAAATTAAACACCCACTTAACATTCTCATCACATAATGACCCAAACATATTTACATATTGACCCATAGCCCAATTTATGAACATGTATCTATTATCTTAACACATAAGACATAAATCATGCACGTGATACATAATGCGAGCATAACTTGGGCACATCACATCACACATAGAAATCATGTACTTAATTAAGCATAAATTATCATAATAAAGCATGAAATGCAAAAATTGAACACCTTGTTGTTACAGAAATATACAATATAGCGATTGTCTCGAACTTGGTTTCTTTGGGCTGTTTTTGGATCTTGAATTTTTTGAGAAATGGAAAGGGGAGAGAAAAATGTAATGCATTTCTCTATCCAAGCCTTTGAACTAAACTGATCAGCGTGTGCTGACCAAATTTGAGTCCCACCGAAAGGCAGTCCTTTAGCCAAACCACAAGAGTTTCTCTCATGAATTTTTTACAACTGGTGTGGATGGCCTACTTTGACCTAACCGGGAAAGAGATTAGTCGGGTTACACGTAAAAAATAAAATAACATGGTATCACAAAATCAGTCTGCGAATTCCCAAAACCAAGGTCACAGAAATAGCAAGGGCACTACATATTAGCTCTTGGGTGGTAAATATTAACAAAAACATTGTCTTGATTGAAATCTACTAACTATCCAGATCCTTGGACTAGATCACAGAGCTGGTTAAGTGTATCTGCTAGATTTGCAAGGCATGCGATAACTTTGTCGCCTTGACGCCTTGTGAAAGCAGTGTGAGTGGCCTCCACATTTTTCAGATCAGCCAATACGAAGTCTGCACCCTCATCAAGGTTCCCATTAAGTATGGCAATGAGCAGTTCTGCGTTATTACGGAGTTCTGCAAACATCAGTTGCTCTTGATTCACTTCAATGCTGCTGCTGTTCTCGAGCATTATCCTCTCCTTTCTTGACCTTTTATGTTTCACAGGCTTCTGCTTTTCTTCTGCGCTGATTTGCTCACGTGCTATGTTTTTATCAGTTTGTGGCTTCAACATTTCCTCTATGCTCTGATTCTGATGCATTGTGTTCCTTTGTCCTTAAAATCTGAGACAAAAACCGTTCTTCGCGTCTGAGCTATGTCGGATTCAAGATTTTGGGCTGTTAAATTTCAAAAAAAATATCAGAAGATATGAGTATGAATGAATAGCACCCTAAAGTATTACTAGTACACAAGTAAGGTGGCTGTGCAAGGCATGCAAGCTAGTGCTCAAAACAGCGAATTCGTTTTGTTTCAGAATATCATGCAATCCCATTTAAAAGGTTCTTTCCATCATTAGGTCATCTTCAGTGCGCCGTGCAATTAAGTAAAAATTTGCATTATCTTTGGAAATGGGTATATATACAAGTAAAGAAACAGAGTAAGCAATTATATATAGCTGTAAAAGTAAAAAAAACCATCTTGTCAGAAAAGGAAGAGTAAAAGACTAGTTACCACATGGCGGTGCTCCAAAAGCACTGACTAATCACTCTAAAACCAAGTAAAACGCCTTGCTTCCTCGTCATATTTTGGTATTCCTGAGCGCTAACTTAAGGATATATTTTTGTTTTTAGAAGCTCAATCCTAATTTCATGTACTCCAGGACCACCACGGCAACACAGCTTTTTCAGGATATAAACAGGATTATCAAATAACAAATTTGGTCAATTTTGTATTTGAGATGATTAGTATCTCTTACTAATTCAACCATCAAATTTAAACAATCATATTACCTAGAAATAAATAAATAAATAAACCCGCAATGAATAAACAAAATAAATGTGTTAAGACACCACCCAATCATTAAGAAAAGCTACCACAAGCGTAATCAACAAGGGGAATGGGGAAATGAGATCATGAATTGCTGACAAACAAAATAATGAGCGAACCCGTTTGCATCTAACTGGAAAAACACAATATCCCGAAGTTTGCTATTTGATCGGATAGGAATCACAGCTTGAGTATGAATATACGATGGAAAATGGACTCGTCGACCCTGTGGCATGGAAGATCAAATAGGCACCCAAGGCTAAGAAGAAGAAATACTCACAGCAAGATCTACAAAGGAAATATGAACTAGGCGACCTGGAAGAAGTTGGCCAGAACGGCAATTTCATTTCATTGCGTGCAAAGGGACGTAATAAATTCTTAAATCTCACTGAACTACAATGTATGAGCAGTCCTATTGTCAGCCTGCCGGGTGGACGATAAGACTACTATTTGACTCTTAAGAGTGCATTCTTACCGTTACCAAATAGTAGTCTTATTGTCCGCCCAATGGGCTGACAATAGAATTTTCCACTACGAGAGGTCAAGTCTAAAAATATACAAAATCATATGACCTTCATATCCAACTACACTAAACTACTTAAATTAATCCCAAACTTCCTTACACATCTTTAAATTCCATCAAAATAAGATGAAATTGAATACTTAGCTTGGGTTATTTAGGCATAGTTTTCCAAAAGATTTTAGCAACTCAGTCGCTAAAATGCTAAATTCATGGTTATATAATCAAACAATGAAGTGGTAATGTGTATCGTTTTTTGATTTTTTTTGCACAAAAATAAAGCACTCCTCGTGTACTTTAATTCGGTGTGAAAAACTCCAAAAATATTACACGGAAACATTTAATTTTTGATTTGAAATTCCATGATTTTAATGCCTGCTGAACTCATTTGCTAAAATCTTTTGGAAAACTATGCCTTAAGCAACTTCACTTTTTAGGTACGCCCATACTAAGAAACTAATTTCTTCTTGCTTTCCTATATGACGAGTTTCTTCCCATGTCAGTCGAATTACAATAAATACAAGGATTAGGGCCATAATTCAATATTTTCTAACAAATTCGCGCAAGCAATGTTGACGCCAGTGCCTAAGGGTAGGATCAATAATTCAAACCCAGTGATTGACTATAAAAGTTAATACAGTTTTATCATCAGGGGAAATGACTTTTGAAACATCAAAAGTCCAAATCTGCAATTTCAGATGTTTGAATGCTGAGGCAAATCGGAAATTTCAAGAAACAGTGTATAAAGCCCTAATTTATGGAAGTAACCAGAAAGACCGAGTGAGAAAGAGAGTAGCATGAAATTGTACTGTTTTACCGAAGGCGGACACCCAGTTGGCAATTTTGGAGCAGCGCCAAAGAAGAAACTGTTGCTCTTCGATAATGCGTGTCGGATGAAATCGACGATCTTCGCCGGTGGGTATCTCCGGTTTTGTAGAGAATAATTATGGAGAGAGAGAGAGAGAGAGAGAGAGAAATTACTCATTCGCATTAATTATTTTTGTGATAAATGTAGACACAAGAGTAAAATATTTTGATTGCAGCCTCCTTTTTTTTCTCACAAATCTAACAAAAAATAGGGAACTGGGGTGCTGTGCAACCCCATGTCGTAATCGCGCCGGTATTTTTTTATGATTAGAGACATTCACCGTGTAGACCTCGTCGAATTCTATAAGTGTGCCAAAAATCAACTTGATCGAATATCTTATAGTGGCTCATCGGAACACAAATAACATGAAAAGTGGTTTTTATCCAGTGTTTGTGTCCATTTGTGTTTCATTTGTTTTCAAAGTATTTGTATTCCGATAACCTACATAAAGAAATCCGATCAAGTTAATTTTTTGCATACTTGTAATACTCAACGAGGTCTACACGGTGAACGTCTCCGATCATTGAAAAAATGCTGGCGCGGCAGCACCACGAGGCTGCACAGCACCCCCTCAATTTCGTGTGCTTGAGTGAGAAATGACTATTTTTTGTTTTCTCATGCTTTCTCGCTATCCAAAGAAGCTGTATGTTTGATTTTCAATTACGATATTTTCGGTATTCTAAGAATACAAGTTGTGAATTCAAGGAGTGAGTCTTTTCACATACACATAAACTGATTTAACGTATAGTCATAAGAACACCCTAAATAGCAAAAGTGGAAAGTCACCATAAATAATCACTCGAGGAGGATGGCGAGGAGTTGCGTCTGAGCTCATGTTCATTCGTTAAATCTTTTTTACCAAATTACTCCAATTTTGTTACATAAAGCCAAACTTGAATATTTTGAAGCTCATCAAAATTTAGAATAAAGTTTGAACAAGTCAGAACTCGACTCATTCGGCTCATGATACATAAACAATTTCAAGCTACCTATGACCAGCTTGCTTTTTTAGTGATTAAAACTCTTTTGATATCAACTCATTTCATAAACAAGTTAAACCTGAACATATTTTTAAAAACTCGTAAAATTTTCAAACTAAACTCAATCAAATTCTTGCTCTGCTCGCTATCACCCTAATAGCATTGAACCCAAATGTCAAAGTAGAAAGTAATGTTTTTTCCCTTTGGCGTATGGTACTCCATCACTTCCGCTAAGGAGTAGCCGTTCACAAAAATTCTTATCTGTATTTCATCACACCACACCATTATTGAATATTGATCTATAGACATTGGTACTGTTTTGGGCTCAGAAATGGCAGAATAATTAGCAAACCCGGCCCAAACTAGTCATGAAACTCCCGTCTATCAGGCACGTGACTCACGTGCTTCAATTCCCCGTGCAACACGTTTCATACGGAGGAGGAAAACCTTCCCTTCGATTTAGGCTTCATTTGGCTAAGAATCCTGATACATATACTCCCCTAGGGCCACTCCCAGTCACACCCTCTCTCACATTTGGGACCCGCACCCCATATGAGAGAGGGTGTGGCTGGGAGTGGCTCTGAAAGAGTGTATGTATCATTTTTGTTTGGCTAAATACAAAAAACTCTCTCACATGGGGTGTGAGACTCACATTTGGGACTCACACCCCATGTGAGAGAGAGTGTGGCTAGAAGTGGCTCTGGAAGAGTGTATGTATCATTTTTGTTTGGTTAAATACAAAAAACTAGTTTTTTGGTTTTTTGGGTTTTGTCTTTATTCAATTTTTTTTACATTTGTTAGTTTTTGATCGATTTTTTGTAGTTTATTGGTTTGTATCGACGAGAGGAATCTAAAAAGTATAAAATTATTAAACAAACTTAAAGTTTTGTGAATAAAGACGAAAAATTATGACAAAAATTAGTTTTTTGGTTTATTTTTCGTTTTTATTCACAAAAATTAAATTTTGACTAATAATTTTATACTTTTTAGATTACTCTCGTCGAGATAAGTCAAGAAATCACTCAAGCTCTGTTTGGTTCTTAGGGAAAGGAAGAGAAAGGGAGAGAAAGTTTTTAAAAAATTTCCTTCCTTTATTTGGTTTTACAAAAAGAATAATGATAGAGGTACATACTTTGTACCACATCCAAGCACATCCCACTCACATGGGGTGTGAGACTCACACGGGACTCACATGTGGACCCACACCCCATGTGAGTGGAGGTGTGGTTAAGTGTGACACAAAATATGTACCTTTAGCATTTTTATTACAAAAAAGGAAACAAAATATTTAAATTCGTATTAAATTTTCCTCTCATTTTCTATTCAATTCTCTCTCTACTTTCGGCCTAATTTGGCCTAAAAGTAAAAACTAGATTATTAGTTTTTTTGTTTTGTCTTTATTCAATTTTTTTTTCATTTATTAGTTTCTCGTCAAAATTTTGTGATTTATGGATTCCTCTCGATGAGACAAATCTAACGAGTATTAAATTATGGTCGAAACTCAAATTCTTTTGAATAAAATCAAAATAGGTGGATTATTCGCCAATAATCCATCTATTTTCACTTCTTTTCTCATTCTTTCAAATCACTCTCACTCTCTCTCTCTCTCTCTCTCTCTACGATGCAAATTCAATAACCGGAGAATCGAAATTGAATCTCAAACCCGTCTGGTAATACTTCTAATCTGTTGAATTCTCTTTGTACTTCTTCCCTTACATTCCATGCACAAGTTATGTTTAGGTTGATTTGTTTGTAAATTAATTGATCTCAAGTGGGTTCTCTTTCAAATCAATACGTGTGTTTTTTGATTTTTTGGGTAGGGCTTTTGGCGTTGCATTAGTGTTAACAGCAGTTCAAATCAATACGTCCTTGCCACAGTTGCACGCGCCACAGTTGGGTTGATTTTTTGGGTGGGGCTTTTCACGCTTAAACAGCAGTTCAGTTGCAGGCACTTTCGAGGGAGAGCATGAATGAACAGACATGCCCGGCTCATCAAACTCGGCCTCGACACAAACCCATCAGTGGCCACTCGCCTCATCAACGACTACACCCAATTATTTCCATGCTCCCTCAGTTACGCCCACCAACTGTTCGACCGAGTGCCTCACAAGGACGCCACCCTATACACCTCCCTCATCTCCGCCTACACGCGCTCCAACCACCCACTACAAGCCCTGCAACTCTTCTCCCTCATGACCCGCCAACCCGAACCCACCCTAAGACCCAACCACTACGTCCTTGCCACAGTTGCACGCGCCGTCGCTTCCTCCCCACGCCATCTCCAAACGGGCCAGGCCATCCATGCCCGCGCCACAAAAACAGGGTTTTTAGCGGCTAATGTCGTCCTTGGGACTGCATTGTTGGACATGTACTCAAAATGTGATGTGGTTGGTTTTGCTCGTAAGCTGTTTGACGAAATGCTCGAACGGAATTTGGTTACATGGAATGCTATGGTTTCTGGGTATGTTGGTAATGCTATGGAGGTTTCTGGGTTGGAATTGTTTTGTTACATGAAGTGTGTTGAGTTTTGTAGGCCTGATGAGTTTACTGTGGCCAGTGTTTTGGTGGGTTGTGGGCGGGCAAAAGATTTGGTTTTGGGGATGCAGATTCATGGGTATGCCATTGTTAGTGGGTTTGAGCCGGTATGTGTGAATCCCCTTGGCAACATGTATTTTCACTGCGGCGATGTTTGTTCTGCTGAAAGAGTCTTGAATGGAATGGAAGGGAATGTTGTTTCAATACTTATAAAGATAAGAGGACATTTCTTTAATCAGAGATATCATGATGTGATTGATTATGTTGCTTCTGAGAATAATGTTGCTCGAATTTTTGAAGTGGATGGAACTATGTTTGTGCCTCTTTTGACTGCATGCGCAGAGAACTCTTTGCTTAATGTTGGAAGACAGGTTCATGGCCTTCTCTTTGTCATGCCTAATTCATTGGAAGATGACGGTGCAATTATTGGAAGTGCATTAATCAGTATGTATTGCAAGTGCAGTAGTATTGGTGAAGCTCGTAAAGTTTTTGATGCTTGGCCAACTGCCCAAGTTGTGCTTTGGAATTCAATGATATCAGGGTATATGTTTACTGGTTTAGTTGAAAATGCCAGGGAATTGTGGGAAAAAATGGAAGAGAAAAATGTCATTTCATGGACGAGCATGATATCAGGGTATGTGCAAAACGGTATGCCACAAGAAGGTTTAGGTTTACTAGCTCAAATGTATTCTAATGGGGATGGATTTACAGTAGAAGGAAACTGCTTCACTTTTGTGGCAGGTCTTGAAGCATGTAGCCATATCACAAACTTGGAGAAGGGAAAACAAATCCATGCAAAGCTAAAGAGGACACTAACAAATGCTGAAATAGAAAATGTGGTTGTCGGAACGGCTTTGGTGGATATGTATTCTAAATCCGGTCATTTGTCCAATGCACAAACTTGTTTTGATTTGATGACAGAGAGAAATGTTGTTGCATGGACATCTATCATAATGGGATACGCATGTCATGGGTTTGGTTTTCGAGCTCTTGAAATATTCCACCAGATGATCGAAATGGACATTGAGCCAAATGAGGTGACATTTGTGTCTGTCTTGACCGTTTGCAGCCATTGCGGTTTAGTGGACAAGGGATTGCAGTATTTTAAACTGATGAGGGAGAAGTATAGGTTGATTCCTAGGGAAGATCACTTCACATGTTTGATTGATATGTTGGGACGAGCTGGAAGGTTAGAGGAAGCATGGACTTTGGTGGATGAAATTGAGGAGGGTGAAACGAGCCGTGGGTGCATTAGTGCTTCCGTTTGGGCTGCACTGCTAGGTGCATGTCAATTGCATGGGAATGTTGATATTGGGAGGAGAGTGGCTAAGAAGATGTTGGAGTCCAAGAAACAGGTCTCTACAACTTATGTTGCACTTTCCAATGTTTATGCTGCGGCAGGGATGTGGAATGAAGCTTATCGAGTGAGAGAGAATTGGAGGAAAGAAGGTAGCATTGATGGAGGAGAGCCAGGCCTTAGCCACATTTGCACGAGACTTTACTAATGGGGTTTTTTCTTGGTGAGAAAAAGATGATAAAATTCTTGATTTGCTTCTATTCAAGGTAATAAAAAGGAGAGGTCAAAACAACATTGTTGTCAAACAATAACAATCCGGTCTTTTATCGAATTGAGAATTGGGTGTCTCTGAAATATTACAACAAATAAAATAAGTCAGCAATGGCCATAGTTGTTGAAAACCTATGATACATGATACGTATCCAGTATGGATACATAACTACGTACGCACTGCTTGGTATTATATTATTAACTTCAAAAATCACCATCCCTTACTTTGATCTAGTGTCCTGATCTTTCATCATTGCACCAAACAACATAGTTTTTGCAATGAACTGTGAAAGATAGAAATGCTCATGCATTGGTTTAAAGTGAGGGAAAGTTGTTCCTATTTATTCTTTAGATGTATGGTATGATTTTTGTACCGCTCAAGTAAGATATGACAATGCCATGGGTTACATTTACATTACTAAAATGTATATAAGTGTTGGATGTGAATTTTCACGGACTAATCAGCTTTGGTGATGTCATTGCATGCAACAGGACGTATTGACATACAGTTGAATATTGATATTCCTGAAGATACTGAGCTTGTTGAACCATTACAAGAAGGCTGTGTATGGTGCCAGGCGGGAGGGGCAGCTATGGAAGTCTCAGGAGTAGACAGGAAAGAGGCATCCTTAGAGAAGGTGTTTACTGTCGAATTATTCACACGTATTCTTGAGCCGTACCTCAAAATATTCATCCTATGTGTGTATACAGGTTGGTATCGCACAGCAATGGTATGACGAATTGGATAACCTACCCTTCTCAGAACCAGAGTCGGTATGGCACAGTTTCTCGGCTATTTGCGATTATTCAACCTATTGATATTCCTACCTGTTGTCCTCATACTTAACTTTACCAAGCCGGTGCCTTTTAAAGTACTTACATGGGAGCAAGTCGGTCTTATTGTTGGTAAAGGTATGTGCATACTTAATGGTTTCTACTTCTTTTAAATGGGTTATATTTATTGTTTCGTGTACATTTCTAACCTTTTGTTGGTTGTGGATTTTATTTGCATCATACTTAGTTGTCTCAATTTGATGTTGTCATTTATCTTATTTCTGTGGCTGGAACAGCATAAGTTTAGGTGGTTTCTTAGTGTTGGGCAATCCACCTTGTCAAACAACATAAGTTTGCGATAATGTCCTTGTTAAATACCTATCCAAAGTTACATCTCAGATATGTGAAATGTCAGTTTTGTTGCATGTTAATGTGACAAGTTATCTTATTTCCAGCTTCTTTCATACTGCTACGCCTTTCCTTGCATGATATTAGTATGGTGTTAAATGTGTTCATCATGGATGTGCAAGGTAACTATTACGAAGGGATATCCATTTTTTACAAACTATAACCTTCTTGACTCCAAACCATTCCTACCCCAGAACCACTAACAATAGCCTCTTTTTTTTCTGAAGATTAAGAGTAGTGGGAAATGCAGCCTGGTAAAGCTTTTGATTTATCTTGAAGTCATATAATAGGTTAAAGTCTAGAGATGCATAAGATGCATCTTGGTAGCGATAGTGTATCAAGTCTGTAAGTGAGATTTTCTAGAAACCAATTCAATGAAGTTATTTTATCTTGAAACTGAGAGTATTAGCATAAGCCAAATATTTTTTCCTGGAAATCCTAATAGATCTGAAAATAAGTCAATAGTACAATATTATGGAAAGACTCGTATAGTCGTAATTGGAATTTATCAACGGAATACTTTTATAAACCATCACCTCTTGTGGATCCTGCATTAAGGCTGTATTACAGTGAAAGGCCTAGTTTCTATTGTTAAATTTGATTGATGTAGCTAGCCGTCAGTTGCCACGTGGTGTGAATGACGGCCCAACTCCTTTTTTAGTGAGTAGTGACGTATGCATTTTGTTCCGTTTACTGTCCATGCCGTTTCACCGAGGTATGTTTTTGTCATCTATTAGGTTTGTCGGATAACGTGCTAAGCAATTACTAGTGGGCCAAGGCTGTTCTTCTGACAACCACCACAGTAGCAACAGCTGGACTTACCATTTAGGTTCCATTAGCAGCTGTAGACTGTAGTTGATGCACTGACAGGCAATGCTCCTAAACTCATGGACTATATTGGAGCCGCTGCTGTCATGGTTGGCTTTGCAGGCATTAACGTCCCTTCCAACGCCTTTTCAAGATCAAAAGAAGCTAGTCTCAAACCAGGAAATGGAACGGTTAGTTCAACTGATTAAAGTCGCCTCACGTCAATTGGTGGACATATATCCAGTGTACCATACTGTAAGATTTATGATATTGTAGCAAATGTAGAACTCTATTCTTTGTGTAGCTTGGTGGATTATAATGCCAAGGACAGGCATCTGTAAATAAACTCTCTCCATTGATGGTATGAATTGCTGTGTTTGTTACTTCTGGTTTCTGGTTTTCAAGTGGTTAAACTTAAGACTGGTAATGTTGTTTGGTAGAAAGAAGGAAATTAGGAAGGGAAATTATTCAAACCAGGAAAGGGTTTTTGTTTCTTCTCAAGTTGTTTGGTTTCCATCCTCTCATTATACCCATCATCAGAATGAATGTGTTTCTCCCCCTCCTCATCCTTGTTCCAGCGTTTTCTAGGTACAAAACATGCCATTAGAGAAAAAACCTGGAACAAATTCTTATTTGCAGTTAATTCTTTTCAATTTGCGGGATTGTCAAACAGATATCTTAGTGTACTTGGTGAGAGGAATGGAGAGGGTTTTCACAATGTGAAACTGGAAACAATTCTTCTGCACACATTCAACGTATAGGCCTACAGGGGTGCACGGAAGGGGGTGCCCAGGGTGCTGCACAATTTCAAATCTCTCTTTAATTGTAATAGTTTTCGGGTTAATTGAAAAAAGTTTATAAGATTGACCCCTGTAAATCTCTTGGAGAAAAAAGTCTTAAATAAGTACATGTGTGAAAAAAACTATAATTCTTCAACGGATTTTTGGCCGTGTACGTAAAATTTAAATGCCGCCATGTATGTCCAACCTATACATAATAAGAGGGAAGGGCGGGCAGAATTTAGGGCAGTTTTGTCTGCCACTTACATGCCTCAACCAAAGAACGGGCAGGTTGCAGGGCAGCAGGCAGGTGATGGCTTGCAACCAAGACTGGGCAGGTGACCAGTGCAAATTGTCAGTTTCCCGGAGGAAAGGGCGAAAAGCTCAGAATCTCTGGTTGTTCCCTCAAAATAAGGAAGAAAAAATTGAGTTGATGTGATCCTTTACTGTTCTTGCGGCTTGGGATATTGTTGTTGTGAATCTCTGCCTCCACACAGGTATAAGCCTCTTTTGAAGTCTTCTTTGCTTCAGGTTTTGGGCTTACTTCTTTGTTTTCTCCAATATCCCTCAAATTAAGGGATTTCTTTTGTACCAATGTGATGGTAGCTTTCTTTCTTTCTACTGTTGGCCATCCTTTCTACTGCTAGCCTCCCAGTTTTCCCGCGTCCTTTTTACTGCTAACCCTAGCAATTGGCTTTGGTGCCGAACTCATTCTACAGGTCCTGGCGGCCGCTCGATACAGCAATTGCTCCCATCACAAAAGCACCTACGAAGTACTTGAGCACTGTTGTTCGTCCTGGAGACATCCTTCAATTACTGTTGTAGCGGCTGTGGATATATAAAATCTCACCTCACAGAGGATAGAAGAGGATCGAGAATAGGGCAAAGGACAACCCAGTGAAAGGCATGGTCCCAATAGCCCAAGATGAGCACAAGGCCAGAGCTCTCCTCATCCAAGGCGTCTCTAACTCCTCCAAGTCATTCCTGTCTTGGCTTGCAAGTACTCTCTCCCCTCTATTTTTCTCTCAATTTTCTCTCTGTATCCATTAAAATTGTTAACTTTGATGTGAGTTTGGTCATGAATTGTATGTATAATCGTGGGTTTGATTTTCACATTGATTTGGTTTGTGGGTTTGGTCCTGAATTTGATCATAATTGCGGGTTTGATTCAGTTTTGATTTTCTTTAGATGTTTGGTTCTAAATTTTCTTATAATCTCGGATTTGATTTTTGCATCACAGTCATCGCTTTTGTTTGTGGTTTGGTCCTTAATTTGATTATAATCATGGGTTTGATTACTGCATTGATTTTGGTTGTAGGTTTACGACCAACATGCAAGGACACTAATAAACAACAAAAAACCATCCACATAATGTTTGCAGGACTCTACTTGAGAGGATCTATTCAAGCCAGACATAGAAAGCTCGCTATTGTGTTGGAGAATATAGATGCTCATTGATTACTATTTGATACAATAGAAACGGAGACTCTCTCTGTTGAACAAGTTTTGGATAATGTGCAACATCTTGTGAGTGAAAAGAGGGAATAGGTATATAGATTTCTCAACTTAATATTTTAACGTGTGCTCTCTGCAGTATTAATGGAAGCGTGATATTCATTCTTAGCAAGGCTTTTGTGTTAAGAGCCAACTTAATGATCAAAATGGATGAGCTTTCAGAATATGAGAGAGTATTTGTTTGGTAATTCCTTGTTCTCATTTTTCAAGTTATAATGCCTGTGGCTTTGATTGTATTGAAACTCACGATCATGTCATGCTGCTATCTATTTATGTTAGTTTATTTGAGGGCAAATTCTTTGTGGTTTTCCATGGTGCTTCTGGATCATCTTTTAAGTCAAATGACATTGAGAACACTGAATTCGAGTAAAATCAACATAATATATGAATCTGTAAATATCTAGCAACTTTGGTGATTTGAACTTCAGAAATCGCAGCATCTGTCATCTTTACTGATAGCTGATGAGATTTGCAGAGAGACTGTCGCTTTTGGGAACCCTTTGGTATATGGGAAGTAGAATACAACCTAGAATATTCAAAAGTGGAAAATCCCACATTACTATAGTAGACAAGAATGCAAAACACAAGGTTGGATGTTATTTTGTGATCAAGAATTTGGTTCTCCGTAACCCTTGTTAGTTCGAATAGCAAATTTTTTCGTGACTGTCGGAAAGTTAAACTAAGTTTCCTTTACTTTTTGTAAATCATGGAGTTCGTGCACTTCCTCAAAAACCCCAAAAAGTATGAGGACTTGGGTGCAAAAATTCCTAAATGTGCTCTTTTGGTTGGTCCTCCAGGAACGGGTGAAGCTCTTTTGGCAAAGGCAACTGCTGGGGAAACTGGTGTGCCTTTCCTTTCCATCTCCGGTTCAGATTTCATTGAGATGCTTGTTGGCGTTGGACCATCTAGGGTGAGAAACTTATTCTAGGAAGCCCGCCAATGTGCACCTTGTATAATGTTTATTGACGAGGTAGACGTGATTGGTCAAGCAAGGGGACTTCGGGTTTCTTAGGTGCCAATAATGAGTGTGAAAGTACTCTAAACCAGTTGCTTGTGGAAATGGATGGATTTGGAACCATTTTTGGAGCAGTTGTCCTTGTTGGCACTAATAAGGCTTACATGTTAGACAAAGCTTTCTTAAGGCCAGATAACTTTGACTGACAAATTCCATGAACAAATATTTCAAATATATTTAGGGTGGTGCTAATGTCAAAATCATTTTTGTTTGTGCCAAAATTGCAGTGCTTAAAAACCGTGTACCATGTGGATTTACAGGAGCAGACATTGCAAATGTTTGTAATGACGCTGCGTTAATTGCTACAAGGAATGAGGGAACACAGGTGAAAATGGATCATTTTAAGGCAGCTATAGATTGGGTCATTTGTGGTCTCAAGAAGAAGAACAAGGTAAGCTCCTATAAGTGTTGCATACTTGCATTACATGTTTGCTCTAGGATGCTTATAGTGTAAGTTGTCATCAATACAAAGAAATTTGTGGACTATCTGGTTTTTCTATAATATGTTTGTTTTAAGCAGGTGATAAGCAAGCTTCAACGCGAAATTGTAGCTTATCACAAATCAGGCCATGCCGTTGCCGGCTGGTTTTTGGAACATGCAGAACCCATGTTGAAAGTGACTATAGTTCATTGTGGTACTGCCGCCCTTGGGTTTGCCAAACATGTTCCTAATAAAAACCTTCTCGTGACAAAGGAGCAGCTTTTTGACATGACATTCATGACTCTTGGTGCACAAGCAGCTACAGGTGACAATAAATCAATATTTTTTTTTCCATTAATCTCATTCCTTTAGCAGCAATGGATAGAACAAAATTTGCAAGCGAGTTTCTATTCGTTCTTTTCCCCATGCAAATTGATGCCAGTTTACTTTTTGTTTCGTCTATAATGGTGTTCTGGGTTTTATTTGGATCTAGGTTCTGTTGGGGAAAATTTCAACAGGAGCCCAAAATGACTTGGAGAAAGTGACCAAAATGACATATGCCCAAGTAGCTGTCTATGGCTTCGGTGAGAAGGTGGGTCTCCTCTCTTTTCCCCCCAAGGGAGGGTTCATGCGGAATGATTAGACCTTTACAACAACAAGACGAGGGAAATTGGACAGAAGTGTGGGAATGGGTCAACAAATCATACAATCGCACAGTGAAATTGATGAGGAACACACACAGCAAGTGGCTAAGATTGCTGGAAAAAGAAATATCCGAAATATCAAAACCAATGGCATGGTGTTCTTGGCTTTCCAATAATTAGGAAGTCAAAAACCGAAATATCAAAATCAATGAGCACGCGATGGCGTGCGAAGCACGTGGGCTACTACTGGTAAATTTAAATGGCGGCCATGTATGAACACGAAAACTTAATCCTATCAAGGAGTAATAGAGGAAAATATAGCTGTTATTGTCATTGCAGAATTACAGGTGGTTCAAGCCTTCGCTTAGGACGAATTCTTCATTGTCGGCTTCTATTATTCTATTGCCCTGAAACTAACAATGGTTCTCGACCATATTCGTTTGCATTAACCTGAAAAGTTTTTCGGAACAAAAGAAGATGGTTTGATCTCTCTCTCTCTCTCTCTCTCTCTCTCTCTCTTGCAAATCACAAATCGAATTCAAGGAGCAAATCCAATGCAGGTTGTATAAGGGGATACGGAAGTGCTGCTTTTCGGCTGTGCTTGGCAACCTGATTTGCGCTTCGTATGAGGGGTTGTATACCTATAATAGAACCATATTATACAACTCAAGGCTCCACTGCAAAGCTAAAATCAGATGGAAAATACATCAGTTGCACACTTGATTCCAAATATAGAACCAAGAATGGTTGTAGCCATCCTTGCCAATTAGTATGGAAAAGAAAATATATATAGTAGATGAGAATGGTGTGGTGACTGAATAAACTTGCAATATATGTATTGATACAAAAAAGTAAAGATTGGTGGTTGAGAAAATTAAGTGAGAAAAGTAGCTGAAAAGTTGAGTAGAATGGTGGTTGAGAAACGTAGAAGAAAAAAATAGCCGAAAAGTTAGGTAGTACAGGGGTTGAGAAACGTAGATGTAAAAAATATTCAAAAAATTTGGTAGAATGGGGGTTGAGAAACGTATATCACAAAACTAACTAACAAATTAGATAGAACAGGGGTTGAAAAATTGGTTGAAAATAGACGTTAAAAAATTAGAGCACAATGGGGTTGAAAACATATATTGCTTAATTGGGGTTGAAAAATTAGTGAAAGGTGAGGCGGAGAGAAAGTCTGTTAAATTTGAAACTGTTTGATTCTAAAATAGAACTAAGCATTGGAGGCTACGTCCTATATTTTTACACAAACTTACACAAAACCACTTTTTCAACAGTTGATTTTATCAAAACAGGATTTTATCAAAACGGGAAGACATGATTAAATCAAAACAAAAAGATTTTACTTTGATTTAATCACATATCATCCCATTATATAAAATCAAGTGATAGATTTTATCAAATGTAGATTTTATCATTAACTTTGCTACACACACACCACTTTTACACACCATTTGCCCACCCCTCTCACATAGAAATGGGTCCCACATGTAGGGTCCACCTTGTGGGACTCATTCCTACATGAGAGGGGTGTGCAAAAAGTGGTGGGTCTAACTTTCTTTTTTTGTTTTATCATAGATAGGGTAAACAAAAAAAATTGCATTACATCGTCCAATGTCAACTATCAGAATCTTGCCAATTAGTTTCATTTGAAAGAGAGCCATGTCTCATTAATACGAAGGGGTCGTTATAAAACCCACAATGCGTACAACAATAGAGTCCTCACAAGAGAGGAAGAATAGGCATAAAATGAAGTAAAATCCAGGTTAACTCTAGCTCAGTGCAACATTTGCATGCCCGTATCTCTGCATTACTCTTCGGGTAGCAAGTGCAGCAGCCTCACTTGCTCGAAGAGTCCCCGTGGCCATAATAGCAGCAAATTCAGCACTGATTTCCTCTTGTACCTTGCCCCGGGCATCCCCAAGAGGGTCTTCAACCTTTCCATTGACAGGTGACTTCTCTTGTGCTCCAGTAGCTTTGGCAGCAGGAGTGTCGCTTTTTGGCCCTCCAGCCTTGGGAGATAGCACTTGAGACTTCACTTCACTGTTGCTAGCCATGGATTTGTTGGCAATGCTTGTCGGCTTGGAGTTCTGGACCTGTGTAGTCGGTTGAAACTGTGGAGTTTGGGGAATGGCCCCTGATCTCATAGTTGTCTCCAGTTGCTGTATCATAGGCACTGCATCGAAATATTTGACAAATATAAGCAATTCACTCAACAGTTTAAGCTACAGATTCAGTTGGCATAAACTGTGCCGATGGGACTCATAAACTAGTCATCATAAAGCAAATAAACTCAGGTTCCAACTTCAACCCCTGGACCTGTGTGGCTCACACTGGCTAGTTGTTTATTTCTTATGGTTACGACTAAGCAATAAGACAAACTACATATAAGAAAAATCATTTGGCATCCACTCTGTGCATTAGGTAAGATAAAATAGTTGGTTTTACAACTCAACCGAACAAAATAGGCATATTTGCTTAAGCAAGCGAACCAAGACCGGCAGTAACAACTTGAGAGAAATTTATGCACTTCTCGAACAGCTTCAACCAACATAAATTTTTAAGCAGATGCTAGAATACTAAAGACCAACAACAAAAAAACCACTACAAAATGCAATTAATAAGCTCAGACAAATCCATCCCACCAGGACTACTGCAAGATGATCCATTCCGACAACAAATAAAAATAGAGATGTATGGACGAGAAAACATACACATTAGAGCGCCCATCGGGCTGCTCATAACTTCATTGGGGAGGTTCAAGATATATTCTGGAATAGTGGCTCCGACCAAAAATTGAGCAACCTCATTGCTGAAATTGTTGCAGTTGTGAGTGAGCAAACTGTAGGTTTCTGCCGTGTATCGAGGGCTAATCTCCTCCAAATATGATTCAAAAACATCCTTTGGCACATGAGTGACACCAAGGTCTACAACTTTGAGTGGGGTTCCATAAGGCGTTACACCAGCAGAACAATGCTGTATACCACCCCCGAAATAGTATTCATTACCGTAAACCACTACTCCCGTGTGCCTGTCATTCAAAGATTTAGATTTAATAATGAACTTTTCAAGTAAGAACATGCAATAACATAACTCCTGGCTACTACATTTTTACCAACCCCTGATGTTAGGATATTAGATTAGATTAAAAAGATAAGCCTCTTTGGTGCTTTAACAAATTGCTTCTCTCATGTAACTCTCCCAACCTTCACTAAAAGAGGCCAGGGCTCTGTAGACTGTTTTCCAAATTAGAATTTAAAAGATGTCCAAAACTAGTTATTTATGACATTTCACTTCAGCACCCAGAAACTAGTTGGAAACTTGGCATCCACTGACAGGAATTTTGAATCACATGGGCAGCTGATGCAGCACCAAGGGGAACATATTCCCAATTAGGTGAAGAATATTCCCTTATTTGAAATTCACCAACGGGAATTGGCATCCAGTAACTGCCCACGCTTGGATATTATCCATATCCAACTCATAAATGCCTTCAAACTAATAAAATGCTTACCATACTCCTTCAATAGCTTTTCCCAAAAATGTCATGGATAGCTGGCGAGCCAATCCTTGGCTTAAATCATACACATTCAAGGAAACTTTGTAACCCTCCTGTCATTATACAAGGTGTCGAAATAAACAACACAATAAGACCACACAAAACTAAAAACCACAGGTACGGAATATGACCCAAAGCACTAAAAGAAACATTACAAACCTCTGCCATTTGCAAAATCCAAATAGGATATAAATTCAGTAGCAAAAGATCTGAACTTTCTAAAATATGAAACTGAGCAAGAGGACCTGAGGAAATCAATCATGAGCCAGCAATTTCAGTCACATTCAATACAAAGCAGAAACATAAACTGCGGTTCCACTAAAAGAATCAGGCCACAGAGTGAAAGTTTCAAAGGAAATAAGGAAAGCAGACTCTGCACTATCATGTCTTGCTGTGTCAACATCTTCTGTACGAGAGAGATCCCGAAAATCAATTATTGATGCAATTGTACAGTGAATGGGTATGCTATGTCACGTATCCTATGATATTAATGGTGACGGAATTACAAATGTCACACTAAAGTTATATAAAAAACAGAGATACGCTTAATTTGGGCTACAAAAAAAGTTAACTAAACACAGAATTTACTATTGTGTTAAGTAGTCCCCCCCAATTTTATCATAATTTCTCCTCTGATGATCACAAAATTATTTTCATGAGTCTAGACGTTGAAAAGGAGCAATGCGCTCTTCTAAATTCTACAAAAGAAAAGTTTATTGCTCCTTTACTTTATTACTCTCTCATTCAATTGGCTATTCTTTCTGGATTCATTTCATATAAAATCCCAAGTATCTCCATTCTTTTCTAAGAATAATATTTAAAAATACATGATTCTCTTGGAAATCCATGCCACTCCGATTTTCATATCCGACAAAATGGAAGGCCTTAAAGTACTAAATCATTCTGTTTATTCACTTTCACAAAGAAACAAACACAAACTACCACAAAATTGTCCAAGTATCACAAATCAAACCCATTCCCCAAAATACAACACTAAAAAATCCCTAATTTCCCCACCCTCCAATGTAAGAATCCAAACCCCAGAAAATATATAAAGTATACTGGTTGCATCAAAGTAGTTCCAATTCACAGACATCCTCGAGAATCACAAAAATTTCACAATTAGCAGAAAGGTAGGACTAGAGATTTCAAAAAACCTTGCTTGTGACGTTAAAATCCCCAATTATGAGGAAATCCAGGGCAACAACCATAACAAATACCCGTGAAGAACACATATTTGAGACCTCCACATACAATGTGAAGTCAAATCCCCAAACAAAAAACTCAAAATTGCATCAATCTCTATTCTCACAGATCAAAAGTCCAATCCTCAAAATTAACCCCACATTACCTCAATTTTCTCCGACCATAACCAAAATCCACCAAATTTACATACATAAATAATTCGCATCGATTACAAACAAGTTCAAAAACAAAGACAATCCTCAAGTCATCCAGAACCAGATTCAGCCTTGTACGAGGATGAGGAACGTAGGAGAGGAATGTAGTACCTGGTTAGGCTACGGAGGAATTGGAGGAGAAGCAGCGAAGAGAATCGTACCGTTGTTGTTGCGTACGAATTTCACCGGGGAGGGGGGGGAAGGTATTTATATGAAGGCGTGGGGAGAGAATTCTTTACGACCGGCCGAAAACTTGGGTGGTTGGGTTCCCACATGTTCTATGACCTTCTAGAAATTACCGACCACTCTTGTTTTGACACGTGTGTGGGTCGTCAGCTTTGTTTAAAGCAATTTTAGTACACCTTTTTCGAACAAGAAAATTTTATTTTATTGGGGGTAAAACTACATGCACAAACAGTGCACATATGAATCTCGAGTACCTATTTTTGGGTCCTATAATTTTTTGAACGAAATGGAGTGATTTTGGATTGAGCACTTAGGGACGTCCGATCGACTTGATCTCCGTATGGGCCTCTCAAAATTTAATTTTGAAATGAATGAACGATTCGGATAGACCTTGTGAGATTCAAAAGTGGGTTCTCGAGACCCATTTGTGCACTATGTGTGCATGTAGAAGCGGTCTTTTATTGGTGACAAAAATAACAATAAAAATGGCTTTCCTTTTTTTTTTTTTTTTTGGGTAAAGCAAAGGCTTGCTTTGGCTTTTTTTTTTTTTGTAAAGCAATTGGTTTCTTATTAATTATATATATAATTATAACTATGAGGGATATAATTATAAACAACAAGGATACAATTATAACTATGAGGGATATAATTATATATTGTATTAAATTAGTTCGGATATTAATATTTCATAGATATTAATATACTCATGGATATTTATACAGTTTTCTAGAATATTTGCGTACCAGCTACTTATTATTTTGAATAAGGTCTTCATAACTAATATTTTTTTGAATAAAGCCAAAAATAAACCAAAATACTTGACTAAAAACTAACAAATGTAAAAAAAATTTGAATAAAAATAAAAAAATATTTTTTCCTTTTTTGCCTAAGCATTAGATTTGATTGATCCTAATAGATACTCCATGGATCTCATTAATGCACCATATTCAAAAAAAGTCGTTGTCAAATGTCAGTCAAATGCTGGTCCAGTCCACAATAACCCCCCACACACACACACACACACACACTTGTTTCAAGAAAATGTCATTCATCAAAATATCAAACCAGACCCCAAATATACAATTTTTACAATGGAAGATTTCTTGTTTGAAATCGAGGTGGGGTGTTCAAAGTTTTTGGGTTTGCTGACAAACAACACAAAAATTTCTACTTCTAGTTTCTTGACAAAATTTTCGTTGAGTACGCAAGGGTGAGAGAGAGAGAGAGAGAGAGAGAGAGTTAACTGTGGTTTTATAGACAAAAAGAGACTGATTTCCAAATTACATCCAACTTAACAGTAATGGCATGTGAGAGAGAGAGAGAGCGAGAGAGAGTTTGGGGGGGGGGGGCATTTGACTGACACTTAACTGTGACTTTTTTAAAATTTGGTGCATTAATGAGATCTATAAGTATCTCATTAGGATCAATCAAATCTAATGCTTAGGCAAAAAAAGACCCCTAAAAAAATATTCTTTCTCCTGAATCTGATTCCGATCGATGGAAACAATTTTCTTCTTGCTCTTGTTCGATCTTAGTCCCAAAGTTACGTGCTTTCTCTCATTCTGATTTTGGTCCTTGGAAGCAGTTTTCTTCTTTGTGTTGTTTTATTTGAGCCCCGAAGATTTTCTCTCCTGATTCTAATATTAGTTCTTGGCGCTTTTAGCCCCCATTCTCTAGTTTTTCTCCGAAATCATATTTTAAAATCGATTTGTAACAAAGGATGTTTAAGAGCTGCACATTTCTTCTCATGACCAACGGGACAGAAGGGCCAGTCAACAACCTGTACGGCTGTACCAGGTATTTATTTTTCTCATGGCCTCTGTAAACTCTAATAGCGTTCGTCGTGTCTAGTTCATTTGCCGTAATGAAGTTCTGCCATAAGAGTACTTCGTATTCTACTAAATTGTGTTCTCGTAGGGAACATGAACTAGTTCCTCGTAAAATCGGTCAATCCTAGTAGTACCTTTTAGGGAATCGGGGGAAGGTGTTTGCGTAGCGTGTTGTGCAGCCCCTTTCAACGTCGTGCCAACATCGATTTACGATCGGAGACGTCTACCGTGTAGAACTCGTCGAAGGAGGTGTTGCGTGGCCCTTTTTGCTGCCGTTCCGACATTGTTTTGACGATCGGAGACGTCCACCGCATAGAGCTCGTCAAGTTCTACTAGTGTACCGAAAAACAACTTGAACGAATATCGTTAAGTGTCTTATCGGAACACAAATAACTTGAAAAAAATCAAAACACATAAAGCTTGAAACACTTGACGAAAGCCGTTGAACCCAATTTTTTCATGTTATTTGTATTCCAATGAGGCACTTAGCAATATCTGATCAAACTAATTTTTGGTACACTTGTAGTACTTGACGAGTTTTACGCGATGGATGTCTCTGATTGTCAAAACGATGTTGGCATGGGGTCGAAAGGGGCTGCACAGCACGGGATTACGCAACACCTCCCCGCAGCTCCACCTTTTGATTGTCCTGAAGTAATTGGGCAAAACTGAAATGAAAGCAATCACCGGGGACAAGTAGCCTTGGGTGACCGCTCATACCCAACTCGATTTCAAACAAGAAAACTTCCGCTCTAAAATTTGTATATTTAGGGTTTGGTTTAATCTCTTTGATGAACGACATTTTTCTTGAAGAAGAGGTGAGAGGAGGGGGGTTCAAAGTTTTTGGGTTTTGTGACTGCATACAACATAGAATTTTTTGCTTCTGGTTACTTGGTAGAATTTTCGTTCACTAAGCAGATGAGAGAGAGAGAGAGAGAGAGAGAGAGAGAGTTTACTGTGGTTTTATAGGCAAAAAGAGAGTGATTTTTGAATTACATCCAACTTAATGGTAAAGGGCGCGCGCGTGTGTGTAAGAGAGAGAGAGAGAGAGGGTCAATTAAATTAATGTAAGAGAAAACAAGCCGTAAAACAAGAATGTTGCTTTTTTTTTTTCTAAAAACTTTAGTTTTAGGACATCTCAAAATAAAATATTAGACTATCTTTGCGGGACAGAGGTAGTATACTAGTATATTGCTCGAACACACACACAAAAGAAAACTCTGACAATATAAAAAGTGCATGAAAATTTTCTTACGTTGTACTAAGCATATCTATAAATGAAGTTGAGTGGACAAAATAAACATAAAAAGTGAAGGAACCTTGCCATTTGAACCGACGCTACGGGATCGACCACGTATTGACTGGCGCCGGGACTCCCTTTTTGGTCCCAAACAATCTATCTTAACCGTTCATCCATCTCAAATTAAATTCTAATACGCCCCTCACAAAAATCCATGCAATCGGACGGCTGTAAGATCTCAATCCACAAAAATGTACTTATATACTTCACTATATAAAAAGTGCAGGTGAAAAAGTTGATTCCAAATATCCTCTCTCTAGAAATATCCTCTGCCTTCTCTCTACTTTCTCTTATTCTTCTTAGGGTTTTGCTTGGGAGGGGGTGAGGCCACCGCCTCACCTGCCTTCACCCCCTCCCCTCTCCTTGCAGATCCTCTCCCCCCACCTCCATCTCAGCCTTTTCGACCTCCTACCAACCGCTCCACCATCCACCTCCACCTCCATCCCCATCTCACCTCGTTTGCCTCCACCGATCGACTTTCCAGCAGCTCCGTGGTGAGGTTTTAGATTCGAGCTTCGATTTGCGGATGGGTGATAAGATTACGCTCCTCCAAACGAATAAGTCTCTAGATCGGTAGCGGCGATGGTTTTCGTGACATCTCTTCCCGATTTTTGCTTTTACGTTTTTCTTTGTTAATTAGCTGTTTTGTTTCGTTTTGCCCCTGTGTGGGATCTTACCCCTTTGTGGGATCGTATTGCTCCCATTGGTGGGTGGCTGTTTATGATTTCATCAGTGTGTTTTAAGTAATGCGGTTTAATTTGGGTATTCTTTTTGGGATCTTACCCTTAGAATCGAGATGAATTTCTACTGGCCTTTGGAGTGTGGAGTCTGCTTTTTGTAGTGCATTAATGTCTTGGGCATGTGAGTGTCTTTCTTTCTTTGTAGTTCTTCGTTTTCTTTGGTTTTGGTAAATTTGGTTCATTCCTGTTTATTGTGATGAAATCTTTGCCTTAGGGCCGGTTGTGATATGAAATGACTGTTATCAAAAAAATATATATATATAAAAAGTGCAGGAAAATTTTCTAATGTTGTACTAGCATATCCATAAATGAAGTTGGGTGGACAAAATCAACATAAAAAAGTGGGGGGGAAATGTTTCTCTCTTCTATTCTCCGTTAAAGTTCATTCCAATACGGAGTATATACAAATTGACAGCCTTACACTACTTAAACATCGAACGCGTTGCTTTGCCCCCGCTCCCTGCCACGTCACCCTACACGCTTTTAAATAACGGTGGCCCCACATGCTACCCACCCCTAGATTCCGCAAATCCGTTCGATAGATATGCACTGTGAGCGGAATCACTTAAATTACCATTTAAACATCGAGCACTTCGTCACCCGAACCTGATTCCGAACCGCTCAGTCTTGACAGCTTAATTGCATCTTACTCCCCGAACTATAAAACTTTCTTAAATCACTATTTAGACTATAAAACCTAACACTTGACCACCTTAAACTAATCAAAACTTTTAACTTGGGCCTTTCAACCTTTAAAGGTTGTTTCCAATTTGCTAATATCAAATTGATTTTATCAGGAGAGAAACCCACCCTCATTTGATATGGCCATCAAAGATTCCATAAATAGTGTTCATGTCTTTATTTTCCTTAAAATATGACTAGAATGTCCAAAATGATATGCATATAAAGCAAATTAAAGGCCAAATCTTTCTCCAAATTGTGCACTTCCACTCATTTCATACCATCGATCTCCCTCAATTTTTTTTCCCGTTAACACCTTTTTCATACCCCTTGCATTCTAAAGACCATCAAGATGCCAAATAGCTCTTTCTGTGTAAGAAATAAACAAATATTTAGTCTATTAATTGGATAAATATGAAAGTTTATATGCATAATACTATCGTTATTCTCCGCATGTTTAAAAGAAATAACATTTAAAAACTATTTTATGATAGCTAACTGCCATTAAATGACTATAGGTTAACAAGGAATCAAAGCTGAAAGTTTTTTTTTGAAATGAAGTTGAAAGGTAGTTTTTTTTCCCTTTTATGGCTAATGGTTAGAATAAATTTCATAGATCAACAAAAGCGAATACATCAAGAAAGACTATCATCTGTCCGAAGAGAAGACAAAATCCAGTAAGGATGACAAAATTCCCACATGCAAGTTCCTCTCGCTCTTACAAAATTCTTGGCCACATAATAAATCACAAACTTCCTGCTCTTCCTAACAAAGCTCACTTCCATATCATCAAAAAATTGCATGCACCAATTGATATCTGTAATAAGAACTCCAACACTCAACTAACTCACCATTCATTTGAAACAAATAAATGACCTATCGAGAGTCGAGAGTCACCTTTAATTTTGACCTTTCCTAACCTAAGCTCTTGAGCGAAAACAAACTCTCTATTGGTGCCGTTGCTTCAAGCACACTCAATGGTGTAATTTAAACCAATAGCTCGGGCTTCTCTGTAAACAAAAATGATAGTTGAAAGGTACTAGTTTTAGATAGTCAAATACTATACGGGTTTGAAGTTTAAAGAATACTGTGGAAAAAATTGATAGTGTCAAGGGGGGAAGATATAATTAAGCCTATCTTATACGCATGTCACTTTCCGAACCTCCGTTGACAGCTCCTCTCTCTCTCTCTCTCTCTCTCTCTTATATGTTTCTCCTTTGCGGTGCCGATATTACTCTCTCTCTCTCTCGTAGAAGTTCGGCCTTTTCCGGTTCAGTTCACTCATCAGAATCAACAATCTTCTGTAGAAAATTCTGACCTTTTTTCGGGTACTATTTACAAGAATTATAGCTTCTCAAGGACTACTCTTTTACGCATGCATATACCGCATCACGATCGGCGTACGAATTCTGAAAACAGGTATGCTTGGATTTCGAGAAAGTTGAATTGGTACCCATCGGAATTCATGCGACGAAGACTGACTTAGTTGAACAGATTTAAAAAACACAAGAATTCGATATAAGTAATTGAAGTCCAGATTAATTTCACGCGAATGATTTCTTTCATGACAGTAATTCAAGTAGTATTTTGATGAAGATTTGTTTTTTTGTCTGTGTGTATGTTGAATTTCGCTATTTTTTTGTTCAATTAATTCTGATTAGGTTTGTAATGCGGTGATGGTAATAGAAGAAGTCTTTTGGTGAAGATCTTGTTTCTTTTTGCTGAATTTTGTTGTTTTTAAATTTTTTTTATTTAATTAGTTCGAATTAGGTTTGTAATGCGGTGATATTTGTTCGGATCGGCAATGGTGGCTGGATTTATTGGATTGGTATGTTTTGAGTTCCGTTTTGATTGGTCCAATTGGTGTTTTGTTGTCTTCTTATTGGTTAGTTTGACTACATTATCTCTTAACCTGTAGGACTTGACTGGAAGCAAGCACAGTGATTGATTTCTAGTCTTGTGTATCCGTTGTTGGCTCCCAAATCCCAATCATGGCGGCACAGAGTAATTGGGAGGCTGATAAGATGTACGTACTAAATTGTTTCTTTTTGCGTAGTTTTGTACTATATGTAATCTGCTCACTCAAGAAAAATGAAATTATAAGCTTATGAGTTTTTTTGACTTGATTCTTTTGTTTCCCTAAAAAAAAAGAGAGCGAAACTACGGTTTTGCTGTCGGATTGAGTTGCGTGGGCATGCCAGGACCACGGTTGGTCCGAATGTTTCTGGACAGACTTTCGAACAGACAAGTTGTGCGCGGTAGATGAAATCCACTGCCTGTTCTTTTTTGCCTCCGCGGAAGAGTACTTTACTTTTTCTGAGGCGTTGTAGAAAAAGAGAAACAAGCGTGGTGCCTGAATGTAGAGAACGACTTAGGAATGGAAAATGTTCGTGATTTTCATTAAATGAGCAAGATACTCGAACGTAGAGAACGCCATATAAATAGAAATGCTTGGGATTTCCATTATTGAAAGTAAAATAAATTACATATGCGAAAAAATAAACATACTGTGGCCGGAGCCGATAAAAGATGAATGAAGCCAGAGCTTTTGGTTGTATGTTTGTCGGGGGCCTAATCCTGTCTTCTTCATTGGGTTTTATAGCCTTTGGACCATGATTGCATTTCCCGGCTTCTATGTTAATGGCTTCATGCACTATCACCCTGCTTTCCTCTCCCATAGCCATTTGTCCCATGATTTTTCCCATGCACTCCACGTCTATACTTCCTGAATTGTGGATGCACGTAATGGTCATCAATATTGCAAATAACTCGCTTATAATGATGACCCACTTTCCACATACTTTGGCACTGCAATTAAACCAATTGCTCCATTCTTTATCGAATATTTGCAACATGACACATTTTTGTTGCACGGTCATTTCTGGGTACAAACAGAACTGTAATTGGTTGTAGTCGTTGATTACAAACCGAAGCCCCTTGATAGCTACCACATAATTCCCTCTTAAAGGGCCTTACCCGTTTTGCCAAAAATGGGTACAAATAGCTGTACAATGTCTTCAAGGATGGATCCGTAACTTTGGTTTTCCCTGGGCAGTGGGGGAAGTATAATGTATCATTTACCTGGAAAAATTTCCAAGAAAGGTTTTAAGTGCAAAATTAATTTGCTAACATTTGTTTGCAAGCTTACAAATTTTTCAATTAGGAATGATCAAATCATCCTTAAAAGCTGGGAATTGGGATGGTAATCAGCAATTTCATCACATCTTATTAATATATATATTTTATTTTGGCTTTTCAAGGAAAGGCAAGAAATTAATTCATGCAATACATGTTTTTGAGTTTGCAGGTTAGTGGTGGTGGACAAGAGTTGAATCTTGACCCTTGATAAACTTAGCCAAGCATCCAACTCATCATGACTTCCTAAACTTATATATAATGGAACAGTTATAGTTTCTGAATTATGTTGTATATTGTTTATAGTACAAGGGGCTTTTGGAAACTTGGTAGGGCTGTGGTGATCCCCAATGCCGGCCGTGGATCCATCATTAATTGTTTTTGTTTAAGGCAACTAAGGAATTGGTTACTAGTTGCAATTAAGGAATAGTGATTTAATTCCATAGTATTTTTTATCAATTATCTTTGCAATCACATTATGGGTTCCCCGTTTTGTTTGTTTTATACTATAATTAGCTTGATATGGTCACCATGCTGATCTCATTACTTCTATTCATCTTTCTGTTTGACCTAGGCTCGACGTTTACATTCACGACTACTTGTTGAAAAGAAAATTGCATAATTCTGCAAAAGCTTTCATGACTGAAGGGAAAGTGGCAACTGATCCAGTTGGTAATAACTAATAATTACTTCATTCATGTCTTGGCAAGTGTTTTTAATGTACTTTAATACGACAGTAAATTTTGTTGAATTATCATTTAAGTTTAATGGCAACATATGCGTAAGACATGGTTATAGTTCCATTACAAGTCAGGGAGGAAAGTGAGTCATCTGGCAATAACTTAGAAGTTAATCTTGCAGCGATTGATGCACCTGGGGGATTTCTCTTCGAATGGTGGTCTGTCTTTTGGGACATCTTCATTGCAAGAACGAATGAGAAACATTCTGAAGCAGCCGCAGCTTACATAGAGGTGGCTCTGAATTTATATACTTTTGCTCTTTCTTGTTAAATGCTCATTAGATTATATGTATGCTAAAGTTAATAGGATATTGCTTCCCTTCATTCTTCTTGAAATGAGATTCAGACTCAACAAATGAAAGCAAGAGAGCACCAGCAACAACTACAAATGCAGCAGCAGCTGCAACTCATGCAACAGCGTAATGTTCAGTTGCAACGAAGGGACCCTAACCATCCTGCGCTTGGCGGTCCTATCAATGGTATGAACTCTGAAGGCATGATAGGGCAGCCATCAGCCAGTGTACTTGCTATGAAAATGTATGAAGAAAGAATGAAGCATCCCCATTCGATGGACTCAGAGAATTCTCCAGGTGTTATGGATGCCAATAGGATGGCCCTTCTTAAGTCGGCTACAAATCATCAAGGGTAAGGTGTTTGAACTTCTTTGCCAACTTCATTCTTGTGCTTTTCAGCTCAATCTATTTGCTTACCTTTTATCTAGTTTGTGGCTATTTTTTGTTATTTTGATTCAGTCAGTTGGCCCAAGGAAATTCTGGGAGCATGTCTGCGGCTTTGCAGCAAATGCAGGGACGACCCCAACTGACCACTGTAATTACTTGGATCATACTCCTTTTTTGCAACTAGTGAATTCGTCCTTTTACAACCATGTCCTGCACCAATCTCATCCTGTTTTACCTTGGGAATCAGCAGGACATCAAACAAGAAATTAATTTGGGTGCATCTCAAAAATCTATGCCAATGGATCCTTCCATTTACGGACAAGCAATTTTACAGTCAAAATCTGGACTGGGTGGTGCAGGTACATTACCAAATCCCTTCGAATGAAAGAATTTTTTATATTATGATGTTTGTCCGTGGCTTATAAGATATTATGGTTGTCGTTTTCCTATACTACCGAAATGCCCAGTCGAGTATGAGTTTGTAATTTCATCCTCCCAAATTTCATAAGGATAGTGATATATCTTGTTGCAAAGTATGATTAATATTCTTTTAAAATAGTTCACTTGAGCAGGCCACACCGTTTTAGGTTAACTTGTTGGGAGGAAAATGGGCTCAACATGGATAGTTTATGTGGAGGTTCATAGAGGCCGTGTAATAAGCTTCCAGAGAAACAAGGCTACAGAAAAGAATAGGCAACAAAGTACAAACTGCTTTAAAAAGTGCAAAAAGAAGAAAGAGAGCCTACTACACAGAAGTAGAAAAGGAGGAGTGGACTATTATTTCTGATGATGTTGTTTCAAACTTGAAAGTTCTCTTTAGATTAGAAAATGCCACAAGATTTCTGGTTCCCAAACCAAATACAAGCATCTGTAGGGACAAAAAGGAGGATCAGTATTGCTCCGTGAAGGTGAACCCCCAAGGTCCTTGCAACAGATGGTTTGACTTGGTTATTCAATGAGAAGTACCTTTCAGCACTTGGTTCTCTCTCTTCATGGTTTTTCTTTCGTTGGCTAGTTACTATTTTCTGTTTTATTGTTACTATTGTCATAAGCTATAAAAATTTTACCAACAGAAAGGAATCGATAGTGACTTCTAGATGGTTAACTTAGGCAACATCAGGGAACAAGCAGCAGTACTACTGTATCAGGCCTTCTATTGTGAAGATGTACTTTAGTACAAAAATGAACCATAAATTACTCTGATGGCTGAGCTTTAATCACAACTGAATTGACCTAACAAACACAGGTGTCTTCTGGACCTAGCTAATTCAGATATGATAGCACTCATTGACCGACATCACCTTCATAAGTTCATAATGAAGTGTCCTCATAATTTCGCTGTTCTTTTCAGGATTAAATCAAGGTGTCTCTGGTCTTCCATTGAAGGGTTGGCCTCTAACGGTCAGTTACTATTAGATTTTCTTTTCTGATAGAAAATTGAAAATTTGTGAGGCTAACATAGTTCGGTGATGCTTTGCTGTTTGTTATCGCTGTGACCTTATTCAGGGCATTGACCAGTTGCGACCGGGTTTAGGTTTACAAGTGCAAAAGCCAAATCTACAGGCCCAAAACCAGTTTCTTTTGACATCACAACAGCAACAGGTCTTAGCACAAGCTCAGGCGCAAGGAAACATTGGAAATTCACCTAACTTTGGGCTTTGTGGCTTACCAAGGGGTAACTTGAATTCTAAAGATGGTCAATCAACAAGGAATGATGGATCCATATGCTCACCATCACAATCAAATCCGCCAAAGGTTTGATCCGTAACTTCTTGGAAAGGAGAGAGAGTATCACTAAGAATATCTTTGGCAAGCTTACATCATGATGCATGCGCATATACCCATAGTAGCAGCTGGGTTGTCATATTCGTACACCTGAATAATCAAAAATATTTTTTCTGCCTTTTCTTTCCTATTTTGCTGTGGTTGCATTTGCTCGCATGTGTAATGAATTTAATGACGTGATGTGACTAATGTCCAGTTGAGGAATTTTTGCCCCCCAATCGTTGATTATAATTGTATTTGTGGCAAAAGAATGTGATCTTCCTGCTGTTAAAATTTTCTACGATACAGTCTTGCCCAATAAGCACCTTGGAAATCAAGAAGAAATTAGGGGATTTTGCTTTGATAATTAGATAAACTCTTTGTTGACGTTGGGAATTGGATCATTAGGTGGATGGAGGGCTTACGGTGGCCATAGAAGAAATGGGGTGCGTTGGGGTTTGTTGGGGGGAGAGAGAGAGAGAGCGTGAGAATGGAGGGTTGTTTTAATTTTCAATCTCAGCCCTTCATCTCTATGACATCTCTATGGCAGAGATGGAGTGTCAAAATGTAAGTGCAAAATGCGTGTCCATGGATCCGCCCCCATATATATATATATATATATATATATATATATATATATATATATATATACTACATATAGGAAGATGTTCTATTGAGGACTTCCTCAAATATCTACTCCGTGAGCCCTTTTTTGATTTTCTGGACCAAATTTTGACGATCCGAACCGCTCAATGTGTTTAAAACATGTTTTCCATGGCCAACCAGAGGAATCACCAAAAAAAAATACTTGAAAGGGCTTCATCCGAGCGGTTTTTCATAATAACCGTACATATAAAATTTATCGAAAAATGCTCGAATGAAGCCCTTTCGAGTATTTTTTTTGGACGAATCCTTGCGGTGACCGTTAAAATCACATTTTAAACACATTGAGCGGTTCGGATCGTCAAGATTCGACTTTGATCCATGAGGTCCGCAAATTACAAGTTTGAGGGAGTCCTTAGTAGAACGGGATCCTATATATATATATGCACACACATATAGGAAGATGTTCTACTGAGGACTCCTTCAAAGATCTCTGTGAGGACCGCCTCTTTTTTGATTTTCGGACCAAATTTCGACGATCCGAACTGCTCAATGTGTTTAAAACATGTTTTCCACGGCCAACGTGAGGAATCACAAAAAAACCCGAAAGGGCTTAATCCGAGCGGTTTTTCATAATAACCGTACATATATAATTTATCGAAAAATGCTCGAATGAAGCCCTTCCGAGTATTTTTTTTGGACGAATCCTCGTAGTGACCCTTAAAATCACGTTTTAAACACATTGAGCGGTTCGGATCGTCGAGATTCGACCCCGATCCATGAGGTCCGCAAATTACGAGTTTGAGGGAGTCCTTAGTAGAACGGGATCCATATATATATATATATATATATATATATATATATATATATATATATATATATGTCATCTCGAGGATGTTGATTGGTTTGGGTTCTGTAGTAATGATTGGAGAGAGAAATGAGAGTAATAATTAAAAATAGGAGTAATGATTGGGGAGAGATAGAGAGAGAAATGAGAATAATAATTAAAAATAAGGGTAATAATGGGAGAGAAATATGAGTATTGATTGAGAAAACTGGTATTGAGACCCAAAACGAACAAGGTCGAGCTCTAGAGGCGTCAAAGGAGATGGGGATATATTATCATTCTATGGTTCCATTGTTCTTAACTTTTCAAATGTTATGCCAATTGCCTCTTTCCTGGCTAGTTGGAATGTAGGAGCCTCGTACATTTCATTTGACCGTGCGCAGGTTTATAGGTGGTATGCCTACTCTTCTTTCTGAACAGCTTTTAATCATTCTAGCAGGACACGAGAGTAAATTTGACCTTGGTATGTTAAGACCAGTAAAACCATTGAACTAATGATCTTAATTTGAGTATTTTTTCCTGTCTGTCCAGAAAGATGGGAATCATGGCATTTGGTCATGTTGTGTGACAAGTTTGTCTAGCTGACCCAAAATAGTTGGTACAATGATTAACTGAGTTGAATATCAGAGATTTCATGCATATCTTTGTTTAAATCCTGCCTGTAAATGCAGAGATATCAACACGAGCTTGTACGTACTTGCCAAAAGTATGAAGTCAAGCTTACATGCACTTCCATTTGTGTCATTGGTTGAGATAAATATGCATATATCACTTGATATTTTTGCCTACATTTTGTGGTTGCGCAGATTCATGTCCAGAATCTCCTCTCTTTTTTTTTTTTGGTGCAATGGGAATATATAATCTCCTTTTTTTAAGGAACATGAAAAGGGCACTCTAATTTTATTCTAATGGTTTTTCCTGTATATTGTCTAGACTCTAGAGTTGCTTCATCTTCATTGTTTCCACCCAAGGGCTATTAGTTGGGGATTGGGGGATAGATATACGTGTTTTACTTTTGAAGTTTGTGGATGCCTTCGGTTGATTCTTTAGTTGGTATTCAACAGATGAAGATGGCCCAGATGCAGCAGTCATCCTCTCAACAGCAGGATCCGTTGCAGCAGCAGCAATTGCAACAGGTTCTTCTTATGCTGATACAGTCATAGAATCTCTTTTTAATCTGACAACATTCTGGCACGTAATTTCACGCCTCTGTTATCTTTGGGTCAAATTTGATGGTTGTTTATCATGGCACAGAATAACCGGAAAAGGAAGCAACCCTCTTCTTCTGGACCTGCCAATAGTACAGGTACTGGAAATACAGTGGGTCCTTCTCCAAACTCTCCAGCATCTACTCACACCCCTGGTGATGGATTAACGTCCGGAAGTAGTTTGCAGCATGTCAACAGTGTGCCAAAAAGCATGATCATGTATGGTGTAGATGGAACAGGGGGTATTACATCCTCTACAAATCAGCTGGTATGCCTATTTAACGCTGAATGACTTTTTGTGAATCTGTTGGCAACTAAATCTGCACTAATGGATATGGGTCAAAAAAACAATAAACTAAATCTCTGTAATAAATTTGACCTGTTGATTTAGTCGATTGTTTTGCTCTCAATATGTGCAGTTTTTGACCTTTGGTCAAACAACAAAGATTTACTTATCACATTGAGTAATTACTGGATAGACATGTTCAAATTCGTACCAATGAAGTTTATGAGTGACATGGAGCGGAACACTGCATTGGCCCCTGATAAATTTGTTATTGTGCAGGATGACATAGAACATTTTGGAGACGTTGGTTCTTTGGATGATAACGTGGAATCTTTTTTGTCAAACGATGGAGATGGGAATCTGTATGGAACCTTAAAACAGAGTCTTACTGAGCACAAAACAGAGCCTTCTAAGGGTAATCAATTCTGTACATTGTGCATCCGCTGTTTGTTCTGCTTGGTTAAGTATTTCTAAGATATGTTAAATTCTCCATTTCAGGTTTTTCCTTTGGGGAAGTTAGTAGTATAAGGACAAGAAATAAAATTACCTGCTGTCACTTTTCTTCAGATGGGAAGTTGCTAGCTAGTGCTGGACATGACAAAAAGGTAGCATATGCAGTATAGTTAATAACCACGTCTGAGAACCACATTTCTCAAGCTGAATACTATGATTTATTCCACTAAATATAAGATGAAATTTCATGGAGAACCCCTCATCTATACCGTTTTCCTAATGAGACCCCCTAATGTTTAAAAGCGCCCAAATAGACGCCCTCATGAATTTGAAATGCAAATCCATCTTACTCTATTAACAGAATGCCTACATTGACGAACTTACCCCGCCTGTTTACCCTTCTCTCTCTCTCCCTCTCTTTCCTAAATGACCATCACTATGAAAAGACACCCACAAGGCTCTGCTGCTGTCTCAAGCGAAATTCCATGGTGACCAATCTTATGCCGGCGGCACTCCCTCCGATTCACCCCGTCAATATCTCTCTCGATCTCCTTGTATCTCTCTCTCTCTCTCTCTCTCTCTCTCTCTCTCTCTCTCTCTCTCTCTCTCTCTCTCATTAACACCCACCCCATCAATTCTTGTCCATATTTTGCGTACAAATCTAATCTGAAGCAAATCTCAGATCAATAAGATCTGTTTTTTTAGCTTAACTCTGGGATTATAGATCCTGCTTCAAATTTTCACCACGACAACATGTTTGCCCAAATCGATGTGTATTCAACTCTAGCTTTGGTGGGGTATATGTTGTCCACACAGATCTTGGAGACCGCTTGGCCGTCGAAGGGTGATGAAGACGAAGCTGGAGCAGAAGTTGAAAAGGCGAAGAAGTACAACGGGAATCTGTTGAAGTTGATAATGCAGAAGGGGATGCTGTTGAAGCCTAATTGCGACTCGGATATATATTTGTTTTTTTATTTTTATTTTATATCTTTGATATATTTTATGTTTGTTCCATTAAATGACAATATGAAGCCTTTACTGACGTCGGAGAGGAACCACGGCTTGTTTAAGTCCGCCAGGACGGTGGCGTCTTCACTAGGATTCAGCAGACCCTAAATCCTAATGGATTTGCATTTCGAAAAGTACACTTAAGCCAAAGAGCCAGCTTTCTTTTCTTTTTTTTTTTTCTTATATTTTGTTGTTTAAGAAATTTCTTCACGGCTACCCCTTCTTTATTTCTACTTTTTCGATTTCTCATGGGGAGGAACCGCAAAAGTGAAAAATTGACAGAAAGAGGCAAGTTTAGACAGTCCAAACTTGGATATTGGAGTATAGATATGAGTCACTGATCAAAAGGGCATCTTGCGTGATTCATTCAGGCTATTCTCTGGAACATGGATACCCTGCAAACAGAAAGCACTCCGGAAGAACACCAATATTTGATTACAGATGTTCGTTTCAGACCAAACTCAACTCAGTTGGCAACAGCGTCATATGACAAGTCTGTGCGATTGTGGGATGCTGCTAATGTAACTGTCTTTGCCTTCTCTTTTTCGATAACTTTGTGTAAAGCTTGATTTAGCAACAACTCCATGAGCCTTAAATTTACATGCTTCACCTCCACTTACTGATGAGCTGAACATGCACTCCATGGAAGCACTATTTACACTTATTGGGCTTGTTCTTGCAGCCAAGTTACTGCTTGCATGAGTATACGGGGCATCCTTCACATGTTATGTCCCTAGATTTCCATCCGAAGAAGAACGATCTTTTCTGTTTCTGTGACAGTACAAATGACATACGCTATTATACTATCAGTCCATTCACGTGCACTCGTCATTCAAAGGTTTATTTTTCCCCCAAGCTTTTTCCTCTCTTGTCTTCTGCATATCCTTTAGGTGAAGTTTCTCTTTATTATCTGATGAGTTTTACTACCTCTTACTTGGTGTAGCAAGGAGGCAGTGCTCAGGTGAGATTTCAACCAAGAATTGGACATCTACTTGCAGCAGCATCAGATAAGGTGGTGTCTATCTTTGATGTCGAAAATGACAGGCAAACTCATGCATTCCAGGTCTGCATATACTTATAATGTCCTTTCGTGATGTGCCTGTGAGCTTGAGCATGTAATGATTTGAGTGACATTTGCACTTAATCAGGGGCACTCTGATGTGGTCAACTACCTGTCCTGGGATCCTTCTGGAGAATATTTGGCCTCTGTCAGTGAGGAATCTGTCAAAGTTTGGTCGTTGGTATCAGGGAATTGCATTCATGAGCTTAGCTCCAATGGCAACCAGTTCCATTCTTGTGTTTTTCATCCAAGTTATGCAGCCCTATTGGTGATTGGCGGATTACGGGTACTTGCATCTCTTAGTACTGATACACTAATTGAGCATGATTTGGATTATGACAATTGAACGTGACCCACAAATTTCTCATTGTGTGTGGAAACCCATCCTACATCGGTGGGTGGTGGGAAGTAAGTCTAATATATAAGACAACTCAAGCATCTACTGTATAACTTGTGGTTAACCTTTTGAGCCATGTGGCTTTTTTAAGAGTAAGCAGGTTAGCTGGAGTGGGTTGTTATAGGAAGTATCAGAGCTTCCACCAACTGGAAGTGTGAGACAGGTCCCGCGGGGAGACGTGCTTGGGTGGGCCCGACAAGGGAGGAGCTTGAGGTGCTTTTCATGCTTGGGCGGGTCTCACATGTGACGAGCTTGATGTGCTTAAGCGGGTACTTGTCTCACATTGCTTGGTGGGTGGAAGTGGTGAATCATATAGTGCGACGGGGACGTTGCAACCAAGGTGGGGAGATTGTGGAAACCCATCCCACATTGGTGGGTGGTGGGAAGTAAGTCTAATATATAAGACACCTCAAGCAGCTACTGTATAACTTGAGGTTAAAGCCATGTAGTTCGGCTAATAGTTAGCAGGTCAATTGGGGCGGGTCGTTGCAGAATGTGACCTCCATCCTGTGCATTATGCCGAGCCCTATTTCCCAGCATTCTAATGGGCTTTTAACATGATACCGGTCGATCTCGTCATTGATGTGTTGATCATTCATAAAAACAATTGGTTCAAGCCAATAATCGAGGCGCGTGATTTCTTGCATTTTTCCAAATGCATATCCATCTTCTATTTTTTGAGATATATGCGATGAAATCGAGTGGCTATGTTTATTGGATCAAACTAATTTTTTCATGGAGATCTACAAAATAGATTGTTCACATCATCAAATGAGAACCTTGGTGGGACCCGCAGCCTTAGCAGCTAGGGCTGCAAAGGAAGCGAGCTGCTCGCAAGTAGCTCGTGGCTTGGCTTGTTAAGGATCCACTCGTTTATTAATCGAGCCGAGCTCAAGCCTTGAGTTTCTTTGGTAAATGAGCTGAGCTCCACACTCTAAAGCTTTGCTAGCTCACAAAAGCTTGGCTCGTTAAGTAAATTAACTTGGCTTGGCTCATTTGTGAAAGAGCCGAGCTTGAACACAAAGCTTAGCTCGGCTCATTTGCACCCATATCAGCACCACGGTCCAATCGATGCCATCTTTATCATTTTAGGTTTAACAGATTAATTATACTTTTATCTTTACTAAGTGAGAAAAAAAATAAAAGGATGGGATGAAGATATTTAGGCATTGTACTTCATTTTAGACGGTGAAAGTACTAATGCTTTTTATTATGTTTCCTTATTTAGTTTTGATTTTTAAGTATTTTCTTAGATATATAATGGGAAGATATCTATTTATTCTGTAGAGAGACCAAAAAAAATTATTGGGAAAATGCCATGGAGGAGAGAGGAACTATGAGAGGCCCCCATTTTAAAAAGTAAACAATTTTTCTTTAGTAATAGTTAGTGTTCTAAAAGTCAAGACTAGTCGGCGATTAAGTCGGGGTCGGGGGCTCTCCGAGTCGACTAGGGCTTAGTTGATTGATTTAGTTGCCGGCCGACTTAGTCAGGCTCAAGTCGGCGACTAATCGGACAAGTCGGCAAATCGGAAAAGTCGCGAATCGAAAAAAATCGGACAAGTCGGCGACTAATCGGAAAAATTGGGGTAAAAAAACAGAATTTGCTAATTTTTTGGGGCTGCAGTGTAATTGTTTTGAATGTTTTTAATTTTTTACCCTAAACTCAAAACTGTGGATGATGCATAGTACATTAAAAAACAGTTTTAATAATTTAATTGTCTCTTTATCTATGATTACGAGAGGCTAAGGTTTGTGGTTTCCATATATAGATTGTAGAATATACAGTAAAAAACAGTAAACATTAAAAAACAGTTTTCATGTACTGTAGATTGTAGAATAAATCAATCAATTAGCACACTGTATATTGTTGTTGTGATTTGCCACTAAGGATTAATTATTCTTGTTGTGGTTTTTGTTGCCACTATGTTTTTATTTGATGATTTGCTACTTATGTTATTCTACTTACTCAAAACTTATGAAGGATGAAGGAGAATATATATTTAAGAAAAAACAATCTAACCGACTAGTCCCCGACTAGTCCACTAGTCGCTAGTCGGCAGCCATCCGACCTGGGAGCGACTAGCGACTTTTAGAACACTGGTAATAGTATAGATAGATTCAGTGAATACTGTATAAAGGATGGCTTTAAAGGTAACCGCTTTATTGTGTTAGTTTGCTTACTTTATGTTTGGTTTCTTTGTTAAGTGATCGCCATTGGGTTGTGGAGGGATTTACCAAAGGAAGGGAAGATAATGAGGTTACCATTCAACCAAATTTAGCTTATTCACTGGATTTTCTTTTTGTCCTTTTCCTTTCCCTCCATAAATTCGTTCAATTTCTACGGAGAAACGCAGCCTTGGAGTTTGTTTTTGTTTAGGTTCCTAAACACTTAGATTGTGCCGTATACGTACCCTTGTTTTCTTAAGCCTAGTAAAACATGTAGGGGGTGGCACACTTGCATTCTTTCTTATGCTAAACTTGCTCACCTTATATTTGTTGATACAAACGACTGTAACATGGTTATTAATTTCTGTTACTGCAACATTGCAGTCTTTGGAGCTGTGGAACATGGCTGAGAATAAGAGCATGACCGTTCCAGCGCATGAGAACATAATAGCTGCTTTGGCGCAATCACAAGTCACCGGCATGGTTGCCTCTGCAAGTCATGACAGCTCCATTAAGTTGTGGAAATAGAACAAGTTTACCCTATTGGTGGCAATACACTGGTTTTTGTGGGGGCCGCTGGCACTGCTTCCACCGAAAATATCTGGTAGAAGATGGGCATTGGATTAGTTACTTGGTATCTCAAGTGTTCTTGTGCCATCCTAAGAAATTTATTGGTGTATCTATTAGTCTATGACGCATCAATTTTAGTGGTATGATTTGTTGAAGCTCATTAGAATCTAGAAACAAATGAAGAGTATTGTATGGTTAGAAGGCAAAGAGTGCGTATTCTTAATTTTTGTGTAAACTAACCTGCGCTGGTTAAAAGGTATGGTCTGTAACTTCTTCGGCAGATGTTGCCAGAATGGTTGACTAGCAGAAGTTGCCTGGTGAGAAATGGCCAGTTTGTAGAAAAAGCACTCTGTGTTATGAGTGCAAGTGGAGTGGTAGCCCAGACCCCAGTGAAGGCAATTAGGCATTTCACCGGGCTTCAAATCTCACTAACTACAACAACCAAGATTGCCTTTAGCCCGGGCGCGGGGGGATTGTGTAGCTATGAGTTGCGCCGCCACGCTAACCCAGCAGTAATGGCGACTGAGCTGATACAAACCAGCCCAGATTGTGGAGAGCTTTTGGCCCAAAAGTTGAGCAGGCTTAGTCATGCACATTAAGGCTACAGGCACAACCAACTTTTCGGGTGATTTTGATACCCGCATTAATGCCTTGATTTGCGTGTATGTTTTGAACTTGGGTTTGCTTCATCTTAGTGTCTTAGCCTCGTAATCTCCATGTGCAATCAACTTTTATAGGACCATTCCATATGAAGCTTTGCTTCGGTTTTGATTGGGCTTCTAGCTAGTGGACCGTATAATAGTAGATAATAGGTCTGGTTCTACAACTCTTCACTTTCTGTGGGTGAATTTCACTTAACAGAAATTAGAGCAATTAAGGAGAAATACATAAGCTATTATGCTCCCAAAAGTAGCACGAATTTATGCTAGTGACACGCAAATTTGCATAAACACTAGTGCGCGGGGGCAGAGCCACCTGGTGGTGGGGTAGGTGCCACCCACACTGCTTATGCGATCACTTAAATAGATGGGGACTTTGCGCACGCTACATGGTGTAATGCACGTGGGGTTTTACAGCTAGAGCTTCTTCCATGTGTAGTTGTGACCTTGGTTTTCCACAATTGTCCCGTTGTGGGCCCCACTTTGTATTTTTTGTTGTAATCTAAATCGTATATTTTATAGAGCCTTCAGAGTAATATATTCAAGTGCAAAATCTGGTTGTTCGGATGTTGATAGTTATGTCAAAAATGGAATTTTTATTTATAAAATGGATTGTCATTTATAGTTTCAACTTCATAATTTATGACTGTCCACTTTTATAGACTAAGATTCGATTTTTGATATATCCATTGATGTCCGATTAAGTTGATTCTTTATGTGAATATACTATTCTGCTAAGATTAATGGTTTAGATTACAAAAAAAAGATCAAGTGGGGCCCAAAGGGGGTGGTGGAAACAGTGGTTTTCTCCCACTGGTGGTAGAATTTAATCCCTTCCATATACTTTGTCGATAAATAACTGTGACATATTTTGACGATTCGAATTTTTAAGAGGCCTAAAAAATAAATAATGGTTCTAAATATTACAAGATGGGCCTAAAACCCTCTATAATAGTACAAATTCCTCAAAAATCTGTAAATGTAAAATAATCTTCTACTCTCCAACTCGGCCGCCACTAACTCCATATGCATGTATGTGTCATAATAATAGCCATGCTATTTTCTTTTCACAAAAAATATGAAACTAGAGTAGAAATCATCAAATAAAAACATTGATAGTTCTTTTTTTATTTGAAAACCATAAAAATAATAGGAACACAAAAAATATGGGTCCCAGCTAAGAAAACCTTTAATTTGCTATAAAGTGTCGTCACATACTAATTATATTTTGTCGTCCGTAGCATTTTATTGAACTAAAAACGAAAAATCGCAACCCTAGATGTTGATTTTGAAGCCCAAGAATTAATGGAAATCATATGTTCTTATAGAATTCAATAACCCAATTGCTAGCAGCACGACATATGGGTTTCCAAGCCGTGAATCCGGCTGCCTTTGCCAAGGCATCGAATTCTTTCTCCTTCGTATCCTTCCCAGAGGGAGATTTTTTGTAGAACCAATTAAAGCAATTGCCTAAGATAGTTACTGGAGAGGATTCACTTCCCTCTCCATTATGCAATTGTCTCGTTCTGAGATATACCCTGTTCGTTATATAATTATGGTCCCTTACAAAAGTCGATTAATTTTTCAGACTTAAAAGTAAAGTACTTCTATGTATAATTTTTTTTAATCGAAATTGAAGTTCCACAATGAATGACATAAGTTCTGGGATCATAATTAAGCACTAACCTTCACGAAGATAACATCTCCTTTGGGAACACTTTCAAACATGTCACCACCCACATGCTGCACACCTATCACCAACAAAGCAATCTATTCTTTTTCATGAAAATTTGCAAACAGGTTCACTTAGGCGTCTAATGCAATGAATATTATTTAATCGAATGGATATTATTAGGGGTGTTTTTGGCAAAAATAATCCAAATGGATATTATTTAATCGAATTTTGAACCTCCGATACCGTTATTTGCCTACGCAGCAGTATCGGCCGATGCCGACCGATATTGACTGATATATATATATATATATATATATATATATATATATATATATATATATATATACACGCCAAACTTTCGGTCCAAACTCGCAGACCCTCTTAAGTTACGGACCTCCACTTTTCAGACCAAAATTTGACGATCCGAACCGTTAGATGTGTTTAAAACGTGATTTTAAGGTCCAACGCGAGGATTTGGCCAAAAAAAAACCTGGAAGGGCTTGATCGGAGCCGTTTTTCATAACAACACTATAAAACCACGTTTTAAACACATCTAACGGTTCGGATCGTCAAAATTTGGTCCGAAAAGTGGAGGTCCGTAACTTAACTAAGTTAAGGGAGTTTGGATAGGAAGGGGACTCTCTCTCTCTCTCTCTCTCTATATATATATATATATATATATATATATATACAGTGAGCTTCCAGTCAGGGAGCCCGAATTTAAGAAAAATCCGGACCTCATTGATTTCGATCAAATTTCGATGATCTGAACCGTCCAATGTGTTTAAAATGTGTTTTTTTAGGGCCCCCGCGAGAAAGCACCAAAAAAAAAAATACCGGGAAGGGCATGATCCGAGCAGTTTTTCACAAAACTACTATATGTACAGTTTTGTGAAAACGGTTCAGATCAAGCCCTTCCCAGTATTTTTTTTTGGTGATTTTGAGCGGGGGCCCTAAAAAACACCTTTTAAACACATTGGACGGTTCGGATTGTCCAAATTCGATCGGGAAAGTGGAGATCCGGATTTTTTTAAAATCCGGGCTCCCTGACTGAAAGCTCAATATATATATATATATATATATATATATATATATATATATATATATATATATATATATATATATATAGTAAGCCTCTAGTCTGGACTCCGGACTTCCGGACCTCCATGATCCAAATTTTTTTTTGACGATCCGAGTTGTCCAATGTGTTTAGAAAGTGTTTTCAAGGGTCAATGCGAGAAATTTTCAAAAAAAATACTGGAAATGGCTTGATCCAAGCAGTTTTCGCAAAAACTGTAGATAACCACATTTGATCCCAAGTAGATTTTTTTTAAAAAGATATAGTTAAGATAACCACATCTTGTGAATCCAGATAACCACCTCTTGTGAGTCCAGATAACCACATCTGATCTTAAGTAGTACAGTTAATCAAATTTTGTGAGTCCAGATAACCACCTCTTGTGATTCCAAATATGGTTCTCTGTGCTGCTAACTTTTCTGGCGAAGTCTAATTTTCCGATGACTTTTTCAGTTCTGGTTAAATTTTCGGTGAACTTTTCCAGAGAGAGTATATTATGTATTAAATTTTACCTCTACAACAATTTCAGATATAGTACACACCTTAGATAACCACATCTTGTGATTTCAAATATGATTATCTGCACTGGCGATTCTTCTGGCGAAATCCAATTTTCTTAAGAATGCTTTTTAACTTCTTTTTTTTTTTTGTCATTCGTCACTCCCAATTTATTACATACGAGGAGGGGGAATGAGACTCGATTCCGAGATGCAGTGTGGGGCATCCAAAAACTCTACCACATGAGCTAACCACCTTGCTGCTTTTAACTATTCTAATGATCACTTAATATTATAAAGATGCAACCACCATTTAATACTATTAATGTTCTTATAAACCAAGCTTTCCCTGGTTTCTCTCTTTAAGTTTTATGTTGCATGGTAACATGTTACTAATCAGTCACGCTAATTAACAATGTAATTTTACAGTTTTATATGTTTTCTCCCATGTATGTCAACGTAATTTTAACGGTAATCACTGTTCTATAGGCCGTGGTAATTAACATTTAGTTTTGCGAAATGGATCTCTTTCCCTCTTTAGATAACCACGTCTTGTGAGTCCACATAACCACCTCTTATAAGTCTAGATAACCACATATAATCCTAAGTAGGCTTTAAAAAAAAAGAAGAAATAGTATAGATAACCATATTTTGTGAGTTGGGGCGACGCTACCATACACCCAGCGAGGTCAAGCGACCTCGCTGGGTTCAAAAAATGCACTTCGTTTTTTTATAGATATAAATTAATTTTTTTTAGTATTGTCAGCGCTGGATTACTCGTGCGAGGTTAAAATGAAATTTTTAACTAAATTTGAACCAATTCTTTATAACTCTATCAAAACAAAACAAACTTAAAGCCCAATATATAAAAATAATATCACATACATTAATGGGATAGTGGATTTTTAAAGCCCAATATAGAATGTAATGGGATAGTGAATTTTTAAAGCCCAATATATAATGTCATGGTGGGTTTGGTCAAAACATAAAAGTAGATTTTTACCTCTAGGTCCAAAAAAGAAACATTTAATTACCACAAAGGTAAGTCGCTTTTTTTTAATTACCATTAAGGCAAGTCACTCTTTTTTAAGGTTTATGTTTAGGATGCACTTTTCTATTATAGCATTTTAGTGGTTTATGCACTTTTATAAGGTACCTAAGGGTTTAGATTTAGGCACTTTTGGAGGGTGCCCAAGGGTTTATATCAAACCTCGATAAAATTAAATTTAGTCTCTTTTTGTCAGTAATGGATATGTCTCTTTTGCCTAATTGGAGTTTTTTTTCCCTTCGCATACAGCTTTTCATCATGGACACGCTATGTATTTTTGTCAGCGTTAAATGAAAATCATAGTCGCCACTGTTTGTGAGTCTAGATAACCATCTCTTGTGATTTCAATTAACCACATCCGAATCCAAGTATGCACTAAAATACAAATGCTCTTATCTTCCACTGCGCCTCCGTGGAGTCCCTTGCTACTACTTTGAATTGGACAGCAAGCCACTGGATGATTAGCTAAAGCTATCAGCTAATGTTGCCTACATATTGTTTAAACCTCACATGCATTTTTTAGGTAAAAATTGTTCAGCTGAAATCTCGTAATTCTTTATTTGCATTTAAAAATCCAAGAAAGTTGTGGACACTAGGATAGTAATGCTGCTTGCAAACACAAGATACTGACCAAGACATGAGAGTGAAATAATTGTGTTGTCAATAAATGACACACTGAATTTTAGAGTTGCCAAATTTGCCTGAGGTAGTTTTTCAATGATACTGGCCAACTTATCAGGTAGTTTTCAATGAAGCCGACATTATCTTTCGATTTTTGTTTCAGTTCATTTTCTGGGAGCATCTAGGTTTTATGGGCTTCAGGATCACACACGAGATTAAAGTCTTGTATACGGCTAACCCTTAACCTCAAGATCCTTTAGCAAAATTTGGGAAAGTCATTTCAGGCAATCTAACAAATAGAGACAGCAGTCTCAACGGGTACAAAGAACAGTCGAACGTCCTCAACGTCCCTTTTAGCAATACCGTGGCATGAATCATAAGTTGGAAGTTGTATTTTCATGATACAACATACGGTTTTGAATGTCTTCAATACATTTCGACCAAGTATGGTAAGTATCGCACTTATTCGGATTGAATCCAAGTGCGTTTTAAGGATAGAAAGCCACTGGGGCATTTTATCAAACACATGGCATGCATGAATTGCAATCAAAATTATGGCCGCATTAGCACACAAATAATAACAGCAACAAGAACTAGAATCCAATAATTATTCTTGTATAGTGAGTAAACCAATCAACACACATAACACATAAACACATAAATATAACTCATTTAGTCCCCAATAATTGAGGGTATGGACGGGGGATGGATATGAGACAGACCTAACCTTTGGCAATAAATGCACAAAGTGACTGCTCCTAGAATACCACTGAAACAGATGGATTGGAGACAGACCTAACCTTTGGCAATAAATGCACAAAGTGGCTGCTCATAGAATACCACTGAAATAGTGGTCTTCCTATACCGTCGCGTTTGCTGCGGAATCATGCCCTCAAATCAAAGCCAAAAGGCATCAGAGAGGGCAGATCCAAGAATCATTTTGATTTATGTGCACATTATCATGCTTCTTGATAATGTGCAATTAAACAAAAATGAAAAGCTACATATGAACTCAAACGCTGATGAGATGGCTGCTTTAGATTCTCTCTCTGATCTTTTCCACTTCCCTCACTGCCATAATAGTAGCAAAAAGCTCACAGAGATGGTCAAAATTTTAGGGCTCACGGAGGCGAAGCTACTGTCGGATGTATCTGCAACTAAAAATTGTGCCGAGTATGGTTGAGAGAGAGAGAGAGAGAGAGAGAGAGAGAGAGAGAGAGAATGGAGGCGAAGTATTCATGGAAGGCGGAAATGGTCAATCTAGCAATGAAGCAGCACCATGGAAGCTTCGGCAAGTCTCTGAACAGCACCCAATCGTTGAGTCATTGACAAAGAACAATCTTTCCCCCTCACTTGATTTCTGTGTGTTTTGAACCAAGCAGAGGGATAATTTTGTCTAACTGAAAAAACTAAATGGATCTAAGAGAATAAAAAAAAGTGGTTTGTTGGATTAGAGGTGTTATGAAAACATTAGGTGGAGTGAAAGTGTTATAAAAAGTATAATAGACCCTATAACAAATTTTTTTATTGAATCTTTGTATTTGATGTTGTCTCCTTACTCCTTTTAGTGATTGTAACTTCTTCAATGATTAATAAATATTTTTTGCTGTGCAAAAAAAAACTGATGAGTTTAGTAGTGGGAAATTTTCGTATTAGACATGTTTTCTATTTGACAGTTATATGTGCTTTATCTTTAAAATATGGGCAAAAAGCATATTACCTCCCAATGGTTAGGACGTTTGGCAGATGACCTCCCTGAGTTTTGGAAATGACCAATTCACCTCCCTAAGTATCATCAATTTTGATGTTCTTTTTTCCACTTGTGTTGAGATTTGTACACTGTCTTAAAGCTTTGAATATCTCTAGAGATTTGTACACTGTCTTAAACCTTTGAACATCTCTAGACCATCTCCGTTCTACTCATCAAATAGTACTATTTTCGTGTTTTTTGAGGAGTAATGTTGAAAAAAACTTCTTCAATTCACACATCAAAATTGATGATATTTTCTCTCTCATCAGATATGGGGAGTCCTCAAATAATTAATTACAATTAAAAAAATTATGAATTTGTAATATTTCCTTTCGTACCTAATCATTGAAACAACTTCTTTCAATTTTTTTGCCTTTGGCTTCTTTTGCTGATTGGGTCAAATCCCACCCAAGTGGAAAAAAAATGGTCAATAATCCGTGTTAATTTAAGACGAAATAACTCCACACCTTAGATTTGGCAAAATTGTTGTCAAAAAAAAAAGGGGGAAAAAAGAAAAAAAAGTGGTTTTTTGGTTTTATCTTTATTTGAAAAAAAATTACATTTGTTAGTTTTGCGTCTAGTTTTCGTGGTTAAGACGAATCCAAAAAAGTATAAAATTATGGTCAAAACTAATATTTTTTTGAATAAAGCCAAAATTAAACCAATAAACATTTTGGCTTTATTAAAAAAAATAGTTTCGACTATAATTTTATAATTTTTGGATTACGAAAATTTTACGCAAAACTAACAAATGTAAAAAATAATAATAATAAAGGCAACAAAAAAACCAGTTCTGCCTTTTTTTTGCCAAAGCACTAACTCAACATGAGAAAATTAATAGAGTTTGTAGGATGTTTTAGAGTCACAACTTTTAAAATTACATAAATAAGTTTAAAAAATTGAATTCGGTTACAGGAATAGCTACGGTTAGAGATGCTCTCATCGGAATGTGTAATGAAAAAAGGGCATGGGATACCACGTCACGATAAGATGAGATGAAAAAAGACTTGCAGAACCATGCAGTGAAAAAAATTCCAGTGCCCAGCAAGCATATTGTTCAAAACATTTTTGAATGGCCGGCTCCGAACACCGCCTAGGATAGTGTCGAGTGTCCGGAGCCGGATGGTGTCAGCTTGGCATTAAAAAATTTCTCCCACGTAGCCAAAATATGTAAATGATACGTGTCTCTCTCTCTCTCTCTCCAGCCCGTGCACTCCTGTTTCATTTTCTCTTCTAGAATCAATTTACCCAACCCAGAAGAAATTCTGTCCTCTCTCTCGGGGTTCTTTCTCTCGCTCGCTGGAGAAATCAAGTTGCAATCAAGGAGGCTTCTTTTCTCGGGCAATGGAAAAAGAATCGGATGGCGTTGAAGCAGGGGAGCAGATTTCAGAATCTTTCATCTGTTGCGTCTGCCTGTAATTGCACCTCCCAAAAACCTTCTCTCTTCATTTTAGATCTGTATTTGTGCATATACACACGGATATATCACGTACCTGTTTCACAATCAGCATCCGATTGATAGGTAGACAATTTTATGTTTTTTTTTTACCATTTGCTTGGGATTTTGTTTCTTGATTCCTTTTCGAGCTCTGGATGTTAGGTTATCTGATTTTGTTAGTCAATGATTTCACACTGCCAGCGGAGGCTCTGCAGACATAACTATGGGAAATTGATAGTAAACCGAAAACTAATTTGCAATGACCGTATAGGTTAAAGCAACGTGGGACTACCTCATTTAGATGGATCATGTGTAGCCACTTTTGTTTCTCCTGTATTCGTGCATCTTTTTTTGGTCGGTAATCGTGGAGTGTGGGGTAGTTCAATTTAAATTTGGGATGAAATGGGCTCGACATATCCAATCCAAAATGCAATGAATGGAGAGGTGTTATGGATTCGCGTGCTTTAAACCCACAGACAAACACACACAATTGAAGAACAAACCAAGAACAGAAAACAATGAGAAGCAAGAAAGAACAAGACACAGAGATTTTACGTGGTTCCGACTTAATTTGATTGCTCAATCGTACTCCACAAGGTGCTGGCGTGTTTCACTATGATGAATATGATCAAAGTTACAATGGGGGCTGCCCTAAGTGTCCCTTTTATAGAGTAAGGCAACACAATACATCAAAAATCCTAAAAAATGCAAAAACGCGCATTTTTTCAGTGCCGACCGTCCGGACAGACTTGAACACCGTCCGGACCAAAATTCCTACAAATTTAGAACTGGACCAAAAACCTGTAGACAGCTTTCTGCACTTTCTGTCCGGACCCAAATTTCAGAAATCTCTCTTGGTTTTTCTGACAGAACAGGTTTCATCCCAACAAGAGGTGCCTCATATTATCATTATTATTAACTGAGCTCCCATCATACCTCCTAAGTAAGGAGGGACTTTTCTAACAACAATCACCTGTAAGTTCTATGTAAAGTTTTTTCAACTCTTCTTCTGTTTTGTTTTTGCTAGTTACAACATTTCATTCATAATTTGGGGCATATCTTGTAGCGATGCTGGTCTTGTGAGCATGTTGTTCATTGATCCCCATGGCAATGGACCTAGGATGATACTTAGGGGAGAAAATGTATATGTGTGTATAGAATGGGGGAGTGCTTAATTTTCCCTCAAAACTAGATGGGGAGTAATGCTATGTGGAGTGTGGACTGTTCGTAATGTATGTTTGATGAGTTAACAATTTTTCCATATGTTGTCTTTATTTTTTTTTATAGTGCTTGACATGGGATTAATGCAGAAGAATTTTGTGGTGGTGCTTCATATAATTTTATGGCTCAAGCTTGTCTCTTTTAACAATTGCATCGTGTCTCGTGACTCAATTGTACTTTTTAATTTGTGTTTTATTTCTTTGCGCACTGAATTGGGAAATTTGATTGGTGAAAACCTTATTGAGACAGAATTTGTTATTCTTGCAGGGATCTTCTCTATAAGCCCATTGTTCTGGGTAAGCCATTGCCACAGGGATGTGAATATTTTGAAGTTGGTGTTGTTTAATTCATTTCCTTGTGTAATTGCAGCTTGTGGCCATGTCTCCTGTTTCTGGTGTGTCCATAGGGCCATGAGTGGTCTACACGAGTCTCATTGTCCACTTTGTAGGCAACCATATGGTCATTTTCCAACTATTTGTCAGATGCTTCATTTCTTGCTTTTAAAAATGTATCCAGTTGCTTACAAGACAAGGGAAACTTACATGCTAGGTAAGTATTTTAGTGGTTGCTTTTTATTAGAGTTATTCGTTAAGTAATAGTATTCTAAAGAAATCAGTTATTTGATATATTTTTATATTCATATATTGCAGAAGAGGAAAAGAACATTGGCTACTTCTCACCTAAGGTTGATGATCTACTTTGTTCTTCGCAGACTAAAGAAGAATCGAATCATCTTGATGATCTGGCACAATCCTTTACCTATGGTGCCGGGGAAAGAAGCCATAACGGAAGTACTGGGCAGGTTACAATTGTTGATGTATCGTGTGCTACATGCAAGCAACTACTCTTTCGGCCTGCTGTTCTTAATTGTGGCCATGGTACAGTTTAGCCTGTTAATCGGCCTTTAGTCATAAATTTATTGGTCCCTCGTCCCTATTTGTTGGTCCTTTTTTACTATTCTTGGACTTCTCCAAAAAATTGTGTACATTCTCTATTTTATCATGCCCCAGATGATTTTGAAATTTTGTATACAAGAACTAATTGAGGTTTTCTGATTGACGGAAAGAAATTGGGAAGGGTTTTTTTACTATACTTTTTGTGCTGACCCATTTAAAGGGCACAGCTGACTAAAAGAAGAACAAACCCATAGGCACGGAGGGAGTATCATTTGTGCTTATAGATAAATAATAAAATTTCAGATGTACCCGAAATGTACATTAATTCCTTCGTTATTCTTCATTTGGTTTTAGTATTTTGTGAAGCTTGCATCGTGCTAGCTGGTGAGGCAATTAGATGTCAAGTTTGCCAAAGCCCGCATCCAATTGGTTTTCCAAAAGTTTGTTTGGAATTTGATCATTTCCTGGAGGAACAGTTTCCAGAGGAATATACTGCGAGGAGAGGCACAGTGCAGCTCAAACAAGTCCAGTTTCAGCATGAGAGCTCACCGACTTGTATGTCCAAACCATTTATTTATCTGTTATATAGTAGTGATTTCCATTTTGGTGGCCTGGAACAATACACAATACTCCAATCTATTTAATTTCAAGATTGGTCTCTCATTGAACCTTAGCTAATCAGTGCATGTTGCGGCTCTCTCTTATAACATGTAGAGTGCGTTTAAATCTAATTTCTCATTCATTGGTATTCTTCTGTGAACGGGGCTGTCCGGCAAAGTGGATAAGATATACGTGAAGAATTCAGAAATATATGCTCTCAAACTTCATAGTAGAGAATGTCACAATCACAATGTATGGGCAAACCCATCTCCGTTTGGTATTTGTATCAGAAAAGCATTATGTCACCTATTATAATTTTTGCACAGAATTCAAGATCATCTTAACATTATATAACATTGTACTATTGACATCAAGCCAAAATATGAAATGAAGATTCTATTAAAGATTTTTAATAGAGCTGCTCAAAAAAACTGGTGAACCGTGAATCCGGTCCAGACCGAACAGATTTGCGCGTAGATTATGGAGATATTGCCAGAAAGGCAGGTGATGGGGAAGGATAGAGTATATATAGGAGATCTGACTTCCTTGACTGAAAGGTAAGCAACGGGGTCACCCACCCCAGGTTATAAGAACTATTTAACTTGCGGCATTGAGGCTACTACCGAATTAGGGAAAAGGCCTTTGGCTTTAGGAGCATATAAACTACATACTAAGCAGAAGCGCGTAGACTCTAGCTTTCCCAGGAGTTCGATGTATTCTCCCCCTTTAGGGGTCATTCCCGTGCTTGTTCATTTCCCATGACTCTATAGCTCCCACTAGCGCCAAGTGGCATATCTGCAGCAAGATCGGCGGAAGGCCTAGTACCACCCTCGATCAACAAATAGTGTAGTGTACCCTGATAGTTGTCAAAGGCGTGCCTAGGCGCGCACCTAGGCGAGAGGCGCACCCTTTGCGCCTAGGGCACACCCAGGCGAGACAACTTAAAAGAGACGACGTGAAGGCGAGAGGCGCTAAAAAAGCCTGCTTCTTTCAAGTTTAATAGAAATTCTACAAAATTGAGGGGGCTAAGTATTATTTGAAATTACGACGATTAGTCTACCCTCAGTCCCTCACTACTGACCTAAATCATTGAAGAGAGGCGCCTTTGACCTCTCCATATGCGGTCATCTACTCTCTTCGATTGTCGTCGTCTGCTCATCTCTGATTGGCATCGTCTGCTCATCTCCGATCTCTGCTCATCTCTGATTGTTGTCGTCATCTTCTCGTGATCGTCTCTCGTCGTCGTCTGCGATCGTCTGGTAAATGGTAACTCTCTCTCTCTCTCTCTCTCTCGGTGATATAGTGGTGGTAGCAGCCACCAGGTGTTTAGTTTATAGGAGTACCACGTTTGTGAGAGCTTATTATATTAGTTTCTGGTGATATAGTGGAGGCAAGTGCGTTGACTGTTCACTGTTTGTTTAGTGTTTTTTTTTTTTTTAATTAGTTAGTGCTCCACGTTTTATTAATTAGTGCTCCACCATAGTGTTGATTGTTTTTTTTTTTTATTAGTTCTACTCTATGCGAGAACCGTAAACTATGTGCGATTTGGTAGATGTTTTTATGTATCTTTTGGATGGTATACTATCTAAAACTCATTGTCTTAGTGTTATTAGTTAAAGTATTGCTATATGCTATTTTTCTATTTTTTTTTTACATAGGTGCGCCTTGCTTCAAAAAGGCGCGCACCTCGCCTCTCACCTTAGTCCCCACAGGATTTTGCGCCTTGGTGCACATTTCACCTTTGACAACTATAGTGATACTTAACAATGACATAATGTTCTCATACTGACGCCAGAAAGCAAGAGTGTCTTCTGCGGACATGCACTCTGCCCATCATCTCAAAGGTGTAGGCGAAAAGAGAAATTACCTCAATCCTGAAAATGGTGGTTCGTTGGATTAGTTACTCGGCAGGGCTCCTAGCTACACCAGATACCAACTCTTAAGAACAAAGAGGTCATGAGTGATAGCAAAATCGATCTGTTGGTGAATCTTTTTAAGGTGTTAAGGAAAAAGGAGAGTCCTTTGTCTCCATACAAGCTTGGTTGTGGGTAAAAACATCAAAGGACCACTAATCTGGGGCTCCATAACATTCCATAAATCGGAGCGAATGTGAGCATCCTCTATAGACGAAAGAGAACAACTAAATTATAATAGAAATATGGAATCCTTCCTATTCTCCCCAAACAACTTCCTATTTTCCGCCTACTTCCTTTGCAAAAGTCTTCTCAGCCTGAACTTCAGCCGCAGTCCTTGTTTACTCCACGGCCTCTACCATTGATGGGATTTTAACCATGGATTAATGGTCCGGACACGAATTCAAAAAATAAAAAACCTTGACTCGCGGTCCAGACATGGATTTTGATTTTGAAACTGTGGATTAACCAATCCAGGCCGTGAGATTTTTATTATATATAATTTTTTTTTAAAAATAAACATATATGTATAGATAAATAATTTTACCATTTGTGTAGCATACTTTGTTTGGGATTCCAAAATGATATTTGGTTTGTGTTTGTGACTGTCTATTTAGATGTCTTAATTGGCATGTTTAACAAGTTCGGTGTTTACGCTTTACAATGCTCAAGCTCAGATTTATAGCTTACTATGTTTGGAATTCCAAAATGAATTTTGGGTTTTGTTTTTTGGCTATCTATTTTGATTCCATAATGTTCAAGTTTAGATTTGTTCAATTAATTTGTTGGAATGTTCAATAAGCTTTCATTATTTCTTTCGCTCTTTCTTTGTGCTTCTTGATGTTTTATATTCTCATCTACTAACATACTACTGAAGAGTTTGTTTCAATGTTGAGTTTGGGTTTTTGAATGAGTTGATGATTTTTTTTAAATTAAGTTGAAAATCCGTGGACAAATCCGGAACCGATCCGTGACTCGTTGATCGGATTGGAACCAAACCGTGTGACTTTTGGATCGGACATGGATTTTATTTTCAGAAAACCGTGACTCGTGGATTAGGATTGGATTCATACCAATCTAGACCAATCCGGACCGTGAGCACCCCTAATTTTTAATAATGAGAATGCTATCGACTGAAGTCAATAAGTTTTTCGTTGTGGTATGGATTAGTAACATCTACAACCTTGTAGGAGCATAATGTTTTTCCATTGTGCATGTCCCAATGTAATTTGGTGGAGTGGAAGTTCATGGTTGGTTCATGGGGCTTATTTGTTATACTCTCATTCACTTGGATGTGTTCTGCATGCTTTTTTGCTTCTGCAATTTGTAATGCCAGTTTGTGCTATCTATCAGGTTCTACAAAAGGAGGAGGTTTTTTCCATTTGTTGGGTGAAAATGGTCTGGATATGCATATTGGAGTCGGTTGTGATTGTTGTGGGGTAAAATTCTAAGTCCTGTCATTTTCTCTGCACGCATTGGATGCCTGTAGTTAATGTACCCTTATCACAAACTAACCTTCCAATAATTCCTTTGATTGGTCGTTCTTCATTCTTTTTCCTCTCTTTATTTCACCATATTCTTTGTACTATTTGATGTGAAAAAAAAGGGAAGGAAAACTCTATAGGAGAAAAGGAAAGATAAAAGAGGGCGCCCGTTTTTTAAGCCCCCCCCTTTGCTTAGGAAGATGTGAAAGGGATAAAGAAATAGTTGAAGAAGGGACAAAACCTTAATGCTCTTGTGAATATGTTTCTTATTCTTTTTACTCATTCGTCTAAACTCTCCTTTTTTGCAAGTATGCTTATAGACTTGGTGAAATCCTTAAACAAGAGGACTTCTCCGTGGAACCTACCTACTCTGATAGTAATATTGGCACTTTTAAATCTCTTTTACCTGAGACCTCATGCGACATTTAAAGTTCTTTTAAGACTAAAAATTGATGCGGTAGTTGATTGCTGCACCCCTTGCCTATAGATCCCCATTCCAATTTGCCTTAAAAAAGTGATGGTTGATGGTTCTATTGAAATCTGCTATGTGGAAGGGCTTTTCTCTTAGGCTACCTCACCTAACTTTGTCCATTATTTCCAAATAATGTTTGTACAAACATGTTAAGGCATATTGTTATGCCATATACTTGGACCTTTTGAAATACTTCTGTTCTGTGCACGTGAAATACTGCTGACACGTTAGGCACTTTGGACACATGTTGACGCCTTGGCCATGAAGTTATTCTGTTGATTACATTCCGTCTTTGTAGGGGAAGGCCTGGATGCAGTCATCTGACAATAATTCGAATTGTATATATCCTACCATACATATACCTATTTTCTCGGAGGCCATTTTCAGTGGATCTTGCTGTCTTATGACTTTGACTTATGAGGTTTACCCCCTTAATTGAGCTACTGAGGCAAATTGTTATTGCCAATTTCTTTCGGTACGGAATTCGTATGATGTCCTTGAAACGGCAGGCACACCAATATTTTGAAAAAACCCTTACTCCGCATATAAAATGCATGTGTAGCATATCTGAAAAGCATTTCTACTCCACTTTATGCTGGATCAATGGCTTCTTTAGGACTGTGGTTCAGACTTGGAAACATAAAAATGGTTGCTTTGAATTTCAAACTTACACCTTGGGTTTTATAAAAATTGATTATGAATGTTTTTATAGGTTTCAGATAAATGTTGGTTATGTAGTTCTTAAACATCTCTCTCAATCAGTTGCATCCATATTAATTATTCCTTTAAAATTTACTATATTGCAATTACTATCACTGTGGGTTATTGCTGCAGTTGATGCCAATAAAGGGGGACAGATACAGATGCATAGATTGCAAGGAAGCAATAGGGTTTGACCTTTGTGGAGATTGTTACAATACTCGCTCAAAGCTTCCAGGCCGGTTTAATCAGCAGCATACCCCAGACCACAGGTTTGAGAAAGAGAAGTCGAATACTTTACAGAACATTATGCTGAGACTACTGAGAGGAGAATCGGTTGATGGACTTCTTTCTCCTTTACTCTCTATGGATGCTTTGGAAAATCCAGAAAATGAGCTTCCTTTGGTGGCTCCTTCGACAGCTAGTGATTCTGAAGAGCCTTAGAATGACGACACCCAACCTGCCAGTTGAAACTTGGAGTTGCCTTTGGCAAAATTGGAGGGAAGGAATCGATGAATTACCAAGTCGTGCAAAGTTTGATTTGGAAGGAAACTAGGAACACTTCAAGGCCTTCTCATCGACTCTTTTATGTGGGAACGTTCACTGTAATGGGCTTTTGGTCCAAAGTAAACCTGCCTAAATACTGGAAAGTGGCGCCTTTGGTTGGTGACGCGTTTGTGACTTGTGAGTTATGGGGCTGTGGGACTGTATATATGAGCCTGCCAGGTATGCAATTATGTATGATTTCCCGTTAACCATCCATGGTATCTCCTGTGACCTTTTTAATTATCATTCGGTAAGCATTTCTTATCAGCTCAATGCCGGGCTTTGATGTAATAATGCAGAACTTATCAAATAATACAAAATGAAACGTTCTACTGTGGTTGGAATGCTGTTACTTCGTTTTTTTACTTGTATGAGCTGAAACATTCCATGGGAAGTGTTACGTTTTTACAATTACTCTGTTTCTCAGTCTGTACGTGCATGCTTTTGTCTCCATCAAATTTGTTTGATCCAGGATGTATCTTCGGTGACGCCTCCGCTTCTTGTTTATTTCTCTTGGATTCTTGTTCTACCTCTTTTCACTTCCCACCACTTCTGGTGCCGTGTAGCTTCCTCTCTATTGTTGCGGGATTAGGGATGGCAATGGAGACAGGTTGGGGCCGGAGATTACTATCCTATCCCTGATCCTCGAACCCCTCCCCGGGCCCCGCCTTGATCCCCAATGGGTTTTTTTTTTTTTTTTGTTGCTCCATCCCTGCTCTAAACGGGGAACGAGAATTCAAAGCGGGGATTCGGGAAAATTGGATGACAAAAGAACAATAAAAAAGAAGAAGCAGAAATTGGGGTGAGAAAAAAACAGAGAGAGGACATGGTGTGTGACTACGGTTTGGGATGAGAGTCATTTACCAGTTATAACATATACTCCGAACATCCTTTTTAAATGATTCATATGAGAATATATGCAATTTCAAACCCCTATAAAATATATTTTTCTATATAACTTTTTAAATTTTTTTTTACCAAATTAAAGTGGTCATTGAGTACTTTAATTTGATGCAAAAAAAATTTTAAAACGTTGCACAAAAGTATATTTTTTTAACGTCTATAAAAATACACGTTTTTCAAGTGAATCACTTAAAAAATGACGGAGCAATCACTCAAAAGTATATTTTTATACTCCCTCTATCCCAATTTATTTGCCCTTTCTGGGGAAGTGGGTTTTTAAGGGGTGTGAAAATTTTGTATTAACTTTTCTATTTTGCCCCTAAATTCAGTCAATATTATTGTGACCAAATTTGTGAGGCTAATTTATTATATGAAAGTCAAAACATATTCAATATGCACATTGTTTTATAGATATCAATTAGTTTTATTATACAAAATTTTCAAAATCATAAAAACCGTTATAAAATAAAAGATAATAGACTAGCCAATTAAGATGTCAAAAGTACTTTTTAAGGGTAAAACTAAAAATTGACCCTGTTTTGATGTATGTTTTTAGAAGTGAGATAAATATTTTGGGACATTCCAAAATAAATAAATAAAACCAAGAAATTGGGACGGAGGGAGTATAATCAGGCTTCCTTGTAGGGTTCTGTTTTCTAGGAGATTTCCTCTAATATGTTTTTAGGAGAGAGAAAATGGGCTTTTGAACTATGAGGCTTCATTACCGGAATGGGGTTGATTTTATTTTGGGAGTTTCCCTCAGTTGAAGACAAAAAGGGCTAAGCGTTTGATTTTTCTGGTGAGCATCTAGCCTTTTAGACTTTCGGATACATCTATTTCATGGTGAGATTCTAAGATTTGTGGGTCCGACATGACTTTTCCCCCTCATAAACGGATGTTCGCGTTTACTTGCGTGTATCTCAACTAAGTCTGTTTCCTGGAAGGTAATGACCGGACATAACCCTCAGTAGAACCATGGTTTGGGATGGTTGGCCTCTACGAGATTTGAACATGCGACCTCGTGGTCAAGCATTTATTGACATAATATTGTTTTGGTTAGAAAACAAATTTGGAAAGAGTTATATACAAGAAGCCAATCAACAATTTAGATTTGACGGCGAAAACAACGCGACATAAATCTATGAGCTGCCATTTGCATATTCGCATGCACTTGTGCTCATGTTGTGTTAGTATGACTTTAGCTTTGGCCGGGACATAAGTGCAGTGAAGTCATGTGTCATGTGTCGTATAACTTTAGCTACGGCCGGGACATAAGTGTAGTGAAGTCTTCAACGGATGGCCGTTTGTTGTTAACGGCTCATCTAAGGGGAAATCAGAAATGTGTGCATGTTGGAGTCGCATCCTTTGCTCAAAGTTTCTATTACTTGGGTCCAAAGTTTTAATGTTGGGTTGGATTGACAATTTAAATGGGCTACAAGTTACCGATCATTATTGGATTTGAAATAATGAGAAAAATTGATGCAGGCCCTTAGCCCCCAAGGTTAGGATAGTTTCAGTATGCCCCTCGTCATTACGACTTGCAGATGCCACTCGACACAATCAAAGTACACATTATTATGCTCCCGGATCAAAAAGACTTTTCATGAAAATTTTTTAAAGTGGAAAATGGAGAATAATCCAATTGGAGAAGATGTGATTTCAATAGTGGTTATTCTAACATAATAATATTTAAAGTACTTTATTTTCGTACTGAAGATTAAACTTTAGAACACTTTTAATGAGGGTAAACAAAATAGAATTCACCAACAATTATTTTCATAATTATTGGTCCGAACAAAATAGAGACTATTTAATGAAGGAATGTTGTTTTCCTAATTCCGAACCCTCGACATTTTGTGGCAATCCAAAATTTTATTCAAATCTCTACAAAATATAAAAGTGAGGAAGATACACTTGGACTAGAAGGCTCACGTTGAGGAATAGGAGCCTTTAAGTCCTAACCTCATATAGTACCTCATCTGTCCGGATTCATTTGTCCCTCGTTCTATTGTCCATATGTTCAATATAGATCTTATTTGATAGATCTCGATTAGTTTTATAAGACAATATTTTTTTAATTACATGTATCATTATAAATTATAAAATATAATCATTTAAAAAGTGACCTGAACTCACAAGATGGACTAACAAATCTAGCCAGAGGAAGTATAATTTTTAGAACAGATGCAAGGGGTCTTTGGATGCCTTGAAACACTCTAGGGTTCTTTTAAATTTCGATTGAAACGGTGGGACTTTAATTCAAGTATTTCTAACCATCCGATTGAGTTGAAATTTTGTGGGACCCTTTGAAAAAATGTTATAAGAACAATAAACAATTTGGACCCAAAAATGAATTCCCGAGAGGGCTCGGTACATTTTCTATACCAAACCCTCTATACCCGTAGCAATGTCTGAACAAAATCGATTCGGTCGTGTGTTACGGACAACTAGAATTAACTTTGATTTTAAGTACTCCAATTTTCAGGCTGGGGATTGGTGCCGAACACGGCATAAACATAGGATGCTATGCTTTACCCACATTTTCACCCCACGGTATTACTTTACGCGTGCATGCAGACTGATGATTGATTCGATGAGACAAGCTCTTTTCCACAAAAAAAAAAAAAAAAGAAGATGAGACACAAGTTCTTTTTCTACTACTACTGTATTTTTCTTTTTGATGTCCAATTCAGCTTCCGAATACGTAGGTGTCCGAATCAACTTCCGACTTACTGTAGAGTTTAACCCCGACACCCACTTGCGACGTCTTCTCTGGTCATTATTGGTACAAGTAATCGCTTTTATTTTTCGGAGTCATTAATTACGAATGTAACTTTATAGTTGTAGGTTTGTTGCTACAAATCATGTGTGTGTACTGTTTTAAATAAACAGCTCATAAAAGTTGTTCAGTTTATAGAAGGAAAAATGTAATATTTGTCAATCACAAACCCTCTTTTTTTTCTTTTTTTTTTTGGCTTTACGTGACTTTTTTCAATTTTTGTTTTTTGTGACTATATTTCAAAGGTAAGACACTACTGATATCAATCATACTGTGACAACCATTTAGAATATCTCCAAACGTCATGTCATATCCTTAGCCAATGCCACATTATGGCACGAGGTTATGTCTCACAGCTCCAACTAGTGGCAACAACCAACTCTTTGGCTAAATTTGACTAAGAAAATGGTTGTGACCATTTGTCGTACATGAGATGCGTGTGCAATAATCTACTAGTTGTGTAAATCTACTTTCTTCGTTCTCAAATAATACTCGAGTATTCAATTTTCTTGGGTTGTCCCTTAATTAGTGTTTATTTTAAAAAGTTAATGGGTAAAAGTTTGTATAATTAATATATTTTCATTTGAAAAAGTTATTGAGTAAAAGTGAATGATAATTTTGAAAAGTTAATGTGAAATGTGTCATGATGACATCTCTTTAATAAATTGAATCTATAAAGTTATACACTAAAAAAGAGACGGAGGGTGTGCTAGTTTTATGCATCAACCAAACTAGAGAGTTATGTTACATAACGATGACGATGATCCAATGGTCATGATTGAATGGGTAGATAATTACTAGAAACTAGCTACCACACCGTTGGAGGGACTTGGCCAAAATTTGGACCAAATAGTAGTATGGCAAGCTAGAAAATAGCATTGGTTCAAGAAAAATGTCCAGAAGAATTGGAATATGTTCTATAGTATCCAAGCACGAGTACTATTTGCTTTGAAATATTTTTCCTTATTACTTATTTCCAACCAATCAAACCAGTTCTCAACACAAGAAAAATTAAAAGATTTATAGATTGATCCAACATTGCAATCTATGATCACATGACCCAGAGCCATTCTAATTACCAATTTATTAAATGTCCTTATAAGTATAGTAGTATATAACAATATCCTTGGGTATTCTGGATGTTATCGAGAGCAGTTTTGTTCACTTTCGCTTTGGCTGAGGGTAAGACGAGGGTAACTTTGCTCACATTCAGCGAGGCATCCACGTTGCAATTTCCGATTTGTTAATCATAACTGTTTACTTTGTATGAATATATTTGTTAGGAGACAACACAAAAGTTCAACTTAATCAAACATCGGTAAGTACTTGATCGAAAAGTCTAGCTAATTCTTCAATTCTAGGGATAGAGCAAAATTGGAATTTTTTTTCTTCTTATCGAGTAGTTAGGTTGAGCTAAATAACGCGGTTTGGCGGTCTGCTAACAAATCAATTCATATTAAACAAACAATTTTGATTACTAAATCTGAATCTGCAACGTTCCTCAATGTGGGTAAAGTTACTCTTACCTAAAAAAAGGTGAAAAAAAAATGCTCTCAATGAAATATATGACAAATGCAACTCATAGTTTAAAGATGACTTTGACTTGAAAACGAATCAACAACAAACAAAATTTCATTTACATGAAAAGCAAAACGGTGGTGGTGGTGGTGGTGCTGCATGGTGGAACAAGATATCATATCCAATGTTATCATTTTATATTAACTTTCATGATAATGAAGGGGACCCACCAAAGTAGAACCCAACATGACCCACCTTAATTCTCTCTCTCCCTCTAAAAATTACTTTGTTCTTCTACTATTACTCTAGTACATGGCATGTATCATTTAGTTGATTCAGTTATGTTTTTTGTCTTTCCTATTTGTCATTTGTTTGTCAGTTGTATTTACTTATATTTGTATTCGGTAGCGGTTTGATTAATGAAATTTTTTATCTTCATCTAAAAAAAAAAAGAGAGAATAATCGAGATTCATGCATATTCGTTTCGCTTGTCGATTTTCTTTTAGATTTAGTAAACTCACATGCACCTCGACTAATTTCTTTCTATAACTACTAATTAACAAGATTATTTTTATCTCTACTTAGCTATATGAAAGCTAGTCGTTATCTTTGCAGTTCAAAAAGACATTAATTGCGAAAAGACACTAATTAAAATCGAGCTTTATTATAACAGCTACATCAACGAACACGAGTGATACTTTCTTCCGATATTGTGTGGAAAATTGAAGTTGAAAATGGGTCCAAAGACTTTGTTAATCACACTTAAATTTTTTTCTACATGTATGCTTTTGTAGCCGGAAGAAAGAATTACATTCAACCCAACAAATCACAACCCTAATACAACCTTCCAAAAAAATGGACCCAAGTATCACATGCATGCAGTCCCCATCCAAGCCATCCGTGCTTTGTGATCAACGGCTCAAATCAGCTCAACAATCAACGATGCCGATCTGTTTGAGTCCAAACACATATGGGCCGTTAATAGCAGAGCATTAACGGACAAAAAATAAAAAAAAATTTAACAAAAAAACTTGAGTAAGGACAAAAATAATCCAATTCTAGTTTTTTTAGCCAAATCAATATAGTGTATGAAGTGAGAAAATAAACAAAAGGGTGGTGTTTAAAACACTTGTGTAGTCGTGTTTTGATTAGTACAAAAGCATTTCAAAAGAAAGGAAAGTGTCAAGTGTTCATAATAAGTACCCAAAAAATTATCCAAAAAGTCAAATTAGTAGGTCAGATTAAATTATCCAAAAAATAAATCTAATCCACTGATTTCACTTTATGGGTAATTTTCTTTCTAGGTGGAGTAAATCTAAAGCAACTAATTTCACTTTTTGGGTAATTTTCTAGGTAAATATTCTCTTTTTGGATAATTTTTAGAGTAAATATTCTGAATCTTAGCACTGCCGCAAAAGGGACCAAAGCAAAATGAGTGACTTTTTCTTTTTCTTTTTTATCTTGGTGATTTGACTTCCTAGGCAAAATGAAAGCCATAATTGCTAGTGAATTTTCCACCGAATTTGAAAGATAAGTTAAAAATGTGAATTGTGAGGTGCTGATGTCAATTCACATAAACTAAAGGTACCAAAAAGGAAATGATTAAAGGGACAGAGTAAAAATATGTCAAACCAATAACTACCTTTTTATTCCCGCTTTCTTGCTGAGAGAGAGAGAGAGAGAGAGAGAGAGAGAGAGAAAGAGAGCTGTTACTGCTAAAAGTTGATTTTATATACAAACAAGGTCCTAACCCATTCCAGTATTTGCGCCCATTACCCAGCTTAGATTCAGCAAAATCGTGTACACATTGTAGAATTTGGTGAAAACAAGTATAGAAGTATGACTGTAGATGATTTAGGCATGCGAATTTGGCTTAAAGAAAAAGGTGAAGACATCATACATGACCCACCAAAGAGACCCAGTGGGTTGGACAGTTGCCATCCGTGGTTTGAACACCACCTGTTTGACAAAAATGCCCCAAGAAATCTACCACACAGGAACATCTCCATCTGGGTCTCTGTCTCTGTCTCCTTGCTCTGCTCCCTTCCTTAACCTCCATATCCTCTTTCTTTTCTCTTCAAAAATTTTCAATTCCTTAGCTTTTGCAATCCTATTGTCGGTGTTGTGTCAAATGGACAAGCACCACCATCAGCAGCAGTTGTCTCTAGCCAAGTGTTCGCGGCAGAGATACAATGAATGGTCTGTTCTTTAACCTTGAAGCGCTTTTGTGCTCTCCTATAGTTCAAATTTCATTTTTATTGCCTTTTCCCTTTTGGGTATAATTAGTTTTTTTTTTAAATAGTTTTTTTCATGAGATGGGATCATTTTAGTTCCTTGTTAGTTCTATTTGGTTGCTGGCACTTTTGGCTTATCTCCTTGTTGGGAATTTGAAGTGTTAGCTCTTGAGCTTTGTACTTGAGCTCTTCTCAACTGTAAGCAGGCTAGGTCTCCGGTTTTTGTTGCTTGCATTTAGTGCTTAATTTCTCTCATTTGGGCATTTCTCGGTTATTTCTCTGTGGGGGTGAGACAAGGAGGAGGAGGAGATATGATTCTTGAATCCTTATCTGTTTATTGATGTTTTTTAGTTTAGGATTGCTCCTAAACCAATCTAATGTTTACAAACGACAATTATGATTTTGTAATTTACTTCAATCCTTGACTAGTTGACTGCAAATGCTAATGAGTCTTTACCACAAAACCAGTGGGATTTCTTTTTTGAATTGGAAGATTTAAGTATGGCTATATTTCGTTAATAGAAAGGCAGGAAAAGAAAGGAAATCGTTTCTTTCTGAATCTTAAAATAGTTCTTGCATCAATCTTTTTACTCCTTCTTGTCCAAAATAGAAGCAGGGAAGACTACAGTCTAGCCCGATAAGATGGTGTCATAATCCAACGGTTCTTATTTTGAACGTACATGTCATGTTTTACAAGCACCTATTGTTTTATATCGGTTGTAAATGGTGGCCGGTCTGTTGCAGGATATTTCGGGACGTTCCAAGTGACATTACTATAGAAGTGACTGGGGGAACATTTGCCTTACACAAGGTACGTTACACCAGTCAAAATAAAGGCTATATGATTCTGCTTACACTAAGTTTTGTGTGTGAATGTAGAGGGGTCTCTTTGTGTCCCTTGGTTTTGTTTTACTTTTTGGAGTATGGACATTACTAAGAATTAAAGATTCATTTCCTGAAATTTTAGTGCGTCTATCATTTGATCATACCTTTTCCTGGGCTCCTGTATTTCTCAACCTTTTTCAGTCTTGACTAAGAAAATTATAGTAATCCATTTTGTCTCAACGAGAGCAATTACAAGAACGGATTTGCAAAAAGTCAAGCCAGAAATCTAACTTTTTAGCCTTTTTTTGTGTTTTCAGAATGGTTGACAAGTACTTCTTTACAGAGAGGAAATCAGTTTGAATCTGCATTTTGTTGAGACAGTTTATCTATCGCTTGATCACAATTCACAACATGTCAACTACTAACAAAAATTTTGCATCCAGTTCCCTCTTGTCTCCAGGAGTGGGCGAATCAGAAAGTTGGTTGCAGAACACAAAGAGCCCATTATTTCAAGGATAGAGCTCCACAACCTACCTGGTGGAGCTGAATCATTTGAACTGGCTGCCAAATTCTGCTACGGAGTCAACTTTGAGATCACATCAGCAAATGTTGCTCAGTTATGTTGTCTGTCTGATTTCCTCGAGATGACTGAGGAGTTTTCAAAAAACAATCTCAGTTCTCGTGCCGAAGAATATATTGACAGTATTGTGTGCAAGAACCTAGAAATGTGTGTTGAGGTGTTGCAACAATGTGAAAATCTACTGCCACTTGCCGACGAGCTAAACATAACCAATAGATGCATTGATGCGATAGCTTCCAAAGCTTGTGTAGAGCAAATCGCTTCAAGCTTTTCGCGTCTAGAGTATAGCAGCTCAGGTAGACTTCACATGAGCCGTCAAGCCAAATGCGAAGGGGACTGGTGGATAGAAGATCTTTCTGCTCTTCGGATCGACTTTTATCAAAGAGTCATTATGGCTATGAAGTTTCGTGGGGTCCGGCCTGAGAGTATAGGTGCATCACTTATGAGTTATGCTCAAAAAGAATTGACTAAGAAATCAACCTTATGGAATCCATCTAGCCAGCCGAAAGTTGACACTGTTGATGGTTCAAATGGGCACGAAAGAGTTGTGGTGGAGACAATTGTTAGCCTTTTGCCGGTTGAGAAACTTGTCATTCCTATCAGTTTTCTGTTTGGTGTTTTACGAAGTGCTATGATGCTTGATTGTACAGTTTCTTGTAGGCTTGATTTAGAAAGGCGAATCGGCTCCCAGTTGGATATAGCTACTCTTGATGATCTTTTGATCCCCTCCTTCCGCCATGCTGGTGACACTATGTTTGATGTTGACACGGTGCATAGAATCTTGGTTAATTTCTCTCAGAAAGATGACAGTGAGGACGATATGGAGGATGCTTCAGTCTTTGAATCAGATAGTCCTCATTCACCCTCACACTCGGCGTTAGTTAAAGTCTCGAAATTAGTGGACAATTACTTAGCTGAAATTGCACCAGATGCAAACCTTAAGCTCAATAAGTTCATAGCAATTGCAGATACCTTGCCCGAGCATGCACGTACTCTTCACGATGGGTTGTACCGGGCAATTGATATTTATCTCAAAGTACGTAACTTGTACTTTATTACTCCATTTTATTCTATAATAGCTCTTTATAGCGCTGCTTGTTTGCTATTTGGAGTGCTTTAAGTTGCAGGCGGGATTGGAGATGAATGTTTTAAGAACTTAGATCTGTTCATTCATGAGCTTAAGAATTTAGATCTGTTTTTTATGAGCTTAAGAATTTATGCCTGTTTTCCTCACTAATGGATAATAAAGCATTAAATTCCAACAGAACTTCATTTTAGAGGTTGTAAATGTGATTATCGCTTACGTTGTTGTTCTTCCGACTCATTCCTCCTGCATTTACGGCAGGCTCATCAAGGTTTATCAGATCCAGACAAGAAGAACCTCTGCCAACTGATTGACTTCCAAAAGCTCTCCCAAGATGCTGGTGCGCATGCTGCACAAAACGAACGCCTTCCTCTCCAATCAATGGTGCAAGTGCTTTATATTGAACAGCTAAGGCTCCGAAATGCCTTGTTCTGCTCCAACCCTGATGATGAACTAAAACCTGTGCACCAGACCTGGCGGGCTGGCAGTGGTGCTCTCAGTGCATCCATGTCTCCACGGGACAACTATGCTTCATTGAGGAGAGAAAACCGGGAGCTAAAGCTTGAGCTAGCTCGGTTGAGGATGAGACTCAATGATCTAGAGAAAGAGCATGTCTGCATGAAGAGGAATATGGAGAAGTCTAATTCTCATAAATTCATGAGCTCCTTTTCAAAAAAGATTGGGAAGTTGAACTTTTTTGGTCATAGCTCTTCGAGGGAATCGAGTTCTCCCTCAAATCATTCGCAAGGAAAGGAGACAAAGGTAGCTGACGGAACATGAACACGCGTAATAGGTAATTCTCTTTACTGTTTTTTTTTTCTTTTTTTGGGGATTTTCTATTGAGTAATCACAAGTCAGATGTTCTTGGTGATCTGTTTTTGTTTTTCCTCGTTTATTAATACAAGAGTTGTAGTGTTTTGCATTAGCCACAGGAAGGAGTCCTGTTATTTATGGTGTTATTACAATGTTGATGTACTCCTCGGAGGATTTTCTAGCGTACTTATGTGAGATACGGCCATGTATATATAGTACTGATGTCAATTCATGTCAATGAAGTGATTCTCACCTTCATACTTGCTGATGATAAACAAAAAATTATTGGGTGGTCTTGGGGCATCGCCACGTGGTCCCCAGACATTGTGACACCCCTCTTCACTAGACATTCTTGTGGAGCCCAGTGCTAAGTGTATGTGTCCCATAGGAATGTGTGATGAAGACGGGTGTTAGGGCACCACGTGATAATGCCTCAAGACTTCTGAATAATTACTCATTGATAAATAGATTTGCTTATGCTTATGCAAATGGCCCCTCAAAGGCCTGTTTTTATCTTCCATGTGACTCTCTTGTCATGAATTCTCACTTTTACCTATTGTTGTGCTTTCTAGTGACGTCTTTATTTGAAGGCTGATTTCCTCACTTTGGTCTGGAATACCAAATGTTGTCAATGTCAAATGTTTGCAAAATCTGGAATGTCTTGCTTAGGAACGACATAGGAAACTCTGGGAAACAGATTACAGGAAACTCAGGCCGGGCCAAGCCGTGTCTGGGATACCGCAGAGGTGATGGGTTCGGTATGAATCTCCATTCTACATACACCGCCCAGATGCACCAGTTTCACTTTCCCAACTCCCTATCCCGTCCTTCTGAGCCATCTATCTGTGCAATCAACGGCTTGGATTCCATCCCACCCCAAACAAATTTGAGCCAAATATGTTTATCTACAAATCTGAGTCGTTGATTGCTCACATGGATGGCTCGGATGGACGGTACACAAAGTTGGGACAGGATTTTTGGAACAGTAGATCCGCAACTGCAGTGGATAGGAGGAAACTCCATGAAAGGATCTTTGGAAAATAGGCTTTGTTTGTTCTCATAGTTGTTTGAAATCCCAGATCCGAATGAATATTCGACATTTCTGGAACGAATCACGTAATCAAAAGCCAAAACATAGGACTGAAATAGGCATTGGGATTTTCTTGAACAGATACGATGACAATGTTTATACACTCCATTTTTCTTAGAAGAATCTGATGATCGAAACACAGCCAATATACGCATTTGAATTACTCGAACGGAATTCAAGACGAGGTGGCCCAACCATTGGGGCAAAAGCCATGCTCCTCCCTGGCTTCTGGAATATATTCGTTTAGATTACATTGCCAATGCTAGGTATCCCAAAAGCAAAACCGGTGGTTCAGATTCACTTGGATGTTTATCTGAACCATTGATTTCACTTTCGGGATAATTTTCAAGATAGTTTTTGGGATACTTGGCATTTTCTAGAGAAAAAACGTAACCCTGTCTCACCAATGCACTCAGTGAAAGATGGGTTCCTAGATTGTGATTTGATGAAATTAACTCATGTAAAAGGCTCGAACAATGTTGTTTAAATTAGCAATGAAGGAAAGACACATCTCAAAAATTAAAAGATCCATGATACCAAGGAAAACAATCCCATGCTCATCACCAGATAACAGTCAAACAACCAACAACCCCATAGATATTAAAGTTTGTGTATAAGAAAGAACAAGGGTCAGTGATCACTGAACTTATTCTGGATGGCATTTTAAGTTTCCTACTCTCAATTTAGGCCAATTTGGTGTAGTAACGGATGCCGAAAGCCACACCCAAGATGACCAGGGGAACTAAGAACTGGATTAACTTGATGACAAACTCTGAGGTCTTGTCCGGGTTGTAGTGAGGCTGCTTTGGAGGTGTGTACTTCATCCTGGCAGGGATGGTTGATGAGTCAATGTCACCAACATAGAATTCATCCATCATCGCTCTAGCACTTGTACTGTGTCCAACATCCTCAAAATCATCAGTTGCATCCTTTCCTGCAAAGGATATGTTACATTACGAAATGTCAAAGTTGGTTAAAATGGGTCTAATTTCAAGCTTGATTACAAACAGCATAGGTAAGCTTCACATTCACCCTGTTCTGCCCATCAAAAGGTAAAAAAAATTTCCCCATACAATGTACATCAGCGGGGGTTAGCGGAAAAGTTAGTGCGTTAGGGAGTTCGAAACTATCCATGAACTCAAACTCCAAATCTCCCCCCTCGGAAAGCCAAGGGGTACAACTAGATGCACTAAAAACCACATCTTACCCATCAAAAGGTTAATATGGCTTCAACTCAAATTTTGACGTCCACCAACACAAGCAACAGAATTTTCACTATTATTTGGATAATAATTATGATGAATTTCACTATAACCATAGAATACTGAAAAATTGCAGCCCTTAGCTTTACCTGTTGCAGACACCAAAACCTCATCACCACCGGGATGGTCCTCCAAAAACTTTGTCACATTGTATACCTTTTGGAAAGAAGTAAAGAAGGGTTAAACATACGAACTTCCCATATAATGTCAAAGGAACCAGCGGAAGAATAGACCATTGAGGCAATGGAAAAATCAACATTGTATAACAAAAAGGTGAAAAACTACGTATGGATAATGGTAACAAGCAGCAGGTTCATATCATTAGAAGTTGCCAATATTTTAACTGTCGAAGGGGAATTGAGCATTGAACCTTGAAATAGAAATGAACATTCAAGTTATCAAAGCTACACCTCGGGCTCAGAAACCCGCACCAAAATATCCACCAGTTAATGAACCCAATTACGAGTCTCAAGATCCCCACATGGTTAATGAACCCTTCTTTTTGAGGCAAAACATGCATTACATGCTCAAACTCCCAACGGCTATTAGATCTCGAAGCCAGAAAATCGGGAAACATGGACCTAAACACTTTATTACACAGGGTAAATTTCGTTTAAATGACAACAAGGGCAAATCTTGCATAACATAGCAGATTCCTGATTATGAAACAGTAATGGGGCAACATGCATCTGAACAAAATCCTGCACGGCTATCTAGCTTCAGTTCAAACTGAGCAAGCTCGAGTGACAAATGATCCCTCATGAGTCATGCCCATAAAGACAATGCTAAACAGCAAATTGCAGACAGAGCTGGCCCTAGAGTAAACCCTACAAGCTCCCGGGCTTGGGCAACCCAAACATCGGGGCCAGCAGTGACGGACAGCATGAGATATTAAATCAATCAAACAAATGCATAACCATTGAACACTATGAAATTTGATTTTCAACTAATGAATCTTTCTTTTGAAGCTGATACAACTAAATCCACATGAAGCTTTTGCATCCAATAAATTCTTTTTCCCAATAATATGCTTTTGAAGATCATACTCTTTACAGCACCGAATAAGGAAGAAGAAAAAAACAAGATCATACTCAGAAATAAATCCAAATGAAAAAATCAAACCAAGAACGAGGGTTAACGCATTATCTGCAGTAACACGAAGAAACCAAATCCAAGGAAGCAAAAATGCAAAATCGGGCAAAAAACGCCCACTGAAAAATCAAACAAGTGAGTTAAGCAAAAGATCAACTCGCAAATATGCAATCAGATCCGTTCAGAATCTGAATCTTGAATGAGTCAAAACTACAAGATTCTGATACTGTATTACACAAATTGAATCACCAAGCAAGTAGGGAAAAAAATAAAATAGAAGTGAGATAACCTTGCCATCGATGAGAAGCCAACAGTCCTTGGCGTTGTTGTGCTCGGAAATCTCGGCAAATGTAAAGACCTTCTTGCCTCCGTCGCCGCCCATTAATGGAAGACTAAGAGAGAGAGAGAGAGAGAGAGAGAGAGAGAGAGAGAGAGAGAGTGGTAGTTCTTCAGAGGGGGGAGAGTGAGATGCGGAATCTGGTAGTAAAAATTACCCAAAAAAAAAAATCTGGTAGTAAAGGAGTAATTAGTTAGGGAAATTAAATATGGGTTGGTGGGAGAGAGGAGGTGTCAACTAATCAACTTCTATTTGGTTGGTGAGAGAGATTAAAATAAGAAATTTTTGCCATTCCTAAAAAATGGCAACAAAATGGGGAAAAAGGGTGCCACACTCATGAACAAATATCTTTTCTCAAAAATAATAAGGAGAATTCTACTGTCAGCCACGAACAAGTTCCGTCTTAATAAGGAGAATTTTAATAAATGTAAAAAGTGAAAATTCCTTGGAAGGGTAAGCGTTTTCTGTGTCAAAGCATTTAACAAGTGTAAAAAATAAAAATTCTTCCGTGGAATGGTTTACGTTAAGGACTAAAATGATAAAAGGCAGAACTTTTTGTTAATAACAATTTAGAATTTAGAGAGAGAGAGAGGTCAATTTGTACCCAACATTTTATATATTTTGAGGATGGGTGAGACCCATCTCGAGGTGATGTAACCGACAGCCTCTTGTCAAACTTTCACGTTCTATATACATACACACATAATATACAAGTGCATTATGTACAGTGAACTGAAACATGAATGATATTTATCTTTGTTAAAAACAACAAAACAAATGGCAAGGTTGCCATTTCAAAATTTAGAGAGAGAGAGAGAGAGGCCAATCCATACCCAACGTTTAAATATTTGGAGGATAGGTGGTACCTATCTCGGGTTGATGAAACTGACAGCCTCTTGTCGGACTTTCATGTTCTATATACATACACAGACATATACAAGTGCATGCCGTTCTATGAACTGGAACATGAATGATATTTATCTCTCACCGTTGCACGATCTAACATTAAATAAAGATTTTATTTTTTAATTTTTTATTTGGTAAGTAAAATAAAGATTATATTAAAAGAGAGAGTTTGAATGTGAGGGAGAATATTAGTGGTAGTACATTTTTTAGATAAAAAAAAAAAAAAAAAAGAAGGAGAATTTGCATACACGTACTTAGTGTATAATACAGTTAGCTATATAGACGTGGGTTACTATTTTGCCACACCGTATTAACCAGGGAAGTTCCAAGATTTTCATCCAATGCTGACAAAAATACACAATGTGTCTATGATGAAAAGTTATATGCAAAAAAAAAAAGGAGCTGTCTGATTCCCTTTAATTTTTTAGTGTTTCCACATTAAATCAAATGTCGGACAACCATTATCCTTAAATATGTGTTATATATTAGACTCTCATAATTGGGCTAGGATTGTTTTGTAAATAATTTGATTCAAATTTAGTTTGAAACATTTGTTTTAATCTCGTATAAGTAACCCAGCGCTGACAATATTAAAGAAAATTTAATTTGTATTTAAATTTTTTTTCAATGCATTTTTTGAAGACCTCGCTGATCCTATGCTAGAGTCACCAGTGTGTATTAATGTTTTTCAGAGTGCCATTTATGATTTATTTTGTTCTTCCCGACTTCCCGCTTCTCTCCATCTATTCAAGTTTGTATTGGCCAAATTGTATCTACATTGTCCCGTTTATGAAGGGTTTTTTTAGTTCGTACACATTCGAACAACATTTCAGCATACAACCGTTCTATACATACAAATGGGGTGCACTGACCGGCGCCAGGGACCCTCTGTGGGTCCCACACGATCAATCTAAGCCGTTCCTTCATTCCAAAATCAAATTCCAAATTTTTTCAATGCAATGAGGTGATTTTGGATCGAGCACTTAAGAACGTCCGATTAAGTTAATTTTCACGTAGGCCCGCTCAAAATTTGATTTTGAAATGAAAGAACGGCTCAGATTGAGCATGTGGGACCCACAAGGGAGTCCCCACGCCGATCGGTTCACTATCTATACATGAGGTCAGTGTCTTTGGATTTACCGTTTCCGCATAAATGCATGAAATTTCTCAATCAAATGACAAAAGAAGAGTCCAAAAGCTTGGGTTTCTTTCCGCTGTGGTACCTATCACATCTACAAGAGGGTATTGTCCCGTCACACTGCATCATTATCTATACAGGACCCCCACACTTAAGTCAAAACTAAAGTTAAAGTTCCTCCACATGTAGATGGTGTAGCAAGTATGTCTAGCCCAATGCCAATGTAGATGGGACTCGTACTTGGGCCTTGTCCAAACAGTTCCTAAACTCCAACCATTAAACCAAATCCTCATTGGTGAAAGCTTGGATATTGCTTCATCACGTCGATGTATAAATAGATTCATAATGTTTACAACGTAGAGGAAAAGTTGAAGGGGGCCATAAACACCTGGGCCCCTTCTAAGAGGTTGTTAGGAATTGACTCAAGTCTAAGTCAGGCCCGGCCCTGTGTTTCTCGAAGCCCTAACCGTATTTTCAATTTTAGGCCCTTCATATAAAAAATAATAATTCTATGAGAAAAGTAAGCAAGACTATTATTGCAACAAAGATCAATATCTCATGTAAATTTCAAATAAAGTTTGGAACTAGGAATACACATGCAAGACTATTACTTCGATGCGCCAAAATATACATATGCAAGACTATTACTTCGATGCGCCAAAATATACATAATCCGATTCACATAATCTATTAAACTATTAAACACACAATGACACAATCCCGATTAAACTATTAATCTATTAAACAAAGTTTAATGTATTGGGATCATCAGACACACAATCCTGATTCCCACAAATGTTAATCTATAAACTATTAAACTGTAGAAGAAACAAGATAGAACTATAGAAGTCTTAAGTCTAGTAGATTACCATCTTGGCTTCTTAGAGTTAACCTTTGGCTTTGGCAGTTTGACTCGGTTTTGCGTGAGTATAGAGTACTGAGTAGTGAGTCGTGACCTTAGAGTACAAAGTATTCTGCCTTCTGCTTGAGTCCCTGACTGCCTTCCGTTGTTCGCCAGTCGCCCGGAGCTTCAAAGGGGCAAAGAGATTGGAGAGAGAGAGATTTGTTTGGTAGAGTTAGGGCTTTTTCCCCCCTTTCCTTTTTGAATTTTCACCGAATGACCACTGACCAGTTAAATCTCTCTCTTTCAAGTCTTTCACAGTTAAGTGTCTCTCTTTCAAGTCTTTCACAGTTTTGATTTTGATAATTAAAAAAAAAAGCATTCAATCGGTGGGCCTCAAAAATAATTACAGAGGGAAGATGGAAGTTGGTTGGGCCTCAAAAAATCAAATGGGCTTAAGTTAATAAGTGATTTTAGTAGGCCTCTAAGGCTCTAACAATATTGGATCAAACTAAACTCATACCTATATTAACCTATATACTTGGAGGCCCTTAAAAAAACCCATTTTTGGTGGGCCCCAAACTTGGGTCTGCCCAGCCTACCCACAGGGCCGGGTCTGGTCTTGGTCGATCTATTATGAGAGAATAACATGTATCGTAAAACCCAATAAATCAACCTTGAGTTTAAGTCAGGAATTAGGCAGTCACCAATTGGCTTTTAGATTAAAATATTCATAAAGAAAGTGAAAACTAAAGAGACAAGGTATGGAACAATCAAATAAGCTTGAAATGATTGATTGTGTGTGATGAACATGAAAATATAACTATTCCCAACTTACATATCATTGAGTTCCAAAAAGAAGTGAAGGGAAAGAAAAAAAAAATTGGTATAAAGAATGATAAAATTCAGTTTGACAAAGACGATCAACAGATTCCATTGCTTGAAGGGCATGAATCAGCTACAGAAGTACAAAAGCTAACTGTACTTAAATCGAAGGAGTTCTTATAACCAATGGAAGGTGCAAGGGATGGTGTTTCACCAGAGAGTTGTTGCAACCATCGGAAGTATGAACCTGTGCCTTCTTATCAAGGATTTCGGTAGCTTATACCCATTCTGCCAGTGAGGACTTGCGAGTGGAGCATAAATTATGAGCAAAATTAGCTGGAGAAGCGGTGTCGGAGAAAAAGGAATAATGTTGTTGATGCAGCAACAGCATACGGGAACACCGTCCAAATTCCCTGTACAATTATACAAAATCACATTCTGTTGTATGCAAATTAAAAAATACCAGGAAGCAAGGGGACAGCCTACCACTGCAGATGCAACTGTTGCAATGGCAACTACAGGGCGTTCTCTCAAGAAAAACCCGGCCACTAACTGAAATTGGAGAAGAAAAAAAGAAGTGTCAGCTAAAAAATGATTTGCTGAACTTGGAAAACAAAGCTATGCTAAGACTAATCTGCAGCAGATATTGAGAAAATACACGTTCAATGATATTTGAATCGCTAGAGTAAATATATGATGTGGGTGAGATGAAGAAGTTCATGATGCCCACTGTGCAGCTATCTTAGAGGTTGCCTGAAAGTAATACAAAGTGCACAATGCTTGATGAACGTCTAAAAATGGGTAAAAATATCGGTTGTTCCTAAATGTGCAACTGTTCTTTTTATGGGTGAAGGAGTCAAAACATTGTAATCCCTAATGAAATGAACACAGGCTCTACAATGTATTCTGTTTGAAAGTTCATCTTATGCAGATAATGGAGAACGAAAATTTCATCTTCATCATAAGATGTGGAGATTCAATGTAACAACATCCAAGATGGTTGAAAATTTATCATTAGAATTTCTACATGATCATGTTTTCAATGGTTGTGTTTGTTTGTACATAATTCACATAGCCTACTGTTTAACTAGTCAGCAGAAATTAAAACGACCTGAAGCGGAAGGGTGATCAAGCCACCACAACAGACTCCAGCAAAGAAGTATTCTGGAGAAACTCCCTGCAATCAGAAAAAGACGTGATTAATTTGATGGTCGGTCCAAATATTACTCATACTTGGCAGACATGCACGTGACAGAAAAGGAAAATAAGTTCTGTCTGGTTTTGAAACATTATACTCAGGAAACGTATCAAGGTCAGAAGGAGCCTTAATTAATTTTCATTTCTTTGTTAAACTGGCCTAAACCAATAGATGAATGATGTCTGATTGATGGTGCAAACTCAACGTAGAACACAGTCAAGAAAACACAAGATCTTATTTTCTTTCTACAGATGTGATCATATATATCAAACTTGGTAAAGTGATAACAACGACACAAGCAAATGGCAAATAGAATGAAAGGAAAGAGTTGCAGTGGAAAACCTCCGGTGCTAACCTTACTGTCAGAAGCAGGTCATCTGAAGATTACTATTGCAATCAAGGAAGACAAGTATCCAATTTTCTATGACCATTTCCGTGTTTTCAAAATGAGTGTGTTCAACTAAACATCCCCTCAACATGGGTTGCGGAGACTATACATTCCAGAGGAGGTTGATAGAAGTATCAGGTGGCAACAAATTTTTTTTGCAAACAAGTTCATCCAATCAATGGTTGAGGGCCATCTTTTGATATATCATGCCTTTAGTATGTCAACTATCCAATTGGAGTCATTATTGAGATGTGGAAGTCAATTTTTTAGTAAGGAAAATGCTACAGGCACCAACTAGTGTACCAACTATTACACTAATTGTCCATGTGGCACTCTTTTAGTGGATGAATCTATCCATGTATTGAATAGTGCATTGATGTAGTAATGCCATGTGTGTATTTAGTGTAATAGTTGGTAGACTTGTTAGTGCCTGTAGCATTGCCTCTTTTAGTAATATCAAAAGCTTCCTTTTAACCCATCCCCAAGCAAAAACGGCAAAGGAAATGCCATATCAAAGAATGCAGGAACTAAAATCAGCAGAGGGGACGTACAAACAAGCCAAGTGATATACAAGAGATGTTGTCAAGAAAGTAATTAATACAAACCATTGTTCCTGCTAGGAAAGCTGTAGGATTTCTCACTCCAAGAGAAAAACGCTCCACTACATATCATAATGCACACAATCACTAACAGGCCATATAAGAAGATTATACAAAAATCATTGACAATAACCACCACCAAAAAATAAACAAATTAATAAATAAAACAATACAAAATAAGGATACCTATGGACATAGCAAGCAGCAATAGATAGAACACAGAACAACAATAATAATAAAAATATGTCCTGTCTATCCTTTATGGACCCATGTTTCACCAGGACACATGAAATCCATTTGCTCCTTTATTCTCCAGCTTCTTGTGCTTGTGTTTGCAATCAAAGAGCTCTAACTCAACCAAATAGGCTGGCATCATTGTCCTTGAACCTTTCTGGAACTTTAAGTCCATTCTCAACCTGACTTGCAAAATAATGTTTCCCTCTGATTTTTTGCTACTATTGAGTAATTATGAAATTGAAAGCATCCTATTATGTCACCCTTAGAGTTTGTATGCTATTGTAGACTTCAGCGTTCAGAATATTTCACCACAAGCTCCTGCATCCCCATAAGTTAGTGAGAACATATAAACAAATATAGGTCTGGTTTTCTCAGACACACGGCACACACATATATATGCCTTTTGAAGACAATAGAGACTATTTCACCACAGGTGTCTCGCTTCTGCATTGTCTACCATTCTCTTTTTCCGTTTGGGTGCAATTAGTTGCCATAGCATTATGACAAGTTCTTTACTTCCTTCTAAGTTGTTTGCAGCAATGGAGTTTTTCAGTTTTCACCAAGTCAATTACAGAGGTTGTACTAGTGTCGTTTAATTTTAGTCTCATCCTAGGCTTGATCAATGTCTTTACAAGCCACCACAAGCAGGTAGCAAATAACTCGTCCCTGTCCCACTTTGAGATGACAAATACACTTGCACTCATCCAACCTGGACATGGCCAATTGTGGAAACCTGGAGTTGAGAAAGTGTATTTACTATTTAGGCAACAACCACCCACTTGCCAACAGTAATCATGCACCCCCGTGAAGTAAATTGTATAAACTTCAGAGGATTGCAATTCAACAGTAAGATCCATTGACCCTAGGGCAACATGTATAAGTCTCTCATGAATCAGGGGAAAATGAGATTCAATAAGCACTAACAAGAAGCATACTGAGACTTTCAGAAATGCACAATGCATAGGATATGAAGACAAGTGCTACAAGGCAAGCAAACCATACAAGCATGTCCAGTTAAGTTTGTGGAAGTTCCCCAGGACACTTACTCCTTTGATTAAAATCAAACGTTTCTCAAAAGGGTGTAATTTTATTCATGCAAACTTCCCTTTCCCTGTGACTTAAAGAACCTTGGGTAACATTAATTTATGGTGTGGCAATATCCAAATGAGTGAATTTATTGACACAATTTTGACATGTCTTTGAAATTGCAGCAGCAGGAAATAGAAACAAAATAAGTGGCGTTGACACGTGGGTAGACATTTCAATATATTGACGGACATTTTAACCAAGCATCAGGTGTGAAAAAGAATGGGGGGAACTAAGATAAAGAAGAAAAGGAAGTAAAATGCTGTTAGAACTCACCAACTCCGGCGAGGTTTCCATATCTTTGCACAACACTTGTAATTTCCCTTGTTTTCTCTTTGCCAATTCCTAACTAGAGTCATAAGCAGTACTGGAACACTTAATTGAGCAGACAAAAGAAAAAGAACTTCCCCTTGTGATAATTAATTAAAAATAGTTGGTCGTTGACTGCACACGTCTCAGCATTGAGTAGAAAAAATTACCTTTGAACAAACATCATCAGATGCCCCAGACTGCTTAAAAAGCTTCCCGAGGTAAAATGGAATCATATCACTGAGACATACTCCCCTGAAGTTAATATGTCACGACGTCAGATTTTCTACCACTTGAAAAGGCAACATTTACATTACAAATTTGAACTGTCACTAACCAGTACACCCACAAGACTGTTGATAATATGTATGGAGCATTTCTGGAGAAAGATTCAACAAAAGACTGCCATGTTCCATCCAAAGACAGCATACGCGATAAGGAGATACCAACCTGCATCACTTACCAGAAGATGTTTGAAAAAGTTCATTACAGAGTCGACCTATTGAACCATATATATGAAACAGAACAGAAGATTAAAAAGAACGGGCAAATGGAATTCTTGAGACTGTGAATCAGAAGTACCAGTATAAAGGACAGACCCATATATTTAAAGCCTCTTCACTAATAAAAACTCCACAACCGGCAGCCATCAGCAACCAAAAGTAGATCCATCTGAAACAACAAACCAAGTAGATTTTTAGGGCATTTCATAAGAAAAAGTTAAGATGTTTAGGGCATTTCATAAGAAAAAGTTAAACTCGGGAGGCTTGACAGTGAGCAAAGCAAGACAAAGCAAAACCAAACTAAATCAAGCCTTGTGTCTCAATTAATTGCATTCAACAACAAGAATAATTTATCGACGTTAAGATGTTCATATTAGGATTCATGTTCATAAAGGATCTCTCAGGGTTTTTCTACTCCATGTCCGTAATGCCACCTAAAGCACAACCCTTCTCATTTCCCAGGGCTAGGAAGCGGAAATGTGAAAGGTGAGACAGGAGATTGGACAGCACTAAATCAAAAGGAAGATGATATGGTTCTGAGCACTGACTGAACCCTTCAAACATCATATTTACAGCTTAAGTAATACAATAGATTATGATTAATGACAAACGTTAAGGCAACAGAGAAGAACTGCAGATTGCATTTGATTGTTTCCTCTAATTGCAAATCCAAACTATTAGCAATATATAGAACACAGACGGCTCAGAAGCAAACTAATGGTATTCATCTGCTGAGAGGAAAGCAAAATGTCTTACCCTGGAGCATATTCAGGAATCACAACTTTGTGTTCAAAAATATTGAGAGTGAAACCGGCAGAGGGTGCAGCCAAAACTGAAGCAGGTGAACCATGACCCAGATAATTAACCCCCTGAGGTGATCCATTCATATACCGTTTGAAACCAATGGATATTAGCGTAATGATTGCAGCTACACCCAGTGCTATAGCTATTTTTGCCAGGAATGAAATCCCTGTGCCAGTAGTTCTATTTTCCAGATTACCGAACACCTGATCAGCAACCTTATCTTGTCCCTCTGTAGTTTCTTTACTTGCAACTTCATAAGTTTCTGTATCCTCATCTTGAAAGTTTCTAACACTACATTGCAAAGTGAATTGAATAACATAAGCATCAAGGTCATGCAATAAACTGCAAATAATGGTCTGCCACTTGGATGACAAAGCACGCAAGCGAACAACAACACATATCACTTTGAAAGACAAAGCTGATTTATATTATTAACTTCTAAAGCCAACATGCTTTCACTTTATCAAGTAAAACCAGCAAACATAAAGGCGATTACATAAAAGGCGCAACTTGTGTCATTCTTGGATAAATGAAGCTGTACAGACTACATATTGATCTTTCCAAAAACATCTATTCTAATATATAAAGCCAGACCCCATGTTGGTGTCACCAAAAAATGAAGCTGTATGGACTTTCTGATACTGAAATTGCCCAAGTGAAAAACTGATTTTACAATGCATTCAAATACGTGGATAAAAACTGTCAAATAATAAAATCTCCAACATAGCTGCCACACCCACGTCTGAATAATCTCCTGTTTCTTCAATTACTCCCTTTTCTTTCCTCATTTGGACAATGCAGCATAAGCACCAATTTTGCGTACGGAGAATCCATCAAATCCTTGAAGCTGATGTCAACACATCCCTTTCCATATACTTTTTCATATGTATGCTTAGGCCTTTTTTAAAATAAAAAAAAATAAAAAAACGTTTGATTTCTGAGGAAAATCTAATTTGTAATTCCTTTAAATCACTTTTCATTCACTCTTCCTCTTTTAAATTTGTAGTCCATGTGGGCATCAGTGTATTTTTATGTACATAAAATCAATACCTAAGCCATCAAGTTCACCGGCCAACTGGTTCATGAATAAGACAAAATTTCTATGCATTTATAACTAGGATACACCTAACAGATATCTTTTTGAAGCTAACAAGTTTTTACCGATTTTGTTAAGGGTCAAAGGGATAAGAAGAGGCCATGGATTCAATTCATGAACACCTTGCACGTGGTGTACAAGAAAGGTCAAAACGAGCTAAGTCACAAAAAATCATGTATGGGAGCAATGTTACCGCCTACATCTCAGTGACCAACCTCTTCATTGTCTTCGACAAAAAAGTAGACAGACAGAAACTGAGAAGGTCAACGATATCTACTCAAAAACTTGACTCCTGAGGTTTCTCAAAGACATTCAACATAGAGAATAAGGAGGCAGCATAGTGCATTTGAACAACTATTGATTCAAAATATTTGATGATGCAATCGGCAAAGAGAGGCGTCGAAACTATGCTTGGCAAAGAAGGGCTTCATAAAGCAAGGAACAAAGAGAACAAAATTTGGCAAGGAGAAGATCAATGTATAGGCAACACCACCTAACAGGTGAAAGTGTTAATTCAGGCAAAGAAAAAATGAAGCATCTTTCTCATTTGAGCCAAACCATCAGTTTTTGCTGTTATATATTCAATTCTTATGTTCATGAGACCATGGGTTAAAATGGTTGGGTTTATTAAGCACTACCCATGCCAAATTATGAGTCTTAGTTTTTCACTTCATTAAATTCTAATGGATATGGGATATTGCATTCAAGATTTTCTGAGTCAATGTATCATGAAACTGAGTAGTTGCTTCTTCTTTTTTCTTGGTTCGCAATGTTAGCAGTCTACGTTGTAGTCATATGACTCATGTCCACGTGGCCAAATATTCCCCAAACAGGTACTCCCATTTTAATTAAACAGGCTAATGACTAACTGCTATGAGAACCACAGATATCAACCAATTGAGATAGTTTGACACTGAAAATACTGATTTCCATAGGGACTGTATCTGCAACGCTGCATTCTTTATTGACTTTACAATCTATACAAGTAAAGAAGAATTTATTGTTCCAAACGAATGTGCTCAATTAGAGCTAACGCCGCTGAATAAAAAAAAAAACTGATAGATTAGAAAGCAATATTCAGGTATAAGGCGATGACGAAGAAGTCATTAGCATGGTAATATATCTATCATATCTCATATTAAAAATTGTATTACCGTGGTTACTGTCTTAAATTGAATTGTGTGGAATCTGTTAAGATAGCATAGGCCATGCGTATATTGTTTTGATAACTCATGTGCCCGGGCAAACTTATGAACATCTCAACTAACCTAGGGAATCAATCCCTGTCCCGCGTGAGCCCAATTAAAGCTCCAATAAAAGTCCCATGTGGACTAGCCCAAAGGGGTTGACCGCATCTGAGATAGCACGCATACATAGTACATTTTTGAGACAATACATGAATATTTTATATGATCTGTTCATCTTGGATAAAAGATAGCACGATCTTATATAATATGTAGGACGAATTGAGAAATATTTTTCGTGTATTTTATCCCAAAAAAAAAAAAAGACGACTTACACCCGTATGGCGTGTGAGCATGCAAACAGGACATCATATATGCATTCGCGTAGGGATAAGCGTAGCTGAACGGTTTTTCAATCTTTGCCAAGTTAAATATAGCTGAACTTCCGATATGCCTATATAAACATACACATCGAGATATACACATATCTATCTACACAGGGACACAACAATAATCGGAGCCCTACTAACAATCGGAGCCCTTCAATTTGTAAAAAGTCAATTCATTAGATCTCGGCAACGGTAAGGGCTTGTAAGGGGAAGGCAAAATTACCGAGAAGTTGAGGATTTAAAGGAAGTGGGCAAGTTAAAGAGCTTTGTTTCTCTCCGAGAGAAATTGGAAGCGAGTGAATGGATAGCGACTGAATGCATCGGGCGTCGTCGATTTGTGAATTGAGAAGTTGGTGTTGCTGGCGACAAGGAAGGGCGACCCGTCAGGACCGCCATTGCAGACATTGCGAAGCTCACATATATCCCCTCTCTCGCTCCGATGGCTGTCAATGGTAGTCGTTCGGGGTGAGGAGAGGAGGAGAGAAATCAATTGGGTATATTCTGATTCTGTGAGCGGGACTGGGGGGAATATTTTGTAGAGGAAAGCCAGGAAGGACAGGACCCGACTACATGTTTAGACGGGAATGTCCTGAAAATATACCGATCATATGTGGTGGGGATTTATTTTTTGGTTTCACGCAATAATTTGAATCGTTCATTATTATTAAACAAATTTCTTAGGAGCCCCACAAAATTTCAGTTTAATTGGACGGTTAGAAATGCTCAAACCAAAATTTCACTGTTTCAATCAAAAATTTGTTTTAAGAATAATGAACGATTTAGATCACTTGTGTGAGACCCAAAAATGAGTCCCCAACATGATCGATACATTTTCTAGACATTCCGTTTGTACCCATATGTTTACCGAGAAGGTACAGGAGCTGTGATAAGTGGCTGGAAAACGTTGTGTGGGGCCAAGTTTTTTTTTTTCTTTCAATAATTAGATGTTCAGGCCAAGTTACACACGCATTGACTAATTTCAAGGATCTAAAGGTAACAACTTGGCATAACCTCAAGTAGTTCCAAGAGTTTTTTTGGCAAGATAAATCGAACTTGAAATCTTAGGTGAGAGCAAACTCCTGAATCTCAAGGCAAAATCCATTTGGCAACCCCTTGGAATTTATGAGTGTAAGAAAATCGAAAAAGTCGTGAATCTGGACCGAACCGGTATATTTAGATTGGTTCTATGGTTTAACGGATTTGTTCAGGTTCTAAAAAAAATGAGAATAAGATATTTTGGTTAGGTCTTCGGTTTCATAATTAGAATTCGTGGTTGGAACCAAACCAGTCTGTATGTATGTATGTAGAAAATTTCTAGTCCACTCCTCTCGGAAAAAGGAAAAAATTATTTTTTTTGTGTTGCAAATTATTTTTAGAAAATCCGAGCTGTCCAATGTGTTCAGAATTATACCCACACTGCCACGCACACTAGATAATTTTGTAATTTTCAACGCTGCATCTGGCATCTACTGTTTGTATCAATAATGATATACAATACTACATCCTAGTATCGAACTCCTATCAAACTCTTTCCGGTTTCCACACACTCTTCCACTTCCCAAAATTCTCACACTCCCAAGAAACCTTATTAAGTACGTTAGTGGTATATTATTATTATTATTATTTTTGTAATTTTTGAATGTTAACATGGTTTAAAACCGAAAATCGAACCAAACCAAATAGGTTTAATGGTTTGGTTCCATATGCATGACGGTCTGGTTATGGTTCTCAATTCTTTAGAACCTTTTATGTCACGACCCAAAACCGACCCTAGAAGTCATGATCGGCCAGTGAGCTTTTCTCACTAAAGGCCTCTATCGATCTTTTTTTTTTCTACAATCTTTATTATTATTATTATTATTATTATTATTATTATTATTATTATTTCCTTTTTACAAACAACTTGTCATTACGGAAACGCTATTTTTCAATCGTGACTCACTGAGTCCCTTATTCATTACATAGGGTACATTTCCTTTCCCTTTTATTTAATTTACAACAGGAAATATACTTATTGCTGGTATCTTGACCCGTTCTTCTATCCCTGATTACCTGGAAAGGAAAGTAAGTACAAAAACATAAGCCACTGCTTGTGTGAGTTTATGAATTATCAAAGTTATATGACCTACCATGGAATTTTAAAGAACTTTTTGTCAACAAATCATAACTCACATCATCAGTATTCATAGCTTTAGCTGTAACCAAAATTCATAACGAACATGCCATAAACATATATGATATACCATCCGACGATTTCCGCCAACTATGAGGGAGCGACCCCCAAATAACATCTTGAATTGATCAATTCAATTGGACACCTGGCTGTGCCCCTTTTCATTCCGTCCTTATAACACCGTTCCGACTGGTATCTTTAACGTCCCCCAGATTCAGGGACATCATCCGGATGTATCGATAATACTTTTTTTTTTTTTCCAAAAACTGAGCAAAACATTAGAATTCCATGGTGTATTTGCTCAAAAGAATTTCATATAATTATTATCATAATTTTAATTAGAACATAAAATTTTGCAAACATCTCATGTAACAAGGATAAATCATAACTCACCTCCTTGAGTCCGAGACCTACTGTAACTTAACTGAGACGCACCGGGTCCTAGAATAAGACATTAAAAATTAGAACTACTAAAATTTGTGAATGAATCATTGATCCCCAATAGGTACAATCGCTAATCCCTTCTTTTTTTCTTTTCTTTTTTTTTTTTCCTTCTAAGCTCGTGTTCGTAATTCATTATGTAGGAGTAATTCCAATATTTTGTCCTATCCTAGTCCTTTTCCATTACCAAAGCAATTCTTCCTAGGATTCCTATTACTGAAATCAACAGAAAATAAAAACTAATATATCATGGGGCCATCTTATGTCTTTAGGGGGAAAAATCAAGTGAATGTAAGTGCTAGTGTGTGCATGTGTCCACGGCAATGGAGTATAGAAGTTACCTAGTTTTTCGTTCTTCTTCCTTAGTCCTTCCTTGTCCCCTCCTCTTCTGTTTCTCTTCTTCTTCTTTTTTTAAATTCTATTTTACTTCATTTTCTCCTATTTTTGGGGGTGGTGTGTGTGTGTGCCGTGTATGTGTGTTTTGCATGGGAAGAGAGCCCCTATTTATACTGTGAATATTGAGTGCCTAGAACCATCTCCCATTAATTCCTAATCCCAGAATATCTCTTATAATATGATAAAAATCCAATGGAAATCCAAGTACATCTAATCTCATTCATTGCACCCATTAGTTTAGTGCCATGTCATATGGTTTCCGGAAACCCCTTACTTGGACCCCAAGTACTCAATAAAAAGGTGCCACCTCGCTTAGTTTCCGGAAGATCTTTACTTGAGCTCCAAGGCTAGCTGCCCCGCGGCGACTTATGTTGCGTTCTCGTGCCCGGACAATGTTAGTAGGGTTGAAATAACGTTCTAAAATGCTATATATATATATATATATATATATATATACTATTTTATTTTTTATAGGCTTTAAGTTATACAAAAATACATTTTCTAGTCATCACAGTCAGTGGCTATCAGAAGATAATTTCATTTTATAATTCTCTCTTTCATTTGATTTATTAAAAATCGGGGTGTTACATTTTAGATATAGTTTTGTTCCTGGATTTCTAGGAATCGGTCCAATCCAAACCATGTGCACCTTACTTTGGATTGTGTCCAGGTCAAGGTTACTTGCATCTCAACTAATCCTAGGCTTTATTCTGATTGTCCCCGTGTAGGGAGTCCAATTAAAAGTGTTACAAATCTTCCTATGTATGAAATTATTCCAAAAGAATTGATAACACTTGAAAACTTCCGTAACGTGAGACCATAGAAGCTAATAAACCTTTAAACTGGGGTTAATGCCTTAGTGGTGGCACCTTAGTCGCGTAATAAGGTCCTCCGCGCATGTGCATCATTATGTGGTGCCATACATTCATGTGATCTATAAACCTCACAAAAATACAAGATGAAAAAAAAATGTTGCGACACTATATGGCTGATAAAGAATATTTTTAATTACTCTATGTGACTTGGGGTGGTGGGGTGGGAGGGTCACCAGTCAGCAGATTCTCTGACTTTGAGTTTGCCACGTCACTCTTGCATGAGGTATCCTCAGTCTCTCGGATTTGTCTCTAACGATCATAGAATCATAATTATTCAAATGTTGGTCTTGTAATAAATTAGGAAAGATGATTTAAAAAAAAAAATCTTAAACATTTCTTATCCATCAGGTCACCCTTGGATTCTATAATTACTATTAGTTCAACTCCCCAATCCGTATAAAAATGCCTAAATTATAGGATATCCTATGAAAGCACCTAAAATTCTAAGGTGTCCTATAAAAGTGCTTAAACCACTAAACCCTATAATAAGAAAATGCACCCTAAACCTAAACCCTAGGGTACCCTACGACTAAGATATCCTATGAAAGTGTCTAAAATCCTAAGATATTCTATGGAAGTATTTAAACCACTAAAACTTTATAATAGGATGTGCACCCTAAACCTAAACTCTAAGATATCCCTATGACTAAGGTAACCTACGACTAGAGTACCCTATGAAAATGTCTAAAATCCTAGGGTAGTCTATGATAGTGCATAAACCACTAATACCCTATAATAGAAAAGTACACCCTAAACCTAAATTCCAAAAAAGAGTGACTTACCTTAGTGGTAATTAAAAAAAATGACTAACATTAGTAGTAATTAGACATATCTTTTCTAGACCTAGAGGTAATAATCCCAAAAATAAATCCAGAAATGGCCGCTAGGATCCAAACTCTTTTGAGCTTCGCGATAGCTCTCCACTCACCTTTGGCAAAACCCGGAATCTCTTGCTTGAACCTCATTTGCTCAGCCTCCTATTGTTTTTTCCACAAGTCATAAAAAGAACATGTAACTTTACAGATAATCGATCCACCTGATGTTATACGTTGGAAATTTACACATCGTGATCTAAAAGATGAGCAGCTTGAAAAACCTTATCAGCATGCTGAGGCATCCTGCTTTATCAACAAACCTCAAGACTTTTTAATGTCTGAATTGTAAAGGATTGTGGAAACTTTAGATATATATATAGGATCAAACCCTTCCGGATTTTTTTTTTGAAGATTTCTTGGGTGAACCTTGGAAAACGCATTTTAAAAACATTGAGCGATTCGAATCGTCAAAATTTGATCCGAAAAGTTGATAAAAGGCTAGATCCGCACCAAATTTTTAATAGGGAATCCCTCAGGAGATCATGATTATATATATATATATATATATATAAACCACCATCTTCTTCACTTCTTATGTCAACTTTTTTCTTTTTCCTCTTGCTTCTTTAATCTCCTCTCGAAGTATCCATGATCCTTTGGTCCAAACCCTACCTCGAACAAACCAGGTTACTTCAATACGTAGCCACATGCTCTAATCCTTTGAGCTACAGGCCATACCCCGTCTCCACTGGATCTGTTGCTGAGACTATCCTCAAAAAAGGGAACATTGCTCAATTTTGTAACAGCCCAACTATGGGGCCCATAAAATCCGGTATATATTTGGTGAGGTACGTATTTGGTGACCAAGTGGTGTACCGATTGTTTTTTTTGGACACAATATTACTCAGTTCATCACATAGCGAAACAGAAAGGCAAACAAGAAGAAATACAGGTGCCCAAAGCAGTGCAGGATGGTAAATCTTCCATTTTGATCAGATTATACACCAGATTCACAAAATTTCCCAAAGGCGTTGGCCATATCAATGATAGCTACCCCCCTTCTATCCAAGGGAAATAATACAAGAGCTAATCTATGGGGGCACCGAGAAATAAAGCCCCTCCATTTTGAGCAGCGAAAAATAAAAAGAGACAGACAAAAAAAGTGTTAGGCAAAAGGAATGAGACCTATGTACACATACAACCTATTTCTGCCTCTATCTTAACTTCTAGGGCTACGGTACTATACATTAACACCCCAAAAAATTTACCCGGCCAATATTTCTTCAGTTAAATCTAACAGAGCCTGCAACAATCACCGCCTCTTTCATCTAACAATTCCATGATGGGTGATCAGCTTCATCTGAAAAAGCACAAACAAAAACAAAAAACCGCCATTGTCAGCCTCTTCTTCTGTTGAACGTGTGAGCTGCCAGAAACATGCTTACACCAATACAGGCGCATACATACAATGAGGCTAGAATTGCGATCTCTTCTTGAAGTACAAGGAATTGTGAAATTAATTGTTTATGGCGCAGGTGAAAGAGGATTTAAAATATATTGGAACCAATCAAATCCGCCCATGTCACCAGCCAATGTAAGGCAAACAAATCTGAAGTAAAAAGGAACCAAAAGTTACCTGTACAATGCTATTACAAGGGCATGCCAACTCAGGCAGGATCAGCCTCTCCACAAATTTCCCAATCCATTGGAAGTGCTTCAGTCCGGTCTAGAGTTAGTAGGTCCAATGTACAAACTGTTATTCCCTGGTTGCAGATGCTGTTCCTGCAGCTGAGAATGCTGTTGTCCTTGTCCGAGCTGTTTTTGTGGCGATTGTTGCTGCAGCTGTGTTGGCGGTGGGGGTGTTGAAGGTGGTTGCCCCTGCCCTACCCCTAGACTGACCGCAGGCAGAGGCTCACCCCCAGAAGAATTCTCCAAAGGCGGACTCCCCATCAGAGCAATTTGCGTTTCCAAATTTGGAGCACCAGAATCATACACTTGTTCCGGAGGTTTCCACTGAGCACTAGAAGATGAAATGTCTGGCATTACGGTAGCTGTATCAGCACATGACTGAGACATAGTTGTCTTCGTACCCATCTGAGATGAGTTGCTTGCTGCCTGCTGGCCATTTTGAGCTTGATCAGCTTGCAACTTGCTCTGTGGATTGGAATTCAGTCGGTGATTTTGTTGAAACACTCTATGAATATTTGGCGGAGTTTGATTAACTAATTTATGTTGTGGCTGTAAAGAATGAGCAGAATTGGCTTGTGCAGCGTGTCCTTGGTTGCTATTATCCAAATGTGAGGGGATCTGCTGGATTTGCTTTGATGAAGGGTTTGGTTGACCAGAATACACTTTTTGTTGAGAATGTGACAGATTTGGAGAATGAGGAGGCATTAAAGGCTTCGGCGGTTGAACATGGTTTGGTCCTGGACCAGGATATAGACATGGTTCAGATTGGCTGACATGTGGTGTGGAGAGGCCATTCAGAAGAGAGGGATCAATCGTGAGGTTCTGATGCATTAACATGTTCCCTCTTCCTCCACCTTTCATAAGTTTAGTCTGCTGTTGAGACTGTGACTGTTGCCTCTGCTGAGGGTGGTGCCTGTTTCCGGATTGCTGAAATGACTGTGGCCGTTGCCTTTGTTGCTTCCCCAACTGATTCGCTGAACCACTACCCCCACCACCCGTTTGAGGGATTCTCAGCCCGTGAGGAGGTGGTATGTGAAGCTTCTGCTGATGCTGCAACAAAAGAGACATCGAGGATAATTGGGTTAGAGGCAGTGTTACAAGCACCCAAGTTTTTATCACATAAAATTAAGCCATTTATCACAAAATCTTAAACTGAAAATTTCACAAAAAGCCCAACAAGAAAAGGACCTACACACCACCATAAATTCCAAAAATATTGTTAGAATATGTTATATTAGTAGTTGACATTTGTCCCACGTCGCCTATTGTAGTCATGTACTATCGTCCACATTAACATAAATAATATTGACTTGTGTTGGGGTTTGTTAACACCCTATACACTTCTCTTCTTCTCCTCTCTAAACTAACATGGTATCAGAGCGACAAATAAAACCACCGTAGTCTCTCTGAACCCTAAACCACATCAGATACATCTAAACCTATTATCCAAAAAAGCCATCGTCACCCATCCAATAGCTGCCGTCATCCACCAAACCCTAAACTGTCGCTCATGACCTAAAGCTATCGTCACCTACAGCTATCGTCGCTCATCTTCTTCCTCAATCAGAACCCAGTAACCTACGAAACCCTAAAACGCTGCATCTACAGCCTTCGAAACCCTAAATCGACACCCAGTTACTATTAACCCTAAATCGACACCCATAATCCTTTACCTATACCATAATCGACCCTCAATCACAATCCAAACCTCTCGAAATCCTAAACTAACCTTCGAAACCCACAACCCAGTGCTCGTCGACTCTTGATACACCCTTACCATCACTCGTTGTTACCTGTAAAGTCTCGTTGGAGGTGTCTTGGTGCTCGTTGTTACTAGAACCAATCAGCGACTGTGTTTCTTTTCTGAGTTGTAGATGGTCTGCTGCTCTACCATTGCTCCACCAGTGTTCATCTATTGTTGGTTCATCTTTTGATATCTTTGCTATTTATGAGGTATCTATCTCCTATCTTGATAGTTATTTCATCCATTTGTTGATGCTTTCGGTTGGTGACTGTTGATGCTTGGATTGTTGAGTTATGTTGAAGTCTGGTGCCCTCAAATGCTTTGTTGAGATCTTGTGGAGTTTGCTACAGCCTATTGATGTTGATCTTCCTATTATCATTAGCTATTTGCAATATGGATGGTTCAGTTTCAGTGGTATGTTACTGATAGTTGTTTGGAGTTTCATTGGTTGTTGGTTGTTGGCTAGTGTAGTGTGATAGTAGCCATAGTTGATCAGTCCGTTGGTTGGTTTGATGGATTTGATTGGTTCTCTTTATTCTATTGGTGGGTTTCTGCCTCTTCATTATTTGGTACAATGTCTGAAGAAAAGTCAGCTTCTGGTTATCTTTATTCTATCGGTGGGTTTCTGCCTTTTCATTACTGAAGTTATTGGGTTAGGTTCTTTCCCAGTCTCTTCATCTTTCACTTTGCACTCAGTGTTACATGTCCCACGTTTACGTTTTAATCTCATGTTTGTTAGTCAACTTACAAATCTTTAGACTGTTGCATCACCTTTTCTTCTCATGGTTGTGTGTTTCAGGATCTCAAGACGAGGAGGACGATTGGCGGCGTTGTTGACCGTGGTGGGCTGTACTACCTGACCAATAATCATGTTAAGTCTATTGCTCTTCAGTCCACAGAGTCCTCCTATCAGCAACATTGTCGGCTTGGACATCCATCACTTCAGACTTTGAAGCATCTAGTGCCCTCTAGTAGTTCTCTTAAAGAGTTGTCATGTGAAGTCTGTGAGTTTAGTAAACATCGTAGAGTGCCTTTTTATCCTAGAGTTGAGCATCATGCGTCGAGTCCTTTTGAGTGGGTTCATTCAGACATTTGAGGGCCTATTCATGTGCCTAATATTTTTAGTTTTCAGTACTGTGTAGTTTTTGTTGATGATTTCTCTCATATTACATATCTTTATCTCATGAAAGAGAGATCAAGAGTTGAAGTCGTTTTTCACTCATTTTATATGGAAATAAAAAATAAATTTAATATTTGCATTTGTATATTTCGTTCCGATAATGCACGTGAATATTTTCACAACACATTATCTCAATTTTTTGATAATCATGGTATAATTCATTAGACACCGTGCGCTCAGACTCCACAACAAAATGGAGTTGCTGAACGCAAGATTCGACATTTATCAGAGGTTATGCGTGCATTGCTATTTCAAATGTAGGTTCCTAAGTCTTACTGGACTGATGCAGTTCTTGTCGCTTGTCATTTGATTAACCGTATGCCTTCTACTGTCCTTGGCAGTGAGATACCTCATACGGTTTTGTTTCCTGGTCATCCACTACACTCATTACCTCCTCAGGTTTTTGGGTGCATGTGCTATGTCCATGCTCTGGATCCTGACCAAAGCAAACTTGACCCTCACTCTGTTAGGTTCATTTTTCTTGGCTACTCTCGCACTCAAAAAGGATATAAGTGTTATTCTCCGTCTTTACGTAGTCATTTTGTGTGTGCGGATGTCACATTTAATGAGTCCCTTTTAATTCGGAGTCTGTCTCTCCCAATGATTTGTTTGCATGAGTCTGTGTGTCCTATACGTGTCCCATCTAGTATTGTCCCCCCTAGTACTGTTCCCCCATCACCACCTTTGCACGTATATCATCGTCGGCCTAAAATTCCACCAGTGCCATCTCAGCAGGTTCCACCTCCGTCAGAGCCATCCTCGCCCACAGCCCCACTGCCTCGTCTTCCTCTCCGTTGCGCAATCCCGACGACCTTGATTGCCCTATTGCCCATCGTAAAGGTATTCGGTCCTGCACTATACATCCTATTGCTCACTTTGTTTCCTATAATCATTTGTCCCCGTCCTTTCGTACTTTTACTACTTCGGTCTCCTCCGTTTTTGTTCCTAACACTGTTCAGGAGGCCTTATCTGTGTCTGAGTGGCCGACAGCTATGGAGGATGAGATGTCTGCTCTTCATCATAATGGGACTTGGGAGTTGGTTTCTCTTCCTGCTGGTAAGACTACTGTTGGTTGTCGTTGGGTGTTTACTGTCAAGTATCTTCCTGATGGTACTGTTGAGCGCTATAAAGCTCGCCTTGTTGCCAAAGGCTACACCCACTCTTACGGGGTTGACTACTCTGAGACCTTCTCTCCTGTTGCCAAACTTGGTTCTGTTCGAATTCTTATTTCTCTGGCTGCAACTTTTGGCTGGCCGTTATTTAAATTGGATGTTAAAAATGCCTTCCTCCATGGGGATCTCCAAGAGGAAGTATATATGGAGCAACCACCAGGGTTTGTTGCTTAAAGGGCGTGTAATCAAGTGTGTCGTCTTCGCAAAGCTCTATATGGGCTTAAGCAGTCCCCTAGGGCATGGTTTGGCAAATTTAGTGATGCCGTGTTGAAATTTGGTATGAAGCATTGTCATTCTGATCATTCTGTCTTCTCTCTCACATCTGATCAAGGGAAAATATTGTTGATCGTCTATGTAGTCGATATTATTATTACAGGTGACAATCAAAAGGGTATTGATGACTTGAAACTGTTTCTACATTGTTAGTTTCATACTAAAGACTTGGGCAAATTGAGATATTTCTTGGGTGTCGAAGTGGCGCGGTTTAAGGATGGTATTAATCTGTCGCAAAGGAAATATGTGTTGGATATTCTGAATGAGACTGGCTTACTAGGGTCAAAGCCAGTTGAGACTCCTATGGATCCTAATGTCAAACTGTGTGCTGATCAGGGGGAGTTGTTTTCTAGTCCAGATCAGTACCGTTGCTTGGTTGGGAACCTGAATTATCTTACTATTACTCGTCCAGATATTTCATTTGCAGTTAGTTTGGTTAGTCAGTTTATGTTAGCTCCTCGCTCTCCACATTGGGAAGCTGTTCTAAGAATTGTAAAGTACCTTAAAGCCCATCCAGGACGCGGTTTGTTATATAGAGCTAATAGACACTTGTGTGTTGAGGCGTTTACTGACTCTGATTGGGCGTGGAGGACCATCTGACAGGAGATCCACTATAGGCTATTGTATCTTTCTTGGTGAAAATCTCGTTAATTGGAAAAGTAAGAAGCAGACCGTAGTTGCGCGGTCTAGTGCAGAGGCAGAGTACAAGGTTATGGCTCACAGCCTCACACAACATGTGAGGTTGTGTGGATACGTTCTTTTCTTGACGAGATAGGATTCCCTGTGCAGGTGTCTGTGAATCTTTATTGTGATAATAAAGCTGCAATTCACATAGCTTCCAATCCAGTTTTTCATGAGAGGACTAAACACATTGAGGTGGATTGTCATCTTGTGAGAAGTTGACTAGTGGTGTGATTGCTACTCCATTCGTGTCTAGTGGTGCCCAGTTAGCTGATATATTTACTAAGCCGTTGTTCAAACTGCGATTGGAGTTACTTTGTGACAAGCTGGGACTTTTTGATATTTATTCTCCAGCCTGAGGGGGAGTGTTAGAATATGTTATATTAGGAGTTGACGTTTGTCCCACATCGCCTATTGTAGTCATGTACTGTGGTACACATTAATATAAATAATATTGACTTGTGTTGGGGTTCGTTAACACCCTATACACTTCTCTTCTTCTCCTCTCTAAACTAACAAATATCTAAACAAATTAGTCCCTTGTCAAAAGCCATTTTCCTTAAAAAAGAGCTAGAGAAATTTTTGTTTCAGAAAAAAGTGAGAAAGCTAGTCGTCAGATAGCATAAAAATGAAGGTAGGTAGGAATTGGTCAAGATGCAATATAATTTCTCGACTTCTGGAATATGAGCAATGAGAAACGAAGGACTTACTGGTGCAGAAGAATTCTGAGGTTGAATTTGGGAACTATTTGGTACGGACGATGATACCGGGAGTTGGGGTGGTGGTTGTACATGTGACACCAGCGGATTTGATCCTGCAAATTGTTGCTGCTGCTGCAGTAAACGCTGCCTTTCCTTTGCATAGCATGCATAGGCTTGCTGATGGGTTGTTGAGGCATGATTCGGTCCATGAATATGAGGATGACGAGGATTGGCGAGTGCATGGGACTGCTGTGGGGACATTTGGTGTTGCTGCTGCTGATGGAGTGGGTGTGGATGAACAGGTGGAGTGGATGTCTGGTTTGAGAAAGCGGCACTTATTCCTCCAAATGGAGGGACTCCTTGGTTGTTGCCTTGGGTGACCTGCATCTGAAGCTCTGGCACCATCATTTGCCTTTGATGCTCTGGATTCTGGCCAGGCTACAACACCAAACAATGACAACGTCATCAAAGAAACTTAAGCGCAAAATGCAATTGTTACAATAACTTCTACTCAGCAGATGACTGTTTGGAACCATTTGAAATTGAACATGAGGTAGAAAAAGGAGTGAGTGCATACAGCAATCATTTTCCCAACACCTACACAAGTATTATAGCAAACTGGGGCATTTAGTCAGTATAAGGACAATCCACATTGACATCAGGTATGGAAGTCCTTTGGAAGCAAGGAAGTTTAACAATAGCTCTGATCACAACAGGTGGTCCAGGGTTGTGGAACTAACACAGGAGCTACTTTAGATGTTCAGTTGATAATCACAACTTTCACTCAAACTTTCAACAGCTTGGACACGCCTAAGACATTAACCGCAATAAGAATGGCAATGGTAATCACAATAACAAAAACATATATATCTGCCATAATCTATTCTAATTTACAAAGGGAGAACCCAAGTTTGGGCACACCCTAAAATTGAAGCTGTATGGATTTTTCCGTTCCCAAAAAAGCCCCTCAAGAAATAACTTATCACCCTTGAAATGTTCCAACCCTATATCATGGGACAGGCAAAACAGTAAACAAAAAATAAATAAAAAATAAAACAACCCACTAAAACTGCACCCCCACTATTATGGGGTTTGGTGTTCACACATGTACGTGCCATCCTTCTAGTATAAATGTGAAGCGAGAGACAGAGTTATATCCAAAAAGTCAACAAAAAAATTATCCAGTAGAACATATTAATGCAGCTAGGTCCATTGATTCTGTAACTGTTCACTTCAGCAAAATTTCTACTCAAATCCTGGATGAATTTAAGAATTAGTAAGGCTTCATGTCACAATTTTCAGCTTGGAAATGCTTATATTGCCTTATTACTCTGTAACCTGACATTACTGTTATTACGCAAAAAAATTGTGGTTTCTGCTAGCGACAACTTTGCAGAGGCAGCCAGTCAGTGTAGACAATATAGGGCATTTCATGTAGAAGCAACAAATGTAGGACATGCAACTATTTACTATTCCCCATAGAAGTCATCTCAGCCAAGAAAGGAAACTGGCGGAGCACCTACCCTCATCATATTCAAAGCATCCCGAGGTCTCAACATTGAGTTCCCTTGACCAGAACCAATTCCAGGGTGCACATTAGCAGGATTCGGCATCACCGCCATGTTGGAAGAAAGCATACTCCCAGGGTTCAACACTGATGGTGGGGCGATTCCTTGAAACCCAGGCCTTGCTATAGGCATTGTTCTATTCACCCCACCCATAGTGCCCACTCCACTCCCACTAGGCAACATGCGAACACCACGATCAGTAGCTGGAGGAGCCCCAGAAACAGATAAGCCAGACTTCTGAATGTTTCTACCAGATAACACATGATTATATTGCTGCATTCTCTGTTGTTCATCAATAGCTAAAGAACCAGATCTAGGAAGACCATATCGACCATCCCTGGCAGAAGTAAGAATGTCGGAACATAATCATAAACAGCGTCAGAATGTGTAACCCAGAAAAATAGATAATTTATGGAAACAAAACGTCATATTACCTAACGGGGCCATTTAGTGGTGTGGATGGAGATGAAAAGTTATTGTTACCAAGAGCCATGTTGGAAGACACTTGTAATGAGGAATTAGAACCAGAAGTCGGTAGTATGGGTGAGATACTGCCTTGATTTGACATTGCCAAACCACCAGAGGGAGAGCCTTGGTATCCAACAGAAAGGACGTCAGAGCTTGATGCAATTGTATCAGCAAGTTCAACAGGCCTTCATTGGAAACAAAAACAGTTGGTGTAACAATTTCTTGGGAAAATATGCAGACACAAAGGAAATATAGGATAAATGGATAACAAATTTTTCTACCCATATAAAAATGAATGAGTAGTGGTTATTCCATAAAACACAGAATATCGTAAGTAGAAGAACCAAAACTTACGTGAGTGGAGGTCCTCCATTCAGGTTATTTAGGTTAACTTGGGAAAGAGCAAGTGCATGAGAATTGTGTGGCTGGGTTGGTTTCTGATCCTGGTAGTCATTCTTCGTAAAGTAAAGACAAAAATATAGCAAAACCACAATGAGTTAATAACATACAAAGCAAAGTGCTTAAAGATAGCAAGCTTAAAAGGTAACTTTCAGACTCTTCTTCTATCAGTTCCACCCTAAATGATCCTTTGCCCCAGAAAGGTTCCACCCTCTGTGACATCTAACATGACATTCAAATGCGCTCGCTTCGCCGTATTTCTCCACTACTCTAAAACCCTGTGCGCTTTTTTTTTGTCCCTTCCTCCAAAATGAAAAATCTCAGACCTCCACAGAAGAAGGTCAATAGATATAGGCGGAGGGTATAGGGTGACCACTTTACAAATTAGCTGCATGCAACACATCTACAAGCAAAGACACAGATATTTCATTCAAAAACGAAGGCAATAAAATAAATACAGAAGGTTCATATTTTAAATTCACCTTCAAGCATAAAAGTTTCGGCGTTCAATGAAAACAAAATCTGGTAAGCCTCAGATTTGGTAAATTATGTATCAAACCTAGCCAAATCCTTGAACCAAAAACAACACTGCAGCATAGAATCAAGTAGTATTCCCCTTTAAAAATTTGTGGTTTCGATTTTGCATATTACAATACCTAAGCACAATATGCAAATCTGTTATAACTTTTAGAAATGGCATCTAAAAATCCATCAACCACTGGGTAATTGAAGAAACAAGAACATTTTGAAAACAAATTGGCAACAAAAACACTACAATTAAGCACATGTGCCAAAAGGAGATGATATAGCAAGTACAAAATTCTTAGGAAATGGGCCGACAATGTAAATCTAAGCTATCTAACACCCTAACCCACATGCAATCCCATCTTAGGCTCGTAGATGCAAACTGTAGAGAAGAAGAATAATGCAGATGGAGAGACTTGAGCCTAAGATCTTGCAAAGCAAAAGTGTTGCCACCATGCTAGATCAATGATTGACTCCAAAGAAATTTTTTCATTTTTCTCTCTTTTTTAAAGCTCAAGTGATTACGAAATGGGCCCAACAATGTGTATTACGTACATGTCTAACACAAAGCACAACCCAACATGTGAACACACACCAATAGGAAAGTACGGAAACAGAGTAAAACAACCACTGAAGAAAAGAGCATGAAAATACAGAAAGCCACCGGCAAAGATGAGAAAATGCTAGAGGTAGTTTATCTCAAGAAACTGGAATCCAAAACATCATTGATCTTCATAAAAGAAAATACACACAAATCTACATACAAATTAGGGCAACTCTTGAAACAAAAAATGTACCTGTGTCCTACGGTAATGCTGCTTTTGCGAAATCATAATGATTTGCTCGAAATGAGATTTGATCATATCTTCTACCATTGGCCCCTGTAAACGTTGAAACAATTGTCTAGCACTGCCCTGTACAATCAGTAGCGTAGTCAGGAATTGGCATTAGCGGGGGTGCAAATTAAACACTTTTAAAAAAAAATATTTAGCAGCCAACAACAAGATAAAACAAAAAATTCACTCAAGATAAGACTGAATTCCAATATATCTGTTTAGGTTGTCTTGTTTATTTATTTACCTTTTGCAGAAAAAATCATCTTTAGTGAATTCTTTGTATATTTAGCTTCCTCTTCTTTTCCCTTTTTTTTTTTTTTTCTTTTTTAAGTTTAGATTGGAGAAATCGAGAAGTTAACAAAATCATAATAAGCAAACAATATCAGCACCAACCAATGAAGCAATTAGAATAAACTCCACAGTGGCCAGAGGACACATTGCCACTAAGCAAAGATAAGGGATGTCCAGTTTGACTTGAGAGGAAGAGGAAAACTAATAAAGAAACAAAAAAAGTAAATTAAGAATAATGCCTTGGGAATGCCAGGTAAGGTAGCTGGATAAGGTTGAGAAGACCCTGAATCTTCAGCACTGTCTGCCCCATCACCACCAGTACCATCCATTAGAAGCATGTGGCGCTCCTTGCATTCTTTTGGCTTACGGAATATAGACTGCATGCATCGGAAAGGACAAAACAATGAGCATATTTAGCACAATTCAAAATTAACCCCTAAAATAAAAATACATAGAAAAATGCACAGAAGCAGACATAAGAGATTCACGAGAATGTGTTAGGCTAAAAGAATAGGTAAGAAATATTAGATGACTACTAATAGTACTGTACTACTGTTGTAAGCATAAAACCTGGACAAATGACAGAAGGAATATACCAAAGATTACCTTAAACTGCAAAGCACTGTTGATAGCATCACTTACAAGCTCCCAATTTGCACCCAAATCATGCACAAGGACAACAAGGGCCTAAATCCAGAAAGCCAAATGATTTCAGGCACACAACTATCTCTCTAGATACAAGAAAAGACTAAGAATACAGTGGAAATAAACTATTGACCTGGTCTTCAAATAGCGACCATTGACTTCCTGACCCTGGCTGTCCAGCGGGCATCTACAAAAGAAAGATGAAATGCTAAAACTCTAGCTATATACTAACAAATCTAGAGCAGCAAGAAAGGGAATAGCAAAGACAAATGTTTGAGTACCTTAAAAGATTTGGATTTCCTTCCCCGATCCCGGACACCAAGGATTTTAATGAGCTTATTGGGGTTGGACATATTACTCATCTGGGAAGCCACTGGAGAAGGAATTGACCCAGACATTGGAGTAAGATTGTCAAAAGAATTATCTAGCGATTGCCTCATCATCTTCCGCTTCTTCATATTGTGTTGGCCAAATAACCCTTCAGATAAGAAAGAACAACTTGTAAAAGGGAACATGAAAGGTTCAGCTCATCAGTCAAACTCGGGAAAAGAACTTTACCACTGCTTCCATTAGATTCAAGTTGATGACTGTCCAATCTCTTTCTTAAATGATCCCTCTGCATTTCAAAATGAGAGGAAATTAATGACAGCTCTAGGTAATACAACTTAAGGATAGGCAACTTACTTGGCCGATCAAATGGCATGAAAAAGCAAATTGATCTAGCACGAAAGCTACTATCCATTAGAGAAAAATAGGCATCCATTCATAAGAAGATGACAATTACCTGATCATTTTGAAAATTATCATGAAGCCACCTCTGCTCATATGCAGAACCCTGCCACCAACATAGAACTTGTACAATTACAAAAGATGTACAAAACGAAGAGGAAAGTTGAGACAAATTTTAGAGGATCTATGAAGCACGGATACTCTATTTTTGGCCTCCGTATCACATATCATATCCGTATCAGAAACCGATACTCTCGGATACTCTCTGGATACGTATCCGTTACGTTTTTTAAAGTATCCAAAAAAAAATTTTTTTTTTTTTGTACTCAGATACATTTTGGATAGCTAAGATACGTCTCGGAAGCGCAGGGTAAATATGTTATTACTTGAAATATGTGGGTTAAAAGTGTAATTAGGGCTTTATATATGTTTTCCCCCAAATCGATCAACATAGCTTTTGCTCTCTCTTTCTCTCCCTCATCTCTCTCGTCCCTCATCTCACGCTGTTTGTGTGTGTGTGTGTGTGTGTGTGTGTGTGTGTGTGTGATGGTGAACTTGTGTGATGGAATTTTAGGAATATATTTAATTTTATATTTTTATATTCAACATATCCCCCACATGTCGTATCCAACTTTTTAGAAAAATCAGGTACCTACGTATCCGTATCTAGTATCCGTATCCCTGCTTCATAGCAGGGGATAATGAAGCCGAATTATGTGTTAGGAAAACATAGGAAATACACACCAGATGCTTTGCCTTCTTCTTCTTTTTGGGTTTTGATACTTCTGTGGAGTCAAATAGTATATGATTTTCGAAGTCACCAGTGGAATCAACTTCCAAACTATGTGGAAACTGGGATCCACCATGCAGAGTACTCTGGTCATCCTGAAAAGAATTAGTATCACCACTTGAAACATCTGCCTTGCTTGGACCTTGAACACCCCCAGGAGTGTCAACACTAAAAGGACTTAAAACCCTCGGCCTGGAAGCAGTCCGCATACGTTTTGTCGGAACCAAACCAACATTAAGACTGTTGGCAGGCCGTTTTCCCATTAACAAAGATTGCTGAGTCCCAACTTTATTTTCCATGCGTTGCATGAATGCAAAATCCATTCCCAGATCATTTGCTCTTGCAGTAAAAGATTTTGTCGGGTTTTTCTTTTTCTTATGTCCGAACTTTGGTGGCTTGCGACCTTCAAAGGCACCAGGAAAATAATACGTGCTCGTCTCTCCTTCATCCTCTTCATTTGCATTATCTTGAGATCCAAAGTCTAAAAATTGGAACAATTAGCTATTTGAGACTAATCAACAACTAAAGCAGTGATGTATCATACAAGTCTCTGCAATACCTGCTGCAGCATCATACATTGAAGTCACTACTTCCTCTTGGATGCTACTGCCAGTTTTCTAAAGGAAAACGAAGGGAAGGAGGAAAGATTCAAATGAGAAAGCTAAAGCAAACCGGAAAGAAATACAAGTTTTTAATTATAAAAAAAAAAAGAAAAAAGAAAGAAAGAAACAGCTACAGAAGTTCTTGCTTGCAAAGTAGGTCCAAACTAACTCATTTGAGTACTATTTTGGCAATAAGCTTGTTGTATACTCCATGAGCTTTACTCATCCTACTCGCCTATCCACTTTGAAATGAGGAATTTCTTTTGCTCCATGAAATAGTTTTTCAACATCAAAAACTGACACAAATAAGATTGACAATTTCACTAAATTCCTGTTCGACTTTTTTAAGTCCGAAACAGGAAGCAACAGAAACCTAAAGCGAAAAAGCAAATTACTGCTGTTATTAGACCTCATTTAACAAACATGACGATGAGCATATTATTACCTCAAGTTGTGCCAAATGAGTTTCAATTGATTTTCTGTATGTTTCCATTGAACAAGGGGGCACTGTGTAAAAGAGATTTTCCTGCAAGTAAAAACAATTCAAATGTCCACATCCATAAGGAAAAGAACAAGTACAACAAGGAGGAATACAAAATAGGTCTCTTCAAGGTATCAACCTCATAAATCCTTAAGAGTTAGAGAGACTGTATTTATAAGTGTGAATATAGATAAATCAAACAACTACACAAGATTATCAGGTGTTGGCAAATACTTCTGTGAAGTGGTCCTCCCAAGATATTTCCATGCCAAAATCTGATACCCTGTCAGGAGTGGCTGGTGCTTCTGCTAGGCTAACTGGAAGAAGCGATGTATTATACTTCAGAAATCTCACTGCATATCCCTGAACAGCATGAGAAAAATCTCTACTGGGACATCGCTGCTCTAGATCTTTGCTTGCATCCTGGCACCACATGCAGCATATTAAGTATGAAAACAAACTGACAAAGTTTCATCAACTAACACAATAGCTACTATTTAATTAGCACCTCCGCTGAATGCCAGAACTCCCTGACAGCTTTTGCTAAGGTGTGAGCCACAGTTTTTTGCTTCCAACGTAAACTTTGTTCTTCAATTCTTGACTGAGACGTGGAAGCAACGTGGTGGCCCAATTGAGCAGCAGCAGTAATCTTCCAAAGACGCTCCTATTAAAGGCCGAATTGTTGCAAATTAGAAAGGCAGTTAAAGCTGGAAAAAGGTATTTGAAATGATATAGCAACACAAACAAATAATTGCACGTACCAGTGCAAACAATATAGACATTCTATAAAACAACAGCACACTGAGAAGGTAAATAGAAAACTCAGGGGACTGGGGCTAGCTGGAAAAAACCAAACCTGAGCAAAATCATTTGCCAGCCATGTCATCTCTTCAAGGACAAAGTCCCAGTGAGACTTCCGACGATTTTCAAAGGGTAAGGCACCAACAGATAACTCCGCAATCCTTTTACGCTTTGCCTGGTTAACACATAATATCAGGCCTTAGGACCAAATGATGTAATAGGATGATTCCCTTAATAACAAACCCTTCAAAAGCACAAAAGACAGATTAAAAATAATGACCTCTATAATCCGAGCCTCTTCCAAAATAGAATCCTCATGTGCCTTCTTTGCTACTTCTGAGCAGATTTCCAAACACTTTTGCTGTTCAGGAGCATCAGTCGAACGAGAACCCTTAACAGACAATGTACTATTCGAAAGAGTAAGAATAGAAGGATCCGTAGAACTTTGAAGTCTACCAGAAGCACTTTCCCTCAGGGGTACAGAACTATCACGAATACAGGAATCCAAAGAATCCTGAAGTCTATCAGTGAAATCATCTTCTTTCAGAGCATTCGAAACATCAGCTACTGAGTTTACACGTGCTCTTTCTGTGCCCAACGTAGAATTTTCATCCAGTTCCATCAGAACTGCACTGGTAGAACACTTAACCTCATTTTTTAAGCCAGACCCACTTCCATGTAATTCTTCCTTGGTGTCGAGAATAGAACCATTGCCTTGGGCACTTTGAGGAACATACTGGTGCTCATCGTCAACAAGAGCATTATCGTCATCAGTTATCTTCTCACTCTTTACTTGTATCATTTCATCCCCTTCCCTATTTGCTTCCCCTTCAATCTCCAAGGCTTGTTCCTTAGCATTTCCACTAGAATCGCCATTGGTTACATTATTGCACAGCTCAATATCATTTTTCCCTTCTAAGCTGCCACTGTTTTGGGTGCATGAGGATTCTAACTCGGACCCCTTCATGCATAATGTGGCATTGCTATTTTGACGTTCATTTGGTATGCTTCTACTATCTCCCTTCCCATTGCTAAACCCATTCGATTGGGAACTGATTTGATTTTCAGCTCTTGCTGTCGAAAAGCCAGGCGTTTCAAGGCCAGCTGAACCCACCGATTTTCTTCCCCCAACAGATTCAGGCACCTCAGAAGCCATAGCTGAAGTCTGCTGAGCATCAACTTGTGAGTGCTGATTAAGATCGTTATCTTGCAAGCTTTTCGAAGTGCTAAAGCCAGAAAGAGGTTTAGGAAGACTAACTTTGGTCAGCCCAGTAGTTGATTCAATAGCCTGTACTCTATCCAACTCCATATCTAAGGGGCTATCAGAAGGTAAAGCCTTAAGACCAATACTACCATTGGGACTTATAGGCTTCACATTAGAATCTGAAGAAATATTCAGATCATTCTGATTGTTTGTATCAAGTACTGAACCTTCTCCATCCTTTCGACCATGGCGTAACGACAAAGAAGAGACCTGACCACCACGAGATGGAGTTACGTCCATTTTACTTGATCGGGCACCATCACGATTTGGTCGTGACCTGTTTCTTCGTTTATATGCTCGATTTTTTGGAAGGCCAAATGCACCCGAGTCCCCTGATTTAACAGTTTGGCTCTCATCCAACTGTGAAGAAAGCTCTGATGGAGCAACGGTACTTCTATTAGGATGTGCAGAGTTCCTCTCATCTTCAAGAAATTCACTTTCACCATCAAATAACAAGAGATTATCAGCAGTGTTGGGTTCGCAAACTGTAGGAGCACCCAATCTACCACTACTTTCAACAGAGTCTCCATGAGGAGAAGCAGTCAACGCAAAACTCCCTTTAGCTTCACTGTGGATCAAAATGAAATATTAAATAACCCCATAAACAGAAAATGCTAAAACTGGAAGAATGATTAGTGCCTCAAGAAATCAAACAAAGGAAACAAGGAAACCTGGTAACAAACAGCTCACGAGGTTGATCCACTAGTGAAGTAGATTGGACACTAACAGAAGCTGCATTCCCAAATTTGAAATCCAAGGGATTTCCACCCTGCAGATAACGAGCATTTAATCTCAGGAAATTGTTTGGACTGGCAGACTTAATCATCAAAATTTTCACAGGACAAAAATCTAATTGCCCTACTTTCTCCAGAAATTCTAGCTCTCTTCTTCTTTCCTCACGCACATCATACTCCTGCCTGTTATCAACAATTAAAGTGAGCTTGTTAACTCTGACAGTTAGAACCAACCACGCCAATAACATTAGAAGCAGTGACTCCAAATGATATAGTACTATCATAGATGCCACCATAAGGTATTATCACCTGAGCTCTGTCTGTGCCTTCTCAATTGCTGCTCGGCGCGGAGAAGTTTTGGTACCAATTCCAACTCCAGCGTCAATAACTCCTCCCATGGAATCAACCTCAGCATTGACTAGAAGAGCAGATCCTGTGCTGCATCCGTGCATTCCTACCTCAATACCCACAAGTGCCCCCTTCTCATTGATACATGACTTCAATGAAGTTCCTAGAAGCAGAATGATAATAGCAAGGAAATCAGAACAAGAACACGGGTTTTATAGATAGTACATTTATTTATCAGAAAAACATTTTTCCTTCACTGAATTGGCAAAACACCGATAAGGTTGTCGTTGGGAAATTAAAGAGTCAGCGGTTATAACATCCAGAAACCATATTGGCTGCTTTAGAATTCAAGACTGCATACTATCTTGTCAGACCTCTTACGCTTGAACAGTGTGGAACCAATTAAGATCAGTACAGTAATAGTTTGCAATTGAGTTAAAGATTGTCATCTGAAATGCAACATGCAGCACATCTTGTCAGCCTTTTTCCCAAATCCAAGGTGCAAGCACGTACTCAGTACTCAATATACGAATCAATAAACCAAGAAAATCTTGTGAATCTAACCAACTGTTAAGTTCCTGTTGGTTTTGTTGTTTCTGATCTGGCAAGGATTCAGACCTGCAGCTGACCAGTCTTACAATGCCATGAACCAACCAATACATATCCGGCAAAAGACAAATAGTACATGATAAACAATCTATAAATTGGCCGCCACCAATCGGAATGTCCAGTGTTCTAAAACTCAGGCAACTCAGCGAAGAGTCACTAGGCGGCAGCTAAGCGAGACCACTATGGGGTAGGCGCTGAGTATAGTCGGTGGAGGGAGTGGTCGGAAAGAAGTCAGTCCTAGTCGCCGACTACTCGGCAAGTTGGTAAGTCGGGGGTACCCGCCGAGGAAACTAGTCGGGAACTAGTCAGACCAAGTCGGGAAAACTCGAACAAAATGGTAAAGACAGAATTTTCTGAATTTTCAGGGCGCCTTAGTGTAATTTTTTGGGGCAAATATAATAACCTAAATCGTCGATATCTTACTCTTCTCATTGTCTGAAGACTGCTGCACCTTCTGGCTTCTCCTCACCCCTGATGGTTGTCGTCGTCGATCAGCCCCAGCCCTCATTTTTCGGCCATCAATCGTCTCCTCCACTTTCTGGCTTCTTCTCTGGTAAGCTTCTCTCTCTGCTGTTTTGTGCCCAGTCAATTGTTTGATATATATATATGTTTTACATATAAGAATTTTGTTATGGTTACTGCCAATGGTTAGGCTTAGTTTTTAATTCATGAATTTTGTTAAAACTTAAAACTGGTTAGGACATATGATACCTATGAATTTTGTACAAATTTGAAAATGGTCACTGGTTAGGATCAGATTTTATGTGGGCTAATTTTTTAGCTACAATCCAGTGTGTGAGAGTGAGAGCAATTTCGGTGGACTACTGGATTTCTACCTATGTTGTTAAATGCAGAGCACTTACTGATTTAGTTGATGCAAAGCACTTGCTGGTGTGCTTAAGTTGGTTCTAATTGTATTTTTTAACATTTACGTATTTATGTACAAGTTTGGGTTAGCCCAGGGTGGATTAGATTCCTGGTTCCGCCCTGTCATTTTGGGAGGGCATGGAGAATATTATAAAAAATAAAAATAAAAACTTATTGCTAGGCTCAGAGTACTTGGAGGAAGCTAGAAGGTGCCCAGCCACCCAACTAGCGCCTAGCGAGTTTTAGAACCTTGGGAATGTCTAAGACCTTCAACAACATGTGTGTTATTTTCCAACTCCTACCATTTATATGTTTTCATAAGCAACAAAGCAGCTCCACAGAAAGAACTTAACAAAAGGGAGAAAAACTTTGTCTATTGCCAAATGTATCAGAATAGAGTAACTCAAAATGTAATCATCTAATGATATTTCAGCACTAATTAACTAACATTGTCAGGTTGATTGTAAACTCAGAAAAGCTGTGGAGTGAATGCAGTTTCTTGTATACAAAAGATTATCAAATGCAGAATTCTTATTATAGTATGACAGTGCGCTGTCAATTATTTGTAAAGTATCACTGTAATCACCTTATCCAAGCATTCACAAAGACAGAGTACTTAAATCCGATTGATAACTCAAATGAATGCACCAAATGATTTCCTAAGATAAGCAAAGCAATAAGAGGGGGAATGTAAATCACATTGTAAGCAGTAAGTCCAAATCTAGCACCAATATTTCAGGCGCTCATGGATAATCCCACAACATTCAGAAATTGATCATCAATGGTTGTCGAAATCGTGCGATTCACGATTCAAATCGTATGATTCGGTTCGATTCAGGTTGTTTTCGATACGAACCAATACTATGGATCACACGTGTAATAGAATCGTACACTGAATCGGTGAATCGTGAATCGTATGAATCGTACGATTCAGTAGAATTTTAAACCCATGTTTTGCATGTAGGCCAAAGTGATATAATTGGTAAATTGTGGGGTTTTCTTTAATTTTTCTGGCATATAAAGGGCCAACTCTCTTTTCAGAAGCTTCCACAGCACTTATCAAAAGATACCGGAAAAAGTTAGCGTTTTGCACTTGCTGGGAAGACCACGACCACATCCCTTGCTATAAAAGCAAGTGTCTTGCCTATTTTAACCACTTGATCATCTATTTATCTTCTTAAACATTAATTTTATTGATTCCAACTACAAATCTACCTTTTTTTTATGTCTTTTTAAAAAAATGACCGAATCGGAGCAATTCACTATTCGATTCGATTCACAATTCGCAGCCGGACCATTTCGATTCTCCATTCAATTCACGATTTGACAACTATGAATGACAGTACATATTATGTTTTTCTTTTCTAATAGTTAGGCAAAGCTTCCTCATTACCATAAAAATCTATCAGATACCTAGGATTCCGTTGGACAAAAAAGATATAATAAGAATTCATACACATGCTTTAATGTTTGTTCGTGCCATGCTTGTTTATAGCTGGCAATACAAAGAAAAATTTTGCTTTCATAATCACCCCTCGTGGTTTGCGCCAAGAAACACTGTCATTAATTAGAATGACATCACTGTGAAGAAGCTTGCTCTAATATGCTAAAAAAAAAACATATCTCTGAACAGCAAAAGCAAGCACAGAACGGTTAACTAAATGGTCCAACAAGCACCTATTTTGTATCTAAGATATGTGCCAAATTAGTCTGATGCGATATCCTATTGCACAATTATGAAGCTCTCAAACTAGTATATTTCTCCAATCACCGCAATGAAAGGTAGGAGGAGTAATAAATACAATGATATATTAAGGAAATCAGTTCCAAAAATGTTACAGAGTAACTTATGTAGCAAGATCCCCCTTCGAAACACAAAATAACCAAAGTAGAAACCATACAGATGATATTTTAGGAATTGTTTAACATAAATCGATCTGACACGATGACATTAAATTAACAGCTGAAAACAATCTCCCAAACAAAATGACATATCATTTCAGAGAATACAATGAGAAAGCGTCAGCTCTTGTGAATGCACACAAGTGCACATGCCGACAAATAGAGATGTCAGAGAGGCAGCCCATGTGGATGACAAGATTTCGAGGATGTTAAACAATTCAAACCTTCTATAATGGTGATTAGCCATCATTCAACATATTGACCTCCATCACATTATCAATAAACTCGAATATAAGGATACGAATTTATTTGACTTAATTGACAAGGAAAAGGGATCATGTAGCTGATTCAATCAACCCGGATTCGGGACAATACTTAGTTGTGTTAAGTTCACATTTCAACCATTGCCCACAGCCAAACCAAGTCCAAGGCAGTTAAGTCGATGCCATCCAGCAGTAAAACTATGAATAACAACAGTATAATTTCAAGTTTTACACTCCCCTCCTCCTCTGCATTGAGTACATCAGCACCACTAATATCTTTCAAAGTTCTCTTCTGCCCAGTATGCATAATAAGCTATCAAATAAACCACGAAGATCAATAAAAACAAGTTCCCACATTTGATCACACCTTAACAAAACAAGCTCAATGAAACAACTCGACTTGACATGAAGACCCACAAGCATTCAATCAAAATGCACAAGCACAGTCAAATTCGAGATGATTTCGCATTGTATGCCTCACAATTCGACCCAAGAAAGCAATCAGAACAACATCCCAGAATCTAGGGTTTGCAGCACAAGCGCATTGAGTCCAAATTTCTAGGGTTTGCAGCACTAGAGATCAATAAACTCACCTGAATTGCAAAAACCCTTCGTTAATTGCCAGCTAGGGCTAACACTGAAGCCTCCTTCTCTCTCCTAGGGTTTTTGTTGCTCCAAAGAAACCTCAATTGAAAGAACACGAATTAGCCATAGCTAAATGTTGAACATGGAAACATTGAAACCTTTCCCCTCCCTCTCTCTCTATAAATATATACGTATACGTATATAGACACAGCTTGTCTGTGTGATTTCGATTCTGGTTCGTCTTCGTGCTCCTCCCCTGGCTCTCTCTCTCTCTCTCTCTATCTCTCTCTAAAAATTCTAAAACGATGCGTCCTCTGCGCGAAGTGGGCTGGGCATGCAGAAGACGAAGAAGGGCCTCTTTTGCGAGTGTGGTCTATTTGGGCCTTTCTGCAATTATTATTAATTTTCTTTAAAATGCTGTTTTTCTTCTTTTCTTTTTGGTAAGATTATGACGAAACTAATGGGTGATTAATTATTACGTAACTATTTTTTCTTACACTTTTATGAAAATTTAAATATCTTTAAAATTCATGGTTATTTAAAGTAATTTTTTTTACACTATATATATATAATATATATATACATATATGTATATATGTGTGTGAAAATTAGGTACGACGGTAATTTGTTCCTTAAAAGTTAATGGATTGGCAAAAAAATCATCTAAATTTTGAAAGAAAATAATAATAAGAGGTTAAACAGTGTTTAAATTTGAGTGAATTTAGAAATGGGAGAAATTAGGTTTTTTAGTTTTAACATAATGCGTTTGTCTTTCCTAATGCCATTTTTCGTTCGTGTGTGATAGTGTTTTGTTTTTCTATATTAATTAAAATTTCTTAAACATCATATAATTTTTATTTTCCAACAAACAAGTTGTTTTTTTATCTTGTCCACCTTCTTCAAGATACTATTAAAAATCGCATGCTGATATTTTTATTCACATAAAAATAATGCTTTGCTTGCAATTGCACATAATCTCCTTACAATGTACTCCAAATAGTATTATTATTTTCCCTTGTTTATAGCATAAGATATTTTATCTAAATTTTATCTTGCAGACTAATGTTCTTTAGCGAATGGCATTATTTTTCGGTTGATATACTTTAGTTGAGGAGTCGAGTACAAGATATTCATATTTAATGAAATTGTTTTTTATTATGTCAACGTTTAATTAATAAAGTCGTTCACATATCGAAATAATTTTCAATTTTGCACTTCTCCATACTTCTTGATGATGTTATTCCATGTTATTTATACTTTTTTCGAATAACTAATTTTTCTGGATATATTTTTCAATATTCTAACCATATCATCTCTCTATATGTATTTTTTGACTATCTAAGTATATATTTTGCAGATTATAATTTATATATATTATTCATTATTATAAAATTTCTGTGCATATAAACTACCATCATCAAATGAGTTTTAATTAGTTTGCATCTTCTATAACCCCTGCTAGGTTTTACTCATTTTCATCCCTAAAGACGCGAATTATTAAATTTTATGCATTCGAGTTGTCAGTGCATAATTTTTTCTAAGCAATGATGCGGGCACTTAATAACTTACAAACTATTATACTAAATGTACGTATGGCATTAGCACATCAATGCATAATGCCACTTATCCATTAAAAGTGTGACGCATGTACATTTACTACAATAGTTAGTACCTTAGTGCCTTTAAAGTTCTCCATTTTTTTCAAGATATGTGTTGTAAAATTACTAGTACTGTTTTTTTTTTTTGTTGGCTTTATACTACGAGAACAGATAAAAGGCACTACACATGTGTGGTACCAACATATGAGTGAATTGGGGTTTCAAAGGGACGCATGCATGCAGTCCCCATCTGAGTCGTCCGTGCTCGGCGATCAACGTCACAAATTTGTTTGGACTCAAACAGATCTGTGCCGTTGATTGCCGAGTTGATCTGGGCCGTTGATCACCGAGCACTACACATTTGTTGATCACCGAGCTGATCTGGGCCGTTGATATTCAATAACTATCAATTAACTTTTTAACTAAATGTCTAGATTGCATTTAAAAATTTGAGTAAGAATAACTTATTCGCTGTAGATTATTTTGTCCATTCATGGGTTATAAAAAAATTTAAAAAATTGGCGCTTAAAATCATCCCCCTTTTTTTCTTGCTTTAATAAGCTAAAAAAGCCAAACAATTGATTATTCATCATTATTAACAAGCACCATTTATCAGTTTTTTTTTCTTAAGAAAATAAAGTTAAGTTGGTACAAAATTTTGTAAGCATCGCAATTAAAATGAGTTGATTCTTGTTCGAATTTGGTTTAAATGCTTAAGAAGCTTCAAGGCTCACTACAGGGTTATAGTAAGCTCATCCGGCTGTCAATCCCAGTAATAAATGCTTGGATTTTAATTCAAACAATGAAAGGCTTGGATTATTTGAAATTTGAATTAAATCCAAGTCATTAGTGCTAAGATAGACGGCCGAATTAGGCTCACTACAGGGCTCTGCTTCTCTTCAAAATAGTATTGGAATTTGTTTTGGTTACAAAATAAATCCACGTAGAACACGATTTTAACGAGCGCACACAAAGCTCAATCTCAAGTAATTTGATTCATTTATCCGAGCCGAGGCAAGATGATAACGAGTCGAGCCTCGAGATGCTCGCATGAGCTCAGTTTGTTTGCAAGTGCCATCTGCGACGCCAGTAATTCAGATACTATTCTCCATTTGCTGACTGAAAAGATTTTCTCATCTCAGTTGTGTTTTTCATTGAAAATCCGTCCAATTCTCTGTTCATTCAAACCACTTTAATCAACTGGGCACAACCAAAACTTTCTCTCTCTTTCTGGGTACGTGAGTCTTGATTTTGAATCTTCCGTAAGCATTTTCCACCGTCCTCGAAGAAAAAAAAAAAAACAGAAAACAAAATGCGAGTGTTAATCGATGCACCATTTTGTTCCAATCAACTAGCTATAAATTCATGAAACGATCTGGGTTTGAATTTCTTTATCGCCAATTATAGTTTTTTTTTTTTTTGATCTGTTCTTGTCACATTTGGTTATTAATTAGCTAGTCGTTGAATAATTTTAATTTTCTCTAGTTGATTTACCAGAGTTTGCCATAATTCCTGCAACTTCAGGGCAATGCATTGATGAAGCAGAAACCCGAGGTCAGAGCTTGCTATAAACCTCGAGAGAAGAAGAGACCTTTATTGTTTTGAACTTTTGATAATTTTTTCTCAGGGGAAAAAAAGAACTTTTGATCATCTTTCCTTATCTTCGTATTGTTTCCAAATTTAATATCTCCTTCATACTAAACATATAGGGAAAAACAACAGAAAAAAAAGGAAAATCATAATTCTATCCTAAGTTCTTACATTTGTGTGTGTGTGTGTGTGTGTGAGAGAGAGAGAGAGAGAGAGAGAGAGAGAGTTTCCCCGGGTTTTTTCACCAGAAACTCTCTGGGTTAGTGAACTTCTTCATCTTCATTTGTTTTCCATTTCTTTAACTTCAACCCTAAATGCTGCATCAATTATGTAATTTCCTGGTTCTGGGTTCCTCTTTTTTCCCCCTAATCTGTCGAAAATTTCAATCTTTTACAGTCAATCCCTCCTATTTGCTATGATTTTCTTGCAACTTAATGACAACGTTCTTGATTTTCTTGTTCTGTCCAAGATTACTAACATTGTCAGAAACAAAAGCTTTTATCACACGATTGATAAATCAAGAAATGGTTGTAAAGGGCACAGTCCATCTGCCCGGGATGGCGTACAATAAGATATCAAGGGATCCAGATCTCTTTAGACGAACTCTGATAACTGAAGATAATCTCACGGGACCAACTTTGGAGTAACTACAGCAATTGTTGTACTATGGCCCGGATGTGCACAGCAGCATCCCCTCTTCCCTGTTTTTGAAGAGTTTGGTATTCTGTTAATTCTCTCAGTCTACAACCAAAAGTGGTAAGACCCAAACTTGAGACGCCTGATTACAAGTATCATGAAAAAGGTGTTGCACAAGTAAATAGAAAAAAATCACCCGAGAATGTAATAAACATGGTGTTTCTCAATCCTCAACCACTCTGTTTTGGGCATTTTTTCTTCCCTAGTAAGTGACAGAACCTATATGCAAGTTGATGCGCAAATTCCTGGCATCCTAAAAGCATTACCCAGAACAGAAAATTTGTGCTAAGAGCCTAGTCCTTCGCTCATAAGTTGAAAACAACCGTTTCAAGGTTTCGCAGTATGATCTGATCCTGCATATGTCTCTTTCATCCATTTCGGGTGGCAATAGAATGAAGGAAACAATAAATACCAAATAAGTGCGCTTTATTATAGTTCTGAATGCAACTTTTATTGAAATAAATACCGCAAATGCAACATCCAAAAAGAAGCCATTCGTGCATGGTCACGAACATAAACAAATATCTCCTACCATGTGAATACAGATCCCTTTCCCTTAATGCCTTGGTTTATGAATATATTTGCATATAAAAAGTGTAAATAAAACTCTTACCATATCTGCTACCCTGATAATGACTGAGCATCTTCAGACTGATAAAAAAGCAGGTGATTGAAGACAAGAAATTGGATGAAGTTGTTGCAGCTTTTCGCGAAACAAAAGATGCCGATTTCCTGCTTCGTATCTATGCATCATGGCTTATTCGCTACGAACAGCTTCATTTCTCAGGTAAAAGTCACAACCCTTCTATTGTTTTCAAATGCACATCAGGAGCAAGGTAAAAGCATACATTCCTGTAGGATGTCCAAATGAATGGTTATTTAACCCTCCAAGTATATTTCAGGTACTCAACCAGTTTCATCTGCAGCACTGGATTCAGATCAAGCAGTTGCCGACAAGGGTATCACAATACTACAAGCCCAACTTCATTTTAAATCTCCTAAGTCATGGGTGGTTTGATCCCTTAGACCTCGCCAATTTTAATTTATCATCAAAATTCATTTTCAAACGAATTTGAGATAGAGAGAGAATTCCATCAAACCAAACCCAAAAGGTCAGCCGTCCTAACGCCAAAACCCTTCCGTAAAGTAAGCCTCCCTTTAGATCCATATCCTTCCTGTGGAAATTGACCTCGGACTTCCGAGTATTATGCTAAAGCCAACCTATCTACAATACCTAGCTAGGTCGCAAGCATATATTGTTCATCCTGAAGTCCTCAATTCAATTAAATGTGCAACATATGAACCCCGTTTGACCACGAGAATGCGGCCGCAATACTCAAGAGGTGGAAGGAGCATTCCCTCAGCGGGTAGGTGCGCAAATCATAAACTAATACTAGTTATTTTGCGTAGCAATATTTTTAATATCACACACACAAAATGTGGATGTTGATATGGAACATTTGACATCTGATGGAAAGTAAAATTATGCTGGAAAAAGTTTGAGCAGCCAATACATGGACATATCATCAGACTGCTTAAGAAGGCAGCACTATAGATATATGGATACGTAGCAGGGTTTAAAATCGTGATATCAGAAAATGTAACAGTATGGTTGTGACTTATATGACCACATATCGGCTGATAATTAGGTAAATAACGGTAACGCCGTAACGGAGGTCCAAAATCCCGTAACGTTGGCTGATACAATACATAACGGCCTTTATGTACAACCCTGACACCTAGCAAATAATAAATATATAAAAAGAAGGAAACAATTTTTTCTGAAGCTTTTCAAGTAATTCAGTGCTTTTGGAGTTTGGAATAGTCCAAAATGGAAGGCCAGATTATACAGTTCTGGGGTACCGCTAAGTTTTATTCTGTTTCCTGCATTAGACAATTTGAGTAATCTCCAAGTTTGTATGTTCAAAACCACCATCTTCCTTTGTACCTTGGATGGAACTCTTGTAAGTGCCGCTGGGCTTTTCTTGAATGGAAATCACATTACTTGCTAACAAAAAAGAGAGAGGGAATTTGACTTTCTTTCTGTTTCTTTTCCTTTTTTCAGATTTTGAAAAAACCCAAATCTTACGCCAACAGAGTCACTGTTTTACCCCTACAAGGATTTCATAACCGTTCTAAGCACTTTACATTTTGGCCTTTTCTCTTTGGAATGGCTTTCTCCTTATGTCATTTTCCATACCTTTGGCAAAAGGAACAGGCATTTCCAAAGTACCTCAAGTTTTTTGTGTATTTAGATTACACATTACAAGGATTTCATAATCATTTTAAGCACTTTATACTGTGGCCTTTTCTCTTTGGAATGGCTTTCTCCTTATGTCATTTTCCTTGCATTTGGCAAAAGGAATAGGCATTTCCAAAGCACTCTGGCTTTTTGTGTACTTAGATTATACATTTTGTGATGCTGACTAACTTGTTTTTTTTGATATGTATGCATAGTTGCACTACACACACATACATGCAAAATGGAGAGAAAGCCCCAGGGATTTGTCCGGTTGGTTGGTGGGTTTGCTCACCACACAATTTACCAAGTTAGATTCTAGGGGTCAAGCCGTAAGAAAGTAACTTCTTGTGAATCCCTTAATCCTAGCGTGAATGATAGACCGGACCGGGGAGGGGATTAGTCGAGGCACGCGTAAGCTTGACCCAAACACCCGCCCGTTGGGAAAAACAAGGAGAGAGCACAAGAAATAACTCGATTAATTTTTTCAAGGCAAAATGGAGCATAAACAAATTGACAGAGTGGAATAACAAGTGAAGTTTACCTACCTGACCCTATTGCACACATGGCTTAATCTAATTGGTTAAGATTATTTGATGCAAGCAAAGACCTGCAAGGTTAGGATAGTCCCGGGATGCCACTCAACCGGTGGTATTGGACACCACTCGATGCTACTAATCGCGGATGCCACTCGACACGGCACACGACCAAGCTACACACTTGATTAAAGGAGGAATCACTCACTCTAAGCAAGACGCACTTGGAAATAATTTACTAATCAACTCAGAACTCTCCCTCTTATTTCACTAGCAAAGCTTATATAGGACTTCAACTAACAACTTAAACTTTTAAGATAACTCATAATGAAAATAAGACTTTGACTCCAAAAAACTAGGAAAACTCACAAAACAAAAACAAAGACAATTAGACTCTTTGACTAACACAGAAAATATAAGACTCTTTGACTACCATAGAAGAAGATAGGACTCTTTGACTCACATGATACTAATAAAACTAAAAGACTTAAATAATTTTAATTTTCCCAAATTCTGACTGCATCATTATTTCTCTCTAACTAGTGAGCAACTAGAGATAGTGGTTGGACTGTTCCCAGTTGAAGTTGCAAAGAGTTGGAAATGTTTTGTGAGGGGTGACTAATTTACCGCAACACGTACTATGTGACCCTCATCTCCTAACAACACAGTAAAAGTGTCTTGATGTCTCATTACAACAACAATAACAGAACTCATCTAGTCCCCAATCATTGGGGATTTGGGCGGGAGATAATTGGAGACAGACCTAACCTTTAGCAATATTTGCACAAAGTGACTGCTCTCAGAATACCACTGAAACAGTGGGGCCCCGATACCTCCAAGAACCGAGGAGCTACAGGAACGTTTTGTTGTAGAGTACACATGTTGTTGTCTCATTGGTGAAATTTATCGCTACGTGACTTGTTAAGAGTACACGTAAGATACTAGGAGCGTTGAATAATTACTTGTGAGGGATGAGATTTACCTTTCTAACAAACAATGACAAGTTCGGTTTCGGGTTAGTTCTTTGACCAAGGAAAAGATGGTGTCACTTTCATTGTTACCTTTTATTTTTCATATCCTCAATCTTCATCCAATGCTTTCCTCCCATCAAAACATTTAGGGCCTAGCGACAACATATCTACATATTACTATCTTTCAATCCAACTATTTCCATCAGCTAGTTTTGAGAGAGAGAGAGAGAGAGAGAGAGTGGCAACCGGCAGATGAGGTGGTTGAATACAAGTACAAGAAAAGGTCGTCTTCATTCTGCTCTTGTAAACAAATATTGAACATGTTGCCCAACCCTATTGGTGAATGAGTTTCACCAGTCCAAGCAACATTTATCAATGCTGTGGCATACAAAAAATGTCTCGATTATGTCCTTGTTTTTTGCTCTTCTTTTAGTAACTCCAGATGTTTAGCTCATGCACCTCGACTTATTCCTATGAGACCAATCACTAATGGCAGGCTTGATTACAATTGGCAAAAACTATGTATGAGCTGATCCGCAAAAGTTGATACCCATAAATAACATTGGACCAATGTTGCGTGTTTCCAATAGCTAAAAAGCCTAAAACCAAAACTTCCTGCTCCATTCATATGCTACTCTGCCCGAGTGGTGTAACCTAAATCTATCAACTCTAAAGTCCAACACATCATCTCTTAGTTTATTGAAGTTAGCTCCCCAACCTTGCAACCAGGATAGCTAATGGTTCTCACATCGGCACTAAAATGATAATCGGACAGAAACCGATATGAAGGTGTTTCACGTAAATTTAAAAAGATAAACGATAATGGCCCGCTTAATTGGATAAGATCATATAATATAATGCATATATCAGAATCCATAGAACCTGCAAGGCACCAGGGCCAAATGTAGATCCTTTTCTTCAAGATGAACTACTTAAAAAGGACACAGGTGACCCCGCATCTAACTGTTTTGTATAAGCAACTTATAAGAATATGCAGATCCTTTTCTTGCCTGCTATAGAAACAAATTTTTAATTACAAACAAAACGATTTGTAGTTGGAAAATTTACTATTGTAAAATGATTTGACGATTTTCTGTTTCAACTCTAAATAAATTGTTGGCATTTCAAGGACCAAGTGGGCACTTAATTGCTTGTTCAAAATTCCCATATGTTGGTTAAGTTTTCTCTTTGGTACCTTAGCAGTAAGCACAACGTGAACCCAAATCACCCAAAAGATGAGCATCAAAACCCATCTAAATGATAACAAGATAGGATTGTATGGACTTATCAAAAAAAAAATTTACTTATCAAAAAAAAGATAGGACTGTATGGCAAGATAAAAGCATATCTTCTTTGTGTTTGCATCAAATGAATTTAATAACAAATTTCTTCCAATACGCTATGTTCCCCCCAAAATTCAGGTCATACAAAGTTTCAATCGTTTTAACATTTCTGCCTATATAAGAGCAATAACCTTGGAAATACCTCTTTCAGTGATTTTCCCACCAACAGACATTATTCCAGAAGCTCATTCTGCTGCATGTTCCTACTTTTATGCCCGAACAGAACTCTTGATTAAAGGGCAAAAATAAGATAAGCTGTCTTCCAACCCTGCTGACAACCGCCCTTTCCAGGATTTTACATGGCAATAAACTGCTTTCGTATTCGCAACTGTGAGCTCCTCAAACCAGAACCTATCTCTCTCTTGCCCAAACCTTCACCAGTTTGCCCTCAATGCAGCATTTTCTTGAAACCAACCTACCAAGTCTTTTCTCTTCAACGTCCCCTCAAATATACATAAGAAACCTCTTTGTAACTTTCCAGGCAGTCTGTATAGACATGAAATACAGAAGAAAGTTTTCCAATATTGATTTCATGTCTGTTGTTCTCCCTATAGGAGGTGTTTCTTCTTCCACAGAGCCAGCTTTCTCTCTAATTCATCACAAAATGGTTGCCATATTTTCACCCATCCCTGATGTCCACCTAACGGCAGTCCGAGATGGTTGGAAGGCAATACTCCTGGCTTACATCTCAGAGTCACAGTGACAAACTTAAACAACTGGGCTACGGGCTGGAGAATACAATCATGGCATACGAGCACTGTGAGCGCTATCCAACTAACACATACCCTAATACACACCCTTCATTGAATCCAACCTCCATAGCTATGTGAAACACATACATCAGCCACTACATTATACGGAGTATGAAAATGGCAATGGGGGATTCGCTTTTCCTAAGAGTAAAGCCTCTCTGAGTCAGGAATTCCTTTGTTGGAGATGCGTTAGTAAGATTCAAGACCAAAGTTGATGCGACTCCCCCCTATGCACGTTTTTTTCCACCGTCACTAGCAGAATTCTGGTCGTTCACGAAAATTACAGAATTTCCTGCCACTCCAGTCTTCTGAGAATTAACTAAAACAATCGCATTGCAAAATAACACAGCTAATATTTCGAAACAGACCATCTTGTAACATAACAGACATGCACGAAACGTCAAACATAACCCACACAAAATCACGAAACCAATTCTGCCTATGAGAGACACAGCTAGGTCAAATCGTAACACTTACGTGCCAACCTAAAGCAATCCAGCCAATGCAACAACTCTACATTCGGATCCCTCTCCACAACCACATCCGAAACCGTAATCTGAACCGCCCCTCTGTACCCGGTGATCCGTCCACGCACTCTGACCACGGAGCCGAGTTGGACTTGGGAGGCGAATCGAGTGGCAGCTTCCGAAATTAAGCGGACATCTGAGGGGTTGCGGCGAGAGAAGTAAGGGGAGGTGAGGTGGTTGAGCCACAGGATGCATGGGATGCAGCCGGTGCCGTCGTCGACGCTGAATTTGAGGAACCTGTCGGGTTTGAGCTCGCGGGTGGTGACGACGCCGAGGGTTTCGGCGCGGGTGAGAAGGAGGTTGCCGGAGGGTCGGGTGAAGGCGAATGGGTCGGAGGGGGATGGGGTGAGAGAGAGGAAGTCGAAGGCGAGGAGCTTTACGTGAGTGTTGTACAGAGCGTCCGTGGCCATGGGACTGTGAGAGTAATGGATCTGGGCTGGGCCAGCATTAAGACTCCAATAAATAGTACTGTATACTGTATTTGTTTTCTTATCTTTTAACGGTAATTACTCCCTTTTAGGTGTTCCACTAACAACAAAAAAATGATTTTTTTCAAACATTAAGATAAATTATTTTCTCATAATATATTACATGAAAAATCATTTTTTACAAAAAACTAAGTTAGTGGAATAAGTTATCAAGTAGAATTAGAGCTTAATGAGCCGTCAATGCAAGAAGTCTTAAACTCAAATAAATTGTGGGCTTTATTTGTGGACTGGTAAATGGGCTTGGATCTAGCCGTAGAAGAATGTTTGGCATATATAACTCACTTCTTAGGGGTGTTCTAAAAACTAGTTTTTTTCAAAAAAAAAAATGAGACAAATCATTCTCTAACAATTCACCACACAAAAATATGTGAACACAAAAATCAAGACAGTTTTAAAATAAAACTCTCTTAGTGGAACACCCTCTTAGTCTTCGATTCAATCAATCATTACGGACGCCTTCGATTAGTGTAATGGGATGTGGATCTCTTGACAACTCCGAATATTTTAATTTTTTTTTTTTTTTGTTTTTTAGGTTGATTAGGTAAAACTCTATGAAATTAGCTTGGCAAGTCTATTCAATCGAAAAAAAATCTACGGAAATCTATGCGTGTTAAAAAAAACCTCTAAAATTTCACGCCGTGAACAATTTTTTTGTAACGTGTGAAATTAAATGAGGGCGACATATAAACTTCAAGAATTATTTGTGTGGATTTGAAATATATGGACTCCGAGATTGGTACGCATACATCAGTCCCATAAGCATTTTGGTCAAGTAACCAATGAATATCAGGCAAAATTAGTAAATATTGAAATTGATACGTATGTAAAATCAAAGAAACAAATAAGAAAAAAGTACAGATACTGATTGTAAATGTGTGGAAATATAAATGCATATTTAATACAAACACACAAAATACAAAAGCAATTATTTTGTAAAAAGTTTGCCGCTGCCGGGAGTGGGTTTTTCTCGTAAAAGTTTTTTAAAATTTAAAGATTTTAAGATTTTTTTTAGCGATTCTTAAAATCACATATTTCAAATCAAAAAAAAAAGTAGTTACGTGTATCTTTTTTTGATTTTTTTAAAATAAAATTAAGAACTCCTCAAGTACTTTAATTTGGTACAAAAAAATCGAAAAACGATACACGAAATCACTTCATTTTTTTATTTGAAATATTTTGATTTTAAAGAAATCTTTAAAATCTTTTAAAATCGGTTCCTAAGAATATTTTTTACAATGGCTTTTGTTATAAATTATTGGAAGCATGTAATTTATTGAAAGAACAACGGAAAACTTACATCCAACCCCCTTTAAGTATGAGTTATTTTTAAGCCACCCCTTACTGTATAAACTCAAACACTCAGCCACCTTAACACATTTGAGTTTTTCAAACTATCCATCTCCAATTAGAGTTCCACAGAGTATGAGATGTCAAATATCACGTGTTTGTCCCATGGTATGCTTAGCCAATTTAATTGGCAAAAATACCACATATTCTATTTACTTTCTATCATAAAAAGGACATCTAAATATGTCCTTAAATAAAAACACTTCACCACTATTACATATCCAAAACTAAGTGTGCAAATGAGCAGAGCTTTATAGTGTTCAAACTCGAGTTTAGATGGTTCATAAGCTAGCCGAGCTAGATCAATTTACTTTACAAGCCTCTTCAAAAAAACCGAGCTTATACAGACGAGCCAAACTTTAAGGTGTTGAGGTCGTCCTGTTTACTAAACGAGTCGAGCTGAACCTTAACAAGACGAGTCACAAAACTGCAACAACTCGGTTCATTTGCATCCCTATCCAAATCCATTACCAATAATAATAATTGCCATAACAACTATCTTTTTTTTTCTTTGTTTTAATTACCGCAAGAGAGAGAGAGAGAGAGAGAGAGAGAGAGAGAGAGAGAGAGAGAGAGAGTACTGGGAAAATAAAGGAAGATTAGAAAGGAAGAAGAAATAAGAAAAATAAGAATGAAAAAGGAGAAACAGGTCCTCGTTGGCGCCATCCGACACCACCATGTACCGCTTGAACAACTCCGATTTTAGCTAAATCTATAAGAGTTAAGGTAGAAACCTCAACTCATTAACCCTAAGTATATTTAGTAGGCCTAAAGTTGATAGTAGGGCTCAGGATGAGCCCAAACAAAATGAAACTAAAATCTTATGGCCGTAGGTAGCCGTAGCCATTTGGAATTTGGGTAAAGGTTTGGTTCTTGATCCCTTGATTTGGGTAAAGATTTGAGTAAAACTCAATTTGATATGGGTTTGTGACAATGGAGTTTCATTAGATTAATTATTTTGTTTTCTCGTAAGAAGTATCGAGTCAGTCTTTTGCATTTCTCATAGCGTCTTAAATTTATTTGGGAATTTTTTTTATGATTCTTTTTAAGTTCCTAAGTGTCTTTTAGTTTTTTTTTTTTTTAAGAGAAACACATTTTTCAATTAGTCTATAGTCAAGTCTTAGTCTATTAATTATTGTCTTGAAAATGTTACTAGTTGGTTTCTTTACCTATGCTTGGAGGGATGTTCCAAGAGTGTCCTATATAAGTCTTTGTCTATGAATGAATTATTTAGAGTTTTTGAGAGTTAAACTGAATTGGCCTTTGGCTATTGTGAGAAGTGTTTCCACTTCTTGTTTATTGTTTATGTATCTCTTAGGTGGATTCCTTTGAATGGTGAGCGACCCCCCTATGCCCTGTATCCCTTTTAGACACATTGGGTGGTGATTTCTGTATCCCGTTTTGTTCTATTTGAGCAGTGAGCGTCTTTATCCTTTTATCTTTCCCCGTCTACCGAACGCGGCATCAGTTTGGTTGAAAGATTGGAGGTGGCTTTTGAGTGTTTGTACTCAAATTCAAATTTGGTTATGAGTTTGAGTAAGGGATAGAGATGCTCTTAGCCTTAAATAATCGATAAATATATGGGTACAAATTTAGGGGTACCGAATTTGTACAAATAGGTTGATTTGGGTCCACTATGGGCCCACATGAATGATTGGAGCTGTTTATTTTAAACTAAATGAACTGATGAAATACTTAACGATATCCGATTAAACTGATTTTTTTTACTAAATATAAGTAAACAATAATTAGAAAAACATGAATGACTCTAATCATTCTTGTGGGCCCGGAGTGGGCCCAACCCAACCCAACCCAACCAAATTTTATAAAATCTGTACCCCAAATATGTACGCATAGTACTGTCCTTAAACCTAAGCTGAAAAATATTCCAAAAAAAGAATGTCATAGTCCATCCCAATTGTGGTGGCAATAGAAACGAAGCATGGGTATCATTCTTCCCTCTAAACTAGAGGTGGCAATTTCTAACCCAATCCATGAACCCACCCAAATCCACCCACTCAAAACCCAACCCAACCCACCCATATTAAAATATGGGTTATAAATGGGTGAACCATATTAACCCATATATACATGGGTTTACGTGGGTTCAAAATGGATTGACCCAAAATTAAAAAGTTATCAGCAAAACAAGATGGAACAACACAATGGAACATTTAAGCAACAATCCAAGGGTTTCATTGGCGCTCGCATTTACCTCTCTCGCTTCACCTTGAATCGACAAATATGAGATCTAAAAGTTGAACTTCCGTCTCTCAAATCTCACCAAATCTGAGGCCTTTCAAGGCTTCTTTTTAGCTTTGATCGCTTGCTTATCACTTCCGTCTCTCAGGTACGTGATCTTTATTCTACATTTACGGCACTCAATTGATGTAATCGTTGTCGTTCAATTGTTTCCAATGTGACCATCGTGTTTAGAAAGTGGGGAAATGTGTTTGAAGCTCGATCGTCAATACCGTTGCGTTTTTATGAATTATATTTTTCAAGAATGCGTGTACTTAATTGAACTTTCACCATCTTTTCTCGTATGGGTATTTCTGATTTTTGTCCTTAAATTTGATTTCCCCATAAACCCAAGGGTTTCAAGGCCTAAATTTAGGAATTTGAACGCTAAAATTTCTTTGGGTTGCTCTGCCATTTAATTGGCACTTTTATCTTTTAAAGCTGTGGATTAACATGTTATAGGGCACCTAAAATGGAAGAAAATATTGACGAGAATCTTGAGCAATGCTCTTCGACTACTGTTAGACGGAAGAGGTCCACTTCTGCCGTATGGTATAACTTTGACAAGTTACCTCCAGGTGCTGATGGAAAAAAATGGGCCAAGTGTAATTATTGTGGTAAAAAATATCGACGAGAATCAGGAACGTCGAGTTTACTACGTCATAATTGTCCTAACAAAGATCCTCATGAGTTTCCTCCTTCTATTGAGATAGATCAGGAGACGTACCGTCAGAAAATGGCTATAGCAATTATCAAGCACAATTACCCTTTTAAATTTGTGGAACATGAAGGAGTTAGGGATATACATTCTTATCTAAATCCTGCAGCAAAATCTGTTTCAAGAAATACGGCAAAGGCTGATGTGTTAAAGTTATTTGAAAGGGAGAAGGTACGCTTGAAAGGTGAATTGGAATCTGTTGCAAGTAAGATATGCCTAACATCAGACTTATGGTCTTCGTTAACTAGTGATGGCTATTTAGCTCTTACAGCACACTACATTGATGAGAAGTGGGTTCTACAAAAAAAAATATTGAATTTTAAGCCATGTTCCTCCTCCACACAATGGTCCGATTTTACTGAAAAGAGTTATCCATTTATTGAAAGATTGGGGAATTGATAAGAAGATATTCTCCCTCACATTGGATAATGCAAAATATAATGATGGTCTTGTTGATGTATTGAAGCGTCATATTTCATTGAGTAACTCCTTGGTGTGTGATGGTCAATTCTTCCATATACGTTGTGGTGCGCATGTGTTGAATCTTATTGTTCAAGAGGGATTGAAAGTAATTGATGAAACTATATATAATATTCGAGAAAGTGTTAAGTACGTTAGAGGTTCAAAGGAAGGAAGATTAAATTTGCTGAGTGCATTGCTCAATTACCTTCAAGTTGTAGTAAGAAGGTTAGACAAGACATTATGACGAGATGGAACTCAACATATTTGATGCTTGAATGTGCCCTAGTTCATCGTCTTGCCTACTCTCAATTACAGTTGGTAGATACGAATTACAGGACATGCCCATCAGAAGACGAGTGGCTAAGGGTTGAAAGAATAAGTAGGTTTTTAAGGCCATTTTATGAGATAACTACTCTATTCTCCGGATCTCGGTATCCAACTGCGAATTTATATTTTCATGGGGTTTGGAAGATACAATTTCTCATTAAGGAAGAGATGGAGAATTTTGATGATCTTATAAGTTCCATGGCAAGAAGGATGAAAGGGAAATTTGACAAGTATTGGGAATGCTATAGCACGGTGTTATCATTTGCCATCATATTAGATCCTCGGTACAAGCTACAATTTGTAGAATTTTGCTTTTTAAAGCTTGATTTGGTGAACTGTTCTGATCGAATCAAAACCATCCGCGAGAAGCTATATTTACTATTTGAAGACTACGTGAGCCGTTCTACCACTTCTACTTCCAATCAATCATCATCGGCATGCGATACAAGTGGAGGCAATCAAAATGATCCAGTTGATGTAATGGATGTGAGTATGTCTAATTTTGTCTAATGATTATATGCGCACTTTCTAATTCATGTGTTTGATAACTCTTAACTGCATAACTTTGTAGGAGTTTGATGTTTTTGAAAGTCAAGAATGTGGATTGGGTAGAGTTAAGTCAGAGCTAGACTTGTATTTAGAAGAGCCTAGACTTGAAAGGAAGAAAAATGTGGATTTGGATATCCTTTGTTATTGGAAGGCAAATAGCTCTAGATATCCAAACCTCTCATTCATGGCACGTGACATTTTAAGTATTCCGATCACCACAGTGGCTTCAGAGTCGGCTTTCAGTATTGGAGGCCGTATTATAGACAAGTATCGCTCTTCAATCATACCCAAGAATGTAGAGGCATTATTATGTACTCGTGATTGGCAATATAATGCAACAGGTGAGCAAAATATAGTTGTCGAAGATTTGGAGGAAGAGGAGGAAGAACTTGTGGAGGATTTTGGAGAGAGAGTTGCTGCACTCGGCATTATATGAAAGTTGGTGTTTCTGGACTCGGGGGGAAGCTATGCTGGAATAGCTTGTTTGTTTCTACTGGATAGCTTGTTTGTTTATCAGGATTTCATGGAATTGAAAGTTTTTTTTTTCCCTTGAATGGATGGTATTGAAAGGTTGTGTTCTGTATTCATCTTAACTTGTTATTGGTTGAAGTGTTAGTTTTTTCAACCCGCCCATGTCATTATTTGGTTATGGTTACTGTGTGTTTTTATGTTGTTCACGTGTGGAGGAGTATTTAGCAATCTTGTCTTTGTCTTGGATAAGCACTCATTTGGCTGTGTCCTGTTGAAAAAAGTTACCATTATTGGCTACTGGTGAAATTACTCCAAGGTTTCTTGAAGTTCTACTTTTCGTTTTGAACCCTTGGGGGCTAAGTGTTTTCTGCAGGTACTCTTCAGCGTATACTCTTTAAAAAAAAAAAATTTGGGTTGGGTTGGATTGGGTTGGGTTTGGCTTGACCCATATTCAACCCACCCATATCGAACCCATTCACTTTCAACCCATATTCCACCCATCCACATTCAACTCATAACCCATACCAACCCAAACAAACCCAACCCAACCCACCCATTTGCCACCTCTATCTAATAGTAAGCCATCTTTCAAGCTCATTATGGAGTATGACATAAGACTTAAAAAAATAACCATCACTAGTAGGTTTTTTTTTTTTTTTTTGGCGAAAGTCAATATTATTAGAATAGTTAGATTAGCACCGTAAAAGAGGAATTGAACTCCTAACGCCTAAGTGCACTCCTAACACAATTAAGCCAGAGGCCGATGGTCTATAATTTCTCAAGCAAAAAAATAGTTTTGCCATTACTTAGTCAAATTTGGGATTAGAAATGGCAAAGCCATTTATTCCCACAAAAAAATTAAAAAAGTACTTCAACTTTTTTTTTTAAAAATCTGAACTTACAAGTGGTGAGTCATCCAAATTATAACACGATAAGAAAGCACGGTGTCGGCACGGCATGACTAAAAAAATGCACGGCACTACACAACACGATTAAAAAAATGCATGGCACGGCACGGCACGGCACAACACCATAAAAAAGGCATGGCATGGCACAATTATTTTTTATTTATATAATTATTTAAATGCATGGGCATTGACAAGGGTAAAATAGTCTTTTAATAGGTTTTCACATTATTCACCCTTCTTATTCCTCGTTTTTCATCCTTCATCCAAACCATGGACTATTTAATCTTCCATTCTTTACTGTGGGCTCACCCTTCTTATTTTATCACCCTAACTATTTTATTACCCCTTCTTATTTAATCCCTCTCAAAATGCTACCATATCCAACCGTGATCCTAGTTATATATAACTCCAGCCCATGCATACTGGATCAGATAGAAGTTAAAGCTGGCATGTTCATCAGTCAAACTGGCAATAACGTCACAGTCTTATTTAATTATTGGTCCATGAAAAAATGGAATGGGATGCACCGGAAGGTCCTGTCCACCCGGGTTTCAGCCTTTTCCCGGATCTGTTTTGATAAATGAGACAGTTGATATTTTAGTCCTCGTCGAAAATTTTAGGTTTGCCAAAATTTATGTTTTATTGAATATTATTTAATGTGTTTTCAAATATATTTATCTCGAGAAAAATCAGTTAAAAATAATGTCATAGTCCATGCCAATTCGTGGTAGCGAAAGGCAACTATATTAATCACATTCTGTCATCTAAAGTCTAAACCTAAGCCGGCCTAAATAAGTATATCCTAAATTCCTAATATCTAGTCATTAACAGTATATACATACAAGACTTGAGAAATTCAGAAAGTCTAGGTATTTAGAATCTATCAGGCCAAAGTTTAAAATTACACGGTCCAGATTGAATTGCAAAATGAATCTAGACCATGCAATTTTGAATTCCGAGTAGATTCTAGGTACTCATTTTGGATATGTAACAATGCTCTAAGAAATTTGAACCATCCTACGATCTCATGGTTGAGATTTCTTAGGTGCTATTAATTCATTTGAGACCAATCTATACGAAGCTTTGCTTCAACATTAATTGGGCTCTCAGCAAAGTGGGCATTAAAACTGAGCTTCCAAGATTAGTCAAGATGTATGTAAGTTGGTCGAGACACCTAAGTTAAAAAAAAAAAACAAAAAACAACATAATACTAGTACGTTGGAATGAAATAATGATAATACTCCCTCCGTCCCATAAAGTTTAATCACTACAAAACTACGTGCAATTTTTGAACTAAAAAATAATGTATTTACCAAAATAATTTTTGAATTTTTTTGGCATCATATAAAAGTTCTCGATGAGATCTATTAGACAAGATCCATATTGACTAAAAAATTATATTCGTAAGCACATCATTTTTTAGCTTGAAAATTGCGTGTAGTTTCGTAGTGATCAAACTTTATGGGACGGGGAGAGAGTATATGATATCACAGGTTTCATTGTCATTAGTTGGATCACCTCTTAACCTAGCCCCTCTGTACTACAATTTAATTTTAAAATCATAGAATCCAACATTTAGATAACCTCAACTCATACGCCTAACTAGAAAATTCCCTCTCTCCCAGTTGGTGCGCAAATAGGTTAGCTGCCTGTAAACAACCAGAGTGCGTTAAATAACTAGCTATGGATCATTGTTGACTTTTCGTTTTTCTTTCTTTCATGGTTATAGCATTTGGAAAATGCAAGTGAAGCTTTCGATCTAAAAATCTGAAATCTCGTACAAATAACTTTTAAAATTTATTGGATAGGCAGACAATTAGCTAGATGAGTAGATGTCCACTTTATTTTATTGTAAAACAAACCAAACTTTTTAAACTCAGGTGTCTGTATCAGTTTTCAAAAACCTCAATTAATCTTGAGGCTCAATTTCACTGTCTACTTGCGGATAGCTCAATTAAAGCCGAAACCACAGCTCCGTATGGACTAGGAATTAGATCGGTAGACAATTAGCAGATGTCCACTTTATTTTATCGGGAAAAAAAACCATATTTATAACGATTTTTCATCTTTTCTAAACTTTTGTGCATGGAGCTTGATTCTAGTTGCTTATACTCATATGACATGACACTAAACAATACTTCATCCGTCCGCCTTTATTAGTCTATTTTGAAATACATGTAATTTTTTTATTGCTTATATCTTTCTACTCATTATGGTTTTCATGTTTTACGAACTTTATAGAATAGAACTAATTGTAATCTAAAGTATAAAACAAGATTATGTTGCATATTTTTAGAGATTTGTATTAAAAGATATAAGGACATGAATTTCAAATATGGACTAACAAATGCGGACGGAGATAGTATTAAACAAGCATAGCTTGAAATTTAATTTTAAAAAATACCTAAAGAAGCACTAATGGTTTTGATAAACCACCCCAACCTTGTTCAACCAAGAATGACAATAAAGAAACCAAGGTCGTCCAGCAAACAGCCATGGTGGGCAGTTCACTCGTTCAACCACTTGGGCACTTATTATCATGCATGCAGGATAACTAATACTGTACTAATTAATTCATAAAGAAAAAGTAAGAAGAGGGTTACAAATTGCAAGAATTGCTTTTCTTGGGAAAGCAAAGTTTTTTATTTGATCAACCTTCCAAAAATATATTCTTTCATTCTTGTCCCCTAAAGGAATCCTTCTCCTCCACGCACTAAGCTTTAAAATTGAAGAAAAAATTGTTGGGTTTGTTCAGTTTGGGTTTTGATGAAGGGTTTTGGGGATAATGAGTAGAGAGAGATAAAAGATAAATTTTATTAGAGACCGAGTAGGGTGAGTCTTGAGACCAAAACCGAACAAGTGTTGGTACACCACAGTAATTCTCAATGATATCAGGAAAGATTGAGGGTCTTATGAGGTAGCCATTATGTGCAGTAACCCATGAAGACACCCAATTATATGCGATGACAGCAGAGTTATTCTTGTATTTATCATGTTGGTTTCACATACATTTGATTTCTGCATTGCAACCCAAAGGTCACCGTATTGGAATCAGGATCGAGCTCCTCTCCAGTCCGACCCTAGGTGATTGGACCATCTTGGTGGGTCTTTTGTGAGCTCTTTTGATCCACCTCAATTATCATAATCATTCAATTGTTATATTTGGTATAAAATATTAGCGACACTAATTAGGGGAGGACGAAATGGGGTGCATGTTATGAAGGGTCGGGCCTCTGCACAACTCTAAATTATGCTTTTTCAAATGTACCATTTTCCCTAGTTAATTTAGGGAGAAATTTGTAAGACGGGACCCTGCAATGAGCAATCCCATCGCTGAAAAAAAAATCTCATAATAACTACACATGTGGAGAACAAAATTCCTATAAATTTTGAGGTATCAACGACTTTTTGGGTTCGCATGTAAAATGGAGTAACACAAGGACACACAAACTTAGATCTAATAAGTACCACTGTAAAATAAGAAATAAATTTTCATAATCAAAATGCAAATACACATTATTCAGGCCTCTGCTACGAACAAATTTTGCTTCCCCTACTAGCCAAGCTAAAGATATGAAACGAAAATGAACTTGATGATGGGCACATTTTTTTACCATCAACGCACTAGATAATAGGCATACTACTTTTTAGGTCAATCATTGACCAAAAAAAACTAAAGATTGGGGTGCTTGAGAGGCTCATTTTCAGTTTTTCATTTTTAATTTTTTGGTGTTTTAGATTATAGTCAAAATGTATTTTGAATCTAATAGGAATGTTTGAGAGAAATGTGTAGAATACATTTTGCAACATGAGTAGTGTTTTGGGGATATGTGCATAATTTATTTTGTTGATCTTTTTGTTAATCAAAAGAAAAAAATTGGAAAATGAAAAGTCAAAAAGTTCGTCTCAGCCTACTTTCGGCTTCTCATCTCTCTAATGGAGTATCAAAATTAGAGGAGTTTTGATGTAATGTATTTTGGGTTTGTACAGTCAAACACCCAAAATTTAAAAATAAGAAATTGAAAATGAGAAAATGAGCCTGCCAAACAGTGTGGTCATAGAGAATCTTTGTTCCAAGAATCAACGTCCAACTTTCTTCATTTATATATATATATATATATATCTTTTGACATCAATCAAATTTGTTCAAATACACAAACAAATCCCCACCCCACTTTTGGAGCAAATGGTAAATTTTTGGTCAGTGCTAAAAAGAATGTCTAAATGTTATCCTCGTACAAAAACTTGTCTCTTCGATGGTAAGATAAGAGAGGTGAGAAGTGCTAGGACTAAGAGCATCCCCAACAACCTCTCTAAATTTTTCTCTAAAAAATGTAGTGAACACTGTACATTTTTTATTTTACCAATTCACGTCTCTAACAATTCTTCTCTATTACCCTCCTTAATTTTTTTAAAATAATTGATTATTGAGAGGGAGAGAAAGAGAGAGAATAAACAAATGAAAAAGTAAGAGAGAGGGAGAGGGAGAGAGAGAGAGAGAGAATGAAAAAAAAAATGTAATGAATAAAAAAATGTGAGGGCAGTGAATAGTGCCTCCTAAAGTGAGGGAAATTTTATGGAGGTACTGTAGCATCTTGTATTTTAGAGAGGAGTTTAGAGAGTCTGTTGGAGTTTAATTTTGGGGTTTGGCTCCCTAAAATAGAGATAGGGGGAATTTGAGGAGCATTGTTGCACTTGCCCTAAAGGGCAGACCTACCATTTATTACCAAAATGTTTTAAACTAAGTATTATTTAAATTTTTTTTATAAATGTCACATCAATGTGGATTCAACTTTTATAAGTAATACTCTATTGCAAGTGGTGGCTAGCTCATGCAATAGAGCTGTTGGATGCTCCACACTACATTCTGAGATCGAGTCTTAGGAATGATGAATGACAAAAATAAATAAAAATAATACTCTATCTCCTACTATCTTATCCTCCTTACTATTTTACACCCCCGAAACTCATTCAACATCTAATCAGGTTTTTAGGGCATAATTGATTTATAAGATAAGAGAGGTGATAAAGTGGTGGGACTAAAAGGCCGGCCCATATGTTTCCTGTTTTTATAGTAGTTCGGGAATTTTTTTTGGGGTGTACGAAGTGTACATGCCGAGCACGATCTCAACCGTCCAAAAGTGTTTTGGACGGTCCAGATTGATTTCCTCTCTCTCCTCTCACCGACCACTCTCTCTTCTCTTTTTCTCTTTCTTCTTTCAGACCATCGGATCGCATTTTGGACGATTGAAATTTCCAAGCAAATATCGCGTGGGCTACCCACTCAACACTGAAAAACAAATTGAAATGGAGGGAGTATTAAACGAGCAGAGCTTGAAATTTATAAAATACCTAAAGAAGCACTAATGGTTTTGATAAACCACCCCAACCTTGTTCAACCAAGAATGACAATAAATAAACCAAGGTCGTCCAGCAAACAGCCATGGTGGGCAGTTCACTTGCTCAACCACTTAGGCGCTTACCATGCATGCAGGATGACTCATACTAATTCAGAAAGAAAAAGTAAGAAGATGGTTACAAATTGCAAGAATTGCTTTTCTTGGGAAAGCAAAAAAATTTATTTGATCAACCCTCCAAAAAAATATTCTTTCATTCTTGTCCCCTAAAGTCAGGAATCCTTCTCCTTGGGCGCACTAAGCTTTAAAATTGACTACAGTCTATAGAAGGAAAAGTTGTTGAGTGCCTAGGGACTAAGGACACGTGGTGCTCCAACTTTTACTTTAATGTGTACACAGGTGTGATCGCACGATGTGACGGGTGTGATAAAAACTAGTGTTGGTACATCACAAGTCTCACAAAGCAGCCGTTACGTATGGTAACCTCTGAAGACACCCCATTATGTGTGATGACGACAGAGTTATTCTTTTATTTATCATGTCGGTTTCACACGCATTTGATTTCTGCATTGCAACCCAAAAGTCACCCTATTAGATTTAGGATCGTGCAGTTTGGAGCCCACCCTATGTGTGTGAGTTATGTGACCTGGTGTATGTGATAGTAGCATCACTCATATTCTTTTTCAATGTACCATTTTCTCCAGTTAATTTAGAGAAAAAATTGTAAGATTGGCCCCTGCAATGAGCAATCCCTTCGCTGGAAAAAAAAAATGTCGAAATAAAACAAGGACACAATAACTTAGATCTAATAAGTACCACTGTAAAATAAGAAATAAATTTTCATAATCACAATGCAAATACACATTGTTCAGGCCTCTGCTATGAACAAATTTTGCTTCCCCTACTAGCCAAGCTAAAGATATGAAATAAAAATGAACTTTTCGTAATTTATGAGGAGCTCTAAAAATAAACATTTTTTTACCATCAACACACTAGACAATAGGCATTCCTAGTATGGCAGGAATACTACTTTTTAGATTGACCATTGACCAAAAAAACAAAAGATTGGGGTGTTTGAGAGGCTTATTTTTAGTTTTTCAAATTTTTATTTTGGCTTTTTGAGTTATGGTCGCAACGTATTTTGAATCTGATAAGAGTGCTTTGGAGAAACGTGTAGAATACATTGCAATAAGAGTAGTGTTTGGAGGATATGTGCATAATTTATTTTGTTGGTTTTTTTGTTAATCAAAAGGGAAAAAGTGAAAATGAAAAGTCAAAAACTCGTCCTAGGCAACTTTTGACTTGTCATATCTCTAATGTCAAATTTTGAGGATGAGTTTTGGCTTAATGTGTTTTGGGTTTACCCAGACTTAAAATAATCTAAGAATCAACGTCAAACTTCATTTTATTTTTGTAACTTTTTTTTTGATCTTTTGACATCAATCAAATTTGTTCAAATACACAAACAAATTTGCACCCCCACTTTTTGAGCAAATGGTCAATTTCAAAGTGCTAAAAAGAATGTCTAAATGTTATCCTCATACAAAAACTCATCTCTTAGGGCATGTTCGATAGTAGAATAAGAGAGGTGAGAAGTGGTGGGACTAAAGGGCAGGCCCACCATTTATTACCAAAATCTTTTAAATCAAGTAGTATTATTTAATTTTTTTATTATAAATGTCACAGGTTCAACTTTCAAATACTTCATCTCCTACTATCTTATCCTCATTACTATTTTATACCCCCATAACTCATACTGCATCTAATTAGGCTTTTAGGGCATGATTGATTATAGGATAAGAGAGAATCCAGGGTAGGTGTTATGCTGTAAGTTTTGTGCGCCGTGTTGTGCGGTAAAACTACGTCGTTTTGCTTGATTTTTATGCACACCTCCAAATATTTCAAAAGCCTTGTTTGGAGGAAGAAAAAACCAGTACAAAGTGCTTAAACCCTAAACTCGAAATGCGTAAATCCAAGTGTCTAAACCCACTCTACCCTATCCCCAAAGAGCCTAAATCTTCTAAAATTGAATCCTAAAATTAACTCTCCATACAGGGCCCTTTGATGCACCAAGAAAATGAGCAAAACGACATAATTTTGCCTCACAATATGGCAAACAACACCTACCGTACAACGTCTCCCCCAGATTCGATAAGTGGTGGGACTTTCGTGCAAGCCCATATGTTTCCTTTTTTTTTTTTTAGATCAGTGTTTGGTTTGCATACAGAATTAGGGGTGCCAACTTAACTTTTTGTTTTGTCTTTATTTGATTTTTTTTTTTGCGTTTGTTAGTTTACATAGATTTTTTTGAGTATTATTAGTTCGTTTCGGCGAGAAGAATCTAAAGATGTAAAAGATTATGACTAGAACTCTTATTTTTTTGAATAAGATCAAAAAAATGTAAAAAACTGTCTTTTTGATTTATTTTTGTTTTTATTCAAAAAAAAATATGATTTGATCACAATTTTTTACTTTTTTGATTCCTCTCACTGAGACGAATCAATAATACACAAAAAATTGATGAAAAACTAAAAAACACAAAAAAAAAAAATCAAATAATGACGAAAAAAATAAGCCAACTAATTTTTTAGGCCAAAACACACTTAATGACCGGATTGGATGAGGGTAGAATATTTGTCCATATAGTATTACCTCATAGAGGGAGTAGATGACATCAGGAGCAGTGCATTCGCTAATCCGGCCCTTTCTCCAACGATAAAAAATTGACGTTCATCATCTTTATTCCATTTTTTAATTCTTACTCTAATCAAGCACAATAATATCTATATTTATATAATTTCATCTATTATTTAATTGATCACACTTGTTCCTTCTATCCCACCTATAATCCCATATTATCTAGGAATTTGTTTGGCTAAATAATTGAGCAATATTATATCTATGTCCTTATTAAATTTGTTTTGCCTCTATTAGTTTCACATCGATTTTCTTGGACTATTTGTTCGCCCCAATGAAAGAAATTTAAAAAGTTAAAAAATTACGAACAAAATCTTAAAAAAGTACACTAAAGATAAATAATTCAAAACAGACCTACTTTCTGAATTATTTTTTTTCTGTATTCATAAAAAAAAAATAGTTTGGTTAATAATTATTAATTTTTTAAATTTTAAAATTCCTCTTATTGAGAAGAACTAATAATCTATTTAAAAAAATTTGCCACAAAACTAACAAATTAATGTGATTTTTTTTAATAAACATGAAAAAATAACCTAAGGGGGTGTTCCACTAACAAAAAAGAGTTTTTTTTTTCAAAAACCAAGATAAGTTATTGCATCACAATTACATCACATTAACAACCGTGAAGAACCACTTTATTCTAAAAACATCCTTAGCAGAACAACTCCTAACTCCATTATTTGTTGCAGGCACCCAACATGGGGGAATTGGGGATCCTGTAATGCGGTAAACGAACCGTTGATCGTCCAATCAATGGTCCTGATTTTATCTTGGCACTTGCATGATTCAAGCCACCCATTGTCAAAATGAAATCCGAACCATTGATTACTGAGATCAACGACTTGGATGCTGCACTACAATCCCTCACATACATGTGTTACTCGTACACAATTACGGTGTGGTGTGTGTGTGAGCCCTACGTATATGTGAGATATCATGGATTGAGTTGTGGTTTCCGTCTCCTCAAAATTTAAAGGTTTTACCCACGTGTGTGCAATAGAGACTCAATAAACACATAAACAAACAAAAAAAAACATACCCCCACACTTTTGCAAGACCTTAAATAGAAATAATACAAGCGGAAGTTTTGGGGTAACCGTGGACAACTGTTCCATAAGACTCGCTCTAATGTCCTCTCCCTCCCTCCTCTCTTTGTACACTGAGAAACACAAACGATGATATAACACAGAGACAGAGAAGAGAGAGAGAGAGAGAGACAAAAATAGAGGTCCAAAACGTATCTCTCTCGTACGTCTGCGCAATCTCTCTCTCATTCCACTTTCTCTCTCTCTTTTTCCTCGTCTCCAATTTGATGCGAATTATTTTGTCTCCTTAACCTTTTTTTCCCTTTCAGATAAACAACGCGCAAAGATCCATTCGAAAAGTTGTAAAAACCTATCAGATCCGATCCCCTCATTCACCAGCCCTACTCAGCGAAAACGAAAGGTATCCAATGCTCTCTTTTCTATCGTACGGTCTCAATTTACGTAACCTAACCCACAAAAATTCTCCAGAAATCTTGCATACCCAGATGAATGAATATTCACAGATCTTTAGCTTTCGTTTTCGATTTCTCTGAGTGATTGCTTTTGTTTTCTTGATGTCAGTGATTTTCTTCGTTCTCAATTTTATTAAAATTGGCCTCGCCGTAACCTAGAAAGGATGAATTTTCCCGAGTTCCGGTGGTTTGAATTTTCGACGCAGTGTTGATTTTCTCGATAAAAGTTCTCTCAGATTTACGCTATTGTCTCGTTCTTTTTCTCATTTTTTTTTTGTTGATTTCGATTTCTTGGGAAATGGAATGGGGTATCCAACGCTCTGTATTGTCTGGACTCATAGAAAATCCACCTAACCTAACAAAAAGTCTTCATAAATTGAATTTTCTTGGATTTTAACTTCGATTTTGAATCTCCCTGTTTTGATTACTTGAATTTTCTTGACAGAAATTTTAAATTTTGTTCTGCTGGGAACTTCAAAGTCGCGCCTTTTCTTATTGTTTTCATTGTTCTTCATTTTCCCAAAAACCTTCCTTGAATTCCCGAGAAAGTCTAGGAAATTGCTCAATCTTTCAAAAAAAAATCGCGATTTTCCCGTCTTTTGTGGATTAATTTCCCAAGCTGTTTAACAATTATTCTGAACAGAACTCACCAGGCAGTATATATTTCACATAACGCTAAAGAATTAGAATTCCAATGCTTATCTTTCATGGATATTTATACACTTTTTACGGATTTTAATGCGTTTTTTTGTACATTTGAGTTGATTGTAATTGTAATCCTCTTATGTATAATGAATCCGCTGTTCTGTGGATATGACCGAATTTTGGAAAACCACGTAAATATTATTGTGTTGTTCATGTGATTTACATTTCGTTGTGTCTGTGTTTGGTTTGTCGATCCGTAGCACTAAAAGTGCTGTGGGTTAGTAGTTTTCAATAACTTATTCGAATTTCTTGGTATTGTTAGTTTAGTGATAATGGAAACCGGCGGCAGTCGGAGAGGTCGTACATTATCGGACGAAAACCCCGACTCGCCAAACCTCCGAGACTTTCTCCGAGTCAAAGAAGACGACAGCAACAATAACCTCTCCGGTCTAACACTAAGAGCTGTCCTCAGTGGCGGCAAAAGACCGCCACCGCAGCCGGTTCACGTAAACCGGACCCTGCTCGACGTCATCAAGGACGACCCCAATTATGGCAAGGAGAGCAAGAAGAGCTGGAAAGCCTTGAAAAGCAAGCTTCGCCTCCGCCGCGCTGGCGCTGCCTGGACCTCCTCCGTCACCACCCCCACCTCCGACGTCCCCATTGTCCAAAACCCCAACAGGATGATCTCCCGGCGGCTCTCGACAAGGTTCAACTCGGACGGGCCCAGTTCCGAGTCGATTCAGTCTGTTCCCGAGTCAAATAACCTGAATTCTATGCCTAGTGACAGGGCAATGATGCTCCGCCGCAACTCGAGCCGCGTGCCCTCGCTGGCGATTAGCGGGTACGGACGCGGGTTCGAGGGCTCCGCGTCGGTCAACAATAACACTAGACAAGGAATATGGGAGGGAGGGAGTAATGGTCAGGAAAACAGTGGCATTGTGGATAGGGAGCGTGCAGAGGAAGAGGAAGAGGCAGAGGAGGAGGGCGTGGGGGAGACGGCGGAGGAGGAAGGGGGAGAGCCGGCGGAGAGGATGTCGTTGATGGCGTTATTGGCGGAGACGGACAGGCAAATGGGGTTAGATGGGTCAACCTATATTACGGGTGAGGACGAGGACGAGGACGAAGACGAGGAGGGGGTGGAGAGTGGTGGTATAGAGTACAACAGCTGCTGTGTTTGTATGGTGAGGCACAAGGGGGCGGCTTTTATTCCATGTGGGCATACATTTTGTAGGTTGTGTTCAAGGGAGCTTTGGGTTCAGAGGGGGAATTGCCCTCTCTGTAATGGGTTTATCTTGGAGGTTCTTGACATCTTCTGATCTATTTTTAACCGCAGGCGACGACGGTCGGAGAACGACGCAACCGTAGTTCGAGCTGATTGTCTCTTCAAAAGTTTTTTTATTTTTCTGTTCTGTATTTTTATTGATTTTGTATTTTTTGTTGAACAAGAATTTGGTTATTGGATTGTAATCAAATTAGGAGAGAAGGGTAGCGATTTGTGATAGTTGGATGGACTTTGGTTCCATTTTATTGTATATGTGCAAGATTTCAAATTGTATGAAAATCAACCTGTATTTTGCTTGCATTGGATTAGAATATTTTGGTCCTATGTTAGTGGCCCCCTTTTTTCTTCTTGATTGTGTCAGAGCTTCAGCAATCAGCCTGTAGTTTATGTTTCATGGGTCCATGACTGCAGAGAGAATTCTTTTTTTGAAAAAAGATTCATTTTCCGCAGAACGTGCTGATTTTCTCAAGTAAACAGTTAAATAATTTTCCGAGAAAATTTTGTCCAAAACCGTTCGATGCATGTGGGTTCACATGTATCTCTAAAGCCATTCGATGCTTGTGGGTTCACATATATCTACAAGTTTCCGATACAAATTTTTATTTTATTTTGCTCAGTAAAAAAATTGGGAGGGAGAGACCAGAGTTGCAACCCCTAAATAGAGGCTTCCAATTACCATAGCATGCTCAGCCATTGAGCCAGTACCACCCATTGAAGGAGTGAAGCTCAGTAGGGCGTCCTTTCAAAGTATCCCCTACCCATGAGAAGGAAGCCGTCACCACAGCCCCACCTAAGTGCAAACTAAACAAATGATGCCTAATACACAACATATGGTTTAAGAAGACTACTACCCCGCAAACGGGATTCAAACTTGCAACCGTGTGCTTGGGAGGAGTTTCCCCCGCACACCACTTGCCATCTTGGTAACCACCTCCAGTGGTAGTTAGTTTCCGGTACCGTTGGGTTCACATACACAAGCCTTCGATTTGCATATTCAAGGACTTAGTGGATGGCCGGCAGCCGGCTATCCCATTGAGCTGCTATCTCTGGTTCAATACACAAATCACCTTATGAGTAATAGAATTTGTTATTGCAGGACATTGATGGCTCACCCTATGAGTAATGTAAATTTGTTATTGCAGAACATTGATGGCTTACTGCTGCGTTCGAAAGATTAAACAAGTGCGTCGGGCGGCAAATAGAAGAGCTGATGAAATTTTAGAAGCTTTTTAAAAAAAATTTAAGTAGTTTTTTTTTTAATCAGCGGCAAGTGGTCGAGCCTAGGTGGTACCCAAATGTTCCATACTTGCATCCGGGCTATCCAAAAGTGTATTGGATGGCGCAGATTGAAACCCTCTCTCTCATCCCCTCTCTCTCCCCTTTCCCTCTCTCTTGTTTCTCTCTATATAATCCAAACCATCCAAAACCGAAATGAACAACCCACAATGCGCATGCTGGTACCATGTGGTACCCGCTCTGGCACCGAAAAATTGCTTCCAAAGAAGACCCCAACCAAAGGAAAGAGGATCTTATCCCCGGTGGTCCACGGGGCAATTTTTAGTTGAATCAGTAGTGTTTTGGCTTAAAAAGCCAACTTGACTTCTTCTTCTTTTTTTTGTCTTATTTGATTTTTTTTGCATTTGTTAGTTTTGCATACATTTTTTTGAGTATTATTGGTTTGTCTCGACGAAAGAAATTCAAAAAATTAAAAGATTATGGTTAGAACTTTCAATTTTTTGAATAAGATCGAAAAAAATGTAAAAAACTATATCTTTTTTACTTATTTTTGTTTTTATTCAAAAAAATTTAAGCTTCGATCATAATTTTTTGATTTTTGATTCTTCTCACCGAGAAGAACCAATAATACACAAAAAATTGATGAATAACTAAAAAAAGCAAAAAAAAATCAAATAAAGAAGAAAAAATAAGCCAACTAAATTTTTAAGCCAAAACACACCTCAGTCCAAAGTCACTGGGACAAAAGAGGATAGAAACGGAACAACCATTTTGGTTAGTTGAAAAGAAAATGACTTGGCCCCCAAGGGAAAATTTCCAGTGGTGAGCAGGTACCCTGTGGTGTACCAGCACGCATCTCAACTGTCCAAAAATGTAATGGAAGGTCTGGGCTCAAATCCTCCTCGAAGAATTTATTTAAATTCAGACCATTGATTGTGCTTGGACACCGTCCTACAATACCCGCACAGCACTGAAAATTTTCCCCAGCCTAAGCTGTTGTTTTCCTTTTCGGTGTTGTTCTGATTTCTTGTTTTCTAATAGAATAGAATAACCATTGACAACCCTAGAGGCAAGAGCTTGTCATTTACTACCTCCAGGCTCCATCCTTGTTTAAGAGTCCGGTATTTCATTTAAGTCCTCTCTCAATAAGCCTCTATTTTGTAAAGTCAGTGGATAAAAATTTAACACATTTTCTATTTCGCCTTTTAAAAATACTATATTTCACTTTGAAAAACCTAGTGGGTAAAAAAATAATACTAATGATGTCTCCATAGAAGGTAATTATGGAAAAATTATAATTTTCCAGGGGCAATGACGAACTCATGTAAAAAGTTGGATTTACGAAATAGGACACTTAGAAAGCAACATGGAGAGAGAGAGAGAGAGAGAGAGAGAGAGAGAGAAATTGACGTAACATTCACACTTGTAGGCGGGTCTCACAATTGCCCACAAAATTGAAAATTTGGAAAAAGAGAAGCCCTAAAACTTCTTGTTCATGTCATCATGTGCACCGTCGCCATTGGACTTCTATTCTATATCCATAGTTAAATGAAGAACCCATTCATGACCATAAGTACCATCTAAGATACAGCTACGTGAGACATTGAATGTTAGGCCATTGGGGGACATGCATTCACAACAAAATTGGCATTGCTACCCAACGTCACTCCTGACTATACACCACTTGCAATAAACACCATTACCTTCTTTTATCATTGGATCCAAAATGAAGTTCATACTAGCTTTTCAGACTGCTGTCAAGCCCTTAAAGTGACTATTCCTGTTCCACAAACAGACTAAAACTCAATAAGCTAATTCCACTGACTTAAGTTTGCCTTTTGAGTTAATGTGTTGTGAGAGAGCGACTTGTCCTATAAAACAGAATGAGTTAGTTTTGAGTTTAAGTTAGTTTTGTGGAACAAGGCTGGTCTTCGGGCATCGCCACGTGGTGCCCCAACATGCTTTTTCACCACACATTTCTGATGGGTCCTTACTCTTTTAGTACTGGATCCCACAAAAATGCATAGTAGAGAAGGGTGTTGGGGCACCAAGTGGCGATCCCGCTAGATAATTTTTTAACTTCTAGAGGAGGTTGTTACTTGACACAGTACTAACTGAAACACAGTCCACATACCTTGTTTGCTAACCTCCTGCCCTAATCTCAGTTTAGCTCAAGTAATCCTTATTCAATAAAATTTCAAGAATGACTACAATTTATGAGCAGTCTAAAGATTAATCACATTTACAATATGATTGGGTCATCATAGGAGCCCCCGGAACCATACCGCGACACAGTGTAACTTGGGTTAGTGCTTAAATCAAGCAACACGTATGTTACATATTACAGCCCTTCTGTATCGCAAATAGACACGAACAAAATGTGTGTGTTTGTGTGTGTGCGCGTGTGTGTGTGAGAGAGAGAGAGGACGGAAATTTCTCTTCTTTAACCACAGGAGCCAACCAGTGCAGCTAGAGCACTGTTATGTTCCTTGATTTCCCAATACAATACAACACAGCCATGGCTTGTGAAATACATTTGCGATTTATCCAGTATGCAAGGGGCAAGCAATGTCAATGCAGCACAATGCTGCACAATTCTATCCTATTTTTGGCACATTCCATCAGTTGTATTTATAACTCTTTGGAATTCATCTTTTCTAAGAATCCTATCCTCTGATGCTCTCGAATCGCTTGTATTTTTTCACGATCCAAAATTAATAGCTCATATAGCTGGAAAACCAGCCTTTAGTTACCTTTGGACGGACAGGGCATTTAACAGGTTGCCTCACTATATAGATCTGATCCCCAGCTTTACTCTGTGAGTCCTGATTCCGGTACCATGTCCATAGTGCCCAAGTCTCATTTTTCACCTGCAGCTCAGATATCAGAAATGATCATTATACCCAGATAAGAAGCGTGGATAAAGACGCAATATAGACAATTACACCAGCACAAACATGGGACACAACAAACTTAAAACATTACGGACAGACACAACAATGACATGTCAACCATCACAGTCTCTATATATTGTTACTCCTGTGGAAATAAACCTTACAAGCAGAAACCATGATATGGCAAAGATAACATTAATGCAGCTTTAAAGGTAACCTTTTGAGGTTAAGCATCATTCGGGACATATTGCCGGGACTTGCTAATATAATTGACGTACCTAAGAACAACTCAAAAGTCATAAACCAAAACAACAAGCAATTCCAACTGAGTCTAGAACTCCATCATAGACACCCAAAGATACAAGAAGCATTGCCCCCTAACCTGTCCAACAAAACACGGTCGGCAGCAATATCAACATAATTTTCCCATTTGGAAAACTGCCCACTGTCCTATGAAGAGACAATTAAATGCCACAATAAAGTCTTCCCACACACTGTTACTGCACTCATGGACTATACATTCCTTCTGCAACCATTGCACTTAGTGTATTATCAGAAGAAAGTGAAACAATTACGACACTCTAGAGATAGATTAAACCAAGTCTTAATTGCTTAAATTTGAAAAGTTTCGTCTCTCATCTATTCTACAACCTACTTCCTGTATGCAGAAGCAGATACATTGACTCAATCACATAACTGTAGAATTACCCCTCTTCCCAACCATCACCAACAAAAAACCAGAGACGTTCACACAAACATATAAAGAGGCATATGTACATATACATCTATACTGAGAGTGGGGAGGGTCTACCTCAAGGATCCCATGGCCAAAGCTGCTTTCCCTGAAGGCACTGTAATCAGGTTGCCGGTCCCAGCAAAATTTACCAGCTGCTGGACCAGTAGTAAAGTTTGTCGCACAGAACCCTCCCATGTATGGATCTGGAGTTGTCGAAGGTTCTGGGCAGTTACCAGGTTCGTCAGCATATTCAGTTGCCATCTTCTCTCTATTACCCCCATCTCCCACCATAATATGAATAGGGCCACATGGATCTAATTCGTAGTTATAAACTCGATTTGACCTCTCATAGGCATGAACCTGATGATCGTCGCAAAGGCAGAATTATCTTTCAATTTATATGACATGTGTATAAAATTTAGGCAGTGCTTGTTCCTTGAATTTCTTCTATTTTCTTCTTTTGCTTTTTTAATCTTTAACATAAACAAAAACGTGAGAGAACATGCAATAAAACTAAACAAACAGTCCAATCTAAAAGCACTGCATTTTGGTATTTCACGATGATCCAGTTAGCTTTTCACAGATTGAAAAGGAGTTGTATTTTTGTTTCATGTATAAGATGCAGAAAAGATTCAATGACAACCAAGTTATTTCTCTCTAATAGAAATTATTAAGTTAGAAATCCATTAAAGAGAAAGAAGTGGTCACCTCAATGGAAAAAAAAAACAAAAACACAACACCACAATGGTTTCATCTATGTGATGGTCGAAAACCCATTATCAATGGAAAGAAATACCTTTCCACATGCCAACACCATCACAACACGGTAAGTTTGAATAAGATATGAAGAATGCCGATATTTACACATCGAAATCATCACTTACATGTCCAGAAAAGACTATGTCAACTCCATAAGAGTAAAGTAACTCTTCCATTGCAACCCGCATACACTCCACTTCTCTGTAATGGGCTTTGTAAGAGCTGTACCAAGGAGGATGCCAAGCCGCTACTAACCATGGAGTTATAGATCTGTCCACACTAGCCAAGTCCCCCTCCAACCACTTGTATTGATCAGCTGCCAAGGAATTTGAGAGAGAAATGAATGGTACCATCAATAAACAAACAGAAAGGCAATCTGACTGGTCCCTTTTGGCTTTTTGGATCAAATAGGAAGGGGGAAAAAAACTCAATCCATGATAAAGCCAATCAGCAAACTCAATCCAATTGGAAAGCCTAAGTTCCAATCTTACTTTTTCAGATCAAGCAAACTTAGCTGTGTATGGCTCACGGAAAACTATAAGGTACTCCCAAAGTACCATGACATGTCACTGGAGGATATGTTCTGTATTGTCTATGCCATTGGTTGGGAGTACCGCAAATAATTCCACAGTGTTGTCCATGAACACCTAGATATTACACATGGTATACCTAATGTGCTTTGTTGAACTTTTCTCCTTAGCCAGTAAATCAAAACTGATGCCAACAAAGAAGACAAAGAAGGGTGATGTTCATCCAGTACCAGAATACAAAGGCAACATAGACGATCCTACATGAGACAATAAAATAACAAGAGCATCAAACATTCCAGACCTGTTTTATTATAGGCAACATATGCGCCAAGCATTATGAAGTGTATTCCCCCTGCATTGAAAGAGTAGTAGAATGTGGATAAAGACCGACTTTCATCTGACGGGAAAGCAAATCGAGACCTATAAGCAACAAATGTCTTGTTTTCAACCTGTTCTTCAATCTCGTGATTCCCTTCTACCACCATCATAGGAACTTTTGAAACTAAATTCTGCATAAACCTGATGACAGCAACAAAAGGGAAATACAAAAAAAGAAGAAGAAGGATTGAATATTCAGGTTACTAAAGCCCATCCATGAATCAACTTTATAAGGAAGAGTGAACAATATAAGGAAGCTATAGCTTCTAAATTAACGTGTATTCACCTTCCCCAAAAGTCCCAACGAAGTTGATAAGTCTCGTGTATGGGAGTTTGTGGAAATGAGCAAGAGTAGCAGTCGGAGCTAGTTCCATTAGTGAGATATAGGTTTGCATAAGTCACGTCGCCAATCAATAGGACAAGATCAGGTTTATTAACAATCAAGTGACTGACTGTGGTTGTCATATTGTACGGAAGACCCAGATCTGCCACAATTCCAATTCTTCCTGGGTAACTATGTGGTCCAGATACAGGCATAGTCTTGAAAGAGAATATTTCACTCATAGCTGCTATTGAAGGATCCCCACACCGATAATAATATATTGTGCTAGGTTTCAACCCTACAAAGAACACAATGAAGAAGGCATAAAGTTCATTGTATGCCCATCATTTAAATGCAATAAGCATCTTTACATGAATTTAAGACGAGGGGAAACCAATGTCGTTATGAACAAAACCAAATATAAACTTGTTGAAGAAAGTTCGCAGACAAGAACTCATAGTAATTTTTTAAGAACGAAAAAAGCAAAATAATTTTTTAACCATAGTCTTCTGTAGGTTTCTTGTCATATTCCAAGGAACATCAAACCAAAAACAGCAGCATCAATAATTTGTGAAAGCTCTCCGGGATCTTACTAAATAAATCATCATTATTATTTGATGGAAGATCTATGCACAACACCCAGTCTGTTGACAACCTTTGATGATTATGTTTAGCCCGATTGAAGCTTCGTGCAATAACCCATTCCAAATTTTCCTCGTATACGTTCGCGTATATTCGAGCATATGTATGCCAGCATGGAGGTACAAATGTAGTTCTAGCAAGAATGTTACTAGTAGTGTTACAATACTATCTGCAAGAGAGGCTCAACAACCAAATATGAGTTACATTGATACTACAATTCATTTTGCGTAAACGAAATAATCCTCGTTATGAAGGTGAACACTGCCCCAAGACCACGTATTGAGTTTTATTGCTTACATATAAAATCAGCCTGGAAGATTCACAATAAAACGTTTAGTCAATTTTCGTTGCACTAGTCAAAGAATATGTGGATGCTGTAAGAGTAAATTGAACTGCAAAATAAGCATAGATATTTGCATAGCTGTCTAAATTTTATAACAGACGTTCCAGTCATGAAATGATTTTATTTTGTAAACAAACTAGAGACCCTGACTGTGGGACAGGAGGGGGTTCCACTGTACCTGTTAAGCGAACATGATGGATTATTCCAGAAGTATAGTTCTGCAGCCCTTCGAAAGGATAAAGTTGGTTGTAAACAAGAGAATATCCTCTAGCTTCATGAGGGAGCATTGGTTGTTTTATCAGCCCATAACGAACAAGACTAGAAACACGTTTAGGATCTAACGGCTTTATGTTGTAGCCAATTTGAGATTCCCCTGCAAATTCAACAGTATATGAACCCAATTCCAAAAAATACCACAAAATTCAAAACAACATAGAAGCTCGTGGCATCCACATAGAATATAGCAATAAATCGAGCAGGTTGCCAGTTGAACCACATTTACTGGTCGCTAGCCACTACTTGCATTCCCAGTCCACAAGAATAGCACCTACAGTATCACTTGATATGCATATAGACATACAAACTCCCAAACATAGAGAGGTAATTTGTATTTACTAAATCTACTTATGTAAAAACTACAAACATACCCAAATGGCAAAATTCTAACGTACATAGACCCATAAGGTAATGATAAGAAACAGGTGATTTAGTTGTTGCCAATTTGGGATTCTTGGTAGACTCAACAGGATATGAACTTTATTCCCCAAATTTCCAACAAAAAAAAAAATCCAGCTGACAGAGAAGCTTTTTGACATCCGCATAGAAGATGACTATAAATCGAGTAGGTCATGTACGATCTTTGTAGTTGCTAGTCACTTCTTGAGTTCCAAATCCAACAATTATAGAATGTGACACGCATAAGCATATACCAACTCCCAGAAATGCAGACGCATGAATTCATATTTCTTACATCTTCGCATACACTTAAACAAGCACACAAAAACTGCTCAGATACAAATACAATTAATGTACTGATATCTTCCTTGTAATACAAAAATGAACACGAACTGATTGGTAATCGATAGTCATCCCTGATCTGAGGGAAATCCACACGTGATGCAAGATGTTCATTAGCTTTTCAATGGCTTCTCTTGCCTTACTGGGTATGAGTGGTTTTGTCACAGAATTAACAATCTTTTTTGGAATAATTACCAGCCAGGCATCTGACGGCATAAAGCTATCACAACACAAAGACACAACAAAAATAAGCCACACAACCCGTGCATGTGTGTAGGCATTCACTTTTATCCCCTTAACCATTACATTTTGTCTAGTCCATCATTAAACTATCAATTTAACTTGTTGAGTCCTTAAATTTTCCAAACTGATAGCCACTCGGACTAATTTTGCATTCCCTGTCTATTGACTAGCCAAGAGTCACTGTTCTTTTTAAAATACAAAAGAAATTCTTCTCCTAAATTATAGACAGCTATTGATCATTAAAAAATTTAAAAAATCCAAGGACAGTATGATTTTTTTTTTTCTAGTTAAGGAACGATGTTTTTAATCATATTATTAAAAATGGTAACATTTTCCAAAATCCTAAACATATGGGCAAGTTTAATTCCCGGATAAAATTGAAGAAGGATTAGAAAAGATGCGATTAAGGTTAGGGAAGGGGAGACATGTGTGGTCTACACAATAATGGATAGGATTACGTATATCATGGATTACTTGTAATATGTTTGGTTAGGGTGGAATAAAGAGCGGATAAAGCAATGAGAATAATTTTTGATTGTTGGATGTTGGATGACGAGGGATGTTTATCCGGGAGGGCGAGACTAGTTCCAGGGGGTAGTAATTGGTATCCCACATGGGGCACTTTTTCATAAGGTGGTCCGGAGTTATCCGGTCCTTTCTTTATTACCGTGGGCGACAAAAACTGTACTACAAATAAAGGTTCATTATGTGAGTCCCCAAGTTCTCACTAATCCATGTCACCCTTGTGGTCCAGGTTGTCAAACGAGCCCATGGGATATATACACCTCACATTTAGTGGCATATTTTCCAGATTAACTGCTGGAGAGAATGACAACTACTAGACTCAATGTCCACCCTAGTACGGAGCAGTAGCTGTCATTGGTTTAAATAGTCTGAGAAACCAAAACTAGACTAAGTGGATATACATTTGTAAAGTTTATAGACTCAATAGGTGTAATTGATAGATTAAGGATGAAATAGAAAGAAATTGGATGGTTTTTCGGAAGAAAAAAAAAAAAAAAAACTCAAGTTTCAGGGCTAGCTTACGCAAGCGTCAACTAGTCTTGGAAACCAACTCCACCGTTCACCAGCAGGCCCCCCATTAAAGCCACAGCTTAACTAGAGGTGTCGGCGACCTGTATCCGTATGAACAGGCCAAAAGGAGTTGATAGCACCCTAGAGGTTTCAAAAGTGAAATTTAGCTGTGCGGGTGTGTGTGAGAGAGAGTAAGAGTAGTAGTTCAATGGAACAGAATGAAATGCTAGAAGATGAGAAAGCAACCTGTGATCCAAGAGATCCAGACGGAATCGTAGGTCGAGGAGAGAGAAATCGATATCTGCTCTGGCTCGAACCCACTGACGCGACGTCGAACTCTGGGATCGGTGTCGGGCAAATCAACGGCGTTGCCGCGCAATTTCTCGTCAAAAGGAACGGTCACGGGCTCGAACGGGCCGTCCAGAGTGGTCGGAATTCTGCATCGAACGACGGCGAGGTTGAACAGAATCGAGATCGATATCGCAAAGGTCCAAAGCATTTCTAGGGTTTACGCACAGTAGAGAGATAGAGAGTGTTTGTGTGTGTGTGTGTGTGTGAGAGTGTGTGTGTGTGTGTGTGTGAGAGAGAGAGAGAGAGAGAGAGAGAGAGAGAGAGGAGCGAATACGAAGAGCGCGGGAGGCGTGTTTGGCCCTAAATGGGGGCTTGCTTAACGGTTAGTGGCGGTTGGCTTGAGAAAATACGGAAAGAGACAGCTCTCGAGTTGCGTTCCTTGATCGGATATGTTCAACCGAAAAAGATAGTGGCTAGCCAACTCGTGTATCCCAAAATTACCCAACCCATACGGTCCCATACATATTGCACATCCAATATGTGGGGATACACATTCAATATGTGGGGATATATGAGTTGGGTATGCATCAGGGCTCTATGTTTACAGATGCACCGAAAGTCGACAATTATTCATTGATTTTTGTTTTTTCTTTATTCAAAAAAATATTCCTTCTATCCCATTTTTTAATATTCATATTATTTTTAAATTGACAATATGTTTTAACATATAATATTTTTCATGATTTAAAAAAATCTGTATAATAGAATTAATTGAAATTTATCAAACAAAATCTACATTACGTATTTTTTGAAATTCATATTGAAGGATATAAACAATTTAAATGCATTTAATTGATTTCACAGTTTTTAAAGTTACTTTTGAAAATTTAGAGCAAAAATTTTAACTTCTTAAAAAACTCAATTTTCCATAGAGGACATTTAAATTGGAACAGAGGGAGTAATAGAATCGATTTTTTTATGAGTTATTAGTCCGTTGAAGGATTTAAAAAGTAAATATTTAAAAATTTTAAAATTTTCCCTAAAGTAAAAAATAATCCAATTTTTTTTATGGATTATTGAATTATTTTTTCCTTTATTCAATAAATTTTTAATTTAGTAATTTTTTATAATTTTTAAATTTCTCATGTCGTGATGAACCAATAATCTACAAAAAAAAAATTGATGCAAAATTAACAAATGCAAATTTTTCTTTGAATAAAAAAAAACAATTGGTTTATTTTGCCAAAGCATCAAAGTTTTTTGAGTTGATATACTTAGAGAGAATGACATATCTCGTAAAGTGCACTAAGTCAACTTTTAAATCAATTTTTGAAACAATTCCTCTGAATCATCTTCACCGCAATTGAACTATGGATAAGCCATTGCAATCTAATCTCGACCATTCTTTTCAACAATAAATAATTCAGGTTGCAAAGAATATTTTTGCAGGCCATATACATATTTTATCTATAGGATACTTTTATCAAATTTGAACTATTAAATACACATTTGCACGACAAGGATTATGCGAATGGTTCCATGTGTTCCAAAAGTGGATTGCTACAGCCAAGCCATTGACCCAAATTCTTAACAATTGAGTTGACTACAGAGAAGCTAGCGTATTTAATCACCTTCGTTCATCGTGACAATTAATGATTCAGATTTGTGGATGCGTGCTAAAGGTGAAATACATATTGTTAGCAAATCTAGTCCACGCGGACTGCCTTTTGTAGTCCAAAAGGGAACGGCAAATTAGCCCATTTATTACGAAATAGTAATAACTTGGGTTTTGGGGGGCTTAAATGATTGGGCCAGAGTTGGACTTGGCCCATGGCTTACTCTATGGTCTGTAATCTCTAAATAATAGAGCTATTGACGGGCCGCTCTAGTTTTGGAGGCCCGTTTACATCGTACTCAATTTTTCCGGAAAAATGCACCGCGCGCTCCAAACCTTTGTGGAGGCTTGTGCTATCCAGGCAACTTTTTCGCAAAAGTCAAGCCCCATTCGTCAGCCTTCTCTCTCTCCCTCTCTCTCTCTCTCTCCACCTAAATCCCAGGATACCCTATAAAAGCACCTAAGCCTAAACACTAGATACCCTATGAAAGTGCCTAAAATCCCAAGTTACCTATGAAAATGACTAAATCACTAAAAACCATATAATAGGAAAGTGCATCATAAACCTAACCCTTAAGGTACTCTATGAAAGTGCTTAAACCACTAAAATCCTAAAATAGGAAAGTGCACCCTAAGTGCCTAAGTCTCCCCAAAAAAAGTGATTAACCTTAATGGAGTTAATTAAAAAGAATGATTGGAGTTAGTGGTAATAATTTTTATTTTTTTTTGTACCAAGCCGTAATAAATCCTAAATAATAACTTGGGTTTTTTGGGCTTACGTGATTGGGCCAAGTGTAACACTTGGCCCATGGTTGACTCCTGATAGGAGTCAATCAGGAGCTTGCAAGTTGTGTAAAAATCTCTCTGTTCGTATTCCCATTTGTTTTCTAGTTATTCTTCATTTTCTGGGCCCTTTTTTTCCCCTCTTACAGTGAGGGTGACATAGTTTTGTTCGTCATACAATTTTTGCCGCGCTATTTTAATTGTTCAATCGTTGTATCTTGCGAGACGGAAATTGATAAAACCCTTTATTACTTCGGTGAGACGGCGAATTTGATTTTTTTTTTGGCTCAATTCCCATCAGTTTGATTGTTAAATTTTGATTACAGGGTGAATAAATGTCAAACTATATCCAAATCCATCCGACTACTAGCCACTTGGGTGGGGCCCAAGGTTATATCAGTCATTGTCTCACTAGATACGATTTGGACTCCGAACCTCCTTGAGGTTTCTAACAAATGCAAAAACTTTTCATGTTCTAACAATTACATTAACATTCCTTACTTCACAAATCATCGTCCAGAGCTGTAACGTAGCGGCGCACGATTGCATCACTTAATGACCAAAATACCTTTAAATATTAATTACCACTTAATAATTGGTGCAAGAGCAATAGGAAATGGAAGTAATTCACATTTTTTCGTTGATAGTTGTTGAGTCCATGCTGTGTGCTAATACTACAGACAGAGACAGGTTTTTGGCCATTAGTATCAGTAGGAATGGCAAAGGGGCGGGGCAAGTTTGGCACATCCCGACCTGAAAAATATATTCTCAGCCCTGTCCCTAACCCAACTAGGTAATGGATGGGTACCCCCTCCTTGCCCCCATCGAGTAGGAGGTAGACCCGCTCTACCTCGCTCCCATTTTTTTAGTATTAATTTTTTTTGTTTTTTATTCCAAAAATAGTGAGCATAAATAATAAAAGTTTACAAAATAACAGTTACAACTTAGCCAAAATCTACGGTCTATAAGGGAAAATGAAAAATAATTGATATATGATGTGGGATTCTGATTGTAAGGGTAAAAATATAAGAATAAAAATAAAATTTTATGCTTAAAAAAATTCCAGGTCAGGCATCGGGACCCAATTGGGTTTTTTCAATTCTTCCCCTAAACTGACTTTATATCCGAAAATAATAAATACCCGGCCTGATCGAACAGAGCGAGACAGGTTCGGGCAGGTTGAATTGCCAACCTTAACTACCAGGGCTCTAAAGTCCAAACCTAAGTGATAATTTATTACTCTAGTGGACCAGGGTTCGGCCAATTTCAGGTCCTATTCCACTAATGAAACTGTAGTTGACAAATCTTTAGTTAAATACGAAGCCCAATTGCTTTTCTGTTAAAATATTTAAAATCAACTTATCTCTTGTTATATGGGCTTAGTGTCCCAAAAAGGACAACATCCATGTTGTCCAATCACAGCTGTCTATTCTCGGTAATGGATAATTCGGATCACATCTTGTCAAATTAAATCTAAACAATTCGTTACCGATGAAATCTGAGTCATCCATCATCGAGCACAGACTACCGTGTTTGGCCCAACATAAGTGTTGTCCTTAGAGGGATAGCACCATCCCCGTTCCAGTCAAGGGTGTTGTTAACCATGGTTACATAAAATTTGTTGTTTTCAAAGACTGAGGAATTGACCTGATAGTTGAAGTGCCAACCGACCAAGGGTCCCAGTCTTTAAGGTGATGGTTGAGTGTGAAAAACAATGAAAAAATTGTTGGATCAAAAATCAATAGAAATGAGGAGGGGAAAAGGAACGAAAGATTGAAAACCTTATGAGAATAAATAATTCAAAAACAAGTTTTGACTGAAAAACCACCCTCGGCAAATGAGCATTGTTGGAACACACACATTCGAACACAAATGTACCCAAACACCTGAAAGGTCCAATGCTTGTGGATCCCTTCGTTGAACTCACGTGCATTGAATTATTTTCAAACACATCTGTGTCAAAGTGTGTCCTGAATATTAACGTTTGCGCAACTTATTTATAACTGGACACATTATTCTCCGCACTAATATTTCATATTCCCTGAGGGGCTTTTTTTTTCTTTTTCCTTGAACTGCTAAACAGGTATGAGAGGCATACGGGCTCCCGACCCGTTGTGAAATGTCTGGTTCAAGCTATGGCTATTGTCCGGAAAGACAGACCATCACCACAGCACCACCTAGGTACTAGATGAGCAAAGGACTCTCTACACTAGTCCTACAATTGGCGGAACTCGAACATTGTCAAATCATGTCAAGAAGGGAGGAACACTTAAGCCCACTCACCCTTATTTAAGCCTCTCAGTTCATTTTGTTCTTTTTGTACTTATGATTGCATTTATAGAGCAAAAGTACTTAAAAAGCTACAAGGAACCAGTAATCGAGAAGCTTCATCTTGATGCATTTGACTTCCATTTTAATGGAATCAGCATTGCTTGTAATCAAAGCTTCAACAGATACCTCCATAAAGCTCAAACTTAACAGCCATTGGATTCTGGTATTTTCTTAGACCTAGAGGCCATGAAAGAAATGAGGAGCCAGCTAGCATTCGGCACAAATCACTTTGAACCATTTCCCCCTTAAAACTTTTCTAGGATCAAAATTAGGGGTGTCCGGCGGGTCAACTGATCTGCCCAAACCAAACCGTACGCGAATCCACCCGAGGTATGTTATGAATGGATGCTTATCCTAATTTTCTAGTTTTTGGCTGATTCATTCAGATTCGATCCACCCAATAGCCCTTCTCCACTCCCCTTATCCGCCCGATCCGTTCAATCCGCCACTGAACCAAACCAACCGCACCTCACTAAAGGACGGGCGCGGATGAAGAATCCAACAATTTGCGACGAACTCATTGGAGTGGAAACCAACCTAATCCTTCCAAAACCGATCCGTAGACAAGCCTAATCAAAATAACAGCAAACCAAGTTTTCCAAAGCACTAAACTTCACTGCTCACCCACAAAGCAACATCATGAGGGAACAGCCTTAACTTTTGGATCTAAACTATAGGCCATAAAAGGGGGGGCATGGAGTTCACTGCAGGCTTTAACAGCATTCAACAAACCTTTCACTTTTTTCTTTCTCTTAAAGCTGGTCACGGCAAACAAGCATGCCACAACTTGATTCCATTCCCTAGGAAGAAATGTATTCATGAACATCATCTTTCAAGCTTCATTTAGGGGATCTATTTTCACCTTTGAAAGCCCAATTGATTAAAGAATTAAGTATCTACTGAGGAAGTTAGACAAATAACCAATAAATATATGCATTGAGCCATTGAGTTCGATAAGTAGGACCGAAACACAAAATAAGTATCTTCATAGAAGATTCTACCGAAATAACAGCTGAAAACCTTTATTAACAAGTTCCGCTGTTCATGAAATGTGCGTGGGTTTTTGGTCTTCAGATACCTCTTCTGATATGATGTTTAAGACCATAGTTCTGGTTCCAGCAATTAATAACAGTAAGTCAATTCGGATCGCAGAGGCTCATAGGAGTGGAAAACGCAGCAAAATTAAGTGCAGGTTTTCTACTAGTTTGTTTACAAACACATTCTTTCTATTGGCATGATATCTTTAAAAGCTAAGCATGGCAGTGAACTTTTCAAACTCATCAATATCCATGTGACCCATCAATTGATATAAATTCAGCACTCTCATCTCTGCCTTCATTAATGGAGCTCAAAATAAGCACACATAGTGCATGCGTAAGATATGGATTGAGTCATACGGATGTGTAGATATTTTAAGCCTCATTAAGACGTATCGTGTTTACTTACCAAAAAGATCTTGTTGCAGGAAATCAAGGAGATGTACGTAAAAGCAGAAGCAAAACAAGAAACAAAATAAACACAGGCCCTTCACATTAGAACAAAATGTGTGACAACTTTAACAAAGCGTTTTGAAAGAAAAATGAAGTCAAAGGACCTCTTAGACACCGAGATCCTCATTTGAAAATTGAATCAGTCCCACCAGCTATAAACAACAGGTATTTGTCACCTACAAAACCACTAGAAACATAATCACTTCACCTCATTAGTGAATCCCAAGAATAACACCAACCCAAAACAAAGGATTCGCTTCTATACTGGGTGCCCGAGAATGATGCATAGAAAAACAGACCTTCGGATTTAGCTTTGTTAAGTCACAAAAAGGAATTTAGGAGAACACTTGTCGATTTAGCCTTTGGTTCTCATGATTGTGATGCTGCCTTTTCCTCCCTCGGTGTGAATCTTAGTTTTGCCAACAACAGGCTTACCAGAAAATGCAGAGGTGGGATATGAGGCAGAAGGATCTTCGTTCCTATGCTTTGGTTTCAAGGGTGGTGGAGTGCGTATCCGCTGGTTTATGTCCTTCAGAGTTACATCCCCATGGGCACCGCATGGTTTAATGAAGGCAAACGGATAAGCAACAGATGAAGCCAACTTTGTTGGAGTTCGCATGTACGACTTCTTTCCTAAGTACCAGAAAAAAAGAGATCAAAGAATAGTTGGTGACTTGGTTCTTAAGTAGGGTCTTAACTCTTAAGTTTATCAGAACAGTATAGTGCAAATGTTAAATGCATAACAATGTGGTGACTACAATTGAGTACATGCGAGACCAGAGATTATTCCCTGAACAGTATCAGTATTCATTCTAAGGTGCTTTCTGTGCTCTCAAAGTTAAAAAAATGCATTTTCACACAAGTCCGCAAATTGCCACAATCAGTGAATAAACCCCCGAGGTCCATAGGAAGTTTGGAATAGGTGCTACAGACAATGATTGAGAAGAGATAGAGACCTTTAAACACAACATTTCGACGAGTTCGAGAAGGACGCTCTTGAGCCACGACAGCTTCATATTCAGGCGGGGTGTTGCAGAACTCTGCATTGATGTCATAACATTATGTTCTATTTAATTGCGAAAAAAAGGTCGATGACAGAGGAGTGAATACATAACATTGCAAGAGAATATGGTTTCATCTACCTGAAGTGTCAATCGTAATATCCAATACCCCAGACTGATTCCTGTGTTCAACATATTAGAGTGTCATATTATGACGAACGAAAGAACAGAACATTTAATTGAGAAGCTAAAGCTGAGAGAAACGTACATATCATCAGGGCTGCAATGCATCTCGATATCATTGAAGCAATCAGCTAACCACCCCTCAGATGACTGATCCAGGTCCTCGCAACTGGATCCAGGTGTATCCACTGGTATGTGCAATGTAATAAGGAATCATGTATGTATAAACATAAGGAACTATATCACCTTAGAACATAATTTTACAGGACAAACCTGCAAACCCGTTCACCCACTCCGACATATCGAAGGCCTGGCCCTGGCACTGTTCGAGTGAATCCTCCCTCTCCTAATCATGGAACAAGAAGATGTATCTTATTACTGTCCAAAGAAGACTTAAAATAGTTTTCTAAACCTCTTTCAATCCCACAGGGTAAGACTAAAACGTCATTTCATCATAATTGCTAATGAGAGGTGTTCCCACTGCTTTGATGGCACACCGAATAAATGAGAGGTGTTCCAACTGCCTTAATGAGTATGTAAGAACTAAGTGGGGGAAGCGCAAATCTAAACAATCTGCGCAAGTTGCATTCTGGCGAGAATGATACCTTGATGAAACTTTCATGCATGAAAGGAGTTATCAACCACAAGTGAGTTGAGAAAGGACGACTAGACGAGGTGGATGATAAATTGGTTTCCCACGTAAAAAAGGTATGATTGTCCTAATTCTGACAGAACATGTACGTTTACTCTGGTACTCTAGTTGAAACGAAGTAAGTCCAGTCCACTACGGAAAAAGTGTAAAAACTTCCATAGTAAAGAGCTAGCATGCACCGACCTTGGATTTTAAGAAGACAGATGATATCTCCTCATTGCAAAACGGGGAACCTGAAACCTCATTGTCAAACTGCAGCATTCGGCGTCTCTTCCCTTGAGAAGAAGGCTCTCTGCCATGCTGCAATTCCTTGTTCGTGTTTACTGCAATTAATTCTTTACAAATTAGAAACAGCATCGCATGAACTGTGAAAGCATTGAAGCTGCAAAAATCTCAAACATTCGAGGAGTTAATAATGAAAGTACCACCGTCGGGAACATGGTAAGCCAAATCCCCACATGCCTTAATGGGTGTTGTTTCGTCAAACATGTAGGACAGATCCTCTTCATTCTGGCTAACTCCATCCAATAGGGATGGAGGTATTTCTGCTCACCGCACAAGGGGGGAAAAAAAACAGTCCAATCAACAACTTAAACCAATTATGTTGATTTACCAGTAAATCAAAAGGCAATGTTTACCAATGTTGGCTTCCTTCTGGACACGGTACTCCTCTCTGTGCCAGCCCCACATTTCCCTGCTTCCATTTTGCATAAATTAAATTAAAGATCCAATCTCATTTTCAAAAAAAGCAAAAATAATAATAATAAATCCAATCTCAAATATGACAACACTTTGAATGTGAACATGTAAATGAAGAATTCCCCGAGACTAAAGTCAAGCTAAATCCACCAAGCAAGGTATTTAAGAAAGTAAATCCGTGCCGTAAACTTATTTTCGCCGCATTACAGCAACATCCATAAAAATTACAACAGGCAAAATGAATAGAAGTAGATATAAGCAAATAAAACAGGAGCATTCTGTGAGTTTCTGATGGGTACTAAAACACAAACACCTAATCGGTTACAAAATCATTCTTGTGGTAAATGACAGTGGACGAAATGAGTTATAAACTCCTAAATCTAGAAATCCTAGTACTAAAATAGACGATTAAAGTGATTTAAGAAAAAGAAAAAATAACTTCAGAAATGATGAGAAACTAAAATAACCCAGTAATTAACCGGAGTAAAAGAAACCCAGATGTCATCAATCAAAACCCATCTCACGAGTCAAACACTAAAATCGAAACAACTTCATCAATGGAGCATCTACATTCAAAGAAAATGCTAAGAAGGGTCGGAAAATGCTTCCAAAAAAATGCCCAGAAGAATGCTAGCGCTGCATCTGCGTTATACTGATTCACTCTACTGGAGTGTGGATCGGACTTTTCCACACTCTTTGACGGAGTGATTATTTATGTTTAAGCATATAAAACAGCATACAGATATACAGACAGACATACACAGAGAGAGAGAGAGAGAGAGAGAGAGAGAAGGGTACCTGCTCGATTTTGGGTTGGTTCTGATATCGTAGAAATCGGATATAGGTGGCGACGATTACAGAGAGAACCCGAAAATCTTGATCCTTGTCACAAATTTACTCCCGTTGTGCCTTTTAGTTTTTGGCCTTTTCAATTCGCAGTCACACGACTCACACGGCTTTAACATCCAAGTATCTAACCCACTATATATACTACTCAACTTATCTTATCGGACCCATATATATTTAAACTTACCGTATCTAACTATTTAAAATTTTAATAAGTTATAAACTCTCACTTTCTACACCGTGTCACATTCGATCCATATTTATAGTGTATTTAAATTTAAATCACCTATCATAATAGTGACGGTTGGGGTATTTACGAGTGCTTATTATATAGTGATTGAGTATTTACGTGTATTTATTTTATAGTTATTGAGTATTTACGTGTATTTATTTTGTAGTACTAGTTAGCAACGTCAAACTTAAATGATGAAGAGTAACATCGTTAATAACACAGGATTGAAAAGTGTTATGGCGGTTATAGTCCATTTCTTTATGTCTACAAATCAGGACTCCACCACTGAACCATTAACTGTAGCCCTTCCGGTAGTGATATTTTGTTATACATGCAAGAAAGAGCGTACAATTTTTAATAAGTTATAAATTTCCATTTTCTACCCCGTGTCACAGTCGATCCATATTTACAGTGCAATTTAAATTTAAAATCACCTATGATAATAGTGACGGTTGGGTATTTACGATTACTTATTTTTGTAGTGATTGAGTATTTACATGTATCTATTTTGTAGCTGTTAGCATCACCAGACTTAAATGATGGAGGGTAACATCGATAAAAACACAGGACAATAAATAGGAGTTTTGACAGTTATAGTCCATCTCTGTATGTCTACAAATTAGAACTCCGCCCATGAACCATCAACGATAGCCCTTCCAGTACTATTTTTTCTTATGTATGCAAGAAAGAGAGAGGATACAATTTTTATTTTTTGCAGCAACAATGCTAGAAACACACAAATGTGTACAACATTTGTAACAAATGAGCACACATTTACAATAGGGGCTCCACACATATTGCATTGTGAGCCCCCTATTTGGTAAGCGCATGCAAATGTGTGTGTAATTTTGTGTATATTTAAAATTGTTTTATTATACCATGGCCTACGCCCTACGGTGTGCGTGGGTCCCTACTTATAATAAGTTTTCATTATTGTCTAAATCGTCTAAATTATATTTTAGATATTTTTCTACTGTTGTGTACAACATCAAAACAAGTCATCCTCCTCACATACATGAGCAAAAATATCTTTTAGCGAAACTACATAACCTTTTTACCACAATGTGAGTGCGGTATTTTTAGTGAAAAATTGCTCTTATTATAAGTGAAAACTCTCCTATTTGGGTTCTCTCTAGTTCTCTCCTTGTACAAGGCCCATTTTAGACCTACAACATTGATCGAAATTATTCACCTATTAAATCTGATTGAGAACTTTATTGATATCAAAAATCATATTAATCAAAATATCTAATTAAAAATATTAAAAATTATGTTACTAATTAAAATATCTGATCAACACGCATTTATATTGAAGAACACACACAAATTTGCCCTATTTCCATTTTTCTCTTGTACAGTTGTTCTTGAGATGTGTGCACTTTCTCTTTCTTATTACTCTATTGGACTCCAATTTTCTTCATTTATTGTTATTCCTCTTTCTCCACTTAGACATTTCTGTATTTTCTTTTCCCCATTTATTATACCCTTCTCTCTCTCATCACATAGATAGAGAAATGTCGTAGCTACCACGACAAGAGAGAGAGAGAGAGAGAGAGAGAGAGAGAGAGAGAGAGAGTTTTGTGGGGTTAGTTTTCCTTAAAAATCTATCGTTAATTACCTCTCCAAAAATGGATTAGATTACGGTAATCTCAGCTTTATTCTGCGAAGACCACGACGTTTTGTCGACACGCGCCATTTATTTATTTTTTGGTTAGGGGGGGTCGTGGGTTGGAAAAAACTGTCCTAAAATGTGAACCACCTAGAGGGACCCACTTCCCTATTTTGCTGATGCACAAACTGACCGTTGAATAGGGAAATGTCGGGTTGGAATTGAGCACGTGGATCTCACCTACTTTACAGAGTTGGGTTGGGTTTTATGATGGGCTGGGTTTATTGGGCCGAAAACAAAATAACACCCCCAGACCGCATGCCTCCACAATAAGTTGGGTTGGTCCAAATATTTGAACATTTTGGTGTACTTAGGCCCTGTTCCGCTAAATTTTTTTTTCCCTAACTGTCCTTTTGAATTTTTTTATTAATATATTATGAGAGAACGACTAGTATTAGGATTTTTGAAACATCAAACAAGTTGGTTGGCTTAGTGGAATGGGGCCTTAGTGAGGTTGAAGCTTAGTTAAATGCGTGAGAATATTTATAGTGCTTTTTTTTTTAACGGGAGAAAAAATATCATAAATCAAAGGAAAGGATAGCACTAAGCTCGGAGAATATCTATAGTGCTTACCACGGGGTTATTACTCCACTTGCGAAGATGAATGGCTCTTTAAAAAATAATCTACTCTCAATCTCCTAGTTTTGGTGTGGATGTCTTGTGTTTAACCTGACCGAGTAGAAGAATAATCGATATGCACATATACTAGCTCGGGACACCCCTAACCGTTGAACTAAAAAAAAAAAAGGGGTTCCTTAGGTAATTACCTGATGGTCCTCTTCTAGCACAAGCCTGCTCGCGGGTCAGGCTCTGTGGACTTTTTTTTTTAGCGGGTTGTGCTCTCTCTCAAAAGATGAAGCCTAGGCCTAGCCCACGGGATTATCCTAGTCGGACAGGCGGGTCAGTCTTCAGACGGGGTAAGATGGGCTATTTGGGCGGGCCAAATGCTTTTGTTTTTTCATTAAAAAAAAAAAAATTGCTCTGGCCCATGCCTCCTTGTCTAACACGGTAACACTTATGTCCCATGCTTCCTGGTCCGATGAAATGCATCCACCCAATGCATAAATAAAAAATCCATTCTTAAGCATGTGTCTTATATTTCTTTTATATTTTTCCACCTCCACCAACGTAAATTCATATTTTTCTTTCCCTTTTGTACCAACGGAAATAAAAGTTGTATGAGACAAAACACTCATGGAACAACACGATCTCTGATGGATGGTGTTTTATTAGCTCACGTTTAATTTAATAGACCACTGCCCAACTTAAGGGCACTACTGTTGATGCATAGCCTATGTTTCTAGACTATTACCCATAATTCTCGAAATATTCTGATGGATGGTGAAGTGTAGGTGTACAACTCCCATTTAAAATTACTTTGGTGCATACCCATGAATATTTTAAACTACTTTCAGAGCACAATACTCTCTCTCTCTCTCTCTCTTCCTAACGGACCGTTTGGATGGCGTATTAGTTTTGAAGAGATTAAATAGTCAGAGGGATTAAATAAGAAGGGTGGACCCACAGTTAAGAAATAGGGATTAAATAGTCGATGGTTTGAATGAGGGATAAATAAGGAGGATAAGAAGGGTAGATGACGTAAAAATCAGTCAAATGACTATTTTGTCCTTGTGAATGCCCATATTAAATTATACATTTAAATAATGATATAAATCCAAAAATTAATTTTACTATACTTAATTTAATTATTTTATATAAATGAAGAATATTAAATATTATAAGTATATATATTTTTTATTTCTAATAAATAAATAAAATTAATTTTATTATAGGTACTAGTTTTTTTGTTTTAATCATATGGGGTCATAATTTCAGGCTTGACGGAATTACCCAATTAAATAGAGGGGTAAAAGTGTAATATTTACCCCTAAAATAAAAATCCAACAGAGAGATAGTCAATCTCTCTTCATATCGTCTGCTTCTTCTTTTTCTTCTAAACCCAGACGCACTGACTGAGCAGCAATGGCGTCAGCGCATTGGACTGGTCCGACGGCGGCGCTTCGACGAAAACGACGGCGATGGTCCAACAACAACAACGACGGCAATGGTCCAGCAAATCCATACCCCATATATGTTTTTTTTTCCCGATCGTTTTTATTTGTTGTGAAATTCTAGATCTGAATTTTTTTGAACTTTATTTGTTGGTTGTTGTGGGGTCGTCAAGTAATTCGACCATCCATCCCCCATGACTAAAACACAAGCACCTCCCCCTTCTTATATTTAGTCTGGGTTCTCCCACATTATTTAGCCGGCGGCTATTTAGTCGGGGTGGTTTTTTTTGTTCCCAAACCATGGGCTAAACAACCCATCCCTCCTCGTCTAGCCAGATTGCTTCATCCCTGTTCTTAATACGGCATCCAAACGACTCCTAAAGCACTTCGGAAAGAATTTAGGCATGCTATTTCTCAAACCCATGCTACGCGTGTATAAGTATATGGGATATGGGCGGGCTAGTATCTCAGGCCGGCAGGCGGGTAGTCTAGAGTTAAAATTCCTAGGCCCAAGCCTTGCCCATGGAAAAGTCAGGCAAGCTAGCCTGCCCACTTGTGGGCTCAGGTAAAGGCCAGCGGGCTTCGGGCAGGCCCCCCGCCAACATGCAAAATGACGAGGCTTACTCTAGACCACCCAACAGTTACTTTGGATTATGGGTCTGAAATGACCAATAGAGATAGGGCCACTTAGCCAAAAATCCAAAACATTTTGACATTTTTAAGGGGAAGGACAAATAACTTTTGCAATCGAACATAAAAACAAAAAATGTTTGAAATTTTTAAAAGGAAAGACAATGAACTTTTGCAATCGAAAATAAAGACAAAAAAAATTGTAAGATATTACTAATTTTTAAAAATTCTAATTTCGAACAGAAAATTCAAAAAAATCTTCACCCCACCTCCAGCCAAACACCACTCCACCTTTAGCCGACCACTTCCGGCAACAAAAAAATTAGTGAGATGTCATTAATTTTTAAAAATTCTAATTTCGAACATAAAATTCAAAAAACCGCCACCCCACCTCTAGCCAACCACCACCCTACCTCTGGTAGATCACTTCCGGCGACCAAAAAAATTAGTAAGATGTCACTAATTTAAAAAAAATTAATTTCGAACATAAAATTCAAAAAAATCACCATCCCACCTTTGGCGGACCACCACTCCACCACTAGCCGACCACTTCCGGCGTCCAAAAAAAATAGTGAGATGTCACTACTTTTTAAAAATTATAATTTCAAACATAAAATTCAAAAAAAATCAGCACCCCACCTCTGCCGACCACTTTCGGCATCCAAAAAAATTAAAATTAGTGAGATGTCACTACTTTTTAAAAATTCTAATTTTGAACATAAAATTCAAAAAGATCACCACCTCACCTGTACACGTTTTCACCTACACTTATACAGTACCAATGCACAACTACAAGCCTACATCTGTACCCATTGTTGCCTTTTAATGCCTTCACATTTCACACGTCTACTTTTCAGAGAATACAAAGAGAAGTATATTATATCATAAATGATGATGAGTCCTACTCTTTTCAACTCCTATCTACTTCTGATCTCTTTATTGTGACTCTCTCTCTCTCTCTCTCCCCAAGAACAAAAAATTTCAAACCCCAATAAGTTCTCTCTCTCTTTACATCGAAAAAGGCGACTACACAGCCGACGACGACGACGATATGATCTCTCTCTCTCTCTATCTCTCTCACTCACACACACACACACACACGATCCGATCGGTTTTTGTCAAGCCTTGGGCGCATTATAAGAGCCTCAAGTCATTCTGAGAGGTCTAGGGGACTAGAGACACCGTCAGGCAGCAGAATTGATGAAATGCGGTGAATGTAAAATAAGTTTAACATAAGGGAAAATATTTTTTTGAGTTTGATTAACCTGTTTCCATTATTATCTGTTAATTTTGTTGCTTTCTCCTCATATCGAGTAGATCCATGTATGTATTGTGTGTTTGATCCATGTACAGAAAACTAGTGATTTTTGGATGTCGTTCCCTTTAGTCTGAAAGTAAGCATGTCATTTCCTTCAATCTGAAAAAAACGTGTCCTATCTTTAAAAGGGGTAAAAAAAAGTTGTATTTTTTACTATTTTTCCGTAGAGATATCGGTTTGGACAGTTTGGTTGACTAATTAGTCAAACGTTAACCGGAGCAATACTTTAGAACAACTGTTTCAAGAACCATATTTTAACACACAAATTCGTATCCTGCAATAAAAAACAAGAAAAAGATGCACAAAATAATATTTTCTATTGATTTTGAATTGAATGTCAGGGGTACAATCTCTAATTAATGCTCTTTTAAAATAAAGAGCAAAAGATATTCCTCTGATTCGATTTCCCGTGAGTTTCAACGACTTGAACGCTTGTTATTGAATCGCACAAATGGAATGAGAATTTTCTTTGTCTCTTCAAGTTGAATACATTGAAGAACAAAGTTTGAAGATGGCTTTGATTTGTTGGATGTTGAACTTGTGAAGAAATCAACACTTTTTTGGTGCTTGATGATTCTTTGCAAGTTGTTGCTGCTTGTGTTTGAAAAGGATTTCGATTTGTTGAAGGATTTAAGTTGTTGGGTGATGAACTTGTGAAAAATCGGCACGTTGTTCTTGGTGCTTGATGATTCTTTGCAAGTTGTTGAAGAATTGCTTGAGAGCTCTGGTTGAATGCCAAGTGGAGAGTGAAAAAAAAGTTTATTTCTTCTTCAGATGAGCCTCTATATATAGGCTCAGGAATAGGGGGTTTAAATTTGGTATGATTTGTAATTAATTTGATTTAATTACAAATCAGGATAATTGTTAATCAATCAAGATGATTTGATTATCAATCAGAATAATTTAACATCAATCAAGATAATTGAATATCAATTAAGAAGATTGATTTTGTCTCATTTTGTAAAAGAAAATTTGACTTCTTTTATTACTTTTAGGAAATTACATTAACCCGAAAAGATAAATAATATATTTATTAATTTTTTTTTTGTTGGGTTACCTTTAATGAGCTTGCACATTTGGGTTAGCCCAATTCCTTGACTCATTTGGCAAATTAATTAAGCCCCCCTTGTATTTTTTTTTCTTTTGGTCTTCCACAAATCTTCAAAATGACTAAGCCCATAAATTTTACGTACCAAATATTCATTTGAAAATGTCGACCAAGGTTTGACTTTTAATTATTCAAGATTATTCAATTATCTCAATTAATCAAACGGTGATTAGGCATCGCCGAAACTTTGGTGTCCACACATATGATACACAAAGATTCTGCAATATTTTCTGATTCTTAATTGTGCTTATAATATGATATATGACTGGTTTTGGTTAATGAGCAGATTATTAGATTAACCAACGATGCTTAATGACGTGTCGGATTGTGTATATGTGGGTTTACATTGTTGGTTGACACGATATGGAACATAAAAACATGAGCACCTGCCTACACCATATAAATTTCCTTAAGAGCTAGTAGAATAACAAGGGTGTTTCTATGTTCTTCTTATTCTTATCGGTTTCCACCATTTGTGTGTGTGTGTGTGTGAGAGAGAGAGAGAGAGAGAGAGAGAGAGAGAGAGAGAGAGAGTGAGTGAGTGAGTGAGAGAGGCCAGAGAAGAAGAAGAAGAAGAAGAAGAAGAAAAGATTAAGAAATCAAGAGGGGAGCTAGCTTGACTTAATTGAAGGCTTCAATAGGATACTTGTATGAAAGCCTGGGGTTGAGGTGAGTAACTTTAACACGTAATTTACATGGTTTTGTATATGTTTTACATCCAAATGCAAAAAGTAAGCTTTAATTACAAGTTTTGTTATATGTTATGTACTCCATGGATATTATATGAAAGGTGAACATGTTTGGTTATCTATTAATGGCATCCCTCGACCAAGTTTGCCAGGGGACAGTGCTAAAAGGCTAGGAAGATGTGTTTGTGTTATTGTGAGATAATGCAATAGACGTCTAGCTTATTCGTACCGGGGACGGCCGGTGATGTGAAACAATTCGTGGTGGGATGCGCATTATAAATCTGTTTTTGAAAAAGTTATGAAAATCTTTATGCATTATAAACGGCTTGTGAATTATGGCTTCTTTTTGGAATATGTTAAATGCAAATTGATTTCTTTGAAATGTATTTTGAGGACATCCATGGAAAGTGTGTGAACTATGTGTTAAGCGCTCATACGAGCTTCGGCTTATGTAAAATATTTTTCCACCTTTCAGGCAACAATGAATAGTGGGGTGACATGGTACCTCTTTTGTGGATATGCTATACATGGGAAGGCTTGTAGATATAATGTAGATAGCAAGTTATAGCTCGACTTGTACCTTTGACTTGTAACATTGTATATGGTTTGGGAACTCTGCATCTAAGCACGACTCTGAGATGTATTTTAAGTTCGAGATTCTGATGCGAAGATACTTTGTGGTTTTTTAATACAAATTTCCGTTGTTTAAACTCATGAGTCCCTATTAGTCATCGGTTTAAGTTGTATATATGTTGTGATGTGGCCTTGGTGAGAATTCACTAGCACTTTGTTGTGCCTAACACCTGTAGGGACAGGTTTGGGGCATGACAGATTCACATATATCAAACGGTTCTGAAAATAGTTACACTTGAAGTTATGTTTACAGTTGTATGCATAGACTTACCCACGAGGAAAATGACAATACATGGTTTTTGCAATACAAAAGTACTTTTTTTGTTTTTAAAACTACTGGTGATACTATAATTTAATGTCACTTTGCCTCAATGAAAGGGCCAACTCATGTACTCCATTTTTCACTCAAAACATTAGGGTTGTGATGTCATTTTCCCATTTAGTAGAGTACTCTTAGGAGTGAATCAAAAAATAAAATAAAGGGTAAATTTCACTTACCTCCCCTGAGGTTTCTGACAAATACAGAGACCTCTCCTGATGTTTTTGAAATTTCACTGTCCTCCCCTACTTTAAAAGTAATTGGCAGATACCTCCCCTGCCGTTAAAAAATGACCAACGGTGTTAACTTTGATTGTGAAATGCCGTTAATGCCCTTAAATTCAAATATGACTTTATTTCTTTTCCTTTTTTGAGTTTATATTGCATAAAAATTTGGAAAGGTGAGAAAAAGTAACCAAATTATTTATTTTTTTCTTAAAACTTTCTTTTCTTTGACTCAAACTTATTATTTTTTTAAAATTTTAGTTCCCATTGGATATATTTTTCATTTTGGTAATAAAAACAAGAGTATTAATAACCACTTAAGCCCACTGCTTGCATTGATAGTTTTATTATTATTTTTTTTACTTTTTTTAGGTTTCTTTTTCTTTCTCTAAATCTAAATCTCTAACTCGATTCATTTTTCTTCTCTATAATTATAAAAAATTTACCTATGCGTTCTCTCTTCTTCTTCTTTTCAATTATAGGTAATAGCTATAAAAAAAACTATAAGCATGAAATTTTTTGGATAATTTTTGTAGACCAATTCACTCTGTCCATTTTATAGTGTTTAACTTTTCATTTTGGGTTGTCCTTCATAAGTGTGTGTTTTGAAACGTTAGTGGGTATATTTCCTATTTTGCCTTTAAAATTAACTTCCTTTATAAAAAATTAGTGGGTATTATTACATTGATTAGGGTAAGCAGTGAAAAGTAGATGTAAAAATTGTAAAATTTGATGTAAGAGAAAAAAAAAAGTTAGAATTAAGATGCTACACCTATAATTGAAAAAAAAAAAAGAGAAAGAGAACGCATAGGTAAATTTTTTATAATTATAGAGAAGAAAAATGAATCGTGTTAGAGATTTAGATTTAGAGAAAGAAAAAGTAACCTAAAAAAAGTAAAAATAATAATAATAAAACTACCAATGCAAGCAGTGAGCTTAAGTGGTTATTAATACTCTTGTTTTTATTACCAAAATGAAAAATATATCCAATGGGAACTAAAATTTTAAAAAAATAATAAGTTTGAGTCAAAGAAAAGAAAGTTTTAAGAAAAAAATAAATAATTTGGTTACTTTTTCTCACCTTTCCAAATTTTTATGCAATATAAACTCAAAAAAGGAAAAGAAATAAAGTAAAATTTGAATTTAAGGGCATTAACGGCATTTCACAATCAAAGTTAACACCGTTAGTCATTTTTTAACGGCAGGGGAGGTATCTGCCAATTACTTTTAAAGTAGGGGAGGACAGTGAAATTTCAGAAACATCAAGGGAGATCTCTGTATTTGTCAGAAACCTCAGGGGAGGTAAGTGAAATTTACCCTAAAGTAAAATAAAATTACACTTACGACATTTTGCTACATAACCAATCTAATAGAAAAGGGCTATGGACAATCAATCGTAGAAGATTGCCAACGGGATTGTAGCCCAATGGCATTTCCTGGACCTTCCCTTGTGGAAGGCCGAGGTTTGAGCCCAATCGAGGGCATTTGTGGTTCAGGCTAGGGAAAGTCTTTGAACTCCCTGTGCACTAACTTACTAACTGCGGACTAACCTCACTAATGTATGCCGCTTCAAAAAAAAATTAAAAAACCTTAGGAAGACTAATTTTTTTTCTCCCTAAAACTAGGTTTCATTTTGGGAAATTGCATATATTTTCGAAAACGGAGAAGTGCAAATCTATCAACACATAAATGCAGAAAAGGAACGTTTCTATTTTCTGCACCCAAGAGGCCGAGATAGTGTCACATTCCAACCGTTCAAAATATTATCTTCCCTTGGAGAGTCTTTCAAAATCCGAAACATTAATTGTTGAAATCAATGATTGGGAAACAACAATAGTTGAAATGAACAATTGGGAAACGACACTACGCCCTTGTAGTGCCCAGCCCAGCACTAGGACTCCAAATTCAATGAGGTGCCCACCAAGATATTGAAGGATTAGTTTCCTTCACTTCTTTGGAAATTCTAAAGAAAAAGGAACAAAAAAATGTGGAAAACATAGTAGAATTTTCCTCTTCACTACTTATTTTCCCTTCCTTGCCCCAGTCTCCAAACACAGCATAAAAGGAGCACTGAACTTAAGTCATGCTTGATGAAAAAGAGAATAAAAACCAAGGCATGCAGGCAGAATTTCACAACTCAATATCATCATCATTAAGAAAGCAAAAGGGGAAGTTTCAAGTTTCTAAATTGCAGCAACAAAATACCAACACCATCCATACATTTACACTCCTTGAACCACCTCTAGACCAACCGAAAATTCACACAAAAATACTTTTGCTGCAGACCCATTTCTTTACAGGAATATCTTCATAGCCTTCATAAAAACCACGAACGTTGTAGCTAGAAACCCATATGCCCACCACCTCCAGTTTGATGCAGCATAGCATCTATTTCATCACCATCCTCCATCTCAAGCTATGCATAAAAGATTAACAATACACACAAAAAAACAGTTAGAAACTCATGTTCAATGGAACATCGATGTCCCATACAAGTGGACATTCCGGACTATCCAGAACTTGTATTCGTTTATTTGGGTTAGATATCTAAAAATGATCTATAGTTATCAGTCCTCCAAGTTCAACAAGCAATAAAGAGGATACAAGTCCTTTTCATACTGCGAAACAAATTTTTTTACCTCATCTGGAGTTTGCTCTCCTCGAAGCCTGCGTCCATCAAATAGAAATGCAATGGAGTTGAACTCCACTGACTGTCGGTCACAGTAAGCAGTCATCAGCTTTTTTAGTTGGGTGCTACGTTTGATCCTAAAGAACACTTCATTCCCATCCTACAATAGGCAAAAACCAAATGGGCAGATAAGGTAGGAATGATGCACTACTTTGAAGTGCAAAAAAATTAACATGGATACAGGATTCTGAAGTGTTGTATTTAACTTCAGAACAATACAATTTAGGTGGTGTATGAGAAAGCTTAAGCAAACTGCATCAAAAGCTTAAAATATGTTAGTCACAACAAAATATCTATAGAAAATGAAAACCAGTAGATTCATCACAAATGATATGAGATCTGAGAGACACAGACAAATGATGAAACCAAATATCCAACCCATATTGATTGGACATAATCTGGTAGGTCATCCGCATGTTAACCAGGATTGTGACAAATATACCCGCGTCCACGCAACATAATCTGGTAGGTTTCATGTTTTAAGTTCTGGCAATAAAACATATAACGCTCTTCCACATTTTGGCCAAAATTTTGAGTTATTCCATACTTTTCAAACCCACAATCTTAAAGGCATGCACCACCAACATTGAGTCTGGTTAGTACACTGATTATGCATGGGACGTGACATTTTTCCCCTCCCGCTCTCTCCAATTCGTAGCTCGATGGTTCCAACCTTGACCTTAACTCATCTAGTGCATAAACTAATATAATGGGAAAAAGGGGAGGTAAACTACAAACAAGAAAAAAGGTTCTCACAAAGTCACTGCCAATCACTCTTTTTTGTTCGGTCAAGTATAAAGGGAGAGACAAAGGGTTAACATGATTTCAAACTATGTGAACACGTCCTGAACTTGAAGCCAGTCTTGTATGAGAATTAATCTGTCCTTGTAACAGCATTTCTTCAACAATTAAATTATAAGAACATAAAACAAAGTGATTTAGGCTTGGTTTTCCATTTGCTAAAATCAAGTGGGTGATTTTAGCAAATGAAGTGGGGAGGTAATTTTATCTCCAATGAATCTGGACAAATATTGTGTCCAGATGAGGTGATTTTATCTCCAATGAATCTGGACAAATATTGTGTCCAGATTCATTGGAGATAAAATTACCTCCCCACTTCATTTGCTAAAATCCTCCACTTGATTTTAGCAAATGGAAAACCAAGCCTTAGATTAACTGATTCATTTTTCAACTCAAAGAAGATAACACGAGGGAAAACATGTTTTGGAATTTAAAAGGGACCAGAGAGAAGAAAACAAGTAACATCAATTTTATGGCCTGAGCGTACTGGCAACAGCCAACGTGTGTAGATATTTTTATTTTTATTTTTTGAACAGAACATGGGTAGATAAAAAACACAAAAAATATGAGTTTGAAAGTTAATTTCAAAACAACAGGGTAATTTCCTAAACATAAAGTCACAGATAAATTGTCTCACGCATTAAAAAAATAATAGGAAAATGTAAAAGAAGTCACAATAAAACAACATAATTGCTTTCGCCTGAATAAAGAGTGAAAATTTCATTGACATGTTCCTTTCATGTCATTGAGAATGTCAATGATCCCTAAAAAACTCTTAAAAATCAGAAGGCAAGAATTACACGTCACTTCCAAAACAATTACTTTGACAGACAAATCAGCATAGCCACAACTCTGCTTTATGCATGATATTACCAAAACCTTCCACGGTTAATTAATGATGGCAATGAAGTTCATGTTAGAATTTAGACACATCACTCAATAATCTAAATTATACTTGTAACATCTTATCAATCCACAACCCATTAGGAAGGAAGTCAAATGAACAGCAATTGAAAACTAGTGCAATTCAAGGATAAAGACATACATTACACAGTACAAAACAACTTCTTCTTGGTAAGATTCAATTCAAAGGAGGCCAGGAGATTGGAGGGTGGAACTTAATTGGTAATTGTGATGATCTATTTGAAGTCCAATATGCACAAACTTTCTCATGCTGCATCTCTTTATCAAGTTTGGCTGCAAAGCAATGCAAGGGTTTTTGGTAGAGGTATAATAGATGCTCAGGGGGTGGTCTCTGCAGTCCATTGTATCGTTTGAGCCAGAGCCAGTTCTTGGAAGAATTTTCCTCAAAGCTTGGGAAATGTTTGGCTTTGTCATCAGCAGAGTATTCCTCATAGATTTTTAGGGAATAGTTAGCATGTAAATGGTACAGAGTATGAAGCTTGTAGTTTGTAGATGGTTGAAGGTTGGAGCTGTCCAGTGGCGGACGCAAGATTTGTACATAGTGGGGGCTCAAACCAGTGTATGTCTAATGTGATAACAAAAATCATAGTTTACACTTAAGTATTTCTATCAGTAGATCCACCCTTGGGTATATTTACATAGCAATCATTTCATTTTACACCCGCGACCAAAAAATTGTTGCCAACTTAGAATTATAGGGAATTTTTTCCACACAGACATTTAACTTTTTTTTTTAATAAGATACTTGCAGGGGCCAATCTTATATAACTTCTCTTAATTAACCTGAAAAACTAGTAGTAAATTTTTTGAGATTATTTGAAGTTGTGCAGGGGTATCAACCCTGCAACCTTGGGGGTGGTAAATCTGGTCGAGACAAATCAATTAACCACTGCAACAACCCCTTAGGGTTAAAAGTCTGTTAGATTCCTAGTAGCCCTTAAATTTTCTCACAGAAACAATACGTTATCTTAAGTAGCTACAATTAAGCCCAACAATTGTTCCATTCATTCAACTGAAAACGAATACTCAAACGATATACCAAACATTCAACAGGCGCATAACCCATTCAACAAAACAACAGAACAAAATGCAGAACGAAACTGGTATAAAAAGCATTTGCGCAAACATAAATATATGAGATTATATGTATCTATACCTGGCCTTTGACCTTGAGGTTAATGTGTTGATCGTTCGGCTTCTTGTCTTCCTCCGACGCAACACCGCCTGCCCTACCAGGGGTCGAAGACATTTTCGGGGGGGTCGCAGCCATTATCAGTGCGTTCTAGGGTTTTTCTCTCTCTGTGTCAATCGGAAAACGGGAAGGACGGTGTGGGTATAGAAGGGAACGGAAAGGGTTTATATATACTCGCTTTCTATGCGCTTCGATACTATCGCCACTTCATTTGTTTATACTCGCAGTTGTAAATAAATTCAGGGGTAGTTAGGTCTTTTTATTTTGAAGAGAAAAAAAAAATCACTGTAAGATTTACTTATTTTTTGGTTTCAATCAAGTTTTTTTTTTTTTGTTTGCATTTGTTAGTTTCCGTGAAATTTTCACGTGTTTTAATTTGTCTCAACGCGAGAAATCGAAAAAAATAAAATTTATCCCACTTTTTTGAGAAATAACTAACAAAATCTACCTTGCTTAATTGAGAAAGAGTGCCAAAATCAATCTATATATATGGAGTTGATTTTAGTACCAAAGAGTCCCAAAATTATTTTTCAAAAACTTTCTATACATGCCCTCCATCTTAATTTGTTGGGCATGTTTCCTATTTTGGACTTCTCAAAAAATAGTTTATATTTCATAATCTATAATGTTTTTCTTCTGATTTCAAAATCTTTCTTTAACAAAATTAATCGAGATCTATCAAAAAATATTTTATATTCAATATAATAAATATTATAAATTAAAAAATATAAAAAAAATTTAAAGACACCCAAAAAAAGAAACAAACCTAACAAATTGAGACAGTGGGCACACTATAAGCACACAGAAAGAAAAAAAACACACGCACTCTAGTGCACCTTTTACAGTTTTCAATACATTTACACTTATTTTTACACATTTTTTTAAACTTTTACATAAGCCCACTAGACACATGTTACATTTAAAAATTCTCATTGTAGCAAACCTACATAATTCAGTTTTAAATGTTTTATCTTAACACACACACATACATATTCTTTAAAATTGTTGTGGTGGCGACTGTCTACTATTGGTTACATTATTGATTTTCACGCTCGCGTTTTCGCACCTGCACACACGTATATATACGTGATCTAGGGGTGCAAACAGAATTTACTCAACGTTGCCCATATAATCAAAGATCTCAGAGGTCTAGCAAGCGAGTACATGTCGCGAGTACACATGACGAGAGTGTGCACTGGTTTTATCCCTTGTGTCATGAATGTGGTGTGACCTTTGGCGGGGAAAAACTACATTGAATTCGAATTTGGATTCCGGGGAAACACACATGACAACGACTGACTTTGACCGGAGATAAAAGGGAGTTTAAAAGCAGAGGATCAGATCAGTCCAATTATTAGTTCGGTGGCGTAGCGGATTTGCTTGTTACACAATTGATTAGATTTCGACTTCTAGATTAGGATCGTAAGAAACTGATTTCTTGTGACATGGCGTAGATAGCCTGCCCCTTTTTTTGCTGGTTGGACGATAAAGGGTAGGACCGCAAACGAGCTGAGCTTTGTTATGTTCAAGTTCGGCTCGTTTGTTTAACGAGCCCAAAACTCAAACTTGAGCCCGAATTGGTTGTAAACAAGTCAAACCAAACTAATTTATTTAATGAGACTCTTTAAATCAGCCGAGCCTATAAAGCGAGTCTAGCTTTTACGAGATGAGCTCGGCTCGTTTAATTAACGAGCCCAAAACTCGAGTTAGAGCTTGGCTCGATTAGTAAACGAGTTGAGCCGAGTCCAGCTTTGCCTTAACAAGTCAAGCCGTAAATAGTTCGACTTATTTGCAACACTAATCAAAGATGTCTGAGTTAGCTTACGTGTACTCAAATTCAAATTATCTAGGCTTACAACTCATCTCCTTTTTCATTTATGGTGAGTTTCCCAAATGAGAAAAATATATGTTAAAATCTCAGCCTTTTTGGAGTTTTGGATCACCAAGTTACCCATATTTTGAGTTGATTCTTTGCAAGGCCGTAGAGAAAAAATTTAAAATTTATTTAACGGCTCGGATTATTTCCGTAGACTCCAAAAGTCATTATACATTTCCTGGGCACTGTATCTTCTGTACCTGTAGCTTTTCCGAAAACAAAAGCAGAGAATCAAATTGACGGCTGGTAATGGTGTAGGAATCTGACGGCTGGTAATGCGTGGATGCCTGGTTTCAACGGTGGGTGTGGATTGCGGAGTCGTTTTCTCGCTTTTTGTCTGTGGATTTTTCTGATTCTGCTTGGACTTTTGTAGGATTTTCCATTACTACTTGTTTGGATTTTTCATAAATGGAAAGTAAAGATTCTTCCTTATCCACATATTAGCACAGTTCGCAACGAAAGTGTAAATATCACCGACACCCCCCCATGTTTCCCTTAAGTACAGATGCTTCCTTCACGTTTGGAAAATAATTTTCGCCCACTTGAGGTTTCGTGCTGCATTTCAATTACGCCCTAAGTGTTAGTCGATGATTAGGTCAATTGTTAAACCTTTTGAAATACTCGTATCAACTATAGAATTTTTTTAAAAAAAAAAAAACATGTGTACACCGCCTATTAGTGTGCACTAAATGCGCATATAGATTACGTGAAATCCACCTCATAGTCTCGTACAAATGAGCTAAACCGTTTAATTTTGTTTAAAACGTATTTTTAAGAGCCCTTAAAAAAATCAACTTAGTTGAATATCGGTAAAGACTCGATCAACTCATTCAATTTTTGGTCTATGAATTTGCAGGACAAAAAATTGAATGACTTGACCCAGCCTTTTACTAATATATGATTAAGTTGATTTGTTTGAGACTCTAAAGTGGATCCTACACGACCTTGCATTTGTTGTACACCAATTCCTGTACTCATAAGTTTTTTGATAGTTAAAATAGGCATTTTGAAAAGTTAAATAGTTGGCCTAATTGTAATTCATCAATTCCCGTTTGTTTTTCTCAATTGAATTGCAATTAAACTTGACCCAATCTCATGATTTTAATGTTGACACAGGACTCGAAAATTAAGGAAAACCCTTCCATTTAGCAGCACCTTAGGATGACATAGCCTTAAAGCGGAGAAACGGGGATTTAGTATTTTCTGAATCCTTATGTAAGGAACTGGGTTAGGGGAAAGGATCAACATTTATATATTTCACTTATTTTATTTTATTTAACTTAAGATTCAAAAAAGTTATTTCTTACCCAAATCATTGTGATCAATATGAATTCCATTCTAACAACTTTATGAACAAAATCACGAAGAAAGTGTGACCAATTAACCAATCACTGAATTGAGTATTTTGTTCATGTTAAACAAATGAGAGCAAAAAGTTTAACTTGTTATTGATCCCAAAGTACGTATATGTACTAGTTACAATAGATAGCATCAGTTACAACAGATAAGGATAAAAATCCTTGTATCAAAAAGATAAAGAAAAGGGATAAACATAAAAGAGATAGGGATAAACATAAAAGAGATAAGCTACAACAACTAAGTATCCAACTGCTTGGTATGTGGTTGACGGTGTGAGGAGGAATAGTTATCAAATGCTTGACATGTGATTTCCAACACGCCCCCTCAAGCTAGAGAGTGCAGATCCGAAAACTCCCAGTTTGGACAAAAGGAACAAAAATTGTTCTCGACCAAGTGGCTTGGTGAATATATCAGCTAGTTGGCACCGAGACGGAATGTAAGCAGTAGAGATAAGACCTGATTGGATTTTTTCCCGAATGAGATGACAATCTAACTCAATATGCTTTGTACGTTCATGAAAAACAGGATTAGCAGCAATATGGAGAGCAGCTTGGTTATCACAGTGTAGTTCCATGGGCTTGGGATGAGATACACCAAGATCAGTGAGAAGACACTTGAGCCACGTTAACTCACATGAAGTCGTGGCCATTGATCGGTACTCGGCTTCAGCTGAAGAGCGTGCAACAGTGCTTTGTTTCTTTGTACGCCATGAAATTGGGCTTGCACCAAGAAAGGTTATATAACCAGTGGTGGAGCGACGAGATGTGGGACAACTTGCCCAATCCGAATCAGAATACGTTGAAAGTTGCAAATTGCATGTACTTGGCAATAAAAGCCCATGATTAAGAGTACCTTTGAGATATCTTAACACTCGGTGGGCCGCATCAAGGTGTGACTTACCAGGCTTGTGCATGAATTGGCTTAGCATATGAATTGAGTATGTAAGATCGGGCCGTGTTATAGTTAAGTAAATTAGCCTGCCCACGAGACGCCTGTAAGACTCAGGATTAATAAGAGGAGATTCATCATTAGCCACAAGACGAAGGTGCTGCTCCATTGGAAATGGTGCAGGTTTGGAATCAAGAAAGCCAGTATCTTTGAGAATATCTAAGAGATATTTCCTTTGACTTAAAAACAAACCTGTAGCAGATCGAGCAACTTCAATTCCAAGGAAATACTTGAGTAGACCCAAATCCTTGATGCGAAACTTGGAATTTAAGAATGATTTGAGATGGTTGATGGTGGCATTATCATTCCCTGTGATAATCACATCATCCACATATACTAGGACTGCAGTATAATAAGAACCATGGGAAGAAGTAAACAATGAATAATCTACAACAGATTGAATAAAACCAGCTTTTTTTAGTGTTGTAGAAAATTTCTCAAACCATTGTCGCGAGGCTTGTTTCAAACCATATAAAGATTTTTGAAGCCGACAAACCAAATTCTTCCCTTTCGGATTATAACCTGGAGGTGGAGTCATGTACACTTCCTCATGTAAATCACCATGGAGAAATGCGTTGTTGACGTCTAGTTGATGCAAGGGCCATTTTCTTGCTGAAGCAACAACAAGTAAGCAACGAACAGTCACAAGTTTTGCGACCGGTGCAAACGTCTCATGATAATCAAGACCTTTAGCTTGTGTAAATCCCTTGGCTACAAGCCTTGCTTTGTACCTTTCTACAGAGCCATCAGAACAAAATTTCACCTTATACACCCATTTACAGCCGATGGGCCTTTTACCAGGAGGTAAAGGCTGTAGGATCCAAGTTTGGTTCTCCTCAAGTGCCTTAATTTCTGCTACCATGGCTTCTCGCCAATGGGACTGTTGGACAGCTTGATGAAAATGAACTGGTTCGGTATGAGAAGAAATGGCTGACAAAAAAACTTGATATTTTTTGGTGAAGACACTACGAGAAAGATATGTAGTCATAGGGTATAGATTACCTGAAGGAGTAGAACCAAAAGAAGCTTGATCTGATTGGGTTGAAATGGGAGCTGGGCAACTTGATGGAGTGGCATTACAAATGAAATCATCTAAGTAAGCAGGTTTATGAGTGACACGCTGAGAACGTCGGACACCATGTGGAGTACCAACATTGTCAAGGGCATGATCACTAGATTCCTGAACTTGTGGATCTAGGACTTCATTTTCCAATGGCATCTGACTCAAAGGTAAATAGGTACTCACATCCATTTGGGATTTTGCAATACCCACATCAACATCTCCATGATCATGTTGTGTAGGAAAAATTGGAGGAATGTGATCAATTGATGGAGAAGATGCAAATGGGAAAATATTTTCATGAAAAATTACATCCCGACTAGTGATATTTTCCTAGAGATGAGATCAAACAAACAATATCCCCGTTGTCCAGATGGATAACCAACAAAAATGCAGCATTTAGATCTCGGATCAAATTTGGTTCGGTTGTCATCTTTGTTATGGGCATAACATAGGCACCCAAAAACCCGAAGATGATCATATTTTGGTTTAGACTGAAGAAGCATTTCATGTGGAGTCCGTCCAGAGAGGATATGAGTTGGGGTACGATTGATCAAATATGCAGCAGTTAAAACACACTCTCCCCAAAAGGTTTTAGGTAAGCTAGCTTGAAATCGCAAGGCACGTGCCACCTCTAAAAGATGGCGATGCTTTCGCTCTACCACCCCATTCTATTGAGGTGTCCCTACACAGGAAGATTGCTGGAATATCCCTTGCTCTAGGAGTAAATTATTCATCGGATCAGAGAAAAACTCACGGCCATTATCACTACGAACTTGTTTAACTTGACAATGATATTGGGTTTTAACCATAGCAAGAAAAAGTTTGAGAAAGAAATAGGTTTCAGACTTGAATTTCATGAGGTATACCCAAGTACATCAAGAAAATTCATCGACAATGGTCAAAAAATAATGAGCGCCAGAATGGGAAGGAGTAGAATATCCACCCCATATGTCACAATGAATCAAATCAAAAGCGGAAGCACTTCTACTACTACTAGTAGGAAATGGAAATCTGGTTTGTTTGGCTAAAATGCAAACATCACAAGACTTCTGGGAACATAAAGAAGAATTTAAAAAAGATGAAGACAAATACGATAAACATTGTTGAGAGGGATGTCCTAGACGTTGATGCCAAATTCCTAAGTCCAATCCACAATATGCTGGTAGAGCAATTTCCTTTTTAGATGGTGGAGTATAATGATAGAGCCTATCTCTCATTTCACCCATTCCAATCAGCTTCTTCGTTCTCAGGTCCTGGAAGACACAAAAAGAAGGAAAGAAAATAGCAGCACAATTCAAAGAATTAGTGATTTTGCTAATAGAAAGAAGGTTGAAGTTAAAAGTAGGCACACAAAGAACTTCATCCAAGGTAATGGTGGGTGAAAGGAAAGACTTCCCTGTATGAGTAACAGGTGTACTAGAACCATTTGGAAGACAAACAGGTTTAGATTGTGAGTTTTCAACCACTTCCGAAAGCGAAGATAAATTTGGTGTGAAGTGATTTGACGCACCAAAATCAATAATCCAAGAAGTTGAGGATGAGTGCAAGGTATTATTACAAAAGGGGATACCTGCAAAATTGGCAACAGAGGGCTGTCCAGCAGAATTCAGGAGAGACAAAAGTTGTTTATACTGACTCTCCGTTAGTTGCTGCAGAGGTAGTTTTGAAGAGGATACGTTAGAGATGCACTACTTCGGGTGGGCTTAGATGTAGATGCTGCTGCAACTTTAGGTGGCCCAACTTTGCTAGACCCTTGTGTGCGTGACTTTGGATGCCATGAGGGATAGCCATGAAGTTCAAAACATTTGTTACGGGTATGTCCTGTCCCACCACAATGATCACAAAACATTTGAGACTTTTGTTTTTCATTGATTGTTGGTGAGCCTTTGAAAGAGTGAGGGCGTGACGCAACCAGTGCAGCAGCATCAATTGTTGCAGTTGGAACATGAAGGCTTTTCTGCTTTTCTTCTTGTTGAACCAAGGCATAGACCTTGTTCATGTTTGGCATTGGTTCCATTGTAAGAACCTGAGTCTTCAATGTTGCAAAATATGCATTAAGACCCATAAGAAACTGATAAACTCGTTCTGATTGCAAAAGAGTTTGATACTCTTTACTTGCTCCACAAGTAAAAGTTGGTATCTTAGTGTAAGATGCCAACTCATCCCACAAAGTCTTCAAAAAAGTGTAATAAGAACACACAGGTTGTTGTTCCTGATGAGATGTGGCGATAGACCTTTTCAACTGAAAGATTCTTGGGCCGTTTCCTTGCGAGAACCTATCTTCAAGATCCGTCCACACTTCATGAGCAGATTCAGCATAACTAACGCTGTTTGCAATATCTGGGTTTAGACTATTGAGCAACCAAGATATTATCATATTGCTACAGCGTTCCCAAGCCACTACGGAAGATGCGGGTGATTCTGGTTTAGCCAAACTCCCATCAACAAAGCAAGGCTTGTTTTTTGCTGTAAGTGCTATTTTTACAGCACGTCTCCATGACGGAAAATTATCTCCAATTAGTTTTTGGGAAACCAAAACCATACCAGGATGGTCTGAGGGATGAAGATAGTATGGAGAGGAGTAATCAATAATTTCAGAGGTTGCCCCATCCTTTCCTTTTGCAGACGAGATTTCGACACCCGTCATGATTATTCAAGAAATGAACAATTGTGCGTGCAAAAAAAAAAGAAGGGAAAGAAGGCAATTAAAATAACTGGTATTGCTCTGATACCATGTTAAACAAATGAGAGCAAAAAGCTTAACTTGTTATTGATCCCAAAGTACATATATGTACTAGTTACAATAGATGACGTCAGTTACAACAGACAAGGATAAAAATCCTTGTATCAAAAAGATAAAGAAAAGGGATAAACATAAAAGAGATAGGGATAAACATAAAAGAGATAAGCTACAACAACTAAGTATCCAACTGCTTGGTATGTGATTGACGGTGTGAGGAGGAATAGTTATCAAGTGCTTGACATGTGATTTCCAACAGTTCATTAACCATTGACTGGCGTCATTGAAATGCAACACCAAATCTCAAGGGGCCAAAATCATTTCACTTGGAGGGGGAACTGTACTTAAGGAAAAATCATTTCTCAAACGTGAAGGGGCAAATTGCAGTTAAGGGAAACCTCGAGTGGTGTCAATGATATTTACTATTATTTTAGCCATGGCATCATATTCATCTTCCAGGTTTTTTTCCATAGGCATGGGATTCCAATCTAACTTTGATGTTTAATTTTTTCTGATAGGCAGAAGGATAATGGAGTGATATATATACATTGAAAGTGGAATAGGGATATGTACACATTAAATGGGTGTTCCACTAACTCATCTTTTTGAAAAAATGAATTTTCAAGGTTTTTTATGTGATGCGTTATGAGAGAATGATATGTCTCAGTGTTTTGAAAAAAACAATTTTTTGTTAGTAGAACACCCCCAAGTTATTTTTATTTTTGTTTGTTGGGGTAAGCTTTACAGAATAAAGTGGAATAATTCGACTCTCTAAAGTTATATGCTTGTTTGACTGGTGGGAGAGTATCTCTCTAATCCATGAAAATGGAGCGAACCGTCTGATTAGTCCATATATGGATCCTTCCCGAACTCATTTTGATGATTATAATTTAGAGGTTGTCGATAACATTAACATCATAAAAAATCAGGTTTATCTAATAATACTGTTTGATATTTATAACTTCAATATACATTTGTCTTGTGATGATTGGAGTAAATGGGTTTTACTTTGATATTTTAATCTTCTTATGTTCTAAAATAAATGCGCTTAGAAATTAAATCGAACGATATCGGATCAACCTAATTTTTTATTTGACTATTGTTCTCGATAAGCTTTAGAACATGAACGTTTTAGATAATCAAAGTGGGCCCTTAAGATGAAGATACCATGGACCAGCATGTAAGAATAGATCTTTTTCGGCCCACATAAGTATAAGGTTGTGAATGGATGGGCCTGGTCCTGATGTCACGACGCTCCATATTCTTCTCCGTGCGACTCTGAGCAACGTGGGCCGAAACGAACTCTCCAAAGACTCAAAGAGTCCATTAGAGTCAACAAATTAAAAATTTTACAGAAGTATAAAATCGACTTTTATTATTAATTTTTTATTTTTATTTTTTTAATCATTCAGTTGATTAAATAATTCATTAATTAAAAACTATTGTCACAGAGCCAAAATGAAATAAAATAATATAAAACATTCCATGTTTATATGAATGCAGAACACACAAAATTCCATTTTTTGCAATGCCATGATTTTCTAGTCCAAATCTTCTATATGATCCTCGACCTCATGTGAAGCGCGAATACTTGACACCTCACACATTTACCAAACCAACGGCTCAGATTGCACCTTTTTTTTAAAAGAAAAAAGGAGAGAAAAAATAGTGTTGTTTAGAGTCCGAACAAGAAGAATGAAAAAAAAAAAAAAACAGTGCCCAAAAATGCTTGTAAAACCTCAAGCATATAAACCCTTAAGATTTGGGGGAGGCAATTCTATCCTCTAGATTAGTGCTTCAAAAAAAAAAATTATTGGCGCACAAATTTCAAAACCCGACACCCAATTTTTCCACAGTGAGGAAGTACGATTGAACATCTTTTTCCAGTAGGGCCATCTCCATTTTCTGGTAGTATCCCAATAGGCGGTAGAGCGTCGAACATGACTTGTTGATTGAGAGAGAGAGAGAGGTTTCGGGTTTGCAACAACTGATTTGGGAGAGGACAAGCTTATCCTAAGGAGATCGAAATTCTTCAGTGCCGAGCGGGCACTATCCTACGTGGTGCCTGAGCACACATCTCGGTGCCTGAATACACATCTCGGTCATCCAAAGCATCTAGACATCCCAAATTTTAGAGAGAGAGAGAGAGAGAGAGAGAGAGAAGCCATTTGTGTCTCTTTCAATGAAAGTTCGATCTCAAACGTTGGTTTAGTAAATGGGTGAGGTGTTAAGCATTAACACGTCACCTGAGAAGATCAGGTATTCAAGTGAGAAAGTTCGCATGAGAGGATCCTTGACTCATGATTTTCACTCGAGGTGGTAAAAAAAAGTAACTTCGTTAACTACAACCAACATAGAGAACTCAGCTGTACCTACCTATCAAAATGTACAAATACCAACAACATCCCTGCATAAGTACCGTAACTGCGGCGGGTTAATTTTTTAGATGAAACTTGAATACAGAACTATACAACTCTGAAAAAGGATATGTCCGTAGTTGGATTCCGCAGCGAAAACCATAAAATCTTCCTCATTATCTGGTCTTTTTACAAGGAGCAGGACTAACCATATCATCTTCTCTTATCCGTTTCTTACCATGACTGGTTGAACTGCACCGGAACTGGGTATTTGAAATCAATCTGGATAAACTACTTTCACCTGAATCAGAATCTGAAAAGGACCGATAAAAATGAGTTACTCGATGGAGAAACTAAGATTTGAAAACATCAAAACAGTACCAACCCACCCCGCAATATCAGCCAAAAGGTTGGGAAGCAATGGTTCTGAACTAGAAATTAGAAACCAAAGCATAGGAAAACAAAACAAAGAAAAGAAGTGATGGGAGCTACTAAAAATATCAAAAAGCCACGGGTACCTGAGTTAGTTCCGGTCATTTTTATCCTCTTCAAAGGGTTGACATCTTCCAAACATTGGTTTCTCTTCAGTCCAAAACCATCACCTCTGGTAACTTCTCCCTCCGTGTCAATATACCCTGAACCATAGAAGCTAAAAAATAGTTAAAACGATTCCTCTTTCCATTCAAGAGATCCTCAAATACCACAGCTTGAACTCGCTTCAGCTCTATTATCTATATCAATTCATAATATATATGGACAGCAGGAAACTATGTTTATATCATTGCTATCGTTTATTTTGGGGAGCCGACGAGGATTCTTATTTGAATAGTCAAACATGTGTACAACATGAATAAAGCATATTGTCTGTCTACAGATTGGGAGACTTGCTTATTCCTCAGTAATCCAGAATCCAAAGTATGCAGTGGGATGTGACTTGTGAGGTATAGCAAAAAATCATGGAAATAGGCAGAAACTAAACACTAATGAAGTAAAATGCAGGAATATCAAGATTCACTGATACATCTATCACCTCTGATCAGCGTGATTACCTGAGCTGCACTCCTTTAGCTTTTTACTCTTGAGAAAGTTGCCATCTTCAAGCTGTGGTCTCATGTTTATATTGCAACTTGGGCGTTCAATTGCATAGCAAATCCCATTTTCTTCATTTGCTTGTTCATGTGCTCCTGGAGAACCACAACATATTACTCCCATGATTATCAACAAATGTGCGTGATACTATTAGTATGGTATCAGAAGGTGGAGCGCAAACAGATAGTTTCCAATAAACTTTTAAACGCACATGAAAAGTACCGGTTATATCAGACTTGTGCTACAGTAACATTCGAGACAAATCTTGATAACCAAACCATAGTATTCTCTGATTAGCATAATAACAGAGAATCAATTTTTCTCAGCAGAGTTAGAACCCGTGAACATTAACAGGAAACCCTCTTTTGAGTCAATAAGAATAAAATGACATGATCTTTTAGCTTAGGCAAACCTAGTCAAACACTAAAAGGCAAAAGATAGGGCAGTCATACCTATTGGACTGGCTGGCATCACTTAACTCCCTCAGTTTCACAGGCCACCATGGCACCCTTGCTCCTCTCTCCTCATATCCTATCATCTCCTTAAAATATCGTGTCCTTTAGTTTACATTCTTCCAAATTCTCTTTAGTGAGTGTTGAAACTGAAGAACGACATGAATTTGCCAATGGACCTCCGAACACCGAGAAGGAGAAGACATCTTTTTCACATTCCACAAGATAGGAAACAACAAAACCAATACTTTATAGACACAAGGACTAAATTGTAGGAAAAATTGGTTGGACTACCAGAAAAAAGTCTTACTACAAAGTCAAGAGTGCATTCAATAAGGAACATAATTGCATCTTGATACATCCTAACGGTAAGGCCTAATTTGGCCTAAAAGTAAAAACCGGATTATTGGTTTTTTTGTTTTGTCTTTATTCAATTTTTTTTTTCATTTGTTAGTTTCTCGATAATCCACCTATTTTGACTTTATTAAAAAAAAATTGAGTTTTGACCACAATTTTATACTCGTTAGATTCGTCTCGTCGAGAGGAATCCATAAACCACAAAATCTTGACGAGAAACTAACAAATGAATTTTTTTTTTTGAATAAAGACAAAACAAAAAAACCAATAATCTGGTTTTTACTTTTAGGCCAAATTAGGCCTAAGCTAGTTGAGCTCCGAGCTCGTATAGTCGTATGTCATATCTTGCTGTAACTAAATTGATGGACTCCCAATCCTGTACAATCAATCTAGAAATCAAATGGGCTTCTGTAATATTCTCTAGATTTGCACTGATAGCGACATATGTGCAAGGGCGTGTGAGAAGGCAGAGTTGTGAAGAAACAAAGTAGGGCTAAAATGTGTCTCTCAGTTCAAAAAAAAAAGAAAAAAAGAGGAGGGCTACAATGCCAGTACAAAAAAATGAAAATGCAATGCAGCTAAAATCATATTAGCTGAAAATCCCCCAATCAAGCATTTTTCGATTCTGTTTTCCGAAGTTGATTGACGGAAAATCCTATTTTCATTCAGCTCCAAATCTTTACTTTAATCAATGCCCCCATGCACTTGTCATGCCCCATTTGCTTAGTTACTTGAATAACAAAGCTTGCAAGTTCAAAATGCAACCCTTATCTTCAATTTTAGAACATAGGATGAACTGCTATGGGATGAGTGCCATATGATCTAGTTCTAAACCAACATGCAACAATGTATATATTGGGTGAACCATGTAATCCTTGTGTGTCTGTGCTTTCGATTAATCTATTTTCCGCGCTAGTTTCTGCAAATTCTTAACTAGTAACAACAATAATTAAATTGTCAAAAAGCAAAATTTAACCTAATACTCTTCCTATAACTAACAACCAGAATTAATTCATATTTGCCTACATTCTATCCAGAGCTGATTAACACCAAACCCCAAACACCTCAAGTTCGAGCTCGTGTTTGCTCATTAAAAGTTCATTCAAGATCAATTAATATATAACATATAAAAACCAAGCTTAAACATATTTTTGAAGTTTGTTAAGCTATTGAACCAAATTACGATCCAAATTACTCGAGATTAATTCGTGATTGGCTCAATTAAAGCTCGTTCGTCTCGCAAACAAGCGAAGCTCGAACATAATCCTAATTTTCAAAGCTCGTTTTCAAACCAAACCAAGCATGCAAACGATCTAACACGTTCGGTTTGTTCAGTTCGTTTATCAGACCTAATTCTAAATTTCTAATCTCAGCCAAAACAGAACAAACCAACAATTTACAATTTCCTTCGCTTTTTCCCCCACCGTTTCTCACCAACCAAACAGTATCAACAATACAAAGAAAAAACGCCACGACGGTGAAGCTTGAAACTACTTACTCTTATTTCCCACTCTCAATAGCTTGCCGTCGACGATCAGCGCGCTGGAGTCGGTATCTCCGGTAGACAAACCACGTGAGGAGAAGAAGGATATGAGAGACTTCCACGTGACCGACGACGCAATAAGATCGACTCCTCTGCCAATGAAGTGGCCGTTGAGCTTCAACGTGGCCGGGTCGAGCCCGAATGCCCGGGATATGGACCCGATGTCGAGCCTCTGTTCTTCGCAAGCCACGAATGGTATTGCCTTTGAGAGTGATGGGCAGTACAGCTTGATCGCTCTTTTTCTCTCTCCTTCCATCTCTCTCTCTCTCGTAAGTGATGACTCTGGTCTGTGATTTCGGTATCTCTCTGTTTCTTCGAAGTTCCGATGAATTCTGGAAGTCTGAAAGGCTTTTTTGTCTCCACAGTGCTGCTTGTTGTCGGGGGGCTTCTAATAAATACTACTATAGTACAATACTATGGTTAAATTACTTCGTCCCAAAAGTATTTGAACCCCTTATACCCGCGCCGACGTTGAGTTTATACAGCTGTCCGATTATCTCGATTCTCATATAGGTCCACTCGAAATTCGATTTTGAGAATGATGAACAGCTTAGATCGATCATTTAGGACCCACAATAATGTCCCTGACGCTATCAATACGTGATCAATGTACACAGTTAGTGGAAAAGGAATTATTGAAAGTATGTATAGATTGGGTAATTTGCACCAACCTCCCTTGAGGTTTTGGGCAAAATCCATTGTGCAACTGTCAACTAATTACACTAACCTCCCTTGAATGGGACAGAAATCTCAACTCTTTTAATGCCAATGTTCTAGAAATCGTTAGGTACTACTTGGATGGAAGATGGGCTTTCAGCGGCTGACTAATCGGAAATTTCAACTCCGTTATACTATTGTTCTAAAAACTACCAAGAGCTAGTCTGGCGGGAAGCAGTTGACTAATTGGCGGCTTAGCACCTAGGCGCCGACTAATAGTTGGGTTTTAAGCTAGATGACCGAATTTTAGAACAGAGGTTACTACCCAATTTATGAAAGTTCAATTGTGTGGTTTCCAAGGAAAGGTTCTATACTTAGGGGTGGTTTAGGCAAATTGAAAAAACTAGTTTTTTTGGTTTTGTCCTTATTCAATTTTTTTTTGTATTCGTTAGTTTTCGGTCGATTTTTTTAAGTTTCTTGACTTGTCTCGACGAGAGAAATCTAAAAAGTATAAAATTATTAGTCAAACTTAAAGTTTTGTGAATAAAGACGAAAAATAATCCAAAAAACCTGATAAGCCAAGAAACTACAAAAAATTGACCAAAAACCAACAAATGCAAAACAAAATTGAATAAAGACAAAACCAAAAAATCAAAAAACTAGTTTTTTCAATTCACCCAAACCAAGTCTTATTGAACTCTGTTGTTCAAAATCCTCCACCGTGAATTTTTTTATTAGTTAATGGGCTTTGTTATTTAACTGATAATTTTACATTTACTTCTGTTTGTATTGTAATATGTGCTTCTCATACGAATTACTAATATTTTTTTTGCTAAATTAAGACATGTAATAGTAACTTATTAACTTTTAGATAAATTAGAGGGGGTTTCACCCAAAAAATGAAATTAATCATTTACCCTAAATTAAGCAAATTGCTTTTTTTTTTTAATGAAATTTTTATTAGATTGGCGTCATGCTTTTCAATTTTTTATTTCTCTTGAATGAATTTTTTATTAGATTGGTATCATACACGCTTGGAAGAGTTAAAGAGAAGGGCAAGATGGCCATTTAGAAGGATAAGTAAGAAAATATCATCATTTACCGCGAAGAAAGTAGACGGAAGCCTAAGAAATATTATCAAAAGAATAATGATAGAGACACATACTTTGTGCCACACTCAACCACACCCCATTCACATGGGATGTGGGATCTACACGGGTTCACATGTGGGGCCCACACCTCATGTGACTAGGGGTATGGTTGGGTGTGACACAAAGTATGTAGCTCTAGCATTTTTGTTATCAAAAGTAGGGGAGTGCAGAGCATTTTCAGAAATCTTAAGACTCTGTTTGGAACTTGAGGATGGAAAGAAAATGAGAGAGAAAATAATAATAAGGAAAATTTAAGGAAAAATTAGAAAGAATTTAGAGAAAAAATCATACTTGTTTTTTAAACTTTCCCTTCTATTTCTTTAGAACAAGGAAAAATTTTTTTTAAAATTTTTCATCACCTTTCCTATCCATCCCTAAGTTCCAAACAGAGCTTGGGGAGGTTTCTGAATTTGTAAGAAACCTCAGGGAGAGGAGGGAAGGTAAGGTAACGGAAATTTAATTATTTTTTTCAGCACAACGTACAAATAACGCGGGAGAAGAAACCAGAGCGAGAATCCCCCCAAAACCAGAAAACCAGCTCCAAGGGTTTCGTTTCGATCCTGTAAAGAATCGGCATCTTCGATGGCGGTGACCTTCTCTTCAAGTTTATCGTTGTTCCTCTCTTTTAGGGCTTCTCAGAAGTCCATCGAAGAGCTTCCCCGACTTCATTCAATCGTCACTTCTCCTTACAGTTTCGCCGTATCAATTCAGGACGTCCCAATACTGCCTTCAATTCTCATTTTACACCTATGGGTACGCTGAATTTACTTTTTATATATTTTTCTACTCACAAAAGCTTCATCTAGTGCGGATGACTCTAATGGGGTTTTAATAACTCAGGTGTCTTGGGCTAGCTTGTGCGCACATAAGATTAGAGATCAATTGCATTGTCCACTGGTTGTATGTAAAAACTTGACGAAATTGAATTTGATATAGGGTTGAATCGTGCCCTGGAATGAGTTTTAGGTGATTTTTCTTAGAATTTGATTATGACTTCTGATTATAAAATACGGGAGTAAGGGCTGTAGATGATGTTATAAGATAGCATTATCGTGCCATTTTTTATACCACATGTATCGTAAATTAGTTCTCCTACGAATATAGGAGTATGATTTTTTCGCCTATTGTTGCTTCCTGGGGTGGTGATCATCATGCCGTTTTTCTGTTAATTTCTGGGATTTAACAATTTATTAATGTTTAAACGGTGTCGGAAATGGCTGTTCCAGAAGTAAACAAGAGATTACTTAGTGAACTAGAGGAAACAAGGGCGCTCCATTATTCCAGTTTGTAGTTTACACGGAATTATCCGTTATGACTTGGCTGGATACATGTCCTAGTGATTATAGTTGTGCATTAATGAAAGTAGACTAGTTCTACATTTCAACTTTTCTCAGCTTTACCTTCCAGCAGTTCTAATGTCCATTTGCAATTCATGGGCTTCTTTGTCCTTGAGAATACAATTTTCTCTTTTTTCCCCAGATAATTCTAGCATTGATGCCACTGTAAATTGGCTATTCGATCATCAAAACGACCCAGACATTGATCAGATGCCCTTGGTATGATTCATTCATCTTGGTACAGTTCAGTTCTTCAATCGGGGCTGGGTTTTTATGCATAATTTTAGAAGTACAGGATATCGATCCTTTATATTTTGTTTTAGTTTTTCCATAGCAGATAGATTCTATTCAAGCTGGGTATCCAACAATATGATACTTTATTTTAATCTGAACATACCTAGCGATGGAGAGATATTTGAATGTGGGAAATAGATGGCAGTGGACGGTTACATGGTTTTGGTCTCACCTTCATGTCCTGTTAATTGTAGTAAAAGAAGCTATGATAGTACTTGCAACGAGTGATGATAAATTCGTTTAAAATTGATCTGATGTCATTGAATGATAACCATACAGACTCATGAGGAAGTTGCACAATCAAAACTAGAATGGTTAGTATCATTGCCTACGCTAGAGATTTCTAGACATTCAAAAAGGCATGCTCTCTTTATCTATAAGACATATTGGAGGCAGTATCACTCAGGGTACTGAGCTAACTTCCCGATTATTGTAAGAAAACACTTATGCAGAATTTTAGCATTATAGGTAATCTAGAAAATTGTTCAGATAATTGTTATAATATTGTGATCTTCCTAGTTACATATCATTTAATACTAACTCAACTATGTATCCTTAAAGAGCTTTATCTCGGGTCAATATTTATGTTGGACTTTATAGCTTCTTATTGCTGGATATTTTACACATGCTTTCCAATTTGTATTCAGGTGTAGGTCTTTGGTTTTCATTTTAAACATTTCTTTGTGTGTTCTATTTTAATGCCTAATATGAGTATCTAGAATCATACGCTTGCCTCAACAATATCAGGCATCTAGGCAGCCTTTTTTGCTTAGCCTTACATAGTAATTATTTGGTTTCTGGTCTTTTAATTTTCTGTTCAACTGCACCCAGGTTCCTGTGAACATCGAAATTGAGACTTCTGATCCTTCTGATGTTGCAGAACAAGTGAAATTGAAAGCACAGGAATTAAGGTACTGCACTTCCCTCGTGATTAAACACTTTGAAGAGTCTTTAGAGAAAACAATACACAACCAAATTCCCATTCTCTTTTCGGTTATGCCCGTAAGGTTTCTTAGGGCATTTAGCTGGTTTGTAGTACCACGAGTCACGACTTTTGATTGGTTTCTTCTTCTTCTTCTTCTTCTTCTTCTTCTTCTTCTTCTTCTTCTTCTTCTTTTTACTACGGAAGTTCTAAAGTATAAATTTAGGGTTTAGTTAAGAAGAGTAGAAGAAAGAAGAGAGAAGAAGAAGAGAGAAATAAGAGAAGAAAGTTCCCAGGAACGTAAGCAGTCCCGTCACCTCCCCATGTTTTATATTTAACCAAGACGAGAGTATGAGAATCGCTTGTCGACACTAAATAAGAAAAATAGAAAATAGCAACCTAGCATTACTATTTTGACTTTTGCTCTGTTCAGGGATCAATCACGGATAAAGAAAGAAAATGAAGAGAATAAACTGGAAAGAGAAAGAGAGAAGGTACATTTCATTTACACTGTTACTCTTTCTCTTGGGCTATTTGACCATTGACTCAATGACTTTTCTTTCCCTCTTCACACTGCGATTAGTCATACTGTTTATTGCTTGATTTTTTAATTTTTTTTTTTTGCGTTTGCGTAGTTTTACTAGAAACATGCCTGCGACAGTTTCATGTGTCTTTTTTTCAAATGCAGAATATCAAGACAGTTATTGTACAAATAGGGAATGATTACTATGTTGAGATTGTTGTAACATTTTTGCTGTCAGAGTTATTATCCACAATATGCAATGATGGTTTTGCTTTATTGTTTTGTTCTTTCGTGGTGAGGTTTTGTTTTGTGTTTGTGTTTGTGTTTGTGTCAAAGAACTTATTTGTTGGGTAAAAACGTTGACATGGTTACCTTTTTGATTTTGTGGACCTATTGAGCCTTTTCCATTCATTGTTTTGTTGATCCTACTGCAGGAAAGTATTCAGAAGATTTGTTTGTTGGATTATTTGTGTGCTTCATTGTCTTCTTGTGTAATTTAGCCATTATGAACTCACAGGAGAGGAGACGATCAGGTAAGGAATTGCTCGATGCAAAGAGTATTCGGGAAGAAAATGAAAGACAAAGGTCTGTTGTGAGGCTCATAGTTACCCTCATAGTGTATGGAGGTGTCATGATCTCCTTTCTTCTTGTTGATTATTGATACCAAGAAGCTTTATGTGCTTTAATTATCTAGATTTATAGTCATGCGGAAAGCAGAGAAAGAGCAGGAGAAAAAAGATAGAGATAAAATTCTTCAGAAACTCCAACAAGATAAGGTTATTCTCTAACTTTTCTCACCCTTTTATGTTTTATGTCGTGGATATCTAGACGACAGTGGTGTTGCATTATTTAGAGCTGGATTTTCCTCTGACTTTTATATTTTGGTTAGATGTGTAGTAGTTTCCCTAAATGAAAGTACCGGATGACATTTCCTGGCAAAGCTTTTCTCTGCATCTTCTGGTGAACTGGTGCACCATCAGAGTCTAGGAAGCATAGGAAATCTAAGAAGAAATTAACTATCAAACTGTTGTTATGCTTGTTTCCCATTATATCATTCAAATTGTTGCTAGTATCATTGGGAGCTGTGGTGACTTGGATCCTAGACGTCCTGAGGCCTGAGATGATAGAGTAGATGAGGTGAAGGTTACCGGTCCAAGGACTTGTCCCATGTCACATGGGGAGTGAAGTTTCTGGTTGTCTATGAGCCTGAGCTTGAACTGATGTTGGTACAATACATTTTTAAAGCTGTGCAGAGGCAACCCAAAGTTGAAAATATTGTACTGTGGGGCAGCCTGTTACAGGAGCACCAAGATCTAGGAAACATTTGACACTCTGTACTTCTCCAAATGTTTTCCTCTCATTCATAGTCAAAATTGTTGCTAGAAGGTAATTTTATTTGAGATACGTTTTTGTCTTCAATTCAGCTCTATTCCTTAAGCTTTCTTTTCACAGGCAGAAAGACGGTGGATGCTGAGGTTGCCTGTGGAAGACCCTCCACCATCCACAAAGGTTACTTCAAATTTGATGCAGCGAGAAAAGGTGTGGATTTCGGGAATCGTATTTAATTTTCAGATATTGCATCATTTAATTACAGTGTTGCTAATCATAAAAGTTATCTCCTCATTCAAATTGCAGGGTTCGTTGCCTGTTAAGTTAGGTAAAGTTACTGGAACAGAAAAAACCAAAGAGCTTATGATGGACTGTTTAAGATCTCTCAAGCGCAACCACAAGGTAACAATCGTGCAGTCTGGAACCCGTATTTTCACTTTTTCTTTACACTACCAAAATGGAAAGAACAAGAAATCAAAGTGAAGTTGTAGACTCTTTGCATGCATGTTGAGCTTTTTAGCATGTGATGATTTGCACCTGTGAAAAGTAAAGGTAGATTTTGAACTCTGCCTTTGGAATTATTTGTGAAGTTGATGCTTCTGCTCCTATGAATGAATTCCTTAAAAATTGAAGTGCCCATCTTGATGCAATGACTGAGGAAACTACTGATAACTATACAGAACGTAGACTGCCTTCTTATCTGTACAATCAATTACAAGAAGGACCTCATTTTATTTTCCTTGTCGGTCTAGGATAATGATACCAAAGTGAGGAGGGCTTTCCAGACTCTTCTGGTCTATGTCAGAAACGTTGTGAAGAATCCCGAAGAGGAAAAATTCAGAAAAATACGTATCAGCAATCCAGCCTTCCAGGTAATTTGCACGTTCTTGGAATCAGGTTGATAAGGATGAAATGTTTCCTCAATTGCAAATTGCACTGAGTATAAAATTTCTGATCTGACCAGATCATTTTTACCATACCCTCTGTGAAGTTCAAACTGTCCTTTGGACAAGAACTTCTTGGATCGGTACAGTCCAGTTACCACGACTACTTTGGAGTGTTATTGGATAGAGTGATAGACTGTAGAGAAAGAAGAGTAAGGGTAGTACAGGAGGGGCATGCCAAATGTATAAACGTTTTCACAACATGCTCCAGTGCTGTTCCTTCACTTGTTATTATCCCACTAGTTGTGAAGGATGGAATTGCTGTCTTGGGTGTTCAACTTACCAAGATTGGATGATATGGAGAAGGCAGGTGTAAAGGATGGATTTTGAAAACAAGGCCATTTTACAATTTATCGCAACTTGCAACTGAGCATCTTAGGTAATTATAGCCCCAGAATTGCCATGTTCGGGTTTTTTTTTGTTTGTCTGCATTCCAAAATTCAGAGCAAGTGAGCTATATTGTCTTGGGTCTTCCCGTGATGAATTATCCAACTTCCTCTGTTTACTTGGTCTCTCTGGAGGAACTGGGTAATTTCGTTTTGTTGACAACAATAGCTTTCTTCTTTGGGACATATCATGAGCAACCACACATGAACCATGTGCTGTGCTTAGGAATAAAAACTTGGTTTGTAGATTCTGGAAAACATGAAAACTATGCATCTGTAGTTTGTAAAACTACTTTCACGTGGTTTGTCTCTAGTAGGAGATCCCTTTCAAATGGCACATGTTGAATACAAAATTTCCGAATTACCAAAAATAAAATAAAATGTTGAATACTCCAACTCAATAGGTGCCTCGGGATATTTTATTTTCTAACAGATTTGTCCTCCCAAACTTCTGCCAATTTATTTGAACCAATTGAAAATAACACAGTAGTGAAATGAGAAGGCTATTGGAAATTGTCATACTTTTGGTTCCTCCTCTTGAAAGTCTTATACGTTGTCGCTGAGTTGAATGTTCAACTTTCTTCTGCTCTTGGAGAGTTGGATTAAGTTCTTAGTCTTTCGCTATCTGTTTTCTAGTCTGTGTAACTGTGCAACGATTTTGTATCCTAAACTGCAGGAGAGACTAGGGAATATGAAAGAAGGTACCGAATTTCTCGAACTCTGTGGCTTTGAGAGAGTTGAAGGAGGCAAGTTTTTGTTTCTCCCAAGAGACAAGGTTGACTTGGAGGTATTGAAATCAGCCGGGACTGCGTTGGACACTGCAATAACTAATCCATTCTTCGGACTTCTTTCAAAGTGAAAGAGAAGATGGAAAGCATTTGTCCCGCGTCTATGATTAGAGTTTGAAACTTATTAGAATATCCGGCGAGAGAGACAAATGGGGAACTTGAAAAAACTGTATGTACCTACTGAAAATTTGATTATTGTCTTGCGATGTAATAAATCTATCTTAAGGGCATTTGCTATATTTGCTGGATCCAATGAAGTTAACAAGAACACTAGTGTTGTCTGTGACGAGTTTTGAACTTCCCCAAGGTCACCTCTCTTTCTCTCTCTCTACTCATTTTTACCTATCATTGTTCAGCTGTTCTTGTAGAACGGTGTATTTTTTTTTTTAAACGTGATTCAGGCCATGTTTTGACCTTTTTTTCGTCCTAATTTTCCTCGTGTTATTGAGTTTTGCATCAATTTTTTATGTAGCATGTTTTTCGTGCTTCCTTTTGTTTTTATTCCAGAAAAATTGAGTCCGGATCATAAACAAAATATGTTATGTGCAAAACACTTCTAGTCACGGGGAGAGAGAGAGATACAATATATTATGCATATATTTTGTCCTCTTTATCATTTTTTTTTTTTATGGATTACACTTTAGCAAAAATTATAAATGTTAAACAGACCCGACTACGGGTACAGAGGGAGGAGTACGAGAATGTACCAACCACATTCGGCGACCCACTTTTGGGTCCCACACGAGTATTCCGAACCATTCATTATTTTTAAAACATTTTTTCGAGGGGCCCCACAGAATTTTAACTCAATCAGACGGTTAGAAGTGCTCAAACCAAAGTCCCACCGTTTCAATCAAAATAATAAGTGCTAAAAACGGTGGGACTTTGGTTTGAGCACTTTAATCGTCCGATTGAACTGAAATTTTGTAGGGTCTCTTGGTAAAATGTTTTAAGAACAATGAACCGTTCGGATCACTCATGTGGAACCCAAAAGAGGGTCCCCAAATGCGGTTGGTACATTCTCGGTACCCTTCCCTCTGTACGCATATGTTTACCAATGTTAAATGTACCTCTTTTGCCAGGGGCGGACTCAAGATTTAGTATTAGCGAGGTCAAGTATACAGTAGATCCAATATAATACTTAAACAAAAGATATTTAATACTCCACCTGTCCCTAAATTTTTGACCTATTTGGGATTGTGTGCTATTTTAAATTGCTTATATCTTTTTATTTTATAACGTTTTATGTGATTTTGAAAACTTTGTTTAATAGAACTAATTAAAATCTATCAAACAAGATCCATATTGCATATTTTTTGAAATTTACATTGAAAGATATAAGCATTTGAAAATGACACACTGTCCAAAAAAGTGTCAAAAGTTTAGGGACGGAGGGAGTAGTCTAGACCTCCACGATCTGAGCATTTTTTTTGACGATTCGAGCCGTCCAATGTGTCCAAAATGTGTTTTCAAGGGTTCACGTGGAAAATCTTCAAAAAACAAAAAAGAGTTTTGCGAAAAATGCTTGGATCAAGCCCTTCCCGGTATTTTTTTTGGAAGATTTCTCGCATGAACCTTAGAAAATACCTTTTGAACTCATTAGACAGTTCGGATTTTCCCAAAACAATTTGCAACACAAAAAAAACACCAATTTTCTTCGAGTCAAGGATCCCTGACTGGAACCGTGGGGTATATATATATATATTAGCGAAAGTGTATGTCAACCAACATATCATATCGTTTACAATTCACCCTGACGGTTTTTCATATTTTGAAACCGATTCATGATAGTTTCATTTGAAATGGTAACAAAAATCTCTCGCTCAATGTACACAACCAAACTATCCTCCATCCACTGGTCACCCATTCTGTTACGAAGTCGGTTCTTCACAATCTTCATTGCAGAAAATGTTCTCTCAAAAAAAAAAAGATTAGAGGTGATCCGGAAAAATTATTTATGCATAGTTATATTTATTTATTTTGTTACTTAGGGCAAGATTAGAAAATAATCTATACGGTATGGAGGCAAAATTACCAAAATACCCAAAATTATATAAACACGGCAGTAGAAAATTTCGGGTTGACCCCGCTTGCCCCTATGTGGGGCCGCCCTTGTCTTTTGCGTCTTTATCTAGGAACCCTCTCAACAACAATTTCGAGTCCCATTTTTAATATACTTTTTTTTGTCTTATAACACGCCCTTAGTAAACATTTACAAAAAAAGGTCAAATGGAGAGGCTTTTTAGAATCCGGTGGTTTATTTGTGTTAGTTGCTTCCCGTGCATGATAAAGTAATGTTACTAAAAAAAAAAGTAGTATTGATTCAAAATAAAAAAACATAAGTTTACAAACGGTCCCCCTTAATAAATACTGTATGATTCAATCATCTTACTCCCCCTTCTCGTAATTTTAAATTGTTCTAAAATTAGATTATTTGATTAAGAATAAAATACTTTCATACATAATATACTAAAATATTAGGTTTGTACCAAATCTTTTTTGTTTTGTTTATCATTATAGCTAAAAAATATATATATTCTCTGTTAACTATCAGATTAGTATTATCCATAGTAATTATTTTCTCACATTTTCTCAACTATTTTTCCCATATAATATGAGGCGGGACAAGTAACCCTGAGTCCCTTAGCCCCATTGAGTCGAGAACAAAACATGATCACCCACGGATTAGTCAATTGGAATTGAGGGCGGAGGCAAGGCCGTGTTTAGCTTTTCGGGTTGGTGTATTGTTCAATCCGCACTTGTTGCCAACTTGCCATACCATTCAGGCTTTTCCAAACGATTGGAAAAGGCATTCAAAAATTTCTCCCTCACCAAAAAAAACTTGGGTCTCGAGACTCAGGAGTCAGGAGGGTATCACATGACTGTTTATGTGGTACCCAAAATGCTCAATCACAGCCTAAGATTGTATTTAAAATAATTCAGATATTTTGTACGGTCGAGATACATGCGGACTACTGCCACGTCTACCCAGCCGGCACCCGAGTTTTTTCTCCTCTCCCTCCCATGTGTCCGATTCCCAAACCAAAAAACCCTAATTCCAAAGAATCAAAACCCACCCACGACCCGACGGTAAGATTTTGTGCTGTGCCCCTTCCGTTTCTTCATTTCTTCCTCGCAAAATCTCTCTCTCTAGAAATCGACACATACAAATATACAATTGCCTAATAAGTATCCAGATTTACCGGTTAGGGTTTCGACACTGCGACAGATTGTTCTGACCGTTCTATTAGGGGATCACCTTTACGCGATGTATGCAGATCGTGTGGAGAGCACAACGCGAAGGACGATAAAGGAGCGTCTATATGGTAACACCGGAGACGATTCAGGTCGTCAAAGGCTAGTTACCGGCAAGAGGTTCGTTTCCTCTCTCCTTCCTCCTAGATTTGGTGAGGCAATAGTTTTCCCCTTTCTGCCGTTATCGTCATTGTGGATTAGGTTTGGGAAAAGTATCGAAGGTTTGGGAGTTGGTCTTGGCAAATGGGTAAATGAGATTGTGGTAGGGAAAAGCTGAAAAAATGTTTTGTTTTGTGAAGGTGATAGTTTGCGTTGATGATAGAGAAGTGTCTGTGTTAAATTATTGAGAACAGCTGCTGACTGGTTTTTTAAACTTGCATCTCCTGCCCTTATATTTTTTCTCCAGTTTGAGTAAAAGCTTTATTTGGCATGAAGCTCTCCAATTGGCAAATCCAAATCTAAGCAAAAAATCAAGCAAATGCTACATCAATGGCATGATTGTAAAATTGGGAGGGCCAAAATAGGATTGCGAAATTTGAGTATCCCTTGATTTGAGTGAAATGTTTTAAGTCAAGGAGTGCAGTGGAGTGGATTTTAGGGTGTTTTTTTACTTAAATCTTGAGTTTGGGTATAGAAAAATAAAAGGCTTAGGTCTGGTGATGCTCCGAGATAGCAAAGCGAAAGGGTTGGGGGGTTTGCTGGGATTGTTGGCTGTGGATGATAGAACTGCAAGTAATGCAAAGAGAAGAAAAATCTAGAAATCTCTGGTAGCATTTTAAGTGTTATAATCCTGTTGTATTGAAAATGGAACAAAAAATACCGACAGATGTGTGCTGGGTAGTTATGTAAAATCAGGCCTCTATGAAACTGCAATTTTGAAGTTAAGCATGATTAGTAAAGGTCATGAACAGCTCCTACATAGGTAAGGAATGGGAGTTCTTGCCATCATGGGATGAACCTTGTGAAAGGCTTGGCTTATGGAAATTAGAAAGGAAAGTGGATCTTTGAAACTGAAAACTGAAAGAAAATTGGTTGAGTAAATAAGGTCCGGTGTTCATGGACTAGTGTTGAGGATGATTACAGTATGGGATGTGTCAAAGAAATTGACTTTGAGCTTTCAGATCTTGGCGATTACTGTATTTATTCCTGTGGAGGGTCCAAATTTTAAATTCTTAAGTTTTGGTTTGAGCAATAAGAAATTTTACTGGTGGTGGTCACTTTGCCAATCTAATTTCTCCAATCAGTTCTGATGCTAGAGATTACTGAGGTATGAAGCCTTTTACTTAATTTTATCCCTATGTTTTTCAGGCAGAGGCAAGATGATGACAAGTGGGAACATGATCTTTACAAGGATGCTCGACCTCGAGTGTCAGGTATGGTTTGTTGAAATATGATTGAATTCACGTAGTCCTTGATGCTTTAGTATTCACATTGCTATTAGTATACATGTTCATGCTTCTGAGGGTCATTCTTATATTGTCTTGATTGGATGTTAATGGCATTTAAAGATCGCAGTATTGGTGTTAAAGATCTTCGGTTCAAGCTCCAAAGGAAGCAAGCAAGTCAAATTGGGAATGGATCTGCTTCAGCCACAAGGGATCTGCGCGAAAAGCTTTCTGGTGAGATATACTTGCATCCATTGAAAACCGATAATCCAAAGCCGAAGCCAGTGCTTGGGGGGAGTAAACCTGTGAAGAAGACTGTTATTGTTGAAGCTGCTGAACAAGAGACCAAAAAAGTTGGTAGCTCAATTGCAAGGAAAAAGACTCAGCAAAAGGCACATGTCTTCTCTATTTCTGCTATTGCTTTTGATGCCTCTTTTTAACTGTTATGGAAGTGGGAAGTTTGGATTTTATTCTGAGATCTGTGGTAATGGTAGATATAGATGCGAACTTCCTGCGCACACGTTTTTTGAGAACTTATGCTGCTATTAGAACTTGTGCTGCATTTAAGTAAGGCGATTCATTAACAATACTTGTGCCAATGGCGTAAACCTTTTCTTGCCATTGTTCAGCTTGCAAATTTGATCCACCCTGTATGACGCCATTGAATATTCCTATGAAAGGGCTTTGTGCTGTTTGGTCTTTTAGTTCGAAGGGTCTGGGGGGAACGAGGGGTTTTCTTGAGGGGATTGATGTTGGGGCTTATTCTAAGTGCAATCCAGCTATCTTAAACTTCGAAAAGTTACTCCCTCCATCCCCATTTCTTGGTCCCATTTGGCACTTTTTGCTGTCCCAAAAAGATTGTCTGGGAGTAAAAGTATTGGGCAAAAGTTGATGAGTTTAGTATTTATCCTTTCTTTTGAAATAAGTATTATACTTCTTTAAAAAAATAAAATAAAATGCCATGATGATGTTTTGAAGGGGAAAAAGATAAAATAAAAATATGACAAATGCAATGATATGTTCCCTTAATAAGTTGGAATCCCAAAATGGGGCCAACAAATGGGGATGGAGGGAGTAAAAGTCAAGAATGGGGAGTTATTTAACCCTTTGTGGCTGTTATTCATCCTTTTAACTTATGCATCTTTGATGCAGGTTGAATCCGTTGATAGTTTCTTGCAGTCTCTGGGTCTGGAAAAATACTCAATTACGTTCCAAGCGGAGGAAGTACGCGTTTCTTATTAAATTACGGAATTATTTGCAGTGACTCCGGTTTTGCAACCCTTACCTCCATCTCTTCCTGGCACTACTCTTACACTTCCTTGTCTCTGTGTAGGTTGACATGACTGCACTTGTGCATATGACTGATGAGGATCTAAAGGCTTTAGGAGTACCAATGGTAAAGTTGACCAGATTCACCTCTTTATTATGGGAGTCATTGTCTGGCTTTTATCGTTCTCTACTGGAAATAGATGTTACTGCTTTTGTTATTTCGGGCATTTTTCTTGGTTTGTTTCATTAATTCACAAAATAAACAATTTGTCCAACCAAGAACTTGTAATTTTTTTATCAGCTTTATCATTAATGCTTAAGGTAGTAGTAACATTTTAGTGCATCTAATGCAGCTTACCATTACTAACATTTTGTGCTAGCAGAAGCTAGAAGCTATATAATTCTGGTGTTATGCAAATTGGGGATGTCTAGTCTTATTTGGTTTGACAGTTTGGTCTCTGTTAAAAAAGCTGATATTTTGCATCATGGCTGCCCCTTATTTCATCAAGTGTTGGTATCTAATGTCTGACATCCCGTTAAGTATAGGCCTGTGTAATACGCAATAGCTGATATTTAGAACCTAATGGATAACAATGGTGTTATTTTTGTTGAACATTATCACTATTGAGCATCCTCATATTGCCAGATGCTTTTTATTCTTGTGATCTTGTGGTATTTTGTTTTGCATGTAATGTCCCAAAATATTCTATATCATGGGAAAAGTTGCACCATTACACTGCCTTGTTAAATCTGACTGATTTATTCCTTTGTTGGGTTCAATGTTGTTTCTTAAGGGCCCAAGAAAGAAGATAATTCTGGCATTGGAGTCGAGAGTCTGAAAAATGGTTGCATCGCCTTGTTAAATTGGCAGCCTTGTTTTAACTGGTACGACTGGATGTAACTGTTAATTTGAGCTGTATCGGTGAGAATAGCTTCGGCTAAGTCCATTGTCGCTACCATTGCGAATGGAAGATTCATAGGACGGGGAAGAATTGACTTTTAATCTGATGAATGTGATTGTTCCTTTGTTACTGTATTGTTGGTCTCTTCCCCATCTGGGGCTGTACTTAATTTGGTTATTGTTCCCTTCAAACACTAATTATCGGTTAATGTGGTTATGCATACTCTGGATTTATTTTGTACTTAAAACAAATGAGAGAGATTTGGCATTCGCTCAACTTTGAATCCTATTTGGAGCAATGTATGTAGAGTTACTGTAGTATCGTTATGCGTTATTACTACATTTTTGTGAGGGACCATCGGCATATGTGTGACATTAAAATTTTCTGTTAGTAGCTAACTAAGCGCCTTGTAAAAACTTCATGGTTGAGCCAACTGAAATGGTAACCGAAAGGCCAGTTCAAAAAAAGAAATGGTAACCGAAAGGGACATTGCTATTATCAAACGACTATGTCAGCAAAAGCTTTTACATCTCTCTTACTAAATTTCACAGTTTATAACAGAGAAATTTCCCCTTGTAGCAGCAAGTAGAGGTTCAGTCGATCAGTGTACCACAACGCATCTTGGGAAAACAAAGCGAACTACAACGGAAAAAAATAGTTCCGGTATCTTGAATTTTACATCTCAACCAATAGACTCGAAAGAGCAAAAGAAAATAGAGTGCGATTTTGTTCATTACTCTCACTCTTACTATTTTGTGGGATCCACACTATTTCAACTAACGGGGTGAGGGTACTGTTCACCCTCTTTTAAGGATAAAGTTGAATCTGTGGCAGCACATTGGTCTTCAAATAGCAATTTGGCTGCATCAGAAGCTTGAATTCCTTGCACCCTCGGGCTAAACCACCAATGAGGCTATCTTCAAGTCAAAAGTCAGTAATTTTGCAGAGCCAAATGCTACCTTCCAACTTTAGTTTTCCATGCTACGTATTTTTTCTGCTCTGTCTTGAATCTTCTCCATTCTCTGACAGTGGCAAGAATTACGTGTAACGAGACTGGCAGAAAGAAGGGCTGTAGCAATAGATGAATATACAATCAGTCACAGCGATATCAAGTCCGAATGATCAAATCACAAGTAGCACATCAATTTTATATCAATTCAAACATCTTTCATGGGTGGGCTCCAATGTGTTTGAATTTTGAAAGGGGTTGTGGTTTCACAACATACAAACATGAACAAACTAATTTCTCCCAAAAATGGACCTGCACTTAAAAAATCGTGCTTTACATCAAATTTTCTACAAGAGAGTCTTGGAATATTTGCATCCCAAATTTGGTTATTCTTGTAAGAGGTTAATTTACCAACTTCGTTTCAGGATTGACTTTTCAGAATGGCACAGCTTACCGAATAGACAGCGAAGCAATGCTCGAATGAATAATAGCTCACTGACATGATGGACGGGTGGAAAAAGGCATCTTCTGCCAAGGATCTTGCTTGTCTTGAGGACACTGACAAGAAATACCACAGGAATTTGGGTTAGAAGTAATATGCTATGAAGAACATAGGCAATAAGCCGATGAAGCTGCACTCAAATAACAAACTTCAAGTACAATGGAACGTACCAGCTGAAGCCTCATAAATTCCAAGTGAGGCATTACTTTGAGCCAAATTTGCAGCCTCAAGAGAAAACTTCACCTGCTCAAGCACACGGTCACAGGATTAAGATGCTAATAGTTCTACAACCGAAGGAAAATACTACACATTTTTGTTTAGGTGGTTATGATCGATACAAGCTTCGCACAAAATCTAAGTTGGTCAGTGAAGATAAGAGCACTCATGTATACCATCGCACACTAGTACCCTTTTTTTTTTTGAAGAGCAAAGCACACTAGTACCTCAAGCATCGAAGATTACTCCTTTAGGGGAATTTTGATTCTGCTTTGAAGAATCATAAACAAGGGCAAGAAAATATACTCCTGTGCTAAAAGATTGTGGAAAGTTCATTTCATGAATTACTTCTCACATATACTTGAGAGCAACCTTGTGCTCCCTCAATCTGCAGAACTTAACCGACTACAAATCAACTTCAGGAAGAAAGGTGGACTGGAATTACAAAAATGTTAAGGTATGGAGCCATCGTTGAAGTATAGCATAGCGAGTGAAACAAGCGACTGACAACGGATGCTTGTTGCAAGACACCCTGGACACTATCCTCATGAAGTTTTTTTCAAGGCATGTGCAGTTGGCTGGATTCACTAATGATTTATTGCTTCCTGTATTTCACATAAAACTGAGTACATGTGGACTTAAACCTGATTATACTAGATTGATTTGTAATAGAGTGCATTACATCTTTTGCTATGGAAAAATCAGTCAACAAGCATTTTTCTCAATGACTGACCTGTTTTCCTATCTCGTCTTTTATGATCATCCTTGGAAGTGATTGGACCTGCATAGCAGACATTGTCACAACCCATAAACTTGACCCAGTTCTTTTATTAAGCAAAGAAAGACGTACCAATCTTGAAAGTGATCCCAGGGTTGTCGCGCATGAAAGAAGATTAAAACATGTGTGCTGCCGTGACAACACATCCACCTCCCTAAAGGAAATAATAATACTCATTATTACCAGAAAATGAAATTCATTAATTCAAGGAAAAATACTAACTAAAGCTAATATAGCAGAACCCAGTGAAAAGCGTGGTAAAGATCTTCATGACCAGTATCCGTGTGATCAAGACTGTTGACAAGGCATAACGTCGAGAGCTAGCATACATGACCATTATATGATGCACTTTCTTGCACTATAGATATTTAACCTCCAAATCGTGGAGTACATTGTAAATAAAAACAGCCTTACCATTCTGTAAAGCCACTTTCACTAGCTAAAAGGACAAATTTTCCCGATGCTCCAGAATAAAGGTTACTTGATTTAAGTCCAAAAAGTTGCCGCAACTGCCCCATGAAAACCTCAAAAACGTTCTCAAGGTCCTGTTTCAGAATGTGCATCTATCAGTAGACAATATGCAAAAGAAGCCCTCTGCAGAAGGACAACATGGACTTCTAGAGATTTAAGACTCAAAAGAACGGGACAAAAAGAAAGGAAGAAAGAGAATGAAAACTCATTTTTACAAACAGGAAACAAAAGGGGGTAAGATGAGGGATGCAAACAGAATAGTTTGTATCAAACAAGATGTAGCCTAATGAAAGTATGAAGAACAGTGATAGAAAAACAATTCAAACTTGATGGTACTCCGAGTTAGTTTATAAATGAACTATTACCTGATGTGAAATTTTATTACTGACAAGATGCATAGCGTCAGAATCCCTGGAGCAGCCTGGGGGGTTCCAAACAATAACACCTCCCCACATCTGCGCAAATTGACAAAATGTTAGTTATGTATTTGAAGGCCAATATGCATCATAACTCATAAGGACGAGGACTCTCACTGGCGATATAAAGCTATTTGTTCTTGAAATCTCTCCATTGGGAAGCTGTAACAGAAGAGGGCACTCCTTTGCAGAGGGAATGTATCTGGCAGTAGAGAGACAAAATATACCTAAAACATTAGATTTGACTAACCAAGATTTCCAGCTAGAATTATTTGAATGTCAATTCAAATCACCAAATTACAAAGTAAATAAGATGAAGATGACAACAAGAAGGAGAAATTGAGTCAAAGCATATACACCACAACTTGCAAGACTTTTGACCTCCCGTCAGCTGCAATGGAAGTATCCAGATGCCATTCATTAGAATTCACCTGTTAAACTTAAGACGACAACATCAGTGAAAAATATCACCCCCAACACAGCAGCAACATAATGGTCACATAACGGTAATTTTCTATATGCCATGCATCTCAACTTGCATCACAAAATATTATTTTCCCATTTGGTGTTCGTTGCAAGATTGACATTTTTGTTTAATCAAGTACTCAAGAACTTACATGTGAGTGTTAATTGGTAGATCAATACTGTTCTTGCATATGAATTTATGTAAAATATATCCATGGAAGGAATGCTTAGATAGTGATGGAAATCCTTAATAATAAAAGAAGCTAAAGGAGACATGTGACTAAATTGATGTAGAATCGTAGATGATAGAATGTATAGAATTAAAATCACGTCTAAGGGATGCTAGTATTGAAAGCATGCAATTAATAAACTATTCTGCAAATACTTAAATAGCTATGGGAGCATACAAAGAAAGGCAGATCTTTAGTACTGAAAATGTAACTCTCCAGTTCACCATCCCAATAAGAAAATGAGGACTTGGGTGTATGGTATAAAACCTGCACTTGCACAGAAAAAATAATCAACTCATAAACAAATACATTAAACAAAGTAAAATTCTGAAAGAGACGTATATCCTCAAGGTAAAAGCTAAGTAGTACCTGACTTTCCACACTTATGTTGGCTACAGGTCCCAAAGCCTCAATAATGGGAGTCAAAAGAACCTCATCTACCTTAACAAAATCCCTGCAGTTAGAAGAAAATTTATGGCTAGTTTATAGATCTATGTGTGGGAGGAGGCCAAAAATAAAAACTCAAGAGTACAATGTCGATTTATTTGCCTGGCTGTCCCAACATTGTTAATGAACAGTTTAAAAAACAACCTAAACGCCCAGATGTGTTGTAATGCTTCTATGGAGACTAAGTCAAATAGTCAATAGTAGCATTCTACTTCAAGGTCTCCTGTTCAAACAATAGATAAAAGCCACACAATGTTTCTTTCTGTGTAAAACCGTGAAAGGATAAGTGAGTACGGAGAATAAGTGAGTCCGGAGAATATTATCTTCCAATTGGCTCCTCGATTAAACCGTTTAATAGACTAAACAACCGTTATTTCACTTTTTTCTCTACACACATACACCACAATCTCCTAAATTCTGTGTTTGGTGAAAATAATGAAGCGAATGGGGAACAGAAACCAAGTCTGGTTTTGTGTTTTTTTTCTTTTGCCAGACAGTAGACATCAGTGGGGGTTAGAGAGTTGTTAGTAAATTTAACAACTAAAGGGTATTTGAAATCTCCACGTAGAATTGAACAACAGGCCGTCCCCTTGGAAGCCAAGGGGTACAACCAGATGCACACTGAGGGAAAAAGACATGTCATCAGTGATCCAGTTAACTTTTGTTTCTCAGCACCTTATTGCAGCAAACTATGATTTATACAAACTTTCCCCAGAAATCAGATTGACAAAATAACAACATTCACTGAACCTCACAAGAAACATGTTAAATACTACATTAAATAACTTGCATATGAATATGGAGATAACTTGCATACAAAAAGGAACTCAAATGATGGAATTCTCGTATTATAAAAATTAACTCCTCAGTAAGCAAGATAGTACCAACTTTCATATCTGTCATAAATGATAAAAAGATAACAAAGCCCCGTACCAGTCATAAACCCAATCATCAGGATCAGCATTCAACAAATTGAAAGAAAGCACAACCTTCCCATCAGCACCCACAGGCATAAACTCTCCACCTATCGCTCCTCCTTCCTTCCCACCATTCACGAAAACCCTAACGAAAATCTCCGCTACCTTCTCCACTGTATCCACCTCCGAAACCCTGCCTGCAATCCACGCGTGCCTATGCTTCCCAACCACAGCCCTAACCTCCTCATCCCTCTTCACCACAACAACAGTATAAACCTTCCCTCCATCACCACATCCCTCACCCCCCCTCAACACAGACTCCAAATACTCGTCAACAACTTCATCATCATCCAACTTCAACTCACTCGCGGCCCCACACTGCCACAAATAAGCTGATTCTAAACCTAAACCCCTACTGCTAATACAATCAGTGTTAGAATCCACAGTTACCGAGACACTATAATTGTTGTTACCACAACTTCCACAAACTTGATCATCACCAGTCAACTTTTTCACGTGCCCTAGAATTGAAAACCCTAGTTTATCAGCATTCCATTCGTTCGCGGTCTTTCCGCGATCGAAACCTACGAAAACAGCATGGAATCGGCAAGGGAATACCAGCGGAGTCGATTCGATTGATTTGGAGAGCGAATCGATGTCGCGGAACGGGAGAGGTGCGCGGTAGATCTCGATCGATTTGAGCAGGAACGGCACACCTGTCAACCCACAACATATACAACACTTTATCGTGCAAAAACTATATAAGAACATAAATACATAGACACATATAGATATATATGTATAGAGAGAAAAGGGGGTGGACCTAGGAGGAAGGAGAAGAGGACGGAGAGAGAGAGAATGAGGCGCTTGAAGCCGGGCTTTGTGTTACGCATGGTATTTGGATCGAAATCTGAGGATGGTGATATAGATTTGGATTCATTTTTCGTAGAGGAATCGAGTGCGCCACTGGGAGTTTCTACGATTGCCGCCATTGATGGGAGCTTGAAACAGTGGAAGGTGGTCTTGTGAAGCTGAAGCTAAATGCTACTGGAGCAATTTTCTAGGGTTTTTGAAAGGAATTTCAATATTTTCCTTAGATTGTAGGATACAACAGCCGTCTTAGCTCAGCCGGTAGAGCGCGTGGCTTTTAACCACGTGGTCGTGGGTTCGATTCCCACAGACGGCGAGTCCATCCCGAAACTGTTTTGCTGCATTTTCATAACTAAGATCATGTGTTATTCCTCCCAAATATTATTCCTATTTGCATTTTTGTCACACACTTTTGAAAAAGTATGTAAAAGAAACACGTAAGGTAAATTAGTGTAGCAAAAAATATACTACAGGATTTACAGGGTCCTGGTATTATCCAGGTGCGAAGAACCCCAGATGTGATTGTGATGAGCAGAAATCTCACTCACCGGCCTAAACAATGAGCAAACACTCGAACGTGAATGCAAGATTTATTACCAGTGAGGTCAAGTATCTACAGTAGATCTAATATAATACTTAACCAAAAGAAATTTCATATCATTTCGTTTATAATTAAAAAGGATGTGGTTTATCAACCATAACATATCATTTCGTTTATAACTTGTCCCGACAATTTTTCATATTTTGAAACTGATTCATGACAGCCTCATATGTAATGTTATCGAAAATCTCTTGCTCAATGTACACAACCAAAATATCATGCGTCCACTGGCTACCCATTCGGTTCCAACTTCACCTTTCTCAACCTCTCGAAATTTCCTTTGAAATAATAGACTCACAAAACACCCGGATCCTCTAATTCCTCTCCATTTCCATTCGAAGGAAATTAGTTTTGCCCAAATATCAAAGAGAGAAAGAGAAGCATTGGTTTGCTCAATCTTTTTTCTTTTGTTTTTTTACACACACACACAGAGTACTGGGTGTAAAAAGGAAAATAATTGGGTGTGGCTAGCCCCATCATTTTACATAAGAGAGAGAGTTAAAAAGTTCTGGGACCACTAAAAGAGGAAAAGATTAGAGGTGATCTGAAAAATTATTTGGGCAAGGTCATAGTTATTTCATGTTGCTTGCGGCAAGATATAAAAAATAATGTATGGGTATTGGAGCAAAATTACATGTACACAGCGGTAGAAAATCTCAATCCATTAGCGTCAACTATTGACCCTACATGTGCCCGCCATGGGGGCAAGAACCATGCTTTAAGAGAAGTGGCGGTCTGAATCTTATTTGAATTGCGAGAATAACTTGCTAAGCCGTGTCATAAGGGGTCATTCTCCTGATGGGACGGGGCCAAGCTTGTACTTTCTATTTATAAATAGACATATATATGACTTCTTTTGTTAGGGGTACCATTCGAAACCCCCATATATTATGAATGTGAAGTCCCAAAAATAATCCAACTTAATAGCTTCTAACTTGTTTGGTTTTTAATATCTAGTAAAATATAGTCTGTTAAATATAAAGATATAAGACAAAGACTGAATATAAAGTAATGTGCCATTCAAAATACATATAAAGCACCTTACTAAATATTACTACTAGGAATTCATCTAAGCTAAATAGTACTGATTTTTCCCATCATTATCGAAAATATGGATTTCATTTTTTTGTCCCAATTAATCGTTTAGTTGGGGAGTCAGTTCCTATCAAGTACCACGTATGTGAGAAATTGTTTAAGCTGTTCATTTAAATACCATGTCTTGCAGGTAGAGCTGCTGCTTGTCAGTACCCATTATATGTGCAAGAACGTGCCGCCACCTTAGTCACATAGCAATTCTTTCGTAATGTCTCGTACTTTTGCTCTCAATTTTTGCACTGCTGTTCTCGCGCACTTAATTCTTGCACTCGCAGATTTTAATAGGGTGAGATGTGTTTTAAAGATGCTTTTCATGCTCGTGTTCGCGCATGCACACGAATTACTATGTGACACCACTTGCCAGCAAGCTGGTGATAGCAATAGGTGGATCTTCAAGAACCACAACTTCCCATATCGTCTATGATTTATACACGCACTAAACTTTTCATCCAAATCCTGAAAATACGCGGACTTTTTCACACTTCATAGATTCCAATCGAATTTCAACGACCCAAATCGTCCAATGTGTCTAAAATGTGTTTTTAAGGGTCTCTACGAGAAATTAGCCAAAAAATAGAAATTACCGGGAAAGGCTTGATCAGAGTAGTTTTTCATAAAACTGTATTTTTTTGGACCATTTCATAAAAACTTTATTCATAAAAATTGTATATATTTAGTTTTATGAAAAACTACTCGAATCAAGCCATCCCAGTATTTATTTTGCTGATTTCCCGTGTAAACCCTTAAAAACACATTTTCAACACATTTGACGGTTCGGATCATGAAAATTTGATCGAGATATATAAGGTGTGGACTAGGTCCGCATTTTAAGGGTTTGGGTGGGAAGGAGACTGTGCGCGCCCACACACACGTGTGTGTGTGTGTAATCGGATGTTCAGCTAGTTTACGCGCACCTCGACTAATTCCGGGGCTATGAAGGTAACTATTAGGTATAACCTCCGTGGCCTCAAGAGTTTTGCTGGCAAGAAAAATCAGACGTGAGATCTTAGGTGAGAGCAAACCTCTAATTAATAAGAAGAAATGTAGATTAACGTATTCTACCATTTATAGGAGCATCTCCTACCCATCTCTACATCTTCATTTTGGAGAACCAAAACTCCATTTTGGAGAATTCATTCCTACCAACCCATCTTCATTTGAGTGGCTCGTCTAATGATAAAGAGGTTCCTTTTGCCCATGCAAGTTGCCTTATAAGAACTCAAAGTGAAAAGCGGATCAAAAGGTAAAACTGGAACCTTCAATGCCAAGAACAGGACAAAAAATGTGAGTGCCTAGCATGACAACCAAATTTGCATTTAAAGATTGGCAAAAAAGGGTCCTTCAGACACTAAAAACAACTGCAACAACTATTCTCCAAAAATGTTAATGAATAGTGCACAATTTTTATTTTACCTACTCGCATCTCTATCAATACTTCAACAATCCTATTTACTTGACCTTTTTTCTATTGTAATATTATTATTTTGTAACAAGCTGGAATGAGAGAGAGAAGGGGAGGGGGTAGGTAGGAAACATTTAAAAAGTAGATGGCTGAGGAACAATAGCACCCAAAAAATACCATAGAACCGTACATCAATTAGGTTTCCCTAACCCAATAGAGAAGTTGTTGCATTTGTGTCTGGGGGGCAAACTTCCCCACTTTACCTTATTTTTTGCTTTTAGAGCAGGAGCAATATCCTGGGTAAAAAATTTGCTAAAAGACCTGGTGAATAATGTACATAGCTACTCTGTCACTATCAACACTCCAACAACCCTACTCATTTTACCTATCTTTTATTAAAATATTATTTTTTCCTTTATACCTGCATTCACAAGCTGCGATCGACAGTGACCTTTGTACCTTTATACGTACCATTGTTCGTCGTTCATCTCTCCATCGATCTTGTTCTTCGTTGAAGCTCTCCGTCGAAGCACTCATCCAAGATCCAAAGCAAATTGTCGTCGTCGGCATCAATCAATAGGAAACCCATCTGTTGTAACGAGAAACGAAAAACTGTGAACAGTGACAATTCCTGGGAGGAAGAGGGAGAGAGGAGAGAGAGAATAAATAGCAATAATTAAATCAATACCCTGTGAACAGTGCTTAGGTAGAAATGGCAAAGAACTATAGTTGAAGGTAGAGTACCAAAGGGTATAGCTAATTTGTTGGAGGAGAGATTCTCTCCTTTTGTAGCTAAAATAGCTTAGAAACCCCATATAGCTAATCTGCTGGGGATGCTCTTACCATGACTACTGGTTTTGCTCTAAGTTGGTCCTTCTTGCTAGTCTTTCCTATGATCATGAATCCCTGTCTCCAAAATGGAGACTCAACTATCATTCTTCATTTTTGGGGAATCTCCTACCAATTAAATGGAGACCCCTCTCCATTTCTCCTCTTTCTCTTCAATTACATGTATCTTTTTCATCGTATATGCATATTACATATAATTGATATCTTTATCTTTGAAAAGATATTAATAATATCTTTAAAATGAGCCTCATATTAGATAGGTATAAATTCACTTTGAAATAACACATAAAATGTAAATCCAAACTTTTTCAACTCTCTTATTTTTTGTGGAGATGAAAAACGAAGAATTGGGTTGGAGTAGTTGATTATCCAAAATTGATTTTTCAATAAAACTACTATAGGCTTATCAAAGTTATGACCTACAAATCCTTAACCCAAAGAACCCAAGTATGAAGGAAACGAACACCGCCCCACCTTCTCAACTTTGCCGTCAGTTTCTCCCGTTTCCCACCTCCAGGAATCCATGGACAACTGCTGACTCGCCATGACGCAATATTGCGCACACAACCATGAACATCACTGTCTTTAAATCCGAACTGATCTCTTCACATATTCTAATATTGGGATTATTAGAACATCTTCCATACACCCTCCATATCTCTATTTTTTTTCCCTTCAAATCTACATTTTGAACTATATATTTCGCCTTTTAATATTTATTTCAATTTTATGAGGATGAATAATGACACAAAGTACCTTATCAACCCTTTAAAATGGAGAGCTGGACAACCTTTTTCCTTCCAATATAGTAGTAGAAGTTGTTCTCCAAATAATGGTGCAGTCGTCGAACTCACGTCACTATTCATCTCCATAGAGATAAAGAGAGCGAAAAGTGTGAAACAGAGAATAAGATCGGAGTTGTTTTCCCTCTATATTTATTTGTAGAAATAGAGCAAGGATTGGGATACCCTTTAGAGAGTTTATCCAATCATTTATTTCAAGATTCAAATAATAATAAAATCATGTGCAAGCTAACCTGAACATTCACGCGGTGGCGGAGGCACACTAACACCAGTGTGGGCACATGCCCACACTACAGTTTCCAATAATTTTAGTTTTACCCTTAAATAATAAAGATCATGACAATTTGTAATCCAAATAGACACTACTTTTCCTTTTATATCATTTACTTCACTTACATCCCCTAATATCTTTGTCAAGTTTGCAAAAAAATTCTCAAAACTTCTTTGTTTTTACATAAAAAGCCATTATCTATATATACTTTGCAGCAAATTTTACGTTTTGAGTTCATTTCTTTTATATTGTTGTCGATAGAAATTCTAAGAACGTGTATCTAATGGTGCTCTCACCGAATTAAATTTTTGACTACGCCCCTGGATTTCCCGTATAAAAAAACATGGGTCATGGTAACCTCGTCCACCAACATTTGATGTCAAATATACCAAGTCGAAAAGTCGCCCCTTTGACTGATTCTCTGCGGCCTTTTTCACAAACAGTACGGATTGTGACCTCTTGAAAAGTCGGACAGAAGTGTTCCACAGAAGCAGACAAAGTCACAAAACACCACAAATTGACCACAGCTCTAAAGCTTTCTTTGCCTTATTAACATAACGCTTGACTTGTCCACGCGGACAGCACACGAATTGCGCTTTCACTGAACATAACGCTTGACTCGGCCGCCATAACAGTTCGCCAATCGCCAGGCTATCCCGTTTGCGTACGTAGGTCATTGGTCGATGAATCACCGGTTTATGCTTTTCAGGATCCTGAGGTGTCATAGGGTGTCCTACTGTACGGCATCCGAGTCATTGATTTCGATAATCAACAACTCGGATGTCATCTCGGCAATAAACAATTCGGGTCTTACTTACAAGTACCGGATTTTTGATTGCGTGATCAATGGCTTGTATGCCACACTAGATGATCCCCAATTCCTAGTTTTTAGTTAGACAATTTTACAAGTAGTGGAAAAAGTCCATTTGAAACCCCAACACAATTGACAAGGGTTTGGTTCATATGATCCTGCAGCAAGAAAGTAATTATTGTGAATCTCTCAGGGTTGACATAGATAGTCTATCTCAAATCAGAACAGAGAGAGTATTGATTGAGATACAAGTAAAGTGGCTCGAACAAACTGTCGAATAAAATTAAGAAAAAAGTCTTTAATTCCGTTAGGGCAAATGTGTGGTGGAAGGGGCTTGGACATCACTTGACCGTGCTTATTGAATCGCTCGAAGTGGTAGTAGTTTCGACTTTCATGTCGTATTCTTTTCAATCCACCCTAATGAAAGTGGAAAAATTGCAAACTTAATCAAGTTTAATTTGTTGGAAAAAAAATTAAAATTTGAATAAGATATCGCTATTGTCTTGTGGCAAATCTTTTGAATCTTTGAATGAAAGAAGCGTGGTAATGTCAAGACATAAATCAAAAAGATTCTTGCCCCGCTACTCTACGATCTTGCTTTTGGCTTTGATTCGGCGCGTGATTCAGAACAACTTCGACGATATAGGGGGCCAATCGTTTTGATGGTATTACATGAAAGAACCACTTTTGTGCATTTATTGCCAAAGGTTAGGTAAAATCTTAAATCCATCCGTTTCAATGATGTGCGGGAGGGCTACTTTCTTTTGTGATTTATCAAAAAGGTTAGGTCTGTTTCCTATCCATCCCCCGCCCATACCCCCAATTATTGGTGACTAAATAAGTTATGTTATTGTTGTTGAATAAGATACTGCAAACTTAATCATAATATGAATGGCCTAAATTAAAAACGTACATGAAATTGAGATTATCATAATTTTCAAGCTGACTCATCAGCCCAATTAATTGGTTGAGTATTTTATTAGCAAAATTCATCTCGGACTACAGCTAAGTCACTTCATATTATGAGTTTTCTAATCTTTCAAAATTTTGGGAGACCGTTTCCATCGGTCTTGCAATTGTTGATAAATGCTTATCTATACATTCATAAAAATAAAAATTAATAGTTATAGACTTGTAGTGCTTACACTCTTTATTATTTCCACTACATGGTACTAGAAAAGACTATTGTCATTTGTCTCCATAATTTAGACACCAATTAAAAGTTTTATTTTTCTCAATTGAGCTATATGAGTTGATTATGTCAGTAGAGGATTTTGACCCCTTGAAAAATCAAACACAAGTTGTTCCTACAATAGCAGACAAAACACCACATATTGAGCGACAACAAAAAATGTAAATTCAAACCATTTCAACTCTCTTATTTTTTGTGGAGATGAAAAAAGGAGAATTGAGGTTGGAGTTGTTGATTCTCCAAAATTGTTTTTTCAATAAAAATACATTTCTTTGTATCTCCAAAATGGAGAAAGAGTGAGAGATGGGTTTGGGATGCTCTCGAGCCAGTTGTGTTTTCTCATGCAGCTGAAGCCAATTGACAAAAGTACCCTAGGCTTATCAAAGTTATAGCCTACAAAGCCTTAACCCAAAGAACCCAAATATGAACGAAACAAACACCGCCCCAAGAGTTGGACTCCTTTTTTCCTTGAATATAGAAATAATCCTCCAAATAAGGGTGGAGGAGTCCAACTCATGTCAATAATTCATCTCCATAAATATAAAAGAGAGGGAAAAAAAAGTGAAATAGAGAATAGGTTGGATTTAGTTTTCCTCTATATATTTTTGTAGAAATAGAGAGCGGATTGAAGATCCAAAAAATAATCGAGTCGTGTGCAAACTGATTGAACATGTATAAAAAAAAAAACATGGGTCATGAACCACGTCCCCCAGCATTTGATGTCAGATGATGAGAGTACTCGCTCGGGGGTTTGTACCAAGTCGAAAAGTCGTCCCTTGGACTATTTTTCGCACACAGTAAAGGATTTTGACTCTTGAAAAGTCAAACAGAAGTGTTCTACTGAGAAGCAGACAAAACACCACATATTGAGCTGTAAAGCTTTGTCTGCCTTATTAACGCTTGACTCGGCCGCCATAACAGTTCGCCAGGCTAACCGTTTGCGTAGGTCACTGGTTGATGAATAACCTGTTGATGTTTTTAAGGATCCGGGAGTGCTGTAGGGCGCCCTATAGTGTTGCATCCGAGTCATTAATCTTGATAATTAACTGCTCGGATTTCATCTTAACAATAAATGACTTGAAAATTACAAGTATGGAGATAAAATCTAAGTTGTTGATGCCGTAGTACAACCCTATAATGCGACAACACACTACAGAGTCCCTAATTCCTGCTTTTCAGGAAGACAATTTCACAAATAGTGGAAAAGTCCATTCGAAACCCCAACACCATTGACAAGGGTTTGATTTGTATAATCATGCAGTAAGAAAGTAATTGTTGTGAATCTCTCAGTCTAGACATGAATAGCCTAACTCAAACTGGAAAAGAGAGAATTCGTTGAGATACGAGTAAAGTGGCTCAAACAGACTGTCAAATAATAATAAAAAGAGATTTCGCTAGGCCACATGTGAGGTGAAAGGGGCCTGAACATCACTTGGCGGTGCTTGCTTGCTGAATAATATTGACTCCAAGTAGCGGTAGTTTTGACTTTCAGGTTGTATTCTTTTCAATTCACCCTGATGAAGAAAAGTGGGAAAATTGCAAAATCAAGTTTAATTTGTTGGGAAAAAATTAAAATTTGAATAAGATAAAGCAAACTTAAAAATAATAGTATATATGAAGGGTCTAACATAAAAACGTACATGACAATGAGATTATCATGACTTTCAAGCTAACTAAATTCATCTTAGAGTACTAGAGAACACAATTTAACCCATTTCATATTATGATGATTTTTTCTAATCTTTCATAACAAAATTCAAACTTTTGGGAGACCGTCTACATCGTCTTGCAATTGAAAATTCAAAATTTTGGGAGACCGTCTCTATCGTCTTACAATTGAAAATTCAAAATTTTGGGAAACCATATCCATCTTTCTTGCAATTGTTGATAAATGCTTATCTATACATTCATCAAAAATAGTTGTAGACTTGTAAAGCTTAGCTATATTCTTTATTATTTCCACTGCATGGTACTAGCTAGAAAAGACCATTGTCTCCATAATTTAGCCAACAATTAAAAGTTTTATTTTTCTCAATTGAGCATACTTTATTCAATATTTAGACTAAAACTATTTTTTGTTGTAGGCTTGTATATTAGGAAAAGTAAAACATTATGAAAATTGCATCAGACTAGATGGTCTACCTTTAAAAAAATCTAATAAATTAAATTAAATGCCAATAATCCCCAATACCAAACGCAACAATCAACACATAAACATTCGTGATTGAGCAAATAACCAGAAATCAAAATCTTGTCTTGATTTTTTTTTTGATCCGCAAATCTTGTCTTGATTAGTTTCAGAGAATATTTTAATTACTTAATTGGAACTGAACTATATATATACATCCGAGTTGATATTTTATTTGTTATTAAAATCGGGGATATCCACTGTCTCGTATAAGAATTGAAGTCGAAATTAATCAAATTTTGAGATCAATGAGAAAATTTAAAAAAGAAACAAAAAGAGTGTCATCCTTTCTACATCAGTCATATGACACCACAAAGCACAATAATCACAATATACGTACAACACTCCTGATAAAACACTATAAAAGATCTTATTGGTTGGCCCTTTGGAACGGACCTGGTCAAGTTGATTACGCCAACATCAAGGACGAACGCAAGAGTGAGTTAGCCTGAATGACCTCTTTATTCAAGTTTTTTTACTATTTTTCTATAAATATGAAGTAATAGCTTTTTACAAATTTATTATTATATAAGTTCATCCGCCCAATGAATAAATTATCTCGCCCCACCCATAGGGCCACCGGCCACGGCCACACTCGAATCCTGTTAACCGGTTGGGATTTGGGGCAGGCTGGCTTTGTCAGACATGCGTAACGGATTTTCTTATGACATCGAAGGGCCCGTCGTTCTTTCCGGATGGACGGGCTTTCGCATTTCATCTCGCGGACGGTTCGGATGCAAAAGTCAGGGGCGGTGAAATGCCGGCCCATCCGAAAGAACGGACGGCTTTCGGATACAACAGACAAGAGGTCTTTGTCGCGGTTGGCTGCAGACAACAGCCCACCCCGTGTCCAACCGGTTGAGTCGTTCGGTCACTGTTTGATGAATAGTCGCCCATTTATGCATTTCTGGTAGACAAATTCACAAGTACTGGAAAAAGTCATGGCTCAAGAAAAGACTTTTATTTTTTTCTGTTCGAAAAAGGATTTGGGCATGCCTATTGTTTCAAAACCACCATGATGAACAGTGGGGAAATTGCAAAATCATGTAGGAGTATATTTTATTGGGGAAAAATTCAAACTTTAAAAAGTGATTGTAACTAAATAATAATTTGAAGGTACTAAATTACAAAATCTTATAGTAAATTTAAAAAATGAGTGGAAAACGAGATTCAATGCTTGTAAATTGACTCAGCTCAGTCGGTTGGGTAAATTACTAAATTCATGTAGGATCAATATTAACCCACTACATATTATGATTTTTTTTTTATCTTCATAAAAAAATTTAAATCTTGGGAGACCGTCTCCATCTGTCTTGTATGCAAGTGTTGATAAATGTTAATCTAGACATTCACAAAAAATAGTTAAAGTGCTTATGTATACTATTATTTTCACTGCACCGTACTAGCAAAGACGATTTTCACCACAATTTAGCCAACACTTAAAAGTTTTCCTTTTTCCCAATTGAGCATATTTTATCCAATATTTATTCTAAACCTAGAAGTAGATGTATTTTTGTTTTGGGTTGATTGGGATAGTACTAAAAATTGTGAAAATTAAATCAGACTAGATGGTCAACCGCTAAAAAACACAAACAAAATAAATAATTAAATGCAAATAATCCAAAAAACCACAATCATTGCATGAACATTCATGATTGGGCACAACACAATAGAGAATCTCAATAACATGAAATCAAATATTGTCTTGATTACCTTTGGCAAATAATTCATAATCCAGGTTATTGGATTATTCATTGGGACATTTACCATCAGGTTACCCTTAGATTCCATAATTACCATCAGGTCAAACCCAACTCTGAAAAATTCTCATCAACTCCCCAACCCGTATAAAAATGCGTAAAATTCCCGGGTACCCTATGAAAGTGCCTAAACCACTAAACCTTATAATAGGAAAGTGCACTATAAACCTAAACTCTAGGGTACCCTAAGACTAGGGTACCCTTATGATTAGGGTACTCTACTTAATTCTGCATCTTTTATGAAAGTGTCTAAAAATCCCAGGGCACCCCTACGAAAGTTGCTTCTAAAATCCTAGCAGATCCTACCTAATTGGGTATCCATGAAAGTGCCTAAAATCCTAGGGTACTCTATGAAAGTTCCTAAACTACTAAAACCCTATAATGTGAAAGTCAAGACCTTAAACCTAAACTCTGGTAAGATTTATTTACAAGTGGTATTCCCTATGACAAGTGGCACCTTTGAAAGTGCCTAAAATCCTAGGGTACTTTATGAAAGTGCCTAAACCACTAAAACCCTATAATAAGAAAGTGAACCATAAACCTAAACTTAAAAAAAGAGTGACTTACCTTAGTGGTAATTAAAAAAATGATTTACCTTATTGGTAATTAGACATCTCTTTTCTAGACCTAGAGGTAATAATCCCTTATTCATTTTTGTCTTTATTGAATTTTTTTGTATTTGTTAGTTTTGCATCAAGATTTTATGGTTTCTAGATTTATCTCGACGAGACGAATCTAACAAGTACAAAATTATGGTCAAAACTCAATTTTTTTAAGGGGCATGCTAACGAGTGCACTAGGGTACAAGAAATATACTTTTGTGGGTCCCACTTGTACAAAAAAAGTACACCTTAAAGTATAAGTGTGTTGTTTTGTACTCTTAACGGGTACATTGTGACACCTGTTAGTATTTTCCTTCTTTTAATAAACCCAAAATTAATCCAATAATCCAAGTATTTTCCGCTTCATTCAAAAAAATTTGGTTTGACCAAAAATTTATACTTATTAGATTCATCTTGTCAAGATAAATCCAGAAACTACGAAATCTTGATGCAAAACTAACAAATGCAAAAAAAATAAAAATAAAATTGAATGAGGACAAAACGAAAAAATCGAATTAAGTTTTTTTGCCAAAGGACCTAGCCTCACTGAATCGGGTAATTATTTGTTGTTCCTGAAGCACCGCTCGCAAAGAGTCTCCTACTCCACACATTTACGTGGAACCCACTACGAAGTAAGTGGCGAGAGAGGCCTGTGGAGCATTGCTCTAGGAGCACCAAATAATCTCTCCACAGAATCCTTGCTTGGGAATTGAACTATCCGAGTTGATAACATATTGGGTAAATTAATCGACCTCCTTGGGGTTTGACTTATCTGACGATCATCCTCTTTGTTATCGAAATATTACTCGACCTCCCCGAGTTTTATAGTTTAGTATCAAAAGCACCGCTTTAACGATGCACCCGGCAGTCTGGGTGCGCCGGAGACCCCCTTGTGGATCCCCAACAGTCGATCCGAGCTGTTCATTCATTCGAAAATCAACTTCCGAGTGGGTCTTCGCGGGAATCACCTCAATCGGACAGCCCTAAGTGCTCGATCCAAAAAATTTTAACGAAATGGGGTGATTTTGGATCGAGCACTTAGGACCGTCCGATTGAGGTGATTCCCACGCAATCCCACTCGGAATTCGATTCTGGAATGAATGGACGGCTCAGATCGACCGTTGGGGACCCACAAAGGGTCTCGGCTACCGCCAAGCATTCGGGCCTCAGATCATAAAGTGGTGCTTTTGATACTAAAATATACAACTCAGGGGAGGTCAGTGCTATTTCAGATAAAGTAGGGATGGTCAATGTATAAATCAGAAACCTCAGGGGAGGTCAGTGTAATTTACCCTAACATATTTGCTGTTGAGAGCAAATATGTCTGGTGTCTCTTATAAGAGTATCTTGTCAAGGGAGGCACATCCCCTTGATGGCTAAATTGTTGAGTGAAAGGGGAAAAAAATCCTCCAAAATCAGACTCAACAATTTTTTTGTAAATCTACAAAAGTTATAACTTTGCTACAGTAACTCGATAAATCCTTTGAGGCACTGTTCACGGGTTAAAACAATTTTCTCTCCTGACTTCCTGAATAGAGAGTCTGATTTTGTGAGATTTTTTAAAAATGACTTATTAATTTATAAAAATTATTTTTGAGGTTAAATTTAACCCAATTTTTGTTGAGCCTAATGAGATGCTCTAAAAGAGTCATCCTTAATTTCTACATCAATCATAACACCAACAAAGCACAACAACTACAATATAAAACGCTCCCGGTTGAACAAAAACACAATAATAAAACACTATAAAAGAGAGAACGAATCAAATATTTTATTGGTTGGCCTTTTGAAATCTCAACTGGCCAAGTTGATTACAGTAATAGAAACTCGGTTACTATTTTCGTGATGAGATCACATGCCTATTGTATCTTATAAGAAATTGAATGTAGAAATCCATCGAGTAAACTTCAAAATCAATGTGAACAGAAAGTATGATCGGACGGTCACGAAGCACACAGTACGATAGACAGCACCTCCCGGCAGTGCCGGCCCCGACTTTGGGGTTGTCCAAGCCGAATCCTTAGTTTGGTTGCCCACTTAATATTAAGTGTCATAAAATAAAAAGACATACGATGGTAATTTTAAAAAAAGAAGCAAGGTTGTATTGTGTTTTTAGATTGAATTACGTATAAAAAAAATCAAAATATTCAATTGGGTTATCGTACTTTAACAGTGCCGGCCCTGACTTTGGGGTTGTCCAAGCCCGATCCTTAGTTTGGTTGCCCACTTAATATCAAGTGTCATAAAATAAAAAGAAATACAATGGTAATTTAAAAAAAAGAAGCAAGGTTATATCATTGGCTGTGTTTGGTTTAGAGTTTTAGCTTAGTTTTGACGATGTAAGCAGGTGTAATAAGTAGAGAGAGATAGAGAGAGAAATGAGAAAAATGATGATGTCATCAAAGCCAAAACTGGCTCAAAACTTGTAAACGAACATGGCCACTGGCCTACTTTAACATATCCAAAAACAATATTCAATTGGGTTATCCTACTTTAACATATCCAAAAACACATTTTTAACAGAGATTATAGTTAATCCACTTAAACTCTCTCATGACAAAGTAGTATGAACATAACTTTTTATATTATGATTTGTGAGAAAAATTCAAAATATAAAGGATAAAACTATAAAAGATAAACGCAAAAAGATATAACGGTCAAAGTTTATTTGTTCTTTAAGAAACTAAGAAATTATCCATTACCTTATCTATGATTGATGTGAAAAAAACTAATACATCATGTTAGTTCACTCATTTTTTTGCCAATTCTTCACTATTGAGGATTTTTTTTAATGAAATGCAAAAACATAGGAGTGTCACTTTTACATTATTATTGTAAATATGTAATTGTTAAATGCAAAAAATTTAGTAAAGTAGTTGAGTAATGTGCACATAAATCAAAATGATTCTTTCGGCCCGGCCTCTCTCTCACGCTTTTGGCTTTGATTTGAGGTATGATCCGCAAAGAAACGCTGACGCAGATAGTGGTAATTCAATTTTGATGCCAGATTCGTGAAGAAAGAACTTTTGTGTATTTATTGCCAAAGCCGCAGGCCCTGTCTCCAATCCATCTGCTTTCACGCAGATATATGAGTTGTACCCACTTTTTCAAGATTTATTCACAAAGCCGATAGGCCCCTGTCTCCTATCCGTCCCCCGCCCATACCCCCAATTATTGAGGACTAAATGGGTTATGTTATTGTTGTTGTAGTTGAGTAATGTGATTTACGTAATAATGTGAATTGAGAAAAAAAAAAAAAAAAATTCTAGAACCACACCCAAGATGCACACACATTTGCACAAACACAGATAAATCAATGGAGGTTTACACATGACACATAACACTACCAATTTGTGTGGTCTAACACATGTATGAGTATTTGTACATTTTCGTACTAGATTTGTTGGAAAAAAATGAAATTAACAAAAATAAGGAAAGAAAATGAGAGAACAAAAATGGTTCGTACTAGATTTGTTGGGAAATAAAATAAAATAAACAAAAGTAAGGAAAGAAAATGAGAGAGAACAAAAATGGTCCAAGAGATGGCCTAATCAAAAGAGAAGGAGGAGTAGTTATATAACAAGTCTCAAACAGGGACCACTTGGGTATTATGGCAGCAAAACGACCACCACACCAGGTTGCTTCATTGCATCCAGGGTAGAAACTTTTTTATATTTATACATAACTTACATTTTATATATATATATATATTTGGGGGATATGATGGGCCCCCTTGGGGGGTTCAAGCCTATGCCTACGCTTTGCAGAGCTTAGGGCCGGTCTTGCCTCCCGGTTTCCTGTTTATGTACCACTCGTAGCACCAACCAAGCACAAAATCGTAACATAAAACACTTCTGGTTGAGCACAAAACACAATAATAAAACTAGTATGTCATAAGGGAAATAAGTTTTTCAGAAAAATAAATGTTAATTGTTAGTTGTAGCTAGCTAGCGAGGGTTGAACCCAAATATTTTGCTTACGAGCCGAGCTTATCCTAGTTGGTTACGTCAATAGATTTCAAGGTTTCGTACGTAGTAGTTACCAATCTTCTGATACATCATCGTCTCTAGTAAGAATCCAATGTAAAGATTAAGAAAAGGGTAAATTTCACTTACGTCCCTTGAGTTTCTGGCAACAATAGAAATCTCTCCTCTAGTTTTTGAAATTGTACCGACCTCCTCTGTCAAAGTTGTCGACGAACTACTGTTAACGAAGCACGTGAATGTATAATATATACTTCCCTTTCATTGACCTCTCCTAAGGTTTCTGACACCTATATTTATTTATTTTTTATTCATTAATTTATATGTAACTGTATACTATTTCTCTTTAAATTATAGAAATCCCTTCCTAAATTTAGTTTAGGTATCCAAATAGTGTATGTACTGGTATAGATTTATCACATGTATTTTTTTTTTGAAACTTCATAAAAAATTAAATATACTATAGGTGCATATTTGAAACCACATGTTTTTTTTTATTTCAGAGACTACTTGTTACTTGTATAGAGATAAAAATAAGACTAATTCGATATGAACCAATAAATTATTATTTATCCAGCTCAAATTTTTTTTATTTTATTTATAGCCCCATGTTTTTTTCCCTGTACCCATTGACTAATTTAACGACAACCCGAATATAACGTAACTCTTTTAAAAAAAATTCCTCATACTCTCCCATTGTGACGTCCAGTACCCCATTTTATAATAATGATTACCATTACGGATCCAAAATAAGTTTTGTATGGACCCAGCGAAGTTACTACACTAATAATTTATTATCTTGTTAACAAAAATAAAATTAGTAAGAAGAATGATATATCATTGTTTTTTATCACCCTTCCCACAAAGACAACAACAACCACTTATAAAAAAAAACCATGCATACGTCCTCCTTGTTATGTTTCTTTCAGCTATATTGATGATTAGTAGGTTCTATATGACGTTGATGAGAAAAGATTTTAGAGCAAATGGAGTTTGAAGAGTTATTATTGGTAGAATTAAAAATAGAAAACATTGTTTGAGGTGTTTTTTCGCCTCACTATGCTAATCTAATTTGATGTTTTAAGTGTAACTTTTTTTTTAATTTTTTAGTTTCGAACTCATCCACTATAGAAACATGAGAATAGTGCAAATATTGACTAAAAACTAAAATTGCATATTGATTTTGGAAGGACATTAATGTCTACTAAAGAGTAAATTGGGTACATTAATGTTTTAATAAATAAAAAATTTGCCGATCAAAAAAAACAAAGGGTAAATTGCGTAGTAAAAGTGATTTAGGCAGTGATGTCACCAATTTCCTTCAAGTCAATAACGGCTTACCAATGGAGGGGGAATTTGCAACCGACAACTAAACTAGGGGGAGAATAGTGTAATTTTTTGAAACCTGAGGGGAGGTTTTTGTAATTTTCAGAAACCTCAGGAGAGGTAAGTGAAATTTATCCTCAAAAGAGAAACTTCAAAATCAGTGTGAACAGAAAGAACGTGCCATTCTTTCTTCACCAACAATTGCAATTTTATATTGGTGGTGCCAGCTGCCACTGATTTATAATTTCCCTTATATTCTAATTAATCTATGTCCAATGAAGATCAAGTGTTCCAATTCATAAGTCATTTTCTGTCAAATGGCGTGTCATTTTCTGTCAAATGGCGTGTGAAAGCTAACCCCATGCTGTTGATGCGGAGCTCAGATCAGCTATGCCGAAAACTCCTGTGGATCTCATACTGTTGACGCGGCACAGAGGCATAGGGGTTTTCGGCATAGGAATCTCATACCGTTGAGGCGGTAGTCAAGACCTGAGATTTTGAAATTTGTTTCGTCGTAAAGTAATAGGTTTGAAATCTTTCAGGTATTATCAATTCCTTCAACATCGCTCCAATGCTCCATGCGGAGTTCTGCTCCGATATTGAGTTTTCCGCAAATAGATGGTGAAATTAGACTTTCAAGATTAGTCAATGTACCGGTAAACTAGCCCAGAAACCTAAGCCATAAAAATAAAAATTACGTGTGAAACTCTTAGGTACAATTTGGCGAAAAAAGTGGTTTTGGATTATTCGTTTTCACTTTTTTAGTTTTGTTGATTTTGCCAAGATTTTGTTCATTTTATTCTTCGATTTTTGTGGTTTATGGATCTAACGAAGGCGAATGTGGCCAATATTATTTTGAATAAAAATTCAAATTTTATTCGCCAATAATCCACTTATTTTGGCTTTATTCAAAAAATTCAATTCATTTTTCACAATATTATACAAAAAATTTAGATTCGCCCCATCGGTATGAATCCATAAACCACAAAATCTCGAAGTTAAAACCAACAAACGCAAAAAAGATCAACAAAAACTAAAAACGAAAAAATCAATAATCCAAAAACCACTTTTAAGCCAAATTAGGCCTTAAATTGCAAGTGCAAGTCAGTAATTAGTGGATGTCACGAGGTTTAGATAATACGTCTTTCTCTGTAGAAGCCGGCTATGTCGTTCTCATGAATCTCATCTGGAGAATAGAATCTAAATAAATCTAATATTTTTTTGCATGGAAAGTGGCATTTTTGAGATATATTAAAAGAAGGTGTTTGACGAAAATTCTTTCTTTTTTCTTTTCCTCAAACTTTTGTTGGTTTAGGATAATTTGGATTAAGCATTGTTATTAAAAAGAAAAATCTAAGAAGTAAAAATTGTTACAAAAAACTTTTAAAAAATTCACTAAATACGAAATAATTTGAACTTATTCACAATCCGCAGTGTCAATCAACCATTTATGGTCTTTTGCTCCTCTTTTTTTTTTATTTTTTACCGAAGCTATGGAAACATGTTTTCCTCCTACCCATCTATTTTCCTTTTCTGTTAAAAAACAGTGTTATTTTAATTTTCTTGATTTTTTGAAACTTTGATCCACATTCTCATATACATTTTTAGTTATCTTGCCGGGACAAATACTTAAATCACGCTTAAAAAGGTGCTAATCACGAGAGAAGTTATTTAGTATTCTTGAAATATCTTGTAATTAAAAGTATTTGAGGCAAAGATATGGGTGGATTTCATACGTATCTTTTGTCATAAGTTTCTCATATATATATATATATATATATATATATGTGTGTGTGTGCATGTGATACGAGTCTCTCATTTTTTTGTGAAGATACCTTAGTAACATTGGGATTTCAACACCCATTTCGAAAAGAAGAAGCGTAAACAATAAAATCAATAAATATTTAGAATTGATGTGTTATTTGTCTCATTCATGTGCAAATCCGTACAATTGCCAGAAGAATATTTCTATAAATATATAATACTCCAGGATGGACTCTTTATGAAAAAAAAAATCTTTATTATTTTCTATTTTTCAGTTACTATATTGGATGCACATGCACAGTAAATTATAATATATATTATCAATAAAGTTCCTACTCTTCCTAAAAAATAAATAAATCATATTTGGATGCTCCAACTTGGAAAAAGAAAAAGTTTTCATTCATAAAATATGTTTATTGTCCAATTGTGTTCATTTACCTTTCTACAGTATTTCATTAAAGTTAATTACACCATGCATTTACTGAAAAAAATAATGTAATTTTTTCCTCTTCCATTTTTCAAGTTTATGGATTAACTTCTGGCTTAATTTAAAAAGACTGAAAATAAGCTCAAAGCATAACAAAATTTGTCGACTTCGACTTTTTCCGCACTAGTAAAAAAGTTACTACAACTTACGTTTCTCACCCACCACAACTCCTCACATAATGAATCACATCAAAAATTGAAGACCAAGTCTCGACATTTTAACATCTTCCACATATTCCATAGGTAATTGGAAGGATTGACTGCGAATTTGGAATTGTTCATCAATAAATTGAGAGAAATTAATATATTTCGGGGATATAACTGAATTTTTTTGAGAATCAAATATTCTCGAGTTTTTTTTATTATTAGAGAAACATTTATTTTATATATAAGATTTTTTCAAAAAAATTACAGAAGTGAACAACAACTACCAAATACAAGACACTAGCACAAACCACAAAAGGGTGTACATACTCTGGATTGGCGTACTGCACGAATCAGACCAACACAATATGTCGGTGTAGAGTCCGTTTGAGATTCAATCCCAAAAGGAAGCCCAGCTCACACCATTGACAGTAAAACTAGATGAAATCTTCAAAGTTTCAAACCATCGGGAAAACTGGTAAAACCAATCAATAAGTCTACATACCAAGAAAAAAGACCCAGAAAATGACCAAGAAAACACATCCAAGGGGTGAGATTCATCATCCAATACAACAATGTATTTGGATGATTTAATCTCACCCCTCGGATGCTGCTTTTCTTGGTCATTTTCTGGGTCTTTTTTCTTGGTATGTATTAGTGCTGAAAACCAATTCGGAAAACAAACACATACATATTCTCAAGTTGATAAAAGAAAAAGTCAAGTGACGAGATTGTGTTTTGTTGGGACACATGTGAAAATGAGTTACTCCATATTTATAAGCAAGTTGGGTAAAATAAGAAAAGTTTTTTTATTAATAACATATTCAATAGTATTTTTTTTCGGAAAATGCTACAATACACATCTCTTATTTAAGTGTGTATCATACACACTCCTATAAAAGTTATGAATTTTTTTGTAAAGTTATGATTTTTTTTATAAAAGTTACTTAGACGACAAAAAATATTACTTAATCATATTCTTTGAAAAGTTACTTAAAAAATAAAAATGTTATGATTGCTGATTTAGATGACACTAATCCTGATCATACACAAAAAAGATATAAGATATCCAGATAAGAAGTTACAGTATTTTATCGGTAGATCTTCTCTCTCTCTAGAAAAGCTCTCCTCTCTCTCTTCCTTTTAAGGCCCCGCTGGGGTTCAGCCTTGGGGAGGCTGGGTCCGCCGCTTCTCTCCTACTCCACCTTCCCCCCACCTCTCTCGCCTCTCTCTACCAAACCGATCTCTCCTCTAACCCAACCTGACCTCCTCCCCCTCATGGCCATCTGCTTTGCCTCCATGTTCCACCCCGCCCGGGTTTTGACGGAGGCTTTGCTCCACCTCCATCGGCTCAGGCCAAGTCTCGGGAAGGCGGATCGAGGACCTCAGCGTGGTTTTAGGGTTTTCCTACGACCCGCCCGCAAATAATCATCCGGAGACGTGGCGGCGGCGGCGGCTCCGGCGACTACTCTGAAGACCGGAGGTTTCTTTTCTCTGTTTTTTGTTTAGTTTGTTTAGCTATTCCCTGCGTGGAATCTCTACCCCCTTCCAAGGGTGGTTGTTCAGTACTCCCGTTCGAGGGTAGTCGTTTTTTTGTACTCGGTGTATTCTCATCCGAACCACATGGATAACCCGATTATCGGGGGTTTCTACCCTTCGATGGGCTCCGGTTTGGGGTTTGTAGCCCTTTGGGCGGTTTTTGAGTAATCAAAAACTACTGAGTTCGACCAAAAAAAAAAAAAAAGTGTGTATTTTAGCCATTTCCTTTTATTTCCCTACTGAGAATGCAAGAAACGGTTCGGTATTGAAAAAACCAATGGAAGGGAAAATTGCAACATAGTTGGAACGGTAATAAATTTGGCAAAAGCAAATTTGAAGAGAGTGCTTCAAATTATTTGGAGTTTTGAGGAATTTGCTACAGCATAGATTCCATGGTTTACCTCTTAAATTTTCTAAAATTAATGTTTGGGGGATCTGGTGGAGAAGCTCTTACTTAGACTATCACAAATTGTCCGTCTATTTGAGCAATCGTGCCATTTAAAAAATTGATTACCTTTTACAATTGTGATTTTTTTTTTTGAAAAATTTCTTAAACTAATAAACTAACTAACTGAGATTTATCAAAAATATTCATATAACATAAAAAAAACTTTATGAATATTAGGCCACGTTTGATACAAGGTTTCATTTTGGGGGGATTGATAATGAGATGAGATTAGGATTGTGATTGGTTATAAAGTGAGATTATTAATAAGGAGACAAATCTTTTCCCCTGTTTGTTTTTACACATAATTAGATTATGGGATTGTTAATAACATGTTTGTTTTGTCTAGGATAGGATTAGTTGCACAGCTGGGAGGGGTTTGCACGGGAGAGGAATCCTTCCAATCCCATGGGATAGGATTGCCAATACCCAACCCCCCTTGGGATGAGTAATCCCATGCTTTTGTGGGATTCACACTCCCATGATATTAGCAATCCTCTCATTTTTTGCAACACCAAACAAAGTATTAGAGGTCTCACGGGATTCCCAATCCAATCCCATCCTCCAACCCTAGTATCAAATAGGGCCATAAGGTACAAATAATTCTCTAGAGATCTACTAATATAGTGGAAAGAGACCAATAATTTGCCGCAGGGAGTACAAAAAGAACAACATTAATTAATTCTTGGGCTTTTATTTTGATCAAATCTGTTATGGGTACGTACACTAGAGTACGACAAATGAACACAACGCATCTTAACCGGCTATTTTAGAAATCAATGATCCAAATTTTAAATAAACTATTCACATAAATAGTTCAAACTCTTTGAGTGAGTAGTTTATTAAAAATCTGGACTATTGAAAAAGCTTTTGGAAAGGTAATATGCACCGTTCATGCATTTGGCCTTGCGCAGGTAAACATCGTACAAATAGAGTATTCATTCCGTTACATCTCGGAATGGACGACGAAAATTTGCTCGACGCAAACCTCCTTCTACGGAACCTCCGTAAATAAGATATTCTTATTCAATATTCATAGCTTTTTAAGCCTTAGAGTTAATACTGTTCATAGCCGAAGCAGCTATTAGGCAGTTCTGAAGACTAATTGCAGACTTCACGGAAGAGAGAGAAACACAGGGTGACTCCGGAGAAATGGTCAAAAAATTACCCGTGGCGTCGGTCAATGGTTGATAAACGCCTCTCTGTTTCTCTCTCTCTCTTAAAAGCTGTTCAGTTCCTCTCCTATTTATATTGTGTCGGTCGGAGGATTCAGCTAAGGGAGAGCTCTCAACAACAACAATCATTGAATTGGTTTCTGCACAAAGCTTTAATATTTCCTCTAAACGTTCTCATCGTTCTTCCTACCACCATCTGAAAATCTCTTTGCAGGGATATGGCAGTAAGTTTTATTTCCTGGGTTTTCACCCTTTTTCTGCTGTGATTTGGTTTTGCTTCGTTTTTGTTTAATTAGTTTGTTCTTCTTCTTGAATGACTATGTTTCTAGTTAATTGGTGATATGGGTTTTGTATTTGGATGTGCTGCTGACCTTTTTCCATATGTCGAATGGGTAAGATTTTAAGATGAGATTTTGTGGAATCTTAATTTCTTTCTTTTCATGGTTATCAAGATTTCAATTTGTTTGCTTTGTGTTTGATCACAGATGAAACTGAGGGATTCGTGACTTTGTTAGTCCTTTTTCATCTGTGGGATTTTCCTGTGAGCAAAGAGGTTAGGATAGGGCAAACCAAACCAAACAGAGCCTTAGGATGGGGCAAAAACCGTATAAGTTCGATGAGCGCCTGCCTGCTCAGGATCCGGAAGGGGAAGGAGGGTTTTGTGTTAGAATTTAACTTTTAATGATTCATAGAAAGGATTAGAAATATGTGCTCAAAGACCTTTCTTCACTGGGTTAGGTCGCTTGGGTGCATTACTAAGTCTTCATGTTCTTGATGATACAACAGATGCGGGCGTGCAATAACTGTACGATGGATGAGACTCTTAGGCTTGTGGTGTTTTCCGGATTTCTCATTTCCTGCCGATTAAAGATAAAATTTGTGGATCCATCTCGTTTGACTTTACAGTGGCAAGTTCAGTGGATGTTATTGTAGTTCATAGTGTTTTGGGCTTCAAATGTTATCTATAATTGGAAAATGCAGGTAAATGAATCTTCTCGAAGGCTATATTTTTGGAATAGATAAAATGCAAGAAAATCACATACTATTTGTACGTAATCGGTAGGATGAGACTTGAAAACGAAACCTATGGCTTGAACCTACATTGGACTATCCTTTGTCTTGAAGGCTTCATTTTCTTGAAACTGTGAATATAAAATTTATCTCCAAAATACATTACCGTCTGGGTATACTACATATGTACATAGGGCCCCACAACCATAATTACTGTAGTGGAACAGATCTTGGTGGAATTATGACTGATGCCTAATGCTGAAACCATGTAAGATCCTCGAGAAGTCTTAAAACTTACCCTCGGGTGCATCCACTATATTGTGAAAATGGTTCCATGATTTTGAGGCGTGATGTCTTATCTTTCTTGTCTGCAAAAGGCTATATGTTTTGTGGTATATAGCGTGAAAACTTCTTGAGTTAGCAGTTGAAAGCTCTGTGAGCATATGGACGGGGATGGCATTGATATATACAGGAGATTTTGTTGAGGACCCATTAATCACAAGTTGTTCCCGAGCAGTTTCTGCTCAATTTCATTATTCTATTGCATGTTATATATGTATTTACATGAGCTATGCTATGCTATGCATTGTCGTGAGCATCGCTTCTATATCTACTGTATGGCATCATATTTTTTCATTTGTTCTTTGGGTGTCCGAAAATGTTTTCGGAAGAAGGCTTTTGTGGTTGAGCTTTTGTCCAGAATTCAGTTCTAGCTTATAGGAATACGGTTGAGTTTAGCCAACAATAATGGGTGAATAGTATCCATCAAAAGTCAAAATTATGTTCCGACATTTGTTTTTCATCGAAAATGAAGAAGGCCGAGGATGGCCTGAGGTGTGTGTTATCTGAAGTAAACACACTTTTTCCACCGCCGTGATATGATTTCTGGGCCCTGTCCTTGTTCTGCGGTCTTCAAAAAAACCTATACTCCCACTTCCCTTTATTTTAGATTTCCAAAAGGGGATATTTCACAACAAAAATGGGGAGAACACATCTATTCAAAGGAAATGATTCGGCCTACATAAGAGGCCCATCCAAAATAACCTAGTCGGACTTGTGAGCCCCCTGCTGTTAGCAAAATGAGCCGGTCAGTTCGCTTTTGGCATCTACTACAAAAAAGAGAATCAACTTCAGGAACACTCATTCATATCTAATAATAGAGAGATCTTCGTCAAATACCGGACTTTGCCGATTTTAGGAATTCCTCATATCCAAGGCAGCTTATCTCAAACTTCCTTCTTGCATGTGCGCTCCTCCGCTAGCACACACTAGTGGAATAAGGGGCCATACATTTTGACCATTCGAAGTTGCTACTTTCTAGGTTTCGTGAACCCAGTTATGGCTTACACCTGAGTTCCTTAATTGTGTGCATTTGGAGAAGTTTTGGGAATTATGTGTTTTTCTTCTGATTAGGTGCACCCTCTTGTGCCTCGATTATGTTAGTTGATGATGAAACAATTGTCACCTTTCATGAAATACACAAGAATTTTTCGTCATGCTCTTGTTTGCATTTGCAGCACAACACCCCAAATGTTCCGAAGTTTGGCAACTGGGAAAGTGCGGACAATGTTCCCTACACAGCCTACTTTGACAAGGCACGGAAGGGTAGAACTGGGGGGAAAATGATAAACCCAAACGACCCAGAAGAGAATTCAGATATGTTTCGTCACATTTCCCCTCCAGCTCAAGCTGCTCCACCCAAAACCAGAACTGAACCAGAGGTACCAAAAGTCAGGGGAGCGATAAGGCCAACACATGAGCGGCAAGTAAGTATGGAAGATGGTGACTTTAGGCAGTACACTGTATCTCCAGCACATAACGACAATAGCAGCAGGAGAACTTCAGGCGAATCGGCACATCAGCGTAATGCGAATCGGCCTGTAAGACAAAGTGCTGGGTCTGAGCGCGGCATTGATAGATCACCGCGGCATCCTGTAAGACAAAGTGCTGGGTCTGAGCACAGCATTGATAGATCACCGCGGCATCCTGTAAGACAAAGTGCTGGGTCCGAGCACAGCATTGATAGATCACCACGGCATCCTGTAAGACAAAGTGCTGGCTCTGAGCACAGCATTGATAGATCACCACTGCATCCGCACTATCAAGCAAAGGTTATGCACAAAGGCAGTGCATCTCCTGGGTGGGAAGGGAAGAACTCGTTTGATAGTAGCCATGGTACTCCTGGGAGATCCAGAATGAAACCGGGTAATCGGGGCGATGAGACTGTAAGTTTTTCCTCTCTAGAATCTCAAAAAAAAAAAAAGATTTCTATTCATCCTTCGTCGACAATTTGCTTTTATGTGAAATAGTGCTGTACTTATGGAGCTATTTAGTAAATGTTTGAAGGCTCTTTTTTAGGACTTTGCACATAAAATTGTCGCAGTATTACTTAGCTGCCTCATTATGTAACCAGTCTCGCTGGTTGTTGCTTAGTTTAGCGATACAAGATTGGGGATACCATGTGCTAGAGCATGGGTCTGAGTCTAATGAAAGCAATCTTGTGAATGCAATGCCAAAGGTGAGTTTGTGGTCAATGCCTCCGAGCATCAACTTTGGTGGGCCAAAACTGAGGAGTGGCCTCGAGAATGCAATGCCAGAAGGGGTGTTTGTGGTCAATGCCTCCGAGCACCTACTTTGGTGGGGCAAAACTAAGGAGTGGCCTCTTCATTGACAGTCTGTTCTTGTTGATTTGGTTGCGTTATTTAGGTTTAATAGAACTTTTAAAGCCACAAAAAAACTAAGCCTATAAACACGAGGCAGCCAGTGAGTTTGAACCTGAGGGTACTCCTGTTCACGCGGACTAAATTAGGCGGTGCACTTTTTTTTTATTTTTAATAGAACAGATTGGAAGAGACGATAAAGGGGTAGGTATCAATCTGGGCCTAAGTTGCTTCTTTCTTTTGGTTGACATCTGTGCCCCCGTTCGTCGTAACTAGTTGAAACGACTTCTAATTACATTTTTGTTTGATTAGTTTATTTACTTTATTTCCATCGAGACACCCCTTTTCTTGTGTAGGATTCTGACAATGAGTTCTTGTAATTGTGCAGCCTGATAGAAGTGCTGCTGTTCCTAAGTTCGGTGACTGGGATGAGAAAAACCCTGAATCAGCCGATGGGTATACCCATATCTTCAACCAAGTGCGGGAGCAAAGGCTCATGGAGGCCGGTAAGTCACCGGCTGTGGGTAATGAGCGATCTTACACTGCTGCGAGAAAGCAAAACACCGACGACAATATCAAGGTATGTTTTTCAATCTCGATATAATTAGTAAGTAGAGATCTCTTATACTTGTTCTTGGCCATAATTCCTGATTTGCCTTTTTTTTTTTTCTTTTTCAATCTTCCCTTTTTCTCCAGAGTTGCTGCTTTCCATGGGGCAGAAAATGAGGACTTTTGAATTGAATTTTCTGGATTTGTTGTATGCTGTGCAAGAAGTGTCTATAGAGAGCTCTGAGAGCTTTCCCCTATGCAGAGTCACCTACTGATCAAATATGGATTCTCTCTCTCTGTACTATTATGCTTTGCTTTTCTAAGAACCTTGAGGTCTTGATGGGAGAAAACTTATTTTTCTTCTTTCCCTTGGTTTTCCATCCTTGGTTTAGAGTGTGTTTTATTCAGTAATTTGTTCAATTGAAATTATATGGTCGATAACAATATACGTATTCATTGATTTATTCAATTATGGTTTTTATGGTTTCTTTGTAGCAGGGTTATGTGTTCATATATTTTTCATAACAAAAAAAAAAAAAAAGAAGACAAAAGGATAGGATGAAAATTAGAAAGAATTAGGGCTAGGTTTTGCAAGCAGGATGTAGAGTGAATTAGAGAAGGAAGTTGATGGGGTTGATCTCTCTCCACTAGTAATTTGATAGGATAGATCATAAATTCAAAATGGTTTTTCCTTTGATTTCGAATCCAACATGTATGATACTAGACGCCGTGGCATACATGATGCGTGTGCACATTGATACACAACCAGGGTGGGGAAGACGAGAAAAAAAAACACGAAAAATGAAAAGTAAAAAATACACAAAGAAACTTGAGAGATAGATTAACCGGTAGGAAAAGGCATGGGGAAATTGCTCTAAAATGGAAGTAGGGGCAACTATTTGTAAACTCATGGTGTACTTTTTTGGAATTAGAAAAACATGGCAAGGAGAAAAACATTTGCAAATACATGGAAAGACAAATAACATTTTACCCAAAAACCCTCCACTTGTAAGATTTCCCAAAAAAAAAAAAACACTCATTCTTCTCGATATCTCCATTACTCCATCATTTAAAACAAACCCCCTCTCTCGGAAAATGCTAGAGGCACACCACGAACCGCACCACACGCATGTGTGCTAAGAGACATAACATGTGTAAGTGGGCCCAAACAATATTCTGACTTTTAAAAAAAAAAAAGAAAAAAAAAGGCTGAAATCATCTCTTTCTCTCTCCCCCAAACCCAATCCCCTCACCTTCCCCCACCACCATCCACCATGGCCACTTATGCTACCCCCATAGCCACAATCTAACCACTGCTTGTACTTTCCCCTTTCATTCCCCTCTGATTTCTCTTCTTCCTCGTCTACCCGATTCCAAATCTAGAGCCGGCGAAATCGATTGGAGTCGGAATACTGGTTAGCTTCCACTTGTATATCATCAAAAAAATTTACACCGATCATCAGCGTTGACGAAAGGATGTTTTGACATCAGGATCCATGTATTGTGGAACCAATTTCTTTATGCATTTTGGAACAAATTTCAAGGTCCCTATTTTGGAACAAATTTCTGGAAGGAAAAAACTCACAAGAAAAGAAATTTACATGTGAGAAGCCCGTTAATCATACATAAAATGTTAGTTAATCTCATTTTGGCAATAACGAAATGAGGTTTTGAACAATCTTGAAAACCCAGAAGGAAGAATAAAAAATTTGGTGGGTACAACTGAATCAAATAAACAATTCAGATCGATCGGTGTACAGTAGTTCATCTATTGGTGATGGTCGGGGATTAAGGATGAATAGTTGTTCAAGGAGGTTTTGCTAGCGCCGGATTTGGAAACAAGGTCGACAAGAAGAAGGAGGAGGTAGAACAAGGAGGAGAGAGAAGATTGTATCATTTTTCATTTTCTTTTTAGAATTAATAAAGGTGAGACCCACTGTCACATAGGACCTATGTGGTTTTTGGTGTGGCTGGTTTGTGTGCCTCTAGCATTTCTTTCTCTCTCTCTCTCTCTCTCTCTCTCTCCCCATTCCTCCCCTTCCTACTCCCAAAGCAAGAAAACTTCTCTGCCTTCTGAACACGTGGAGCGGCAAATCACCGAATGAGAAGTGGATGTCAAAGCAATCAACAGTGCTACAAGTCCTTGTTTCTATACAAGCTTTGATATTGAATACGCATCCATTTTTCAATGAGCCTGGGTGTGCCAGCATGAACAGGACGACGGAGGGGAAAACAAGATCCATGAAGTACAATGAGGATGCGTTTATTTTATCTTTGAAGACAATGATTTACACACTCAGGATGTCCCCGAAGGTATGATTTTCTCCATCCTACATTAAATCACGTGTATGGTGTGTGATGCTTTGGATGGTAAAATTTAGGCTTTGTTTAGATTTGATTCCACTACATATGCTAATAACTTATCATGCACATAAGGTGTTTGGTTAAATGTCTCAAAGAATATGGATTTTTTTTTCATTCTCAGGGACCAACTCGGTGCAATTAATTTTTTGAAAAGTGCAACCAACATTCCATGAATAGTGCAATATAGATGTAGGAACGGTGCGAGGATAAGAATGTATTTCCAGAAAGTGTAACCTGACAACGCTGCAACCTTATTTGGACCAACTAGGGTGCAATTAATTTTTTGAAGAGTGCAACCACATTCCATAAATGGTGCAACACAGGCATAGGAATGGTGCAAGAAGAATAATATATTTCCAAAAAGTGTGACCTAACAACATACTGCAACCTTGTTTGGATCAACTGGGGTGCAATTAATTTTTTGAAGAGTGCAACCACATTCCATGAATGGTGCAACACTGATGTAGAAACGATGCAACACAGGCATAGGGGGAGGGAGAATGAGGGGGTTGGTTCATGGGAGTTTTTTTAGACGAGTATTTCGGTCCACACAAAAATTTGTACCATGTTTGTGCAATTAAAATTTTCTTTTCACATTGGGAGCAATTTCTGGAAAAGTACACCACTTCTTTGCAAATACTTGCCCTTACTTCCATTTTAGAGCAATTTCCCCAAAAGGCATAGAAGAGTGAAACATTAGTAAAGTAAAAGGTGCTCATTTTGGGGTTTCTATTTTTAATGAAGTTACAAAACTACCCTTTTTAAGATATACTTCCTCCACTCCATATTGTTTGCCCCCTACGGGAGTACATTTTTGGCACACAAAAAATAACGTGTTTATGATAACTTTTTTCAAAAAAAAATTACACCAATTTTTTCTTCTCAGTGGGATCTTTAAATTAGTGTAAAGTTTGTTGAAAAAAAAATGCTTGTACATTATTTTTTGGGTGCAAAATGCACGGACTCCCATAGGGGGCAAATAGTATGGAACGGAGGGAGTAAAAATTACTAGAGGCACTTTATCCACAAATTATCTTCTCATTTACTAAGACATTCCAAATGGAAAAATGAACCGAAACTAAACATAAACATTAGGTTATGAACATTGACATTAACATTACATTTCAAACATTAAACATACACAACATAAAGCATTAGATTCAAAACATTAAACATGCATCTATGTTAGATTGCTTCACACCACTTTTCACAAAAAACAGACAAACTGAACATTGCTAGAATTTTCCAAAATAAACACCACCCACAATTGAAAATGTTGATGCTACAAAATCTTCATAACAGTTGCAACACTAGATCTTTATATTTTCGTATTCATTATCTACCATTTCCTCCTCAAAATCTTCATAACGGCCGCAAATCTATTTTTTAAAACTCATAGTGAAACAAACAAAACACATCACCAAATGTATAAAACTCTTGAAGGCCTCAAATCTATGTGTTTGTGGTATTGCAAAAGGCTATATGTTTTAAGGTCCTGGGTGATTCGGGTTTGCTCTGATGTCGTAGAGCATGTCGAGTAGAACAAGTGTATAAAAAATTTACTCGATCGGATATCATTATGTGCCTGATCGGAACACTTTTATCTTGAAAAAGAATGTATCCAAAACACTAGATCAAATCCACTAGAATCCATTATTGCCAAGTTATATGTGTACCGAGCAACCACTTGATATCCAATTAAGCTGATTTTGGTACACTTGTTCTCCTCAACGAGCTTTACAAAGTGAATGTTTTCGATCATCGGAACAAAACTGGAGCAAAAGGAATTGCTTGGGACAGTAGGCCCCCTGCTTCCGAATTTAAGATGTTGAAAGAGAACAGACAGTAAGGAAATGCTAAGCAATAGCATGGGCTTGTAACCCAGTGTAACATTAAAATGGTTAACTTGTTGTATTTGAGTCTCTAATGTAGTGGGTGCAACATTCTATTTGCTCTATAAAAATTGACAGTAAGGAAATCTTCGGAATTAATTGATTTGACATTTAACAGTACCAACATACACTTTTGACTATAGAAGATATACGATATTTTTAATGGAAACTTAGCCTTAAGCATTTGAAATTTGATAGGTTGGGGATGTGATCTGTTAGTGTCAAATTAAAATTTGCGTGTCAAATTACCACAATTAAACCTTTCAATTTGAAGCAAGGCCAAGAGTTACTCTAAGGAGTGATTATTTAGTGCCTATGGAGCACTGCCATGTGGTGGACGATCCTTTTCCAACAAACACTTGTATGAAATCTATAAGTTCGGTGGTAGAGCTCACACATACAAAGGATCTTGGAATGACATGTTGGAATTTTTTTTGTCTGCTAAGCGGGTACCACGTGTTGCTTGTGCGTGTACATCCGGCCGTTTAAAAGTATTTTGGATGATTTATCCCACTCTCTCTCTTCTTTCTCTCTCTAAATCCAGGCTGTCCATAAGTGTTGTGGACGGCCGATAAGTACGCTCAGCACCACATAAGATATGCCCGCTGGACACTGAAAAACTACCGTCTTTCTTTATAGCCTACCACCCAACCCCCAGCAGATTCTACCGCCAAATTTTCGAGGTAGCTCAAAATTCAAATTTGTAATGAAAATTAGTCGACTTTGCTATCTCTCTCTCTCTCTCTCCCAAATCTGCAAATGTCGGTCACAGCCTCACACGACGGAGTCAAAGCAAAAGATCCCAAATCAGACTTCCCTCATAGTAATAATTCAATTTCAGGTACTCCAAACCCTAACCCCTCGATCTTCAATTCTTCCTTGCTTTTGCTGCAATAAATATTTGTTTTTGTTGAAATTGCAGCAAAAAATTGGTTCGCTAGTATATTTTTCTCGTTGCTTTATCTAGATCGACGTAGCCTGAAAAAATCGATCTGCAATTAATTTCAGTTTTGCAAGTGCATTCTGGCTGAAAGGATTTGGTATTTCCGCAACTAGGAACAACCAATTGATTTATTATGGTGAGAGAGCAAAGCGTTGAATCATTCTACTGTCGAATGCGCGAATCAGCTTTAGCGTCTTCTTCTTCCACTCCACTTCTCATTTTCCCGTCCACCTTCGATGTTGACTCTCTTTGTGCTTTGAAGATTATAGGCCACGTTCTTGAATCCGATTCGGTTAGATACACGTGTTACCCCGTTTCCAGCTTTAAGGAAATCCACAAATACGTAGGCACCAATTCTGGTTTCTCATCTGATGAGCTCATAACGATTCTTCTGATTAATTGGGGGTGTCACCGGGATCTGGGAAAGGTTCTAGCTTTGGGTTCTTCTGCCAAGGTTTTTGTTGTTGATAGTCATCGGCCAATTCACTTGCATAATCTCAGTGATCAAAATGACCATGTTGTTGTGCTTTATACACGGGATGATGAGGACCAAGCTGATTTGGCCTACGATATGAGGGTACCGGTTTATGCGCTAGCAAATGCTAGTGATTTGAACGGTGATGATGAAGGAGAAGAGTCGTCGGATAGCAAAGATAAGAGTGTGAGCGAAAGTGAGGAGGAAGATGGTAGTGAGGGGTCTCAGAAGAGGAGAAGGGTTTCGGATGAAAGTGAGAAGGACCTGGTTAAGCTTTTTAGGAAGTTGAAGAAAGAGTATTATCAAATGGGTACTTTCCATGGGAAGCCATCCGGGTGTTTGATGTATGATCTCTCCCATTACCTTAGGAAGAACACAAACGAGTTGCTCTGGCTTGCTTGTGTGGCTTTAACTGACCAGTTTGTTCATGGGAGATTAACAAATGAGAGATATCAAGCTGGGGTGATGGAACTTGAGCAACATATTAATAGCTCAGGGAATTTGGATGTGGTTACAACTGTGATTTTGAAGGATGGAACCAAGGTATTGGCTCCTGATTCTTCAAAAATTGCTTATGAAGATGAGCCAAAGCTGATGTTGCTACAAGAATGGAACTTGTTTGATTCAATGCTATGTTCTTCTTACATTGCAACTAAAATGAAGATGTGGAGTGGCAACGAGATGAAAAAGTTGATGCTTCTTCTTGCTAGAATGGGTTTTGCTCTTGAAGACTGTAAACAGAAGTTTCAGTACATGAATGTTGAGATCAAGAGGAAAATGAGGGGCGAGTTTGAGGAGTTGTTACCCAAATATGGACTAACCGATTTATACTACAGGGGCTTCTGCCTACTCCACGGGTATAGTTCAAGACTATCAGCATCAGATGTGGTGTATGGAGTGACAACACTTTTGGAGTCGTTTGTGGAATCTGATGGCTCATCTGCTGCCAAACAGTTTGGGGTGGCTTATGATGCATTGTCCTTGAGCAAGCTTGAAAAGCTAGAAATTGGAATGAAGCAAGCCATAAAGGTCCAATGGGCAGTCCTTAGACAAGGAAGTTCCGTGATAACCAAGAAGGCATCAATAAGAAGTGGGAGTAAATTCAGATGGGTGAAGGTTGAAGATTCAGCAGATGCTAAGCTGTTGGGATACCCCCAGGCCTTAACTAAATTTGGGTATTTTCTTATGGATGCTTTGAGGGAGAAAGGAGCAAAAATGAAGCCTTTGATATGCATTTGCTACATTCAAGAGCAAAATAAGGTTTTAATTGTTGGGGTTTGTGGGAAGCCATGTCTTGGTGCTGATAAAGGAAATGCTTTTGGGATTGCTTTTAGAGAAGCAGCTGAGGAGACTGGCACCGATTTCTTTCACGAGCTATTTGAGTCGTCATGGATAGTGTTGGACACGCTTGCTGTAAATTCATTCTGTTGAGAGTCATCACCGACTCTCTAGAAGTTTCTAGATGTTTCCAGAATATTCCGGATTTTACTAGAATATTCCACAATGTTCCGAAATGTTCTGGACTCTAGTGGAAGGTTCCGAATCCTATTAGAATGCCCCGAGTTATTCTAGATCCTTCCAGAAACTTATGGAAGGTGATGGAGTCTTCCGGATTACTCTGGAATCTTCTAGACTATGGTAGTATAGTCTAGGTTTCTCTAGAAGATTTTAGTCTTATTCTAGAATTGGCTTGTATCTAGAATATTCTATAGGTGACTATAAATAGGATAGGAGACCTCATTTGTAGGCGTGTTGGTGAGAGACACCAAGTGTGTGAGTGATACACCAAGTGTTGTGAGAAGCACAAAGTGTGTGCATGTGAGTGATACTCAAGTGTGAGTAAATGTCTTGTGTACAAGTCTACCTGTGTAATTTTGTATTGAATAAAAGTGAGGATATTCAATACAAGTTTATAGTTTGGGGTGTCCAAACTCAACAAACTCAGTATCGAGCTTGTGGCCGTGGACCTCGAGTAGCAAAAGCAATTAGGTCATTCCAAGACGTTGTTTTGTGAAGTCCTGTGTGGGTCCGTGGAGGAGTGTAGCGATCGGGGACCTTGAAGAGTGTGTCGGTCAGAGATCGTGATTGAAGACGTTGTTGGAAGATAGTGTTGTTGGAGATTGCGAAGCTACAAGGTCTAGGCACCAGCAAAATGTCGGAGTTTGGCAACATTGGAGGAGGATTTGAAAAACTAAACAATTATAACTATGACTATTGGAAGATGTGCATAGAAGCATATCTTCAAGGTCACGATTTGTGGGAGATCGTTGGTGGCAATGAGACTACTCAACCGGCAAAATAAGATGCCGAGGCACTACGCAAATGGAAGATCAAGGCAGGGAAAGCATTGTTCATATTGAGGACAACAGTTCAAAAGGAATTGTTGGAGTACATACGGGAGGCTACCACTCCTAAAGAAATTTGGGATACATTTGCAACTTTGTTTTCCAAGACGAATGATGCTCGTTTTCAATTTTTAGAAAATGAGCTGGCTACGATGACGCAAGGATCAATGTCAGTGAGCCAATATTTTCTCAAAGTGAAGACTCTCTGTAATGAAATTTCTCAACTCGACTCTGAATCATAGATCAGTGAATCTAGGATGAGACGCATTATCACTCGAGGTCTAAAGCCAGAGTATAGTGGTCTCATGGCGGCTATTTGTGGATGGTCGAAGCAACCATCATTGGTGGAGTTGGAGAGTCTCCTGGCGAATCAAGAGACCTTGGTTAAGCAAATGGCTGGAGCAAAAATAAAGAACGGTGAAGAGGAGGCCTTGTTCTGCAGCAAGAGGAATGGAGGCTCGAGGTGGCAGAACTCTGTGAAGTCGAAGAAAACAGAAGATGGAAAGTTGGAGTCTAGCATGAGCTATCAAGCAGGGGGAGCTCGGTTCAACAAAAGTCAAAGTGATCAAAGGACTGAGGCATATCGAAGACAAGACATAGAATGCTTCAATTGTGGCAAGAAAGGCCATTACCTAAGAGAGTGTCAATTTATTAGAAGACCAGCCGAAGGTAATATGGTTACTTCTTGTGGTCACAATGATGAGAGTGACAAAGAGTGGGATGGTCAAGCTAGCTATGTAGTTCTCGAGTTTGATAAAGACATACCAACTGAAGAAGGATGGAAAATCGAATCACCTTCTGCTCTATTCGTTGTTACTGAAGCAGACACAGAAGAGGAGATAGACTTTGACGCACAAGTGGAGAATGGGTACGAGCAAACTAATGATGAAGTGGCAATATGCAATGTCGTCATTGAGCCTAATGATTCTTCCTTCAAAGGAGAAGCTAAAGTTCAAGAAATCGATCACATGTTTGGAAAAGAGCAGAAGATAGCCAATGTGACCGTGAATGGCCAAGGAGATCAAGAAGAGATGATCGTAAAGAATCTAATCCAGTTGCAAGAGAAATTGGGGGAGATGAGAAAACAAGAAGAACATACAAGTGTGAGGCAAGCAAATGCCAAAAACAAAATAAAAGCTCACTCAATTCGACGAGGAAATGATAAGAAGGATGGACAGTCGCTAAGGATGTCAACAAGCCAAGAAAAGCCCTGGAAGAGTTATGCAAGTGATGAAGCCACCAAGAAGCAATCAACAATATTCATGGAAGGATCACTGGAGTGGAAAAAGATTCTTCAAGGAGATGAAGCAGAGTCGGTGCTGAGGGGGAGTGTTGAGAGTTATCACCGACTCTCTAGAAGTTTCTAGATGTTTCCAGAATATTCCGGATTTTACTAGAATATTCCACAATGTTCCGGAATGTTCTGGACTCTAGTGGAAGGTTCCGGATCCTATTAGAATGCCCCGGGTTATTCTAGATCCTTCCGGAAACTTATGGAAGGTGATGGAGTCTTCCGGATTATTCTGGAATCTTATTCTAGACTATGGTAGTATAGTCTAGGTTTCTCTAGAAGATTTTAGTCTTATTCTAGAATTGGCTTGTATCTAGAATATTCTATAGGTGACTATAAATAGGATAGGAGACCTCATTTGTAGGCGTGTTGGTGAGAGACACCAAGTGTGTGAGTGATACACCAAGTGTTGTGAGAAGCACAAAGTGTGCATGTGAGTGATATTCAAGTGTGAGTAAATGTCTTGAGTACAAGTCTACTTGTGTAATTTTGTATTGAATAAAAGTGAGAATATTCAATACAAGTTTATAGTTTGGGGTGTCGAAACTCAACACATTCATGATCAGGTTAACAGAGAAGCTGTGGTGAAGAACTCTATCCAAAATGTAACATTGAACTCAAATCTTTTACTGTCTACATATGAATTTCTGTTGGTTGCTTCAAGCAAGCACCATTTGTTGTTACTGACTTGTGCCAAACTATTGATAAATGACTGAATTCATAATTTGGCTGTTGATTTGACTGCCTTCTTGAGGAGTGCTACTCATAACATTACAATTTCATCTAGCTAATTATCTCGTCAATGATATAACTTCTTCATAGCTGGATACTCTCATTTCAACTTGAGCAAAACTTGAGAATTACTAGTTGCTTGTTAAATGTTAATTACATCTGGCTAAGGATAGAGATGTTGATTCATTTTATAACACTTGCTACTAATAAGTAATTATTTATAATGCTTGTAGTTTCATCCTATTCAATATATCTTCAGATTTTCACTTTATTTGGCAACTCTCATTCGATATATACCTGCAAAACAACAAAAATTTCACTCCCTCCATCTCATTTTTATAGTTACTTTCTGGATTCTAACTTTTTAAGGGAGCATAATAATTGCGCCAAAAAATGCTTCCCTTTCCAAATATGCCCTCCAATTTGAAATTTGATTAACGGAAATAGTACTAGCTTATCAAGTTTCTATTGATATTTGCGGACATTTATTTTGGGACGTCTTAAAATGAAGTAAATGACTATCAAATTTAGCCAGCTTTACCGCTTATATCTTAATGGAATAGAAAATGAAAGCATATTGTTTATGTTATTCGATAGGGGTCTTGTTAACCTTCACCCAATATGTGGAGGATAATATGAATATAATGACAAATTAGTTTGAATATTCACACTTCTTGGATATCAATATACTTTACAGATATTAATATAATTTTATAAAATTTATACGTACTTTCTGCAAGTGGTGGCTAGCTCATGCGGTAGAACTTTTGAATGTTCTACACTATATTATGGGATCGAATCCTATTCTCCTCTCCCCTATGTAATACATTAGAAATAACAAATGACAAAAAAAATATATGTACTTTTTACTTGTTGTCCTCCTCGCATAGTATCGGTAGCATTTTTACGTCCGTTTGAGATTTTATGTACAAAAAAAAAGTACTCCAGAAAAATATTTTTTTTTGGTACAACGGAAAAATATTTGCGGAAGTAAAAGGAACCTTTATCGAATGCACAGACTCGCACAGGAGAATGCTCGTGTAGAAGCGCGCCCACAGTATCAACATGGACCGTAGTATGTGTACGTATTGTCGGCGTGGGAAAAAATCAGGAGCGAGCGTCTCTCTCTCTCTGTAAAACCTTCATCCAGTCCTAGATAGAAAAGCAAGCACAGAAATCGTTTGTGCTCTCTTTCTAGCAACTCTGCGTTTCAGAACCATAAGGGTTTGATTCAAAGCATTGGAAATTTGGTACGATCTTTGAACTAATTCAAACGTGTTATTTTGATTTTTTTTTTTGGGTAAAAATGTGATTTTGATTTTTTCCCTCGACCTTTGATAGGCTTTTAGGTTGTTGAATCGATCTGGTGCTTGTTGCTTTCTTTTGTTGCTTTGATTCTCGTGTTTACAATTGTTCTTCAATCAGATAGGCACGTTGGATATGGTTTTGGTCTTTTATAGTAACATTACCTAATCCGTTTTTGAAGTTTCAAAACTCTCAGTAAAATATTGAGCTTTTTTTGTGATGACAACTTTTTGATTGTTTCAAAATTTTTCGAATTCCTGGTGACGAAATGGGATGACATGTCTTCAGTTTTTGCTAAAAAACTTAATTGATTTAAAAAATAGTGGTTGGACATACTATAAGTTTTTGTTTAGGGCTGGTATTAAATGCTTAAAAAACCTTGAAATCCTAGTTAACAGTAGAGTTGAAATATTTATATTGGAGATTAAATCTAGACCTACTTTGATTGGTCCCGTCCTCGTCATGTAAGGCTGGGGCTTAGAAGTTTGAAATGATTAGTGGAAGTTGGTTTCAATATTGCAGTATTTGGTTTAAATTTTTTTTTTTTAATGTAAGTAGTTTAAATTACTAGGATTACTATGAGTGCTATGGAACTTCATAAAGATTGATTTAATTTGTGCTAGGGTTTGGTTTCCCTTGTGATTGGGGTTTATTGTCATATCCTTTATGTCACTGTCGTCAATGCCTTACCTTTTGGTTCTTTGTTGAGATTCGTGTAGATTGGAATTTACACAGCCATGTTGATCGCAATGGGCAAACGGCAACACGGGCAAAATTAGTCTCATTTTGTTTCTCCGTTAGCCTGTTGAATATCGAAGAATTAGTCTTACTTTTCTGAAACACCAACACAGGCAAAATCTCTTGGTGAAGTAACTTCTGTTGCAGTAGGTAGGCTGAAAAATATTGAAAAATCACCTAAAGAAGCTATTTTTGAGTTTGATTTGGGTCTGATATGTAGTTCATACTCATGCCGATCATCTCTCCTGGTATCACCAGGTCCATAAAAAGCCACTGCAAACATCAAAGTAAACTAGGTGGAGATATGGGTGCTTTTTTTGTGTCCTCGCGAGCATATTTCTTTATATGTTCCTTATGCATTGATGAGTTACCATTAGTTTTTATACACGACATTTCAGTCACTAATACTTTTACCATTTTATTAGTATAAAACAACCCTCTGAAGTTGAAAGTAACTTTCCATATACACTTTACACATATACTCTTGGTTTGAACGAGATTGTTTTTTGATTTTTTTCTTTAAACTTAAGCTTAGTGCTAAAGGCAGAATGTTTTGTTTGCATGTGTTCTGATTGGTAGAGGCCGATTCATTTTTTTGATGCTACAGGCTACAATCATCTTTCTTTTGTTTAGTTAGGGTTTGAAAATAACGTTTAAGTGAAAAACTGTGTAATGGGTTTACTAGAGGTGGCAATTGGGTGGGTTGGGTTGGGTTTGTGTGGGTTGGTATGGGTTATGGGTTGAAAGTGAATGGGTTCAATATGGGTGGGTTGAATATGGGTCAAGCCCAACCCAACCCAACCCAATTTTTTTATTTATTTAAAGAGTATATGCTACTATGTTTGTGGATTCAAATCATACTAAGAAAAGGGTGGATCACAAGAAACTACTACACTTTGCCAAGGCACATGAATCAGTTGTAATGGAATATGTAGCTATTCATTCATCTGGCATTTCTAATAATCGACTTCAACGTGATAACTATACAAGAAACAAAATAAGCAACCAAAATATAAGATGAATATATGCAGAACTCAACCTTTCAATACCATCTGTTCAAGGAAAAAAAAAGTTCAATTCCATGAAATGATTTGAAGAACAGTGTGCAATTCTGTCGCAACCATAATTCATCTTCATTAGCTTAATCATTGTGATGATTTGATTGTTAACTGTTTAGTAACATCAGTACTGGGTCAAATATAATTAGCAGATTAAACTTTTTTGGTATGGAAAGGACTGTACCGGTATTTCAAAATAACGCGAAATTTTTCACATATTTTGAAGTTTGTAGTATATCTAGTGATTATAAATGTATCGAAGCAGCAGTACAGTTATTTTTGGGTACAAAGAATTTGTAAAGAAAATGTAGAACTGTCCCAGATTTCTGTGCCCAAAATCCTGTGTCTCTGTGCCGAGGAGTTTTGGGCCTTTCGATTGTAATTTTTTTTTCTTTATTTTTTTTATGTTTTAATTTTTCTGGGGGATCCAACTGCCGAAAACCCCTCGGCATAGAAGCACAGGGGTTTTTCGGCACAGAGGATCTGCGCTCTTGTAGAACTAGGTGAATTTCAGTAGGTATTTATTAGTATCAATTTAAATTTTTACCCTATTTTTATTTTTAGGAGGGGATGTGGGACATGCATGTAATTTCTTGTTGGTAGTGGTAAAATGTGACTGAAAAGAACACGTAAATGTTTGTCATGTTGTTGCGGTTGCTTGTAAAAACCCACTTATAAACCCATGTGTATAACTTTTTAATTTTGGGTCCAACCCATTTTGAACCCACATAAACCCATATGTATATGGGTTCACCCATTTATAACCCATATTTTAATATGAGTGGGTTGGGTTTTGAGTGGGTGGATATGAATGGGTTCATGGGTTGGGTTAGAAATTGCCACCTCTAGGGTTTACCTTCAGTTGGAAATTTGATGAACTGAAGTGAAAGCAAATTATACGAACAGCTAATGAGGAAGTTCTTTTTGCATGATCAGGTGTGACCCAAAAAGGAAACACGTAACTGCATGATGAGCACCAGGGTTACAAGGGGACCTCCTCTGAGAGGGTATGCGAGTAACTCAAGGAGGAGGAAGACGGTGCTAGAGGTAGACCTCAATGTGTCAGTGCCACCTAGTGAGAACCGGATTCAGGATGGGACTTCAACCCATGCCACCTTTCTAGTTGTGGAGCCGTCTGCACCAATTGACGTTGATGCTTTTGATGACGATGTTGTAATATCTTCCCCCAGGGCTTTTGCACAGGTATGCTTCCTTTTTTATAATTGAAATTAACTTTTCAATGGTATTTATAGTTTTAAGGCTTCCCCCCATACTTCTAGTAACTCTTTATTAGTTTCTTCATCTCATTCTCATGTCAGGCTAAACACAATTCTAGAAGACATCGCGGAAGAAGTGTTGTAGTTGATGTAGATTCCGGTAATCATGTTTTGGTGTACCATCTCTGTTTGTAGAAGTGTCTATCTTTGGATGTGTGTTGGTTGCTCTCTCTCTCTCTCTCTCAGCGGCATAAGTTATAACTCAGCATACACATGATTCTATGTTAGGTATATTCTATATGATTCTGTTTCCACATTATTCTTCGCTGCATGTCGTTACTTTGGAGAATATTTGGATAGACTCTTCTATAGGTTTGGATTTAAACCTTAAAGCATTAAGCTTTAACCTGACTTCCTGGTTTCTTGTCTCATGGGTGAAGGAAAGAAGCACCTACTTGTTTAAATACTTCCATAAAGATATATAAACAAAATAGACTTCCCATAAAGAGGAATTTCCTGTTTGGTAAATGACAAATGATTCATGAACTTTGTTCTTACCTTACAATACGGCAGTGTACATCCTATAATCTACGTCCCATCTGGATGAAACATCGAGTAATGGAGAGGTTGGTGCCAGCTCTGACCACCTTGATAAGCATTCCACTTTGGGTGTCTATCATTGCCTGATTTTTTGGTGTAAAAAGTTAGGTGGTTTCAAGATGCCAATGATTAATAACGATTTAGTATGAGAATCTTCTAGATTTGCTACATATTCTTATGATCTTGTAAAATGTCTTTGTATACTCCTATTAAATTTTTACCTTTTCGGTTCTTAGTTGCATGAAGCGGGAGCGTATACGGGGATGGGAGCGGAAGCGGGTGCGGGGGAGCGGAGACACCAAGAAGTTCCCAAGGTTGGGAGCGCTTAAGGAGCGTATATAGATCATATTTAAATATTATATAAAATATCTGTAAATTTTTAACCATTGAAGGAAAAGTGATACTTATTGAGCATTTTCTCTCTCTTAAAGAGTAAAATTTTTGGAAGTTAGATATTTTCATTTTGTAAAACTTTTTGACTCATATGACTTTCATGTTCTTATTTGCTCACCCTTAAAAGTATGAGAATAATTGCCTTAATGGCCTGATAAGCTCCCATCCTAGTTAGGAGCAAGCTCCCGTCAAGCTCCCATCTTGGGAGTGCCGATTCGAGCTCCCATCTTGGGAGTGCACCCATTTTAGAAGGATCCTGCAACTAAGTTCTGGCATCTTGCGCTAGCTGCTGGCTGGTTAGAGTCTACCACGACCATATTGGTGCCTTTGTGGGCGGAGTTGCCAATTACAGTTTACTGTGTTATTTGGATTTCAGTACGGGTGTTAGGTTGGAAGCCTGTGTAGATTCGGTTCCATATCTTTGTGACTCAAGATGTGGGAAAGTGTTCTAGTGCGCAAAAAGTGTGATAGAGCATTTTGGAAATCATACTCAAACTTGATGGACTGGATATGTTTTGGAAGAACAGAAAAAGATCATAATGGTTGTAGAAATAGCAAAAGTAATAGTCGTGATAAATATAATGATGATAGCAGCAGCAACAACAACAACGAAGAAGAAGATGATGCTGATGAAAACATTAATTATAGATTCTCTTGTAATTTAGACTTTTCATATTGAAAAACTATTCTACAAGAAAAAACACATTGCCACATTGTGTTACATCTGTATAAAAAACTGCCACGTCAAAGTAGACAACTTTATACTATGTGAACGACTGCCACGTCCAAAAGCAAGTCATTACCGGTCTCCACATCCCGTTACATCTTCCAATGTCTTGTCAGTTTCCAAATTCTCTGGGAGTTCGACAATGCATACTTAAAGCTTCATTCTTGATTTCCAGTGCCCCTCTTACTGCTACAAGTGGAAATATTGGGAAAGAAGAGGAAGCATGTAGACCCTTCGAAATCATGAAGAACCCTGTATCTTCATGCTTCTACTCAAAGGTTTAACTGAATCTTCTAACTTGTAATTGTGAATTGTTTCTTCTTTGATATTTTTCCTTTTCAGAAAAAGTACTACTGGCTTTTTATTAATATTGATATGGATATATGGGCAATGTTTTAAAAGGCTGAGTTGAGGCTTGCCTCAAGGCAAGGCTACTACAAAATGCTTCAAGGCTTACCCCTCCAAAGGCTTACGCCTTGTCCAAGAGTCATTCTGTGTTCGCACAAGGTTCGGCTTTTTGCCGATTTCATGTGAGGCATATGCTTTTTTCGATACGGCTTATAGATCTTCACTCCCTCTCAACCGGTCAATCCCTTACTCGAAATGAGAAAGAGTACCTATTTGATACCTTACAGAAATGAGAGAGAGAGAGAGAGAGTCATCTGTGCACAATGGCTGGAAAGAGCACTGACATGTAGTATAGGTAAGCCATTTTTACATAGAAGAAGTCGTATTAAATAGAAAATAGAGGTGACATGTAGCTTTAGCTTGTCAGAGCGAGTGAATTTTAAATTACACACGTGTATTTACGTATCTATGTTGCTTGGTTGAAAGTAGTTTTTATAATTTTACTTAGCATTGTTATTTATTGTATTATTTTATTATTTTATTTCTTGTTATAATTTTAAGTATTTATTAGACTGAGTAAGGCTTATGCCTCAAGGCCTCGTCTTGAGCTTTCACCTCTGAAAACTTTGTATATGGGGATTCCCTTTTTGGAAATACATTACCATTGTTTTCCTACACTTTGTATTGCAGTTTACGTGATTATATTGATTTGTCTGTGTTCGTTATGTTTTCTTGCCCATAATTTTCGAAGGATTGATTTCTTTCGTTAATCAATCAATCTTACTGTATTTTTGTTAATTCTCAGGCATTATGTTCAATTTAATGGGGTGTTGAAAATTTCTAAATTGAATGAGGATGAAAAGTGAAAATAATTAAGAGAGAATTGTGGGCTTTTTTAGAATTGTTGGAAAGAGAAGGGACCATATGTGAAGTTACAAAGTAGAGACTCTAAAGCCTTGTGATCATTGAGATATCTCATTTTTCTTAACCTAATTGTGTTCACTATGGAACCCTGCCGTCATAGCGTTTCATCTCCAGATGAGATGGGTAGGCGGAATCTTCTCTCTCTCTCTCTTCTTTGTTCGCTTCTCCTTCTTTGTCTTCTCTATGTAACAATATCAGACACTTCTTTATGTATCTATCTCTCTAAAAGTAAATGTATAAGAGTTTTATTGTTTCCAGATTGTGTGCAGTTCATTGGATATTGCTCATTCTTCCATTATCAGATTGATTGATGTTAATTAGCTGACCCCATATCGTATCTTTGAAGTTCCCGGCTTCGCCTGGCTTTCATTTTAATTACCTCTCTTTCTTGTTTGGTTACTGATTTGAGTATTGATTGCAGAAGAAAGGACCTCTAGGTTTGCTTCCAATCGTCAGAGCAAGAGGAGGAGGGTGTCAACAAATGATACTGTTGTCAACAATGATCTTTGTATTAACTTGGAGGTTGCTAGCAGTTCTATGGTAATAATTGAGATTTTCTTTTTGACTTGTGTGATTTGCATTCTGCCTTTATGTCCTAGGTCCCTTGTTGTACATGTATTTATTACTTGTCTTATTTGCTGTTTTGTGGCAACTACTGACTACCTTCTTTGTGCTTATGTTTGTTATGTATGCAACCAATCGCGATAAGCTTTCAAGTTGAACAATCTGAATATTTTGATGATTAAAGAAATTAGGATGGGAATACCAATTATATGTATCAGTGAAGATTTTCGACTTAGCCACTTGTCACGCATAACTGAACATGTGAGAAAAATCAAAATAGATAGGAGTATTCAATGAAGTGATAACCAATCAAGAGCATTACTGAGAGAAAATACGTGCCATGCCGCCTATGGCATGACGGTAAGGCATTCAAGAGGTAGTTTCCATGTAGCTTTGCATTTATTGAACTGGGACATTTTTAGTGTACATCTTTCCTAGTAGAGATGAATAGAGGGAGTTTAATAGGAGAAGGAAAAGAAGAGGATGGTTGTGTTCCATCTTTTGGCAGGAAGCAATTGTGCACATAATCTTTTCCTCACTTCTTTTTAAATTTTTCCGTAGAATGTAGATTTTCCTTGTCTTAATCTGTGAAGCATGGATTCTTGTAGTCAGGAGTCCTATCCAATGTGGATAGCTGTACTCTTCGGATACTCCCAGATACGTATCCGATAATGCTTACTCACATCTGTTATCACGTATGCAGAATTTGATTAACAACCAGATATGTATCCGATAATGCTTACTCACATCTGTTATCACGTATGCAGACTTTGATTAACAAGTAGATGGATAGTTTTCCAGTTCTTTACATATTACAGCCGAAGAAAATAATGAGATTAAAGCCGTACAATTCTGTTTTGAGTTTCTTAAATTAGCCCTTATTGTGTCAGACACATATTGTATATTCCATGCTTGATATTTTACTATAAACAGGGTGAACTTGATATTGAAATGAAACTTTTATTCGACCATCAATAATTTATGTAGATAAGGCTTCTAAACTAACTAATTCCTGAACATTGGAAATTGTGCTTAAAATTTACGGCTAGTTCTCGCTGATCTTCAGCATTTCTGTGACACAATACTAAAGCTACAAAATAATAGGCTGCTATAAACGTGTCCTTTCCGGTTCCATATCCTTCTTTTTTTGTCCAAAATTTTCCCGCGTTGCTGACTTCATATCGTGTTACCCTAGACATGTTCATATCCATGCTTTCTAGCATATAATCAATAGAGAGTCTATTGTTCTTGTTTGAAGAAAAGTAGCTTCTGCTGTTTCCACTTTATGGATGCATGCAGTTATTCACATATATGTACTGTTTAGAGGTCAAGAGGCTTGAAAGAATCTGTGGTTGCTTCTTCTAGGTGAGTGTTTACTTTTGTCCGTCTCTTCTCGTTTACATCCTGATACCTGCAAGCATTCTTTCCTGCATTTGATAGTGCCTACTCATCTTGTTTCCTCCTCGTTAGTTCTGTTCCTCCTTTCATGAATCCAGTCAAATCCCTTCGTCTTGAGGCATTGCTCTTGGGTCGAACTCCTATAACTTTCTGACCTATTAATTTAAAGCTGGCCTGGCTTATGGCTTTCTTCCCCATATTACACATTCTGGTTGTTACTTACTGTGAAGACTTGAGAGTAGGACATGAGGTGGCCGGAGTGGGGTCTATGGTGACAAGTATTCGCGATGGAGATGACGTGGCAGCTGGACATCCTATCAACACTTGTGAAGTTTTTTGGAAGCTGAGTTGCGAGATTTGTACAACTTTCAGAGTTTGGCTTATGCCACCTCTACAAAGTTTCAGATTGTTACTGTTGCTTGAACGCCTGAATGATTGCCAATTTTTTATCGGGTGATAAGATGTCTAATTATCTGTTATGGGGCCTCATTTTTCCCATTCTTTGTTCTCATAGAAAATATACAGCTCTGTAGAAAACCCTACATTGAATCAGAAAGCAAAAGGGAAAAGGAAGGGACATAAAGAGGGGAGACTGAGTTTCGAAGATGCAAGGACAGGAACTGTTGGACATCTGAATAAATAGTTGACATCTAATGCAGTTGTTCAGCCAATATAATTATAGGATTTGAAGATTATCAACCTGTCAAATTGGGTTTCTTTCTATTGAGTCTACATATCTGGCATGAGGGGTTTACACAATGTGTAATTTGACTAAATTTTTTTGCTCACTTTGGACCTAAACCTCTGCATGATAGTGTGATATTTTTTTGACATGGATGAACTACATGCCTTATATGCTCATGAGACTGATGTACGTGGACTATTTTTCTGATGTTCATTATGATTTTGTCTTTTTATATGATTGGCAGAGAGAGAATGTGAAGAGCGTGATACCAGCACCAGCACCAGCGCCGCCGCCACCACCACCACCGCCACCACCACCTCCAAAGGAACCCACATTCAAATGTCCCATATGCATCAGCCCAATTGTTGAGGAGACGTCAACAAAGTGCGGTCATATATTCTGTAAGGCATGCATTAGGTCTGCAATAGGTGCTAAGGGTAAATGCCCTACCTGTCGGAGAAAAGTCACCATGAAAGATACCATTAGGATCTATCTTCCTGCATCCGATTGAAAAAGGTGTGCATCCATTGTCATTCTGGACCATGGTTTTCTTGTGTTGCTCTTTTGTTTCCAATAAATTGCTCCGATGAGACTAGAAGGTTTTGTTTACAGATATCTGTAGGGAACTTTCGTAAACTTTATGGAGTTATCAAGTTATTGGATAACAAAACAAAAAGTTTAAGGCTCCATTGCGAATCTGGGATATATGCAGATCCCAGTTGGAGGGATATGAGATTACTATCATACGAGGGTAGCTCAAATTTAGATTTGATAGCTTGCATATTGATTTGACATAAAGTTTGTGAGCTTTATCATGATGGATTTGATATAAATATCGAATAGGCTTTACTTTAAATACTTCATGTTAAAGATTAAGATTGAACCTATGCAAGGATCCAAAAAATACATCTCTACTACATTTAATGCATCATCCTCTCTATTTTCTCAAGCCACTTATGGCTTAATCTCTTATAATATTTGAAATTGAGCTTAAAACTGACTTCATTTGAAGTCCACATTATCCAATACAGAGCCTAGGTTTTTTGAGATAATACCCATACAATTACTTTGGATTGAATATCTGCAAATGAAAGTCTACATCGCTAGTGGGCATAGAACTTCGGAAACATAGTGCACAATTCTTTATTTCTAATGCATTCATTCCGAGTACACGGATGACGTGCATTCTCAATTGTGTATGTCCCTTGTAGATACAGTTATGTAGCTGGACTGTTGAAGTAGACACAGTGACAGTGTGTACTGTGCACATTTCCCAAGTGTACAAGGTTGTAGATGAGTTGGCAGTTCAAGTTTAACAAAGTTGACAAGAATTTTACTTACAAGTTCCCCATTTGTACATGATGTACTTCGTGTAGTGTTGATGTTTGATCCTGATCACGTTTCTCCTCTAATGACAAATATGTAGTTGATGGGATAAAAACCAGTGATCATAAAGTGCTTGTCAGGATTAGACTTTGAAAGAAGATACAACAAGGAATAACTGGAACAACACCAGAAAAGGCGATGTATGTGATGATTATTGGTGGTTTAGAGAGTCCTTTGGCACAAAGTATTATGTTTTTATTCCAAAATAGTCCTTTGAACTTAATGATCGGATTACCGCTTTAGGAGGAGGGAGGGTTTCGCTTTTAAGAATGGATTTATATTTTTATGTCCTTCGTGCACTACAAATTCTGCTTTTTAAGTTTCTTTTCCTTAATGATCGGATTGACGCTTTAGAGAGGGAACCGTTTCATAAGCCTTTTTTCGCTTTAAAAATGTACTTGAATTTTTATGTCCTTCGTGTACCACAAATTATGCTTTAAGTTTCTTTTCCTTTCCCTTTTCTTGTATTTTCTAACAGGCTCACTTGGTGCTTTCTGGTGTCGAACTGGGAGGCGTATACAGACTGCTTTGCAGCATTGTGGGAAATGTGACAATGGTTGGACATTAATTGAACTTGTTGAGTATTTATCTTTGGGATTACATTGTGATACTTCAACTTAAATTCCTATTGCCATTGAATACTATTATTGATCAGCGCTGGATTTAGTTGGCCTAACACATTGGTTATTTGAGATTGCTGTTGTTCCACCTACACAGACAACGCAAGGCAGAGCTGTTTACCTTAGTTAACTGCAATGCTGGTACTCTCTCTCTCTCTCTCTCTCTCTCTCTCTCTCTCTCTCTCTCTCTCTCTCTCTCTCTCTCTCTCTCTCTCTCTCTCTCCGTGCGCGCGTGTACAACTCTCTAAGCGCGCTCGCGCATACATATAATAGTACGGGAAAAGCATTTCGCGGGAAGTACATGCTGACTACATGACACCTCAATGCCCTGCCCCGGCTTCTATTGGTAGAGAATTACTAGGTTGGAAGATTTACTGAAATCTAGATGGCCCAACACGCAGAAGATTTGAATTCCCTCTTTATTGGTCCTATGTAATATTTATTTTTATATTTTACTAGCTCAGAAATTCTAACCCAAGTGTCTGTCGTGAAATTCCTTTCTTTTGCCCAGATTAATGCACGTAGTCGGGGCTCTGGCTTTGTTCTTATAGACCAGTCACCCCAGATGAGTTTCTTTCATAGGTATATACCTGTGTAAACATAAAGTAAAAACACCGCCGGACGATTGGGGAAGACCCATTTGGGATTTATGATGAGTTGAACAGTCGATATGGAATTCCTGGGTTGAACACCGATGATCCACACAAAAAGAATTAATTTCAGTGTCAAACTACTGCAATACACGTAGGAGAAAGTGAGATTTGTACCAACGAGTGATTATTTTGAGTGCATAATCTTGGGAGGCGACTGAATCCTCCTCTAGGAAAATGAAAATGGTTCGGTTCTCTGTTGCTGCCTATAACAGCAGGGGTAAACCGAAAAACCAAGCAACAAAAAATCTAGTTCTGCAACCATAGGCCTTCCAAATAGTGGTATAATAGGAAGAACACAGCGCCAGTCAACCAGGACTTCCGGATATCAGTAACAAACATGACCCAGAAGCTCACATGTAAGATAGTATGCGGTATCTGGAAGTCTTATACGAACAATCGTTGATTTCAAGAAAGCCGGAGTAAGATCAAACCGAATGATGAGCATGTCTTGTTGGTTTCTTTCTCCACTCTGTGCGGCCTCTGTTTATTTCAAGCTCGTCACCAGACAATCTCAACAAATGTAAGAACTGGCAGTAGTCTTCTTTGCCTATTGCAGCTGCTGCAGCCGATCCGTTGCTTCCCTTAAGCTCTGAAACCTTTGTATCCTCAGATGGTTCTGGACTCGTGAGAGAATCAACAACATCGTTGTGTTGGCATTCTCGTCTGTAGTCTAGAGTGATAGATTCCAGTTCATAAGTGTCGATGATTTCTTGAGGCATGCTCTGTTGTGTGTCCCAAAAAAAAAAAAAGAACTAGTGTTACTGTTAGTCAACTAGAAGCCAAATTAAATGAGTGAGCTGCATGTCAAATTTTTCCTGAGATCTATCATCCGAGAGCAATTTTGTTCATTCACCCACCTTAAAAAGAGGGTGAACAAAATTCTCCCTCCTATTGGTTAAAATGTGTGGGTCTCACAACAAAGTGATGTCATGCTTACTAAAAAGTTCATTGCACAGGTAAACAAGATATCACTTTGTAGTGGAAGTCGCATCAATTCAATCAATAGGAGAAATGAATTTGTTCACCTCTTTTAAGGAGGGTAAATAGAATTGCACTTGTGAAAACATATGATACATGGACTTGCACATGAGTCAGCTGCGGGTACGTGTCTACGGATTTCATCTAATTTCATATGAAGGACTTGGGGACACTAAATAAATTCACATCTCTTAAAAGTTTCTTTTATTATCACTGTAGGGCTGCAAATGAACCACGTCGTTCGTGAACGGCTTAGTGTTCGGCTCATTGTAGCTCAGTTCATTGAGATATTATTAAGCTCCAGCTCACAAAAACATAAATAAACAAGCTTGAAGATAGTATGCTCGGCTCAGCTCAAGCCGAGCTCGCGTAAAATTATAAATAAGCTCAAAAACTATCATGATAGGCTCAATAAGACTCATTTTATTTTAACAAGAGAAGATCACATTGCTTTTTATTTATTCGAAAGTAATATGTTGATGTACAATACTAAAAAACTATAGTTAATTGTATTAATATTGCAAAATAGAACCTTTTTCTTGTAGGTTGAACATACATTTAAGACATGTACATGTGCAATTAAAACTCTCTATTATGCAAGTAGGAATATATGTTTGTTGTTGGCTTGTGACCAAGCTCAAGCTCGAGTCAAGCTTCGACTGTCTTGGTTCGTAAACTATTTACTATGTTCGAGCTCAAGCTTGAGCTCTGTAAAATTCTAATAAACAAGTTTGAACACAGCGAAGTTTGACTCGACTCGGCTAGTTTGTAGCCCTAATTACCGGAAGTCTGTGTTGGAAAAACAACTTATTGATGACAAAGAAGTTGAACTTTACCAACCTCCAAAACCCATCCGATATAGGCTACATTGTTTACATGCTGGTTCATGTCCATATCAGCTCTTCTAGGCTGCAAAATTTCAAAACATGTGGGTAGGTGCAGAAGCAAAAAGCCACAACCTAGAGAAGTAGGATGATCGTACCGTCAATCCTTGCCGAGAATACTCAGCTGGATTTTCCAGTTTCGCTATCTTCTTCAGACTGCCATTTTTCTCCTCCGAGAATGCTAACCTAGGTTCGATAACAAAAACAACAACAACAACAATCAGTACGATATTACAAACATGCGAGCTCGTTATCGAGAAAATCGTATGCTAGAACAGAACTTTTCGTACCTTGGTTCTCTTGGACAGAAAGCCAGATAATCCTCTCGGACATCGTCACTGACCTTTTGAAGTCGTCTAGTATCTTCGTTCATCATCACATACTTGCTGCAGTTAAAATTATGAATCGTCGAATTCCAAATTAAAATAACGCGAACATATGAATGAAACAAATCTGCGATAAACATCCCTGAGTTTCCAAAAGGGAAACCTTGTGTTTTGTGATGGTTGAGTACCTAACAAACAGTTTCTCGAACAACATGTGAGGTCTAATTCATGTAGCGGATCTCAATTGATTGAGTCACGAGGCTTGTTTGGTTGTTGGTAGTGGAAGGGGTACGTAAATTTCGAGCTACATATTATCATATACAAGCAAGGATTGAGAAACTGGAATGCACCTGGTAGCCCTTCCAATGATTTCACCGGTGGCATAGTCCTTGAGAATCCAATCACGCCTAGTCCAAATCGAACCTTCGCTTTCGTACCAGGTTTCTACTTCAACCACATCACTCCTGTCCCAAGTATTACGCAAGTTAAATGAAATTCAAGTTCGGTTTTGACGTACGGAGAGAGGGTGAACAAAATTAAATTCCCGAAATTCTCGAATGAGGGAGCAAAAGTTTTTAACCACGCAGGGTATTTATAAACTTCGATGTGCATGCGAGCGGCCACCCATATGAGATTTAATTTTCTCATGGTAGTAGTCGTTCCAAATCCGTCCGTTGAAAATCCCAAACTCTGAACGTGATTACATGCGACCTCCTACATTACAGAATTGAAAAGGACGTTACAGTGAATTGCAGGGCTGGCCCAAGGGTTTGAGGTGCCCTAGGCCTAGCACAAAAATTGTGCCCTTCAAGTACAACACCTAAATAATTTTTCGAGTAATAATCACTATACGAGAAAACCAAAACAATATAAAGTTCTACAAGCATTACATAATAACGGAAAAATTAAAACACGAAGTCTCTAGATACATATAACGCATGAGTATCACTTGAATATTACGAGTGTTGCAATTTTAGAAGCAAAAGTATCAATTATACTTGGGCCTTTTTTATATTGTGATTTTTTTAAAATCAATTTTAGTTTTGGGCATTTTTTAAAATTTTGAACCACAATAATTTTTGGGTCTTTTTTAAACATTGAGCCACAATGTTGGGCTCTTTTGTCATTCTTAATGGATTTTTTTCTTTTATTTTGGTCCAAAAAGTGTTCTAGTCAAGCCCATAGGTATAAAATGGTGGGGTGCCTCAAAAATTGGCCCTTTTTGTGGTGCCCTTGGGCCTGGGCCTAGGCCGGCCCTGAGTGAATGGAATACAATAAAAAGTGTTACTATAAATTTTGCTATTCCTGATTTGATGTCACTAATTCAGCCATTCCCACACTCTGAGCGTGGTTAAATCCAGACTGAACCCGGTCTGCCAAAATTCATATATTAGCATGCTTATTCATTCGTACCATATCTCGGGTGGTCGGTTTGCGGTCGATTCTGTTTAGGGGATTTAGACAATTCGGTTGACTCGTTGGGCACCCATAATTTTAGCCTCCAAAATTAATGAGCCGGGCACTGGTTTTGTTAATCCCAACCTACACGAATTTGCACATGGAGAGAGAGAGAGAGAGAGACCTGCAAGAGATTAGCAATGGTTTCAACAGTGGCAGTTTTGTTAATCCCAACCTCATAACACCTCACTATTAACTTCTCCTTGTAAGAAAGTCCGTCCTCCGTCAAACTCCCCAAATGGAAGCGTCGTCAGCCGCTCTTCTTCTCAAAGTCGACGGCGGGCGTCCTTCTCCGTCGTGCCCTCGCTACAATTGGAGCCGACGAAGAAAAAGCGTAAGAATACGCCCGCATAAGACGGGCCGCGTTTAGTCGGAAAATCAAATCCTCGGCCTCGGCGAAGAAGAACAAAAGCGGTAGAATCGGGCGCCGATTTTTAATAAGGGCCTTCGGATTACTCGTGTCTGAAGTCGCTGCATTGCATGACGAAGATGATAATGATAAGTATGTCGACGACAGCAAGCGTGGCAGCCGACATCTTCTTTCTCTCTAAAACCGGTCTCGAAAGCACCGACAGGTGTCATTGATATATATGCATGCGAGAGAGAGAGAGAGAGAGAGAGAGAGAGAGAGAGAGTTGACATTCTTAATCGATGGGAACAAGGTGTGGGTAAGTTGGACAAAAAACAAAAATGATTGTGACACTGTAACTGCATATATATGTACGTAGAGAGAGAGAGAGAGAGAGAGAGAGAGAGAGAGAGAGTTGACATTCTTAATCGATGGGAACAAGGTGGGGTAAGTTGGACAAAAAACAAAACAACAATGATAAGTGTACAACAAAAGTCTCCAACATGGCTCCAACGCACTCACATGATGTGTGGATTCCATACACAATTGAATGTGTAGTGTGTGTAGACTCCACACACTATATGAGTGTGTTGGAGCCATGTTAGAGAATTTTGTTGTACCTCTATCATTTTTGAAAACAAAAATGATTTTGACACAAATTTTGTGTCACAACCAACCACAGCCCCACTCACACTAAGTGTGGGTCCCACATGGGCCTCACATGCGAGCCTCACACCCCATGTGAATGGGGTTGTGGTTGTTTGTGACACAAAGTTTATGTATGTATCATTATTCGATAAAAAATGAAACGTTTACAACAAATGTTTCCAAACTGGCTCCAACAGCTAACGTGGCAGTGGGACCCACGCTCTTTTTTTTTTTTTGGTCTCTTAACCTAGGAAAAAAAAACTCAAAATTTCAAAACTTCAAAACTAGATCTGGGTCTCCCCGCCCCCATTTCTTTCGACCTAACCAAGATATCACCATCGCCACCGACGACCCACCTCCTCCCTCTCCACCTCCGACGATCCTGCTTCTCCCCGCCTCCCTCTCCACCTTCGACGACCACCTCCGCCACTGACAACAATAGACAGAGGGACGCGCTACATTTTTCATTCACCAGCTATGGCTCGCACCCAATGGTTACCAGCGACCACCCCGAAGGTCGCTCTCTCTCCCTCTCCCTCCCTCTCTCTCTCTCTCTCTCTCATTTTGTTTAATTCATCTAGATAACCCCTAATCGGAAACCTTAATTCTTGAAAAATAGCGTTCATGATTCAAATACCCCTAATTTGAACCACCTAATTCGAAATAGTGTCCTGGTCCTTATCATGTCAACTGGGTAATTGGGTTGATAGTTGATTGAGTGGTGTCCTTGTACTTATCCATCTAGATTTATATTTTCCTAATACCTTCTAAACATCTTGGATCGTTGATCAGAATAGTTATCGAGAGAGAGAGAGAGAGAGAGAGAGAGAGAGAGAGGAGCGGTTAAAAAACAAAAACTATTCTCCAGCATCGAGGATTTTTTTTAGGCAATAACTAAGGCAACAAATGTATACTATTTGAGCAAATCAGGCAAAAAAGGATGTCAACGACATGATTACCTCCTTCTAGGAGCTTCAACATTCTCATTTGGATGTGGCATTGCCATATTATGATCTGCCTCTTGCTTGTGTTCTTCATCTGGTGCTGTTGAATGCATATTGTTCGGTGATATTGAATAATTTGATTGTTGCTGTTTGAATTTTATTTGAGAGTGAATAATTGGATTGATAGTTGATTGAGTAGTGTCCTGGTACTCATCCATCTAGATTTTTATTTTCCTTATACCTTCCAAACATCTTTTAAAATCCTCCACTGAGTACTCATCAATCTTAAATTTAGCCTTGATCCACAAGGCCATCTTTGTTTTGGCTGTGTTAATTATCTCACAAGTGGATGAAGTTTTGTTTCTAAAAACCATATCATTTCTCCCAAGCCAGATATACCATATACCTTGACTTTTGGCAGGATAATAACAAGTGATTTGGGGTCTAACCCACAATCAACTGCATAGCTTTCATAATTACTCTCAATTCTGTACTTAAAACCACTCTCACACATTGTTGATGTTGAAGAATAGTTATGGATGGTTTTAGGTGGGTCTAACTCATGTTTTTAGTTACCTCTTGTTATTCCCGCCTAGAATCAGAAAACATTGACAGCTTTGGTAAAATAGCCATAACTCCTACCTCAGGACTCGAAATCGTGCACCGTTTTCTTTGTTAGAAACTAGACGCATATAGCTTGACAACAATACATCCCATGCACCCTGGTTATGTATGAGTGATAACGGATTTGGCTTTAAAGATGACCCAAAAATCTGTTCCTGCTGTAGTTTTACTGTTATGAGCAATTATGATTGTGCACCGTAATAAGGTTAATCGAAGTCCATTTTTGATGTATGACCTATCGATTCAAAGAGGATGCAGTTTAATTTTCAATGGTTTAAGTTTCATTATTAAATTCACGTTAATATTTTAGTTATGGTCAGAACAGTGCACCTAGGTCATGGACTAAAATGACTAAAGTCCAGATTCCTATAAATTCTGGTATCTAATTACTTTGAATCATCTCTTGAGCATTGAAATGCATTATTTATCACTTCATTGCATCTAGTTCCATTTGTGGAGATAGACAATAAGAATAGGAGTGGATGCTAGACTTGTTCATGCATCATTTTGCATTACAACATGAGTTGAAGCATGAACTATACTAAGGGTAGTATCATTTATATTTTGCAGGAGTAATACAAATTAGAAAGATCCGATGAATGCTGCTGAATTTAGAAGAAGAAGTAGTTTCCTTGCAAAGAGAATTGAGCACCAAGGACCAGGTTGATATAGTGAGGTCTTCCAAAAAGAAAGCAACATTAGTACCTTCCTCCTTAAAGTCCTTCCACTTCAGGGTCTTGAGTACCCATCAATGCTTGACTTAGACGCTCAAGGACTGTAACAGTCATCTACATGTCATCTATATTCAGATCTTTGCGTACTATTGCATCTAATGTCAATTTGGGTCTTCCCCTCCCTTGTGCATTTCTACCTAAAGCTATCCTATCCACTTTCTTAACTATTGCATCCACTGGCCTACGATAGACATGCCCAAATTAACCACTTTAGCCTATTTTCCCTTAACTTCTCCTCTATAGGTGCTATACCTACCACCTCGCGAATTGTTTCATTTCTAATTCTCTATTGTCTAGTCTTATCACACATCCACCTCAACATTCTCATTTCCGCTATACTTATCTTGTTCACTTGCTGCTTTGTAATAGGCCAGCATTCTGTCCCGTAAAACATCGTTGGTCTAATGATGGTTCTATAAAAATTTCCTTTAAATTTTGTTGGTACTCTCTTGTCACACAGTACACCAGTAGCGCTTCTCCACTTAAGCCACCCCACTTGGATCCTATGAGTCACATCATCTGCAATCTCTCCATCTTGACTAATAATAGAGCCTAAATACCTAAAATGGTCCCTCTTTGGTATCTCCTGATCTTGGATCATCACTCTTTCCTCATACGCACTTCTGGTATCACTAAACTTGCAGACCATATACTCAGTTTTACTCCTACTTATTCGAAAGCCCTTAGACTCTAATGCTTCCCGCCAAATTTCTAATTTAGTATTAACACCACTAGCTGTTTCATCTACAAGGACAATATCATCTGCAAACAATATACACTATGGGATATTCTCCTGAATCTGCCTAGTCAATTCATCCATAACTAACGCGAAAAGGTATGGGCTCAACGCTGACCCTTGGTGCAATCCTACTGTGATAGAAAATTCACTTGTTTCTCCTGCTGGTGATCTAATGACAGTGACTGCATCTTCATACATGTCTCTGACCACGTCAATATAGCCTCTGGTCACTCATTTTCTCTCTAGAACCCATCATATAATATCTCTATGCACCCTATCATAAGCATTTTCCAGGTCTATGAAAATCATATGGAGATCCTTCTTCGTTGACCTGTGTCTTTCTATCAATCTCCTTAGTAGGTAAATAACTTCCATAGTTGATCTCCCAGGCATGAATCCAAACTGTTTTCTCCACACCGTTGTCACCATCCTCAATCGATGCTCAATAACTCTTTCCCACAACTTCATTGTATGACTCATCAACTTAATACCTCTATAGTTGTTGCAATTTTGAATATCCCCTTTGTTCTTGTAAATAGGTACTAAGGTACTCCTCCTCCATTCGTCGGGCATCCTCCTAGATAACATAATCTTGTTGAACAATTTTTTCAACCAAGTCACCTAGGCTTCTCCACACTTCAATGGGGATAACATCTGGTCCTAAGGCCTTACCCGGTTTCATCCTCTTCAAAGCCTTGGCCACTTCAAACTTTTCTATCCTCAGATAGAACTTGTATTCTATTTTCTCGCGAGGGACATCAACTTCCTCCTCACCAAAGCTTCCTTCATGTTTCTCATTTAACAACTTCTCGAAATACATCTTCCATCTATCTTTGATCTCTTCATCTTTCACCAACACCTCCGAATCACTACCTTATATACACTTAACTTGAGAGAAGTCTTCAACTTTCCTTTCTCTTAGCTTGGCGAGTTTATATATATTATTTTCTCCATCCTTACTATCAAGCCTAGCATAAAAATCATCATAGGCTCTCAACTTAGCCTCACTAACGGCCTTCTTAGCTTCCCTATTAGCCTACTTGTGCCTCTGAAAATTTTCACATTCCGATCCTTTTGCCACTTTTTAAAGCAATCCTTCTTGGCTTTTACCATGGTTTAAACCTCTTCATTCCACCACCATGACTCTTTAGAGCTTGAACCTTTCCCTTTTGACTCCCCAAGAACTTCTTTTGATATTCTTCTAATCCCGTCAGCCATTGTATTCCACATACTATCACTATCACCTTTTTCTCCCCACTCCATCTCTTGGCCCATACGCTCCTTGAACACCTCTAGTTTCTCTCCTCGTAAGAACAACCATCTAGTTGGTGGGCTTCCACTTTATTTTCTCGGTCTATTATTCCTCTTGAGGCCAATATCTAACACTAAAATTCTATGTTGTGCCACTAGACACTTTCCGAGAATGACCTTACAAACCTTCCATAACAAGCGGTTTGCGCCTCTAGCAAGGAAGTAGTTGATCTGACTTCTATTGGCTCTGCTCTTAAAGGTAATTAAATGTTCCTCACGCTTCTTATAGAGAGTATTCCTAACTATTAGGTCGTCAGCTACCGCAAAATCCAAAAATCCTCCTACCACCTTCATTTAGGTCACCAAATCCAAATCCACCATGTACCTTCTCATACCTTTGTCTCTGCACTCCCACATGACCATTGAAATCTCCTTCTCTAAAAAGTGGACACAAGTACAATATAAAAATGGACATATACACCGTAACAAAAATGGCTGATTTCTGCATTGCCACATTCACATTAACATGTCTATTAAGAAATTCATGATTCCAAAAGAGTTCAACATTACTACTACTATCTTCCGAAGTACCAAAAAACATTACTAATACTACAACAATACCAATTCATCAATGTCATAAGCAACAAAAATAACTACACAAATTCATCATTATCCGTAGGAAGCAAACAATTATTCTAAAAAACTTGATTGTCCTTGCCAACCCTGCCCTTGACTTTGCAACGAATTTGATTGTCCTCCCCAAACTTGACTTGGCATAGAAGATGGTTGCCCTTTCCACACTTGACTATCCAATAAACTTTACACGTTGCCTTGTGAACTTGGAAAGTAATTCACCAATTGGTTAAACGTCGATGCATTTGGACCTAAACTTGGAGAATATAGGAAGATGCTACTGCCTTGTATCATATGGGAATATAGTTGATTAAATTAAGGATTTCCATGAAGTACTATCTTGAAATCTTTTTATTCCTCTTAACTTGTATATGTGCACTATTCATTCATTTAACTAGTTTCTTCAAAAAATAGAAGATGAATCTTAACTGATTCAATGAACCATAGGTGTCGACTGCTTATTATTGAAACCAATTTTAGGAAAATGGGAAGGAAGAAAAGAAAATGGCTTTCTAACTTGATTTCAGTTCATCATTGCTAGCTCATACACTATTCCAGTGCCTTGCAATGTTACACAAACACAAAAGATTTAAGGGTTCTCAAATAGGATTTTCAAAATCCTCAAATTGGAACCCTAGTTTTTTCAAACAATTAGGGTTTTGCAATTGGGGTTAACTCTATGAATGAACAAGCTCAGAGAGAGAGAGAGAGAGAGAGAGAGAGAGAGAGAGATAGAGAGCTTTTGTGTCACAATGTTTTGAAAAGAGATAGCTGTAAGGCGTGTAATTTAGAGTGGTGTTGGTGGTGGCAGTGGTCACTGGAGGGTCGCCAGATGTGGAGAGGGATGCCGGAGAAGGTGGGTTGCCGATGTTGGTGCTCGATTGTTGGTTGGGTTGTTGCTCACTGCTCTCTCTCTCTCTCTCTCTCTCTCTCTGTGCTCGTGATGGGACGAAATGTGGGTAGGGGAGGGAACAACAAACTTGGTTTGAAATTTTTGTTTTGTTTTTTTCCTGGGTTAAGTGGGTGGGACCCATCGCCACGTCAGCTGTTGTAAATGTATCATTTTTGAAATTGGACCCAAGAGGACTGAGAATGGACGATGGTCTTAGTCCTTTGGACTGAATTGACATTGTTGCCCAATTTGATTTGAGAAATTCTTTGGTGCCAAGCGAGCACTATCTTATGTGGTGTCCGAGTACACATCTTAGCCGTTAAAAAGTGCTTTGGTCGGTTCAAATTTCAAAGATAAAAAGAGGATAGAGAGTAGAAGAAATCTAAACTGTCAAAAACAATTTTGAACGCCCGAGATCGGGCACTGCACAGATGGGAGTGCCCACCCGACACTGCAAATTTTTTCGATTTGCAAAGACTAAAAAAAGTGTCGTGTTTGCCCAATTGCTTGACAAGTAATTCAAATCGTGATATTAATACGGCAGTTATGCAAATTTAACAAGTGTCCGATTTTGTTAGCCCTTTATTTAAAAAAGGTGAACATTATTTTCATGTTGTTTGGTGGAAATTGCGTAGAGTCCGCGGGATTGATATAATTTTGGGCAATATGTCCCAAATGGAAATTGAAATTGTATAGCTCCCACCAAAAAGTGATACTTCCTCCATCCCAAAAAGTTTGTTATTCTTTTTATTTTTATTTTCATTGTCCTAAAATAGGATGGTAATGTGCTGAATGAATGAAAGAAAGAAGCATAGTAATGTGCACATAAATCAAAATGATTCTTGGGTTTTCCCTCTCTGATGCCTTTTGGCTTTGATTTGAGGGCATGATTCTGCAGCAAACAAGACGGTATAGGGGGACCACTGTTTCAGTGGTATTTTGTTAGTAGCCACTTTGTGCATTTATTGTCAAATGTTAGGTCTATCTCCAATCCATCTGTTTCAGTAGTATTCTAGGAGCAGCCACTTTGTGCATTTATTGCTAAAGGTTAAGTCTGTCTCCAATCCATCTGTTTCAGTAGTATTCTGGGAGCAACCATTTTGTGCATTTATTGTCAAATGTTAGGTCTGTCTCCTATCCATCCCTTGCCCATACCCCAATTATTGGGGACTAAATGGGTTATGTTATTGTTGTTGTCCCAAAAAAGGACCTTGCTACGTGTACAGAAGGAAGTACATATAAAACGTACATAGCACTCTCGGGGGCCCACTTTTGGGTCTCACACAAATGATCTGAACCCTTCATTATTCTTAGAATATTTTTTTGAGGGGCCCCACAAAATCTCAGCTCAATTGGACGGTTAGAAGTGCTTGAATAGAAATCCCACTGTTCAATCAATTTTTTTTTTGTTTGAATCGATTGGACTTTGGTTTAAACACTTCTAACCATCCGATTGAACTGAAATTTTGTGAGGCCCGCCAGAAAAATATTTTAAGAATAATTAATGTTTGAATCACTTGTGTAGGATCAAAAGTGGGCCCTCGGAGAGCCTTTGTACGTTTTCTAGACATGTTCATATGTACCCTTAGGTTTTTCCCCCCAAATATAGGTTCAATTTAAAATTTTCAACAAAGAAAAGTTAGTAAAATTCAATTTTTGCCATTGAGATTCTTTTAACATCAAAACAATGATACCAAAAGAAGAATAACTGAAAAGTTTAAAGTGCGTTCTAAAATTTTGAAAAAGTTATCTAATTACATTAGCGGCAAGACCTTCCACTTTCTGAAAAATAATTTAAATTCAAAACTTGATTAATTCCTATTTTTATCAGAGTCAATTAATGAAGAGAAAACTTGAAAAGTTAGAAGTTTTGGGTAACATTGTTGCAATCATGTGGTATAAAAACAGTATATAGAAAATCTTATTCCAGTTGTTTAAACATAAAAAAACATAAACTAAAGTATTTTACAGAATCTGAAAAATACTGAAAATAAATATGGATACACAAACCGAGGCTATGATAGACATGGTGCCCTTCAAATAGATTCGCTGCCTCACCGGGGTGCTAGAGGTTTTTGCCGGCATCTGTCTCCTAGGATACAATCTGTTAAAAGCTTAGTGTGCACCACACTAGAAACTTGCTTCAAATTGAATTTTCGTACGTAGTACTCTCTCATAGATGAAAACCAAGATTACAAAAATGCAAGATGAAGAACACGGCTTTTGTAATGGGACGATGTCTATTTTTAACTCATGCAGGGCTGTCCTTATATAGGCAAAAAATCTGAGTTGGAAACAAGAAAACCAAGGTCATGGATGACCTACTATGATCAATACTGGGCAGACAACTAATTGCATTTTGGTAATGGGAGTCAATTGCATTGAAAAAGATGATGGGGAGAGGTTTAGTTGTGGCAAAAAGAAAGAAGATGATCTCCTCTTGCTTTGCCCAAACCGGCTCCTGCAATACCAAACTATAGCAAAATGCTTCTGGTTTGCTACTGGACCCGTTGGGCCTAAAAGAGTTTATTACAAGCCCAAAATAATTTGGTCTAAGTCCAATCCGAAAGCCCAGTAGCAAAAATCCAATTCACATATTGAAAATGCCCCATCTTTAAATGACAATTTCTCATTCATTCCTCAATGGATTTTGATCATTCTTTTTGTGGATTGCTCTCCTCACATAGGAGTGTACAAATCCACTTGGGCCCACCTCTTGAGGTATTCAGGTCCCACTTAATTTTTGGCTCAAAGTTGCCCGAAAATTTAGTAGCATATTCCATTTTCCAACAAACATTGTGTATTGTACTTAAAATGTTGAAATTTAAAAGTAAGACAAACATTTCGGGACAAGGGGAGTATCATCCTTACAAAAAAATGTATTGCATGAGTGAGACCTACACTATTTCAACTAATAAGACACCCTCTTTTAAGGAGAGAAAAAATCGAAATCCTCGTGAATCGAGGAAATTTTGCAATGAGAGGGTAGGAACACGTGGTGTCCAGCACCCCATCCGAGGACGGTCTAGATTTGAGGGGGTAAATTTGCCTCCAAAAGATGTTTAGACAGCTTAGATAGAGTGTTAAGCACCACGTGTCCCTACCCTCTCCGTATGCAAATTCTTCTCCAGTGAATCAGGTGCACTTTTGTTAGTACACATAAAAGGAAGTAATTGTATTTCACAACATAGACAATGTTTATTTTAATTTTTGAAGTTTGGAGGGGCCGATATAGGACATTATGCATATTTTGATGCTTCTTTTATTCTACATTTACGGCGATTCTAGCATGGCAGGGGTGGCCCGGGCCACACTACCCATATATTTAGCTCTCTCTGTTCGTGTTAAGATCAAAGTCAAACTGAATGATTACCAGACGATCTCAACAAATGCAAGAACTGCCGGAACTCTTCACTGCCTTTTGTGGTCGCCGCAGCTAATCCGTTGCTTCCGTTAAGCTCCGACACTTGTGTTTCCTCAAATGGTTCTGAACTCGTGACAGAATCAACAACATCATCGTGTCGGCATTCCCGCCGATAATCTAAGGTGATAGTTTTTATTTCACGAGTGTCGATGATTTCTTAAGGCATCCCCTGTCAGCGCAAACAAAAGATAATGCACAAGTGTTACTGTTTGTCAACTAGATGAAAAATAAAATGAGTCAGCTGCAAGTTATTCAATGTTTCAAAATTTGTTGTGAGAGCCATCCGGTGACAACCTACGTTACATCGACTTGTGCCGGTGTTAGCCGCGAGTACATATCTTCGAATTTCATATAATTATTTATATTTTCAAATGTATAATGTTATATATATTCAATATAGATCGATCTTGTTTGTTAGTTCTCGATAGGTTCTATTAAACAAAATTTTCAAAATTGTAAAAAATATTATAAATTGAAAGATATAAGCAATTGAAAATGACACGTATGCCCGTAAATGGAAAACAAATTTGGGACAGATGGAGTATTTTGTTGGGATTTTCCCAAGTCAAATGCTTGATTAATTAGTTTGGCTTCGGAAATGATATGGTTCGGTGGATTAATTAATTTTGTTTTCTGGCTTAATTAATTGGTTTGGTGGCTTGCATTGGCTTTGGAGATGAGTTTAATGCCTTAACGGGAATCGGTGGAAAGTTGATCTTTTTTCATGTTGACATCTGGAATTTCCATGTGCATTTATGTGTTGCTTCTTGCTTGTATGTTTTGTGTATGGAGCAAGAGAAAGGACACGTAGATGAGATAAAATAGTCACGGCAGTAGCAAAAAAAATTGTAGTGTGTTGAGAGAAATTGTATGAAAATATTGGTGAGTGTGTGAGAGATAAAAATACATGTGAGTGTGTGCTTGGGTTGGTATTTTATTTTATCTCATTGTAACTCATCCAATATAGTGAAAAATGTTCTCTCTCCATGTCCGTGGACGACTTGATTTTGAGAAACCACGTAAAATCGTTTGTGTTATTTGTTTTGGTTTATTTTTGCGTGTGGGTGTGTTGTTTGGTCGATCCGTAACATATTTTGTTGGAACATTTTCAAAATATTTAATGTATATTAAATGCAATTATTGTAAAATGTGTCTATTTAGGTCAAATGAATAGACATGATCAAAACCAAAAGGTGTGTGTATTAGGAAAAAATGAATAGGGTTCAATCAAAGAGATGTCATCTTCAGCTAACGATCAGGATTCATGCCTATACAAAGGTAAGAGATTCTACCAATTCACAGACATAATTAGAAAAATTCTTATTGGCCTTTCTCTCTAGAATTATTTCCTAAATTTATTCTTGGTGGACTCGCAAAAATCCGAAGGTATTCTGGTCTCTCTTTGTTCGTGCGTGATGCAGTTAGACAATAGTCTTTAAGACTAGACTTCATCATATCTTGGAGACGGCTTCATGGTCAACCTAGTGTGGCACTAGATTCTCACGAATTAGTGGGGGAAACTACATATTGATGACAAAGAAGGTAAACTTTACCAACCTCCAAAACCCAACTGATATAGGTAACATTGTTTACATGCTGGTTCACGTCCAGATCAGCTCTTGTAGGCTGCAAATTCAAGAACATGCATGGGGGTAAGGTGAGGAAGCACTAAGCCACAACCTAGAGAAATGGAATGATCTTACCATCAATCCTTGCCGAGAATACCCGGCGGGATTTTCCAATTTTGCAATCTTCATCAGACTGCCATTTTTCTCCTCTGGGAATGCTAACCTTGGTACCATAAGAAAAAATAATACTCCAACAGATGCATCATTAAGAAAGAAAAAAAAAATCTTATAAAAGTTGAAGACATTGGAGGACAAAAGGATTGCTAAAAAGGAATTTCTTTAGACAGCCATTTATTTTTTTTAATGAGTAAAAGTGCAAGTAATTATACCCATTTATCAAAACTTGGAAGGACTGAAAGCAGCATCGGGGCATATGGATTTGCCCAACTGAGTGTCCCTGATTTTGGGTATTTTCAGTTTCCTACGTTGTTACGCTCTATATGTTGTTTAGCTTTAAAAGAGAATCTGTTAATTGGACGAACATTTTCATGGTATATGAGATAGGCAAACCACTTGGATCATAAATCCTTCTCTTTGTTTCACGCATGATACTTTAAGTCGCTAACATATTTAATTTGAAGCTTCATCAATTCGTAACGGAAAAGGCTTGAATAGTAAGGGAAAAATACGACGGAGAGGCCGACGGAAACAGTCAATTCTTATCGTGTTCCAGATTCGATCACAGCACAGGAAATTCTGCTTGCGCAATACTGCGCAAGTTGATAAGTTATTACTACAAAGATGCTTGTCATTATCGAGAAATCCATATCCTAGAGAAAAACCTTTTTTTTTTTTACCTTGGATCTCTTGGACTGAAAGCCAAATATTCCTCTTGGGCATCATCACTTATTTTTTCAAGTCGTCTAGTATCTTGGTTCATGATCACCCGGCCACTTGCTGCAGTTAAAATTAGAAATTGCTAGACTTCCAAATTTATCTAAAAACATGAACATATGTAGTATGAAATTTGAGCAGCGATATACTGCATAAGAGGAAACATATGGAGTTTCAATCTACTGGCTTGCGATTCTAGGTGAAATGCGTCTACATACATAAGAGGAAATAGTGGTGGAGCCAGGATTTTAATAGGTGTTGACCCTATTTGATGGGAGTCCACTAATATCTGTTGCATGTTGTTCGTTACAATTCAAATGGACGGGTTAAACGCAAAATCAGGCTTTGTCTTGGGCCTTATTTTTTGTTAAAAAAAATAGTAAAAGCTTGGTTCAACTATCTTTCTTCGTGTAAATGAAAGTCATTAGGATATTATTTTTGCGATCCGAACCGTTTATGTTTTAAATAGCTATTTTTTCATCACCTGGTGGTAGCCTCACTACACAAAGATCAATCCAATGCATGTAGTAGACCTCAATTAATCGGGGCACAGAGCTTGGTTTGGTAGTCGGTAGGGCCCTCCTCACAACTTCATATATTATCACATATTATTCTAATTTTCATGTGCATTGAGAAAAGTTCCATCTGATTGGCCCCTACAAAATTCACAGGTAAAAAAAAAATCATAATTTGTTTCTATGTGGAAAAATTCCCCTTAAAATTTCAAGTGATCAACCATTTTTGGTCGTGTGTATAAAATAAAATGTTGGCTACGCACAAAACCACCAAGTAGCAATATATGCATAGTTATTATTTTTTTTGTGATTAATTTAGAAATAGATAAAGTTTGGGCAATAAGTACAAATCCTGCATCCACCAATAGAAGAGGTTGAGTGAATGGGTTTTTTGCTTACGTGGGGTCTAATGCATTTAGCTAGCGGACCTCAATTGATTCTGGCACAAGGCTTGGTTTGGTAGCCGGTAAGTGGGCAAGTTTCGAGCTTCATATGCAGGATTAAGAACAAGGTTCTGAATCTCGTACCGAACAGGGTACCGGTTTTCTTACTGGTACGGTATGGTACCGGTACCGGACAGGTACCGGTACCGTTTCGGATTTAGCGCTATTTTCATTATATATAATTATAAATATATTTTTATAGCATATTTTATACACAAACTACATTTTTTTTTATAGCATATTCATACAAAATATATTTTTTTATAGAATATTTCATACAAAATATTTTTTTTATATGTTTTTATAGTATATTTTATGAAAAATATATTTTTTAAGCATATAATCATTTTTGGAAACAATCAGTAGCGACTTACTAACATATAAAATAATATGCTCTTGTAACATATTCTATTGTTGAGTGACTTACATAGAAGATAGTAAGACTAAAAGGGTAAATGTGTAATAAATATAAGAAATTTGTATAATATATATACTTTTAGGGTTTCGTTTTATATGCCTAGGTATTACTTCTACAGCCGACATCCACATGATCACATCACTCGTCCAACTGGTTTTCTCCACCTTCGTCACCCTTCAGCATTCGAAATTGAAGACGACGCCATAAGCGAATAGACAAAGAATTTTTCCTTTTAATTTTCGTCTGTTGGCATTTAGCGGCGGACCCTCTTTCCTGCGCCTCTCTCTCTCTTCTTCTTCTTCTTCTTCTTTATTTGAAAATAAATCAGATCTCGCCGTATGGGATTGACGGCGCCGGCCACTCTGCGACAAGTATTTTCCGACAAAGGTTGCTGCGGTTCAGCTTGATGTCCACGAGATGTTGATCGGAGATGGTCAAAAACGCCATCTGCAATTTCTCGGCCGGAACCGCCGGTACCACGGTACCATCCGGTATCTCCCGGAAAGGCCGGACCGCCCGGTATTGGCCGGAATTGAGGACGGAACGGTATCAGTAGGTGACCTTACCGTTTTTATTGAAATCCGGTACGTACCGGCCGATACGGTACGAGATTCACAACCTTGCTTGAGAGTGAATAGTGTCCCAACAAATGAGGATTTATTTGAGGATGCACTATTCATGCATGTAGGTTAACGAGGTTGCTGTAGGGGGTTTTGCCTTGGTCAATCTTTAAAAAGAAAGTCTAGAAGACCGAGTATTCGCCGCCTAGGTATTAAAAGGATTCTCGCCGACTATTCTGACTATCCCGACTAATTGACTGACTAGGCACTGAGTATTCGGGTTTGGAAGTTAGAAGGTGCTCAGCCGCCCTGTGAGCGCCTAACGAGTTTTAGAACCTTGAAAATAGGATGAAGAGCCATTTAGAGAGACCGTAAGGGATGCCCTAAGAACTCCCTTGGAGGGGGAGGGGACTGGGAGATTTGTGATATAAAAAAAATGGTATGATTTGTAGCCAAATCACTAGTTTGAATTTTAATCGAGTATTTTGATGAGAATTAACGATAAGTACAAAAATGAAGTATTTTGAGATCGGGTGAAAATATCTTTCATTTCTTCTCTCTCTAATAATCCGAAAGGACCATTGAGAAGGGAGTCGGGGATCCTGCAGGGTGTGAGTGCCCTACAGGATTGTAGTGCATGATCTCAACCGTCCAAAGTATTTTTAGCAGTGTAAATTTCATAAATTATCTTACATGTAAGATGCTTATTTTTATCGATAAGAAAGTCTAGACCGTTTAAAACACTTGAAAAGGGTTTTTTTTTTTTTTTTTTGGGGGGGGAGAGAGAGAGAGAGAGAGAGAGTAAAGAGGAGAGCAGTGGGCTCAACAGGTGTCATTGGGTACACTAATGCTTTTGTGACCATGCTTGGATATCATAATTTGTGTACTTCGTGTGGTATCATCAATGTATTGGTAAGATATGCTCCATCTGTCGAGTAATGGAACAAATTCTATTAATATAATAGTGACATCTCACATGATGCTAAAAATATTTTACATAGACACCATCATTGTAGCCAAGGTTGTAGATCTCGTACCGTACCGGCCGGTACCGGCCGGTACATACCGTTTAAGAAGAAATCCGGTACAACATAGGTTCGATTCCGTTCCGGCTAATTTCTCGGCCCTTACCGGCGAGTACCGGCGATTCCGGTGAATTCCGGCCGAGAAGACTGTACCGTGGATTCCGTCCGGTAACTTGCACTGACTGGAAATCACTTCCAAACCCATCTCCCACGCCAGAACCATCTCCGAAATCACAGCCTACAGCGCCGCGATGTCTCCGGCGACTCTGATTTCTTCGGCGAGATGATTTGCTGTTCTAATTTGAGAGAGAGAGAGAGAGAGAGAGAGAGCTGATCGAGAGCCTGAGATCGAGTCTTCGTCGGCGGGAGACAAGCGCTGGCTGCTGCTGGCTGCTGCGGCCTCTTTTCCTCTTGTTCACCGAGCTGTTATAAATTTACAAGTATATTGTGTATATGTAACTAGGGTTATGCTACCTGGGCCATACTTTACTTCTAGTATTTGGGCCATCTAATGCTTTTTAAATTGGGTCATTCTTCTCATTCTTTCGGCCTTATTCTACTATTACTATAAAAGAAGAGAAAAAAAAGGATAAAAATTATACTTTGTACAAAATATGTCATAAAAATTATATTTTGCATAAAATATGCTATACATAACATATTTTTCGTATGAAATATGCTATAAAAAAATATATTTTGTATGAAATATGCCATAAAATATATATTTTGTATGAAATATGCTATAAAATATATATTTAAATTATATATAATGGGAATAGCGATAAATCCGAAACGGTACCGGTACTGCGCCGGTACCGGTACTGTACCGTACCAATAAAAAAACCGGTACCCAAGCCGGTACGAGATTCAGAACCTTAATTGTAGCATTGCTCACTTGAGTAAAGTGGTAAGACCGATATAATTTGGACACCATGCATGTAGGTATCCAAATAAACACCTTCTTTTCTTTCTGAACTTAGAAAAAATTTCTCCGAAATACTTACTCTCTCCGTCCCAATTTCTTGGCTCCTTTCGGGGAAACGGGTTTTTAAGGGGTGTAAAAACTTTGTATTGACTTTTCTATTTTGCTCCTAAATCCAGTCAATATTACTGTGACTAAATTTGTGAGGCTTATTTATTATATGAAAATCAAAACATATTCAATATGGATCTTTTTTGATAGATATCAATTAGTTTTATTATACAAAATTTTCAAAATCATAAAAACCGTTATAAAATAAAAGATAATAAACTAGCCAATTAAGATGAGAAAAGTACTTTTTAAGGGTAAAATTGGAAAATGACACAATTTTGATGGATGTTTTTAAAAGTAGGACAAATATTTTGGGACATCCCAAAATAGAAAGAAGGACCAAGAAATTTGGGACAGAGGGAGTATCTGTTTTGTTATTCGTATTTTTCCATCTTTAGTATTTTTTTGCAAACTATTCACTATTATTTTTTTACTTTTTTAGATGTATATGGTATAGCTCTATTTAAAAAGTTAACAAAAAAATCGTTAAAAAGTTTTAAAAATTGACTAAAGACCAAAAAAAAAAAACGAAACTCTATACAACCTTTTTATCTCAAAATCTGATCTCAAGACTGGCAACCAGATAAAGCATTTTAGCCTCTCCATGGGATAATTATATATCTAAGACACATAGTAACGGAGCCATGAATTACATTCGAGGGTGGCACTGAATAACGAAAGTCTACTTGTATTGTTTTACTCCCTCCATCCCAAAATGATATGTAATTTTCAGATAAAAATAGAGTACTTCCGTTCATTGTTTTTTTGAATTTTTCGTACCTAATTGAGATCTTTACTCGACAAAATCATATACAATTTTTTTTTTTGGATTCGAAAATTACACATCTTTTTTTAGGAGACTATTATTTTTTGACAGATAGAGTATATTTTTATAGTAAAAATATGAAGAGAAAGGTTAAGTGCAACTGCAAACTCAAGTTAATTATTCTAAGCTACTCTATTTTGTTAAAAACAAAAATAAAGGCTTGATTCAACTCTTATGTGGTCTTTAAATGAAAGTGTTTGTCTCTTTGAGATATTTTTTTAATGATTCATACCATTTGTCATTTAAAACCTTTTTTTTTTGTGCATCGTACATGTGGACAAATCAAGTTGTTTGGACATCGGTAGGCGCTTAATCTATTAATGTAATTTTTTTTTTTTGAGACCGGTGCCACCCCTCCTGAATTTGGGTTACTCGTAGCGACTCAAGTCACTATATCTTCATAGTGACCTAAATTGTGAGCCCCTCTATAATCTATATTTGGGATTGGAACGTCCAATTTGTTGGTAATGTTGAGTCAATCATTCATATTAAAAATCAAATTAATTTGATATTGGTAGCCATGTGTTCGGATATTGTTTATATAGATGACCAATATCATTTAGAGAATACACTATAAGACAAATTTCTCTCAATTGTGTGTCTATCAATCTTCAATGATCATAATTTTTTGTACCAATAATGTGCTCAAACATTCCTGAAAAAATGAATAATTACGATCCCAAATTAAGTTTTCAGAGAGTCCACAATTGAGGTTATTATGGGGATGCAGTGACTGGGGTCAATATGGGAACCCCAAGTCCACCCCGCCCAACTAGTGGGCTGCGTCCCTGGAGACAGAAAGACGAAACAAACAATGAGTATGGTTCATTTGGATATTTATATCTGGGACAAATCTATGTTCTACCTAAGGTTTAAATATTGGTTTTGTGATACGTAAAAGTAACAGTAACAGTTTGAGTGTAACGGTAACAGTTTGAGTATAACAGTTTTGGTAGTATCGAGCATTATGTAACGGGATTCGAGCGTAGTAGTCGTGAATTTTTAAAAATAAATTTTAGATAAAAAATAATTTTAAATTGCTTATATAACCTGTAACAACTGAGTATCGCCCATAACTGTTGTAAACTGGATATGGACCGATACGTAACGGGAACTGGCCGATACGCATGCGATTTTTCCCTCTCACTAGTATATGGTATACCGGGATGTAACGATATTGGAGAGGTGAAAAACCGTACGTAACAGCCACTACGTTACATTATGTAACGGCCGTTATTTAAAACCATGATTGTAACCCTATATACTTCTACCAAGCAAGCTGCCAGAGAGAGAATAACCTGCAAAAGCTTAGCAATGGTTTCAACGGTGGCAGTTTTGTTAATCCCAACCTCATAACATCTCACTATAAACTTCTCCTTATAAGAAAGTCCGTACTCCGTCAAACCCCCCAGCCGAAGCCGGTCACCCAGCCAGGCTCTTCTCGGAGCCGCCACTGCCGTCCTCCTTCTCCTTTTCCTCGGTTACAATAAGAGCCGATGAAGAAGCCATTATTGAAATTGAAATTGTTAAAATTGTGAATCAAATTGAACCGTGATATAAAATAAGTAGTAATGTATATAATATATTAGAAGTTTACGCTAAAAGAAAAGGTGTGATCTTTTTAAGTGTGTTGCTTTGTAAATCTAACTTATTAAAAAAATATTATTATTAGACGTTTCACATTAACTTTTATTTTCACTTTATACCTTCCAAATCAAATTTACCTTCACTTTCTTGGATTATTCTCCTCTTTTACTTATTATTACTTTTTACCAACTAACTATTCAAAAGAGTAAAATAATAATTTTACAAACTTTTAACTATTCAAAACACACACTTGTTAATGAACAGTACCAAATGAAATAGTCGACAATAAAAAAGAAGGGAATAGTTTGATGAATGATATCAATTAGTATAACAAATAATAAGAGCCCTGACCCTTTTTTTTTTTCTCCCTAATTTCTGTCAAAAGCTTCGTTTGTTTATGCATTCTTTATGCTAAGCCCTTTTAAAACCAAGGCTAGTTTTTTTTTTTTTTTTTTATAATGTTTTTCGTCCAAGATATGGGTCAAAATGACACATATGGAGGGGGAGTATAGCCACGGCGTGGCCACGCCGGTATTGTTCCGACGATTGGAGATGTCCACCGCGTAGACCTCGTCGAGTTGAACAAGTGTTAAAAAAATCAACTTGATCGTATATCATTAAGTAGGTGATCGAAACACATATAACTTGAAAACAAACAAATCCTAATGAATCCGAACACTGGATCAAAACCATTGAATCCATTTTTTTCAAGTTATATGTGTTCTAATGAGACACTTAACGATATATGATCAAATTGGTTTTTGGTACACTTGTCGAACTCAACGAACTCTACACGGAGTACGTTTCCAATCGTCGGAACGATGCCGACATCGGCAGTGGCTACGCAGCACGTCGTGCAGCACCCCCGAGTCCCATATGTAAATACTACTACTAAGAAAGTGAAAAAAGAGTTTGAGAAAAAATGTTATGCATTTGAATCTTCTCTCATTAGAGTAAGAAAAATGGTAAAACTAAACGCGGGTAATCAAAATGCCAAGCTGTTGGAGATGAATTTTTAGTGTTTTTCCTCAAACGTTAGACTTGGCCTATAAGATTTTATAGTAGGAGTACTAGTCTAAACTCAATAGTTGGAAATCCCATGTTACCGCGCATAAATTAAAATCACATCGCTCTAGAAACCGTGAACGATCTAGAAAAAATTACAAAGATTGTGTGAGCTTAAAAATCTGGCTGAAATTTTTTTTAGCTAGCTTCATCTAAAATTTTTTTGGTGTCTATGACAAAAGGTACTATCATCCATATTCATCAAATGGCCAAAACTTAATACAAATCCTAAAGTTCTCCTCATAGCCCACAAATAGTACTTCATACCAGTACAAGCTGATTAATAAGCTGGTAAGTAGGTGAGGCCTTACCCCCTAGCGTATTGAAAATAACAAATTCACCCATTGCTTTTACCAATATAACTACTCGTACAATGCTATAAATTACTGGTCTTAATGTATGAGTGCACCTATTTTCTAATGTTATACCAGTTCAGGGGCACCTTGCCAGATACTGGACTTATTCATATGATTAAAACCATGTTTGGTTTGGGTTTTGAGTGAGATTTTTTGGGGTAATGATCAGTAGAGAGAGATAGAATTTTTTTTTTATTGGAGATTGTACAGGTTGGGTGTTGAGACCTAAACCGAACAATGTCTTACTCTCCTAGCTAGAGGCACAAAGATAGTTGCACATGAAACGGTACAGGGCATAGGGCATTCTAAGGTGTTTTTTTTTTCCCCGGAACTCAGGTGTCTGAACTAGCTTAATGGCTAATTAAGCCTCAATCCTACAGCCTAGGAGTATTGATTTTCACACTCTTTTTTTTTTTTATAACCGCACTTTTTTTTTAATCATTTTGTATATTAATTTACAATATCAGCCTTTCATTTGCGTACTCTCTCACACTTAGAAGGACAATATTGAAATTAGGGCAAATCTTCAAAACTTAACCCCGTTTTCTTCTTTTTCTTCCAAAATCACACTTCACTAATCTTCTTCTTTATTGCAATAAACGTTTTATATCTCATTGCTTAAACTTCTTGTGTTCTCCCCTTCCCCTATTTTGGTTGATTTGGAAAATGCAACAAGAATAATAATATAAATTCACATCGCAGCGGGACAAAAAGAGGAGTGAATTTCTCAAAAGAGAGGGGAATGTATGTATGTATACAATATGCATATAAATGCAAAACAGTAGCAAATCCAGAAACTACAGTTGGGTGTTTTGAGATAAATAATTACTATATACAGTATTTACTAGCTCTCTTAAAAATAATATACAATAAAAATTATGATACATTAATACCATCAATTTGACATTAATAAAAACAGGAAAATAATTTCATGACTTCAAGCCGTTGCATGATAACCACATTATTAGCAGTATGAACTACAAATTTTCAAGTGCGAAATGGAACAACTTTCATTTACTGATCTTTCATTCCATTACACATATTACTTTTTGTTTATTCTTTTACTGAAAATTACAATAATTGTGATAGGTAGGATCAATCAAAACTACATACCGTTTTAGGGATAAAGGATGAAAACAAAAATTAGTAAATGTTCACACTTCACAATGTATCAAAGGATAATGAAATAGAGAGGTTCCGTTAATGGTGTTCCGAATTTCTGTTTTGATTTTTGTCCAAACTTTGAAGTTGGAACTAGTCTTATTTCCTGGTTACATTTCAAAAAAAAAAAAAATCCTTTTAGTTTTGGTGGTGGTGTTTTTCCTTTCGCACAATGGAAATAAAACGAGACCCACAAGAAACACCGTGAGGCAATTGCGAATATAACCATTCAGTTGGGAGATGGATATAGGGTAGTGTGCTAGGTGTTGAGAGAAACACGAATATAACCTGAAGGCGTGAGAAGAAAGCCGAAGTGATGTCAAACTGAATGATTAGCATATCTTGTTTGTTTCTTTCTCCACTCTGTGCGGCCTCTGTTTATTTCAAGCCCATCACCAGACAATCTCAACAAATGTAAGAACTGGCAGTAGTCTTCATTGCCTTTTGCGGCTGCTGCAGCCATTCCGTTGCTTCCATTAAGCTCCGACAATTCTGTATCCTCCAGCGGTTCTGGACTCGTTAGAGAATCAACAACATCATCGTGTTGGCATTCCCGCCTATAATCTAAGGTGATAGTTTCTAGTTCATGAGTGTCGATGATTTCTTGAGGCATGCTCTGTCAGTGTAAACAAAAGATTATGCACAATTGTTACTCTTAACTCAACTAGCTGCTAAATAAAATGAGTGAGCTGCACATCATTCAATGTACAAAAATTTGCTGTGAGAAGCATCTGGTTCCAAGTAACGTGGACTTGTGCTGGTGTCAGTGAGTATGTGTCTTCGAATTTCATCTAATTTCACGTCAAGGACTTAGGGACATTAAAACTATTCCTCTTTCTTAACATGTTTCTAGTATTTCCTGAGGTAAATTACTTTTACAAGGGCCCGCAGATCATTTCATGCATAAAGTTTGTCAGTCGGGGAAACATGAAAACGCCAGACATATCCATTCCCTTACCAGTTACCATACTTCAAGTGTCTGACATGGGCATTTCTTCCATTTTCAAGAGCCCATGCAACTCAGATGGAAACAAGATGTCAAAGCAATGGAGATGAAAAAGGAATCAATTGTCAAAAGTACCAGTGAACAAGGCTCCCATCACTGTCCACAGACATTCAAACAGGTCTAAAGGCAAGAACACAAGGGTGGCACCTAAGGCTTAAGTAAAAGTTTGGATGAGTATATGAAAGGTTCTATTTAAGACCAACAGGGCCATACCTCATGGCAGACAATCATTTATTTAAGTGCACAGTTCATCCCTGGAATGGGAAGCATTCTAATGGAAGGAAAGAAAGAAAGTCTTATTGTGGTTTTCTGTCATTTTCGTTGGAATGCACAGCAAAGAGATGTATCATCAGTGGACCTAAAAACATGAGCAACCCAAAACATGAGCAAGTCCTGCCCTCCAAACCAAATATCCAGAAGAAGACATTAACTCACAACCTCAACTTCAAACTAATAGAGAAAAGAGAAAAGGGAGAAGGGAGAAGTCCACCAATCAGGGGCATAGTTCTGCATAATAAAGAACGAGGACATTAAAGCTGGACAGCAGAGTTGGCTGCTATCAACGACCCGTTCCTTTCGAAATTCAGAATAATCAAATTAGCTGAATGATTTTGGGTTTAGATTTTCACGAAGATTAAAGAAGTTCATATGAAAGATCCTTTCTATGTTTCGTTTCCAAAAGTGTGAAAAGGAAAACAGCAAATTGATGACAAAAAAGTGCAACTTTACCAACCTCCAAAACCCATCCTATATAGGCAACATTGTTTACATGCTGGTTCATGTCCAGATCAGCTCTTCTAGGCTGCGAATCCAAAACATGTGGGTAGGTGAGGAAGCACTAAGCCACTACCTAAAGAAATAATATGATCTTACCACCAATCCTTGCCGAGAATACTGAGCAGGATATTCCAATTTTGCTATCTTCTTCAGACTGCCATTTTTCTCCTCTGGGAATGCTAACCTAGGTTACATAAGAAAAGAATAAGAAGAGATGCACCATTAAGGACAAAACGTCTAGTGCAAAATGAGGACATTGGAGGACAAAAGAATTGATAAAAAGGAATTTCTCTAGATAGCCATCTCTGGCAAGCCACTTGGACAAATCCTTCCCTCTCAGCTGTTGGTCAAGGGCTCCTCTATGGGGAAAGCTCGGGCCGGTTGTCTGCGAGGGGTCAAACAGCAGATTTACATGCAACAGTCCCAAGGTAGAAAAATTCCCTGTCTGGTAAGTTCCAACATTTTCACCCAGTCCAGTATTTGGGCAAAAGGTAACTCTCAGATGTCATCCTTGCTCGAAAGAAACGTAATGATCAACATTAAGGATCCCTGCGCTTGGTCAGATAAGAAAATTGCACCGCAGAACTCAAAGGAGCAAACTCACTTGGCGACCAAAAAGCATAAATGCATATTTTGCTTCATGATACTTTAAGTTGCTAACATATTCAATTTCCTGCTTCATCAGTTTGTAACAGAAAAGGCTTGGAAAGTAAAATAAAAATATGAGCTGAAGGAAGCAGTAAAATCTTATCATGTTCCAAAATCGATCATAACGCAGGAAATTCTGCTTAAGCACAATACTGCAACAATAAAAAAGATATTACAAACATATGATGTCATTATTGAGAAAGTCACATCCTACAGAAAAAAATCATTTTACCTAGGTTCTCTTGGACAGAAAACCAAATATTCCTCTCGGACATCATCACTGACTTTTTCAAGTCGTCTAGTATCTTGGTTCATCATTACCCACTTGCTGCATTTAAAATTAGAAATTGTTCAATTCAAAATTAAAAAACGTACATATATGTAGTACGAAATTTGGACAGCAACATAAACAAAGGAAGAAAATATATGAACATCCAGTCCTTTCCACAAGGGAAATTTTGAAATTGTGACGGGTGACTACATATAAGTACACTTTCTACACTTTCTCGAACAGCCGAAGTGCCCAGCCATAAAACATTCATATTCAAGAGAATTGTGAGGTTGTAGGGTCTGATAGACACATTTGGCTATCTAGAACGATCTTCATCTGATTTTAATCAGGAAAGCAATCACGAAGACAAGTAGTTTAATGATACTGGCTTGGGAATCTAAGTGAAACACATCTACATCCATAAGAGGGAAGAAACACCACCATTATTCGATGGGAAAAAAGAAACAGACAAAATCCTAGCAATCTAAAGAGCGCCACGTTACATTTCTATAAGTTCCCGCAAAAGCAGGCATTTTCATGAATAGTAATACTCCAAAACTCGTACAATGCATTGGGTTGAAGGTTCTTAGATTGATAATAAAACTGGCACTCAAACTTACAAGTATATAGTGTAACAATAATTTATACACGTTAGTGGGTAACATAATGACCGAAGCACAAAAGTTACAAGGTCTATATTAGAGTTGGCAAATGGGCAGGTTTGGATGGATTGAATATGCGTCAATAATAGGTGGGTTAAATATGGATGGGTCGAATATGGGTCAAGTCATAATCAAGATTTGTCTTGATACACTAAAATTGTACATATCAGTTAACAAACTATATTGATGGTTGGATTAAAAAACTCAGAGTTAGATGAGGTCTATTGGGGAATTGAATATTTTGTGTGGATCAAAAAGCTCTCTCTCTCTCTCTCTCTCTCTCTCTCTCTCTCTCTCTCTCTCTCTCTCTCCCTCCCTCCCTCTCTCTCCCTCCCTCCCTCCCTCCCTCCCTCCCTCCCTCCCTCTCTCTCTCCCTCCCTCCCTCCCTCCCTCCCTCCCTCCCTCCCTCCCTCCCTCTCTCTCTCTCTCTCTCTCTCTCTCTCTCTCTCTCTCTCTCTCTCTCTCTCTCTCTCTCTCTCTCTCTCTGCATTGTTCCATAGAGACAGTGTCCTGTTGTTTTAAAGCTTGTAGTAGAGCTTTGTTCTCACATATATAATACATACACGTACCTGCATCCATATCTATATTGTTTTGTTCTATGGTTTGGAGGAAAGCAATGAGCTGGCGAATATCTATACACACATTCTGTTGCTAAGCACCGATTTTGGTCTTCTTAGATGACCCTTGTATGATGCATTTGCTGATACATGCTCCAACCCATTTAAACCCATTTAATATGGTTTTCCACTCTTACCCATTTATGACCCATAATCAGTGTTCTAAAAGAAGGTCTGGAAGGCCAAGCACTCGCCGGCTAGGGGCTAGAAGGCCCCTTGATGACTAGACCAACTAGCTCAACTAGACCGACTAACCCGGCCCTAGAAGCTAGAAGGTACCCGGCCACCCTGGGAGCGCCTAGCGAGTTTTAGAACCTCGCCCATAATAAAAATATGGGCGGGTTATAAGTGGGCTGGTTCATGGGTCAGGTTGAAAATTGTCACCTCTAGTCCATATTGTCCAATGGATTAACTTCTACTGTGGCAATCTAAAGGATTGGAAAGATTTAGTGGATACATGCACTCAACACAACAACAATGTTTTTTTATTTTCTTTTCTTGTTAAGCGGTAGGCAAATTATACTCAATGAATTACAATAACAGGACACTACTTTAACTATGTGGGGTCCGCACTAAATCAAGCCAATACATATCAATCCAAGAAATAGCCCCATATAAAAAAGAAACAACCTAACAACAAAAAACCCCTATGCAGGAAACTAATAATCAATTCTTGTCTTCGGAAAGATTTGACCCCTTGACCTCGCAGTGGAGAGTGTACACTGTGGCCAATTAGGTTAGCCTTAGTTTGTTACACAATAACAATGCTTGATAGTACCCTTACTACACAAAGATCAAAATTGCAAAAGAGGTGGGATCCTATGATGTAGCTGACCTCAATTGATTGGGGCACAAAGCTTGGTTTGGTAGTCAGTAGGGAGGGATTGAGTGTGTATCGTAATAGCAAGGATTAAAAGACTGAAAAAGAGAATATGCACCTCGTAGCCCTCCCAATGACTTCGTGAGTAGCATAGTCCTTGAGAATCCAATCACGTCTAGTCCCAATCCGACCTTCACTTTGGCACCAGGTTTCTATTTCAATCACATCACTCCTGTCCGAAATATGACTAAATATAAACAAGAGTATTCACTAAATGACCAAATCCGCAAATAAGGGAGCAAAAGTTTTCACCAAGCGGGGTATTTATAAATTTCGATGTGCATGCGAGCAGTCACCCATATGAGATGCAATTTTCTCATGGTAGTGGTAGTTGCAAACCCATCCGTTGAAAATCCCACACCCTGAGCATGGTTACATCCAACCTCCTACATTAAAAGAAGGGACAAGAACATCAAAGCGGAAGACCAAAGATAACCCACAGTTTAATATTAGTTTATTACTATTTCCATCATTCCTACTATGATATCACTAATTCAGCCAATACCACTCCCACTCTCTGAGCATGGCTACATAGTAGTACATCCAACCTCCTATATTAAAAGAATTGACAAGAACGTTTAAGGAAGTGAAATATCCGCAAAAATGAACTAAAATTTGATATTACAATCTCTGTTGTTTGTCTATCAGTATCCAGCCTTTCCCATACTCCGAGCAGAAAAAGAAATCCGGAAAAACAAAAGAGTTCGTTAAAGCTAACTCATCCCTGTATTGGTTCAATGCATAGCCGTTTAGTATGCAATGTGACAAGCAACTATATAAGAAAGAAGACAAAGATAATCAAATTCAAGCAGGGCTTTGTCACCCAAACAACCAAGAAAGATATCCAATCCACAAATTTCTTAAAAAATGCTTCTATCTCCGTCCACAAAAAGATTGTCCGGTCCTCAAAACGAAAACTTAAAGACAATAATGTTTGCTGAAAAAAAATTCAAACCTTTGGCCCCTAGCTACTAGATATCAATGAGTTTTCTAGTTTATCAAAAAAAAAAGTTCAAATTTTCCTTGACAAAATAGTTTTTTTTTTTTTTGTCGACAACCAACCTAAATGTCTCAAAATCCTGGCCGTGGACCTCCATCCCCACACTCCCACTACCCCCTCACCCCTACGGCCCCACTCCACTACTGAAATCCTCCTCTTCAGGTTGAGCTCCCCGACCCGACTGATACCCCTCCTTCCTCTCACCAATTTCATCAAAATCTAAACCCCTCATCTGGAACAAAAAAGAAAGGAACAATATCCAAACCAACTTTTCCCTCTTCTCTTGAAGTCTTCGCAACACACTCTAAAGTAGCTTCCATAGCCACGCAATTACTGCAATCCTTCCCTCCCAAAGTGCTAGAAGGGTGAAGAACATGTTCTTAATATGTATGCAGTTTGCTATCATACAAAATCTTTCCACAACATTTTGTGAGTAACTAGGTACTCGTTTTGCGAATGGGATAATCTTTTTCGGAAAGGAGTATAAATTTATACAGCAGCAGGGAGAGTGGAAGTTGCTAAAAATTAAAGAATTCCTGATTTTGTTCAAGAGCGAGATGACGTCCCCCTTTTACAAAGATAATTCAAATTCCAACAAGTCAAAGGGAAATTGGACGAATTCAAATCAATTAGTTACAAATCCAATGCGGAAAATACATTAATTTGCAGATCAACACTCAGAGAGAGAGAGAGAGAGAGAGAGAGAGAGAGAGAGAGAGAGAGAAACCTGAAGAAGATTAGCAATGGTTTCAACAGTGGCAGTTTTGTTAATCCCAACCTCATAACACCTCACTATAAACTTCTCCTTATAAGAAAGTCCGTCCTCCGTCAAGCTCCCCATCGGGAGCAGGTCAGCCACGCTCTTCTCTAAGCCGCCGGCGCCGGTGTCCTTCCCCTGCGGCTCGGCAACAATTGCCGCCGACAAAGACTGCGCCTCGCATGAAACGGTGACGCTTCGCCTGCGTACTGAAATCTTAAGCCAGGAAGAAGAAACGCCGAATAATCGGCACTGCTTCTTAATTAGGGCTTTTGGATTACTGATTCCTGCACTTGTAGCATTGCTTGACGATGCCAGCTTCAACATCTTCTTCTCTCTCTAAAACCACTTCTCTATCTCTCTCTCCCTCCCTCCCTCTTCTGCCACTGTTTTCGGACCGAATTGACATCTTCTTCTCTCTCTAAAACGACTTCTTGTTGCCCGATTTTCAGAGACAAGTGTCCTGTTTTGCCTAACTGGCTGGTTGGTTTCGCTATCAGGAGAGTCTAGTCCAGTCGCACATCTTCTTGATCCTCTCATTATTTAATTTTTTTTAATTTGTTAGTTTTGTGTTAAGTTTTTATGATTTATGAATTCTTATTATTTTGGTTTATTTTTTGCTTTATTAAAAAAAATAGTTTAGACTATAATTTTATACTTTTTGGAATCGCCTCGTCGAGACGAATCTATGAACCACGAAAATTTGACGCAAAACCAACAAATTCAAAAACAATTTAATTAAAGACAAAACAAGAACAAAAAAACAAAAAAAAAAACCACTTTTTGCTTTTTTACCAAATCACCCTTAAATTTATAATCACATTATCATATACTGTAAAATTAATTATTTTAGTGATCAGAAAGATTCACCTTATAGGACACGTCAAAAATTTCAAAATTTAAATTTATTGGATGTTGATAAATGCATAATTGGAAAAGAACAAAACAAATCACACAGAAGACAATTGTGTTCTAAATTTTGATATCCTTATTATTTCTAACGTACTCCATGAGTGAATGTCTTCAGTCATTAAAATAACACAGCATGTACGGTGATATGGCAAACTATAAAGATACGGGTACAGAGGCCATGGTACAGAAAACGTATCTATCGAGTTCGAGGACTCACTTTTGGATCCCACATGAGTGATCCAAACCGTTCATTATTTTTAAAACATTTTTCCGAGGAGCCCCACCAAATTTCAACTCAATCAGACATTTGAAAGTGCTTCAACCAAAGTCTCATCGTTCCAACAAAAAAACATTGTGGTTGGAACGGTGAGACTTTGGTTGGAGCACTTCCAATCGTCCAATTGAGTTGAAATTTTGTGGGACCCCTCGAAAAAAATGTTTTTAAAATAATGAACGGCTCGGATCATTTGTTTGGGACCCAAAAGTGAGTCCCCAAACTCGATCGGTATGTTTTCTGTACTATGGCCTTTGTACCCCTAGTCAGGTCCTATGGCAAATGAGTTGTAAAAATAATTGTACATTAAACTACGATGTTTGGGTAAAAAACTAAAAAGTGGTTTTTTGAAAAGTTATTTTGTCTTTATTCAAATTTTTTTTGTATTTGTTAGTTTTACATCAAGATTTTGTGGTTTCTGGATTCCTCACGACGAGCCGAATCTAACAAGTATAAAATTATGATCAAAACTCAATTTTTTTTGGATAAAGCCAAAATAGGTCGGTGCAAAACTAATGAATGAACAAAAAAAAATTGAATAAAGACAAAATGGTTGTTTTAAAAACCAAATTTTGGTTTTTTACCCAAAGCACCCCAAAATCAAGCTCCCAAATGGTTTTTGATAAATCCGGATGATGTCTCTGCAGATTTCCGTGAACATATTCAAAAACAAATTTGTTAGCTAACGTCCATTTCATTTTGTTCCGCATGTATGGTACAAGACTCTATTTGTGTTCGATCAATTTTAAACACATTTCTTCTTCGTCTCGAAATACATACATTACTCATCACACTTTTTTCATATTTAACAATACTTTTCTTTAATAAATATGATTGGAAAACAGTTTGTCAAACCTCCGTCCCGAATTTCTTGTCCATTTATGTGTATGCGTGTCATTTTTCAATTATTTATATCTTTCAGTCTATAATTTTTTCTTATAATTTTAAAAAAAATTGCTTAATAAAACTCATCGAAAACTATTAGATGAGATCCATATGGAATATATATAAAACTATATATTTGAAAATATAAACAATTTTTTGAGGTGCTGTAAATAGTGAAAGTAGGCAAGAAATTTGGGATAGGGGATAAGGGGAGTATATAACATGTCCTTTTAAAAAAAGCTATTTAATGTCATAACATGGTGTATATATTTTTAAAATAGTTATAGCTAAATATTTAAGGGGCCTTTGTTACTAGAGTTTCTATAAAAAGTGACATATTTATTAAAAGCATGTAGTAAAGTTTTTCAGCAAACTGAAAAAATGAAAAATGCATGAATAAACAAATAAATAAATAAAATAAGGGTAAATTTTATTGACCTTTTCTGAGATTTTTGACAGATACACTGACCTCCCCTGTAGTTTTTAAAAATGCAATGCTCGCCCTTACTTTTAAACTATTCTCCAGATTCTCTACTCTCCTAACTTCCGTTACTATTTTTTTTAAACAAATTTGTTTTCAAAAAATTATTTATTTTTTGAAAAATTGTTTTCAACAGATATTTTTCAAAAATAATGTTTTTGAACAAATGTTTTACAACAAAAAACTATTTTGGAAAACATTTTTCAAAATTGTCTTTTCTGAATTAAAAAAAATTATGTTTTCAAAATAACTATTTTCCAAAATCTAGTTCTTTTATCAAAGAAAATGTTTTCAAAACTTTCTTATTTCAAAAAATTATTAAAAAGATATTTTGAAAAACAATTTTTCAAAACTTTCAACAAATTTTTTTCAAAATGTAGTTTTTTAAAAAAAATTGTACTAGATTTATTTTTTTGAAAAAATGTTTTTTAAACAAGAACCTATTTATTTATTTTTTTGAGAAAACTTTTTTAACTCTGTTTTAAAAAAAACATTTAAAAACTGTTAAAATAAAGTTTTTTTTAGAGTTAAAGTTTTGAAAACGATTTTTTAAAAAGTAAGGGAGAGCAATGCATTTTCAGAAATTGTAGGAAAGGTAGTGTATTTATCAAAAACTTCAGGTTAGGTCAATGAAATTTACCCATAAAATAAACTGTCATGTGATATGCGTAGAAGAACTCCTAATGATAATTGGCATTTTCATTTTGGATGTGATGATTTGGACTACAGAAACACAACGGTTCAGCCTAATTGCTCATGAGCAGCAGATATGGTGGTTGAGATTTTTGGGCACCCCAATATTTCACAATTTACCCTCAAAATTAATACTCCCTCTGTTCCTTTTTAATTTTAAATTCCTGAAAAACGTATTTTTTTATATAATTTTTTAAATTTTTCTATACCAAATTAAAGTGTTTATTGAGTACTTTAATTTGGTACAAAAAAAATTAAAAACATGCTATGCAAGTGCATTTTTAACGGTTTTTTTTATAAATGTCCGTCAAACCTATCATTTAAAAAGAGATGGATGAAGTAGTATTTAAAAGGTGATAGGTAGGGCTCATGGAAATTTCTTGAATGAGTTCAGCGGTACAAAGCCATCAGAGAATCTTTTTTTTTTTTTAATTTTAAATTTTGTCGGACGATAGGATGTTAGTATTGATAACATAAATAACAAAATTACCCTTCTTTCTGACAGTTTAAGCTTTAAATGAGTTCGTGATTAACGATCTAATATGATATTAGAGCAGACAATAGATCCTATGTTCGAACCTCTCCGCCTACCTAATGATTAAATTTTACAAGTGTTTAGCCTGTTTATGAAGGAGAGCCTCACTATACGTGAATAAGCATGTTGATAATATAAATAATAAAGTTGTCCTCTCTCTAATAACTCAAGCTTTTAGATAAGTTAGAGGTTAACAATCTAATTGTTAGTACTTAGAAAAGATTTAAGACAACCAAAATTTTGTATGGTTTTATACTTGTATGGTAGGCAAAGGCGGAACTATGTTGGGACCAAATTTTAAATGTTTAATGAAAATGATATCTATTTATTGTGCATTATGGATATTAGTGTAGTAGCTTCTTATAATCTTAATAATTTTGTTTGATTTAATAAAACACACTTTATTTTACATTCTAATTTCTCAATTTCTTTAATAAACAAATAAATAAGTATGTGAGTTTTGTCATAGCTTAAAGAAATAAAACAAATGATTCATATACTTTTACTGCGATGGGTTAGAATGATTTTGACGTACAAATATATTACTCACTTTATTCCAATTTGATAGTCCACTACGAAATTATGTGAAATTTTCAAACTTAAATACGGTGCAAAAAACAAATACAAAAATTATTTTGGTAAATACATTACTTTTTAGTTTGAAAATTACATATGGGTGCAGTTCCTCTCACACATAAAAAAAAACACATCACTCTTCCGGGGCCCAATTTGGTGTTCCGATCCATTGATCTTGTTTAAATGAGTAAAATAAAAGGTCCCGCAAAATTTCAGTTTAGTCGGATATTGGCAAGTGTTTGATCTAAACAATTTTAAAAACACTAGTTCTTGTCTTTTTTTTGCAAAACTGTTTAGATCTGATCAAGCACTTACTGATATCCGATTGAGCTGAAGTTTTGCAGGACCTTTTATTTTACTCATTTAAGTAAGATCAACAATTCGGAAAATCACGGTGGGGCTTGAAACAAAATTGAGTGTTTTTTATGTGTGAGGAGAACTAACCCTATTATAGGTTGGTTTGGGTGAATTGAAAAAACTAGTTTTTTTGTTTTTTTGTTTTGTCCTTATTCAAAAAAAATTTGCATTTGTTGGCTTTCGATTGATTTTTTGTGGTTTCTTGGCTTGTCTCGACGAGAGGAATTTAAAAAGTATAAAATTATTAGTCAAACTTAAAGTTTTGTGAATAAAGACGAAAAAACATTGAAAAAACCGATTTTTTTGGATTATTTTTCGTCTTTATTCACAAAATTTAAAGTTTGGCTAATAATTTTATACTTTTTAGATTCCTCTTGTCGAGATAAGCCAAGAAACCACAAAAAATCTACCGAAAACCAATAAATGCAAAAAAAAAATAAATAAAGAAAAAAACCAAAAAACTAATTTTTTCAATTCACCCAAACCACCCCTATATATAGTTAAAAATAAGCTACGTATTAAGTAGGTCCCTTGGAGCCATAGTCCTGACTGCCGACACTGATGATATCTCTATGTGTGTTTACAGTAATTCTCTGGGTCCAACGGTGTCATTGGTCAATGAATTCCAAAGATGACTAACCCGCCAACTGATCAAATACGAATGGCAACCGATAAAATAACCCCATACTAATTAGCCTTCCAAAGAAAGAACCCTTCTCTCTCTCTCTCTCTCTGCGCTGTCATCGGAATCGGAAGTACTTAACCCATTCAAGAACCGATCAAGAAAATGGCTGACAGCCGAACAATGAAGGATTATTCGGAGGGAACCGAAAAAGAAACAGAGGAAGAGAAATCAATGGATCTACGAGAAGACGAAAACCCACCTTCAGAAGTTGGAGTAAATACTGGTATTTCTTCTGAAATAGAGGTATCTGATAAAAGGAAAGTGCGGTCTTCTGGAGAAGACGACGACGACGAAGAAGAAAACCCATCAAAGAGACAGAAACATAGACCGGGATTGAGGTAATTTTTCTTAATTTGTTCTTCACAGAAAAAACTCTCTGAGTGTTTCGTGAAATTTCTTGATTCCCATTTGCAATTCAGTCAATCCATATAAGCGTTCCGATAAACCGGACGGACGTATTTGGTTGTGATGGAAAACTGGAACAAACTGCTTCCAGTTGATGCATTCTACGAAAAAGAAAAAAAGAAACTACACGATTACGCCAATAAATTCTTGAATTCTTGAATCTTTACTGGACTGATGTCATTTATGCTGTCAAGTTTCATATGGAGTATTTCACATCACTATCATTATCATTTTCTGTGTCATTTTGTAAATAAACCTGTTTTTTTTTTTTTACTATACAATGCGTCGATTGATAGCGACGTAGCATTAGATTTCTAGGGAGGAAATAAATTTTATTGTTGTATTGCTTGATTTCAGTATATGGGCAAACCCTCTTTTACTTTGTTCAACGGTCAGACATTCGGGTCAACTGCACGCATCTCGATTAATCCAATCTTCGGTTTAGTTAAAAATCGATTACACACAAATCACAAAACAACCAAATTAATGAGAACCTGATGCAAATCTTGTTACTGTACTTATTTCCTTCCAAATTTCAGAGACTCATCTGAGAGGATCAACCAAGAAGAACAATCCAGAGCTGCAGGCGAAGATATAGAATACCCATATGACCCTGATTTCATGTTATACGCTAATGACAACGACGACGAAGATGAGGAGGAGGACAACGACGACATTTTCCTCTTCGAAATGGCGGTCCCGGTGGACAACATTCTCACCATTCCTGCTGCAATAGCAAAAGAATATTTTCCCACTCTAGCTTGTACCGGAGGAGAACAAAAGCTACAAATCCAGGATTTCGTGGGCCGAGAGTGGGACTTGCCGGTCACATACAACCAAGCAACAGACAGTTTTACCAACACAAGCCAGTGGCAAGAAATTTCCAACGTCTACAGATTGAGCGCGTCGTGTCTGATTCTGTTTTACAAGCCCGCCTTTCGTATGCACTCCGCCCAGTACACGATTGAGTTCGAGAGGAGAGTGGATTACGAGAACCGTGTTCACGAATTCAGAATCGAAGGTTTCCTTTTCAAGATAGAGTTGGCCGAGAGCGACCTTTGGATGGGGAGGCTTTTCCTTCCGTTTTTACCCGTGCATAAGCATTTCCCTGCGATTCGTATCCCTGTACGAAGCCAGAAGGTGGTGACGATGAAGTTCACCGATGCTCAAAGAAAGAATTGGTACATGGAAATCGTACGGTATACCGAAGAAAGGTACATGATTATAAAGTGGTGGGATGAGTTTGTGAAAAACCATAGTTTGCAAGCTGAGGATGTGATCAGGTTTTACAAATCCGAGTACCCTTCTCATAGCATGCATTTTCTTATAGAGGTTGTGAAGAAAGACGGCCCGAATCAGCTGGGTGGGGGAAATGGGGCGGATCGTGGCGAGGCAAGTACTAGTGGTAGCTACAAGGGGAAGGAAATCGCGTACGGATAAGTCGCCGGAAGAGGCAACCGTGGTGTTTGAATCAGTGCTTATGGTGGGAAGAAAGTATTCAAATGATGGTCTGAAAATGAATCAAAGTGTTAGCTCTGTGGACATAAAAATTTTGAGGTTGAGGTTTTCCTTTCATAGAAGTTTGATTAGACATTGTGAAAAGTTTTGAGTGAAATAGTTTGTGAGTCAAAAAAGCAAGATTTTCTTTTGGCTGCAAGAATCCTTGTGAAATTTTATCATTGTACATTTTCACAGAAACCTTGATTTCCAGGAGGCCAAGAATGCCCGTCCTTTTTTGGACAAAATACAAGCCTAACATGCAAGGCTTTCATTTTCACACTTGATTTTTGCAATTACTTTTGATTTAGTAATGTATGCCCTCCTTCTAGCGCCAAAATTGTTTACCTATTTTTTCCTTGATTGAAATCGACAGAGATTTCGGGAAACAAAGTCAACAACAAAAACAAGGGCAATATGGCTGCGAATTCGTGGTTCCTCACTGTATTTCAGGACTTCACCGGGTGTGGCAATCGAATCAAATGCAAAATGGATGGAAATAATTGAAGACATACGAAAGAAACTTTTGTTAATCTTCGAGTGATATATCGACACATAAAAGAAAATTGGTATTGCGAGGCAAACGCCAATCTTCAAGAACGAAATTGATAGTAGGATTCTAAATTACTTCCACTCCTACTCCTAATTATAACCCAAAATTGGGTTAATAAGAAAAAAATTGAAGTACAAATAAAGATAAATTCTTTGATTTGTTGGAGATTTTACAATGAAGCCCAAGGAGGCTATTTATAGGAAACTAAAATTTGTAGGGAATAACTTCATATCTTTTTCTTCAATGTTTTGCTTCCACTTGTCAAATAATTTCTCCTCAACTTCCAAATGCGTAGGAGCATGAATGCCAAGTGTCCTACACATGTAACAAAATACAAAATACTAATAAATAGTACTAATACTAATTATAATATTAAGATGAATACATAATTATAATAAAATAGTTAGTATTTCCTTAATTGCCACCTTTCTATTGATATCGGCAGTAAAATATGGTGTAAACAATGCCCCACTTATTCATTTGGGTTAAGGGCTAACCCAATTGAATAATTAATCACTTTTATATCGATATCGACCGGTGTGTCATAGATTTTAAAATAACTTTGTTATTTTCGACACATTAAATTGTCAAAGTATGTTTTCAGCATTTTCATAGCCATATGGAACAAATTTGTTTTCAGACCATTTTTGGCTTGTAAATGGACATTGGTTTAGTTCCAGTAGCAATTTCAAGCCTTTGGGCATGCAATTTGTTGCCTAGTAACTTTAAGCCTTCTGAAAGGCAAATCAATGTTGTAAAGAACTGTTTATGCATTTTTTGTTGGCCTTTTTCATGGCTGTAGTTGTATGCCCAGCAGAGACAAGCTTTTAGCATTTCAAGGCGATACGTCGATCAAATTGTTGGAGCATTTTATGCGGGAATTAGAAATACCAACTGTTCCGTGTGAATTTTACACAAAGCAGCGCAACGTTTGATCAACAATTATTGTTCATGAAATGAACATAAACTTAGAAGTTCAATAAATTTCTCCTTTCTTCTTCTCGAAATGTATTTTCTTGCTGATTTCATTTGAAGAAAACTAATCTTCCAGAACAAATCAATGGCCCGCAACAGAGTGTTCAACGTAACAATTGGCCAACGAATGACCTACTTTGAACAAACAAATCGTACAAGCGTTATAAGCAAGGCTTTCATACCAAACCATAAGCAATGCTTATTAAACTGGGACCAAAACAAGGCTTTGGTATTTAAATCCACATACCAAACCATTTAACACAGTTTTTAATTCTTTAAACTGGGACCAAAACACAATACTAGAAAACCAAATCAAACCATTTGGTTTGAATTGGTTTGGACTGGATTTGATGTTTGACGATTATTCTGCTCACCCATAATTGTACGGTATACCGATGAAAGGTAAATGATTACATAGTGGTGGGATGAGTTTGTGAAAAACCATAGATTGGAAGATAACAACTAATCAGTGTCTAGAATCCTCCACAGTAAACTAGAGAATTTTGGAATAGTCCACAAAGTTCAAGACTATTCTAGAGAATTCTAAAATAGTGGAGAACTCTCTAGAAGGTTGAAGCATAATTTAGATAAATCTAGAATGTTCTAGACATTTCTGGAAGGTTTCTAAAAGTGGGGGAACCTAGAGAGTTCTGTAGAATTTCGGAACATTCAAAAAGTTGTAGAAGACTCCACTAAATGCTAGACTTGTGTAGTTTGGCAGAGAGTCTTTAGAATATTGTGGAGGTATAAGGAGGAGAAGATATTTTCTAGGAGGATTCTAGAAGAAGAATATGGACCTTTGGATGAGAATGATATTGGTTGTCCATTAAGGAGGTGGATGGCTATATAAAGGAAGTGCGGCATCATTTGGAGTAAGCTCACAAGGAAACTCACATGGAGTGCACCTAAGGGAATGCACATGAGAGGCCACCATAGGAGTGCACCTAGGAGAGTGCATATGAGAGCACACTAGGAGTACACTTAGAAGTATGAACATGTGAGCACATTTGAAGATGTGATTGGAGAGTACACTTTGAGTGTGCCAAGAGTTGGAACTAACCTAGAGTGGTATGAGTAAGATTACCCCGTGTGGAGGAGGAGTTAATTGTATGTAAGCGAGAAAAGTGAAAAGAATACTTTATAATAAATAAAAGATGAATTGTTATGTGTTTGTTCCGATGCGTTAAACTCATTAAAATCATTACCTGATAGAGGTCATCGACGGGGGGCTCTATCGCATTGGCCTTGAAAACAAAATACATATGATGCCTAAGCCTGATTTGACCTACGATATACAACTGTAACTCTGCATTTTATCTTCATTCGAACGTGTCCCAATTTCTTTTCTACTTTTTACTGTAGGAAGCCCCTTTTGGAGATGACCCAGAAAGTTGGCTTTGTGCAGAATATGAAATGAGAAGTTTGGTTTCATCAAGTTCCCCCAATAGGTTAATGTCTAACCCTTTAGGTATGGTGGAAAATATTGGTTCAGCTGGTCGTGGCAATCTTCTCAAATGGGAAAAGTTTGCTAAAACTTGGAAAGTGAAATACTCCTACATTCCTGCTCAAAAAGCAATCAGGCTATCTTTTGGAGTCAAGAAATTCAAATCCTCTTCAAAGAGTAATATGAACTCAAATTGGCCATCAAAATTTACTGTTCCTATTTCTACAAGAACTCCCATAGTGCCCGAGGCAATACCCCCAAAGTCATTAACATGGTTTTGGTAAGCAAAACTGGAATTTTGAGGAAGTATTTTTTATCACGCTTCATGCTCATAGATTGGAAGATAAGATAGTAATAAAGATAGCATTGGCTACATTAATGTTTTAGGGACTATGGAGTATCGCATTGCTTAAGCCTTAAATTACTTATGTTATCTACTAAATGTGAAAATCTTCATGATTCTCTCTCTCTAGGCAAGTGTTGAGCACTTTCTTTGTACAAGATTGGATCAAAAGAGGTAAAGTAACCAAAGAAAAAATGACCAAAATAAAGTCAAAGAGGATGGGTCTTGAAGATAACCATTGAAAAAGTGGTAATGGTTTCAAAAGAGAGAAGAAAATGAAAGGTACAAAGATGGTTTTTGCTTATATGTACCCATGACTTGGGTGCTACCATTTAATGATTGTTCTATTTCATAAAAGGTTTATTGTATGAGTAGTTTATAATGTTGATAGTGTTGTTCTTCGAAACTGTGTATTGTGTTAGACACTTGCATCAATTGACACTTATGCACGTGGCCTTGTCACTCTTGATGCATTTCATCCGTTGTAACTAAAATTTCTTCATTTTTATTCTGCTTCTGTATTTCCCTATCTTATCAAGACATGGTAATGTGCTAATTCATTTGAACTTTCTTATTGCAACTTGCTATGAATATCAATAACGACACTACCAGTATATTACACTCTAGGCCGAGTGGTAGTGGCCACAAGGAGAAAGAGAAAATAGACTAGTAATGCAAAGTGCAGGCCAACAAATGAGTCATTAACTCTCGTAAATTTCATCAATTTTGGTATATGGATTCCAGTTGATAAGGCTTAGCATTTAAATGCATGATGTCAGTGCCGTAGAGTTTTCTGGACTAAGCTAGAAGTAAACTTGTCTTCAGATTTTTGAATGTTTGTGTCAATTTCCAAATTTTGGTAATGTTTTCCCTTTTTCCAATTTTGGGAACAGCCCACTGAATCTAGCCAGGATATTCACCTAAGGCTTCCGATACCTAAGCCTTTCCTATGGTCTCTTTATTTCTGGGTGGGCAATGAAGGCTTAGGAAAGCACTACGTTATCTTCACTGGCTAATATGCTATTGCATACCACAAATTCAAGGTAAAAAAAGAAGAGAAAAGAAAAGAAAAGGATACTCACAAATTGGTATCATTCTGGAAAATCGCAAATAGCCTAACGAAATAGCTGGGAGATGTGCACATGAGAGCACACTCGGGGATGAGTTTGTGAAAAACCTAGAGAGTGCACATGCGCACTCGGAGATGTGCTGGGAGAGTATACTTGGGAGAGTTCCAACAAATAGCTCTCTTGTAAATTCATCAATTTTGATAGAGAAGATCAAGTGTACACACATATTCAGATGCAAAATTTTGTTGTTTCCATTCTTTCGTACTCAACAACTTCAAGTTACTATAGCAAGCCTTTTTCTGCAAGATTTGAGCAATTTCTACATTGTTAGTGAAAGTAGTTCAATGAGGACTAAAGTGCATATTGTCCGAAAATTGGGGGAAATCAGAATGTAAATGGGGAGTACATCAAGATTGACCCTCTCTTTTTCTGTTTGTTTGTTTTGGTCTTGCTTAATTTTAACTGAAATGGGGTGACGTGGCTTTGGAACAAGGAGGATGGGGGTCAGCTAGGTTTTCTAAATTATTGGGAATGACAACAGTGAATCTGTTAATGGGCTTCAAAACCCATTTTGGGAACAGCCCACTGAATCTAGGCTGGATGTTCACCCGAGGCCTGGAATTCGTAAGCCTTTCCTTTGGTCTCTTCATTTTGGGTGGGTAATAAAGGCTTAGGAAGGATTATCAGTGGCAAAAGTTTCTTGTGCCAACCTACATTAGTTCTGTTAATTGGTGGGTTTGTTCTATGCATAATTTATCAAAGTTTGATTTTTGGAGTTACGACACAAGAAGTAATTTCGTGTGAATCCCTGGTCCTGGAATATTTAACTTATCTTTGACTAGATTAGGAGGGAATTAATCGAGATGCAAATGAGCTGGCTTGGACACTCGAACCGTTGAACTAATAGATAAAAGGGATTCTTGTTCCCAAAACAAGTGTAGCACTTAAGACCTTCCATTAGTTTGACCCCCCAAAATACTCCTACTCTTACAGATTGGTTGGAACAAAATGTAATAGAGGGGGAAAAGACCACTTTATTAGTTTCAATTCAATCCCAGCACCTAGCTAGTTACGCAGACCACATTATCATATTTATAGGGTAAGAAGCATGGACATGACTACCAGCCTCGTGTGTCCATGCCCAAGACTTGTCGGATAGGATACCTATAACCAGTGTAGGGGTGTAGTGCACAATTCGATCCGTCCAAATCCAAGGGGTTTAATGCAAATATGAGAATCCAGTGAAATATAGAGGCTAGAAATGCCAAAACTTGGTATATAGCTTCTGTATATGCAGCTTTCCATCAAATTGTCCTGCATGCCTCCTAAAGGAAGTTCTTGTTCTGTCATTTATGAAAGCGAGTTTTCTATGACTTCCTTGTCTAAAGTGCTACTCATAGATTAGTTACCACTTATTGAGTTTGGGAAAATATCAGAACCAATGGAAGCTTGTGTTTTACATAGAATGGGTTATGGATGTCGGGTGTGAGTACGTGTCTAAGTATTGGATTGAGGAAAATTTCATTTTGAGGATACAGGGACACGCCGGAAGATTTAAATACTCCATATATGAGTCTTGTTACTAAGTTATTGTCCAAATAAAATGTCTAACGCAGAACCTATATCCTTATCAGAGTGTCTAGTATCTGATGCCGGTACTTTGTACATTTTGAAAAAACCATGTAACATAGTTTATATTTCCATCTTGACGAACCAATCGAAAAAACAACAGAAGTCGTGTTAAAAAAAAAAAAAAAAAAGATCATGCCCAATGCACAAATTTCCTGGTTATGGGAGATTAAAACCTTAAACCAAGCTGAAAGAACATATATAGTTATAGTTTCACAAAACAAATACACATACATAACACAAAAGTAGCTAAAATCTCTATCTCACTTGTACCCTTTCTTCCCATGCCTACTGGTCACATTGTGCAACCATCCAAACCCTTTGATAGCCTTGGAAATCTTCACAAGATTAGGCCTCCCCATCCCCAAATTAACCTTACCCGCTGAAAACTTCAAGGCCTGTAAACAACACAATTTCCCATCTATGCCCTCTTCCTCCTCGTCCTCATAGTCGTCCTCGTAACGGTATTCAGACTTCCCTTTCTTCTTGTTCTTGTTCTTCTTCGCGTCACTTTTCGATTTGGCCTTACCACTCGAATCCCTATCATATGTCTCCCAGAGCGAATCCATCCCTTCTTCGCCGCCTCCATCCACATTGTGCCGCTCCTCATAAAGCTTGCATGCCAAAGTCTTCTTCCATTCTACCTCCCTCCTCATCGATCCATAGCTTCCGAGATTCGATTCCAATCGTCGCGAACTTGGACTTTCCAAGAACTTTGAAGTGTACTCTCCACCGTCATCTGTTCTAGCGACATTTCTTTCAGACTTTCCATGACCTTTTGCAGTGTACTCTCCACCATCAACTGTTCTAGCGACATTTCTGTCGGACTTTTCATGAACTTTTGACGTGTACTCTCCACCATTACTGGTACAAGTTTTAACTTTGCCAATATCACTATTTACTTTATCACCTATTTCCTCGGATCCTCTCCCCACCAATGCCTCCACTTCTTTCTTCACTTCAACTTTATCGAAATTCGTGCCCAGTCGCTCAACTTTCTTCTCTTCCACATTGTGAATCAAGTTTTCAAACTCATCCAATTCCTTTGAAAACCCTTCTAATTTCTCGGCTTCCTTAATTGGCTGAATGATTTCTTCCCAATCAATTTCCACTGTTTTCTCTTCGAAATCAAAGAAACAGAGCTCCTCTGTTTTCAACTCAGAAACTTCATCAGAATTTTGGATTGTATAAGAATCGGTTAACGGGTCGAACACCAATTTGAAGGCTTCAAACTCCTCAAAATGATTAAAATCTTCACCTCCATCTTCTACTTTTGACGGCCGCAATCTGTCTACAATTGAATTGCACGTCCTGAGGAAGAATCCGAACTTTGACTCGGGTAATTCGAGAGCGGGGTTCTGATGGAGGAAGACGGGAGAGAGTGCGAGGAAACCGAGGAGGAGGAGGAGAGAGGTGGTGATGAAAAGAGGAGAGAGAAATGAGAGGAGCTTGAGAAGGTATGGAGAGAAGAAGATGAAGTAAGAGAAATAGAGAGGGTGAGATAGAATAAAGGAGAAAATCAGATGTAGAGCAGAGATTACAAGAGTGGAGAAATGGGTTGTTCTGGGTTCAGACATTTTCTTTCTCCACCTTGGAGAGAGAGAGAGAGAGAGAGAGAGAGAGAGAGAGAGAGAGAGAGAATTGGAAGAATGGTGGTAGAATGGAGAAGAAGAAAGTTATAACTGTGATTGTAAAAGTGAAGTGAAAATGGCGTGATTAAAGGGAATGGAATTGAGAGTGAGTGTGCGTGTGTCTAGTGCGAAGGGTTAGTCCGGTCAGTTGGTAGGTTTTCTCCCTCACACAATTTATTAGGATTCGATTTTTGAAGTCCGGCCGCAAGAGAACAACTTTTTGCGAATTCCCTTGTCACCGCATGGATGATTTGCCTTTGACCGGATCAGGAGAAGATTAGTCTAGGTGTACGTAAGCTCACCGTGATACCCGACCGCGGGAAAAAAATAATAAAAATGAGAGTCTAATTAACAAGAACAACTAAGGGTATTATTCTGGCAACGTTTTCCCCTTCCTTTTAACTATCACCGCACCAAACTTTACTACAGGGTATGGATACTTTGCTACGTTATACCAGAATGATTAAGTTGCTAATTGGAGTTTAGAAAATTTGCTAATCTCATCCAGCTGCAAATTGGGCAAGTAGTACAACAGAAGGCTTTACATAACGTGCTAAAACTGATGTGTATACCCTGTCGAAAAAAAGGTGGAAAAAACAGAATGCTTTGAGCTTACAACTTTACACATTGGCATTGGGATGGCCATTTCAGCCAACCTGCTCCTATCCTACCCATTTAGGTAGGCGGTGGGGAGGTTTTCGGGAATCGGGTAGGATATAGGGATAATTTCTTCAAATAATTTCCCGGTGGAGATTGGAGAGGGGATGGGGATTGATATGGATTCAAAAATCGGAAACGGGGATAGTATATCCACCCCTAAGCTCCCCATTTCCATCCCTAATTTGGCAATATTTTCTTCAAATTCAGTAAATAGCCTACACCCAGTCCTCTTAGTTTTTTCACCCAACATGTATACATCAGCCGGGTCTTACAGGAAAATTAGTGTGTTAGTAGCTGAAGGAGGTTCGACATCTCTCCATAGACTCGAATCTCAAATCTCCCCCTTGGAAGCTAAGGTATGGGCTAAGAGCCACTCTTCTTGGATAGTTCGCATATAAGAAAACAACTACATATTGAAAAACTGCGAGTGGAGTGGTAGCCCAGTGGTAGACACCATATACTCTCATGTATTTGACAAGAGTTCAAACCTTAATAACAATACAAACTTTCGTCGAGCAAAAAATATTAAAAAACTACCCCACTGCATACTCAAGAGTATTCATAACAGCTAAAAAGAAAAAGAAAAAAGAGGAGGGTAGATTGGGTAATGCCAATTTAAGGTGGGTAAGAAGAGAGAACAGGAGACAGGAGGTGATTGAGGGGGCTTGGAGCTTGGAAGGTAGGGTGGGGTTTCATATTCACATGGGAGGCACCTCATGCCCCCACTCAATTGCTTGCCACTGGACCCTCAACTTTTCACCACAAGCGGGGATTCCTTTCTCTTTGGTTCATAGTTTTACAGTTGAGGAAATGACTGTAATTTAACTAGGTGCAAACAAGCCAAGTCGAGTTTTTTAGTGTTCAATTCTGGTAATTTATACTAATATATTTGAGCCTTGAAAGAGTCAAGCCAACTCATTTATTAAACGAACTTCTATAAACGAGACAAGCCTATGCAACCGAGCCGGGCCAAAGTTTAGTACCGAGTTCGGATTGATTGGTACATGAGCCTAAAAACTCGAGTTCAGCTAGACTACTAAACAAGTCGATGCCCCAAAAGCTTCAGCTTGTCAAGAATCTTTGGACAAGAACAAATTTGTTCCACTATTTTAAAAGTATATGAACTTTATCCACAAATAAAAGTGAGATTTAACCACTTTCAAAGTGGGTAAACAAATTTTCACTGTCTCACCTGGTTTTGTATCCATCAATAATGAAGAATCCGGCAATACTGAAACTTAGCAGATGATGAAAATATGATTCATAAGTGTGTTTCGTTAAGTCATCAAACCCAATTGTTTCAAGATAAATGTGTTTTGTTAAGTCATTGATCGGTATGCATTGAACATGATTTTTCTCAAGCTTGAAGAACTCAAAGAGCTCAGCAAAATAAGTTCAGTCATTGTTGTAAGCCAGGGATGCGCCCACAAAAATCCAAAACTGGACGGTACCGGACTTGATTCCTAAATCTATAGAGCTTTTCTTCCCTCCCCTCCAGATCTGTTTTCTGGCTCTCTTTCCTTCTTCGAGGAAAATACTGTAGCTAGTTTTCGCTGAAGTAGCTTCAAACGGGCTACACTAGCAAAATACTATAATGGTAGTGCCAAAACCAGAAAGTCTCAAGAAAGAACTTACTTTCTTTTCCTCAGGTTTTCAGGAGTTTCTATCAATTAGACCATCCCTCAGCTTCACAGACTAGTTAGGAAGAAGACTCATATATACGAGAAAAACTTGGGTGCGTGTAGGATATGGCCACGTGGTACTTGACCACGCATTCGGGCATCCAAAAGTGTTTGGCTAAGATGCATGGCCGGACACCACGCGACCATACTCTACACACACCCAATTTTTTCTCCATACATACGGTAGTAAAAAATGGACTATGGTTGGGCTAACCAAGATTCTCTGACCAGAACAACTTTGTTCACCTAGTTAGAAAACGAATGAACATTAGCCACCGTTCTTTATCGGTTCTTTCATTGAGATCACTCCTTTTTAAGTGGGCTCCAATGCCATAGATTCACCATATCCACCAAGAAAAAGCGACGCCTAATGTTTTACCAACTCGGATAAATTTACACTACTTCACCCACCAGGCTTATTTTTCACTGAGTTGCTTCAGCTGAAGAATTGGGCAATATTGAAACCTTTTTCTATCAAGGGAATATCGGTATTTAACAGATGATTATGGTTCATGGGAACCCAAAGATGTTGACTATAACCATTTTCCTTTTATCTATCTTTTTTTCTTTTTCGGTTGCTGATTAGGAGTGTCCAAGCAAACTTACGCACACCTCGACTAATACCCTTTCTAGCCTGGTAAAAGGTAGACCATCCATGCCGAGACTAACGAATTCACGAAAAATTACTTCCTTGCAGCTTTGACCCCCGGAATCAAACCAAGTGAATTGTGTTGGCAGTAAACCCAACAACTAACCGGACTAACCCTTGGGGTTATCTTCCTTTGATGTTTTCCTCCTAGAGAAAGGATCTCTTCGTTAGTCAACCACCCTACGCGGTACATCAATAATAATGTTTCCTCCCCTAAGGACTCCACAGACTCATAAAGTTGACGAGGGCACTTAAAGAAAGCGAGTGAAATGATTAGAGACTAGCTCAAATGACAACTGAATCCTTCAACAAAACTACTCACGAAGATCCCATACCCTGTAGACCAATACCCGATCCACCCAAGGATATTTATTCGACAATAAAATCTCAATTACATAAACAAAAAAAGAGAACAGACCATTACATGATATCGATGCAGTATGAAGAGCCGAATCGAGTTTCAGAGTGCCGGAGAGAATGAAGAATAGAAAAGGCGCAATGAAAACCATGTTCGAGGCAGTAAATTTACGTACGATTCCAAATAGCACATTCTATATTCTCATGCAGAAGAGGATAAAAGCATGTCTCAATCAGAAGATTTAGAAAGGATAAAAGCATCATTCAGAAGACTTACCAGTTACCAATGATACCAATCTCTATTTAACTACATAGAGAGAAAAATCTCAATAAATCCCGAGTACAAGTCTCATTGGTAACCAAGTCTACCAAGCTCACATCAAAATAGGCCCATGATAGAGTTCATTATGACAATCTAAAAGATCCTATACCATGCCAAAGTTTGACCAGGGCTATCACTCGTTCATAACAGGCTTATTTTCACTAGCTTTTGGCTTCTGTTCCCTTGGTTTCTGCTCCTCGGTTTTCCTAGATTTTCCAACAAGTTAAAACCCAGTATTAGAAGCACGTCACAATAAAACAAGATGAGTGGTAATACTATTTCTGCATTCATCACTACCAAAGAAGTCTGTCAAAATGGCAAGTATCCAGCCCTGGTTACCAGATGCAGAGCATTAAACGAAAATGTAAGTAAGATCAGTGCATGAATTGGGAGGTGGTTGATCCAACACTAACCTCTAGCAGCGGACTGATAGACTTATATAATAGGGACAGGGTTGTCATTACAATCAAATAAAAAACATGAGAAATAAGAGAACTATGCCAAGGGTCATTGGAGTCCTTAACTATTTTTTAACTTATTGACAAATTGATATACAGTATTTAGGATGACATTCCATCATGCAAGCTATTTGGGCGTGATATTATCTTGGGAGAATCAGATGAAACTAGAAGAGGAACTAACACGTAACTAGTACTATACAGAGGAATTGTAGTCAAAGAATTTAGAAACTAGGATTGAATATAATGGATGTATCTTGTGCAACAATGGAGGCACGTCTATTGGAGAACTGAGTATTGAAAACCAACCGATACCAAGTACTTGGAATAGAGTTAGCTAAGCTCGATTAACAATAAAGATTAAGATGTTGGAGAATAGAGATATATGCCAAATTTGAGTATTGGAACCAAATTTTGTTGTCTCAACTCTCAAGTGGATGGGTGCAACTGGCATATCATTATATGGACAGATAATTGAGATTTTTCCTCCAGAAAATGTATGAGATCAACAAGGCGGGGTACTTTATGGGTAACCTTAGTTGTCATGGCATCCTGTGCTCAAAAAGGATCTGAGTTAAATAAATTCCAGTGAATATGGCCCTTGACAAAGCAAAATGGCCACAAAGATTCATGTGGCCGATCTCAATTGATTAGGATAAAATGCAAGGCTTAGTTTGGCTTGGTTGGACATAAGATCAATGGCACTCAAGGATTAAACCATTGAGCAACAAGGAAACAACACATCACTAAGACTGCCGACACAAATAAATTAATCCAATAAGCGTAGTTGAAATGAGTCAAATGACTATAATTCGATGTTTTATAGTAAGACCACAAATATAATCATGCAAAATTCAGATCTCAATCTGCTCAGAACAGAATATAGAGTATAGTGAATTTAGAAACTTATGCATGTGCTCTAGCCTGTGCAGTAAAACACAACGCTCTCTTCAGTTTCCAAGCGCGCCACATGACCCTCCAACAAACACACAAGAATCATACTAGTTAGCTACAAATTCAAAGAACAGTGCTAATTCTTAAGAAGCAGCAACTAAAGCTTCAAATTTTCCAAAGCTTTACACAATTGGTTGGTAGTTTTGGGTGGTTTTTACTTTTATCCTGTTGGCAAATGTGGAGATCGAAAACATCATTTGTCGGTACTGGTGGTTGATATACGTTTATCCTGCTTTTCATCTGGCAAGTGTTTCAATTGAAAACAGATTTCAGGAAACAAAGCACCGGATAGGCATAAAGGTTGTTTGTTGTCAGCACTAACAAGATGAGACATCCGGTTTTCTGATGACCATAGCTTCCACAAATGGCAATAAGCCCACTTAGATTGCACATTTCCATATTTGTACATGGAGCCTTAGACTATTTACATCACAGCCGGTCGACCCCAAACTGGAAACTCTATTTAAAATTTTCCTCAAATAGGGTTAGTGAAGACAATCATAAACCTATTGAAGGCTGGCATGCACTTTCCCGAGTCCAGCTTCCCATTGAAGGATTGGAGAGGACAATTTCATCCCACAAAAGGTTTTTTCCGAAACCACTTCAACGATCGGGACCATTCATTTTTTTTGCTCATCGACAGCATCAAGCATGCCAAAAATCAAGTTGTTCGCATATAGTTTGATATGATTTCGAAACTGGGTTTTGACCCAGGGTTTCCATCTTCTTTTTTGCATGATAAATGAGTTCCGAAATTATATCAGACGATACGTGGTGAATTAAATTTTTGGCAGGCTTGCTCTCGGTGAGTTCAAAACAATGAATGATCCTCATCATTGAAGTGAGCTCGTAAAAGACCTTTTTCGGGCTGAAATTGTATTCTCCAGTCCATTTGAAGGATTGGAAAGGAGCAGAACTCCACTTTCACAATCCAAAACACACGTGGTCACCATAACATTGCTCCTTTTTTTTAACAGGTTACGAGAAAAAAAAAAAACCGATTACGAATAGTCGAATAGTAACCAAACCCTTAACGATAGCAGGAAGGTAAGACCAAAAAAAAGAAGAAGAGTGAATTACTATGTTGTAATCGAGAGTAGACCAGACCCCAAGGCAAAGAGGCAGCCAAAACCTAAATAAATCAAACCCAATCCAACGCAGAAAACTTCGAAACGCCGAATATAAACCAATCCAACGCGCGATATAAATCGTATTCGCAAAAGAAATCGTGGAGAGAGAGAGAGTAGAATTACCGCTTGTCAGAGGAACCACCCTTCTGGCTAAGGAACGATCTGAAGAGAGGTGAGTTGACGTCGTAGATCATTCTCGCTTTTCTTCTGATGATGATTTCCCAAACAATCGCCACAAAATCTCTAAAACCCTAAACCTTCTGCCTTGGTTGGCTCTCGTTCTTGTACTAATTTTTTGTTAACGGGTTAGTGGATCGGCTCCATCTAGCCCAACCGCCTCCAAGTTATCTGCTTTAATACTTGGGCCTTCAGCCCAACTTCTGAAACCTCTCCCGGGCCCCCTGTGAGGGTGCGGCCACCGACACTCCACTTTCATTGTGGACCGGAAAAAGAAAAAGAGCATTTCGGCATTTTGTAAAAATAAATAAAGGCGTATCACTAGGGTTTTTTTTTGGGACAAAGTTTACCAAATTTTTTTTTTTTTTTATGTCGTGTGATACTTCACATCAGATAATTTGTGACATGGAGTACTAACTTATTTGACCTCCATTTAAAATGAATCCCTAGCTAGCAGGGCTAATGAGGTGAACACATTAAAAATCTCTCCGTCGATTAAAAAATGAATTTGAAAGTATGAAAATAGTGATGTATTAAAATTAATTTTAGTAGGCCTTTGAAACCATTTTTGTCTTTGAAGAAGAATGAAATTTGTGCTGAAAAAGATTAGTAAAATTCTAAAAGTGTCTGTCTAATAGTTTTTTATTTATTTTTATATATGATAATTTAGGTGTTCGGGCAGTTTCTGTCTAGAGCTATCTCAACCACCATATTCAAGATAAATTATAGATTTGCCGAATGGAGTCTCCGCAACTTGATACCCCTTCCCTCCCCTCCCCTCTCATAACACTCCGCCATCATCCGGCCAGCCAGCATAAAAACTCGAGAACTTGGTTTGGTAAATTAAAAAAAAGCGGATTTTTTTGGATTATTGGCTTTGTCCTTATTCAAATTTTTTTTCGTTTATTTGGTTTTCATCGATTTTTCGGCGCTTTCCCCAGGCATTCCCGGCGATTTTTTGGATTATTTTTTCGCCTTCATTCACAAAACTTAAAATTTGGTATTTAATAATTTTATACTTTTTAGATTCCTACCGTCGCCGGAAGTAGGAAGCGAAAACCTCAAAAAAAATCTAAAAACTAAAAAAAAAAAAAAAAATTTGAATAAGGACAAAACTAATAATCCAAAAACCTAATTTTTTTAATTTAACCAAACCAAACCTCAGTGGTGATGGAGGATTGCTCTAACTCGTTCTGTTTGTTACTTATTTTCATGAACGAAACACCTGTGCGCATACACTAAAAGTACTTGACCATTAATGTTCTCTGTGTCATGTGATACTTCACAATTCACATCATGTAATGTATGAGTCTATGACACACCTGATTTGGTCCTCCATTTAATATGAATCCTCGGCTAGTGGGGCTAACGAGGTGAACTCATTAACAATTTTTTTTTGAACCGGAAGTCAATCATTTCATAAATAAATGCCCGAAAGCCAAGTCGTCCGGCACATACAAGATTTCAAAATAAAAGCAGAAAGAACCGATACTACTTAGGCTCGGGCACGAGCACACCGCAAAAGCCACGACGGGCATGGAGCTTTGAGACACATAGTGCAAAGCAGACGCAGATCCATAAGAGAATCGATGCAAAGAGTCCTATCCAAACTTTAACAGTAACTACCTACGGCTAAAACCAAAACTAAGAGCCCCAGCTGAAATCTGTAACTTCTCGAAACAAACTAAAGCCTTACCCGATCCAGGGACTATGGAAACCACAAAATGCTTAACGCCATCAACAACTAGTGGTGAAGAAAAACCTCCACCGCACAGCCATCCCAACGCCGCCAAGAGTGGAAAAAAAGTACGAGAACCTCTGCTGTCACACGAGGCTCTAGACGCGGGCATGCCTCATTGGACATAGGCGGCCCCCCACGTCCACGTTGGCCATGACTTCCAGTCCCCAATCGAGCAAGCAAAAACAAGAAAATAAACCAAGCACAACTACAATAGATCTAAGTAAATCAACAAACTAAAGCTAAAAGGACTAAACAAACAATCTAACAAAATGAAACTGGTCCAAGCTGAAATCAAGGGTCACCCGAGTTACCCCTTCTGAGTCGCACCTAGTTACCACAAGCCAAGACAAGTCACTACCCGAGTTACCCATACTGAGTCACGCTGGGTTCCTCCAAGCCAAGACGAGTCGCTACCCGAGTTACCCATATTGAGTCGCACTGAGTTACTCCAAGCCAAGACAAGCTGCTACTCCGGGAGAGAACCACTATATGGACACCATAATCACCGCCTGCGCGATTTGGATCCTTATTCACCGGAGGGGCCCGAGCCACCCTAGTTCACCACAGCCCCCCACGTCCAGTAACAAATTGACTGTCGATTAAAATTTATGAATTACAATACTGTATCAATTATTCCTAGCGGAATTCAGAAGTATGCATGAAAATTGCAGTGTCTCAAAATTAATTTTGAAACAATTTGTATCCTTTAAGTGAAAGTTGTGCTGGAAAAGATTTGTACAATTTTGAAAGTGTATGTTCACTCTGTCTTGGGGGCCGGGGCAACCTCAACAACCATCAGCTCAGGTCCTCCCATTTTTCCATCTTCGTCTACCAAGTCGTTTCAGCCGCGGGATCATGGAAAAATTGGTACACAGTAGGGTTGTTCAAAAAATTCAGTCAACCGTGAATTCAGCCTAAACCGAATTGATCCGATTGTTTTGGATTGAAATTGTAAATTAATGGTCCGGGCACAGATAAAAAAATATAGAAAACTGTGAGACATGGTTTAGTTCATAGATTTTTATTACTCTATAAAACTGCAAATTAACCAAACTGGGTCGTGAGATATGTATAAATACTACTCCCTCCGTTCCTAATTAATAGTCCCACTTTCTCTCTCTTGCTATTTTTCAAATCAAAAGATGAAGTACTTCCGTATATCATTTTTTGAATTTTTTGGCACCGAATTAAAGTACACGTCAAGTGCTTTAATTTGGTGCAAAAAAATTGAAAAATGATACACGGAAGTACTTCATTTTTTTATTTGAAAAAGGGCACGACTTTTCGTAATGGACTATTAATTTGGAACGGATGGAGTAATACATAAGCATATATTTGTGTGGGTGCATAATATTTGGTAAATAATTATAACTTTATCTATTGTTATAAATTATTTTTTTAACTATTTTACCTTATGGTATGGAATTTGGTTGCTGGGATCTAGTTTCTAATATGTAATGGCAACACGTACTTTGGTGGTTGCTTTTCGGGGTGTTATTTAATTTAATTTTTTTGGTTTTTTTGGTTGCATTTAACGTTTATAGAATGTAATCCATTGATAAAACTGGAACTGAATCGTGACTCGTGGATTGATTTGAAACCAGACCGTAGAATTTTTGCTCAGATACACATTGCACTTTCTCATGGTTCGACCCAATGAATCTGAATGGATTTAGACCGTGTACAACCCATAGTATAAAGGATCTTCTCTTAATAACCACGAAAATGAGAAACCACGTGGACATAAAAAAGCAATTAAGTGTTTGTTATCCATGAAGATGGTCGAATACAACCTAAGGCTAAACATTTCAAACCTTCAGCTACTAAAGGATTTGTTCGGTCGCTAATTTTTCAAACTTGAAACTAATCGAGATGTACTCAAACTGATTCGATATCCCGGTTATTTTATTTATTTTTAGATAAAAGAAAAACCATTTTAAAGGTTGCGATGGTTGGATAAACAATGTTGATCAGTTGATGTAGAGTGGGGGAGGATTGTGAGTGGCAAGAGAGGGTGGCCGTAAAAGCCAATAGAGAGACTTTTCCTGTTTGGAGAGAGAGAGAACTGTACCTATTGTCTTAAATTTCATCTTTTTCAAGAAACAAATCTTTAGGTAAATCTTACTAAGCTTCTCATCACATAATTTTACTTTTTCCAACCACAGCAATAGATAAGAAAAATTCATTAAAAACTTTTTAAAAAATCCCACCAAAATTAGTCTAAAAAAATACTCCAAGTTTTAATGACGAATACTGTGTTAAAATTAAAATCAGACCCATTAGAGAGAGGAGAGAGAGGGGTTGAATAAAGTCAGCCAAACGAAGCCTAGCAGTCGTCCGTCTTCTCTTTTATTCAACCAACCACCCCTTTCTCTTCTTTCTCTGTCTACGCCATTAGCACCACCACCAGCTTCCCATCCAAACGGCTAAAAGGTGGCAGATCTCTCTCTCTCTCTGCCTCCTCATCCTCCTCCACCACCGCTACCCTTTTTCAACCCGCCCACCACGGCACCACCTCCCAGATTTAGAAACCCCACTTGATTTTCCTCGGTTTCCACGCTTCTCCGACCACCTTATCTTCTCTACCTCTCAGGTATGAACTCAGGACTCTGTTTTTGTTCCTGTTTAGCTTAATCATGTACACGGTTCTTTGCCGCTTTGGTCTTTTTACAGAGTTTCTTGTTTGTGGACGCATTTGTCTAGATGGGTCTGATGGCTTACAACTGTTTCTATCTCTTATTGACTACATGTGTTTCTCTCGATTTGTTGGGTTTTGATTTCTGAAGTGTGTCTTGGACTCTTTGTCCTTGTTGGGTCGTAATTTCTCCTGTTCTGGGGGGGTAAAAAGGTGGTAGGTTGGTGGGTTTGACTTATCCCCCTAATTTTGAGGTGTGGGTTTGGTTGCTTTCTTTGAAGTCTGGGTGTTCTAATCCGGCTTATTGGCTGTTTTGGGGTTTCTTTTTGTTCAATTTTGACCGCTCATCATGTTATCGCCTTCTTGTCATAAAACTTGGACTGGAAAAACACCAAATGTGAGCACCTGGGAATATCTTTGAATAAGCTTTCGTTCTTTTGCTTATTAATCTTTATTCCCCTGTCGGTATTGTTTATGTAAAACAAGGGGACAATAAATCTGTTTCTCTACTACTTTATACCAAATTGCATTATGTACATAAGTTGCATAGACAGTAAGGTTTTGCTTCGTAGCGCAAATGGGGGATTACATGGTTGATTTGGTGGTAAGGGCGGCTAACTTTCCGGATTTGGATTTCTGTCCATTTCTCTGTTGATCTTAAGATTATAGTATTAGTTTTGGTCTTTGGCGATATGAAGTTAAGAATGTGTTAGTTGGGATGGAGGAAAAAGTTCATTGAGCGGACTAACTATCTTGGTCCATGAAAAGGGACCGTTAGAGTTGCCTAGCAATTGTGTCTATTAGTTAATCCTAATCTTGGAGTTGCCTTCGCATGTATTTCTGCTGTTATAATAACAATTTTTATCAAATCTTAAGGGCTTCAGCTGAATCATTGGGCAGCTCTTCGGAATATCAGCATTGACATGGTGAGCATACGAAGGCGCAGACTGTTGGGACTTTGTTCTGGTATGCCCGTTCGAACTTGTTTTCGTTAGAAATGGAATGCCTCGTTTAACTAGCATAAGAAAGAGTGCTTCCCAATTTGGGAGAAATTTAGCAGTGTCATAAAGTTTAAGATTTATGATTTGCAATGGATCCCTTTGTAGGGCGAAGTTCGATCTTGTATCCACTTCTTAGGTTTTGCGAGAATGGAAAGGCTCCTGAAAATCCTATCCTAAACACGAAAACAGTCAGTGTTCATCCTATGCCTTCAGCTGATCCTGTGAAGCCAGAGGAGGTGCATAAATTTGTTGTATCTCTGTTACAGTATATGCTGAAATACAGTTTTTCTCTTCACCATACTTTACAACTTGATGTCGTGGTCTTTTGTTTTCAAGTATGTCTCCTTGCTTCGCCATTAAAGATGGTAGCATTTTATGTTGAACCCCCACTTATGCCATATATGGGTCTAAAATATTTGTGTTTTGCATTCAACAATTTTGAGGAGTTAAGTGGTGGAAGTTCAATAGACAATTTTGGTTCAAGCCATGCATGGAACTAAAGATCATTCATTATCTTTTCTAGTTATGGGGATAAAGATCGGCTTGAATGACAGCCAGTAAGATAATGTGGTCCAATATTTAAGTTACACTACACAAAACACTTTAGTTGTTGCTGTAAAAAAGTTCAAAATCTGGTGATCCCAAAAAACAATCCATGGAATTTCTCTTCCTTTTTGGCAAGTCAAACACTAAAAGGTGAATGCAGAAGGGATTGACGAATGGCATATAATAGTGCATATAAATTTGGCTGGTAAGGGACTACTTTTGCATTATACAGATACTGTTGATGTTTAATCTGCGAAAAGCAACTCTTCATGAGATAATTGCTTCAGCATGCTCTTATTGGGAGCCATTATTACATATCGAAGATCTACATGCATTGAAGTTTGTCTATAATGTGTTCACTTCATATCTGCATATGAATAATGTTATATATTGACAGATAGATGTGACAATTTGAAATTAGTTTGATGTTTTTGGTGATTGTTTCACCGTTTTGACTGAAATATGTTTCGATACAAGGATGATCTGGAATTTAATTTGGATTTTGTTTAGTTCAGTTTTGCTCAATAATAGCATGGGCATCATGCACCAGTTTGTAATGATTTCATTAATTTGAGGTTGTAATGGAGTTCTAAAGGGGCTGAATTTGATCCACCGTGTCATGATAGATGTGTCAGTCCTTTGTTGATAGATCTTGGTAAAACTAGACAAGTATTGTTCCTTTAACCCTCTCATCCAGTCTTTTATGTTAAGTCTTCTGACATACCACCACGATATCTAGTGGGTAGGACATTATTTACTCTTTTAAGTTATTCGAAATACAAATAGATATTTTTTGTCCTTTTTCTTGTATTTCACTGACATTACGCATGTTGCTTCCCAGAAAACCATTCCGAAAGCAAGTCCTGGGTCATCAAATATATCTGGTTCTAGCACCTCAAAAGATCAGCATAATTACCAATATCCAGGTATGTTCTTTTGTTATACTTTTACAGACTCAGAGTTATTTATAGCCAATCCCACTATTGTCACCTCCTCCCGGTGGATGTGGTGTTTTGATGCTTGTGTATTCCCCTCAGAAGTGCCTGTCTTAGACTGACTCATTTTTTCAGTGCCGGAAGTCAAAAGAAGAAAGCGACACAGGAGAAAGCATTTCGAAAACCAAGAACCATGTGTAATGAGAGGTGTCTATTTAAAGAATATGAAATGGCAAGCAGCCATTAAAGTTGACAAGAAACAAATTCACCTGGGGACCGTTGGCTCTCAAGAAGAAGCTGCTCGCTTGTATGACAGGTAAGAACACCCATTTTGAAATTGTATGGCTTAAGTTGAAATTGTAGCTTGAGCTCTCCAACCTTGTCATCCGGTCTCGTCGGTTTGGGAGAGCTCACGCTGTCTTAGGACAGCCACAGTGCCAGCTCAAAGCTTGGTTGCTCACCTTGGTCCAACGTTCTTGATGTTCCTCAACTTCCCAGTTTGCTGATCCTCCAACAATTCTTCCATTTTCCTGAACTTCCAATGATTATTTATTTACAGTAATTATGATGCCATAATTATGATTTTGGCTCTGAAGTATTGTTGCCTAAAACAGAAGGTAGATGTTGAAGTATCGTGTTGAAGAACTCATTACTACATTTATATAAGCAGGGCTGCTTTTATGTGTGGAAGGGAACCCAACTTCGAACTCTCAGAGGCAGAGAAGCAAGAACTTCGGAAATTCAAGTGGGATGAATTCTTAGCAATGACTCGTTCTTCCATTACTAGTAAAAGTAAGTTTACCCAACTCTTTTTGTCATGCACTTGTATGTTATCCTGTGGCCTTTAAATAGTTTCCATCCAAAATAATGTCAGAACTCCGAAGAAGAAGTGGGGCAGGTCAACGAAGAAAGTCCGAGCCTCCAATGCAGGATAGTGACTGGGAAGGTGAGGAAGGAGTCAATGGCTTCTCCGCTTCTGAAGATATAGAACCAGGCACCTCGGTCTCTTGAGATTTTTCGATTCATGAACAATGCTGAAAGCCAAAGGGGTAGAAATTCAGCCTATATCTCTCTTGTACTATTAAAAAATAAGATTCATTGTATAAAAGGGTCCATATTGGGGCAGCTGGTGAAGTACTACGTGATTTTTAGTTGCAAGATTCGCGTCGTTAAAACTTATGAATTATCATTTCACTTATCTTCTTTTCTTTTTTTCCTTCCTGCATTTATATTCCCATTGTACCTTGAAGTTGAATTTTGGGATTACCCCATTAGCACTGCAGTTTATAGTTCCAAATTCTTGTTTAGCTCTGGAAATCTATGCAAGAACAATCCAATATACGAGTATGCCAGAGGTGGGGGACCCTGCAGTGCATGGTGCAGGGAGGCCAAAACAGCACGGTATTGAGGCCATGGAATTGCTTCGCCCAAAGCCGGCTTTAGGTAAAGCTTGTAAAACAACCGTTTTAAGACCCCAAATTTTGACTAATTCTGAGGGCACCCAATTATATAGGTCAATGTAGTAATTAGTCCTACATAAAAATTAAAATTAATTTGTCTAATAATTTTAAGGTTCAAATTTAAAATAAGGCCCAAGTGAAAGTGCTCAATCATGATATAATTTGGCCCATTTTTTTTAATTATAAAAAACAAAGGAGTCGTAAGTGTCAAAAAAGAAGTTAAAAGATCATCGTTTGCTTAGTGTTGACTTATAAATAATATATTTTGCAGCTTAAAACACAAGAAGAGTAATCTTTAAATCATAGTTTTTGGTGTAGTGTACTTCCGCCCTCCCTTTTAAAACATTCCTTTGAGAAGCGTGAATTTTATTGAATTACATCTGACACAAAATATAATATGAGGATGTATACCATACGCTCTTTCATATCTCTAGCCATAAAATCTCATATTTTGAGTCACAAAATCTTAAATGAAGTAATTTGTAGGGTGTGTACCATAGCATTCCTCCTTTTGTTTGGACAATAACTTCGCAAGAAGACTCAGAGATTGAGTATTTTCAAAATATTTCGGCGTGTCCTTGTGTCATAGAAATGAAATTTACCTCAAAATTGGACCCATTCCAAAACTGTATTTTTTCGCTCTCTAAGACATGTCATTTTTTAGAAGAGCGTGCTAAGGTTACAAAAATAAGTGTATAGATTTTGCATAGATGTGTTTGAGGACGCACTTGTGAGTTTCAAACGGAAAATCTAAACCGTTGATTCATCTTAGAATAATTTTTCGTGGGGCCCCGATGAGAAATCATCTTGATCCGACATACTTAAGTTGTTAATCCAAAACTCACCCATTTCGTTCATAACGATTTTGAATGAAATGGGTGAGTTTTGGATCAAATACTTGCGCACGTTGGATCGGGGTGATTTATTGTGGCACCCCACGAAAAATTATTCTAAGATGAATCAACGGTTCAAAATTTTCTTGTAGGACCCAAAAGTGGGTCTCTGAACAAATCTGTGCAAAATCTGTATGCCAAGAGTCTGTGCCCTGTCTCTGGTCATTCGCCCGTTCCTAATTAATTCCGCCCCTGTCCTCCCCCAAACCGTCATCAGCAATCAAGGTATGATTTCATTTATGGTTTCTGTTCCGTTTCTTAACTACAATATCTCCTGCTTGATTAATGCCAAAGTTAAATTCTACCATGCTTTTGATTCTTCCCTGCTCCCCGTATTGCAATCGGCCTTCAATTTGGGCTTTATTATTACGTGCTTAATAGAAGCATCAAGTCGTAGCCCACATGTTCGATTGAATGCCTGAGTAAATTCTAGCCTTCATTTTAAACCTATTACCTTCCTCCTCCAATTTGACAACATTCTAAGGCCACAAATTCATGCTTCCAAAATTTGGCTCATATGGCGGTTATTTTGCTCTTTGTAGTTCGGCACAAATATATCATGGGATATGACATGCTTTCTCAATTTTTTTGGGGGTGCTGAAGCCAAGAAACTGGCTGCATGGCGAGCTGTGTGGTTACTCTGCAATGTTAATAATAGTGAACTGGGAAACATTTGCTATAGAGTACGGGGTAGAGTCCTGGATATATTAAATCCAAAAATCTTCCCCGCAAACAGTTGGTTTGGAGCATCAAATAGTTGAAGTTCTAAAAGGGGGCCTTTTTGTTCCCCGCTAAAACGAGATGGGACGAAATTTCTTATATGATGAATTGATACCCTGATCTCCCAATGTATCCAGGCATTGTTGGAATGTACAATTGATCCTATGGTCAAAGAAAGGAAGTTGACTCATGCTACTCCAATCCTGAAAATGTCTTTTTTTGAGTAATTTACTTGGACCCATGGTTTTGAATGACGTTGATTTTCTTCATGTTAAAGTTGAATCCTAAAAATGAATAATGATGCACCAAGCTTGGCTTGGACGAAGCAGGAATTATCTCCTACCTGATGCACAAAGCTACCAATGAGAATCATAAAGAAGTCGTCTTGGACCGCTTTGCAAAATCAGAGTTCGATATGGAGGTAAAACAAGTTTTGGGCAAGGGGAGCAGTGCCCAAATATTATACCCCTTTATCCCCTTGTCGGGGATAACTTTTGGAGGGGTGAAAATTTATCTCCCTACATTTTTGCTCGGCCAAACCATGCTAAATGTGTTACATCAGGCCTTACACCCCCTCCAAAAGTTATCTCCCTTCCTTTAACCCCATCCAATCGGGTCCCTAAGATAATATTCTCTACTCTCTCTCTTTAATGGTTTTTTTTTCCATACCGCTATAATATTCTCAACTCTCTCTCTCTCTCTCTCTCTCTCTCTCTCTCTCTCTCTCTCTCTCTCTCTCTCTCTCTCTCTCTCTCTCTCTCTCTGTTTGTGTATACTGTATATATATTTTGTACTAATTGGATAGGAAGGCGACACATTTGAACATTATTTTTTTTAAAAAAAAATTTAGCATTTTTGTGTGGGTTGTGGTGGATATGAATGTACAATGAAAATGAATTCACAATCATGTCGATTTACATATTTGTATGAATTAGTTGTGGATTACTCATCTTTTCACACGTAGAGTGAAAGATATTTCCCATGCAGGTCAATTTTTCTTTTGTGACGTGCTAGCATAGTGAGGTGGATAGGTGCCATCCAAACTTTTGAACACATAAATATTTTTTATAGGCCAAATTGATTCGACTAATTATTTACGGGTATAAAAAAATCTAATACATTGTACAAAAAATGAAAAATTTGCAATTGAGAGCCCTTGTTGCTTGGGATCATGAAAAATTAATATAAAGAGTTTTCCACATAACATATAACTAGTTTCCCACTAAATGGTGCCACCGCTGTGGTTGAATCAGGGCTCCACCCCTGGTATCACAGGCCTTAGGTGAATACCCTGGATTTAGTGGGTTGTTCCCAAAATGTGAAAAGAGAAAACATTACCAAAAATTGGAAATTTTTACAAACATTAAAAAATCTAAAGACAAGTTTACTTCTAGCTCATTTCAGAAAACTCTACAACATTGACATCATGCATTTAAATGCCCTTATCAATTGGAATCCATATACCAAAAATTGATGAAATTTACGAGAGTTAATGACTCGTTTGTTGGCTTGCACTCTGCATTACTAGTCTAGTAGTCTATTTTCTCTTTCCCCTTTTGGCCACTACCACTCAGCCCATAGTGTAATATACCGGTAGTGTCGTTACTGATATTCATAGCATGCTGCAATAATGAAGTTCAAATAGATTAGCACATTACCATGTCTTGATAAGCCAAGAAAATACATAAGCAGAATAAAAATGAAGAAATTTTAGTTACAAAGGGTAAAATGCATCAAGAGTGACAAGGCCAAGTGCATGAGTGTCAATTGATGCAAGTGTTCGACAAAGTACACATTTTCGAAGAACAACACCATCAGCATTATAAACTACTCATACAATAAACCTTTTATGAAATAGAACAATCAACAAACTGTTTCTCCCAAGTCATGGGTACATATAAGCAAAAACCCTTTTTGTACCTTACATTTTCTTCTCTTTTGAAAACATTACCACTTTTTCAATGGTTATCTTCAAGAACCATCCTCTTTGACTTTATTTTGATCATTTTTTCTTTGGTTACATTACCTCTTTTGATCCAATCTTGCACAAAAAAAGTGCTCAACACTTGCCCAGAGAGAGAGAGAGAGAGAGAATCATGAAGAATTTCACATTTAGCAGTGAACCATATGAACATATTTCCTTTTGATCAGTTGAAGAAGCAGAACATTATCACCATAAACTGGAACAAGGTCCGCAATCAATCTTGTCAAAGAACTATACTGTTTTGGTCCCCATTAAGAGGGCTATGGTAGGGGTAGAGACAAATATTAGAATGAGGGTGAAAGTAGAATGCATACACTAAAGAAGTTTGAAATTGCAAAGGAAGAATCTTTAAAGATATTAGCAGAAGTGGGGACTGCTTCAAGTTCCTCAAATTGACTATAGATAAGATATAAAATTAAAACAGGAAAAGGAAGTTAAAAACAAGGATTAAAACAGAATATCGCCAATAACAAGAAAAAATAATTGTAGCAACAACTTAGAAAAAATAATTGTGGTTACTTTCCACCCACCTCTGGCGGTTAGTGAATTCATTGACAAGGGACAAGTTTAACCTTCGCCATGTTCTTGATTAACTCTATGTTTAATTTCTACTATCCTATGCTTAGTTCTTCTTCTATTTGGTGTTGTACCATACTTCCTGCACGTTTGATGTGGTCTGACTCTATCTCTTAGTTTATAATATAATATAATTTCCGAAGTACCAAAAAAAAAAAGAAGTAAGCATTGGTTAAAGTTGCAGAAGATCAGATGTTAGCATCATTTAAGTGCATGCGAATCCTTGCCATAAATAATACTAATAAGCACGAGACTCCGAGTGTGCACGCAGTGATGGACGCGAGATTTGAGTCAAGCAGGGGCCACATTACGCGTATATATTTTCATATTCATAGGAAAAAATATTTTGTAAGTATTTACTAGTTATCGCTTCTTGCGAGGTCCAAAGAAGTGATATTGTGTGCATAGCCAGCATTTAATTTTATAAAAGCAACCTAAAAAATTATTGGTAACATGAAATTTTAGGAGTTTTTACCCCATACAAATACGAATTTTAAGATTTTTCTTTGCACTCAAGGGACTTGCAAGGGCCAATCCCATAGAATTTTTCTTAATTAATCTAAAAAATTAGTATAATATGTAAGGATACTTGAAGTTGTGCAGGGATTGGGGTCTCCTCTTTGCACCCCTTAGTACCGCCCCTGTGTGCATGGAGGACCAAACTAGTATGTACAATAAGGAAATTGGTGGTGGTTTGCCACCATGTGCAGGAAATTACCAAAATACACTTATTTTTATATAATTAGAGGTGATGTGGTTTTGTAAGGACTAAGGAGGGGTATTCAGATCATATTGACAGATTTTGCATGATTACCGTATTATCCTTGCCAGACTTTCAAGGTTTTTTGTTCTACGCCCTTTTTTTGGTTTGGGTTTTGTCCGTATGTATTTCTAAAATTTTGGGAGAGACAAGTGTGAACACATGGTGCTCCACTGCTCCTTTTTTTTTTTTTTCCTTGTTTTGGGATATTTCCTTTTTCTTCTTTCCCTTACTTTCTTCTTTTCCCTTATTTTCATCCACGTTCTTTTTTTCTTTTTGGCGTGTGTAAGCTATTAACAATGGAGACACCATTAGGTATTTAATTAGATGAGTTTTAGTTGAGGGGTTTGATTTGGTTTTTTTATTTGGTTTAATTGGAAAGAAAATAACAAAATGAATAAAAGGGAAAAAAATCTTAGTTCTTTTTTTTTTTTTTAACCAAAGGCTTGTAGCCTAACGGATATCTCTTGGTACTCCCATCAGGGATACCAGGGTTTGATTTTTTTATTTCTCAAAAAAGGAATTTGGAGTTTAGGGCTATAGATAGCTTTTAGACCCCCTCTGTACTAACTCACTAACTCTTCTGCTAACCCCCCACTGAAGTATTTCAAATGTTCACAATTGCACCATGAACTACCATTTCAACTTCATTTTCATTTCTATTAGGGGAATTTGTACTTGCACCCCATGTATCATAATCACCCCATCTACTCCATTTTTAGGCACTTACACCCCTTCAACTTCAGACTAAAGTGCAACATGTAGATGTCGTTAACAGTAGCAAGGAAAAGTCTTAAATGACCATACCCAACCCCTAACCCTAACTCATTGAAAGGGGTGTATGCATATCATCTTCAATTATCCAAGTCTCAAAAACAAATCCTCTCTCTCTCTCTCTCTCTCTCTCTCTCTCTCTCTCTCTCTCTCTCTCTCTCTCTCTCTCTCTCTCTCTCTCTCTCTCTCTCTCTCTCTCTCTCGGGGGTTATATAAACAACTCCCCCCCTTAAGTCATTTATTCAGGTTTTTTCATGCGTTAGGGTTTTACAATGAGTGTTGAGCTAATCAGCTCTCTAAACGGTAACTAAAGGCCTCTTTGGTGCCGAGATTATTAAAAACTATGTTATATGTTACCACAAAGCTAAAACTTGGCAACCACATTTAGACCAAATAAGACCGTGGAGCAGATTGATGTTGTGGTTGTATATGTTTTTACCGAGTGGTTTAGCCGGTGTTCTGGTACATTTGTAGCTCAAGTGCCGCTCATCTTGTAAAAATGGAGTACTTTTGTAATTCTCCTGTGTTTGATGAAATATATAGGTTTTTTTTCTACCAATATGAATAATGTTTGTGCTCCAGAAACCAAAAAAAAAAAAACATGAAGAAGGGAATGGGAATAGAGTTTTCCACCATGATGCAACGTATTAGTATCATACTGTAACACCAAATAAAAATCTCCAACAGAAAATGATTGTTGTAGAATTAACAGTCAACCCTCTTGAATGGTCAATGGTTGGAGTTGCCCCAAAATCCTTCTTTGAATTTTGTCATTTCTCCAACTCAAATTGCCACCACCAAACCTTTCCCATCAAATGGGGAAGACTACTGGGGGAAAGACTAATGGGTAGACCTGAGAAGAGTTATGCACCAATGACTAATCTTCCAAAGATAGGCCCAGGAAAATTGTATGCTTCAGTCACTCAATTCATACCTCAAATATCATGACCAGTGATTTGAAAACCCCAAAAGAAGAGTGAAAGAGGGATCGAAAATATCATCACATCTGGATTCAAGAATTCTTTGCGAGTGTATGCAGTGAAAAATGAACTGGCAGTAATTTTATAAAGGTTAAATGGTAACTTGTACACTTATAGGATCTTTCAGGAATCTGTATTTCCAACTTGGTTAAAACATGAAAGTTACACATGTCAACATTATAATGCCTAATAAACAGGAAAATGAGGTCTCTAATGGCATGAATGGCCCTTCCCACTCTTCATTTTCAAGGAAAATTCTTTGGATGTCGTCTCCAGAAAATGCAGGTTAAGTCTTTAGCAGCTGATCTTCCCAATCCGTATTCTGGTGTGAGCTAGAGCTGCAGGACTAAATTGGTCAGCTGGCACCTCAATAGTTTGATCTTAATAATGTAGATGGCTAGCTCCTCCCTCCTAGATCACAAGTTCAAAACCTCCTAGGTGATTTCAATTCTTATGAGGTCACTCCATATGGACAAATTGGTCTCCATGGATTCCTCGAGGTGCACAAGCTAGCCTGGACACCTTGAGTTATCCAAAATAAAAACTTAAAACTAGGTTGTGGTGTCCTGATTATTCATGAAAACAATAGGCCTCATTCAGTTGTCAAGAAAGTGTGGAAAAGGATGGGAAAATCAGCTATCCCATTTTTTTGGGGTGTTCAATTACTAGGAAAATAACATGACCCACAAAATTATTTTTCCCATTATGACTCACTTTCCCTCAAAATACAACCTGCAAAAAAAAAAGGAATTATGTGTGGGGGGAAAGTTTGTTCACTCCAACTACACTTTTCTTCAAAACATCCTTTATCAAGTGAACTCTCACGGGAAAGTAAATTTCCCTTTCCTTCACTTCAGTTCACTTCAATTTTCTCAAGATTAACTTTCTCGCATAACATTCTTGGCAAATGAACAGAGCCTATGTGCTAATACCATGGGTGGTTAACAACATCTTAATTAGTAATCATGGCATAAGTTTGTCAAAAACCAGTTTGTTTACCTCTTGTTTTCTTGACATTTGGCCCCCCTTCAGTAGAAACTCTCTTGTCGACTTGAATTAGTCTAAGTGCGTTTACAAGGCTCCAGTCCTGTACCAATCAACGACGATGCAGCGGAGGATTAGTCTTCCAAATAGACCATTGAATTGGCAAAGAAAGAATAAATCTTTAGTTGAAATTAGAAGATCAAGAACAAAATTGTATAAATGGAAGTATTAAAGTATAATGGTTTCTCAAGAGCGTACAGAAATTAGGAAACACAGCTTCATGATATTTAACTCGTTTCCATTAAAAAATCTGTCACAGTTTCCGACATAAAGAAAATCCATGAGCAACCCTTTTCATTGTTTGGTAAGTAAATCCATCAAGGAATGAATAAAAAAAGAAAAGGACACCACCCAGGGGCTTGCCCCGGCGGAAAGAACGTGGCTTTGCTTCAATATGGGCAAGTTTCGAGTGTTACCAGAGCCTGTAGCTACTAAACCTGGTGGCTGTTTTGTCACTCTGAGATTTGCTCTCAACAGTGGGGTACAATTAGTGTCCCCTCAATACGTAGTTCCTTTGTTTAAAATAAAAAAAAAAAACAGGGTAAACCCAAAAAAAGATCAACAAAAACCAATTCCATTCCTGACACAGGCTAGCTTAACCAATGCCCAACACTACAGCACACAATTGCACCCCAAAGACCAAAGCTAGCAAAGAAAGCAAGCGACAAGGAAACCACATTATGGACCAAGTGCTCCATTCGAGATACCCCAAACAGCACAAAAATTCTTAATTGCGTATTAAATCTTGTAATTCACGTCCTCGGACCCGAAAAATGGAGGTCTTACTCAAGTCAATATTGGAATATTACATTGTACAAGTATTACATGGATCTTCCCAATCTAACATTTTCCAGGAGAATGGAATGTCCAAGTCCTTGGGTACTGTGAAAGATGCTTGCATTCCAGTGTGAGCTAGAGCTCCGACACTAGAGTGAGGAGCTGGCTCCTCAAGTAGCTGGACGGTCTGATCTTAATCACATTTCCCATGAATCCAATATCGGCTAATGACTAGGGTTTAACATATATCAGTATCTTAGATATTGGCTATTGCCGATGGTGGATATGATGGGGATCACCCCCGGTCAAAAGATTTGAGGAAAAACTCTGTATATGTGTATACTCATACAATACACAATATACATGAAAAAACCTCTTTCCAGAGCACCTACCGGCTTGCCGGGGACCATAAACCGGTACCCCGTCGCTTGGCCTTACCCCTCCGCTCACCTCCATGCTCCGTCAGAGTATCCGGAGCGTGGCTTCCTCTCGAAGGAGGAAGAACTCTCCTGCTCTCTCCCTCTCTGTCTCTCACATAGTGCACACTCTCACCCACACCACTCCACATAATATATATATATATATATATATGTATATATGTATAGGGCCCGGATCTAATCCGGAAGTCCCGGACTCCACCTTCCCGATATTTTTTTGACGATCCGAACCGTCCAATGTGTTCAAAAGGTGTTTTCCAAGGTCCACGCGGGAAATCTTCCAAAAAAAATACCGGGAAGGGCTTGATCCGAGCAATTTTTTGCAAAATTGTAAATATACAGTTTTTGCGAACAACTGCTTGGATCAAGCTCTTCCCGGTATTTTTTTTTTTTGAAGATTTCTTGAATGGACCTTGAAAAACACCTCTTGAACACATTGGACGGTTCGAATTTTCCAAAAACAATTTTTAAAAGCATCAAAATACCAAAAAACCTCCAATCCGGAATCCAGGATTGGATAATTGCGGTATATATATATATATATATATATATATATATATATATATGCGAAAATATTCTCCTAAGGGATCCCGCATAGAATTTTGGTGCGGACTTGGCCTTTCCGGATCAAATTTAGACGATCCGAACCACTCAATGTTTTTAAAATGCATTTTCTATGTTTAGTTCTTATCGAAAACTGTTTGGATCAAGCCCTTCCGAGTATTTTTTTTTTGTTGAAGATTTCTTGCGTGGGCCTTGAAAATGCATTTTAAAAATATTGAGCAGTTCGGATCGTCAAAATTTGATCCGAAAAGTTAAAAAAGAGCCAAGTCTGTCCCAAATTTTGTATGTGGGATCCCTTAAGAGACCGGCTTCCTATATATATAAGATCAATTTCTAATGACGGATCCTTCATTTTAAATAAAGTGAGAATCAAGCAATTTTTTCTCTTTCTGAACTAAATTTTGATGATCCAAACTGTTAGATGTGTTAAAAAATGTTTTTAAGGTCTACTTATGGGATTCGTCCAAAAAAAATACCCAGAAGGGCTTCATCCGATCATTTTTTGTTAAAAACGCTATGGACCTTGAAAACACATTTTAAACTCATCTAAGGGTTCGGATCATCAAAATTTGGTCGGGAAGCATGAGGTCGTCACTTTATTTAAAATGAGGGATCCCTCATTAGAAGTTGAACACACACACATATATATATAGGTGGATTTTCTAGTCCACACCTCCCGAAAATAAGAAAAACATGACCTTTTTTGTGTTGCAAATTATTTTTGGAAAATCTGATTTGTCCAATGTGTTCAGAAGGTTTTTTCAATGGTCCTCGCGAGAAATCTTTAAAAAAAATACCGGGAAGGGTTTGATCCAAGCAATTTTCGCAAAAACTGTAAATATAAAAATTTTGCGAAAACTACTTGGATCAAGCTATTCCCAGAATTTTTTTTTTTGAAGATTGCTCCCGAGCACCTGTGAAAACACATTCTGAACACATTGGACGGATCGGATTGCCAAAAAAATATTTGGATCATGAGGTTCGGAAACGGGAAGACCGGACAAGAACTTTGCCTATATATATAGGAAGAGCTTCTCATCCGAACCACTAAAATCCGGACCTGTCTACACCTCATAGTTCCGATCAAATTTTGACGATCCGAACCGCTCAATGTGTTTAAAATGTGCTTTTAAGGTCCAACGCGAGGATTTGTAAAAAAAATTACCGGGATGTGCTTGATCCAAGCAGTTTTTCATAAAACTGTAGAATATTTGTTTTTGCTCATTTCTCACGGGAACTCTTAAAAGCACATTTTAAACACATCTAACAGTTCAGATCATCAAAATTTGGTTCGGAAAGTGAGGTCCGGATGTTAGGTCCGAATTTAGTGGTTTGGATAGAAAGCTCTTCATATATATATATATGTATATATACCGGGAGTTATCCGGTGTGGTGGGAACATGGGAAGGTCCAGGGAGTAATCCCCCGCTTCACGAACATCTCCTCACATGGGAGACAAAACCCAATAGGATATGTGATTTGGTCTTAGTCCGTTTTAAAGGCTCCACTTCTGTAACTATCAAAGACAGCAGTCTTCGAAATAGACAAGTCAATTGGCAAAGAAAAAAATGAGTGGTGTTGAATTCAGAAGATCAAGAACAGCAATACCCATAAAAGAGTTGTTACTATGCTCACCCTCTAAAAATTATAGTCAATATGAGATTTTGTAATTTAAAATATGAGATTGTGTGGCTCTAAATATAAAATTTTGTAGCTAGAGATACGAAAGGTGTATGGTATGCACACTCATATGAATAGTCACAAAATCTCATGTATTTTCAAAAAATATCATATTTGGAGTCATACAATCTCATATTGGATCCATGTGGATTTGGTGCGGACCGTGCGGACTTGTGCGGACCTCATATTTGGAGCCACAAAATCTTATATTTGGTGCCACAAAATTTGATACTTTGATTCACAAAATCTCATATTTGGTGCCACAAAATCTCATATTTGGAGCAACAAAATCTCATATAGTCAATGGTCAAAGGTGGCATAAATTCTCACACATCATACGTGGCGCAATCTCGGTCGTCCATCTATATGGGGTGCACCGTATGTCATCTCATATTTGGAGCCACAAGATCTCATATTTGGTGTCGCAAAATTTCATATTTGGTGCCACAAAACTCATATTTAGAACCACAAAATCTCATATGGGGGTGTGTACCATAGCATGTCTACCATACTTTTAAATATCGGCCGATACGTACCGTATCGGTCGGTTCATACCGGTATTCTAGGCCACCGATACAGATACGCGCCGATATAACAGTGTGAGTAAAAAATCGCATATGAACTGGCCGGTTCCCTATACGTCTCGATGTATCAGTCGAGATGGAATCCGATACTGCTCGTATCAGCCGAGACGGTGAATAGAAAACAGAGTTGATGGCCAGACTATTTTGCAGGCAACTTTTTCATCTTTGTCCCCAATTTTCGTATCTGGTCCGTTGAAAAAATCAAACCATAACTCTTTCCCCTATTCTATCTTTACAATTTTCTCACAAAATCAATAACTTTAATAAGAAATAGGAAGGGGAGAGAGGGGTCAGGGGAGAAGGATTGAAGAAATGGCGGATTTACCAATCAAGGGTGTTCAATATTCTACTGTACAACTGTAGGAGGGACCATCAACCATTGCTCCAAAGGTATGTTCCATAAATTGATGTTTGTACTTTGTAGATCTGGCTTTGTTCCAAATGTGGGTTGCTCCAAACATGGGTTTTGATTGAACTCTCTAACAGCACCACAGCACCACCAAACCTCCCTCTTCTTGAGAGAGAGGGGAACACTGGGAGTCAGCACACGGGATGGTTGGCGTTGCTCTGGCTGTCTCTCGACTTTCACTGAAGATGGAATTTGATAGGAAGAAGAAATGGGTAAAGGGGTTTGGCATTGGGAAAGTGAATCACAAAATTCACAATACGTGTATAAGTCTCTGATAGTGCTCTTTTTTTTATAAAAAAAAAAAAAAAAAAAGAGTAACCAAGAAAGTGAATCATAGATTCACAGTACATGTAGTCGTGTACTACTCTAAGGGGTGGTTTGGGGTCTTAATAGTGCTCATTTAAAAGATTCAGAGTATATGTAGTCATGTAACTCTCTAAAAGTCTCTAATAGTGCTCATTTTAAAAAAAAAAAAAAGGGCCCAAGAAAGTGAATCACAGATTCACATTTCGTGTACTACTCTATTTGTAAATTTATTATTAATACTCTACTTATTAGTACTACTTGGGGTCTTGTATTTTATCAAATTGGTTTTCATTTGTAAGTTGCATGCGGAGAGTTGAGAACAATTGGTAACCAAGAAATTTAGTAACCAACTAAATCTCCCCTATTTTGTTGTCAAAGGTAATTTCATAATTTGCTTTTATTTCTCTTTGATTACACCAATTAGTTTATAGCATTTCATATGTCAATCTAAAAAGTGGTCATAATTTGATATATATTTTTTGCTCATTGATCATAGTTTAATTATCAAAATTAAATGTCCCACGGCAATAGTCGTGGAAGTAGGGGTACTAATGTTGATCCTGATGCTCCTAGTGATGATATCGGGTGGAAGTTTGGAGTTATGGTGGAGAAGAACAATAGAAGCAAAGTAAAATGCAAATTGTGTGATAAAGTAATGAGTGGTGGTATAACTAGGTTGAAGGAACACTTGGCACACAAAAAAGTACAAGTTGCCTAATGCGATCAGGTTACAAGTGAAGTTAGGATCCTAATGATGCAACATTTGCAAGGAAATAATGCCAAACAATTTGATAAAAGGAAATGGAAGGAAGAATTAAAGGAACAAATTAGAGCCACACAATGTGATTAGGAAGATGAGTATGATGCATTTAATATGCATAGTGATGACTCAGATCCAAAAATGTTTATGGCACGACAAGAGAGCTTGAAATTTCAAAATGAATATGAGGAAAGAGAAAGACTCAAGTATCAAACAGGGGGTCGATATCATGTAGGAGGAAGTAGTGGGGCTGGTGGTGGTAGGCTTGAACTTGGGCCTCCTCCTGGTTTTGAGTGACGCAGTTCTAGTCTTCGTGAGACTAACACCAGCCACACAGTCCGCACCACAGATAAATGGACCAATCTATCTTCACCAATAGCTCGATTGGTTGAAATGGAAGTTGATCTTGAACGAAGTAAAGGGAATAAACAAGCAAAGCTGTCGAGCAGATTGCTCAGGACAGCAAAGAAAAAATTAGGAAAAGCAATTAGCCAATTTGTGATATATACTCGACTTCTGATAAATATAGTAAATTCTCCTTGGCTTGAACCAGTGTTGGACGTTGCTCGAGAAGTTGGGAAAGGAACAAAGCTTCCTAGTTGTTACGAGGTGAGGCTCTAATTTAACATTTAGCATGAATAACATTGTGTTTTATTTTTTTGAGCATGAATAGCATGAATAACATTGTGTTTTATTTTTTTCAGCATGAATAACATTGCATTTTTTTTAATTGTTAATAGGTGTCTGAAGTGTATTTACCTCAAGAGATGGAGGGCTTATAGAAATGGATAGAAAGTATGAAGCCTAGTTGGAAACATAGAGGCGTTAGCCTTATGTGTGATGGATGGACAAGATCGAGAAGGAATCATATTGTTAATTTTCTAGTGTACAATAATCGTGGAACAATTTATCATAAGTCCATTGATGCAACAAATGTGCTGAGCAGAATATTAGATTACTACTTCGGTCTCATGGATAAAGTAGTGGATGAAATTAGAGAGGAATATGTTGTTCAAATTGTAACTGACAATGAAGCTGCTACAAATTCGGTTGGTAAGAAACTCATGGAAAAGAGGCCACGTTTGTATTGGACTGCCTGTGCCGCTCATTGCATTGAGTTAATCTTGGAGGACATCAGAAAGAAAAAGAGTGTAAGATCAGTGTTGAAAAATGCAAAGAAAATCACGCACTTCATTTATAGTTATGATTGGGTCCACTCATTTCTTCTTCAGCAAGAACAAAAACATGGGCCCACCATGTGATTTGAAGAATCCCTTTAGCTCCACTCGCCCTTTACGTTGAAAGTGGATAATGAAACACTCTCACCTTGTTTGGTTAGGTTACCGAGAAGGTTTGAACCCCCCGGTAACCCCACTGAAAAATGGTTCAAAGTTAAAACGCGGGAGACACACGGGTTATTTGTGCATCGAAAATCTTCACTTCCGCCCGGCGGACCAAACTTTTGGGTCCTTTGATGTCCAGCGGCCATTCATTGTTTTAAAATATTTTTTACATGAAAATACAAAATCATTTCAATCGGACGGTTAAAAGTCTTTGAACCAAATTACTCACCGATTTCAAATAAAGTTAAAGCGGTGAGAATTTGGTTCAAATTCTAACCCTCCGACCGAAATTTCCCCATTTTTCGCCCCTGAAAAATATTTTAAGAACAATGAACGGTTCGGATCACTCTCGCGACCCAAAGTGTTGGGTCCCCGAAAGTATGGGGTGCATTTTCTAGCGCTTAAATGGGGTCAGACCTCAGCAGTGCTTGAACCAAAAGTTGGTCCTGTCACATTTTCAACAGTGGTACTGTGGTACTGTTGAAGCTTTAAAAAAAAAAAAAAGAAGGGTAGTAGAGGCGGTTTTTAAAACAAAAAAGTGGGTGTTTCAAAACCGGTTCTCAAGAACCCAACCAAACAAGGTGTCTATGCATTGCAAACCGCAGGACCCACTTGATTCACAAACGCATAGCCAACGCGTGGGACATGAACTCTGAGGGCATCTCATCAGACTCAACAAAAAAAAAACACCAAATTTAACCACAAAAACATTTTTTATAAATTAGTAAGTCACTTATCCAAAAATTCATAAAATCAGACTATCTATTCTAACCACATATAAATAAAATACTCATTTCTAAATGCTTTCTCTCTCTTCCAATTGTTTTCCTTCCAATTGGAGCAGCGAAAAGAGTAGTGCATAGCACGGAATAGATTAAAAAATTGGGTAACCAAGGAATAGTGCCTTGATATAAGTATTGAGGGGGTGTAGCAACCGGGAAAGTTTTGCAAAATAGTCCAATATTTTTTGAGGCTGATTTTGGGGTGCTTTTTCACTTGGACTCAACAAAATAACCACTTGACCTAAGTAGCAATCCTGATGAGATGCTCTTAGTGGGCCCATGGAGGACCAATTTTCTTAGTGTTGAACGCCATTGAACACCATTTTTTGCGTAAAGAATGAAGGGGGTGGGCTCGAAAAGGACCTTTGTCCATTTTTTCATACCCATGCTTTTGATTGGACAACACGCAAAATCAATTACTTTTGCCAAAAATCCCTGACCAAGTACTTGATTCCTGGCGCAAATTTAATTTAGACCCCAGGTGAAAGTTTCGATTTTAAAACAATAATGTTATGATTTTAAAACAATAATGTTATGAGTACACTAAAAGTGGACACCAAATGCACACCAAGTGATATAGCAGATAGAGAGAAGCTCAACGTAGAGTCCACCAAAAAAGATAAGTAACTCCCATCAGTCATATTACCTAGCTAGTGTTTATTTGGTGTGTATTTTTAGTGTACTCATAGCATTTGGGGCATCGACCCCATAAATTGGACAACCCCTTTTTCTTGCATAAAGCAAAGAGCCACACTGTTAAACTAGTAAAGGCGCACTGCCATTTGTGAGTAGTAAAGCTGTAGCCCTCGTTCCTCTTTTCAAAATGAGAACTACCGGTTGTGTTTGGTTTGGTTTTAGATTTTGATTTTTGTAATGATTAGAAGAAGAAATAGAATTAATAATTAAAAAATAGATATTAATGATTAGAGAGAGATAGAAAGAAAAATAAGAATAATATTTAAAAATAAGGATAATAATTGAATAATAATTTAGAGAACTAGTTCTTAAGAACCCAAACCAAACAAGGCTGTACTGCCTTACTACTTTTGGACCGATTAGGCTTAGTTTTGTTATTTGATTTTAGCAATTTAACTTAGTTGCTAAAATCATAATTTTGAAATGAAAAATGAAGTAGTTCCATGTATCGAAGTACTTTAATTTAGTGTGAAAAATCAAAAAATAATACATGAAAACAATTAAATTTTTATTTGAAATACCATAATTTTGGCACATGTTAAATTCATTAACTAAAATCATTGTTTATTTTAACAATTGGGTTAATAAAATCAAATAGAAAACTTAGCCTTAGTTGAAGTCTCACTTGATGGCTCAAAGGACAACATTTCTGTTCCAACCGGGTAAAAGGTGCTGGTTTGTTTCAATATATGTGATAAGATAAGTTAAAATATGAGTACTTAAGTTAATGAGAGAAAAAAAGAGCGTACAATCAAGTTTTCTACATATTGCTAATGATTTTAAAAAATTCACGGCTGAGACAGTCGATACCCGCGACGTATCACCGATACGCTCCGATACCGATACACCGATACTGCGACCGATACCGAGATTTAAAACTATGATGCCTACCCATAAAAAGTACAAGGAGAGGAGGAGACTGTAATTATATATCTTTGCAATATAAATTGAAGTCTTGGCATGCCTTGAAGTGAGCAATATTCTTCTTCATTCAAATCTCCCCTTGTTTAGAATGCTAAATTTGATGGCGTTGATCTCCTCATCTCTATTGAGTCACAAGATCAAGCTAGTGATCAGCTTGGTGTTATTTGTCACCACAGCCACAAAAGTAACCTGCGGAATGAGCAACGAAACGGATTAACTAGCATTGATTTCCTTCAAGGAACTTATAGCCGAGGATCCACTTGGTTCTTTGAGTTCCTGGAACCACTCTCTCGATCTCTGCGAATGGGACGGAATAACATGTAGTCGCAAGCATCAGAAAGTAGTGGTTCTGGACTTGAGGGGAAAAAGCCTGAGTTGGACAATGTCACCTTTCCTTGGAAACCTCTCTTTCCTCAGATCCATTAACCTCCAGGACAACGCATTCCAAGGAAAAATCCCCTCGGAGCTTGTTCAGGCTGCAACATCTAAATTTCAGCGGAAATTCTCCAAGGGGAAATTCCAACAAATCTGTCAAACTCCCTCCGTCACATTACTTTGTCGTTTAATGATTTGGTTGGAAAAATTCCAGACTCGATCGTTTGGTTCTCTCTCCAGACTCACTGATCTTTACCTTGACGCCAACTACCTCGTCGGAGGGATTCCACCATCTCTCGGTAACCTCTCTCTCCTTCAAACAGTAAACTTGGGACGGAATAATATCACAGGAACTATTCCACATTCTATCAGCCTCCTTGCAACCTTCAGAGATTTGGCACTGCAACAAATAAATTATTAGGTACTGTCCCCCCTCCACTTTATAATATCTCAACTCTCACACATCTACACATTCCAGATAACCAACTTCATCAACTTAACTGTACTTAGTTTGGAGAAAAATAATTTTTGAGGTGTCATTCCCTTTGAAATAGGCAAGCTTAGAAATTTGCAAATCCTAGATTTACGTGAAAATAATTTGTATGGTCCCATCCCAGCAAGCATTGGAAATCTCAATCGAATAGTTTTGCTCTCCCTGGGCGACAACAAGTTGAATGGAACTATACGTTCAAGTATTGAAAATATGATGGGCTTGCAAACCTTGAGTCTTTCACATAATTTCTTAACTAGCCCCATACCCAAAACAGTTGGCCTTTTCTCCACTTTAACATGAACTTGTCTCACAATTCTTTTTATGGGTGCCCTGCCACTGAAATTGGTAAATTGAACAATCTGCAGGAACTAGATGTTTCAGACAACAAATTGTCTGGACCTATTTCTAGTACTCTCGGAAATTGCTTGAGATTGGAAAGCCTTTATCTCGAGGGTAGCATTCCTCCCTCTTTTAGCTCCTTAAAAGGAATTGAAATTCTGGATCTTTCGCTCAATAACTTGTCCGGCCAAATCGAGGAAGATCTAGCAGCCCTCGTTTATTTAAAGAATCTGAATTTGTCCTTTAACAACTTGGCTGGCAAGGTGCCCTCTCATGGTGTCTTCGGAAACTTGAGTGTAATTTCACTTGTTGGAAACAAAGGGCTTCGTGGAGGCATTACAGAAATACAGTTGCCAGCTTGTTCGAAGTCCATGAACAAGGGGGATTGCATTGGCTTCAAAATTATTGTTCCAATTGCTTGCATGATCATTTGTTTTTCAGTGGTGGTACTTTTGGTTGTTCTTCTTAGAAAAAGAAAAACAAATCTCTCACCAAACTATATATCCATTGGAGATGATTTCATGAGGGTTTCATAGGATCAGCTCGTTAAAGCTACTGGTGGATTCTCTTCATCAAACATAATTGGAGCTGGAAGTTTTGGCACCGTGTTCAAAGGAATTCTCCATGAAGGCGAAAAACCAATTGCAGTTTAATCTTGAACAAAGAGGAGCTTCCAAGAGCTTCATGGCTGAATGTGAAGCTTTAAGGAAAACACGACATAAAAATCTTCTAAAGATTATAACAGTGTGTTCAAGCGTAAACCATGTAGGTGATGATTTTAAAGCACTAGTTTTTCAGTATTTACCCAACAGAAGTTTGGAAAATTGGTTGCATTCGGGAGAGCATACACCACGCCAAGAAGGGAACTTAAGCCTAACCCAAAGGCTGAATATAGCAATTCATGTTGCATGTGCGGTAGAGTACCTTCATCACCATTGTGAAACTCCAATTGTTCATGGTGATTTAAAGCCAAGCAACATTCTACCTGATGAAGACATCACTGCCTATGTGGGAGATTTTGGGCTGGCCAAGTTCCTCACTCAAAATAGCAGCAATAGTGATGGTGGAGAGACAAGTTCACTTGCAATCAAAGGTTCTATTGGATATGTTGCCCCAGGTAACGAGGTCACCAACTGTATTTTACTTTCTCTTTTCTTTTCCTTTTAGAAATTTGTAATCGACAGCCTACGTCTCTTCAAATGAACTTAACTTTTCTTACCTTACCTTAACTTTTGTTTTTGTTTTGTTTCCTTCTCTAATTAAATTGCAGGATATGGAATTGGAGAGAGGACAATGAAAGAAGGAGATATTTACAGCTACGGAATTCTTTTATTGGAAATGCTGACCGGAAAAAGACCAATCTATGAATCCTTTACGAATGGACAAAGCCTTCATGAATTTTGTATGTTGGCATTGCCAGAGAGAGTGATGGAGATTTTCGATTCGCACATGTGCTACTAGGACAACCTACTGAAGTTGAACACGATGCTCAGAACGAAAGAGTTAGACAAGCTAAAATAAGAGAGTGTTTAATTTCCCTTGTAAGGATTGGGATTGCATGTTCTGAAGAATTACCTGGCGAAAGGATGAACATCAAGGACGTGATCATACGATTAACGACAATAAAGGAAGTATTTCTTGGAGTAGGTATCCATGGAAGGAGACAACCAAGGATGCCACTCCCCGATGAAGGACCATCTGGAGAATAGCTACAAAGAGTGCCACTGGAGGAAGTGAAACAAAACAAGGATTCAGGAATGTCGCAGTACCAGTGGCATCTTTCTTGGTTTGGTAAGAAATATTAACAATGAGAAAACGCTCCCTAATATAGAATTTCGAATTTTGTCTGCATTCTTTCAAAAAAATAAAAATAAAAATTTGCTAGCATTATCAGCAACATATCCAAATCTGAGTTTAATCCCTTGTTTATTGAGAATCAAGTGTCAGCGAAAACACCACTTTATCGAAACTTATGATGTTCCCCATAAAGGGGCACGAAAAGCATTCCCTTAAATTCAAAATTACCCACCATTTCCCCCCCCTTATTTGGAACAAGTAGTTTCATGACACAATCGTATCCAAACTCGGACAATTCTCCTATGGAATACAGTAATTTGCTTGGAAGACGTAACTTCTCTTTTCACATAATAAGCTTACGAGTGAAAAATTCGAGTTTTTTAACATGTACATTTTGTTTACCAATACACATGCATAGGTTCCACTTCTAGTCCAAACCCCGGACTTCTGGGCCTCCGTGATCCAAGCATTTTTTTGATGATCCGATCCGTTCAATGTATTCAGAAGGTGTTTACAAGGGAAATAAGAGCTTGATCCAAGGAGTTTTTCGCAAAAACGGTAGATTCGAATTTTCCAAAAATATTTTGCAAAACAAAAAAAATTATTTTTTCTTATTCTCGGAAGGGTATGGACTAGAAGATTTCCCCACATGCATATATATATACGGTGAGAGAGAGAGAAACCGAGAGAGAGCGCTCTAGAGAGAGACATATGGTGAGAGAGGTGTGAGATCGCAAAGGGGAATTGGCGCCAGTGGGTGGCCCCTGGCCAGTGAACTGAAAGTGAGATGAGAGAGTTTTTGTTGCTTTTCCTATTAATGGGCCGAGACTTAGAGTTATGGGCCATTTCTCTGTCATAGTCCCACCGATGAAGGGGCTTATAGCCCAATCAGTTGCTTCTGTAAGTCAAATAGCAGAGAGAGCAGAGAGAGAGAGAGTGAGTGTGTGAGAGAGAGCGCTAAGAATGGCCACGGATGATAAAACCCTAGAAGTGACGACTATACCTTCTTCGTCGGACGGTTGGAAGGAGCGAATTCTCATTCCCACTCTCCTCGCAGGTCTCTCTCTCTAGAACCTTAATTTGTTTCCTTTCTTTTATATCCGCTCCAACCGAGAAACTGGGGAAGAATAATCCATACAATTTGAATACGAAATCAGTCTTGAATTTGAATTGTTATGACTTATAACTTCTGATTCTTCTTCTTGTTATAGGAATTGCTGGTGGGGGATACGGATTGCTGTCGAAACACCGCAAAGTTCACGGCCTTGCCAACATTTCTGCGACTTACGCCACCAATTTCGCCATCGTTACTGGTTGCTATTGCGGTAAATCCCTCTCTTACACGATATCCAATCTCTGTTCATCAGGGGCGGAGCCACATGGAGACAAGAGGGGTCAGTTGACCCCTTGACCCCCAAATTTCTATAGGGATTTTACTAGTATACCTCACAAAATTGCTAATTGACCCCTCTTTGATTTTTTTTTTTGCCCCCCCTGAATGCGTCTAATTCTTGCCCGATCCAAAATCCTGGCTCCGCCCCTGCTGTTCATGATTATCATGTGCTCCGATCATTCTCAATTATCAATACTTGTACACACTGGCTGCTACTGGAAGACTTGTAAATGACTAAAATGGGGGTCATTCCCTATTAATCCCAAACCCAGTTTTGGTGATTCTCTATGATTGGGATACTCTACATTTTGTCTGCAATATGAGATGAACAAAATTGTAATCAATGAAAACTAATAAATCCACTGTTATCGAGTACACAAGTAACTAGACGACCCTTTTAACCATGTCAAAACCTGAACCAATCAAAGAATTATACCATAATTATGTAACTTCCAAGCTACTGGCTTCACCTCTGCTTGTACAGGCATGCTGACATTCTCCCAGTTTTATACTATGTTATTTATTATCTTGTCTGCAAAATTGATTCTGAAAACTCAACCAAACAGGTCAGATGCCCTTTTCGCTCTGGAGTTCGGCTTATGTAGTTTTCTACCTTAATATGCTTTGTGAAATGCAATGAAGTGTTTCAGTGACTCTCTTGTTTATTTTGCTTTCCTACTTTGCATTGCTGTGGTTTGCAGTGAAGATTGGCATAGCCTATGTCTCTCTTTATATTCAGGCTCTCCGTTAAGTTTAAAATTTGACCTTCTTTTCAGTTTTTAGACCTTCAAGAAGGAATTATGTGAAGTTTCTTGATTTTTTTGGAATCTCTTTCCCTTTTAGCTGGCTAGTTTTGCTTCTCACTATTAGCTTGTCAAGGTTGTATCAATTTGTAATGAAACACAGTATAGATTTTGCAGAAAGTTGTCTTTGCTGTTGATTTTAATCCTTCAGACACAATAAAGGGATTGAATGAAGTTTAAGAGAGGAAATTCAATGCAACTGAAAAGGGTGCTGCTTTTTTGGTGGTTTGTAGCAAGTTTTAAGATGAGTAGGGTTGAAGGGCCAGCAATGGTCTTGGTTTGTATCCTTATTCATTTATTTGTTTCAGGTGCACGCGAGTTTGTGAGAGCAAACAGAGCGGCAGATCCTGACGACTTACTGAACTCAGCAATTGCAGGTTTTGGGAGTGGTGCGATTCTTGGTCGTCTTCAAGGTAAAATTCCAAAATTTTCATTCACTGTCTCTCTCTAATTCTCAGAAACACAGAAGCATGAATACAATACATACATGCATGCATATGCGGAGTAATAGTAGTTAATCTTGTTCTCTCGTTTCTGTTTTCCCTTCTTCATGCAAAAGAAAGAGAAAACTTTGTCCGGAGATTTGATTAGCTAGATATCGGTGAAATCCTAGCTCTAAATAAAGGAAAAAATAAATTCTCCTCTGGGACCTTAGATTCGATTTCTTTGAAGCTGTTGCAATTGGGATGATCCAACATATTAGCTTCTGCATATTTACAACTTGTAATTAATTATGGAGTGGTCATGCAAAGAATTGAGGTTGAGCCATCCATCTCAGCCTAGTGAACTTTTTGTGCACAAACATGGTTTCTTTTGGAGAGACAAAAGAATGGATAGCCTTGTTGGTTCATGCCAATGGTTTTTCATGGAACATATTAAATTGTTAATCGATGTTTTCTTATCGTTTTATATCCCGTAATAGGATTAGAAAAAAAAAAAAAAAGGCTTTTATTTTCTTTTATTGAAAAAACTGCTCTAGAGGTTGAATCTAGAACCCTTGAGAGTTTTGATCAAGTATCTTTCTGATTCTCTTCTTAACCCTTTTAAGGTTTACACCCTTCATTCCTGCCTCCCTCCCTCAACTCTGTGGATCCGAAAGTAACCTTTTTAATTACACTTCCTCTCAAAGCTAAAACTGGGAAGATAATGTCATTCATGGGCATGTGGCTGGCAGTTGGTCTTGGGTGTGATAAGAGGCAGAACAATTGATATTGGCAAGGGAACTTATTTATTTTCCTCACAGTTTGTGATACTGACTAGAAACTAGTAAGCTCGTGAGAGGACAACCACCAACATTGTTAATATCGGTGTATGCACTACCAGAAAGAAGTTAGGAAAAGAATACCGAAAACTAACTGTACAGGTCCAGAAGAGTAGGTTAGGGGCCATCTAGTTTGTGCCCTTTTGCCACATGAAGTTCTATATGCCTAGTTAATGACTTCTTTCTTTCAATGACTTCTTCAGGTGGTCAAATTGGTGCTATACGCTACTCAATCATCTTCGCAATTGTAGGAACAACAGTTGATTTTGCCACTCTTAAACTCAAACCTGCTCTGAAGAGCTTCCGTGAATCTTTGAGAGGGAACGACGACGGTTCACAGAAAAACAGTGGTGGGTTGAAGTTGCCTGAATGGTCACCCATCCAAATACTAGACGAGGAAGCTCTTGCCGCAAAGAAAGCTCGAGAACAACAACTCTATGCTCAAAGAAATGTCCATAATCTTGCCAAAGAAGAATCTTGAGAGAACTTGTTACTTCTCCATGTATCCAACTTGTGATTTGTTTCCAATGCTATATAGCATTGGCTAATACTAATAGATTTACTTCCTGGAGGATGTTTTTGTAGATTGAGAGTTTTTATCTGGTAGGCATAATGACGGAATCCTATTTTGTAACTTTCGTGGAATAAATTAGACGAGGAAGCATAAATCCCATCAATTGCATCCAATATGTGGGTGGTGACACAATTCATTTGCTCTGCCTGTATTTCTTGCATGCCTCCCCTTAGGTTCTGGTGCACCAGTCTTTAGCCTTTTCGTTCTTTCTTTAGGCAATGCTGCGCCTTCGTTTGGGCTTTTCTTACAAGGTGATATAATAAGGTGAGCAAGACAAGCTGCTCAATCAGATAAGGGCTTCTCCAACGGCATGATTTATTTTGGATTGCTATTGCCATAGTTAATACTCCGTGGTTTCGAGATTTAGTTCAACCCGGCATGCTATTTAAGTTGTTATATTTGGCCATAGTTAATTAGTTATTATGCTAAATTTCACAGAGTGTTTTTCTAAGCAACTGGGTGCGTGCCATGCAGCCTCACGGCTAGGCCACGCCGGCCACTTTCCGGCGATCCAAGACGTTCACCGGTTAGCCATTGTCGAGTACTGTAAGTGCAATAAAAATCAACTTGATCGGATATCGTTAAGTACATAATCAGAACACAAATAGCTTGAAAAAAATGGGTTCAGTGATTTGAATCCAATGTTTATGTACATTTGTGTTCCATTTCATTTTAATCTATTTGTGTTTCGATTAGGTACTTAACGATATCCAATCCAGTTGATTTTTAGGTAAACTTATAGTACTCGATGAGAAGTATCTGGTGAACATCTCCGATCACCGGAACGTGACCTGCGTGGCGTGCCGTACGTGCACAGCACGCTGCGCAACACCCCAACAAGATCTCTGCTGAAACAACATTATGTTGAAGCGACGACATTGCTATAATTTAACACATAGCACATAGCTACTATTAATTACAGTAGTAATATACTATCTATGTCCCAAAATATTCGTCCGGTCCGTAAAATAAGAACTTGAATATAATACAAACTTGATTAAGAAAATTGTAATTTTGTTTTCATACAATTGGCTAAATATCAATGAGTTCAATGAATACATGAAAATGTTTGAGTTTTTTCTTTTAAAAAATTTATTATTTTTTTACAATTCTCTACGTTTTACTAAATATTAATGAGTTCCTTTTATTTATTAAAAATCTGAATTTTTCTTTAAGAAAATGTATTATTTATAGTCCTCATTCTGTAAATCGGACAAAAATTTATAGTAATAACTAGTCATATACAAAACTCTGCTATCGTAGATGTTCTATGTCTATAAGAAAGAGCGAGAGAGCTCTAGAGTGAGAGTGAGCTCAGGGTGAGGGTTTCATATCTCCTCACCCCAACCAACACTCCCTTTCCCTTCTTTTCCCCCATCCTTCTTCCTCTCCTCTCAATCATCCTCTATTATCCCCACTCACTCTCACTTCTCCTTTCCACCTCTCTTGTCTTACCTCAATGGTTGTGGGATGATTGAGATGCTCTGTTTAGGGTGACCAGTTCTCCCACTCTCCCCATCATTTTTGGCGCGTGGAAGCCTAGATCTAGGAAAGTAGATTTGGGTTTTGGCTCTTGAATTCGTTCGGCTAAGCGACGAATTTTTTGAGCTCTCCGGCAGCATTAGGAGAGACATCTACGGCAAATTTGGTGTTCTAGCTGCGAGAACTAGCTTACCGCTTCAGATATCTGTAGACTCTCCACTCGTCGCAGAGCAAATCAATGGGCACAACACCGAAGTGGTTTTTTTTTCTTTGTATTACACCGAAGTGGTTTTTTTTTTTTGGTTGTTTTTTGTTATGCATGTTATGTTCTAATTGGTTTTTTCTTTTGTTGTTTAGACGTTTTTGAGTCCATTGTAATCGTTAGTTTATTCGAACGCAGTTTATGATGTCCTCAAAAAATGTCTGCGAGAAAATGGCTAGAAAAGGATCATGGCCAACGCAAAACGAAATTCACTGAAAGAAAAGCCTATAAGGGGCAGCATTAATCCTTCTCAATGTGGCCTACAAAAATTGAGAACTGAAACTGTTATAGAAACACAGAAAGAATACAACTACCAAGCCATGGCAGACCTGGGGTTCCATGGAAATTTTCCGGAGCCAAATCATAACAGCGCATAATTTACGTCCAGGTAGTTATTTACATTCATTGGAGCAGCGCTCCAAGTGGACCAATTCCACAACAATTATGCGAGGCTTGAGCAAGTACACTGTTGCTTTTGTGATGGATTCCATGTTGGATGGCTGGTGAGGTTACGAGATTGGAGATCTCACGAAAGCAGTGAGACAAGACAGACAAACTCATGTGTCACTCGGCCTTTGGTCCTGGTATTGATGACAAAATGTTCAGGGTATTTCCTTAACAGCATAAGCAGTCCATACCATGGTTTTCCGTTTGATTCAGGACTAGGATAGTCCTCGGATGTGAGATATTTCCTTACACGGCTGTGATGCCAAACGTCGCTGCAATTGTCTACCAGCTGCACCACCACAAATCAAAGGGTGACTATAAGCTTCGTCTATAAGTAGAAAAATAAGAAAGACATTAAGGAGAGAGTACAGCAGCTAGGGCGATATCATGCACAATTGATCACAACTGTGGGTAACTTGGAACCCGTTCAGAAAGCAACCATTATCCGTGCAATAGTAGATAAAAGAGCCTAATTAGTTGTATCCGGCAAGTGGCAATGGTTGGGTGAGAGAACAAATATCTGAAGGGAAAACTAAATGGTGAGGCATAAGAGAGTGGTAGAATTTGCAACTGTGCGTTTAGTAGATAGGCCAAAAATCCGATGCTTCTCAAAAAAAAGCCCACTGCTGCAATTTCTCTCACAGAGAACTCCAATTTATTAAGGCAAGTCTAAGTAATGAATGCATTTATATCAAATCAAATACAATGTCAGATATGTCAGCTTATACCATTCCACAGAGTAAGGTGCAAAAATAGGCAGGAGAAAGTAACATGGATTAGCGCAAATCAAGCGCAAAAATATTGTGCATGTCAAGGCTTTGAAGGTGCTCTGTGGGGAGTGAGATTCCATTGTGTTAACTCAAAAAGTTGCTGCCAAATCCTTTTAGACCCTATTACTGGATAACATTTTTATCGCTAACACACACAATAGGAGATATAGCCAGGCCTCATCGCTGACTAATCTGGATAAAAAACAAATAGCCACCAAGAAGGTTTGAATCTAACATCAACAAATCTGATCATGATACTTGCAACAACGAATGTGTGGCCTACTGATATGCCCCATGAATTTTAACTCTCAGTTCGTAACACACAGTCAATAAACTCAATCAACTTTAGAAGTGAGATCACAATCTGCATATTCTGAACCACGAAAAATAAACAAAAGTAAAACTTACTTCTGTATGAAGTTTCTCCATTGGCATCCATTCTCCTGGTCCACAAAGATCAGAAAGCACAGTAGCAACAGATGATACCACATCCTTCTCTTCCAAGAGAAGAAGTTGATGATTGTCGGCTTTTCTGTCAACCCTGGATCTGGCCTCAGCCATCTTCTCAGCTGGTATGTAAATAAAAATGTTAATGGAACATTACATCAATAGGAACAAGTGCTTTGTAATTGTACCTGCCTTATCATAGTTTTGTAGCTTTGTTCTTTACTTTTATTCTATTTCAATGATGATCACCTTTGTGTGTGCATGCACGTGTGTGGAAGCACAACAGGCTTCACAAAGCAAGTTCTAAAGGAGCAAGTTCAGTGGAGCAATGGCATTGAGGAACCAGTTTATTTTATTTTTTCATACAGAACCTACCTATGTGCTACATCTTGTTCCCACACTACGAAAGTGAATGACTCGTAGAAGCCTTTTGGCATAGACTCAAGGCAAAGATACTAATAGCTTTGGTCTTTATTGTGGCTCAAACTACGTAGGATGACATGGATACCACGATGATATGTTTTACACTTGTTCCATGTGAGACTAAAAGTAGTATTTCCATAAGAAGACAATGATACATAAGTAATTGAAGGCCAGGGGAAAATTTTGAGAGTAACAATAGCATTAAACTATGACAAGCATTTGTTTATATCTAAAGGGATAAGACAGCGTTCTCTTCTCATCGAACTGGACAATTTACACTAGTACCTATCAATGCTGCCATTTCATGAAAATGAAATGAAAACAGAAGAATAGGACACCATCCTCCTCAAGAAGCATATACCCAACAATTTGACTGTGGGACGGTAAAATAGTACTTCCCGTCTTTGACGTCATGACTTCAAAATTCAACAACACAAGTAAGGTGATAAAAGAGGAAGATAAAAATCTACAAACAGAGAAGGCATGATCTACACAGTTGGATCTGAGTTAATACTTGAATATGCACAAGTAACCACCAATTGGTTTCTTGGTTTCTCTTTAGGATTCAATTCACACCCATGATTAGCAATGTTAAGGTTCAGCAATTTGGCGATTCGTAAATGTCAAGAAGAGACTGCTACCATCTCCTCATCCCTTGCACAGTTTCAGCCAACTGTTGGAGTGTGACTCTATCCCGCTTTTCTATTCATGGCTTTCTCCAAAAGGGACGTGTTGCAGGAGTTCTGGTTGATTGATGTGGAAGGAGGGGGTCAGCGGACAACAAATGCTTGGTTACTTGCCCCACTTCAAGTGATGCAGCAATTATGGACAGAGCATAACAACAGGGCATTCCGCGGTCTAGATTTTATAGTTGGGCCAAAGGCTTAGCTATTCCTAGATTGGATCAATTTGTTGATTCCGTGGTATCATTGCATACAGTGTCAGAAAAGAAGGTCTGGCTAGAAGGCCCCTTGCTGACTAGTCCGACTAGGCGCTGAGTACATGGCCTAGAAGCTAGAAGGTGTCCGGCCGCCCTGAGAGCGCCTAGCGAGTTTTAGAACCTTGATTGTTTATGAGTTGTAGGCCTTCTTAATATTGTACTATTTTGGTTTCAATTTGTACAGGGATTGCATCTCTTTGATGCCTAGCAAAGTATTAACTTCGATAACACTGCAATAAAGGAACGAGAATATCTCATTATCTAGTGAAGGTCAAATCCTCCCTCATATATGTAGTATAACGAGAAAGCAAACTCTGAACAATCAGTCTCCAACCTAAATGGATGCCCAATACACCGAATTCCTAAATAAGAACATAGCTGCATTCCAAAATGTGCAAAAACAAGGAAGCCACTCATGGTATATATGTCATAGTACATATAAATGACAGATTAAATAGAGCTCCCAACAACAAAAGAATGAGACCAACAGCCCCTTAGGATTGCGGGATTTGACAAGAAAAAAAAAATTAAAATTTATTGCTTATCACTCAATTGGATTGAGTATTCTGGTGAGAAATGGAGAGAAAAATACAAAATGATATCTTTTGATTGGCCCCTACCCCTTCTCATCAAATGTCACCATTTTGGTGATTTGGTGACAAAGTTACTCCCTTTTCTTACCGCACCCTTTCTCACAATTCAAAGTGGCTGTTACTTATTCTTAGCTATTGAAAATTGAAGGAGTACAAATGTTCATTCAGTGTACTCGTGTAAATCTTCTTCGTGGTCTATTCTCTAAAAGCGAAAGAACATCAATTTACTTACTCAATTGTCCATCCCCTCCTCTCCTCATCTTCTTGGCATAACCCAACGCATAATCCCCGCTGCCGCCCTCATCGTACTCATTTCTACTCACAACCCCACCCCTCCCGGTTACGACGTGGCTGCGCGGCCCAATCGGACCCCCAAGGATACTTCGAACAGGAAGGAGGAAATAGAATTCCTTATCGCCGATCTGTAAAAGATCCTGAGAATCGAGCTTGACGGGTGGGTTACCGGGGAGGTGGAGGACGCCCTCGACGGAGCAGCCGTTCTTGCCGAGGACGTCGAGGGCGAAGCGGCGGCGGCGGAAGTCGTAGAAGATGCGGGCGTGGTGGCGGGAGATGTTTTTCGTGCCGCCGCCGAGGGAGGATAGGTCGATGTCGACAGGCGGTGAGTTCTTGCTGTTGCGGCCTAGGATGATCGAGTAGGTCTGCATGTAGTACTCGAAGTCTTCTCCGTGGAGCTTTGCGAATCCCGCCTCCACGCCGTCTCCGCTGCTGTTGCTGGTGGTTTCCATTGGATTGGATGTGGGACGAAATCCTAGAGAGAGAGGGGAATTGTGAAGGAGGCCTGGGGGAAGGAAAATTGTAACGCCATTGCTACGGGGAATTTAAAGCTTTGTTTGGAACTCTGGAAGAGAAGGGAAAAGAACGGAAATTTTACCAGTAAAAATTTTCTCTTCTATTGTTTGGTTGGTTTAGAGAGAAAATAGAAAAACTAAGATCCAAACACAGTATTGCAAGCCCTTGAGTGATTTTGTGAAAAAAAAAAAAAAAAAGAGAAAAAACCTGCACTTTGTTTGGTTCACATTTCCAAAAAAAATTTCCAAAAGATTCCTTCTTTATCTCTCATCTTTCCAATCATTAATCATTTTTCTCTCTTTACTCATACCCTTTCTCCAATCATTAATTCTCATTTCTCTCTCTATCTCTCTCCAATCATTACACCTCTCTCTAATTATTACTTTTTCTAAAAACTCATCCAAACACTATCTCAACAAATTTCTCATAAAATTTCTTCTCAAAATTCTAAACCAAACAAAGTGCATATACTCCTTCACTCCATTTTGTTTCTTTTTAAATCACTCCATTTTGTTGAATAATTTAGTGAAAAATGAAAATAGAAGTATTAAAATGAAATGTCTTGATTAGCTCATTGTCTATCTCATCATTGCTCGCCTGGTCAGAAAATAATAAGAAAAAACTCCTTCTAAGAGCATGTATAATAGCTGATTTTCAGGCCAATTTTTTTATGCAGACACTTACAAAAAAATGAACAAAAACTAAACATAAACATTAGGTTCTAAACATTAACAATAACATTACATTCCAAACATTAAACATGCATTTATGTCAGATTGTTTCATGTCACTTTGCACTAAAAAAAATAAACATTGCTAGAATTCTCCAAAATAAATAGCACACAATTGAAAATGTTGATGCAACAAAATCTTCATAACAATTGAGACACAAAATCTTTATATTTTCGTACTCTTTATCTACTATTTTCTCTTCAAAATCTTCATAACGGCCGCTACGGAGCTAGTAAAAAATAAAAGTTTATCAGAAACTTGGTCTAAAATTCTTGAAAATTTGACTTTTTTATTTATTAAATCTACATTTTAAAACTCTTAGTGAGACAAATAAAGCAAGTCACCAAAATTAGAGAACTCTTGAGAGGAAAAGTAACAGAACTCTCAAGAGATTTTGCATAGACAAAAGAATGATTTTACAATCATAGGCCGAAGATCACTTGTCCAGATTGTCCTGCTGAAGAACATGGAGACAATAATAGAAAGACTTTACCAAGGAAACATTACATATGGAAGTAGGTAATTTAGTGAAGTGCAGTAAAAGGAATTGAACAACTATCTGGTTTTTTTTTATAAAAAAAAAAAAAAAACTATTCGCTTTTTTGGAGTGTCTGAACTAAAGAAGAAGAGTAAAGGTTTTTTGGATTGTTTGAAGTAAATCATGGAATTTGCAAAAGGGTAATTTTAAAAACTACTGTAGCTTGGAACCCCTGCATCAAAATTGGGAGTGCGAATATCAATTTCCAATACTAAAATATCGTAATTACGATATTTTAAATAACTTTTAAAATATACTCCTTTGAGTGTCTTTGTCAAACGTCAGCTCAATTGGATATCTGTAAGTAAGAGTGCTCGTACATCATGATGGGTTAGGTTCAGGCTGAGCTTATGCTAGATAATAACGAGACTTGTGCATGTCTAAATTAGGCCATTAATAATCGAGTTTCATTTAATATTCTCAAACTCGGCCCTCTGAAATTCTTAAAGCTTGTCCAATTGGCCCATTTATTTTTCTAAGTTATAGTACCCAAGTATAAATTAGAGTTACAACCACAGGAAGAACAGTTATTCAATGGCTAATGAACATATGTATATACATGCTTTAATGGTAGTTGTTGTTATTCAATGGTAGTTGTTGTTTTTTTCCTTCCCAATATTTTTTGATAGAATAAATACATAATCAACATCATTATCCTTATTTTATATGCACTAGAATGTGTCGAGCTTGATTTTAAGAGAGATTCCCAAACACAACTCATTACTAAACGGGCTTAAAAACTCAACCAAACCCAAGCCCTAAAAAAATGGGACAAGGTTGAGCAAGTTAACGGACTGGTGTGCATCGCTATCTGTAAATGATTGGTCATATGTATTAATATTCCCTTTCAAGATAAAATTTTAAATCTAATTTTAGCTCAAAACTGAAATTGTTATTTTTATTTCTTTGACAACTAAGGTGTTCGAACAAGTTTACACATACTTCAACTATAATTTCTCTACACCACTCCAATCAAATGCAGGTCATTTACATCCGGACTGAGAGATTCACAAGATATTAGTATAAGGGGCTGTTTGATAAAACTGAAAACTGAAAATTAAGTATTGAAAACTGAATGCTGAATTTATTAAGCTAATAAATTGTTTCATATGTACTGAATCTTAAGCACTGAAGTAAATAAGTTGTTTGATTTGTATAAGGAGCTGAAGTATTTAATTCACTAATTTCCTTAATTTGGCTTTCATATATTTATACTGAGAAAAAAAAACCCGTACATTTATGAAAATTATAAAAATATGTAGAATATTGGTAATATGGTGGTATAGTGGTGTTGGTGTTAAATTCACTAATTATCTTACTTTATCTTTCATTTCATATATTCGTAATGAAATACAAAAATGAAATTAATAAAAAAATAAATTTATCAAAATAATAAAAATATATAGAATATTGGCAAGATGGTGGTATAGCAGCTGTGGTGGTTGTAATTGTGGAGTGGTGGCCTCGTGGTGGTGGGAGAGAGATGATGGGAGTAGTGGTGGTGTAATATCCCGAATTTTCAAAATAAAATAAAATTTGTGATATTTGTAAATACTAATTTTTCTAAGTTAATTTTTTCCCAATTTTGACTTTAGTTGACCATTTGCGGGTCTCTTATTTATTTATTTTTCCTTTAGACGAGTTAGTGCTCGAGGTGCACAGAATAATTTCAACCAACTTGTCACCAGTGGGCCCGGACAAGCGGCCAGAATAATGTGCGTAATGTGGAGGATGATTTTGAACTACACAGATGACACTATCACGACTACTACAGTTGTGGGACCCGAGTCAACCGAATACGCTCACCTAGCGAGCGCATCGTAATACGTGTTCTACTTTTAAGATTTTTCCAAACGATTCTGAGCACACGGTGACGTTGCCCACGATTTTCCAAGTTCGTACGAATATTTTGATAATTTTCTAAAACTGGAACCCGGGCAGTTCAAACATTGCTCGGAGTAAATTGTACTGCATTGTGCCGCATCGTGTGCCGCGTCCCATGCTGGAAATTACTTTCACACTCCACCCATCACCTCCACTCACCAACTCACCTTCCACACTCCACCTCTTACCACACTTCACTCCTCCTCTCCCATCACACCAAACCAACACTCCACCACCAACCCCATTTTTCCTACATAAACCCACCAAGCCATTCCCCTCAATATTTTCGGCAGACAGGTGGAGAAATGCTGGAAAAGAGGAAGAAAGGAGGAGAAGAAGAGAAAAAGAAGGAAGAAGACACCTATCCATTTTCGTCCATATCACGTACACATTTTTACAGCCACTTTACTCATAGTTACAGTCGTTTTTAGGATTAGGTTTCTTCATAGAAGTTGTAGAGGGCATCGAGAACTTCGATTTCGACACAAAAATCATCCAAATCGGTTGAGTTTTGAGTGAGTTATAGCCATCAAAAGTTCAGTTCTAGATGATTTCTACGCTTCTTAGTAAATCTCCATTTTTTCTTCTCGTTAAAAGTGGATTTGGGTTTAGGTTCCTTCACGAAGATTGTAGATCACTTCAAGCTCTTCGTTTTAGGTTCCGTAATCACTCAAAACTGTTGAGAATTATTATGCCCAAAGTTTACGGTCTAGTCAAACCGGAAGAAGCTTTCTTGAACCTTTACAAATCTTCATTTTTCTCATTGTTAGAGTGCGTTTTAGGCTTAGACTTCTTCATCAACGTTGTAGAGTACTTCGAGAGCTTCGTTTTAGACATAAGAATCGATAGAAACGGATAAGGTTTGAACCCGATATCGCAGCCCAAAGATTCTGTTTGCCACTCGAAATACCGCCGGACTTTATCGTCGAGCTTTTCATCCGGACCAAAGGTAGAAACTCGTACCCACCTATTCCAAGCTTTTGAATGTGTTATAATAGTCTATGAGTAATTTAGAGTTGATGGGTTAAAGCCCCAATTCAAGGGTTTCACGGAACCCGAGCCAAAATGCAATGTACACGAGACTTTATTTTTGTGTTTAGTAAACTCTAGATCCATTGTGGTTCATGTTTTTAATTATTCCAAGCATGTTTAATACTTTAATAACTATTTATATGAGTTTCTCCATAAAATTATTGTGCTTAACCTTGTTCTTGATCGTTGTGTTAAAGTTAGATGTTTAAAGTGTAATTTTGTGAAATTTGGCATGCATACTTGTGCATCAATTACGAAACCTATTTTTATAACCTAAATGTCACTACTGGAATTTTAGGATTTTAACGAAATGACCAAAATGCCCTTCGGGTATAAAATGACCATTTTGCCCTTGTGTGTGTAAATTGCATAATGTGTAGTTTTGTACTTAGTAATAAAATCAAAGAATTTCGTTTTGTGACAAGTTAGGACTTTATTAACCAAAATAAAGTATTTTTACGTATTTACCCTTGTCGGTGGCAAAATTACATTTTGCCCTTGTATTATGTTATTTTACAAAAGGCCCCCAGAGTTTGTAAAATTACACTAAGGACCCTAGAGTCATGTAATTATGTTGGCCACCTTTGTACTTACTTAAAATGATGTTGGTGACCCTTACTTCCTTTAAATTATATTTTGACCCTAATAGTTTAGTAAATTACGTTTTGGCCTATGTAGATTGAATTTATTACGTTTAGACCCCTGGTTTTCGATTACTTGAATTTCGTGAACTTGTGAATTGAGATATTTGATTGTGACCCTTGAGATATTGTTATCGCTTTGCTTCTGCTGTTAAGTGCACTTTCTATAAACGTGTTGAATGTTAGAATGGACAACTAGGTTTTTGGGTTGGGTGATCGTACACGGATATCACATAGACAATAAGGTTAATGGAAAAGTGAATTGGAATCAATTATTGGGGAGTCATCCCAAGATTTGTTGAATGACAGTCAGCCAAGTGATGAATCAATTATGGGGAGTCACCCCAAGATTTGTTGAATGACAGTCAGCTAAGTGATGAATTGATTATGGGGAGTCACCCTGAGATTTGTTGAATGGCAGTCAGCCAAGTGATTTTGTTTTGGAGGAATATTTGGCAGACTGCTAGGATTTCGAACCCCTAGGGTATGACACTCTGTGATTTGCTTCATTTGAATTCTGAGACGTTAAAAGGGTGGATGTATTATAGATCGAGTCACGCTTATATATACCTACGTGAGGCGGTTGTCACTTTCGTGATCCTAGTGGTACAAAACCCCCTCGAGAAATTCATCCTTGTGAGGCGGTTGACGGTTGGATTAAGTAAGTAACTTATACCTTCCGGATCTGGGATCCCGTCGAGATCCAAGCAAAGTGGGGAGTATATCACGGTTTGGTCATATTCCTAGTGGTTAACCGGGAGGAAAGTTCTCTAGGTTGAGAACTTAGATGAACATGTAAGTTAATGGCTAGTAACGAAATCAGCTATGTGTTTAATTTCTGTTCTACGATTTATCTCATGTTTAATTCCTTTAATTACTGTTTTTCAATCATATATGTTGTACGTATATATTAAGCAAGGGTTGAGTGGGTTAGAGTAATTTATTGAAGTGATTTATCGCCAAAGGTGTTACACGTGGTGACCCCGGTATATACAACGACGTTGCTTTACACTTCGGACGTATTATGCTTGGACTTTGGAGATGAACAGAGAAGCACTACGGTTTGGAGGTCTACTGAAAGCTAAGGAGGACGCCAGAGTTGATTGATCATACCACAAAGTAGAGATAACCCTAGTATACTTAGTAGTGAATAATTATACTTGGCAAGGAGATTAATGTATTTTTACTTGGTGAAATATTGTTGTAAAACTTTATTATTTCTTTTAATAAATTTAACGCATCTAAAAAATCGTGGTCGCTATTGTGTGGTGTAAGAATGGGTGTAATGGCGATGGTGATGTCGATGGTCAGGGTATTAGTGATGGGAGTGTCAGAGTGGTGGTTGTGGGGTGGTGGCGACAGTGGGGGTTGTGTGAGTGGTGGTGGTGGTGGGGTGGCGGCAATAATGGTGGTGGTGGTGGAGTGATGCTTATGGTGTTGTTAGTGATGGTGGTAATAATGGTGGGAGTGGTAGTGGTGGGGTGACGGCGGCAGTGGTGGTGGGAGTGGCAGTTATGGTGGTGTGTGTGGTGGTGCTGAGAGTGGTAGGGTGGTGGTGGTATAATGGCAGCAGTGGTGGTGTAAGTCTAATGGAGAAAAAAATAGTTAAATGAAATCACTCAAAAATTCAGTAAAAATTAAGTATCAAGCTACTTAATTTTTGTCAACATTTTACGGTGCATTTTAAGAGTCCTTTAATTTTTTAAGTAACGTAAAATGTGGTCATCAAATCTAGTTAATTATTTATTACTTAATTCATTCAGTTTTAAGCTAACTGTTGATTTGAACTCATCCACGTCGGAATTGAACTCGTGCTTGGGCTTGGGAAACAGGACCCGGTTTTTATGGGCTAACCACTGATTTAAGTAACTGGGCCTGAGCTCATAAACTTGCTCACAACTGGATCGTTTGCACCTACGGCCCGGCTTTTCAATCACTTTTGGATCCCTAATCTCTCGTCTCTCGTCTCTCGTCTCTCTCTCTCTCTCTCTACAAAGTAGAAACGGCGAGTACACAGTATTTCTTTCCCAAACAGAGGCGGCGGTAAGAGTAAGAAACCCATCATCTCCGCCCATCATCGTCGAATATCATCTCCGTTAATCATCGTCGATCATCATCTCTCGTCCGTCATCGTCGGCGGCTCATCATCCCCCATCGTCCATGTTCGTTTCTCTCTCTCTCTCTCTCTCTCTATATATATATATATATATATATATATATATAATATGGAAAGTGGAAACCGTTTGGTATATGAAGGTGCGTTTTTGATATATCTATACATATGAAATGACATGTATATAAATTTGTAAATTTCTATCATATTCCTACATGTTTGGGATTTCTTGTGCTATTTCCTTCGATTTTTTCAACCAGATCTAGGGTTTTGTCCCTTGTTTTTTGTTTTCGCCGAACCGAACCGGTCCCGAGCCGACCGAACCGACTCTCTTCGGTTCGCTCAAAAATGGCCACGAACCGGACCGGTTTCCGCCCTGACTCACAGACATCTCTCTCTTTCGTCTTCTCTATTTCCGCCTATGATTGAGTTGTTAATCTCGATTCATTGAGAAGTAACGTAGATCCGTGCATTCCATATTGATATATTGTGGTTGGTTGAATTGAGTTTTTTCCCTTCTTATTATATGTATGTATAGGACGGATTTTTTTGCTGTTTATCGATGTAATTCGGTCTTTTCAGTAGCTAATTTTGTTGGCTTAATCCATTTGGCACCAATTCATTATTCTTCCCCTGATTGAGGCGGATCTGCTAGTTTAATTGGTTTATGTCAAGATACTGTAAAGCACAAGTTTTTTTCTTTGTTAAAGATCTGCTTTATTGTTTATCTTTGGTACTTTTAGAAACTCAAAGAAAATGAAAATAAGGTGCTTGGATTTGGTGGATGGTTGGTCTGATTTCAAACTGCCAAATGATGTTTTGGGACATTGCGCAAGGGCTTTGAGCCCATTGCTCTGTTGTATTGCAGTGGGACTGTGAAATAATTCAACCACATACCCTTCTGATGGCAGTAATTATTAATGCATCACTGTGTAGAATTTTCTTAAATAAGTCAGGGGGCTTATTATTTCCTTAATTCCTTGAGTTGTTCGGAGTAAATTATTATAGTACTGTATTTATTGCAATTAATACGTTCATTGCAATTTTTTTTTGTTTTTTGATAACCGATGTCCATGCTAGCTTGCGCGCACCTGGATTAATTTTATGGTCCTGAAGTTAAGGACTGGGCAAAGCTCTAGTGGCCCCAATGTTTGGAATGTCTGGCCACTGTGAGATTTGAACATGCGACCTCGTGAAGGGGTCATGACCACCAAGTTCTTGAACTCATCAAGGCAATCTTTCAGTAAAATGAGAATGCCTTTTCCTTTTTCTCATCTGCCTTTATTTCTCTTCTTTTTGTTTGTTTTTTTTTTTAATTTGGTTTTAGTCCCACTGATTTTCTATATCATATTAGTTCGACTAGGCATTTTTTCCCCCTTTTTGCCCAGTGATCGCCCAGTCTGTGCCTGTGTAGAATTACATTATTAGCTTGTTTATGTTTAGCTACTTTGACTAATTGGGATAAGCATTAGTAGTTGATCTGTCAATGTTGGTTCATTCTTATGTTGTAAGGGGCTGCTAATTGCTGGTGCTAAGTTTATGATGGCCATATCCTCGTCTCACTCTCTTTCATCGTAGAGCCTAACAGATCCTAATCAAGTAGAAATCGCTGAGAGAGACCTCATTTATCTGTGTTTTTTACATGCATGGGTTGATGAGATGTCGTTGTTCTCGGAGGTGTTGCCTAGGATCTAAAAACATACTTACGGCATCTCAGAAAGCAAATTGCTGTGATCTCTCAGCTCTTGGCTCGCTATGGTGCCTACACTGCCTCTCTGTCACACTCTATTCCTCCCTCCCATTCTTTTCATATATCTATATACTTTTACGCTGTGTCTATGTCTGTAGGATATTTGTGTATATTAGGCCTCCATTAACTTGATGCTAAAATCTCATAAAAGGTAGACTTGCCTATTGTTATTTTCCACTATCCCATTTCCTCCCTCACATTGTCACTATTAGGAAAAAATGAAATTATAGTGCCCAACAGATCCTACACACTACACAGACAAATCACCACGAGAGACCTTATTTATCCATGTTTTTTAGTTAGTCTCTATATAGGCGTGGGTAAAGGAGATCACAAAGTTATTCGGAGGTGTTGTCTATGGATCTAACAACAGACCTATGGCTTCTCAGAAAGCGAGTTGCTGTACTCCTCTCAGCTTCTGGCTCGCTATGATGCCTACAATCCCTCTTTTTGTTTCTCTATCTATTTGGGTATCCATTCTTTCATACTATCCCGCATCAAATCTAGTGTATCTTCAAAGCTTCAATCTCTTAAATTGGAATTCTCATAAAAAGTTAGACTTTCCCCCTCATACATGTTGCAGCTCTCTTTCCTAACCCACTTTCTTGTCTTTTTTCAAAAGTCCTTCAACTGTGTGAGCAGGCGGCGTCAGCTCCCCGCCCTGTCACACTTTGACAGTCAACTTGATTCTTCACTGCAAAATAATGGTTCATTTATCATTGAAATTCAAACATATGGAATTGTAGCAGTTATTGTTCTTTCTACTGGATCATTATGTATTAGTAGAAGGATTGGTGAAGGGTTTCTAAAAGTTTTTGAAATTCTCTTCTTTCTCTGCTGTATGTGCTTAATACTCAATGTCTAATGGAACTGTTTTATGACATAATCTGAATTTTAAACAAAATTCATCTTGCTAAGTTGTATGTCCTTGAACTACAAATAGGACATGAAGCACATTGTCAAGATACTGACATTGCTGGTGGCCATATCTGCCTTTTGGATTGGCCTATTGCAAACATCAATAATTCCAAGCAGCTATACTTGGTTGGTGAGTTCCTTCCCATATTATTACTATTCAAGAGAACACTCCTCACTTATAATTTGTTACGTCTATTGCTAGTCTTTTACATTTAGTTGTTGACTTATTTTGTCTTTTTGACTTATTTTAGTTACCTTTGTATCTCATTGTGTCATTGGGATGTTATGGTCTATTAATGGTTGGTGTTGGTCTAATGCAATTTCCAACTTGCCCGCAAGAGGCAGTGCTGTTGCATCAGGTATAAACTTCACTCTTTCTGTTAGGATGCAGCTAAATTGCCTGTGTTCTGATTCAATGAATATCCTCCCTAGCGCTTTGTCGACTCATTGCTGGTGTTGCTCATTTTGTAGGACATCGTAGAAGCCAAGGAATATCTGAAGCAAAGAGGGATTGATGTGGGTTAGGATTGATTTGATTTGCAAAATTGCCCAAGGAATGCAATTATATTGAGTTCTGGAAGCAATCTTCATCTAGGAAAATTAGGTTCCTGGGATTTTGATGTTTGTTGACAATGAATATACCCTTTAGCTTTCTTGTGTTCTTCGAAATTTAATTTGGCAGCAAATTTTATGTATTAAAATGGTGACCAATGTTGTACAGTAAATGAGTAATTTTACTTCTGCTGGAGACATTGTACCACAGGTGATGAAGCTAAGGAAGGAGGGTGCAGGAAATTCTAACCAAGTGGGGCTCATATATCTGGCCCTTTTTTTTTTGGCTTACTTGTCATAACAACTGGGGTTTCAAACAACATAGTTTAAGTTCCTATAACTAAGAGCGTGTTCCACTATGATTTGTGAGAGAGTGATATCTGCCTCGGTTTTTGTAATAAGCTGGTTTTTGGCTTTTTTGAGTTAGTGAAATGGGGCATAAAGATCATTCTGAATGATATGCATGAAAATTGTCCTTCGGGGCAAAAAATGAACTTATTTTGCTCCCATCAAATCTAAGGTACCAATGCGAGAATGGCTAAGCAAAGTAAAAAAAATCAAAATCAACTCATTTTGCTCCCATCAAATCTTCACACTTCAAAGCATGTTAAACACCGGCTTGTGATATGAAGAATCGTGAAAATTCATCCCTCATATAGAGTCCAAGATAGAGAGCGGATTCATTTTGTTTTGTTTTTTTTTTTTTTGTTTTTTTTTGTTTTTAACACAGCGGATTCATTTTGTTGAAACGCCTGTTTTGCATCCTCTCCTTTGTTTTGGCCGCCTCCAAGAAAGCTTATCATCGAGATATGGAAATCAAGATATTCAAACATAAAAATTTACCTTTCTCCACGATCAAGAGAGTCCGGAACAGCTTACATGCCTCTCAACTAATTTGCTGCTATAACTACAAGGCGAGAGTTGAAGGTACGATAAAGCAAAATGTTAAAGCCTATTATATATTTATATTGTGGTCCTTAAATGAAAGCTTAGGATTAACCACTGGTCCAATCTACTCTCCTTAGAGCATCTTCATCAGTTTCTCTATTTCAACTTTAATGATAAAGTAGAGAGCAAACATCTCCAAAAACTTTAAAAACTAGCCTCACTAAACAAACTCACATATTTGAAGATTTTTTAACTTTGCTACAGTAACTTAACAAATTTGGTGACTTACTGTTCACTCACCAAAAGAGGAGTTGAGAGAGAATAGTAAAAGTTTGAATAAAGAGTCTGATTTTGTAAGTTTTTGATAAAGTGACTTGCTATAGTTTGAATAGAAAATTTGATTTTGTGAATTTTTGGAAAAATAACTTGCTAAATTATAAAAAATATTTTTGAGGTTAAATTTGGTGGTGGTTTTTTGGTACCGAATAAGGATGCCCTTGTAATTGATATTCGGACAGGCCCAATAATTTTGATCCAGAACTAACGCCCAGTTAAAAAAAAAGGACCATGTCCGAAAGCTAGGGTATATTTTTGAGTATTTGCAACGCGGTTAGAGAGAGAGAGAGAGAGAGAGAGAGAGAGAGACGAAACTAGGGCTCCGAAGATGATTATTCCCGTCCGATGCTTCACTTGCGGGAAAGTAAGCTCAAATGCTCAATTTCGAATTCTGTTTCTTATTTTTTTGATGCTGTTTGATTATTCAAACCGTTGAGTCGACGCTGTTTTGGCCTAATTTTTTGAATTCTAGGGTTTGCTTAGCTTTCTGTGTTCGTCGAGTTTAATTTTTTGAATGTCGATGTGTGTTTTTTTAGGTCATTGGAAACAAATGGGACATGTATCTCGATCTTCTCCAGTCTGATTACCCTGAAGGGTGAGTACCGATCACACAGTGCTATATATTTCTGAGATATCTAGTCTTGTGTTTGTGTGTATAGTAACGAACATGCGCATGAAGAAAGTATAATGATCATGTGCTCAACGTCTGAATACTTCTAGTCTATGAGTATATGACTTGGGTGAATGTGCCGAAGTTTCTTACATTGCCTTTGTGTTTTCATGGTTGGCCGATGTGGTACTGGTATAAACAAGCAAAGTGTTTTGTTAACCCTTCATGCGTTCACTTCTAGAGTTGTCCCACATCGAAAAAAGATGCTCAAGATGCATTCATTCGAATAATTGTTGTTTATAAGTGTATGTGCTGGACCCAGCTTTCCTTGCTTTCACCTGGTGATAACAAGTGATCCTTGTAGATGTAGTAATATATATACACACAAATACATATTTACATACATATGCTGGTTCACAAGCTCACTTGAGCCAAGCATCTTGAAGCTTGGGCTCGGCTAGTTTATCAAACAAGCTGGAAATATGGTCTTGAGCTCATTCATTCATTTCACAAAACGAGTTCAAATGAGCTCCTAGCGATCTGACCCGCAAGCCGCTCGCGAGCAGCTCGGCTTGTATGCAGGCTGCAGCCCTAGTCTCACCAAATAAATAGAACAATAAAAGATGAGATGATATTACTAGGTGGTCAAGAATTCTAGATACATGTGAGAGAGCTAGCGGTTGCGGGGGGAAGAATGTGGGAATCTTCAGTTACTTGTATTGAGTTTTTTAAGCCCACGGTTTTGTCCTTGGACTACTTACAGTTAGTGGAAGCAGTTTAAAAGGAATCCACTTCCTAGTTCTGAGTGAATTTATGCCCCTTGGTTATGCTCTGCTCTAGATGGGTTATGCTCTGCTTTTCTGTTGACTGCAAGCCTTTTAGATTCAAGTGATTGATGTGTGCCAGTGGTGGTTTTGGGGACTTGAATTGTGCTTATTTAGGTGGTACTTGTTTATTTTCAGTGTTTGAGCATTTTACTATTTGTGTTCGAATCATAGTATTCTTTAAGCCCAGTCACTGTGGTGTTTCTTTGGGATTCTTTTCTCTTCGTTTTTTTGGTTACTTACGTTTTAGAGTGATGTCCACGGCTTTCCGAACTAGTTATGAAGAATGGAAAGAGGCCTTGGATGATGATAAAACTCGCCTGGCATTGAAGATTAGGAAAAATAATTCTCATGGTGGTTTGACAAATTTATGTAACTACGAATTCCTTGTTTTGCAGGGATGCCCTTGATGCATTGGGGTTGGTTCGCTACTGCTGTAGAAGAATGCTTATGACACATGTTGACCTCATTGAGAAGCTGCTGAACTACAATAGTATACTCTCTCTCCCTATCCCTTTCTGTGTGTGTTTGGATTCATTTTTTTGTCCCTGTGCATCTAATTTAGTACTTTTTCTTGACAATTTAAGAAGATTTCAAAGGTGAAGAACTTGATTTGAAATTTTTTGTCAAGATTAAATCAACTAGTTTTGGAAGTATAATTGAGTAGGAATCCAATTAAAGTGGGTACAACATGTGCGAGGGTGGGAGGAAGTAAACCACTACAAAAGGAGTTAGATGTTTAAGTGATGGTTGGGTTTTTTGTGTCGCTTTGTTTTTGTTTTTCTGTAACGATGGGTGATGGTTGGTTGGGTTTATAAGTAGTGAACTAACATGACAATTTGTTGCAGCGCTGGAGAAATCTGAAGGCACTTGAGGAGATGCTTATGGAGTTGCAAGAACTCAGAAGTGTTCTTTCTTCCACATTCGATAGCTGTGTGTCTTTGTTGGGACTTGGGACCCTTTTCAAATGTTGGGTGATGGTAATCATGTTAAGGAGTGTAAGGGAGTACTCATTGTTGGACAAGATTGCAATCTTATGAAAAGCACAATTTTAGGTGAATGTTCATAATTTCTGTTGGAATGGGTACTGGATTTTTTTAGGTAATTGACGAGTGTGAAAATCACTCCCCCTTTTTTTGCCGTCTCTTTTTTTTTTTATTGGTGCGACTTAATATGTTGAGCTCCTTTCTGTCCAATGATCTTAAGCCTAGACTATAAAGTTACTGAAGTGAGCTTAGTGATTGCTTGGTGCCGCCTCCTTTTTATTGGGAGATACATATTCGTTTTGGTATGTTACTGTGGAGTTCTTTAGTTAGATTGACGCTCGTGACATCACTTTTAAAGAGGACTGCCAGAGCTATATGAGTAGCCAGGGTTCTTGTGTACTGTTTGAAGGCATTGCTAAACAAATTGGACCCTCATATTGAGTACAGAACAGATCTCTTATTCTAGTTTAAAGTAATGGGTATCCGTTTGGCTTGCATATGACATTTTGTTCCAAGCAGTCAGTAGAAAATTTGTTTGGGTAGAAACCTGTGCCTAAATGAAGGATGCTTTGAGTGCTTGGGGACGAAACCCTGTCACTATTTTGGTGATTTGCAGCCCAGGTACTTTTATAGCCAACTGAAATGAGATAACCTATAGACTGAGGACGAACGCAAGATTTTAACAATACGTGGGCGAATTTGTTCTAACCACGAAAGAGACTTAAGAACTCGGTTTCCAACCAAACCGAGTTTGTAACATCCTCATTTTTAATAATCGAAATGCATATAAATACACATAGGGTAGATCATAAGCTATGCATGTAACCTTTGAAAAGTCAAAGTTGATTACAAAGGTCCAATTCAAAGTTGGTAAATCATAAGTTATGCATGTAACCTTTGAAAAGTCAAAGTTGATTACAAAGGTCCAATTCAAAGTTGGTAAATCATAAGTTATGCATGTAACCTTTGAAAAGTCAAAGTTTAATACAAAGGTCCAATTCAAAGTTGGTAAATCATAAGTTATGCATGTAATCTTTGAAAAGTCAAAGTTGAATACAAAGGTCCAAGTCAAAGTTGTACTCAATTCTCAAGTCAAAGGGTACCCGTACCCGAATACGTAAATTGTGGTCTAGTTAAAGTTATTACAATGCCAAATTTGTCAAAAAGGTAGAAGAAAGAGAAGATGCATATTCATCTCTCCAAAAATATAAGTATAAAGATGATAAAGGCTTTGTTTGGTTAGATAATTTAGTTTAGTTTTGATGATGTCAGCATGTGTAATGAGTGGAGAGAGATAGAGAAATGAGAGAAATGATGATGTCATCAAAACTAAAACTAAAGAGGGGAACGAACAAGGCCAAAGTAACCTCATGGTGATGTATAATTCAAATCATGCATTCACACTCCAAACATCCGTCTCATGTTCTTGTCGATTACCTGAAAATGGTATAGTGAGTTCACTAGCCTAGTAAGAAACATTTCTATTAACTCTAAGGATATAGAGAATGAAACATGCATATGAAAATAACAACCATGAGTGAAATGACCAATGGATACTAAAAATGATTTAACCCAATGTTAAGGCTCCACAAAGTACCCCATTGTCCATTTGGTAGCCATAAGTGACTGAAACTTATCCAAGCTGTTCGTGAACTACCCAATTGTGTCCCCGAGTATCCACATGTCTCACAAGTGTCCATGTTTAACTATTTTCACACTTTAAGTTATCCATCTCATTAGTTCATCACTTTTAAGCTTGAAGATGTTGAAATCCTTTTCCGAGTCTATTGGGTCTCGTGGAACCCACGTTTGCGTCTCTCAGCCCTCGTAGAACCCTTCCTAGAGACTTACAGAATGGTGGCCATAGTGATTAAAGTTCTCATTATCCATTTAAATCATCAATCTATTCCTCGTGTGTCCAAAATGTACGTGTGGTCCGTTTTGTTCAAAACCACGTGCTTGTTGATTTCATGTAATGAGTTAATATGTGCCAAATGTACGTCGGGAGATTAAGATAAATCACCAATCATATTGAAATACACTAGAAATGGGTGTTTCGACCCACAAAGGAGTACATGATATGGATATATCGAGTATGGAACCAAACAAGTCAATCGGGGATCATGGAAAGATTTTTGGCACTTAAAACACAGAGCTCAATGGAGAAAAAAGATTCACGTAACCGACCCCAATTGATTAGGACATAAGGCTTGGTTTGGTTTGGTAAAACACAGAGGTGTCGATGCCCAATCCGCGAACAAATTGATAGGTATTGATACCTCTAAAAGGGGGTATCGATAATTGAAGCTTTCCAAGCACTTTTTGACAGATTTTCCAAAATGAAGGGGATTTTAACCCAAGTAATATTTTTGAGGTTTCAAACAACAACCAAACATGGAAGACAGATATAACATCAACCAATTCAAGGATTTAACTATCATATGTATAGAATCAAGCTCAACCAAGTTCAAAAACCCGTTTCCATGGTGCTATTCAACTTGACTAGAAAATTAGGAACAAAACCAAGAACAATGCACCATCTATAGGAAGATATAGAGCCACTTATAGAATTTATTTGAGTTGTTTACATTGGATTGATTTGCGGGCACATTGTTTGGGCTAGGTGTTCAAATTTTTGGATGGCTGTTCAAGTATTTATGGGTAAGGTGTTCAAATATTTTTAGATTGTGTATTCAAGGAGGGATAAATTAAAAATAAAGCTAAAAATATCACATGAATTCTAAACGGGGGAAAGAATTTGGAGGTTCAAGTGACCACCCTCGCTAAAAAGTAGAGCCGCCACAGACAGCGGCCATAAGAAGACTTGGTACCTACCACTAATACCATTACTGAACGAAATGGATAGTGTTTGGTCCATGAAAAGAAAACATGAAAATGCATTCGACGGGTGATATCCATCCAGTACACCATTCAGAGTGTACCATGCCTCCGGAACAAAAACAGGAGAGGGGAAGTGAGATTTTCTAAGTGGGTATACAATTGGGCTTTGCATGTGGCCCATATAGATTACTTCAACGGGGCCGAATGAACTTTTCGTATCTACGGTTAAAGTTCCCGCCTTTTTAATCCGTGTCAAAACCTAATCCACGCTCTAGCCTCTGAGGGTTTGAAATAGAGCTTCATTCAAACACTTCGAGTGCGTAACTAATCCAGAATTTTCGAGATTCAAACGATCCAATTCATCTCTACATTCAATACACTTCGAATACATGACCGATTCACGTACTGATAAACCATAAAATAGATTCAGTGAAGTTGAAGATCAACAGAACCTGCGATCTCAGCAGCAGTTCAGTTCTTCCTAATCACACGAGGTTCAATTTTATGATGAACTCTGTGAAATCAACTACGATGTGGCCATTTTTGTGCATTAAACGTGTTGTTTGTTTCGTTGAAGATTCGACGCACGGAATGCTTTGCAGCTCTGGACGAGATAGTGACGATCGATCAGGTTCTGTCTCTTTCTCCGTTTCTGTTTTTTTTTTTTTTAATTTTTTTTTTTTGTCAATCGATAAAAGGGAAATCAATTACATCACATATGAAATACAAAGCACCAACGTGGGACACTATATGAATTGTAAGAGTCCATGAGACAACTAAACCCAACAATTTAATCAGTACAAGAAATAAGCTCATTAGATGGGAGAAACATAGAAAGAAATATTTACCCAAAAAAAACATAGAAAGAAACAAATAAAGGAAAAATCTTTGCACGCAAATAGGGAGATTCGAACTCCTGACCTCCTAGTGAGATGCAAGAGAGTCCCGGCTAACTGAGCTAGCCCCGTTGGTTTCATTTCTGTTTTTTTAAGCTAGTGAATATTTGCTTGAATATTTATCTAAACCATTGATTTCACTTTCGGGGTACTTAGCATTTTCCTTCTCTGTCAAGAACCTCTGTCTGAACCATTGCTCAAATTTTTTGGGGGGTGCGAGTTACACTCTCTCTCTCTCTCTCTCTCTCTCTCTCTCTCTCAATTTTTTTTATTTTGAGGTGTGCACTCCTAGTTTTTCTTTCCCCCTCTTGACAAGAGGCTTCTTTTATATAAACTAAAATACATCCAAATTGTATCTTGATTTTCTGCAAGTTTCCCAACCCTGGTATTTGTTCTAGCAAGTCCGAAATTTCTACGACGATGAAATTGGCTCATATTTGATTCTTGCGGGGAAAAAAGGCTTGCTTTCTATTTATTCAAAGCAATGCAAACCAACCAAAAAATCTGAATCTCACTATCTCAATATGTATATCTCTACAGTTTGCTCTCTGCTTCCCTTTTCTTCCTAAGCAATGAATTTACATGAGACCTCTTGTGACATTTCAACAGACTATCAATCCTCCTCAAAAGCCTAATCTTCTGTTTCGCCATAGCCTATTCGTAAGCGATTTCCTTCCCCTTAGAGCTACCACCTTGACTCAGTCCTCCTCGGTCTTTTTTCACAATCTCGATGAGAAAATGCTTCTTGTGAGAAGGGTTCACAGGTTCATAAAACCTGATTGCATCCATAGCTACCAAATTATGCTTTTCTGCAAAGTCCTCCCACCCTTTAACAATCACGTAGAAATAAGTATTGTACCGAATTATGTCCATGTACCAATTCTTGCGCTGTCTGTCTGTAAACTTCATTGTCACTTTCTTCTGACTTCCTTCAGGCATCCTAATCACTGGGAAATGAATTATCACTTCGTCCTGGGGCAGAAAGATCCTCGCATGCCCATTCTGGTCCAACTTGAGCTGGAACAGGAAGTTTTCTTCTCTGAATTCTGGAACATGATTCTCGAATTCCTCTCTCCTGTCGAATTCAATGAGGTAATGGCCATTGTGTAAACAAGTCCATGGTCTGTAAAAGAGGATAAAATCCGAAGCATTCAAATTGTGGACACTGGAAATCTGCTGCCACTCAGTTGTATTTGTAAATGCTTGTTCTTCATGGTTGTAAGCGATTGGAATGTCCCATTCCTGTGTTTGGGCATGGGTGAATTGTAGCAGTTGTCCCCCTTCTGCATTTGCTTCACTGGAAGATAGAATTGGGAAATATTGTTCCGCTATTCGTGCAGGAATAGTGAGGATGTTGTTGCTTAGTACTTGCATTTCAAACAGAAAAACGTCTTCTGGCCAATCATCCTCATCGTTGAATCTTTTATGACAGCCTGCATCACCGGCTTGTATCTCTTGGTTGGCTTCCTCCGACGAGACTCTGAAATAGGAAAGGAGTACTCATTAGTCAAAATGAACAAAATCGTTCAAGGTAAATAGGCATGAATATACAAAATCATCATACTAATCAGATGAGTTCTGCAAATATATAGTTATCCATGTAAAATATTGTATAATCCTAGACTTTGTATCGTTTGAGAGAGAGAATTTTAAGTGTGGTACCACTACTACTGCAGATTGAAATGTTCATGACACATTCAACTTGCTCGGGAATTAATTTCTCAGAGCAGAACGAGTTATTAATTTGCTTATTCTTTAGCATGCCAAACCAAACCTGGTAGTAAGATTAGGATTCATGTCATAGGGATATGACGGGTTTTTTTTTATGCGCTGCCTGTCAGCTATCTAACACACAAGCCTCCTTTATCCGGGCTAGGGACTGGTTGGGATCTAAAGATGAGGCTTTAAGAACGTCACAGGCAGAATTATTCTTTAGAATGCACTGATGCTAAATAATAAGTTGCAGTGTTAGCACGCGGAGATATATGTACGTGAATTGACGAGGAGCAGGAGTTAAGGGCGGAGGCTGGACCTACGTGAGGCCATGAAATGGTATATCAGATTTAAGGACAGCTGCAGACATCACTTGAAAGAGTTAAATGTTGCACAAATACCTTAAATCACAACCACTGCCACTACCCGTGAAACTTATTGCTGTCAACTGAGCCAGATTCGCCTCGGCCTCCACTTTTCGCTCAATTTCAATGAGGAAGTGCTTCTTGTGAGAAGGATGAACAGGGTTGTAAAACTTGATCAAATCCATAGCTTCCAAATTGTGCTCTTTCACAAATTCATTCCACCCATCCATGATCATGTAGGAACCAGCATTGTACAGTATGGTATCCATGTACCAATTCTTGTTTTGGGCATCGGTAAATTTCACTATCTCCTTCTTACGTGTCGTTCCATGAATCTGAATGATCGCGGGGAAATGAATTGCGACTTCTTTGCTAGGAATGAATAGCCTGCTGAATCCAATGTCACCGCTATTCAACTCGAGCTGAAACAGGAAATTTTCACTCTTGAATTCAGGACTTGTGGCTAAGTTTTCCTGTCTTCGCTCGTATAGAATTAGGTAATGGTGGGGCAATAAACGGGGTACAGGTCTATAGAATCGAATCACATCCATAGCTTCCAAATTGTGCCAAGCAGTAAAGTCTGTCCACCCTTTTGTAAACATGAACACATTTTCTTCGCTATAGTATATGAAGGACATGTTCCATTCATCGTCTCGGTCGTCGGTGATTTGTAATACTGCTGCAGCATCAGCTCCGCCGGATAGAGAAGGGAAAAAATCAGCTGCTTTTTCTGCAGGAACGACGAGCCTGTTGCTGCTTGGTAACTGCATTTTGAAGAGAAAAATTCCCGGTAGGTCGGATTCATCTATGTCATTCTCATACGAGTCCCTGGAAAAGGTAAGGAACACAAATGTATCAAGTCAGTTTGATGGTAAATTCTTGCTCTTTCAACAACTCAACTTTTTGAGGACTCTTTTTAGCATTCCATTGGCCGAAAACTCTATGGCCATGAAATCTTTACCTGAAAATAAAATATGTGGGTGTGATTCACCGAGTGTATACTGTGTGTAGAGTACATTGAGTGAGTCACAATCACACGTCTCATTTTCGGGAAACTTTTCATGTTTCATATCAAACCTCTTCCATTGGATGTTAAAGCTTATCAAACAAAAGATTCTGAAGATAAATGACACCAAGATTTTCTGTTTGGAAGCTTATCAATACATATGCTCAAAAGAAATTACTTTTCCGAAAAATTAAACTCCAAACACGAATTTTCTCGGTGACGTAGAACAAGTAGTTACCCTGAATCAGACCCCTTTTTGTCTTCTTCTTCTTCTTCTTCTTGATGTCCAATTTCAGAGTTTTCGTATTGCTTCTTTAATTGTAAAAGGAGACCGAGGTTTTTTCCTCCCGAATTCTTCAAAATTGTTTGGTCAAAATCAGAACACTTTGTATCGGACGCAACCTCTGTTTCTTCTTCTACTTCTTGTTGGTGTAGAATTTCTGAGTTTTCTTCCATTGTTGAAACCGATTCAATTCCTTTGTTGGTTACTTCTTTCGCTTTCGGTTCTGCTTTATCTTCTTCTCCTTCTTGTGGTTGATCCTCTGAGTACTTCACTCTTTTCCCTTCTTTATTATCAACACCTGCAACTATGTATCTGTTTCTGGGCATTTTCTTGATCCTTTCTTGAATATATGGAGAGAGAGAGAGAGAGAGAGAGAGAGAGAGAGAGAGAGAGAGAGAGAGAGAGAGAGAGAGAGAGGCTAAGTGTATATACTTAACTGTTATCTGTTGCAAGTCCGTTTTGCTTGATCAAACTGATAAGTCGTTAACTAGTGCCCCCGTGTCGCCAAAACCCAAAAAGGAAAAAGAAAAAAAAGAAAAAGAATTTAATGGGTAAATATTTATTCTTGAACCCAATTGTTTAATTTCTGAGTGATCATATTCGAATAGTTTCATTAGGCCACGAATTAGCACAAAAGTAATTTTGTAGAGTTCATTTTTTATTTATTTATTATTATTATTATTATTATTTATTTTGTGGAGTTCTTTTGTTGTACATTCCAACATGCATATATATATATATATATATATATATATATATATATGAAAACTTGTACACACATGCATTTTTTATTTTTTGATTGAGGCCAAGTTTTCACTTAAAATACAGTCTTCTTACTATCGGGAAAGTATCGATTATTTCCCGTGATGTCAAATATATTGATGTATGTGAGAAAAATGACTTGTCTCAAAATATATGTGAAGGTAAACGTCAATCAAGTACTTTAGTCTAGCTAGCCCATTTAGTCAATAGTGGAAACTCAGCCTGAGTTTGGAATCTTGGATTACTACAGGGTGAGTGTGATTTAGACTTTGCAATATTGGACTGATCAGATGAGATCGAGGAAGATTGGACACGATCAAGGGTTATCGGGAAGATTGGACACGATCAAGGGTAATCAGGAACGATCGGGTTCAGTCAAAAGCATACCAAGGTGGTTTGATGGAGGTCATTGGATGCTGGGAATGGCCGGAAATGGAACAAGGACGAATAATGGAGGCAGGAGAAGATATGAGAGAGATGAGGCTTGAGGGTGAGTAGAGTCCTAGAAAAAGGGTGACGGGGCGAATAGTGCAATAGTGCAATGAACAAAGGAGGATTGAAAGAATCGACAAAGACCGGAGGTTTATCAGCGCAACTTAGGGCAACTTGGTGATTGCGGAGATTATCAATTTGGCTCAATTTGGACATGGATCTTGGCTGGTCAAGATATAATTGAATCTAGATTGGTCAATACTAGTGCTTGTATTTGACTAGGGTTTATAACTCAATATAGAGTCGGGGAAAAAATCCAGAGTTTTAATTAAAAAATGAATCTTCTTAATTGGAGCCAATATTCTTGCCAACTATAAAAGGAGCAGTAGGGTTAGGGGAATTCGGCTTGGGGTCATCACAAATTGCAGATACATTGGATGATTTTGGCGATGTTCTAAAAGACCACTGGTTCATATGCGTTGGCTTAAGGTTTTTTTTATTTTTTACTTTCTCTTTATTTGATTTTTTAATTGCATCAAATTTTGGTATCAAAGTCAGGATTCGGAAAAGTAAAAAAATGAGAATTTCCCAAATATTTTGGAAAATTTCCAAGAAAAGACAACTGAAGCTATCTTTTCATACTTCTTGGAGTAATATTTTCCAAAATATTGGGTAATAGTCATTATTTTACCCAATTCTCATTCCTCTCATTCAGACAATCGTATAATCACCAAAAGTTTGATGCAAAACTAACCAACCCAGAAAAAATTAAATAAAATGAAAACTAAAAATTTCTTCTGCCAGTGACACTGGAACAATATTTACTTGCGTAAAGGAGAAGGGAGAAGTCAAAGGTTTTGATAAGTATAGTTAAAATGTTTCATTTAGATCATAGTCCTACACAACATTTATTTTTCCTTGTAATATTAAGGGAAAATGATTTTTACTCCATCTTCTATTCCCAAACAACCCTTTTTGTCTTTATTCACCTTCAAATTATCAAATTACCCTTACACCATGAGTCACATTTCCCATATTAAGGGCAATTTTATACTTCCAAGTGAAAAAAGACAAAAAAAAAAAACAGAGTGTTTGGAGATAAAAGAGGGCATGAAAATCATTTCTCAATACTAAAAGATGATTGTTGATGTTACAAACTATTTTACAGTATCGTAGTGCACGCACATTTGGTATTTGCATGATATTTATTGTTGTAGAAATCATATGAAATCGAGCTTTAATTAGTCGTAATTTTTTTAAAATTTTACTTTGGGGTTTTTTTTTTTTTTTTGGTGTGGTTATTTACGTTTTAGAGTAACATCCAAGGATTTCCAAACTAGTTATGAAAAATGGAAAGAGGCCTTGGATCAGATAAAACCCGCCTGGCGTTGAAGTCAATGTGTCTGTTTGGACTAGACATATCCAGAGAGCCTTGCACCATCTAACCAGACGGATAACTTTCAGATTCCAAAGTCAAGCCATGTGTCCAGTTGTATGATTAATCATGTGTTGAGTTGGACCGGACAAATCAGGAGAGCCTTGCACCATCCATTCAGGCAGTTCAAGCCATGTGTCCGGTTTTATGATCAGTTTGTAAAGTATTGAAAGTAGTAAAATACAAGAAATAAAAGAAATTTATAAAGACATTTGAAAAGAAAAATAGGAGTAGAAAGAAAGAATAGTTTAATATAACAAAGTTAAAATAGAGAACCTGATTTTGTTAGTTTTTTAAAAAATGACTAGTTAAAGTATAAAAGATATTATTTTTTTTATGTTAAATTTGGTCTAAAATTTGAGTGGCCCGATGAGATGCTCTTAGGGTACTGATTGGCTTGGTGCCACCCTCTTATTATTGGGAGATACATATTCGTTTTGGTATGTTACTGTGAAGTTCTTATAAACCTGTGCCTAAATGAAGGATGCTTTGTGTGCTTGGGGACAAGAAACAATTCACTATTAACACTCAACTTTCTAACTACTAGATGCAAAATGTAACGAAAACATACTACAACTACACAAGACTTAATAGTCCATAACGGAAACATAACCAACTGCACAACTCCTTTCACACCCCCTGCAAACTCATGGGTCGGGATCGAACCATGAGTTTGGTAGCAAGCAACAAAAAACGACGCTGCTTGTCAAGAACCTTATCACGAAGAAAATGATAATCGATTTCAATATGTTTGGTGCGTGCATTTCTTCATGGAGTTATTGAAACTAAGTAATTAGCAAATGTTTTCACTTATCCTCAACAAGAACATGAAGAAATGCACTCGATAGAGAACATGCACCACAAATGTTTGGTTAAATAGTTAAGAGACATAGTAAAAAAAACTCATAAATGCATATTTACCTTATATTAAGCTGATACATTTTAAGTAATGTAGAGGACAGTTCAGGTTGTTCAAAAGTACGATTACCAGATTTAGACAGACCAGGTTGTTTAAACTAGTATTGGCCAGTGTTTTTATTGGATGATACCTCAACGTTTTGACCTTTTCACAAGGCTCGTAAGAGCTGGAATTGACTTCTTTGCTGAAAATTTCTTCTGTTTCAAAGAGCTGAAGAAAATGTTGAAATGATTCACAAACCAAATACAGGCCAAATTCATCGCAATAGTTGTCGAGAACATCACATAGGCCTTGTAATTCATTATCGGCCCTTACAAAATCGAAATCAGTCGCGTCATCTCTGCAATTATATAGAGCTATCCCTGTCGAACATTGCATAATCCTAGACTCTATCGTTTGGGAGAGAAATTTTAAGTGTGGTAGCATTACTTCTGCAGATTGAAATGTTCATGAAAGATTCAACTTGTTCGCGAATGAATTTCTGGGAGGAGAACGTGTTATTACATTGCTTGAGTGCTTGGGGACAAGAAACCCTAGCAAATGAGAAACTATTTTGGTGATTTCAAACCCAGGCATCCTATATTTGAAGAGCAAGGATGAACGCACGATTTTAACAATAGGAGGGCAATTTTCATTCCGTACTCAGGATGAGAACCGAGAAATAGAGGAAGAACTCTATTTCAAACCAAATTGAGTCATTTCCGTCTCATCATAATTTCAGTCGGAATCAATTAACTGCAGTTGAAATATCTGGCAATTAACCATTGATTAATCTTCATGTGGGTTTGAAAGAAGAGATTTTAAGGATCTGTTATATCCAAAACAATGTTTCTAATACTGATATATGCAAAATCAGAATCTCGGGAAATGAGTGTTCAACTTTACAAAGGCCTAATACTGATCTGGTCTTTCCTTCCCTTCTACCGGAATTTACAGAAAAAAATTGCTGTTCTGATTCTCTTAAATCCTTTCCCCTGGCCAATTAATTCCTGTCTATTTACTGATTTTCACATTGCAATACTCTTCAGGTTAGCCATGATCAATCACCTCCCGCGATTTCCTTCCCCTTGTAGCTCTGGCTACTACTCCCCGCCCCACTTCCACCACCGGGTTGACCCGGGCCCGGGCCGCCCCCACCCTCTTTCTTCGCAATCCCAATAAGGTAATGCTTCCTGTGATATGGTTGCACATGTTGATAAAACCCAATCAAATCCCCAGCTTGCAAGCCCCTCTCTTTCACAAACTCATCCCACCCATCAATCACCATATACTTCCCCTCACTATACCTTATGATATTCATGTACCAATCCTTACACTGAGCATCAGTAAATCTCATTATCTTCTTCTCCCTGCTGTTTCTCTGCATCTTAACCCCTGGGAAGTTCCTCACATCATCCCTAGCCAGAAAGACCCTCCTGAAGTCAATGTCGCTCTGATCCAATTCAATCTGGAAAAGGAAATTTTCTTCTCTGAATTCGGGGGGATCAATTCTTTGCTCTTTTTTCTCGACTTCGATGAGGAAATGGTGGGTGTGGAGACGGGGGACGGGTTCATAAATGCGGATTAAATCCATGGGTTTTAGATTGTATTGGGTGGAGAACTTTTGCCACCCGGTCAGGATCATGAACCCGCGTTCGTCGCGGTAGTACTGGATCGGCATGTACCATTCGCGGTTCTGGAAGTCGGTGAATTGGAGGGTTTCGACCTGTTTTTCGTTCGGTTTTCGGGTGGCGAGAGGGGGGAAATGGGTTGAAGCAAGGTCGAAGGGAATGACGAGTCGGTTTGTATTTGGTGTTTCCATTTCAAAGAGGAAGACTTCGTCTGGCCAGTACTGGTTTTCGTCCGAGTCGGAGTCGGAGTCAGGGTCATAGTCGGAGTCGGAGTCGGGTTCGTCCGATGCAGTGTGGGGTTTTACCTCTTCATGGTGTCTCTTGGATTGTTCTCTGTAATGGGTATGGGAAAAGGAAGTTAGGTGATGTGAACAACAAGAAATAAAATCAATACGGTCTGAAAAAATTCAAGCAAACAAATGAACAATTAATCAGAAAAATTATATGTCATAACAGAATGATTGCGTAAATGATGCTCTCATAAGCAATTAACTGGCTAAACACATCAAGAAAAATGAGCCACTAGAAGATCTGTTTGGTTGTCAAGAAATGGAAAGCAATACAATGGGAATCATATGATTCATCTCTTCTTCTTCTTCTTCTCTGTTTGCACGCATGTTGTATGTCCGTGAATGTATGTATCGATAGGCGATAGATATAGAGAGAGAAGGTTCAAGAAATTCTTGACAAGAAAAGAGTTGGCGAAAAACAGAGTACTTACCGAGATTTTTCATGGGGAACATTGCTCAGTTTCTGCTTCTTTGAAGGTGAATCAGAATCAAGGTTTTGTTCTCCAGATGCCCGCGCATTCTTTTTATCAGCAGAATCTGCCTCTGAAACATTTTCCTTTGATTTCTGCTCCCCTTCTTCTTTACCCTCTGAACTCGCCATTGTTTTCCCTTCTTTGTCACTCGTGCCTGTAGCAAGTTCTCTTCTTGAAGACATTTTCTTGATCGTTCTTGAATTTTGTGAGTACTGATTTGAGAGAGAGAGAGAGAGAGAGAGAGAGAGAGAGAGAGAGAGAGAGAGAGAGAGAGATGCTTTGTTTGAGAGGGTCAGTATATATATAGTTTCAGGTTACAGAGGTAATGCCATGCTGCAGTTAAATCTGTTTTCAGTTGGCCGTTTGATCAAACAGAGAAGTCCTTAGAAAGGTGAAACTATTCTGTATTCCGGGAGCACCGCTAGGTGGTGTTATAAACCACTCCACAACCACACATTTGCGTGAGGTCCACACTAAGTGGATGGATCTCACCTAATTGTGTGGTTTTGGAGTGGCGCAGAGCACCACATTACATCCTCTTGGGCTACTGAATAATTGCTCGTTAAAAAGTGTCATTAACTTAAAAGAGGTAATTAAATAATCATCATTTTTTTGGACACCACATAAGTTTTCATCTCTATCATTTTGAACTGTTATGTTTTCATCCTTTGTATGTGTGAAATATCTTTTATACCTTTTTTTGTTTGATTGGCTCTTTTGTTCCCTTTTCATTATTACTTATTAATACCTGTAGATATAGTTTCCTAATTAAGGGAGATTTGATAAGGATTATGGATTCTAATTATTAATTATAGCTTCCTAAAATATTGGGTTTTGACTTGTAGCTCATATCTTCCAACCGAAAAGGAAAATAAGGAAAAATTTCAAATTATTGGATTCTACATGTTTTTTTTTCATATTTATTTTTACCGTGTAAATTTTTTGCAAACATGATAAATTTAATACATTAATAAGGAAACATGGTAAATTAGTTACTCCTAATAAATTACTACGGAATCATGGTAAACATTGATAAATACATTACCACGGAACATGAAAACTCGTTATGCACAGAATAAAATTTTAACTGATTTCATTGGAAACTTGAATACCATCTTAATTGATTTCATAGTAAACTCAAATACTATGCTCACTACCGCCCTTTCCAATGAGGTGAAGAGAATAGTGTCGGTCTTGTCAGAAATGAGGCACTCAATGATGTGAGCTTGACCACCACCGCCCTTTCCAAGTAGTTGAGAGTTGCTATGGCTTTCACAAACACCGGCTTTGTCACACCCTCAATTTCAACGATAATAAATAAACCTTTTCCCAAACCATAAAATACAATACTCATACATTCACTTCCAAATATCTCACCACAATGTTTCAAGTTTATAACTAATGGCAATGTCTAAGTTAGGTACCCGTGTCCTATGAGAAAGCATGATTAAAAGTGATTAAGTTATTACATTCTTCCAAGTCAAAAGATAGTAATAAATAGAGTTACAAATTCATCTTCCAAAAATGAAGTTCATGAGATGATCAAATAACTCTTCTAGTATTCCTTTCAACCCAAGTCATGCACTCCAAGCTCGCCAATTCATGCTCCATGATTTGTACCTGAAAATGAAGTAGGAAAATCTTCTATAATCGCTAAATGCATATGAGATGATATGAACACAAAGGGCATAGGGAATTACATGGCAAAGCAATGGAAGAAAAATGATAATATACGATCAAGTTCGAAACCATGGTATCTCATGTCCTAGAAATCTCTTTTTTAGAGCTCAAGTGTCAATCGAAAAACATTTCATCTTCCTTTGTTCTTACGTTTCAAGCTCATCCTTTTCGCAATCTCAATAACTGAGAATTTTGAGACCTGTATTCCCCTACTAAGATTCATAGGGAAATGGTGGGTAATGGATTAAGTTCACATATCGCTTTTATCAATGGGTTAAATTTACCCCTACCGAGATTCATAGGGCAATGGTGGGTAATGGATTAAGTTCACAAATCGCTTTTATCAATGGGTTAAATTTACAGTCTTTTAGGGGACTGCTCTTTCTCACGTGATCGCATGGCAAAACCGGCTACGATTATAATTTTGTGAACTAGATGCCGTGCGAATAGTGACTTTTTATTTTTGGTTGTGTTTTGGTATAGAAGTAGAAACCCATGGGTGCAGCGAGTCTCTGTGGTCACCCTCAGGGAAGGTAAGTTACGTTGGTCGCCCCTTCATCGTTTTTTTCGCCTTCCGAGAAAAACAATAATAGCACATTTTATTGCAGCTCTTGGAAAGACTGAAGCTAGTTTTGAAGGCATTTCAGCTCATGTCTCCAAATTTCAGTTACAATTAAGCATGGCAAAAACAAGTAAATAAAATGAAACGAAGGAAAATTTTGTTCAGTATTGCAATATTTTCTAAACTCAATCTGTAACATTGCTTCCAAAAGTTCTTATGTTTAGCCACTCTCTTCACAAGTAATTTCCTTCCCTACAGAGCTGCCACCGTGACTCTGCCGCAAGACTATCCCCCACCGGCCGTCAGCTTTTCACAATCTCGATAAGAAAATGCTTTTTGTGAGAAGGTTTCCCAGGTTTCTAAATTCTGATCACATCCATAGCTCCCAAATTATGTTTTTCCACAAACTCCTCCCATCCCTTTACAATCGCGTACGAATAAACGTTATTTCGTACCATGTCCATGTACCAATTCTTGCGTTGGCCGTCAGTAAACTTTATTGTCACCGTCTTCTGGAGTCGCTGAGGGATCCTAACCTCGGGGAGATGAGCTATCACTTCAACTCGCGGAAGGAAAATCCTCGCGTTCTGGTCCAACTCGAGCTGGAACAAGAAGTTTTCCATTCTGAATTCCGGGTTGTGATCCTCGGATTCCAATCTCATGTCGAACTCAATCAGGTAATGCCCGAGGTTTGAACGAGGGACTGGTCTGTAAAAGAGAATAAAACAAGAACCCTTCAACTTGAAGAGATCAGAAATCTGTGTCCACTCGATTGAGTTTGTAAAAGCATGTTTCTTGGGGTTGTAACTAAATTGAATCTCCCAGTTCTGCGCTTTGGCATCGGTGAATATCAGTATTGGTTCCTCTTCTGGATTTGCTTCATAGTCAAATAGGAGGAGGAAATATTCGGCTGCTACGTGCACTGGTATGGTGAGAACGTTATTTTTCGGTATTTGCATTTCGAACAGAAATAGGTCGTTGAGCAAATCATCATCCTCTTCTTCAAGGCACAAATCGATCTCCCTACCGTAGCCTGCTTCTTTGGCTTGTACCTCTTGGTTGGCTTTCTCATATAAGTCTCTGAAATGGGGAAAGGAAATATGTATCCATTACTCAAAAGTGATCAATCATTTGAGGCAAAGATGGTCTGTAATCTTGAAATGGAAAAACGGGATTCGAACACGTTACATGATTTTAAGATGTGTTGGCATATCGTCCTCATCTTCGTCGAAGTTCAAATTGAGTTCCGGCGTGTAGTCATCCCAAAAAATAACTTCATCGTCGCCTGCATCTCCGGGTTGTTCCTCTAGGTTGGCTTCCTCGAACAAGTCTCTGAAATGGGAAAGGAAATACTTAACTCGTAAGCCGATGTGATCAGTCATTAAAAGAAAAATTGACACCAAAAGCTTCTCTGCATACATGGGTCCATAAGAAACAGAAGAAGGATAAGTTATAGACCGGAAAAAAGGAACGAATTCAATTTCTTGGTGAAGATTCAAGAATTAAGTTTTCTTGGCGAAGAACAGAGTAATATTACTCAGAGCAGCATTTCTGGGGTTCAAAATCAATCGTCTTCCGGTCCATGTTCTTTTCCTTTCATGCAAAACATCTAGCATAATTGCATCACATATATGGATATATGTCGCATATTACACATTACGGATGATATCGGTACACACGGAACATTCAAGAAGATCTTGAAGCTAGACTGAAACAGAGGTTTCTTGATAGAACGAGAAGTTAGTAGTTAGTTAATTACTAACATGGTTTGTGGTTCAGGTTCTGAATCATCATCAATGACAATGCGGTTCTGAACATGGTCGCCTTGGCTATCAACATCGCCATTTTTCTTTTCTTGTTCTCCTTGACCCCTTTCAGACATTTTCTTGAGCCTTTCTTGATATCAGACAGAGAGAGAGAGAGAGAGAGAGAGAGAGAGAGAGAGAGAGAGAGAGAGAGAGAGAGAGAGAGAGAGAGAGAGAGAGAGAGAGAGAGAGAGAAAAGGGGTAAATATATACTAGCTGATGCTAACTAAAATTCAAACACAAGTGGTCATTCCGATTCATTTCTTATCTTCGGTTGTTTGTTGAACTTCAATTCAATAATTTCATCATTTTATATTTTTATTTTCATATTTCTGGCATTACAAAAAAAAAAATCCGTTTTCGTTAGGCAATGTTTTAATTGGCCAAAAAAAAAGAAAACCGAATTGACAAAGACTCAAAGAGTCTAAGACAATTTTCTTTCGTTGTATGATTCACTCTGTAACCTCAAACAGAGTTGACTATGCCCGTGGTTTGACACATCGGTATTGGTTGTCGTAACAATATCAATTGCGAAGTCACGGATTCGGGCTATAACAGTCGTTGAGCAACGGTATTGGTAACAGAAGATCGTTATTGAAAATCGTTATTCGAAGAGGGAGAATGAGACTCGGTCCCGGAATGTAGTGTGGGGCGTCTAAGAGCTCTACCGCATGAGCTTAGCCACCACTTAAGCCTACTTCGACTGGGTCCAAATGGACTTTATGTGTCTACATTTAATTTCCCACCATTTCAATTCGTGTCAAAACCTTTTACCCGCTCTAGCCTCTGAGGGGTTGAAATCGAGCTTCATTCAAACACTTCGAGAGCATAACTAATCCAGAATTTTGGAGATTCAAACGATCCAATTCGTCTCTACATTCAATACAATTCAAATACCTGAACGATTCGTCCCGATATCCTATGGTTTGAATCGATTCAATGAAGTTGAAGATCTGCAAAGCTTGCGATCTCAGCAGCAGTTCTGTTCTTCCTAATCACACAAGATTCAATTTTATGATAAACTCTGTGAAAGCAACTACGATGCAGTCATTTTTGTGCATATCTGTCTTATAGTTAAACGCGTTGTTTGTTTCATTGAAGATTCGAAGCACTGAATGCTTCGCAGCTCTGGACGAGAGAGTGACGAACGATCAGATCAGGTTCTATCTCATTCTCCGGTCTAGTTTTTTAAGCTAGTGAATATTCACGGACTCGATATCTGAATTGACTCAGCAGCTACAGTATGACCAACAACCAAATTTCTACCATCTGTTTTGTGGAGTTGTTGAAAACCAAGTAATCAACAAATTCTATATAACCATTTTGTTCCAAGCAATGAGAAACTATTTTGGTGATTTCCAGCCCAGGCATCCTGTATTTTTAGAGCCAGCCGAAATGAGATATCGTTGAGATCGAGCAAGGACGAATGCACAGTTTTAACAATAGGAGGGCAAATTTGTGTGTAGACAAGATAAGAACCGAGAAACAGACGAAGAACTCTGTATCAAACCAAATTGAGAGTCATTCACCTCTCATCAGTTATATGCTTCGACATCATAATTTCATTCGGAATCAATTAATTGCAGTTGAAATATCAGGCAATCATCCATTGATTAATCTTCATTTGGGTTTGAAAGAAAGAGATTTTAGGATCTGTTTTAGCGAAAACAACAAACATTGTTTCGAATCTAATATAGTATTGCAAAATGGGTTTTCGCGAGGAGGACTGTGGGAAAGAAAAGTGTCAATACTTGATTTGGTGCAAGATAATTAATCTTAAACAAATAATTTTGGAAAAGAAAACCCTATTGTAGAAGATAGCTCATCCAAAGAGGGTAACAATGCCAAATCGGGTAACTTCAAATTTCAAACAAAATCTACTGATTAAGCAAAGGAAAAACTCAATTAGGTAATTTCCAAAGAGTCATGCTACAATGTACACCCTTCCATATGAGATTTTGTGGCTAAATATATGAAATGACATATGGTATACACCCCACACGGATGGACAGCCGAGATTGCGCCACATATGATGTGTGGAGATTTGTGTCACCTTTGACCATTGACTATATGAGATAGTGTATATATCGATATGAGATTTTATGGACTTCAATATGTATTATTGTGATGACCAATATGAGATTTTGTGACTCTAAATATGAGATTTTGTGGCTCCAAATATGAGTCTGCACGGTCCGCACCAAGTCCACATGGATCCAATATGAGATTGTGTGGCTCCAAATATGAGATTTTGTGACTATTCATATGAGTGTGCATACCATATGCATTTCGTATCTCTAGTCACAAAATTTCATATTCAGAGTCACAAAATCTCATATTGAATAATTTTTAGAGGGTATACATTGTAGCATGACCTATTTAGAAATACTATATATATCTATTACCATAAGGGGCATACTACAATGTGCACCCCCATATAAGATTTTGTGGCTTTAAATTTGAGTTTTGTGGCACCAAATATGATATGTCATATGGTATACACTCCATATGGATGGACGGCCGAGATTGTGCTACGTATGACGTATGAGGATTTGTGCCACCTTTGAACATTGACTATTTGAGATTTTGTGGCACCAAATATCAGATTTCGTAGCACAAAATATGAGATTTTCTGGAAATATTTGAGATTTTGTGGCTCCAAATATGAGGTCCGCACAAGTCCGCACGCACTGTAGCAAAGTCTGCGTGGATCAATATGAGATTGTGTGGCTCCAATTATGAGATTTTCTGGAACTATATGAGATTTTGTGATTATTCATATGAGTGACATACCATATGCATTTCGTATCTCCAGTCACAAAATCTCATATTTAGAGCCACAAAATCTCATATGTTGAGTCACAAAATCTCATATTGAGCAATTTTTAGAGGATGAACATTGTAGCATGACCCCAAGCTAGCATAATCCACAAAACCACATGAGGTCTTTTATGCTTCATAACCACTCACTTTAAATTTGTTCTCCAAATTCTCCTTAGGGCAATATTTTGGTAGAGTTCTTCAATTGAACACAATATGATAATTGTAGATTTTTTTTGTTGTACTCCCCGTTATATATACCTTGAATATTTATTATGATTATTATTTACAAACTCCTACATGAAAAGATGTTGAAGGGAAATAAGTAATGTGTCTTTTACTCTTCGATATATCTTGCATTGGTTCTTAACAATTTTGCAAAACTATCTTTGTGACGTGACCTAGATTGACCTAGATTCAAATGATACTACAAAAACCTAAACTTTTTCACTACAAACGATATATATATATATACCTAAAACTTCTAGTCCACTCCTCCCGGAAACAAGAAAAAGTGTGTTTTTTTTGTTTTGCAAATTGTTTTTGGAAAATCCGAGCCGTCCAATGTTTTCAGAAGGTGTTTTCAAGGGTTCCCGCGAGAAACCTTCAAAAAAAAATACCGGGAAGGACTTGATCCAAGCAGTTTTCGCAAAAACTGTAAATATAAAATTTTGCGAAAACTGCTTGGATCAAGCCCTTCCTGGTATTTTTTTTTTTGAAGATTTCTCGCTAGTACCCTTGAAAACACCTTCTGAACACATTGGACGGATCGGATCGTCAAAAAAATATTTGGATCGTGAGGTCCGGAAACGGGAAGACCGGACTAGAAGTGTTCCCATATATATATATATATATATATATATATATATATATATATATATATATATAGTCAACATATGAATACGAAAGGACTTTTTTGTTTCGAGTACCAAAACAGAAGTAAGCAGAATCTAACGATCGATTTGGTTTCAGTTATGATTGGAGAGTACATAACTTACTGAACATATGATGAAAGGGTTTGGAATTTAAATCTACAAGGAGGACATTCCTTCCCCTATTCTTTTCGGTCGATGAATTATTTAGTGTGGTATACAACTTATTATAAATCATGCATAAATTACCATCTTAATAGATCATTTCTTTCTTTTTCTTATATTTAGTTTCAGTTTATATCTAAGTTGGATGCACATAGAATTCCAAAATCCACCGAATAATTTGCAGTTAGATTAACATTAACTCTGAAATTTGTATATCTTTTTAAAATTATTTGTATCCCACAGACAAATTATCTTGAAAAGAAATAGTAGAAAGATTTTTCTATTAATTTTTTCATTTGATTTAAGGACGTTAAAATGAAAACTTTCGAAAGGGGGGAAGTAAGATATTCCAAACAACTGAATTCTCCATGATTTATTGATCACCGAAGGAAAGTTATGCAAATAATACATCTCGTACCTTTTTCGAATTACAAGATCATAAATCTTGAAATATCCATAAATCTTCTTCTATCAATCACCAAAATTTATGGAATTTTTTTTTTCTAAGATTTTCAAAATTCAAATGGGACAAATTTTTTCTCATAATAACAAATCAAAAAAGTTTCATCTCTTTGACTTCCTTCTACAGTCTTTTTTTTTTTTTTTTTTTTCTCTTTAAACATATTATATATTCTCTTGGTTTAATCTCTCCCAATGTTGATGATCTAATATAGTATTTTCTCCGTCCCTTTTTAAATGTGTTGCTTCGTAAATCCAACTTATTAAAAAACCATCATCATTACACATTTTCCATCAACTTTTACCTCCACTTTCCAAAATTATCTTCCACTTTTACCAACTAACTTTTCAAAAGGGAAATATAATAATTCTACAAACTTTTATCTATTAACTTTTCAAAACACACACTTATTAAGGGACAACCCAAAACGGAAATGCCAACACTTAAAAAGGGATGGAGGGAGTACTGCAAAATGAGTTTTTGCGAGGAAGACAGTGGGAGCGACAAGTGTCAATGCTTGATAATTAATCTTAAACAAATAATTTTGAAAAAGAATATCCTATTGGAAATTAGTAAATCACATAACTCTTCTTTCTTCTTCTTTTTGGTTACTGAGAAAAGAGGTTAAACTATATTGGAATAAAAAAGTTTTTATTGTTTTAATTGTAGTAGTACATGATTCACATACGTCATTAACTCACATATTCAAAAAATTAGGATGACAAAATATGTATAGACTGATAGACGGTATAATTAGATATTAGTTTTTTAAAAAGGAAATACAAAAAGTCGATTCTCCCTCCCAAAACTTAAGCGGACAATGTCTACTCACCTATATTTATATATAAGTTGAAATTTCCACAAACTTGAGATAATCTAACTAATAACTAATAATCTGATAATTTATGAATTTCATGTGAAATCAACAAATAATTCATAATTTTAAAAAGCTACTATGATTCTCCAAAAATAGGCAGGTTAAGAATGATTTTCTATACAAAAATATTCAATTTTAGATTTCACACTAGCCATTTCAAGACCTCATATTTTATCTACTATTCTTCCCCTACCCTTGCCGCCATTGGAGTTATGGGTGAAGTGTCTTTGGGATAATTTAGTAAGAAGTTTTACTTGGCTGATTTGTGTCTAACTTACAGATAAAACAAAATAAAGAAGGAGGGGGGCAAGATTGTTGGAGAGATAAAAGAAAACCGAAAAAGCTATAGGGGAAAGAGTAAAAGAACAAATGAACAAGCTAATCCAGCGAAACCCAATGGCTGGCTTTTGACTGTATCAAGGATACATAGATCAATCTTTTATTTTATTTGTGAATATATTTTGAATATCAAAATTATTAATTTTCCCGTGCATAGCACAGATTTCATGCTAGTACTGATATATATATATATATATATATATATATATATATATATATATATATATATATATATATATATATATATATATATATATATGCAAAATAAGAATCTCAAAATGAGAGTGCAACTTTACACAGGCCTAATACTGATCTGATCTTTCCTTTCCTTCTACAGGAATTTACGAAGAAAAAAAAAAATTCTTTTGAGTCTTCTAAATCCTTTCCCCTGGCCAATTAATTCCTGTCTATTTACTGATTTTCACATTGCATTAGTCTTCAGCTTAGCCATGATCAATCACCACCAGCGATTTCCTTCCCCTTGTGGCTCTGGCTACTACTCCCCGCCCCACTTCCACCACCGGGGCGCGGGCCACCACTACCCTTTTTCTTCGCAATTCTAATAAGGAAATGCTTGCTGTGACATGGATACACATTTTTATAAAACCGAATCAAATCCCCAGCTTCCAAGCCCCTCTCTTTCACAAACTCATCCCACCCATCCATCACCATGTACTTCTTCTCGTCATACCTCATAATATCCATGTACCAATCCTTACACTTAGCATCGGTAAATCTCATTATCTTCTTCTCCCCGCTGTTTCTCTGCATCTCAACCTCTGGGAAATTCCTCATCACATCATCCCCAGCCAAAAAGACCCTGCTGAAGTCGATGTCACTCTGATCCAACTTAATCTGGAAAAGGAAATTTTCAGCTTTGAATTCGGGTGGGGGTTCGATTATTTGCTCGTTTTTCTCGACTCTGATGAGGAAATGGTGGGGGGCCTCGGGGCGAAACTGGCGGGGTTCATAAATGCGGATTAAATCCATGGGTTTTAGTAGATTGTATTCGGTGGAGAACTTTTGCCACCCGGTCAGGATCATGAACCCGCTTTCTTCGCTGTAGTACTGGATCGGCATGTACCATTCGCGGTCCTGGGAGTCGGTGAATTGGAGGGTTTCGACTTGTTTTTCGTTCTGTCTTCGGGTGGCGAGAGGGGGGAAATAGGTTGAAGCAAGGTCGAAGGGAATGACGAGTCGGTTTGTACTTGGTGTTTCCATTTCAAAGATGAGGTCTCCATTTGGTTCGTCCAATTCAGAGTCGGGTTTTAACTCTTCACGGTGGCTCTGGGATTGTTCTCTGTAATGGGTATGGAAAAAACAAGTTAGGCGATGTGAACAAGAAATCAAATCATACGATTCATCTCTCCTCCTTCTTCTTCTCTGTTTGCACCCATATTAATTACTCCCTTCGTCCCATAAGGTTTAATCACTATGAAAATACATGAAATTTTCAAGTTAAAAAAATGTGTTTGTGAAAATAATTTTTTAGTTAATATGAATTTTGTTTGATAGATCTCATTGAGAACTTTTATACAATGCAAAAAAAATCAAAAATTATTTTGATAAATACATTATTTTTTAGTTTGAAAATTGCATGTAGTTTCATAGTGATCAAACTTTATGGGACGGAGGGAGTATATGTTTGTCTATGTATTTATTGATAGATACAAAGAGAGAAGATCCAAGAAATTCTTGAAAAAGAAAGAGTTTTATCTTGGCGGAAAACAAATACTTACCCAGTTTTTTCGCGGGGAACATTACTCTGTTTCATTTTGATACACGGCTTTTATTTTTCCCTATAATATGAATAACGACTGTTGATGTTACGAACTATTTTATAGTATCATAGTGTAGTCGCATTTGCTATTTGCATAATAATTGTTGTAAAAATCATATGAAATCGAGCTTTAATTCTTAATTAATTGTAATTGACTAATTGGTATTTTCTTATTAAGTTCTATTGATGAGTATTCAACAATATCATCCTTTAAATTTAGGGAAAATTTTAAAAAACCTCCCAAACTTTGACTCAAATATAAAAAATACTCTCAAACTTACAATTTTTTCAATTGTACTCCCAAACTTCACTTCCGTTATAAAAAATACTCCCACCATCTAGATCTGTTACCAAACTAACGGAAAATGCTGAGGTGAAGGTTAACGGACACCAAAAATCGTTAAGTGGCCCAAGGGCCTTTTTTTTCTTCTTTGTCTTTTTTTTTTTTTAAACTTCTTCTTCCTCCTCCCTCCTCCAATTCAAAGGAACCAAGGGGGAGAGAGAGAGAGAAAGACACCCGAGAGAGAGGAAGGGAGGGAGAGAAAGAGGAAGTAGAGACAAAGGGAAGAAGAAGAAGAAGATCGAAGGACAGAGTAGAGATGAAAAAGATTGAACTAGCCTCACCCCCCCCGGGCACTACTGACGTCCACTACCACCACCACCACCGGTGGCCACTAGCAATTTCTGCCAAAAAAAAAATCGGCTGCTCTCTCCTTTGTAATTTTCTGAAGATTTGTTAGAGATTTTGTAGATTGTTGCCTTGTTGTCGTTCATGTAGGAGGTTGAGTGAGAATGATGTATGTGATACAACTATGGATTTCATGGCATCGAGGAAACCCATCTCTCCCTCACTCTCTCTCTCCCCTGGTTCCTGTGAATTGGACCGGGGGGGAAGAAGAAGTAAGAAAAAAAAAGGGGAAGCCCAAAACGACGTCATATTGGGCCACTTAACGGTTTTTGGTGTCTGTTAACTTCCACCTCAGTATTTTCCGTTAGTTTGGTAACAGATCTAGACGGTGGGAGTATTTTTTATAACGGAAGTGAAGTTTGGGAGTACGATTGAAAAAAATTGTAAATTTGGGAGTATTTTTGATATTTGGATCAAAGTTTGGGGGTTTTTTTTGTAATTTTCCCTTAAATTTATAAGTAATACTCATATGTTTTAGCATGCTCCAACCAATTCCACGTGACATTTTACTAATAAAAAAGAGGATACTCGATCAGTGCATGAGAATATCTTAATCAAAGCATTTTTTTAGTAAAAAAAATTGTATTAAATGATGGCTTAAGAGTAGTAATTAGTAAATGCTTATTATCACATACTATCTGGATAACTAGATTGCTGTCATAATTGAACTTAGTATGTTTATGAATTGACTTTTGGGTAGTCTTTGATTTCACCATGCGGTTGATGCATTCTGGGCTTTGTGTAATTGTGTTGGGTCTATTTCGATGATCAAAATTGTTCATTTTGTAAAATTTATTGGGAATATTAATTGACAAACAAAAAGTCATATTATTGAGGTAGAAATCAATACCTAATTGAAATAAATTTACTGTATTTATTTTTTATAAAAATTGAACTGGCACAATGGATTCACCCATTTTTTGAAAAGATAAATGTGTTCAGATCAACGATTACTTAGAATCTAAATTATATAATTTCTACAACAGTTGATGTTCTCAATAACTTCTACAAAATGAAAAATTCTGATCATACCCATTATAGGCCAAATAATGCGCCAATAACAAGTGCATTCCATTATGAAGATGATCCGTGATTTATTAAGATTTTTTTGTTGTTGCCAACATTGTATAAAAAGAGCTCGATGTCTCTCTCCATGTATGACCTCCAATTGAAAATCAAGGAGTACAACCAGAGTGGCTGGCTAAGAGCTTGTCCGAACTTGAGGAGTGTTCCACAACTACTAGCTTTTCAAAATTTTAATTTTGTCTTTATTCAATTTTTTCTGCATTTGCTAGTTTTATATTAAATTTTTGAAGATTATTGATTTGTCTTAATGTAAGGAATCAAGAAAAGTAAAAATGATGAGAATTACCCAAAAATTTTTGCATAATAATTGTCGGTACAAATCATATTAAATCGAGCTTCAATTCTTAATTAATTGTAATTGACTAATAAGTATTTTCTTATTAAGTTCTATTGATGAGTATTCTATAATATCATCTTTTAAATTTATAAGTATTACTCCTATGTTTTAGCGTGCTGCACCCAATTGTAGGTGATATTCCACTAATAAAAAAGAGAATACTCGATCAGTGCATGAGAATATCTTAATCAAAGCATTTTTTTAGTAAAAAAATTTATATTAAATGATAGCTTAAGAGTAGTAAATGCTAATTATCACACTCTATCTGGATAAGTAGATTGCCGTCATAAGTGCAGAACTTGGGTAAATTAAGGAACGTAATTACATTTACGAATTAACTTCTGGGCAATCTCCGTTTAAGTTGATTTCACCGTACGTGCAGGTGGCGCATTTTGAGCTCTGTGTAATTGTGTTGGGTCTGTTTCGATAATCGAAATTGTTCATTTTGTAAAACTCGTTGGGAATATTAATTAAAAAAAATCATATTGTTGTGGTCGAAATCAATACTTGATTGAAATAATAATTTTTTTTTTTTTGTAAAAATTGAATTGGAGACACTAGATTCGCCCATTTTTATACAGATAACACACTAGGTTAGTCCATGTTTTGAACACCAAGCCAAAATATGAATGAACACCCATTGCAAAATTAAATAAATACTCACTGAATAATTTGGCCTACAAATCAATCTAACCTAATTACATCTTATTAGTTATAAGGTTATAGGTGGCTCCACGTATAAGAAAATGTAGTCAATCTAACATGCTTATTTTCTTTATTTGTTGTCACATTGCATCTGGTAATTTTATCTCATATTTCGTTTGAACACTTAGTCCTATTATATGAACATAACGCCCTGCAATTTAGGTTATTTACAATTAAATACTTAATATATAGCTCGAAAACAAGATAGACATCTCAACGACAAAAAAATGGAGAGAGAAAAAAATCTATTGGTATCGTTATTGTGCAGTTTCTCTTCGAACAACAATCCAAAAATAAGTGTATATGTTTAAAAATATCCATGCAAACATATTCCCTACATAATTTCGTAAGAAAAATATTAGCGTATTTATGCTCCTGTTTGATTTTGCTTTGCTAAAAATACAAAAATTTGTTGAAACATCTACAACATTTTTGATTTTTGATTTTTGTATACTTTTTGGGTCTACAGGAAATTTTGTAAAGATATGACTGATTAGTTAAGTTAAGAGAGTTAAAAATAATTTTTGAACACCCTATTAAATATTCCTAGAGCCATCACTATTCAAAACATCGGTATTGGTTGTTATAACAATATCGATTGCGATGTCACGGTTTTGGGTAGTAATAGCCGTTGAATAACGGTATTGGTAACTGAAGACATGAATTTTTTAATATTTTGTACTCCCTCTGTCCCAATTTGTTTGCTCACTATGGGAATACGTGCAATTTCAAACTCCTACAAAATATATTTCTCTATATTATTTTTTAATTTGTTTTATACCAAATTAAAGTGATCATTGCGTACTTTAATTTGGTGTAAAAAAAAATTAAAAATGTTATAAAAAGGTACATTTTTTAACATCGACAAAAATATACGTTTCCCAAAGCGAACAAACAAATTGGGACACAGGGAGTACAACATAAAAATCGTTATTGATACCGCACCTGCTATATTAAGTGGCCATACACTTGGGCCTTATACATGGCCCACCTAGCCTACTTCAACTGGGCCCAAATGAACTTTTTAGCGTCTACAGTTAATTTCCCGCCTTTTCAATTCGTGTCAAAACCTTTTACGAGCTCTTGTCTGAGGGGTTAAAATCGAGCTTCATTAACACTTCGAGAGCATAACTAATCCAGAAGGAGATTCAAATGATCCAATTCTTCCCTACATTCAATGAAGTTGAAGACTTGCAGAGCTTGCGATCTCAGCAACAGTTTAGTTCTTCCTATCACACAAGCTTCAATTTTATGACAAACTCTGTGAAAGCAACTACGATCAGTCATTTTGGTGCATATCTGTTTGATAGTTAACGTGTTGTTTGTTTCATTGAAGATTCAAAGCACGGAATGCTATGCAGATCTGGACGAGATAGTGACGAACGATAAGGTTTTGTCTCTTTCTGCGTTTCTAGTTTTTTAAGCTAGTGCATATTCACAGACTCAAGATCTGAATTCACTCAACATCTACAGTAATGACCAACAGCCAAATTTCTACCATCTGTTGTGCGGAGTTGCTGAAACTAAGTAATCAGCAAATTCTTTCTCGTATTGTCAATAAGAACATGAAGAAATGCACTCAATAGAGAACATGCACCGCAAATGTTTGATTAAATAGTTAACAGACATAGTTGGACAAACCCTTATAGAGTGGTGTCCAATTTCATGCTGATACGTTATAGGTAATGGAGAGGAAGAAGTAAGCAAAGGATTGGCTAAGTCAGGCAAGATTAAACCTGTACTGGAGAAGTCAAGGATAATGACACTAGAGAATTGGACCCTCTTATTGACTTCACAACAGATCTCTTATAATTCTGTTTGGCCTCTATATGACCATTTTGTTCCAAGCAATCTGTAGAAAAATTGTTTGGGTAGAATTGTAGAAACCTATGCCTAAATGAAGGATAGTTTGAGTGCTTAGGTGAAATGAGATATCCTAGAGATCGAGCAAGGACGAACGCACAGTTTTAACAATAGGAGGGCAAATTTGTGTGTAGACAGGATAAGAACCGAGAAATGGATGAAGAACTCTATTTCAAACCAAATTGAGTCATTTCCCTCTCACCAAGTTTTATGCTTCAACATCATAATTTCAGTCGGAATCAATTAACCGCAGTGGAAATATCAGGCTAGAATCCATTGATTAATCTTCATGTGGCATTGAAAGAGAGGGATTTTGAGAATTTGTTTTAGCGAAAACAACTAACCCTGTTTCTAACACTGATATATGCAAAATCAGAATCTCAAAATGAGTGTGCAACGAAGACAGAAGATACTGAAATTGAGAGCAAGTAAAGAGGAAGAGATGCAACGAAGACACACGAGGCATTTGCATGTATTGGAGCGAAAGATGTTTGATAGCGTATTGTTTCTTTTCTTCTTTGTTTTTGCTCATTATGATAGCACTCAAATTTGTTGTTGCATGTGCTATTCATTTTTTTTTACAGTAGATATTAGAAAATTATTGCCAGTTATTTTCCTCCCAAAATCACAGAATGTGTCCCCAAAGAAATGTGCCAGTTGTTTTCCTCCCAAAATCATAGAAGGTGTCCCCAAAAAAACGCTCTCAGAGCCGGTAATCTAGCAAGGGAAAAAAGAAGAAGAGAAGAATCAATCTAAATAGTACTGTAACATTTAAAATCTATATTTGCGGCATATCTGTATGTTTGTATGCATATATTCAAACTCCAATACGTGATATTATTGGGTCATTTTAGGACAAAATACTGGAGTGGTCATGTTACTCAATAAACAATATTTGTTCAATTGGAGTGTATTTGTAACTAAGACTTGGTAAAATTATAGAGTACAATGTTTATAGAGTACAATGTTTTTGCTGGTTGGTTTATCTTGGCAAAATCAAATCCGCAGATTTCTTGCTCAGGATTGGCATCATCAATAATGAAGAAGAAGCTTACTGTAAGTTTTGTTCTATGCAAGTGGAGTCTATTGATAATTTATTTCTTCACTGCAATTCAGTTTGGATGCTATGGTCTGATATCATGCAATGGTGGGGAGTATGTTGGGTCCCACCTAGATCGGTTAGAGTCTTATTTGTTTGGTGGAAAGACTGGAGTTTGAAAAAGGCTAAAAGGAGGATATGGGATGTAATTCCAATGGCATTGTTTTGGTCAATCTGGAACATGAGAAATGAATGTGTTTTTGAGAACCAAACTCCTGACTGGGATAAAGCTTCAGAGCGCATCAAGACCAGAGTTGCTCTTTGGGTTAATGCAAAAGCTGGAGGATCAAATTTCACCATTGAAGACTTCTTGTTCAGGCTCAATAGCATTCTAGATTCACTGTAATGTTTTCTTTTATAAACTTTTTACTACTGATGTGTTGGTTTCTCGCCGACTGGCTCTTTCCGGGGTTTGAGAGTGCTTTCCTATCAACTCGGATTTATCTCCGGTGGGTATTTTGGCCTCTCTTTCCCTTTTAATCTTTGTATTCTTCAGAGATTAATAAAGTTTTTCCTCTTCAAAAAAAAAAAAAGACTTGGTAAAATTATGTTTTGCTATATTATTTGTACAAAGAATGTCCAAAGCAACGTACAAATACTAAACTTGTCTCTTCAAATTTACAACACAATTATACATAAGAATGTTTGTTAACTATTTGAGAGTGTTAAAATATTTTGACATACAAATTCAGTTAGCAACACGTGTCAGATTTCTTTTGTGGACAAAGCAATAGGTATTGTCTGTCTTTATTCATAATATCAACCTTCTTTTACTTAATCCAAGAGTAACAGAAGAAAGAGATTGGTCATAGTTGAGGGGTTAAGCTCTCCAAGGTTGCTTGCGACCTAGCGTTGTTGTAGAATAGGACGCCCCAAGCGTAGGGCTAGGTCGTTGAAAGCATAGTAACCCGGTAAGTCTGGGGTCAATTTCCACAGGGACCAAATGCAGCCAGCATGAGATTGACTTGCGATGAGATTTTTGGCGTTAAGACGGCCAACTTATACGGTGGTTTGTTTGGTGGTTCTCTCTCTCTACCTCTAAATGACTAGAAAAATGAAGGTTGAACTAATTTAAACTAAAGGCAAAGTCAAGTGGTTCAAAGCACCCATGACTTGAATTAAATTGTTCCTCTCAAGATTACACGGTTAAATCACATAGTAAACATGTTTAACCGGAAGATTTAACATTTTAGCACAATGAGTTCTAGAAAATGGGTTTAATCAAGAGTAGGGTTCATTGAGGCATTTTCACAAACACTTAGAATGCCATAGCTCCAAGCATCATGTGTGGCAAGTAGTCAAGCCCTTGCCTACACAAGATCAAAGAGATTAACAAGACTAAGTTTGGGCAAATAAAATCGAACCGAACTCTTAAACAAACAACTTATAATGCTCATTTTGAGAGAAGAACAAAATAACCCAAAATCATGGGGTGCTAATCACCCTATGACAAAGCCTTGCTACACTACTCACACATACTCAAAGGAGAAACGTAAATACTCAGTGAAAATGGCATAGAAACGTGAAACATAATGAAAATGAAAATAAACTACGGATTTATAAAGCTTAGAGAAGTGCTTACAACATTAATCAAGGAGAAAACCTTGGTTCTGGAAGGTTAAAGACTAATTTCTAGAGAGAAGGTGGAGTAAATAAGTGGGGAAAAAGAAGGAGGTAGAGAGAGAAGGAGAAAAACGTAAGATGCCCCAATTTTCTGAAGTTTGGGGCATTTTATAGTCCCAAAGTTACAATTGAAATGTCCAAAAAGCCCCCAAATCTTAATTTGGTTGGGCACAAAAATTGGCTGAAAAACCCAGGTCCTATCGATAGGAGAACTCCTTTGCGCACGGATGGCCAATTTGATCCTTCTCCTATCGATAGGACTAATTCTCCTATCGATAGGACTTCACTGCTTCACAAAAATGGCCAGACTGATCACTGTCCTATCGATAGGGCCATTTCTCCTATCGATAAGAGTTGCTTGGTAGAAAATGATGGCCAATCTGATCCCTCTCCTATCGATAGGACCAATTCTCCTATTGATAGGAGATGCTCAAAATATGATCTTCGCCCGTTCGTTCTCAACGTGGCTTGGGCCTTTGCTCGGGCATACTTGGCCTTCCTCCATGACTTTTCTCGTGAATTTCTCGGCACCGTAGCGGCGTGCCACGTGTCCTTGGACCTTGGGTCACGGATTGACTCGTGTTCGAGCCATGGCACCAAAGAGATGCTTTATTCTTCCGAAAAACCTACAAACGACAAAAACACAACCTACGCGCAATATCAATCAAATAAAACATGTTATGTGCGTGTGTGTGACAAAAACGAGGTAGATAAGCCCCTTTATTTACACTATTGGGGGCTTATCAAAGGTGCTGCTATTGGAAGATATATTTATAATATTAATTTAAAGTTTTTGGACTTAATTTTTTAGGATTATGCATTACCGTCCACTACTTTATTTCATTAAGATACATACGTTTGTGTAATTTAATTTAATTAGAATTAAGTTCATCACACTAAGTTATTTAATCGATTCCTCAAAATTATCAATCTCCTCGTGCATAGCACGGGTTTTATGCTAGTACTAATATATGCAAAATTAGAATCTCAAATTGAGAGTGCAACTTTACAAAGGCCTCGTATTGATCTGATCTTATCTTTACTTCTACTGGAATTTGCAAAAAATAAATAAATAAATAACCGTTCTGATTCTTTTAAATCCTTTCCCTTGACCAATTAATTCCTTTCTATTTACTTATTTTCACAATGCATTAGTGTTCAGCTTAGCCATGATCAATCACCTCCCGCGATTTCCATTGCCTTGTAGCTCTGGCTAGTGGCTCCTACTCCTTGCCCACTTCCACCACCGGGTTGACCAGGGCCCCGGCCACCCCCACCCTCTTTCTTCACAATCCCAATAAGGTAATGCTTACTGTGACATGGATACACATGTTTGTAAAACCCAATCAAATCCCCAGCTTCCAAGCCCCTCTCTTTCACAAACTCACCCCACCCATCCATCACCATATACTTCTTCTCGTCATACCTTATGATATTCATGTACCAATCCTTAAAATTAGCATCAGTAAATCTCATTATCTTCTTCTCCCCGCTGTTTCTCTGCATCTTAACCCCTGGGAAATTCCTCACATCATCCCTAGCAAGAAAGACCCTCCTGAAGTCAATGTCACTCTGATCCAACTCAATTTGGAAAAGGAAATTTTCTTCTCTGAATTCGGGGGGATCGATTCTTTGCTCTTTTTTCTCGACTTCGATGAGGAAATGCTGGGTGTGGAGACGGGGGGCGGGTTTATAAATGCGGATTAAATCCATGGGTTTTAGATTGTACTGGGTGGAGAACTCTTGCCACCCACTCAGGATCATGAACCCGCGTTCGTCACGGTAGTACTGGATTTTCATGTACCATTCGTGGTGATGGAAGTCGGTGAATTGGAGGGTTTCGTCCTGTTTTTCGTTCGGTCTTCGGGTGGCGAGAGGGGGGAAATGGGTTGAAGCAAGGTCGAAGGGAATGACGAGTCGGTTTGTACTTGGTGTTTCCATTTCAAAGAGGAGGAGGTCTTCGCCTGGTTCGTTCGACTCGGTGTCAGGGTCATAGTCGGGGTCGTCCGATGCAGACTCTTCACGGTGGCTCTTGGATTGTTCCCTGTAATGAGTATGGAAAAAACAAGTTAGGCGATGTGAACAAGAAATCAAATCATATGATTCATCTCTCCTTCTTCTTCTTCTTCTTCTTCTTTTGCTCTATTTGCACGCATATTGTATGTCTGCATATGCATTTATGATAGATATAGAGAGAGAAGATCCAAGAAATTCTGGAAAAAAAAAGAGTTTTATCTTGGCGGAAAACAGACACTTGCCCAGATTTTTCGTGGGAAACATTGCTCTGATTCATTTTGATTATACACGGCTTTAATTTTTCCCTGTAATATTAAAAATGACTGTTGATGTTGCAAACTATTTTATAGTGTCATAGTGTAGTAGCATTTGCTATTTGCATAATTATTGTCGTGCAAATCATATGAAATCGAGCTTCAATTCTTAATTAATTGTAATTGATGAATAGGTATTTTCTTATTAAGTTCTATTGATGAGTATTCTATAATATCATCTATTAAATTTATAAGTAATACTCCTATGTTTTAGCATGCTCCAACCAATTGCAGGTAACATTCCATTAATAAAAAAGAGAATAATCGATCAGTGCATGAGATTATCTTAATTAAAGCATTCTTTTAGTAAAAAAATTGAATTAAATGATGGCTTAAGAGTAGTAAATGCTTATTATCACACACTATCTGGATTACTAGATTGTTGTCATAATTGCAGGACTTAGTATGTTTAAGGAACGTAATTACATTTAAGAATTGACTTCTGTTTAAGTTGATTTCACCATGCGATTGATGCATTCTGGGCTCTGTATAACTGTTTTGGGTCTTTTTCGATTATTAAAATTGTTCATTTTGTAAAATTTGTTGGGAATATTAATTGTACAAAAAAATATAAGTCATATTGTTGAGGTAGAAATCAATACCTAATCGAAATAATTTTTATATATATATATATATATATATATATATATATATATATATATATATATATATATATATATATATATAAATTGAACTGGGCACACTGGATTCGCCCATTTTTTGAAAAGATAAATGGGTTTGGATCAACGATTACTTAGTTTATAAATTACATAATTTGTAAAGACCCGTGTTTTTAAATAATTTTTCGGAAATAATGTTGGGTAAATGTGAGAAAATGAAAATAGAGTGATGTGGGGTCAATGTGATGGGAGTATGCGCATTGGGGTGTCTTTAGAACACATTAGAAACACAAGGGGTGTTAGTGGAATTGGTGGTGTGTATAGATATGTGTGGGTGGCTGATTTTTTTGGGAAAAACAATTCAATCATCTCTCTCCCCCTAAAAACCACCAGCTCTCTTTCCCTCTTCTTCTCCTCTCAAATTCTCTACAAACTCCACCCCAAATTCACCCTCCACACTTAAATCCTTCACCATCCAACCATAGATTCGTCATCTACGCGTGTTTTGGAGTCCGAGACTCTGTGGTTTTGCTTGGAGCTAGCATATTTCGGTTGGGGTTGGAAGCAAGAGCTAGGGTTCTTACTCATCCTTTGTTTACAAGCTTCTAAACCTTGAGGTAGGGGGATTTCTACCATTACTAAGTGTTTTGAAGTGTGTGGTGTGTAGATGATACCCATTATTTGATCAATCCTCCATGATTTCTTGAAAACCCATATATTTCCTAGTTTTAAGTTGGTTATAGTTTGATGTATGTTGTGGTTGATGTTCTATGTAATTTAGTTGAAGCAATGCTCTCATGAAATCTTTGATGTTGATATTTGGTCTTGGTTGGGTTGGTTTTGGAAGCCATGGAAACTCCCTTGTTTTGCTGTCAAAATTCTGCCCGTAAGGCTTCTGGATCGATTCACTTTGGCAGTGGATTGATCCACTATCTTCTGATGTTGTTTTGGACCATAGTGGATCGATCCACTCTCATTCTGGATCGATCCACTCCCACAGTGGATTGATCCACTCTCATCTTGGATCGATTGCTTGACCGATATCCTAGACCTAAATTAATGGGTTGCCCCAAGCGTAGGGCTGAGATTGGTGTAGCATAATACCCGGTAAGACTGGAATCGAATCCACAGAGAAGGCGTGTAGTGTGTACTGAAAACTCGGGTTGTAATGTTTGAAATGGCTCTTAGGTAGCCACCCTTTATGAGTTGATTGGGAAATTAGCTAAACTAAGAAAATTTGGTTTTGTTTAAATTAATTAAAAGAAAGTATGGTCGTAAGGTTCTCAACACCAGTGACCAGGTCCGGATATTTCTTGCTCCATTCGTGGTTCCAAGAGAACGTTCGATTTTAGAGAGAAAAGGATATCCCGAAGGATGCGAATTCTCACAGTAGCCATTACCCATGTACTGCGAAGAACGAGTTTTGGTCCCCCATTCCCCGCGTTACATGGACTCTGACAACGCTCGGATTCGTCCAACGGAAACTCTTAAATAACCTAAAATTGCTTTTCAATTATTGATTGTGAAAATCGGAGCAAGGACAAATCCATCCCTGGCTACAGCGTGTTGATCACCCCGCGACCATACCTAATGGAACTACTCGCTCATGTTAACTAAAACAAACACGAAAATTCTACAATGAACCATGCTATTAAACTCGAATGTAAATTAAAGCAAAAGATTCGAAACAAACGCGGACAAACTCCCGCGAACGAAAGTTAACGTAAATAAAACAAAAAGTTGAAAATACCTGAACGATTCGTCCTGATATCCTATGGTTTGAATCGATTCAATGAATTTGAAAATCTGCAGAGCTTGCGATCTCAACAGCGAGTAATGCTACAATGTGCTCTTCTAAATATGAGATTTTGTGACTCAAAATATGAGATTTTGTGGCTCTAAATATGAGATTTTGTGCCTGGAGATATGAAGTGCATATGGTATGCAACTTCATATGAATAGTCACAAAATCTCATATATTTTCAGAAAATCTCATAGTTGGACTCATGCGGATTGCTACAGTAATGCTACAGTAATGCTATAATCTCATATTTGGAGCCACAAAATCTCATATTTGGTGTCACAAAAACTCATATTTTTAGCTACAAAATCTCATATTTGGTGCCACAAAATCTCATATTTTGGAGCCACAAAATCTCATATATTTCCAGAAAATCTCATATTTGGTGTCACAAAAACTCATATTTTTAGCTACAAAATCTCAAATTTGGTGCCATAAAATCTCATATTTTGGAGCCACAAAATCTCATATTTGGTGCCACAAAATCTCATATTTTGGAGCCACAAAATCTCATATTTCCGTATGGGGTGCATACCATGTGCCATATCATATTTAGAGCCACAAAATCTCATATTTGGTGCCACAAAATCTTATATTCTCTCATATTTGGTGCCACAAAATCTCATATAGGAGGGGGTGTACATTGTAGCATTACTCCTCAACAACAGTTCTGTTCTTCCTAATCACATGAGATTCAATTTTATGATAAACTCTGTGAAAGCAACTACGATGCAGTCATTTTTGTGCATATCTGTCTTATAGTTAAACACGTTGTTTGTTTCATTGAAGATTCGAAGCACTGAAATTTCGACCTGTTTTTCGTTCCGTCTTCGGGTGGCGAGAGGGGGGAAATGGGTTGAAGCAAGTTCGGAGGGAATGATGAGTCGGTTTGTACTTGGTGTTTCCATTTCAAAGAGGAGGTCTCCATTTGGTTCGTCCGATGCAGAGTCGGGTTTTAACTCTTCACGGTGGCTCTGGGATTGTTCTCTGTAATGGGTATGGAAAAAACAAGTTAGGCGATGTGAACAAGAAATCAAATCATACGATTCATCTCTCCTCCTTCTTCTTCTCTGTTTGCACGCATATTAATTACCCCTCCATCCCATAAGGTTTAATCACTATGAAAATACATGTAATTTTCAAGTTAAAAAATAATGTGTTTATGAAAATAATTTTTTAGTTAATATGAATTTTTTTTGATAGATCTCATTGAGAACTTTTATACAATGCAAAAAAAAATCAAAAATTATTTTGATAAATACATTATTTTTTAGTTTGAAAATTGCACGTAGTTTCATAGTGATCAAACTTTATGGGACGGAGGGAGTATATGTTTGTCTATGTATTTATCGATAGATACAGAGAGAGAAGATCCATGAAATTCTTGAAAAAGAAAGAGTTTTATCTTGGCGGAAAACAAATACTTACCCAGTTTTTTCGTGGGGAACATTACTCTGTTTCATTTTGATTGTACACGGCTTTTATTTTTCCCTATAATATGAAAAACGACTGTTGATGTTATGAACTATTTTATAGTATCATAGTGTAGTCGCATTTGCTATTTGCATAATAATTGTTGTAAAAATCATATGGAATCGAGCTTTAATTCTTAATTAATTGTAATTGACTAATTGGTATTTTCTTATTAAGTTTTATTGATGAGTATTCTACAATATCATCCTTTAAATTTAGGGAAAATTTTAAAAAACCTCCCAAACTTTGACTCAAATATAAAAAATACTCTCAAACTTACAATTTTTTCAATTGTACTCCCAAACTTCACTTCCGTTATAAAAAATACTCCCACCATCTAGATCTGTTACCAAACTAACAGAAAATGCTGAGGTGGAGGTTAACGGACACCAAAAATCGTTAAGTGGCCCAAAACAACATCGTTTTGGGCCTTTTTTTTCTTCTTCGTCTTTTTTTTTTTTTAACTTCTTCTTCCTCCTCCCTCCTCCAATTCAAAGGAACCAAGGGGGAGAGAGAGAGAAAGACACCCGAGAGGGAGGGAGGGAGAGAAAGAGGAAGTAGAGACAAAGGGAAGAAGAAGAAGATCGAAGGACAGAGTAGAGATGAAAAAGATTGAACTAGCCTCACCCCCCCCCACCCTCCCCGCGCTACTGACGTCCACCACCACCACCACCACCACCGATGGCCACTAGCAATTTCTGCCAACAAAAAAATCGGCTGCTCTCTCCTTTGTAATTTTCTGAAGATTTGTTAGAGATTTTGTAGATTGTTGCCTTGTTGTCGTTCATGTAGGAGGTTGAGTGAGAATGATGTATGTGATATAGCTACGGATTTCATGGCATCGAGGAAACCCATCTCTCTCTCTCTCTCTCTCTCTCTCTCTCTCTCTCCTGGTTCCTATGAATTGGAGGAGGGGGGGAGGAAGAAGTAAGAAAAAAAAAAGGGGAAGCCCAAAACGACGTCATATTGGGCCACTTAACGGTTTTTGGTGTCCGTTAACTTCCACCTCAAAGATTTTACATTAGTTTGGTAAATGAGATCTAGACGATTGGGAGTGTTTTTTATAACGGAAGTGAAGTTTGAGAGTACGATTGAAAAAATTGTAAATTTGGGAGTATTTTTGATATTTGGGTCAAAGTTTGGGGTTTTTTTTTGTAATTTTCCCTTAAATTTATAAGTAATACTCATATGTTTTAGCATGCTCCAACCAATTCCACGTGACATTTTACTAATAAAAAAGAGGATACTCGATCAGTGCATGAGAATATCTTAATCAAAGCATTTTTTTAGTAAAAAAAATTGTATTAAATGATGGCTTAAGAGTAGTAATTAGTAAATGCTTATTATCACATACTATCTGGATAACTAGATTGCTGTCACATATTATCACATAGTATGTTTATGAATTGACTTTTGGGTAGTCTTTGATTTCACCACGCGGTTGATGCATTCTGGGCTTTGTGTAATTGTGTTGGGTCTATTTCGATGATCAAAATTGTTCATTTTGTAAAATTTGTTGGGAATATTAATTGACAAAAAAAAAGTCATATTATTGAGGTAGAAATCAATACCTAATTGAAATAAATTTACTGTATTTATTTTTTATAAAAATTGAACTGGCACAATGGATTCACCCATTTTTTGAAAAGATAAATGTGTTCAGATCAACGATTACTTAGAAAAGTAAAAAATGATGAGAATTACCCAAAAATATTTGCATAATAATTGTCGATACAAATCATATTAAATCGAGCTTCAATTCTTAATTAATTGTAATTGACTAATAGGTATTTTCTTATTAAGTTCTATTGATGAGTATTCTATAATATCATCTTTTAAATTTATAAGTATTACTCCTATGTTTTAGCGTGCTGCACCCAATTCTTGGTGATATTCCACTAATAAAAAAGAGAATACTCGATCAGTGCATGAGAATGTCTTAATCAAAGCATTTTTTTAGTAAAAAAAATTGAATTAAATGATAGCTTAAGAGAAGTAAATGCTAATTATCACACTCTATCTGGATAAGTAGATTGCCGTCATAAGTGCAGAACTTGGGTATGTTTAAGGAACGTAATTACATTTATTAATTAACTTCTGGGCAATCTCCGTTTAAGTTGATTTCACCATACTTGCAGGTGGCGCATTTTGAGCTCTATGTAACTGTGTTGGGTCTGTTTCGATAATCGAAATTGTTCATTTTGTAAAACTCGTTGGGAATATTAATTAAAAAAAATCATATTGTTGTGGTTGAAATCAATACCTGATTGAAATAATTTTATTTATTTTTTGTAAAAATTGAATTGGGGACACTAGATTCGCCCATTTTAATACAAATAACAGACTAAGTTAGTCCATGTTTTGAACACCTAGCCAAAATATGAATGAACACCCATTACAAAATTAAATGAATACTCACTGAATAATTTGGCCTACATATCAATCTAACCTAATTACATCTTGTTAGTTATAGCCCAATTATAGGTAGCTCCACATATAAGAAAATGTAGTCAATCTAACATGCTTATTTTCTTTATTTGTTGTCACATTGCATTTAGTAATTTTATCTCATATTTTGTTTGAACACTTAGTCCTATTATATGAACATAACGCCCTGCAATTTAGGTTATTTACAATTAAATACTTAATATATAGCTCGAAAACAAGATAGACATTTCAACAACAAAAAAATGGAGAGAGAAAAAAATCTATTGGTATCGTTATTGTGCAGTTTCTCTTTGAACAACAATCCAAAAATAAGTGTATGTGTTTAAAAATATCCATGCAAACGTATTCCCTACATAATTTCATAAGAAAAATATTAGCGTATTTATGCTCCGATATCCTATGGTTTAAATCGATTCAATGAAGTTGAAGACTTGCAGAGCTTCCGATCTCAGCAACAGTTTAGTTCTTCCTATCACACGAGCTTCAATATTATGACAAACTCTGTGAAAGCAACTACGATCAGTCATTTTGGTTTTGTCTCTTTCTGCGTTTCTAGTTTTTTAAGCTAGTGCATATTCACAGACTCAAGATCTGAATTCACTCAACATCTACAGTAATGACCAACAGCCAAATTTCTACCATCTGTTGTGCGGAGTTTTTGAAACTAAGTAATCAGCAAATTCTTTCACGTATTGTCAACAAGAACATGAAGAAATGGACTCAATAGAGAACATGCACCGCAAATGTTTGATTAAATAGTTAACAGACATAGTTGGACAAACTCTTATAGAGTGGTGTCTAATTTCGTGCTGATACGTTATAGGTAATGGAAAGGAAGAAGTAAGCAAAGGATTGGCTACGTCAGGCAAGATTAAACCTGTACTGGAGAAGTAAAGGATAATGACACTAGAGAATTGGACCCTCTTATTGAGTTCACAACAGATCTCTTATAATTCTGTTTGGCCTCTATATGACCATTTTGTTCCAAGCAATCGGTAGAAAAATTGTTTGGGTAGAATTGTAGAAACCTATGCCTAAATGAAGGATAGTTTGAGTGCTTAGGTGAAATGAGATATCCTAGAGATCGAGCAAGGACAAACGCACAGTTTTAACAATAGGAGGGCAAAATTGTGTGTAGACAAGATAAGAACCGAGAAATGGATGAAGAACTCTATTTCAAACCAAATTGAGTCATTTCCCTCTCACCAAGTTTTATGCTTCAACATCATAATTTCAGCCGGAATCAATTAACCGCAGTGGAAATATCAGGCTATAATCCATTGATTAATCTTCATGTGGCATTGAAAGAGAGGGATTTTGAGAATCTGTTTTAGCGAAAACAACTAACCCTGTTTCTAACACTGATATATGCAAAATCAGAATCTCAAAATGAGTGTGCAACGAAGACAAAAGATACTGAAATTGAGAGCAAATAATGAGGAAGAGATGCAACGAAGACACACGAGGCATTTGTATTGGAGCGAAAGATGTTTGATAGCATATTGTTTCTTTTCTTCTTTGTTTTTGCTCATTATGATAGCACTCCAATTTGTTGTTGCATGTGCCATTCATTTTTTTTACAGTAGATATTAGAAAATTATTGCCAGTTGTTTTCCTCCCAAAATCACAGAATGTGTCCCCAAAGAAATGTGCCAGTTGTTTTCCTCTCAAAATCATAGAAGGTGTCCCCAAAAAAACGCTCTCAGAGCCGGTAATCTGGCAAGGGAAAAAAGAAAAAGAGAAGAATCAATCTAAATAGTACTGTAACATTTAAGATCTATATTTGCGGCGTACCTGTATGTTTGTATGCATATATTCGAACTCCAATACGTGATATTATTGGGTCATTTTAGGACAAAATACTGGAGTGGTCATGTTACTCAATAAACAATATTTGTCCAATTCGAGTGTATTTGTAACTAAGACTTGGTCAAATTATGTTTTGCTATATTATTTGTACAAAGAATGTCCAAAGCAACGTACAAATACTAAAGTTATCTCTTCAAATTTACAACACAATTATACATAAGAATGTTTGTTAACCATTTGAGAGTGTTAAAATATTTTGACATACAAATGCAGTTAGCAACACGTGTCGGATTTCTTATGTGGGCAAAGCAATAGGTATTGTTTGTCTTTATTCATAATATCAACCTTCTTTTACTTAATCCAAGAGTAACAGAAGAAAGAGATTGGTCGTTGTTGAGGGGTTAAGCTCTCCAAGGTGTTGCTATTGGAAGATATATTTATAATATTAATTTAAAGTTTTTGGACTTAATTTTTTAGGATTATGCATTACTGTCTATTACTTTATTTCATTAAGATACATACGTTTATGTAATTTAATTTAATTAGAATTAAGTTCATCACACTAAGTCATTTAATCGAATTGTCAAAATTATCAATCTCCGGTTTTATGCTAGTACTAATATATGCAAAATCAGAATCTCAAATTGAGCGTGCAACTTTACAAAGGCCTCATACTGATCTGATCTTATCTTTACTTCTACTGGAATTTGCAACAAAAAAAAAAAAAAACCGTTCTGATCCTTTCCCTTGACCAATTAATTCCTTTCTATTTACTTATTTTCACAATGCATTAGTGTTCAGCTTAGCCATGATCAATCACCACCCGCGATTTCCTTCGCCTTGTAGCTCTGGCTAGTGGCTCCTACTCCCTGCCCACTTCCACCATCGGGTTGACCAAGGCCCCGGCCACCCCCACCCTCTTTCTTCACAATCCCAATAAGGTAATGCTTACTGTGACATGGATACACATGTTTGTAAAACCCAATCAAATCCCCAGCTTCCAAGCCCCTCTCTTTCACAAACTCACCCCACCCATCCATCACCATATACTTCTTCTCGTCATACCTTATGATATTCATGTACCAATCCTTAAAATTAGCATCAGTAAATCTCATTATCTTCTTCTCCCCGCTGTTTCTCTGCATCTTAACCCCTGGGAAATTCCTCACATCATCCCTAGCAAGAAAGACCCTCCTGAAGTCAATGTCACTCTGATCCAACTCAATTTGGAAAAGGAAATTTTCTTCTCTGAATTCGGGGGGATCGATTCTTTGCTCTTTTTTCTCGACTTCGATGAGGAAATGCTGGGTGTGGAGACGGGGGGCGGGTTTATAAATGCGGATTAAATCCATGGGTTTTAGATTGTACTGGGTGGAGAACTCTTGCCACCCACTCAGGATCATGAACCCGCGTTCGTCACGGTAGTACTGGATTTTCATGTACCATTCGTGGTGATGGAAGTCGGTGAATTGGAGGGTTTCGTCCTGTTTTTCGTTCGGTCTTCGGGTGGCGAGAGGGGGGAAATGGGTTGAAGCAAGGTCGAAGGGAATGACGAGTCGGTTTGTACTTGGTGTTTCCATTTCAAAGAGGAGGAGGTCTTCGCCTGGTTCGTTCGACTCGGTGTCAGGGTCATAGTCGGGGTCGTCCGATGCAGACTCTTCACGGTGGCTCTTGGATTGTTCCCTGTAATGAGTATGGAAAAAACAAGTTAGGCGATGTGAACAAGAAATCAAATCATATGATTCATCTCTCCTTCTTCTTCTTCTTCTTTTGCTCTATTTGCACGCATATTGTATGTCTGCATATGCATTTATGATAGATATAGAGAGAGAAGATCCAACAAATTCTTGAAAAAAAAAAAGAGTTTTATCTTGGCGGAAAACAGACACTTGCCCAGATTTTTCGTGGGAAACATTGCTCTGATTCATTTTGATTATACACGGCTTTTATTTTTCCCTGTAATATTAAAAATGAATGTTGGTGTTGCAGACTATTTTATAGTATCATAGTGTAGTCGCATTTGCTATTTGCATAATTATTGTCATGCAAATCATATGAAATCGAGCTTCAATTCTTAATTAATTGTAATTGACGAATAGGTATTTTCTTATTAAGTTCTATTGATGAGTATTCTATAATATCATCGATTAAATTTATAAGTAATACTCCTATGTTTTAGCATGCTCCAACCAATTGCAGGTAACATTCCACTAATAAAAAAGAGAATAATTGATCAGTGCATTAGATTATCTTAATTAAAGCATTCTTTTAGTAAAAAAATTGAATTAAAAGATGGCTTAAGAGTAGTAAAAGATGTCACTCTGATCCAACTCAATCTGGAAAAGGAAATTTTTTTCTCTGAATTCAGGGGGATTGATTCTTCGCTCTTTTCTCACAAATTCGGATTAAATCCTTGGGTTTTATATTAGCTGGAGAACTTTTGCCATCCGGTCAGGATGAACCCGTGTTCATCACGGTAGTACTCGATCTTCATGTCCCAGTCGTGGTGATGGAAGTCGGTGAATTGGAGGGTTTCGTCCTGTTCTTCGTCCGGTTGTTCTTCGGGTGGCGAGAGGGGGGAAATGGGTTGAAGCAAGGTCGAAGGGAATGACGAGTCGGTTTGTACTTGGTGTTTCCATTTCAAAGAGGAGATATCCTTATGGTTCGTCCGACTCGAAGTCAGGGTCATAGTCGGGGTCGAAGTCGGGTTTGTCCGATGCCGACTCTTCACGGTGGCTCTTGGATTGTTCCCTATAATGAGTACGGAAAAAACAAGTTAGGCGATGTGAACAAGAAATCAAATCATATGATTCATGAGATCAAAAAAAAAATCATATGATTCATCTCTCCTCCTCCTTCTTCTTCTCTGTTTGTACGCATATTATATGTATTTGTGTACATTCAAGGCCAGCTCTAAGATTCTTGGGGCCTAAAATGATTTTGTAAATCTAGGCCTTTTGTTTTCTTTTTAAAAAAATAAAACTAAAATCAAAATAATAGTTACTTGGTTCCATATTTTTTTTCCCCTCACAGTTTGTTTTGTTATTTCGAATAAAACTAGTTTTTTTGTCCTAATATTTTTTGCACCAATCACAAAATTATCCCTTTAGAACTGCAAGTACGTGAGAGGGGAAAAAATATTTTTATGGAGAAGGAAAAAAGATGGCTAGGAATTGAACCATATACATATTGGATGGAGCAACTAAACTTTTCTACTAAACTAGCTAGCTTATTGATTGTATATGTGATTTAGGTTATATATATAGGACACGATTCTAGTCCGAGATCTGGACCTCCAGACTTCCATGATCTGAGCATTTGTTTGATGATCCGAGCTGTTCAATGTGTTCAAAAGGTGTTTTCAAGGGTCTAAGCTTGAAATCTTCAAAAAAAATACCGGGAAGGGCTTGATCCAAGCAGTTTTTCGCAAAACTGTGACTCATGAACATTGTAAAACATCTTTTGAACACATTGGACGGCTTGGATTTTTCCAAAACAATTTGTAAAACAAAAAAAAACACCCAAAATGCCTTCTAATCGGGATCCCGGATTAGAACCCCTATATATGTGTGTGTGTGTGTGTGTGTGTGTGTGTGTGTATTATCTACCTAGATGTAGCTATCCAGGGCCCTATTTTTGGGCCAAAATTTGGGAGTTTAAGACAACCGCTTTACTTGGCTTAGCTCATGGTTGGCCATGTATACATTTATCGATATATATAGAGAGTAGATACAAGAAATTCTTGATAAAGAAAGAGTTTTATCTTGGCAGAAAATAGATACTTGCCCAGATTTTTCGTGGGAAACATTGTTCTGTTTCATTTTTATCATACACGGCTTTTATTTTTCCCTATAATATTAAAAATGACTGTTGATGTTACAAACTATTTTTCCCTATTTTTCCCTATCATAGTGTAGTGGCATTTGCTATTTGTATAATAATTGTTGTAAAAATCATATGAAATCGAGCTTTAATTCTTAATTAATTGTAATTGACGAATCAGTATTTTCTTATTAAGTTCTATTGATGAGTATTCTATAATATCATCTTTTAAATTTATAAGTATTACTCCTATGTTTTAGCGTGCTCCAACCAATTGCAGGTGACATTCCACCAATAAAAAAGCGAATAATCGATCAGTGCATGAGAATATCTTAATCAAAGCATTTTTTTAATAAAAAAAAATGAATTAAATGATAGCTTAAGAGTAATTAATGCTTATTATCACACACTATCTGGATAACTAGATTGTTGTCATAATTGCACAACTTAGGTAAGTTTAAGGAACCTAATTACATTTATGAATTGACTTTTTGGCAGTTCGTTTAAGTTGATTTCACCGTGCAGTTGGCGCATTCTTTTTTCTGTGTAACTGTGTTGGGTTTGTTTCAATAATCGAAATTATTTATTTTGTAAAGTTCGTTGGGAATATTAATTATAAAAAAAATCATATTGTTATGGTAGAAATCAACACCTAATCGAAATAAATTTATAACATAATTTCTATAACGGTTGATGTTCCCAATGACTTCTACAAAATGAAAAATTCTAATCATACGGATTCTGTGCCAACCACAAAATGCACTCCATTGCCAACATTGTATAAAAAGAGCTTGATGTCTCTCTCCATATACCGAAGGGAAATGCCTAGCCTCTGATTGAAAACCAAAGAGTATAACCAGAGTGACTAACAGCCTCTTTGGACTTAGGGATTTTTCATAAGCATTAGCTTGTCAAGTTTTTGATTTTATATTTATTCAAATTTTTTTCCATGTTTTCTAGTTTTCCATCAAATTTTTGTGAATTATTGATTTTATCTTAATGTGAGGATTCAGATAAGTAAAAAACGATGAGAATTACCCAAAAATATTTTGAAAAATATCGAAGAAAAACAAGTCAATGACTGTCTTTTTATTTTTTTTCTTAGATATTTTTACCAAAATATTTGGGTAATTGTTTTTTTTTTTACTTTTTTGATTTCTCTCACTGAAAACTTGACACAAAACGTGGAAATTTTTTTTGAATAAAAATGGAAAAGCCAATTGTGGTGAACAAATTAGATTTTTTTTTAGATTGGGTCCCAATTATTGGGCAATTTGGCAAAATATATCTACACCGACACTCCCACTGTCACAGCAGATAATCATCCCTCCTTTCCCTTTCACTTTTGCCAGTTGCCAGCAACTTCACCCTCTCTCCCCTCCCCCATCTCTCAAGAGAGAGAGAGACACACAGTCCATCAACAAGCGAACACTTACTCACACAGATCTCCTCTCTCTCTCTCTCTCTCTCTCTCTCTCTCTCCACTTTCCGTCACTATCAATCCAAACCCTAGAAAATGGCGAACGCGACGCTTCGTGCCTCTCGCGTTTCACACTCCGATCGAGCCACCGGATACAGACCCCTTGCTTCTTTCACGTTTAAGATCTTCGCTTCCGCCTTAACGTTCGCCGTTTTCATCTTCCTCACTCTCTCTATCCTCTTCACTTCCTCCGCCAATCCATCCGATCTCGACATCGTAAGTACCCTCATTCCTCCATTTATGTATCCGTGGTTAGCGTCATTTCCATTCCAAATCCCCTTTGTCGTGATAAGTAAGGGAAAATGGCGAGATTTGGTGAGAAATGAGGATTCAATAAAAAAAAAACTATGTATTTTCATACTTTTCATTCCATTTCTTGCCAAAATACTTAATCCAATTCAGTGATTTGGCAAGAAAGTCTAATACTTTCTTTTGTCATCAAATCTCTCAATCCAAAGGGGCTAAACGTCGGTATGTGTTTGATGTGATTTTTCATTGCAATTAGGGTTTTAATTCATCCTCTCTCAGTTTCGTTAAGTACACACTTTATCCATTTCTGTATCTGTGGTTAGCGTCATTTCTGAATGTCGATATGTGTTTGATGTGATTTTTCTTGCCAATTAGGGTTTTAATTCAAACGGAGTCGGAACAATCAGGAGATCAGTGCTAGCGCTGAAGTCCGATCCGTTGAAACCACGACTGGATCAGATTCGAAAGCAAGCGGACGATCACCGAAGTCTTGTACTCGCTTACGCCTCGTATGCACGAAAGCTAAAGCTCGAGAACTCCAAGCTACTTAGGGTTTTTGCCGATCTAAGTCGAAACTACACGGATCTGATCTCGAAACCGGGTTATCGAGCTCTTTTCAACTCAGATTTAAGCTCGATCGACGAATCCGTGCTTCGACAGTTCGAAAAAGAAGTGAAGGAGAGAATTAAGGTGACTAGGCAAGTCATTACGGATGCGAAAGAGTCCTTTGATACTCAGCTAAAGATTCAGAAGCTTAAAGACACGATTTTCGCGGTAAACGAGCAGTTAACAAAGGCGAAGAAGCAAGGGGCGTTTTCGAGCTTGATTGCTGCGAAGTCGATCCCAAAAAGCCTGCATTGCGTCGCCATGAGGTTGATGGAGGAGCGAATTGCACATCCTGATAAGTATTCAGACGAGGGGAAGCCGGTGGTGCCGGAGTTGGAGGATCCGAAGCTTTACCACTACGCTATTTTCTCGGATAATGTTGTCGCAGCGTCGGTTGTGGTGAATTCGGCTGTTAAGAATCAGAAAGAACCGTGGAAGCACGTGTTTCATGTCGTTACTGATAAGATGAATCTTGGAGCAATGCAGGTTATATTCAAGATGAGGGATTATAGTGGAGCCCACATCGAGGTGAAGGCTGTGGAGGATTACAAGTTCTTGAATTCCTCTTACGTTCCCGTACTTCGACAGCTTGAGTCTGCAAACCTGCAGAGGTTTTACTTTGAGAATAAGCTAGAGAATGCCACGAAAGATACGACTAACATGAAATTTAGAAACCCCAAGTATTTATCGATGTTGAATCATCTTAGGTTTTATCTTCCAGAAATGTATCCGAAATTGCACAGGATACTGTTTTTGGATGATGACGTGGTTGTTCAGAGGGATCTTACGGGGTTGTGGAAGATAGATATGGATGGGAAAGTGAATGGGGCTGTTGAAACTTGTTTCGGGTCATTCCATCGATATGCACAGTATATGAATTTCTCACACCCTTTGATTAAAGAGAAGTTTAATCCAAAAGCATGTGGATGGGCTTATGGGATGAACTTCTTTGATTTGGATGCTTGGAGGAAGGAGAAGTGCACAGAACAGTATCATTACTGGCAGAATCTGGTGGGTTTCAACTTCACTAGAAAATTACTTCTCAGTTTTCCCTATTTGAATTATTCATGAGTTAACCAGTACTAACCTTTATGTGTTCTATCATATGATTCATTGCTCTCTTATTAAGAAACTTAAGTTATTTTGATAAGTTGTTGACTAGTTACCCTCTTCAATTGCACACCACCATGAACCAGTGAACTTTTGGCATATGTTTGCTCCTTCACAAACACCCTGCTTTGGGTCATCTTATTTGAAATTGCCATAAATTGAATATTCCAATCGTACAAGCTAGTATTGAGTGCACTGCTTACTCAATTGTTGCTACCACTAAGATATATGATATTTGATGCAGAATGAGAACCGGACTTTGTGGAAATTGGGCACATTGCCCCCTGGCTTGATTACGTTTTACTCCACGACAAAGCCACTAGACAAATCTTGGCATGTTCTCGGACTTGGCTATAATCCAAGCATAAGCTTGGAAGAGATTCGCAATGCTGCAGTCGTGCACTTCAATGGGAATATGAAACCGTGGCTTGATATCGGCATGAACCAATTTCGGCCACTTTGGACAAAGCACGTAGACTACGATAATGAGTACATTCAGGCCTGCAATTTTGGTCTTTAGATGAAAGCTTATAGTTTGGAGCATACGTTTGGAGGATCTGCCAATGCTTAGTCCTGGAGCAAGCGTCTGTTCTGTGAGGCTCATCTTGTTTCCTTACACGTAGTTAAGTGTTCCTGCTAGTGTCTTGGTAATTTAGTGTTTAGTTGGGTATACCAGTCTTCTTTTGTGTTATTTGGCAGTAATTCTATATCACATGTTCATATGTCGTTATGATCAAATTAATCTTCCGACAAATGTTTTAGTTTTTAGAGTTTCTTAAAAATTTTACTTATCTGTTGAACACTTAAAATATGGAGTACTTGCAATTAAAGGAGCAAAGGTTCCAGTACATTACGTTTTTCCGATTGCAGTGTAATGTCATTGATGATTATTCGTTCGTTTACCATTCGAATATCTTCATAGGAAGCCATACTGGTTGTGTTTGGTTGGGAGGTTTAGTTTAGTTTTGATGATGTAAGCAGGTGTAATAAGTGGAGAGAGATAGAGAGAAAAGTGAAAAAAATGATGATGTCAGCAAAACAAAAATGGGACAAAACCGGAGCTAAACTCCTAAACGAACATGGCCAGTATCATTGCTTATTGTTAGTTTATTTATAATTTCCATTTAATGTCTTCATAGTGAAGTACTAGAGTCATACGACCCATGCCACTTCAATGCGTTCAGTTCTAGTAACCCTGGAAGGAGATTCAGGTGGTCCGTGGTCCTCTATGTACAAGCAAAGAACATACTACACGCATAGTGAACTCTAATCTCTCCCAAATGATTAGTAAACGTCTGTCTCTATGACAACCAGAAGTTGTTAGTTTTTCAATTTCCAGTTGAAGAGAGAGAAGAGGATCAGAGTACTTGTCATGCTTTTAGTAACTAGTATTAGGATTATTTGTTTTCGTAGACAGTGAGGATGAGCCCCAAGTTGAAGCGCACAACTTTAAGAAAGCGAAAAGTAACCTGTGGTCTCAGTTCGCATGGTCCTTCCATTTAAAAATATTCATGTGCCGCATGGAGAAAACGGAAGTGCTCTCCTATTTGATATATTTTTGTATGGAAAGCTCATGTGTGTTGTAACCATTGGTTTTTTTTTTTTCCTCTTCCGAGATATGAAGCTTTTTGCATTAGGAAGCCTGCTGTATCTCATTATCAGTTATTAGATCTCCTTCCTCACTACAAGTTTTGGTAAAGCATGATGATTATGATTCATTGTCCGTCATGACATCGTGCCTCATCCAAATTTGGTTCTGGAATGTGCTCTGATGGCAATTATTTCTTACCTCATCAAGTGTCCGAATGTTTAATAAAAAAATTGAAGTATCCAATTTCTATATAGCTACAAGTTCGTCAATCGTGTTAGTTGTCCGGAGGGTAAGAAGTTATAAGCTAGTAAGCTACATATTGAACATCTCATTAATGACAGGAACAAAAACATACTACCTAAAACAGGGCACAGTTCTTTCCTATCTTTATTGGTATTAAGAATTAAGTATATTAGAACTTGATGGTTAAATTCTCTTTTCGTTTCTTCTGTGAAATAAGAATTTACCTTACTAGAAACTGAAGGACATGCTTTTAAAATAAAAATAAAAACTGGAGGAGGCAAGGGAATTAAAGGATGAAGAGAAGCATAGTGAACTAGAAGAAAGGGACAATTATTTGGGTTACTAGAAAAGGGCAGTCCTCAATGAGATGCCGCAAATGAAGGCGTCAAGTAGTGTTACCGTCCTATAAGAAGTTCCCGTAGTAGAGTTTAGGGACTAAGGTATTTTGGTGATTTTCTAATGTGATTTAGTTGTGTTCCTTTACAGTTACTAGGTGAGTCATTACGTTGTTTTGGTATGTCTGGACACTAGCACGATCGTTGTAGTCTATAGGGTTAAAGTTTCCCCATTTTAGTAAATGCCATGGTATAGGATCTGAGCTCTTAGTTATAGTTGAATGGCTAAGTAATTCGTCTATTGGATGGAGTTGAGCTTCGGGCAATTTGTGATCGTGTTCTGTAAGAGATTATCAGTGGGGAAGGTCATGGTTGTACTGGCTGGTTAGCTAGACAGTCAAGTTCTTCACTTCGGTTTCACAACATTGGGTTGATCAAGCTAGTTTACCAAAAGTTTTCCACCATGCGATGTGTCGCCATTTCATTAGGTTAACGGGTGGCCACCTTTTGCGTCCCTTACTAATGCAACGGTTGCACATAAGATGATAAGCAACTTTTGGTAAAGAAACTTGGTCAAGGCAACATTATTTGAGGAGATTCATTGCCAACTTTATAGCAGGCTCGTTACTCTGTTGGTATTTCATCTGGCATGGTTAATGGAAGAGTTTGCCCTGAAGAACGTCTCTCTTCTTGCAGCTGCTCTAACTATTTCCTAATTATTGCCTTGTAATGAAGGAGTATGGTGTAGTACCCGTCCATCATATGAAGGATCACTTGGGATGAGGCAGAATTGAGGGGCTTAAAGGGTAATAAAGCAGTTTGTAAGTGCATCATGCCATGTATCTTACCGCATTTTTGAAGAGAAAAATGACTTGCAAATGCCATAGAAGGGTCAGGTCAAAAGACTTGGAAATAAGTCTGCACGGGGATTAGATGCTGGCACCGTTTCTAACAGATCATCCCTGCTTATGCCGGAGAGTGGAGGGAAAGAGTATCAAGTAAGACCAATGTTTGATTTAAGGGTTTAGTAGTCAGTCTCCAGCTCTGGTAGTCAATTGATTACACTTGACCGGAGGGTGTCTTGGCGTATCAAGTAAGAGCAATTTTGGATTTAAGGGTTTCCATCTTATGCCGGAGAGCCAAGGGAAAGAGTGAAATTACAGGAGCAGAAATTGATCTCTGTGATTGAGACTTCCTTTTGTTGCAACTAATTTTGGAACTGGATGCTTATGATTTATATTCAAACCAGCGAGTGGGAATGGAACCAGGGACGGAGCCAGAAATTTCACTACGCAGGGGCGAATTTTTTTTTCAATATATTTTGCAAGGACGAGATTATATAGTTCATGGGAAAATTTCTTTTTTTCTATATAATACCAAAGGATATTTTTTTTCCTTGCAGTGGCGATCGTCCCTAGTGGCCCCCTCTGCTCCATCCCTGAATGGAACTGGATTGGCATCATCGTGCTAAAACGGTTTAACGTGGGAATGGAATGGAATGGAATGGAATTCTGTATTCTTCACTAGTACGTTGTCAGCTGAAATTGAATTTTTAAGTATCAAGGCGTTTTTGTTCTACCCCTTTCTGATGCCGTTAGGAAACAATGCCTCGCAACGCGTTCCTTTGCTCATTAAAGTTTCAAATGTTTCATCCAAATTAAGAAGTATATATACCTGTGCATTCCAAATACTATTTCCATTTGCTTTGTCATTCACTACTAATACTCAAATAGCATCTCTCTCTCTCTCTCTCTCTCTCTCAAATACTATATATATATGTATATATATATATATATATATATGTATGTATTTCATCCACATGAATGCAACCTTGGGCAGCGAGGACTGTGCTGTGCAGTCACTTTGGAGCCCATCTCAGGTCCTCTTTGATCCAAATCGTTTATTTTGTTCGTCTCTTCAATTATGTAGCTCACGTAAAAATTCATGTTGATTGGACACCGATAACTATGCTTTCAGTTTGCATTTTTCTCGGAAATGAAACTGTTGTGGGAGATTTATTTTTTACAAAATTGTACGCTAAATTGTCACCAATCAAATAGTTACTGATATCCAATCAATATGAATTTTAAAGTGAACTACATGCTTGATGAGACGAACAAAATGAACAATTGAGATCAAACAACAGGACCCATAGTGGGTCCCAATGTAGCTGCGCAGCTATGAACCCAGTGCATAGCACCATCCCTGTACCCGCAACTTTTCGAAATAATTACTACTCCCTCCGTCCTATAAAATTTGATCATTACGAAATTACGTATAATTTTCAAACTAAAAAATAATATATTTACCAAAATCATTTTTGAATTTTTTTTGCATCGTATAAAAGTTCTCGATGAGATCTATCAAACAAGATTCATATTGACTAAAAAATTGTTTTCGTAAGCACGTTATCTTTTAGCTTGAAAATTGCAGGTAATTTCGTAGTGATCAAACTTTATGAGATGGAGGGAGTATTATCTGGATAACAAGCTAATCATGCTTTGTTGATCCAGGGCTGCATCATTAGCTGAGTACTCTTTTCCCGTCTTTTGTCCATGAAGGGAGAACATAAGAAGAAGAATCCTAATAACTTCAGCCAAAAAGTTCAGAACCCCACTTATGCCGTATTAATTAAGAAACTTGCAGACCAAAAGAAAGTTCTTACTCTGCAGAAAATGTTAAAAGAACACATCCGAAAACACAAACGGACCCAATAAAGTATGCTAAATTCAACACCAATGGCAGGGAAAATAGCATCTATATAGCGCGTTATTCTGGAATAACATTTAGGGTTTCATCTTTTGGCTTCCAGCAGAGACAATTACACATTGACAGCAATATTTTGTTTTCGATTTGCACGTGGACAATAGTATGAATTAGGCAATGAAGCCAAGAGATATATATATTCGTAGGCAGCACAAACAATGAGATGAAACGGTATCACATTTCCAGAAGACCATGAACTAATCCAACAAAGAAGAAAAACAAGACAAAGATGGCTGCAATCACTTTTCATTTCCATTTCCACCACGTATCGAAAGCCCTTCAGTTCTAAAACGATACTCTTGACTGAATGGAAAACCACCACATAACAAATATAAGCAAACCCTGGACACCTGTATGCCAGAAAACTAGAAAAGGAAATCTACTTTAACTCATCTTCTAGATACCTATAACTCACCCATTAATAAGGGTAAATGTCCACCAAAAGTTAGGGTATAACCTAAAATTTCTTTACTTTCACTTCGAACAAAGGGTAAGGTATCACTCCATTTTGAAAGGGAAAAAAACTACTCTAATCCCTCACCGACCACCTATGGTTTCCTCAAGCAGTAGCGGACAACTGTGGTGCTACAGTTTTGCCTGTTCCATTGGTGGCCATCCCACCACCACGATTCATGCGGCCACCATTACTCCCCATGTTATCAGCTCTTTGATATCCTCCACGGCTAGAGAATCCACCTCGATAGCCAACCCTAAAACCACCATTCTCTGTCCTGACATTGAAATCACCACGCGTGTTGCCTCTGAAGTTTCCATCTTGCCTGAATCCCCTTACAATTGGATAGCGCCCCCTATATCCATTCACTGAAAAAGATAAAAAAAGAAAAAGAAAAAGAAAAAAAGACAGCTATAGTAAAGAAAGCTGGATTAGATATGCCAAATGAACGACTCAATCTTTGAAGCTGTTGTAAAACTTAGAAATGATAAAACCTGACTTGCCTCGAGAACAAGTAGACCTCTTTTCTCGACCAATAGCTCGACGTCCACCAATAGAAAGCGGGGAAGCCTACAAGTCAATTTTTGCCACCAACAATGGTTCAACATTGAAAAGCTGGAAGAAATTAAATCACTGAACAAAGTGGAATGATACAAGCAACAGTGCATTATTAACCTCCAGAAATCAACCATAGAATCTGACGTCCAAAAGGTATTTTAAGGGTGTTAGCTGGTAAACTTATTGTAATGAGACAAGGACATGTTTTTCAATAGATAGAAAATGGATATCCTTGAAGAGTTTATTCCACAAACCAAACAAAATTGGAAGACAACAAACCACAAAATGATTAACGAATTATTCTGTCAGCTCAACCAAACAACTGGCCCCTTGTTTTTAGTGCCTTTACTGTCAAGGTTGCCAGTTTTGGATATTGTTCACACCACTCGGAATTTTCAGAGGGGCAGTAGAGATAGGATAGGTAATTCTTCTTAATTATAAGAGAGAACAAATAAAGTACATAGAAATATCCTCATAAATCAGTGGTTGTCTCCTAGAGAAAGTATGGGCTTAAAGAAGTTTATGCATCCAATACTCACCTTTATACTTAACTGCAATTAATATACATTGCCATGTCAAATATCATTATTGACATGCAGTGTCACTACATAGCAAATAAAGTACTGCCATTAATATACATTGCCATATCAAATAAAGTACATAGGAATATCCTCGTAAATCAATAGTTGTCTCCTAGAGAAGTATAGGCTTAAAGAAGTTATATGCATCCAATACTCACCTTTATACTTACCAGCCATTAATATGCATTGCCATGTCAAATATCATTAGTGCCATGCAGTAAACTACTGTGATTTAATGAAATGCAAATCGCCTTTCATTTGAATTAACTCAAGAGCATAAGACAATCGCACAAAAAGTATTATTGATGTCATAAAAATAGAAATCCACATCACCTTCAATTTGTAAGCAAACAGAGACATTAGGAATATGCATGTTAAGGTCTAAAACAAATTTCAGTACATGAATGCAAATTCTGTAACTGATCACAATTAAATAATAACGCGCTGTCAATCTTCTCATTCTAACGATACAAGCATACAAATGTGACAGAGATCTTTTCATTAAGCACACCTCAATTGCTCTTTGCGCAGCAGTTTCCACCTCGAATTCCACAAAGCCAAAACAGAAACCATCCTGCGGCGTACTTCCCCTATTTAGTACCTATATGACAAACATAACCAAATCGATTGACTAGTACAGTTCACTCGGTACATACTTGGTTGCATCGAACTTGAATCCCACCGCTTTTTATAGCTCCAAACCTTTTGAATTCATCCTCAAGTAGGGCAGGTGTGGCATCAAAAGGCAGACCCTTTACATAAACCGAGTAACCTTCAGCTGCCAAAAAAGGGAAGGAGTGAATAGGCTAGAAAATGAATCGATTGAAAGTGAGTTGTGCAGTGAAAGGACATTAAGGAAGCAGCAACAACAGACAATTGGCTGCATACCTTCTTCCTCTTGATTTTTACCATCCTCTATGGCATCTGGACCAGAAATTGGAGTCTCTGCCACTGAGGCTGATGCCTCAACAAAGTTCACTTGTTGCTCTTGGCTCTTTGGGACAGACAGCTGAGGAGCAGGTGAAGGAGATGACAACTGCACAACACTCTCCTTTAAATCCATGACCTGAAAACACCAAAGTAACTGATGAGTTGACCTCCCAACGCACAAACAGTGAGGCACTACAGTGAAAGACCGGGTATTCACCATCTATAACCAGTCTCCATTTTAGCACTAAATAGTCTTACATAATTTGTACTCGTAAAAAACACACAAATGTGGAAAAATTACACAGGTGGAATGTCCCTTGTTAAATCACATAAGTTTAACTCCAACAGTTAAAAAGACACTACAATCACAGTATGCTGGATCAAGGATGGCTTACAATAGACGCATATGTCTTCTTTGGCACTTCTTCAATTTTAGATTTCAATTCAACTACAAACTGTGAATCATCTGACACTTCGTCAATAACCTCGGGCACTGACACCTCTTCAACAAATGGTATCTCCCCATCGTCCTCGTCAACATTTGATACTCCTCCATCGTCCTCTTCCCCAAATGACACTTCTCCATTGTCAGAGGCCTTGCATGCTTCTTCCCGATTAACTTCAATGGAGACCTTTGTTTCCTCAGGAACATGAATCTCCTGCACAGGCAACAGATCTGCCAACCACAAAAATAAATGGGCTTTCAATCAACCACGTACTTAGGAACATAACTCAGAAAGGAAATTGGAGCTTAACCATTACCCTGCTTTGGAGAAAGTGGAGCCCCCAAGTCAGTAGTGGAATTCTGGTTTTCACTAGAATGACTGATATACCGAAGCAAGTCATTCAAAACAAAGTAGCCTTTTTCCTGTGGCGCGAGGACAAAAGTTTGTGTGAAATTCGTAATGGTCATGTTATCCTTCCTCTCGAAATACCCACTTACAAGGACATGGACTGCCCCATTGTAAGATTCCTGTGCATCCACAAATGTTATCTCTGCTTTGTATTCATCATAGTTAAGTGACAGTATCTTCTCATTGATACCCTGTGAAATCAGATCCAATAAAAGGATGAAACGAGACCTAGAACTGCAAATTCTCAATTTCTTCCCTCAAAATAACCATAAACCATTTGGTTGATTCATGCACTCTTTAAAAATGGAGAATACGGAGGAAAGAAAGAAAAATTACAAAGAGACTTTTCCTTGTGTATGTTTGGCTGTGTTGAGAAATAGAGAGGGCAGCAAAATATTAGAACAAATAGATACAAATCGCAATACAGAAGGGGAAAAAAAAAAGATGCGTGTAAGACGATAGCATTGGCAGCATGCCAGAAACTTTTTCTATGGATATATTCTTTCTACCTGCAGTGTTGTGGTCGTGCTCATAGTGCCATCATCCTCAGGACGACCAAGTTTACTTTCTTCCTGGTAAAATCGATGAACAAGGCCCGGCGAATGCTGTTGAATGTGGTAGTATTGCTGAACAAATGCATTAGCAACCTAAAATCCAAGCAAGAGATTAAATCAAAATCCAAATATGCTCAGAAGGATATACATATCCTGTGGGTGGTTTACTGGAATGAAATGGCACATATGAAAGTGCACCAATCCGAGCAATTTAAGGTAATAAAGCTGGCACAAAAAAGAATTCTACGGGCACAGATGAGTGAACCGATCGGCCACAAATATGTCGGGAAGGACTATGTTGGACCCACATGCAACGGATGGTTCCAAACATATCCATATCCGGATATGAGGATTTTCATCAATGTCCGTAGCATTGTTGGGAGAAGAATGCAATTCTGACAGTGGAATTGCACATTACAAATGGAATCATTCTTCAGCCGTTTAAGTGAACAAAAATTCCATCTCTTTCCATTCCAGCAAACCAAACACTACTGCAACGTAAAAGTAACAGAATAGTACACAAAAGAAGTGAATGAGACACATACAACTTGAGCAGAGACTCGTTTTTCTTGTGCCACCGTCATTACTGATCGATACACAGACAGCAATCAAAACCCTATCAAAGTCGAAATGGCCATCAGTACTAAAGCCACGGGAAAAACCCATTTGAAACCCTAACATTCTAATGCATTGATCCTTCAAAGAAAGAGCAATACACGAACAGAAGATAGAAGGATGGATCGCTATTCGAGTAGAAAGGGACGCGTACCTGAGCTCTGCTTCTCTCTCTCTCTCTCTCTCTCTCTCTCTCTCTCTCTCTCTCTAGGGTTTTGCCGCAGAGGGAGAGGAGCTGAGGTGGTAGGGAATGGAGTAGGAGAGAGAAAAGGGATTCTGAGGTTTATATAGGGAGAGGTTTTAGAGTGAGAGCAGAGTGATACAGCTTCCCCTCGTAATTATTACACCTGAATTTTGTATGGAAGCGATTATTGTGGCTTTCTGTTAGGGTTAATTACGCTTTGCCTCCTTAATGTTTGATTTATTTCACATTGTCCGTAATGTGCTCCTAATTTTTGTACCAACTTGCCAATTAGGGGTGTACACGGTCCGGATCGGATCGGATTAGCATGAATCCAATCCTAATCCGCGAGTCACGGTTTTTAGAAAATACAATCCGTGTCCGGACCAAAAGTCTCACGGTTTGGTTCCAATCCGATCCACGAGTCACGGATCGGTTCCGGTTTTATCCACGGATTACATGTTATATATAAATAAGTAACAAAGTTATATATTTGAAATTTTACCTAATGGTGTAAACACAACTAATTAGAGAAGAGACCTTCGTTTGGATCTCACACTAATGGTGTAAACACAAATACACAACTACTAAGTGAATCTACTATATGTTGTCACAAATCTTGAGTTTATTTACTCCAGATTGGCAATATTAGACTGCTTCCATGGGTCATCAATAAAAATACACATCCAAACACGGTTATCAACCTAGTTTTGAAAGAGATCACAGTTTACCCCAGAAATAGATAATAAGTACATATAGTAAAAGTTAGTGTAAATGTGTAATAGTTTAACCCCTAAGTTTTGAAAGATATCACGGTTTACCCCCTAGTTTGTGTAGTAGAAGTTTGTGTAAAATTATGTGTGCGTGTGTATATATATTTTTAAAATTTATATATAATAAAAATCTCACGGTCCGGATCGGTTAATCCACGGTTTCAAAATCAAAATCCGTGTCCGGACCGCGAGTCACGGTTTACTAATTTTTCAATCCGTGTCCGGACCATTAATCCACGGTTAAAATCCAAAACGCGCGGATCGGTTCAGTCCAGACCGGATTCACGGTTCACCGGTTTTTTTGTGCAGCCTTATTGCCAATGTAGCCCCTAACATTTCAGATGTCTTTGTCAACAGTCACCCAAACGGGACAAACTCAACGGGCGAGTATATTTTTTCATGCGTACTCGTATTCAAAGAAAAATTTGGGTGCAAATAGAGTATTGCTAATGTGGTTTCTGAGCGTGAATTTCGATCCTCAAAAAATGTTTTGGAATGTCAAAAATTTTCTCAATCAAGATATGCGCAGGTAGCTGCCACATGGTACCTAGCTGACACCCAAGTTTTTCTCCCGTATTCATTGCAAAAACATAGGTTGTGTTTGGTTTGGATTTTGAGTTTTGGTTTTTGTAATGATTAGAGGGAAAAATATGGATGATAATTAAAAAATAGGTATTAATGATTGGAGAGAGATAGAGAGAAAAATAAAATAATATTTAAAAATAAGGGTAATAATTGAATAACAATTGAGAAAACCGATTCTTAGGAAACCAAACCAAACAAGGCCATAATTCAATTTGGAAATTTTTTTTTAAATATAAAAAAAATTAATAGCGTTTTCCATTCTTTTAGTTGATCCTACTTACTCCATTTAGAGCAATTACGGGAACACAATTGTAAAACGCAACTCTAGACATAATTACGTCCATAACTATACGATGCATGTTGGTTAAAATATATTCAATGGTTCAAGACAAAATTGTGTCCGATAAGTTTGTTCAAAACGGTTCTATTTAAATGCTCCTGAACTCTCTTTCCAAATTGAAGGACTAATTTAAATTATACTTCATCCGTCCCATTTTAAGCGGTCATTTTACTATTCCAGCTAGATTCAAAAGTTATCTATAATTTTCAATCTACTCTCTCCGTTCATTTTTAAGCGTGTTACTTCGTAAATCTAGCTTATTAAAGAAATATCATCATTACACCTTTCAAATCAACTTTTTAAATGTGGATGCTAAAAAGGGATGGAAGGAGTATAATATAAAAATATATATATACAATATGAATTTTGTCTTATAAAAATCAATGAGTTCTAAAATGTAATCTTTTTAGAAGTATATAATACATTACAGATTCAAAGTCATAGACACACAACAACAACAACAACAACAACAATAACATAACTCATTTTAATCCCAATAATTGGGGACATGAGCGAGGGATGGATAGGAGGCACCCTGTCTTTGTGCAATAAATGCACAAAGTGGGCTGGCGCTACAGAATACTATCAAAACATGTGGATTGGAGCAGGGACCTAACCTTTGACAATAATGCACAAAAGTGATTGTTAAGTAGAATATCATTCAAAGCAAATTGGGCCCATTTATATCGCATTTATTTACGGAATAATCTTGCCAAATAAAAGCCAAAAGGTATGATCGAGAGAGAGGGCGAAACTTCGAGAATCATTTTGATTTGTAATGCTTGGCGTTATCACGCTTCTTTTTATTCAAAGATTTTAAGCATTGCGTTGCACAATATAAAAATAAAAATAAAAAATGAAAGTTGCCACTCAAATGGGATGAAGGGAGTACTTTATTTCATTAAATCACTTTTTATACATATTTACCACTTGGGTAGTTTGGGTTGTGACTCGTGAGTCTGCCTGCAACAAGGTTTCCTCCAAAGTCCCTATCTTGTCAAATATCCAAAATCTTCGTTCTCTTTTGAACAATCAACATAGTTTTAATTGACTACAGTGGTCCATGAGCTATTATTTTTTGGTAAATTAGTTACCCCAATTTTTTTTCAATGGACAACTAGGTGTTGAAATTTTCATTCATCCACAAAATACTGGAGTCCTATTTAAATATTCACATGTTTTACTTGTATTGCTTCATATAATTCCTTTTGATTAAGCTAAAATTAGTCAGCTAATTAAAAGGGTCAATTATAAATTACCCCCTTAAATAAACTATCAGTTAGGGGGTATTCTATTAACAAAAAATATTTTTTTTAAAAAAACCGAGATGGATCATTCTCTTATAATACATCACATAAAAAACCGTGAAAAACCAGTTTATTCAAAAAACAAGTACGGTGGTTTTTTGTTAATGGGATACCCCCTCGTGTTCCACTAAGAGAGTTTTGTTTTAAAATTGTCTTGGTTTTTTTGTTGATACCTTTTTATGTGATGTATTATGACAGAATGATTTGTCTCGGTTTTTGGAAAACACTAATTTTTTTTCAAAAACTAGTTAGTGGAACACCCCCCTCCATTAAGGGAGTTTTGTTTTAAAACTGTCTTGATTTTTGTGTTCACACTTTTTTATATAATGTATTGTGAGATGATGACCTATCTTGATTTTTGAGAAAAACTAGTTTAGTAGAATACCCTCTAAGAGTGTGTTTCACTAACAAAAAAAATTATTATTTTTAAAAATCAAGACATTTCATTATCTCACAACACATCACATAAAAAACTGTGAAAAGTCAATTTATTTAAAAAACTAACTTAGTGGAATACCCCTAATTCACTTTACTCCATTCATCTAAAAAACTGTCCACCTTGCCCTCTTTCTGTATTATTTAGTATCACTTAGCCCCGTTCTTCCTCTTTCGTTTATATTTGAGTTACACTCTGATACGAAAAATGCATATTTGACCCCCTCTCTTTCATGGCTGTTAGTTTAAATCGTTTTAATGCCTCATATATTAAAATGTTAGATCATACAAATTAGTGTTGGAATGGGCCTTGCAGAGTAATAAATGATGGAGAGAAGTATGTTCCTTGAAAATGATATAAAAAGAAATATATAGCAGTATCTCATTCAAAAAGAGATATTTTGATAATAAATTACTCACACGGGCATGTAGTATATTGGAGTCTAATGCTCAAACCTAGCGGACCAGTGGCACAAGGGGCTAAGTGATACTAAATGATAGTAGATTAATGAGACAAGATGTATGGTTTATAAGATGAAGCCGGTAAAGTGAAAATTCTGAAAGTTTTAAGGGGTAATTCGTGATTAACCATTATTAAAATGATGTAGTTTCATAATTAAATTATTAAGAAAGTCAGAATCGTCCTTAACATTTAGTGACACATACATGAAAAGTCCTTATATCAAATAGAATGGAGATCTCCATTTCAACAATGCCCTTTTGGTTTTAAGGCTTGTTATTTTGAGATATTGCATTCAAAGAGGAAACCAAACAAGACTAATAAACTAAACCCAAAGCTAATTTTTTGGATCAGTTAAAAAAAAAGAAGCTAATTTTGGATAACTGAGAAGATACAATCGGCAAAATGTTCAATACTAACAACAATACTCGCTTTGTTTGGATGGCTTCTCAATCATATTTCAAAAAAGTTTTGTGGGGTATACTGGCCCCTCACTCCAAAATTTGTCAGCCATATTTCGAAATGCTCACAGACCCAGGCCCCACTGGCCCCTCACCCTAGAACTTGTCCCCCCCCTCGCTCAAAACGTGATTGGCTATTTTGTTTGGGGCTCACTGCGCCAAAGTGTCCAGAGTGGTAGGTCTCCATGTTTGACCAATTTCAATGTCAGCCAATGGGTAAAGGTCGACTCCACAACTTTTTTGAAATATGGCTGAGAAGCCATCCGAACAAAAGCCACTATTACTTAAAATATCATCTTGACATAGGAGTATTAATTCCAAGTTCAAATTTTATTCAAACAAACAAGAGTACATGACAATGGGGCGTACCGCTGGAAAACAAGAAGCAAAGTAAGCAAACAACAGGGCTAACACATACATCCAAAAGACTCACCACAAGACACCCTAGACATAAAAAAACACATTACAAGAAATGTTCCAATAACGTAGGATCTTATATTACAAAATTTAAGAACGTGCATGACCCTCGAGCATAGTGATCAGATGAAATGGGAATGTAACAAATGCGGTGATCGGATGGAGAGAACTAGGGGTTGCCAGCAGGCGGCTCCGCTCCAACTGGTGCAGAATTGTGTCTTTGGAAAATGCATAAGATGTCCAACGCCACCACTAGAGCACACAAAGTACTAGCACACGCGACGTAGACAATCCATCCAAGCCCATCTGGGATGAAGACGGATGCAATACAGGCCACACAAAAGATCCCTGAAGCAAGAACGAGACTGCTGAGGATTCGATAGTAGTAGAGAAAAAGCCCCACGGTAAATTGTTGCTGCTGTGCTTTCAATCTGATTGTTCTAATCCGTGCTGCTGCGAAGCCATAGATGCATAGTGCTATGATTGAAATGGCAATTTTGTTGGCCTTCCCAATATTCAAAGTACCCACATAGAAAAAGATTGATTAGAATGGACCAGACTTTGATATTTAGAAAACTACCCAAGTAGTAATCATTGACACAAGTATGGATATAAATATCATTGTGCATGAAACTAGGTGCAGGTGACTTTGGACCTAGGATTAAGGTGTTTTTCAGCGTCTGGCGGATTAGGCATGTGGTCAGCGTACGGGGTTCCATGGGGAGTTTCTCTGGGCATTCTTGTTTGCCAATGTTCTACTAGAGGATCATCTCCTTTGCCCTGAGTTCCTCTGTTGTTTTTGTTTCCATTGTTGAGGGCCAAACCTTTTGCCAACAGAGAAGCTTATATACGTTCTGTTGTGAGTTACTAATTCTGGAGGCAGTTTGTTGTTGGGGCGGCGAGGCCGATGAACGGGGTTGTCTTGAAGTTGTGATTCACATGCTGGAGGTATATATTTATCTCCTCAATCATACTACAATTTGATCGATAATTTTACATACCTTTAGGGGCGCATCTCTAGTGTACTAGCTAAAAAAAATCTCAAAGTGTCCTACTTAGCTAGCTAACTAAGAAAAACTCAAAAAATGCTCTTTAGTGCACAAAAATTGACTCATTAAAATCTTAGGTGTCACCCCTTACTTTCTAAAGTATCCCAAGTCACTACCTAAATTTGGAGAAAGATTTAAGGAGAGACAGAGAGAGAAGGGACAATTAAAGACTTGAGAGAGAGAGAGAGAGAGAGTAAAAGATAATGAACATATGTAGGTAGCCTATTAAAGTGCATTATTCCTTAGTTAGCTAACTAAGCTCTTAGCACATAAAATAGAACCTCACATGTGCTTAGGTGTGCATTTTAACAAACACTTTTTAGGTAGTGCACTAAAGATACTCTTACTCATTTAAGGCATTAGTCAATTATTATTATGACAGGATTTTGTGATTGCTCTTTATCTTGCCCGTGCTCACGTTCTCGTTGCCATTTCTTTTCTTCGGGATCGCTAGTACAACGGAACATGAGCACAGGCTAACCCATATTCTGGATACTTGCTAGCTTACTACTAATACTTTCCATGTGGGTTGTGCATGGTTGTGTTCCTTATCTCACCCCTGCCGCCCTGCGGGTTGTGCAAGGGAGTATACACTTTTATTTTCTTATATTTCAATTCTTAGGGTATGCCTCTGGTAAACTTGTATATTCGGTAAACTTTTTTTATATTTTAAGCTAATTTATCCAAAAAAAAAAACTAGGTGTTGGCCCGGCCCTAGCAAGCTTTTGAATTTTTGGGTCAAAAGGTTTGCTCTATGATGAATAGTGAAAAGTATTAGGGTTTTCCAAAAACATAAAGAGATGTTTTTCTTGGTCTAATGGTAAGCTAATGAATGTAGTTCACTCATTCTGCCTGAATTCGAATCATGTTTTTTTTTTTTGTGTCAAAAATAGATTCCATTTTTATGAATTTTAGTGCTATATTGAACTTGTATAAAAGACAACCCAAGAGACTAAACTGCTGGAACCAAAGTATTTTCATGGTTCAATATCAACTGAAACAATTATATATAGGTGGTTCCACACACACCACATTTGACACGGCTTTTGACGCAAAACTAATCGGAGCCTCATGCTAATGATCGGGGCTCTTCAATTTGTTTAAAATATGTTTTTAAGAGTGCCTGTGAAAAATCAATTCATTCGGCTGTCGGTAAAGGTTTTATCGATTCATTTTCTATCTTGTTAAACTTATGAACAAATAAAGACAAAAAGAAAAGTGTTTGGAGATAAAGAGGGGGCGTGAAATTCATTTCCCTTTTAAATTGGTTCCTAATGGATTAGTGATAGGGCCGTTCAAAAAAATTGGATTAGTGATAGGAGTACTATTTATTTTGATATCATAATTTAAACTATAGTTTTAAATAGCAGTATCGGTATCGAGACGTATCGGTGATACGTCGTGGGAATCAAGTGTAGTAGTAGTGAATTTTTAAACTTTTTTGGCGTATCGGCCGAGCCGATACGATACAGTACGTATCGGAGCCTCCAAATCCTGAGACGAATCGACCGATACGTACCGTATCGGCCGATATTCAAAACTATGATTGAAACGCAACCCTTTAACCCTTGCGTCGATCAAACACGTCATTTAGTCAATTGTCTCAAAGACATACCGAAATAAAGTACTGAAAAAAGATAAGCCCCATTTCACTGAACTTATTTATCAGATTACTGTGTTCACTTCACATTTTAAAAAAAAAATTCAAAAAGATTATTTCCCCATCTCTCATCTACAATCATTAATTACATTTCTCTCTCTACTCATACCTCTTTCTCCAATCATTAATTCTCATTTATCTCTCTATTTCTCTCAAATTATTATACCTCTCTCCAACTATTACTTTTTCCAAAAACTCATCCAAGGGTTGGTTTGGGTGAATTGAAAAAACTAGATTTTTGGTTTTGTCCTTATTCAAATTTTTTTTGCATTTGTTGGTTTTCGGTCGATTTTTTGTGGTTTCTTGGCTTGTCTCAACGAGAGGAATCTAAAAAGTATAAAATTATTAGCCAAACTTAAAAGTATAAAATTTTATTCACAAAATTTTAAGTTTGGCTAATAATTTTATACTTTTTAGATTCCTCTCGTTGAGACAAGCCAAGAAACCACAAAAAATCGACCGAAAACCAACAAATGCAAAAAAATTTGAATAAAGACAAAACCAAAAAAACCAAAAAACTAGTTTTTTCAATTCACCCAAAACACTATCTTAAAAATATTTCTCAAAATATTTTTCTCAAAACTCTTAACCAAACAGAGTGATTAATTTTTATTAGTCTTGCGCCAATTTTTTTAGATAATTCATTCTTCTCTTTAGAAAAGTTAAAATAATGACCAGATTTTGGGTTCATATTTTTACTTATTTTTATCTCTAGCGGTATTTTTTAAGTTTGGGTTCATATGTCTATAGAAATTATTTATGATTTTAGAAATGTAAATTGATTTGTTATTTTTTGATATTTGTAAGATAATTAAGTAATGATGATATAACCCCAAATGGCCATCCACTCCACACAAATGTGTGAAAAAAGAGTGAGAAGAATTAGAGAGATTAGTCTAGTTCATCGAAACACTCTCTATTTACAAAAAAAAAAAATAATAAATAAATAAAAAATAATAATAATAATATAAAAAAAAAGATAATTGATGTTATAAATTATGACACCGCTTGCTATAATTTCTAGAGTCACCATTGTTTGAAATAAGGATATATATGTATTTTGTTTAATTAAAAACCAAAAAATGATATGTGCAAGGAAGATTTGTAGGGAATCATGCAAGGAAGACTCCTATGGGACCCAGTATGGATCCCAATTCCCGAACGGTTGATCTGAGCCGCTTAAAAAATTTAGAAAAACACATTTCGAGCGGGCTTGAGATAAACCAGCTTCATCCGATATGTGTGGATGTTTTATTCAAACTTTCATTTTTGAAAGGGCTTGGATGAAAAAAGAAAAAAAGAAAATTTGGATCGAGCATCTACATATATCGAGTGGAGTTGGTTTTTAGTGGGCTCACTCAAAATGTGTTTCTAAAATTCTTGAGTGGCTTGGATTAGCCGTTTGAGATCCGTACTAGGCCCCACAGGGCCTTCCCTGCAAATCTTTTCCCTCCATATAGCATTATTGATTAAAAACTTATCGGGCGCATAGTTTATTTAATTTTGTTAGGCTATATGATCTACTCACTCACAAATTTTAGGGGGTTTTTGGGAGCCTACTTTATAACTTTTCATTTTTAATTTTTTGGCTTTTTAGATTATAGTCAGAATGTGTTTTGAATTTGGAATGAGTGTTTAAGAGAAATATGCAAAATGCATTTTTCAAAAGTTGTAGTGTTTGGGAGACAATGATGAAAATGAGTTATGAGTTGATTGTTTACGATTTTGCCCTTATTTATTAACTATTACTATCATTTTTAGGAAGTTTTTTTGTTGTTAAGTAATAAATATTTGTGTAAACACACCGTCCAATTTGGAAGTCCTCCTTTTTTTTGCGGGTAACCCGCACAGGATTATTTTCACACATGCCTTGTTTATATCGATCATCTTCTCTTTAGACCAAAAATTGGTCTGGCTTCTCCAAACAAAAAAATAGATCTATGCATCTCAGTCCAAGAAAATTTCTCTCTCTCTCTCTCTCTCTCTCTCTCTCTCTCTCTCTCTCTCTCTCTCTCTCTCTCCTCACGATCTGAATCTCTCTCTCTCTCTCTCTCTCTCTCTCTCTCTCTCTCTTTGATTACAACTCTCTAGGCGAGGAAAGGGAACAAGCTATGGCCGGAGGTTGATTTTCCAAACGATTTCCAAAGCAAGGATGACCAGTGTGGAGAAATGCAGGGGTCTTGCCTTTCCTCCTCTCTCTCCTATTGTTCGGAGTGTGTGGTGGAAGAAAATGGGATCCCAGAGAAAAGGGGTAGGAATGGGAAAATGAAAAGGAGAAAATAAGAATGAGAAAAGGAGGTGAGGACCAGTTTTTGGCTTTTGGACTGGAAAGTGAAAAACAAAGAATATGTTTTGTGAGAAATAGTTTTGAACCCAGGCCAAACAACCTGAAGGTAAAAACGAGAATGTAAAAACGAGAAAAATCGGCGCCCAAACACTCTCTTAGTAAATTTTCACTTACTCTTTTTGTATGGTAAATTTTAGAAAACCTTCTGAAAAGCAAGTGCAGCCGTCCATATATATTAGACTGAGATTCGCATAGACTGAGATTCGCAACACTTAATCTTTGTCTATGTCAGAATGTCAACAAGAAGCACAAGACCATGGAGATCGCAGCAAAAATACTTGCTTATTTTTCTACTTCAACTGTTAGTATCATTGAATTGCAATCTAATAAAAAAAATCTGCGTTTTGCTGCTGGAATCATTGAATTACTCCTATAAGATATGATTAGGCTGCATAACACGCGGAAATAAATATTTTACATTCGAAACAAATTAATTGGAGTTGAACTGACCATTCTTAACACAAATCAATAAAAGACGGAACTTAGGAGGTGCTACAGGAGGCCAAGGCCGCCCCCCTTTCAAAATCCCAACAATTTTTTTTTTTTTTCCTAATATTTGCTTAAGTGGCCCTCTCCCCAGTAAAAAATAAAGGCTACTGAAATATAGGACATATAAGTTAACCCACGGTTTGTACATTCTATTTTTGCTATGATTTATCTTTCTATTTGCCAATCAAAATAGAGACTTAGACTTGTGTTTTGTTATGGGTATTATTTGGACATTTCAAAATATAGATAATTGAACTTTGAAATTATAAAGGGTTTTGTTAAAACAAAACCCAATTATAAAATCTCGTTGTTCATTCGGCCCCCTCATAGATGAAATCTTAGCTCTGTTCCTAAAATCAATTACTCCCTCCATCCCAATTTATTGGCCCCTTTTGGGGAAACGGGTTTTTAAGGAGTATGAAAATTTTGTAGGTCCCCAATTGCCAATTGGTTTTAGAGATTACTCCACCTATTGCTAATTGGTTAATATAAGCCATCAAAGCTTGGTTAATATAATATAGAGATTACTCCACCTATTGCCAATTGGTTTTAGATTGGAACCCTCCAAGAAATCTAACAGTTTTTTTCCTGAACCACATGGAAAGAGCTCTTGTAATTACATGCTTATTGTGAAAATCAACAAAAACAATTTCATATGGATTAGAGGCACTTAAATAATCATCCTTTTATTCTCTTGAAATTAGAAAATCATCCTGACCTTTTTAGGGAGTTATGTTTTCATCCTGAGATTCAAATAAACCCTAAATTGCCCTTTATATATATAATATTAGGGGATTGAGAACTAAAATCAAAGTTGCATATAGGTAATAAAAAAATGGACTAATTTCAATATTTGGAGGTCCTACCTTGCAATTAAGGGATTGGGGGATAAAACCCAATCCCTAATATTACGTTTTATTAGTTTTTGTTCAACCTTTATAACCTAAACTTTGTAAAGCCATAAAACTCCCCAAATTAACGTTCATCCTCCCAACTTGCTGCCCCCAAATCACCTCCTCGCCGTCCTAAATTTTGATTTATGGACGAAATCTGCACACCGGCAGTCCCAAATCAACGTCCTAACCTTCACTCCTCGCTTCCCAAGTCGCCGCGACAATCATCCCTCTTGACTAAATCAATGTCGTCTCTCGCCGTACCGGTCTGATATTTCGATTTATGGACGAAATCTTGCATTTACTTTGAGTTCTAATGCATTTGGAGACTAAATGGCTTCATCAGTCATCATAAGGGTGTTTCTTTTATTCCTATTGGTTTTCATCAAAAACTTGTAAGCAGTGAATCGAAAACCATTACATGTGAAGGTCTAAACATTGATCGTTCCACCCGGTAAGCAATCCTGAAACTTGTTAAATTTTGTTTTTAGTTATCAGTGTGGAGATCTACAATCTAATCCTAATCTTGTTTGTGGAATGCAGACCACTAGATAATATCGAAAAAAATCTTCACCGGGAACGGGCTACTGTAAAATGAGAGAACACAACTCCTGGGTTTAACATATTTTTACCATAATCAGTATGGTGTAGGCATGTATTTACCATGATAAAAAATGTCAAATCATTAAGTGTTTTTTTACCATAAAACTGGAATTTGTTTTGATATTTTTACCAAGATTTTCTATCATTTTTTTAAAATTTTTACCATGAAATGTTGATTATGTTAGTTGATATGTTTTACCATGATTCAAGTTCTTAATTTAACAATTATTACCATGTTTATAAGTGATTAATTATTATTTTTTACCATAAAAACCATGATATGTGATTTTTTTTTTACCATGATTCGTGTTCTAAAAAAATGTTATATTTACCTTATTTTTTGACTAGTTATAAGTTTACCACATTACTCGGTCATTGGTTACATTTGCCATTTTTACCATGTTTATTCAAAATTTCTCCATCTTTATTGTGGTGGTATTTATTTTTACCATAAACTTGTTGTTTGGCTCATGTATGCCATTTTTACCATATTTGTTAGAGCGAATTTATTTATTTTTTGCTTGATTATCTATAATTTCACCACACATTAGTAACAAATTTTTGAATTTGAAATTTCTTTTGTTATCTCTCTAATGGATGTGATTGAATATCATTAAATTAAAAAATGGTTAAATCTCACTAAATTAGGAAGTTATTGAATCCCACAAAATTAGGAACTTATTGAATCCCACAAAATTAGGAAAAAATATAATCCTGTATATGTTGATATCATTGTTAAAGGGTAGAAAAGGTATTTCACAATGAAAAATGATGAAAACATAACTCCGTAAAACAAGGGGGATGAAAATCTAAATAGTGTCCAAAAAACGGATGATTATTTAATTACCTCTATGAATTATGTTATATATTTTTAGCTTATCACGAGGTGAAAATTTTGGCCTATGTAGTACTCCCTCCGTCCCTTTTTAAATGTGTTACTTGGGATTCTGTGCCATTTTCAACGGTTTATAACTTTTAATGTGAACCTCAAAACATATGCACTATGGATCTTGTTTGATAGATCTTAATTATTTCTATTATACAAAATTTTCAAAATCATAAAAGCTATTATAAATTAAAAGTTATAAGCCGTTGAAAATGGCACAGAATCCCAAGTAACACATTTAAAAAGGGACGGAGGGAGTATTTTTTTTGGTAAAGAGAAAATTTTCATTAAGAAATCACAGCCAAATACATATAAAAAGTGCCTGCAAGCTGAAACAACCAACACATACAATTAGAACCATAGAGCTAATTGGCATGTGTAGCTTCTTGGAAATAGACTATAGTCGAGTATTACCTATTACTACTGATGTTGTCTTCGGGTTTGTAACTGAAATTTGGGAATTTATTTCATTCCCTTCTTTCTTTTGGAAATAAAGTAATACTTTCAAAAGTGAAAAAGCTTAAAAATATTTTTAAAAATAGTATATTTTTTTTCCAAATTAGGCACATCACCAATACGATCATATGCTCTCTTTTTTTTTGTTCTTTTTTTTTTCTGTATAAATTATGCTCAATTATTTTTCTTTTTGTACCGATCTTATGCTCTCTCTCTCTCTCTCTCTCTCTCTCTCTCTCTTGTACTCCCTCTGTTTCATATTGTTTGCCCCTATGGGAGTACATGCATTTTGCACACAAAAAATAACATGTTTATGAGAACTTTTTTCGAAAAAGAATTACACCAATTTTTCCTTCTCAAAGAGATCTTTAAATTTGTGTAAAGTTTGTTGAATTTTTTTTTTATACTTGTACATTATTTTTTCCTTGCAAAATGCACGGACTCCCATTGGGGCAAATAATATGAAACAGAGGGAGTATAAATTATGCTCACTTCCTAGTTTGGGTAAATTGAAAAAATTGGTTTTTTGGGTTGTCTTTATTCAAAAAAAAATTGCATTTGTTAGTTTTTGGTCGATTTTTTGTGGTTTGTTGGCTTTTCTCGACGAGAGGAATCTAAAAAGTATAAAATTATTAGCCAAACTTAAAATTTTGTGAATAAAGACGAAAAGTAAACCAAAAAACTGATTTTTTGAATGTCACCTTCGTCTTTATTCACAAAACTTTAAGTTTGCTAATAATTTTATGTTTTTTAGATTCTTCTCGTCGAGGCAAACCAAGAAACTACAAAAATCGACCGAAAACTAACAAATGCAATTTTTTTTGAATAAAGACAAAATCAAATAATCAATTTTTTCAATTTACCCAAACCAGGGTAATTCAATTTTTTTCTGAGTCACATGCTTTTACTTAGGCTCTGTTTGTTTGGACGTAAAACATTTTTTGGTAAATATTTTACCCATTTTCTAGTGTTTGGTTGCAAAAAGATGAAAGTAAAATATTTTTCAAAGTAAAACATTTTACCCCAATGGGATGAAAATGTTTTACTTTGATTTCGCCCATAAGTCGTTTTTGCCTTTTTTAACAGTCCCCTCCCCGACATTTCGAAGAACACAGTATCCCACCAGTCCACCACCCCTCTCCCTAGTTATATCAGATTCTCCTAAATCATATCAGATCCACTACGATTCTCTCCGGGCACTTCTCCGGCGACCGATCACCGACATTCTTTGCGGCGATTACCTCCGTCAAAAGGTTCTGTTCTCAAAATCCTCATTCTGGTATCCGACAAATGCAATTGAAGATCTGGATTTCGAAGTCGGGGCATTAGTTAGTGTTGTTGCCAATTCGAATGAGGGACGACGAATTGTCTCATTTAGGATCTGAAGCTTGCGTTTGATTTGCTAATTTTGCAATCAAACCCTTGCGTAGTGGAGGGGCTGGTGGCCGGAGTGAGGCTTTTGCTAATGGAGATACTTCTCCGGTTATCAGTTCATTTTTCAGTCAATTTTTGTTTTTGTAATTAACTGGGATGCAGAAGCATCAATTGAGTATTTGAATTATTTTGATGTTCATAGGTGTGATTTGGACATTTCATAATCGGTAAATCTAAAGGGACCGACGAGATTGTACCGATGAGGTACCGACGGCGTCGCCGGCGCCGGTGTGGATCTCAAACGGCCGATCCGAGCCATTGATCGTTCTCAGAATCAAATTCCGTGAAATGGGGTGATTTTAGATCGAGCTCATACGGCCGTCCGATTGCCTCGATTCCCGCCTTGCGGAAATGGGGTGATTTTAGATCGAGCTCATACAGCCGTCCGATTGCCTCGATTCCCGCGTTGTCCCACTCGGAATTTGATTCTGAGAACGATCAACGGCTCGGATCGGCCGTTTGAGATCCACACCGGCGCCGGCGACGCCGTCGGTACCTCATCAGTACAATCTTGTCGGTACCAATAGAAGGGTTCTTTCATAATGGATTTGGGGAGAATTTCACTTGTTTCATATAGATATCTCATCTTTATGTTTTGTTCAGTGTTCAGTACCCAGTGGCCACCATAGCCCAATTTCTTCGGTTTTATTGTAATTTGGTTTGTGGATTAATTGGTTCTATTTCTTGCTTTTCTTCAGTAATCGTGCTCTAATTTCTATCTTGTTGCAAATGGCTGATGACCGAAAATAATTCAAATATTTTTGTTATGTAACAACCAAACACCGGAAAATAAAAGTTAAAAAGTTTGTTTTCAACAAAAACATTTTACAAGAAAAATATTACATTTTAAAACATTTTACATCGAAACAAACAGAGCCTTAATGTCACTGGCGATAGTAAATATTTGTTCAACTAATGTAATTCATTGGATTGTCACAACTATTTACCTTCCACACAAAGCACAAGTTTACGTTAGTACATTACAGGAACAATAAAGAAAAACGCAAAGCTCTTCCGTCCATTTTTCCTCAGAAGAGCTCATGCAATTGACGACCATACAAAAAAATTTCTACCAATAATTCACAACTACTTTGAGACCTCGATCGGCACCTCACCCATGTCCAATTTTGGCAGGAATAGCGGTACAGAACATAATCAACAAAAGGGATACCAAAACCTTAAGGGTTTAGCTTAGGGTAATGTTATTGGCACTCACCAAAGTGTTAATGTCACTCAAAAGGGGGAGCGCCAATATCAATCCCCATATGGACTGATATTGGCACTCTCGTTTTTGGAGTGTTATTAACACTTGGGGGAGTGCCAATATCAATTCCCTTAGCTTCTCATCCAAAGGCAGAAGGAACCACCGTAATATGCTTCAGGGGATGCGTAATATCCTTGCCACCGGCATGCTCCACAAACTCAGCTGGGGAGAATGAGCTTCCATGGCAGACGCAAACAATGCTCACCTCCGTTTTGGTGTATCTGTACAAGAACCCAGTAATCGTTTTCCCATTTGGGCCGTTTCCTGTTGTTGAAACACAGGGCATTTGTGAAAGGGAAGGGGTCCTATCACTTGCTTCCTTCAATGGACCATGGTTAGAGGATTCAATGGGCTTATTATCTGGATCTGGTTGGCTTTCTGAGTCGGGTTGTTTAGTTGGGCTGGATTGGATGATATAATGCATAACTGCCGTGTCAGTGGTGTTTGCTGTTTTAGCATTGGCCTGGGTGGACTGATCCGTTTGGTTGGAAGAAATACCGTGCTCACTTGTATATTTGATCTGGGATTGTTCTGCTTTGTGCCGACTTGAATGGCTTCGAGTATCACTGCTGCAGCTGCCACCTACGAAGATAAAAAAGAAAAAGAAAAAAAGGAGGCGAATTTAGTATAGGGCAGATCAAGGAAGACACATGAGCAGCAAAGGAAGTCCAGATTCGATATAACTGATCGAATGACGGGTAAACATACTTAACAACTTCAATTGTTGTCTTCGAAAAATGAACGACATTCCCTCAATTATTGGTGGTGACGGTTTGTGGCATATGTCACATATACATAATTATTGAAGCATTTCTGCAAAACTTTAGTTCGAAAATCTAAAGCTGGAATCCTTCTTTACAAACAAAATACTAGTATCATACAAAACTATTGTCCGGAATTTTATTGAAAAAAGGGGGCTAAGAACTCAACCAAAACAATCAATTGTTAGAATACGGGGCCCTAATTTCTTATCGGGTGAAGTCTCGAGGTGTTTGCAGCAGAATGCTGGGACTAACGTGAAGTGTGAAGCATTTTGAGTGGCACCAATTGAACTATCCTTATAATGGGAATGGTCAGGGCTAAAAACAAGAAGACAACACTACAACATGCTCAACAAATTAGTACAAGTCGAATTTGAATTTTGAAAGACCTGATGAGTGAGGATCAAAAGGGATTTTCAGATCTAGTAAAAGCAGGGATTCATCTACCAATAAAACTTAATCGAGAAACTATCGGTGCTGTTCAATTAACTCACTTAGGTTTTGACTTGTGAACAAATGCTGCCCCATCAATCCTTTTGAAGGATCCTAGTGGATCGGGGCGGTGGTTGCGGATTTTTTTTTGTTTTTGCATTCTTATAGAAAAATGTATCAGAAATTTCACCGGTACATCGTATTATTTCTACAAAAGATTAATTATTGCTTTTGGGGCACCACTATATGGTGTTATAACATTGTTTTGCATATTGATGCGGGACTTGAGACTAAATATATGAATTTTATCTAACTATGAGATGATGAATGCCGGAACAAAAAAAACATAGAGAAGGATTTTAGAGCACCACACAGAGATACCTCAGAACCATCGAATAACTAATTATATTACTGCAAACAAATTTCAATTCATTGAATTTTTGCCTCGAAACTATTAGGTTTTTATGGATTTATAATCACTATATTATCATAAAATGTAAGTCTTTTTTTCCTTGCGATATACATCAACAAGGGTTAGTGAAAAAATTAGTGTGTTAACAACTAAAGAGAGTTGGAAATCTGTCAACTAACTCAAATCACATATCTCTCCTTGGAATTCAAAGGGTACAACCAAATAGGCTAAGGCACATTTTTACACTACAAAGTACTGACGTTTATGGTCTAATCGTGCCCTTAATCGTGCCCTCACTCGTGTGATTTTCTGGCTACGCCCCTGCTCATCCGGAGGTTTACAGTCCAATTAGTGGCACTCCTATGGGTTGGTTCATTAGTCATTAAATAAAAAAAAATGATGGTTGAAACTTGAGAATGTTAAACAACATCAAACTCCAATTCTTATATTCCAACCATGATGGTCCTCTCCATCAACTAGCTTATTCTTTTACTTACCGACCATGATCAGGCTACTGGTTTCGATTGCACATTCATTAAAGAAGCAAGAAAAAACCTACGTAATGGAAGGATTCAAGATTAAGGGTGTGTTTGGCCCAACTTATTTCCCCTACGTAATGAAAGACTGCATTAGCAAAGTAAGAAACATCAAACTTGAAGCAAGAAAACAAATACAAAGACAAAACACAATTTCGTATACCTTGCTGTGAACTGCTCTGATTCTCCGAAACCACAGGCGAAACGCAAACCGGAGACGCATTCGAAACAGCATTTCGATTTCCACCATTACGCTCAAAATCCGAACCACCAATCACCAAATTACCAGAACTCAAACTCCCCTGACACGGCCAAAGACTTGCACAACCGAATGGCCGTATAATATTCCCCTCATTCTTCTTCTCCTTCCCACATTTGCTCTCTGCTGGAACCAAACACGGCACAACATTAATACAAGGGTACACAAACCCGTTCGCCAATGGCACAAACTGCAACGGCGGGTAGGGTACCGAGCCCTGACTCAGATTTTGGCCTCCGTCGAAGCTGTTTTCGCCTCTCTCTTCAGTAATCTCTCTCTTCTTACCTTCTCGTCCTTCGATTTTGGCCACATTCTCTCTCATCTCTCTGTCTCTAGCCCTAAGCTGAACCCGTTGCGCTTCAAGCCCTACATTGTCGTCGGAAAAATCACTCCCGAATACCAAACCACGTTTCCTCAGCTTCTCCTCTCTCTTCCTTCGCGCCTCTTGTCTTCTCAACGCGTGAACCTCGCGTTTCCTCTGTGAATCTTCAACATGCTCTGAGACATTTTGATTTTCCTGGCTCAGATCTACGTCGGCATTCGCTGTTTTGTGCATCTCTAGCTCAAATTTGGGGGATTTTTTGAAATTTCTGCCAATTGACAAACCCAAACTCAGCTCAATCTCTTCATCTTCTTCCTCCTCTAAACCAACACTCGAAGCATCCATTGTCGAACAATCGTTCTTCGCCATTCAAGCTGTTAATGGCATCGGTAATTCGCAAAAAGCCTTGGGATTAGTTTTACAGAGTTTGCTTTCTTTCTTTCTTCTTCTCCCTCCTTCCTTCTGTCTGGTTTTGAATTGATTGGCGTTTAGAGAGAGAGAGAGAGATACGGGGAAGAGAGAGAGGAGAAATGACACGTGGAGGGAGGGAGGGAGGAGGAAAGGACGGTGGGGATGACACGTAGGAAAACTAGGTTAATTTGGGAAGGAATCTCTACCGTCCGAGTTTGGACTATATAGGGTAAATCTTGTCATTGCAGCAGCTGAAAGAGGTAATTTATTTTTGAATTTCCATTGCACCAAAAATAAATAAATAAATAAATTTCTTTAGGGATGTGGGTTTGCACCTCCGACGAGTAATTCTTTATGCACTGACCCAAATGCACCGATGGCGTTGCCGACGTCATTGTGGGTCTCAAACGATCGATCCGAGCCGTTCATCGTTCTTAGAATCCATTTGTAAGTGGGTCTACGCAAGAATCGAGGCAATTGGACGGCTGTATGAGCTCGATCCAAAATCACCCCATTTCATCCAAATTTTTTTGGATGAAATGGGGTGATTTTGGATCGAGCTCATGCAACCGTCCGATTGTCTCGATTCCCATTTAGATCCACTCGGAATTTAATTTTGAGAAGGATGAATGGCTCGGATCGACTGGATGGGACCCACGATAGTGTCAGCGAGGCCGTTGGTATGTCGTCTATACATGTGCATCTGTGCACGTAGCAGCGTTCCACCACCAACTGTTGTGGGCTTCACCGAATGTACATTACAATAATCTGAATCGTTCACCTTGTAGGACTTGCAAAGTAATGTATTCAAGCAAAAAATCAGATTGATCAAACATCAAGATAAAAACTATTGACAAAATCCAGACCATCCATTTTTTAAACCAAAATTTAATTTTTTACATAGTTATCGATGTCTGATCAAGCTGAGTTTTGTGTGTACATACATTATATATTTTGCCTGATAAAATGAAAGATTCAGATTATTGCAATAGCCACAGGCCATATCCATAAGGAAGATTATCTCAAAAAAATAAAGTGGTATTTTTAATGGATCAGATTTATGGACTTATTTTTACAAATATAAAACAGAATTAACAAAGATAAGTGATTAATTATCAAAATATAGTTGAGATTCAATTACTTTCTGCACCCAAAACTTGGAAAGGCAGATGGAGGCTGGTAAGAAACGAGTCAAACCGTTTGAGTTCAAGCTATATTTGTTCGTTAAAATCTAGGGTTGGTTTGGGTGAATTGAAAAAACTAGTTTTTTTTTTTGTTTTATCCTTATTCAATTTGTTTTTTTATTTGTTGGTTTTTTGTCGATTTTTTGTGATTTCTTGGCTTATCTCGACGAGAGGAATCTAAAAAGTATAAAATTATTAGCCAAACTTAAAATTTTGTGAATAAAGACGAAAAATAATCCAAAAAACCGGTTTGATTGGTCTATTTGCCGCTCCACGTGGGGAAGGCAAACCAATTGGGAAAACGCCAAACTTAAAGGGTAAAAGCTACTGTAGATGATATTGTCTGCACGCTATTCACTTTGGGTTAGCTAAAGGGATAATTTGGTAAGTTGCGGTTGAAAGAATTCAATTAAATCATTGCAAATTGACTGACCAAGGACATTGTCTGCAAGAGTACAACTTGGCTAACAACGGAAAGTGCGTGGAGTACGTTTTATGTGCGAGTGATACACTGGAGACCACCGATAGGGTTGTCTCCAACTTTTTCCTTTTTAAAAAGCTGGCTGCATTTTCTAACCGAGCTCGAATAAACTAACGATTGACTAGTTTGAATTTTAACTAGAACTTTTAATTTTTTGAATAAGATTGAAAAAAATGTTAAAAGTTGATTTTTTGGCTTTATTCAAAAAAATGTCACATTCAGTCATAATTTTTTACTTTTTGACTTCCTCTCGTCGAGACGAAACAATAATACTCAAAAAATCAATGTAAAACTAACAAATACAAAAAAAATAAAATAAAATTAACCCATCTTATTTAGCCAAACCTAGCCTAGGCCGGTTTTGGTGGTTTTGCCTTGTGATTTTTGTTGGTGGATTGCATGCGCTTGGGATGACACGTGACGGACATGGACGGCACAAATGTAAAGGAGAACAAAATGGGAAGTCGACACGTGTTCGAAGCTCAGGAGCTGGTCACACAGCTGTATCCGCTGGCAATGGGATACGAACACGTGGGTGGATTTTTGGGCCGGCTGGGGCCGTTATCCGTACGAGGTGAGGTGAACCAACAAACCAAGAGAAATTTCACTTACCCCAATACTTTTTGGATAAATTTCACTTACCTCCCCTGAGGTTTCTAACAAATACATAAATTTCACTTACCCCAATACTTTTTAAAATTTCACTTCTCTCACCTACTTTACAAAGTAGTTGGCAGATACCTCCCCTGCCGTTAAAAAATGTCTAACGGTGTTAACTTTGACGGTGAAATACCGTTAATGCCCTTAAATTCAAACTTTACTTTATTTTTTTCCTTGTTTGAGTTTATATTTCATTAAAATTTTGAAAGATGTGAAAAAATAACTAAATTATTTACTTTTTTTCTTAGAAATTTCTTTTCTTTGACTCAAGCTTATTATTATTTTTAATGTTTTAGTTCCCATTAGATATATTGTCACATTTTGATAATAAAAACAAGAGTATGAATAATCACTTAAGCCCACTGCTTGCATTGGTAGTTTTATTATTTTATTTTTTGACTTTTTTTTAAGTTTCTATTTCTTCCTCTAAATCTAAAGCTCTAACTATACTCTTTTTCTTTACTATAAATTTAGATATTTTATTTTTTGTGTGAATAAAGCTCTAACTATACTCTTTTTCGGTTCGGTTCCGGATCTTGAAAACCATAATCTGCTCTGAGCGGATCGGATCGGATCCATATCTGATCCGTCCGGATCCGATCCGTGGACACCCCTAATTGGATCTATGAGATGTGGTAGACTCTGGGCATACTCTCCAATGGATTGGGCCTACGCGCACATGAGAAGAATCTCAGGCGGATTAGATTCCTAACAAGTGGTATCAGAGTTGGTGGCTGACGATCTGGCTGGCAAGCAAAGGTGACTCTCGTGGTGCGTTTAGCAAGTGGCTCTCGATGGAGCGGGAAAAAATTCCTGGTGCGTGCGACACCTGGCTGGCAAGCAAAGGTGACTCTTGTGGAGTATGGTGGCTCTTTATGGAGTGAGTGCAATAAATAAATCTAGGCTCGAATACGGTGTCGGAGAGATAAATCAAGAATTAAGGGGGGAGCCTAGTGGATAAGATTGAGGAGGAGCTATACAATTGGATAACTCACCACTTACAAGGCTTAGCTTTTTAAGTTGATATGAGTCATTCAATATATATTAGGTCAATGTGATGTGGTAGACTTTGTGCATACTCCCCAACGGATTGGGTCTACGCGTATATGGAAAGAATCTCATGTGGATCAGACTCCTAACACAATCCAGCTATTAAGATCCTGTGCCCAGGCCCATGAGTTCTAAAGTTAAAGGTCGAAAATTCAGGATTGGGCTCTGGACTCTTTTAGGAACACTGTTTCAAGCATTTTTTCAACTTGGTAAAAGTTCCAGATTTGGGGCCAGGTCGATTGAATGACATTGAAACCTATAGCCATGGGCCAAGTGGGCCTAGGTCCAGGCAAACTTCGAGCACGGACAAACATGGGCCTTGAGCCCATTAGACCGTTGGGTCAGCGGGGGATGCTTTTGTGCAATGAGACCTGCATGCCAACAGGCCGAATAGCATAAAGGGAGAAAAAAGAATGGCCTATTGTCTGATCAGGAAGTAGCATAAACAGTTCTTGATAACTCAGAGAAGTCTAGTTCAAAATCCAGCATTTGGAAACCAAATGTACATTGTCACACAACCACAAGTTTGATACTGGAATCCTAGACAGGAGGCAGGCTCATTAGAAGTTGGCCGTTCACGACACTGCGTATCAGAAAATGAAACCGAAAGCAAATCACCAAGTGTTTTTAATTGAAGAACTGAAAAGATTGAAGTTGGGAGGTGAAAAAAACCGTCAACAGCAAAAAATTGAAAGGGCTCACCTCTTGATGTAGTAGTAACAGAAGTCGGCCAAGATAAATGTTTGAACGATTTCTGAGAGGAGAACCACAGGTGGCCAAAAGTACCCGCTACCGACCAAGTACAGACTCTTGCCAGCAGTATCGTACACCTGTACATGTAATGAAGAGGAATTATTCGCGAGGATTAAACTGACCTGTTTTCTTACAAGACTTATTTGTTGATTTCTTCATTTGTTTTCTTTTTGAAGTTACTGGAAAACATTATTATTGGCCATCTTTTAAGTCTTGACATACTTCTTGGAGGTCAAGAAATGGATCACTTAGTCTGTTTGCTTTGTCGACTTGTGGAGGGATTCACTTGGAAAAATATAATTTCAGGGAAGCCAAAGAAATAAGTTCAGGTTTTTCCCATTCATCATTGTATTACTTTACCTTAACACATTTTCATTTTCCTACCTGTACAATCCATGATCCAAAGGCCACCTACTTTGTGAAACTCACTGTAGAAATTTGGCAATCAAGTGATAACGACTCAGCAAGGCATGATGAGTCAACTCTTGCCCAGATAAAAGAAAAAGCAAAAAGCAAAAAAAAAAAAAAAACCAGAGCTGAAACCATCATACGCAACCGTTATCACCAAGCTTGTATGCCTGCTCAAATGCTCAGGCCAACCATTTACTTAGAACTCATATAATTAAGGTTTTTTTTACACAATTCGTATGTGTCTATGATAAAAGGTGTAGGTATTTGTCAAATAACGAGTACTTAAAACCCTCTAGAACATGATATATCACGACTAACCTGAATGATCCAATGAGCACATCCCAGGAATCTTGCAACACCCAATGCAAATACATAATGGGCTGTAAAAGGCTCAACCATCTGAAAAACAGGGCATTTTTCCAAGAAGAAATGAAAAGATATTCATTGGAAGTAAATGGCATACTGAGCTAGTCAGCTGGAAAAAGAGTGATTCAGAGACGACATTAACCTTTGCATTCTGTATTAAACGTAGTTGAGGCAGCACTGAAACAGATTCTAAGTAAACACAAAAAGCCCACAACATTTTGCTGATAGTTGAATGCTGTGTATACGGGTGGATAAGAATTGCAAGGATGGCAGAAGGAATAACCTGAAAACAGATGGGGAAAATGTATTTGCAGTAGTTCACCAAATGAGTGTTTAGATGTGTCTCCGTATGAGTATACAGAATGAACCTCAGATAAATTCAATAAAGTAAACAATAAAGACAGTTATTATGCCTTGACGTTAATGAACATCAACATAGCATTATCTTTTACGTAGAAGCAACATCAAGGTTTCCACATGACAAAAATGAACACAAGTGGACAAGTCGCTGGACTGAACTTTAACAAGGCTTCAAAATCGTGGACCTCAAATGCTTCAATTTCAGCGATACAAACTACAAAGAAACATGTTATTCTTGGATGACAACTATCATTTGACCCAATATGCAAAGTCTATATCACATAATATCCAATTGAATTGCATAGAGTTACTAGCAGACAGGGCCGGCCCTGAAATTTTAGTGGCCTAAAGTGAGGTCGAAACTAGAGGCCCCTATATATGTGGCATGTAAAATACTAACCATTCAATGATAAGTTTTTAGCCTCCATATGTCTGCAAAACACCCACCTAAAAACGTTTTCCAAGAATGTATAGATAAGTTTGAAAATGTAAAATATGCATTGCAAAAGGATTTTAGGATTTTGTCTCCACCAAAACTAGTGATATTCATATCTTTATGTGTAGACTTAAAAATGAACATAGATTAAATTGAAAGCGACCCAAGTTCGTAAACTCGAGCATTCATTTGAAATTGTCAATAAAAATAATTAAACTCAAGAAGGTCATGGTGGTGATTCGAACCCGAGTACCAAGCATTGTGATTTGTTTCTTTCATGTTCTCAACCATGGCCCTGTTAAGCTGCTGCACCTGCGGCTTGAGACGAGGGCCGGCCTTGATAACAGATGATGACGGTCCCTACGCTAACTAAAGCCGGCATAGCTAGCAGAGGTAAGGGTCCCTATGCTATCTAACTTCCTGACACAAATACTCAACAGGATTGAAGCGTAAAACGAAGACAAAATGTAAATAATCAAAGCATGGAAATCACATTACGAATAATGGCTGCAAAGAGATACAACATTCTAATTTTTTATACCAACCATAGGTAAAAAATGAAGTATCAAGCCTTTACCACATAATATAGGGGCAAGTTGTCTAGCTCTGCAATGTAGGATGAGTTCAACTTGAACTTTATCATATACAAAACCCATGCAGTTGAGACAAGAGTGGCGAAATCAAGAACTGTATGAATGTCACCTTCCATGACAAAACTACAGTACAATCTTACAGCCAGGAACATCGCTGTAAGCTCTTGAGTCTTCAGAGAAAGGCCTAAAAAGAAGGAAAAAAACGACTATTGGATCAGTTGAGACCAGGTAAACTGCAACAAATTAAGAAACAATTTGTATGATTGAGCATAACACCCTATCAAGCATGGGTACTTAAAGAAACATTTATCACATCCATACAAGGTACTTGGTTTGGCACTTTGCATGGTACTTTTGCATGCATAAAAGGTACACAAAACGCGTACCCAATTTTATATCTCTATCTCACCTTGTAGTGTATATGTAGTTTTCACTTTTATATGATTTCACTTTTACAAATACCACTTAACAAAACCTGGAAAACTGGGTTCACACTGTTTTATTCAAAATCTTGACACCTGCAAACAAGTTAAATAGCTACCAAAAAACTTACCAAGAAATAAACTCAGTAAAAAATTGAGAGCAGAATAATGTTTAAAATATTGGGAGACTTGAATAAAAGGTTATGTAAGGAGCAGAAACATGGCATCCAATTCAAAAGCTTAAGCGGCCAACATGTATAGTTGGTGATAAACCAGTCCACTCCCAATCATGTCAGATTGTCTAACAGTCAAACACTGTAACAGTTTAGCACTGACAGATGAACGCATGCAGTATGTTTTCATTTAGGTCCTTTTTGGGGGCCGGATATTTCCATTATGCATTTTGCATGATTGGGAGCTAATTCTAAAAGGCTTTATGTCAAAATGCATTCTGAAATATGAACCGGAGAATGTAGAATCTAAAAAATCACCCCTGACAGAGCTTTTTCGGATTTTAATTATACTTTCAGTCAGTGGCTGACGCAGGATTCTTAATGTGGAGGACCAAATCATATGTATTCATATATTAACTACAAAATATCATCCTTATAGACTAATAACACAATTTTGAGGGGATATTTCTTTCATAACTTCTGCAAACACTACCTAAAATATAGTAGAAACAATGGGATAATTGGGAGGTGAGTAGGGACTCGGGCCCCTGCATGCACCACCCTAGGTCCACCTGTGCTTTCACTCATATAACTCTTGTGCATGATTTATTCTGCACATATCATGTAAACACTTTTACGAGTTCTCATGACAATTGCAAAAAATGTAATCTGTCATAAATAACCAAGAATCTACAAATAATTGACTCCCAAACACCTGGTAGTTGCATTTACAGAAGAAAGCATGCTAAAATAGCCATTCTAAAAGGTTAACACATCAAAAAGAAAACGTATTTTCCATCAAATGACTTTCATGCGAACTCTAGATTTCGTCATAGATTGACGGAAAGCTGCCAAGCTCGTGATTATTCTAACAAATTAAGTACTCCATTTGACAATAATTACTAGCAAATTAAGGAGTGGGACGGACTAATTTCAATATTAGGCTATTAGCTGCTAGATGTCTTCTTAACCCAACTCGACAATTCACGGGTCTGTGGGGCCCATGGATCGGTTTTGATCCATTCATTTCGGTGGAATTCTGTGTGTATTATCCATTAAAATACAGCCCGAATCCGGTAACTGTTGCCCCACTATATCAATTCATTCATCTTGAATAAAATATTGACTTCAAAGAAAAGATCAATTGTTTCCCGAACAGTTATCGCAGATGATCTACACAATCGCTCTTACTATAACTGAAGAGAAGCCAGTTCTGTGACTTCTGTCTTCATATCCTATCTTAGTCCTAAATTATTGTTTTGCGATTTTACTTCTATATTTTTTACTTTTAGTAACATTTGTAAAGCTTTTCATTATAAAAATTTCAGAGCCATCATTAAGTTTTTGGCATTAAAAGATATTTTTGGCTGGTAATTATTCCAAAAAAGATTGTTCATTCTGTAACAAAACCACTCATACCCGGTAACGCATTCAACATTAACGAAAAAACGAGATTGCATGGTAAAAAAAGTCAGAGAGAATTCAAATGAAACATGTTAATAAATCTACCAGAGCAGGTCTTCTGAGTGGTGAGCTTGTAAATCAAGACCAGAATCCCAGCAGCGTGAATCGCTTCAGAGGCGACGAAGAAGTGGTTGCGATTCCTAATCAGAAGTTTCAGCGCTACCAAAGAGCAGAGCACCGCTGTGACGGCTAAGAACGTCCTGACCTTAATCGGCTGGCTACGGATCCACAAGAACAGCTTATTCACCGGCGAACTCCTCCTCCTCCCCATCTCCACCTTCGAATGAGAAATCAACGAGACAGAACCGAACACACACAGAGAGAGAGAGAGAGAGAGAGAGAGAGAGAGAGAGAGAGAGATTTGGATTTTGGCGCAAAATGGGAAGTTTTGGAGGCGTTTTTGAGACGACACGAAGAGCGTGAATGAGCCTGAATGGAGTTTTGGTTTGGAGATTACGGGGCGGGGATTCGTGTTGACCTGTGTAAAATGGATTTATTATTAGGAAATGGATTTATTATTATCATGGGCTGCGTTAGCTGGCCGCTGATTTGGTAAGTGTTGGATGGCAAATTCGTCCACCCATACCTAACGAGAATAAACAAAATCCACACTTTGATTAGTGTAAAAAATGTAGGGTTCACAAGATTATATTGTTTTTTGTAAGTATGACATTATTTTATAGTAGATACTATCACTTTTTGGTAAGTATCATATCCTATGCAAAAGGTAATCTGCGGCGCTTTTTACATAACTTTTTAGTAAGCATGATATTATTTTGTAATAGACATCATCATTTTTTTGGTGAGTATGACATTACTTTGTCATGCACCCCACACATTTTTCACCAATCAGAGTGAGGGTGATAACCCTCGTTAGGCGAGGATGAACAAATTTGCATTCATAAGTGTTTGGGTTAGCTTACAGATATTTTTAAATAATTTTGTGTTCGAATTAATTTACGCATATTTTGAGTAATTATTGTTTCACTTTCCTCTTGTGATAAACTCAATTAAGGACCCAAGACCCTATAGGGTGGCTCTGAGTTGTTGATTCATAGCCGCCTTGTAATGACCCGAATTTTCGGTCCATTTCGTTTTATTATTGTTAATATTATTTTTGAACTAAGTTATACTTTATAATAATTATTACGACTTATTTTGTTCTTAAATATGATTATCCTAATTAAGTTTTGATGATTTATTTAAACTAAGTTTAAGACCATAATTATCTATGTTCCTACCCTTTTTACCCTAACAAAATCCTACTACATATACCCTTTTTATCCTAACAAAATCCTACTACATATACATATAAATTTAGATTTATACACTCATGACATATATATATATATATATATAAGCACTTACACAATACATATACGCATATTTATGTCTTCTACCAACTCCCTCTCTCTCCTCCCCACTCTCCACTCCTTCACCCACCATATATATATAAGCATATACACAATACATATATGTATATTTATGCCTTCTACCAACCTCCTCCCCACTCTCCACTCCTTCACCCACCATATATATATATATAAGCACATACATAATACATATATATGCATATTTATGCCTTCTACCAATTCCCTCTCTCTCCTCCCCACTCTCCGATCCACTCCTTCACCCACCAAAACCAACACCAGACACCACCCCAAAGTCTGAAAATCAGACCTCTCCTCCCCCCTTTTTCTGCCATTACCCACTCCCATCACTTTCCCATCAATCCCTTACACCACCATTACACTTCACTCCATCCCATTCTTCTCTATAAGACTATAATACCACCACCCATTCTCCTTCCCCATGAATTATGTGTGTGTGTGTGTGTGTGTGTGTGAGAGAGAGAGAGAGAGAGAGAGAGAGAGAGAGAGAGAGACCAGGGGAGAGAACCTAGGAAAAGAAGAAAAGAAAAAGGAAGAAAACCATTTTCATTTTTGTCCATATCACACACCCCTTTTTACATCCACTTTACTCATCGTTACATTCGTTTTTAGGATTAGGTTTCTTCATAGAAGTTGTAAAGGGCGTCTAGAACTTTGATTTCAACACAAGAATTATCCAAATCGGTTGAGTTTTGAGTGAGATATAGCCATCCAAAGTTCAGTAAAAATCTCGGGTAAATTTCCAGACAGCTCATTGACTTTTCACAAATCGCCATCTTTCTCGTTGTTAAAGTAGATTTCGGGTTTAGGTTCCTTCACGAAGATTGTAGAGCATTCGAGAGCTTCATTTTACACACAAGAATCACGTGAAACAGTTGAGGTTTGAACCCGGTAGCACAACTCAAAGTTTTTGTTTGAAATTGAATTTTTCTTCGTCTACCAAAACTCTACTAGATTCCACCACCGAGCTTTTCGTCCGGATCAAAGGTAGAAACCTCCTATCCATTAACCCTAAGTATATTTAGTAACCTTAGACTTGATATTAGGGCTTGCAATGAGTCTGAATGAAATGATACCAAAATATGAAAATGGGTCGAATCTTGCCGAATTGATTTAGGCCGGAAGGCTTGGCGATGAATCAAATTTCTATCTCTCTCCGTCTCATAAAGTTGGATTACTACGAAACTACGTATAATTTTCAAACTAAAAAAATAATGTATTTACCAAAATAATTTTTTTTTTGCATTGTATAAAAGTTCTTGATGAGATCTATCAAACAAGATCCATATTGACTCAAAAATTATTTTTGTAAGTACATTATTTTTTAGCTTGAAAATTGCACGTAGTTTCGTAGTGATCCAACTTAATGGGACGGAGGGAGTAAGTAATATTGATGTGCATGAATCTAGTGTTGGCTATTAACACGTATCAATGTGATTTGTTTTTTTTTAAATTTTTTTTTATTTACTTATTTGTTTTTACAATAGTTGGGTGCTTGCATTTTTAAGAGTAATCAAATCAAAAGGATAGACTATATTATCTTTATAATCTAGCACTTCAACTTAATGTTTAGTATAGTGTTATTATTTCAGGAAAATGCTATGTAGTACATTATCTAACTCTTGATTATGATTTTTTTTTATTTAGAAAAGCTATGTTATATATTAAATTATAGATATATGAATTATGAAGAGTTTTATAAATAACCATCTTATAAATTAAGATATAAGGCATGAAATTATTTCTTTTTCCTACTGACTTTTTATAAAGTTATAAGTTAAATTACTCCATAAACCTTTTGCTTTCTTCCTTAAATCCCTATTACTTGTGAATTGTGGATTTATGGGTGAACATCCTTAGAGTCATATGGACATTGTAAATTATTTTGTAAACATGTGCACCCTTGAATATTGTTATCGCTTTGCTTTGCTTTGCTTGTTGTGTTGCAATTCCATAAAATTATTGAATTGTTAGATTGGACAAATAAATTCTCAGGTTGGTACTTACGTATTAGATCACATAGACGTTTCTAAGTTATAGGAAACCGGAAAGTAAAGGGAATGTGTAGTTAGTGGAGCCAAAGTCTGGTCAACCGAAAGGTCTCAATTATTGGGTCAGTGGAACCAGAGCCTCGCCAGCCAAAAAGTCTACCAAGAATTGTGTATTAAGTCGTGGTCAGCGGAGCCAAAGCCTGGTCAACCGAAAGGTCTCAATTATTGGGTTAGTGAAACCAGAGCCTCGCCAGCCAAAAAGTCTACCAAGAATTGTGTATTAAGTCGTGGTCAGCGGAGCCAAAGCCTGGTCAACCGAAAGGTCTCAATTATTGGGTTAGCGAAACCAGAGCCTTGCCAGCCGAAATGTTCACCAGGAATTAAGTCGTGCTTAGCGGAGCCAAAGCCTGATCAACCGAAAGGTCCTAATTATTGGGTCAGTGGAACCAGAGCCTCGCCAACCGAAAAGTCCACTAGGAATTGTGTTTATCAGTTTTGAATCGAAGGGACGTTCTTAAGGTTTAGAATCTATGAGAACGCTTAAGTTAAAAAGAAGATAAGGAAATCAAATGTTTGTTACTTATTTATGCACTCCTTGATATGAACTGTTGATGAATTGTAATGTAAGGGTTAGTGGGTATGAGTTAGCTACTGAGTGTCAAAACTCATAGTGCTGTGTGCCCTAGCGTTTCATGCTAGGTACCGAAGAGGGAAGAGGAGGACATTCCAACACATATCAAGACCTTGCAGCCAATCAGGAAACTTATGGGGAGTGGGACCTCAACCTAGAACTGTAGAAGGCTCTGTAATCGTCTTACTTTTGTGTTGGACAAATGTAATTTAACTTTCTAATAAGTACTGTTTCTTATTGTATTAGACTAAAGTACTTTTCTATTTATGTTATTCCGCTGCTTATTATGAAAATCCTATTATTAAATGAATCTTTTTAGATCTCTTGTTTTAATTAACCTGTCCAAAAATCAGGGCGTTACACATCCTACAAGAGCACCCCTCCCTCGTCCATTAAAATTGGAATAGACCGAGACTTCAAATGAATTTATAGCATCAATAAGAGGTTCCCGAACTTGAAGCGGAAGGGAGAATCTTAAGTCCGGGTTACGAAGGCCTTTTCTAAAAGATTTTAGCAATTCAGTTGCTAAAATCAATCATGATTTTAGCAAATGAGTTTAGCAGGTGCTAAAATTAATTTTTTGAAATAAAAAAATGAAGTGGTTCCATATATCATTTTTTGATTTTTTTCGCACCAAATTAAAGTACTCTTCGTGTACTTTAATTTGGTGTGAAAAATTCAAAAAAAAATTCATGAAAACACTTAATTTTTTGATTTAAAATAACATGATTTTAGCACATTTTGAACTCATTTGCTAAAATCATTTTAGCAACTGGGTTGCTAAAATATTTTGGAAAACTAAGGCGATCCCATTGTTTGATCCTTTTGTCTTGTATAGATTTTTTTAGGGATTATTACCTTTAGGTCTAGAAAAGAGATGTCTAATTACCAGTAAGGTAAGTCATTTTTTTTAATTACCACTAAAGTAAGTCTCTTTTTTTAGAGTTTTGGTTTAGGGTGCACTTTCCTATTATAGGGTTTTAGTGGTTTAGGCACTTTCATAGAGTACTCTAACATTTAGGCACTTTCATGAGGTACCCTAGTAGAATATCCTAGAATTTTAGGCACTTTCATAGGGTATCCTAGTCGTAGGGTACCCTATAGGATATTAGGCACTTTCATAGGGTACCCTAGTCGTAGGGTACCCTAGTCATAAGGTACCCTAGTCGTAGGGTATCCTAGAATTTATGTTTAGGGAGCACTTTCCTATTATAGGGTTTAGTGGTTTAGGCATTTGCACAGGGTACCCTAGGATTTTAGGCATTTTCATAGGATACCTTATGATTTAGGCATTTTTATATGGGTTGGGGAGTTAATGGAAATTTTTCAGAGTTGGGCTTGACCTGATGGTAATTATGACATCCAAGGGTGACCTAATGGTAAATGTCCCATTTTTTACTGTTTCTAAAATTTTGACTCTCTTACAAACTGAAGATGCAGAAGTTTGTATTTTTGTCTTTAATTTTTTAAAATAAATAGTTGTAAATAAAAGAAATTTCCAAAATACAATAGTGATGCCTGCCCTCTTATTACCAAAATGATAAGAAAAAGACAGATTATAAAAAAATATAGTCATGGTGTCGCATTCATAAATATAAGTTTTCAAAATAGACCAATTAGTAGAGATGAAGTGTTCATACAAAGTTTTTTATTAGTTTATATTAATAAAATAGTAACTAACGCCGTACTGTAACATGTTTCTTAGAAAATATTCAAATTAATGATTATAAAAACCCGGCGATATGTGATCTTTATAATTGTATATGGACATTTTGAATGTTTAAGAATACCTACTTAGACCACTTCTGTAGCTGTCTAATAATTTTCTCGTATATTAAAATTGCAGCCACGCGATAAAACAATATAAAGAGAAAAATTCTCAATGAAATCTCTCACTTCGCAAAATAAATAAATAAATAAAAAGTTCAATACCAAACCCATTTCCCCCTACGATTTCACATGCTTTGTATGTACAATCTCTCTTTGTGTAATACTATTTCCTATCAAAACTTTAATATTTTGTAAATTTTACGTGGGCCTCATCTAATTTAAATACGAACAAACTTTGGGTTGTATGAGCTTTTGGTGGATAAACATCAAGATTAGATATAACCACGGGCAACTCTCTTCCCAATTAATCATGCATTAAGGATGTGACTCAATTGCGTAAAGTAACTCGTAAACAGCCCATGATAGCTGAAGTGATAACATGGATAACCCGTAAAAACTAACATTCTGAGTTCGAAACTTGACAACCTTTTGGAGTCAGGCCGCAAGAGAGAAATCTTTCGTGAATCACCTACTCCCGGCGGAAAACCTGCTTTTGACCAAACCGAGATGTTGGAGATGGAAACGGTCGATATGTGTGTAAGCTGGCCTAAACACCCCATATCGCTGAGAAAAAAAATTTAAATCTTTCAGCAATTGAACTTCGATAGTTTACCAGTTCGAGTCCACGGGAAAAAACTCATTTATACAACTATCCCATAGAAAATGGGAACGATCCAATTATCCCATAGAAAGTTGGACCAACCGATCACTAGCGACCAATTTGGACACAATTGAAAACAGTAGTGTATCAACTTTCAATATTCCTGTGAATGTAACCTCATTCACCGTTACAACTACAAGCCACCAAATTTCTACCTGTGACAGCACTAATTAGACAAAATGACTCAAATATTCATTATAATATCTCTCGACTGCAATAGACAAAATGACTCAAATATTCTAGCCAGTAACAACATTTCTTCCTTCTTATAGCGAGTATGATTGATGGTCTAAGAACAATTTGTCTCGCGTAATTATTGAGTAGTAGAAAAACAATATATACATAGATTTTAAGTAATTCGAAAGAAATACTAGTGTATTCATAGATAAAGATCCTCTTCATTACATTGAAGAGTCAGTCACTTTGCGAACTAGCCTTCATAGAGATCTGAAGCAAGCCGAGGGGTGATCAATACTTCCACCGGCTTTACTTTAGGCAGGGTAATCCCCAATCCTTCACTCATATCCACTGGCTCATTCCCTGGCGTAGCGAATTCAAAACCTTGAATCAACCGTGCCAAAGTCAAGTGTGATACTTGCAATGCAAATGTGGCCCCGGGGCAAGAGCGTCGACCCGACCCAAACGGGCTGAACTCAAAATTACTTCCGGAAACATCCAACCCTGCTGCATGGTTGCCCTCCAACCACCGCTCAGGCACAAACTTTTCCGGGTCGGTCCATACCCTTGGATCTCGGTGGAGCTTCCACACGTTGGGGAACACACGGGTGCCCTTTGGAATGTGGTACCCACTGATTTCACAGTCTTCGGTGGCTTGATGTGGGACGGAGAGTGGGCCTGGTGGGTAGAGGCGAAGTGTTTCTTTGACGATAGCTTGGAGATAAGTTAAGTTTTTTATGTCGGATTCTTCGACCCTTCGGGTTTTACCTATTCGGGTGTCGATTTCTTCTTGGGCACGGTCCAGTGCAAACCGGTTGTTGAGGAGGATGGATAGGAGCCATGTCAAGTTGATAGATGTGGTATCGGAGCCTGCTAAAATGAGATTCTGCAGGAGGATTAAGAGTAAGAAAACTGGAAGCAGAAACTAATGAATGGATGATTACCCAATTTGCAAATAAATTCCACTTCATGCACCAGAAATTTTTTAGTCGCGATTGAATTTGAACCAAACCAAGGGTGATACTTACATACACAAACAGATTTTATTGTGGACAAATTCACAATGCTTCTCTTGCCGTTCATCTTAGTAATCAACGGTTCGGATTTAAAATAAACTATTAGCGAGAATAGTTAAACTCTTCATGTGAGTGAGCTCACTACATTCGTGTAATGAGTTCTCTCAGCCGTCTAATCTGAGATCAATGGTCCGAATTGTGTTACACTTTAAAAAACACTTTTTACATTTACTTTAACTCCAATTTATCCGGACCGTTGATCTTGGATCAGACGGCCGAAAGAACTCACTACATGCATGTAGTGAGCTCACTCACTAAAGGCTCTATCCATGCGTTTGACTTTTGAGTCCAAAACATGGTAGTGATGGGTACTCAAAATTAAACAATTGACAGAAGCATGGCTATAATCACTGAATCAGAGGAATTCCCTAGTGGAAGGGCTATATAAATAAAAGATGGAGACAGGCCTGGCCCTGTGGGCAGGCCAGGGAGGCCCGGGCCCCGAGGTCCCCCGATTTTTAGGGCCCCTTCTCGTAGAAATATATATATATATAATTATATATATGAAGGGTCTCAAATTGAGAATAGATCTGGGACATCGCGAAACACAGTGCCGAACCTGGATGGAGATCCCAATACTTTTGTCTTGCTCAAAATCGTGCTTTGACTGCTAAGTATGCATGATGTTACTCCCATGAAAGAAGACAAGAGTCTTGAATTAGGTGGTTGTGCAATCCTCTGCAAGTGTTGAACAGGTCTTTCTATCCTTTTCGATTCTCAGATATGCAACCAAAGAGCTACACTGGCCCATTCCACTAAACTTAAAACTTTTTAAGTTTTTAAATGATATATTTGAGGAGAATGACATGTCTTGAAAAATATTAAAAATCAAAAAAGCTTAAAAGAAAAGATATTCAACTAAGTGAAATGAGTTTAAGAGACTAAGTCATCGTAAAATTTTCAATTTTTTTATCGCTACCAATCCAGTAATCTCCAATATAAATTGTATAAATTTCTTGCTTTTTTTTATATAAAAAAATATTTTTAAAATGTAAAATTTTTTCAAAAACATATGTGAAACACGTCTTCAAAATACGAATGACAAAGATAATTATTTATGTTTAATACGAAACAATCAACTGTATAATAATTTCTCGTTGAAAACTGCTACCATGCTAACACCAAGGCTCTGGTCGAGTAAGGGGTGGTTTGGATGAATTCAAAAAACTAGTTTTTTGGTTTTTTAGTTGTCCTTATTCAATTTTTTTTTGCATTTGTTAGTTTTCGGTCGATTTTTTGTGGTTTCTTGGCTTGTCTCAACGAGAGGAATCTAAAAAGTATAAAATTATTAGCCAAACTTAAAATTTTATGAATAAAAACGAAAAATAAATAAATAAACCAAAAAACTAGTTTTTTGAATTCACCCAAACCAACCCTAAATACGAGACAATCATTACCTTTGAGCTAATTTGGTTAAAAAGTGGTTTTTTGTTTTTTCGTTTCGTCTTTATTCAAAAATTTTGTACCATTTGTTAGTTTCATGTCAAGATTTTATGATTTTTGAATTTCTCTCGGCGAGACAAATATAACAAGTATAAATTTATGGTTAAACAAATTTTTTTTTTAATAAAGCCGAAATACTTAGATTATTTGCCAATAATCTAAGTATTTTGGTTTTATTAAAAAAAATTGAGTTTTGACCATAACTTTATACTTGTTTGATTCGTCTCGCTGAGAGAAATCCAGAAACCACAAAATCTTGATATGAAACTAACAAATACTAAATTTTTTTTGAATAAAAACGAAATAAAAAAACTAAAAAATCAAAAATCACTTTTTAGCCGAATTAACCCTTTAGGTTACAGACCCAAATATTCAAACAATCTAAATCTTAAAACCACTACAGGTTTGCCTAATTCTAAACTTCCGAGTTCTATAAAAGTGAGCGTAAATTGCCTCTAAAACATGATTATAGAAAGAAAACTATTGCCATTCTTTTGAATATCCATAGACATACCAGCATCGTCGCCTTGATGATAGTATCCTTTGAGTGCCCATAACTCCCTCCATCATCAATTTTAGACAACATCACGTCAATGAAATCCTTCTCATCCCCTTCCTCCCTCTCCCTCGTCTCAACATGTTCTTCCATCCAACTCTGAAAAATAGCATCCAATTCCCTCATGACCCTCTTCACATTCCTCAATTTCCCTCCCAAATCCACCCACCGCAGCGGCGGAAATGGAATCACATCCGACCAGAAAATAGTCCCGCTCCAATACATGTACTCTTTTATAACTCTCCTGAAATTCGCTGCTCCTGGATCTTGCACGCCACTTGTTCGATCAAAGTACCTCTTTCCTGAAACCATCCTCGTGATTATATTCAAAGTCAGTTGCTCGAGCCACGGGTTTATTTCTAAAGGCACGTTCGGCTGATTGGTTTTACTAAGGCGGTACAACTGTTTGATGGTGGTGTCGATTTCAGAGATTCGAACGTTTTTTAATAGCTCGAGACGATGGGTCGAGAGTAGTTCAATCATGACTAGCTTACGCATATCTCGCCAGAAGGGGCCGTATGGAGCGAAGCCGAATGCGGCCAAGTTGTAGCTGATGTACTTGGCTGCATAAGTGGACAGACAGAATTTTAAGTGGACGGATTTTGCATGAGATGGAGAAAAGGGTGGGGATAAAAGCAGAATATGAACAATCATACATACATACATACACATGATTTCACAAATACTACTATAAGTTTTACGATTTCTACTATAGCAAAGGAACTTCGGAAGTCCGTATCAGCTTACATGCACCGGATTGAGGGCGGGAGGCGAAGGCTTTGTCATGGGTGGTGAAACACTCTTTGAAAGACTCCCAATTGCTCACCACGACTACAGGGTGGACGCCGAGCCGGAACGAGAAGACCGGGCCGTATTTGTCGGCCATGGCTCCCAAGGTTCGAGCCAGGGGAGCTTGGCCGCGGAGTAGATGAAGGTGGCCTGTGATGGGCCATGCGCCCGGTGGTTCAGGGGGTGACTTGAACTTGATGTTGTGGCTATGAGTTCTTGATCTCCACCGATTGTACAGGAAGAGTGAGGCTAAAAGCAAGGCAATTGCTAGTGGTAGATGAGAAAGTAAATCCATAGAGGTAAAAGACCTTTGTTTCCACTTTTGGTTTCCGATTGATTGTTTGGAGATTTATTGTCCAAGCTAAAGGGCTCAAGTAATCAACTTTGACTTTTCAAAAGGAAGGAAATTGAGTATCCATGGGGACAAATAAATCTTAGTGGGTAAGAAAAAGAGCGATCGCAGTGTCCCGTCGCATAAAGACAAATTGTTATTATTTCACAACTCGAGCACACATTCTCAAGTCGGGTCGTTTCAAACAATTTTTTCAAGGGACATTTACCATTAGGTCACCCTTAAATCTCATAATTACCATCAGGTCAAGCCCAACTCTAAAAAATTTTCATCAACTCTCCAACCCATATAAAAATGCCTAAATTATAAGGTATCCTATGAAAGTGCCTAAAATCCTAGGGTACCCTATGAAAGTGCCTAAACCACTAAATCCTATAATAGGAAAGTGCACCCTAAACATAAATTCTAGGGTACCCAACGACTAGGGTACGTTATGACTAGGGTACCCTACGACTAGGGTACCCTATGAAAGTGCCTAAAATCCTATAGGGTACCCTATGAAAGTGCCTAAAATTCTAGGGTACCCTACGATTATGGTACCTTACGACTAGGGTACCCTATAAAAGTGCTTAAAATTCTAAGGTATTCTACTAGGCTACCCCATGAAAGTACTTAAATCTTAGAGTACTCTATGAAAGTGCCTAAACCACTAAAACCCTATAATAGGAAAGTGCACCCTAAACCAAAACTCTAAAAAAAAGAGACTTACCTTAGTGGTAATTAAAAAAAATGACTTACCTTACTGGTAATTAGACATCTCTTTTCTAGACCTAGAGGTAATAATCCCTTTTTTCAAACTCAAATTGAATGGGAACGTAAAATGACATTTTTAAGTTGGATCGTTCCAAGTAATATTTCCAAAGTCATTGGACCAACCTTTGTTTAGCTTACTAACTAACTTAAAGTGCTAAAGTCATTTTGGATTAAGTTAGTCATTACGGAATGACTGATTTGCCTGTACATGGTTTTAGGGGTGTTCATGGTCCGAATTGGCATTAATTCAATCATAATCCGCAAGTCACAGTTGTTTGAAAATAAATTTGTGTCTGATCCAAAAGTCTCAGTGTTCGGTTCCAATCTTATCCGTGAGTCACGGATCGGTCGGGATTTATCCATGGATTTTCAACTTATTCCAAAAAAAAATCAACTCATTTAAAAACTCAAACTCAACATTGAAACAAACACTTCAGTAGTATAATTAATAGACGAGAATATAAAATATCAAGAAGAACATAGAAAGAGCAGTCACTGGAAATAAATAATGAAAGTTTGTTAAACATTCCAACAAATTAATTGAACAAAGCTAAACTTAAACATTATGGAATCAAAATAGATAGACAAAAGAACCAAACCCAAAATTCATTTTGGAAGTCTAAACAGAGTGGGTTACAAATATGAGCTTGAGCATTGTAAAGTGTAAACATCAAACTTGTTAAACATGCCAACAAACACATATAAATAGACAGCCACAAACACAAAACGCAAATATCATTTTGGAATTCCAAACAAAGCAGGCTACAAATATATATAATAAAAATCTCATGATCCGGTTCGATTAATCCACGCCTTCAAAATCAAAATCTGTGTCCAGACCGCGAGTTACGGTTTTTTATTTTTTGAATCCGTTTTCGAACCATTAATCCACAGTTAAAATTCAAAACGTACGGATAAGTTCGGTCCGGACCGGATGCACTATTCACTGGTTTTTTGAGCAGCCGTACATGGTTTTGATCATTTCACGCTAAATTTTTCAGGGGGGAAAAAACACTAAAAAAATAAAAAGCTCAATACTAAACCCATCTCCCTCTTCAATTTCACATGCTTTCTATGTACATTCTCTCCCTCTGCGTGCGTAATATTCCTAATCAAAAGTTTAATTATTTGTAAAATTTCTGTACGCCTCATCTCATTTCAATATAAATAAACTTTGGGTTGAACCTTTTGGTGGATAAACATCAAGATTAGCTGTAACCACGGGTAAGTCTCTCCCCAGCTAATCTACTTTTGAGGTGTAAATCATGTATTGAGGATCTGACTCTATCAGTGACAGTTGAATGAGCGATAAATCTAGACATCATGAGTTTGAAATTTGACATCCTCTTGGGCCTAAACTGAAAGAAAGAAATCTCTTGCGAATCTTTTATTCCTGATGTGATAGTCCGCCTCTTACCAAATCAAGGTGGAGAATAGTCGAAATACGTGTAAACTGATCTAAACAACTCTGACGATTGGAAAAAAGAAGAAGAAGAAGTGACTCGGTACCAAAGGAAGGCATGTAATATTGTCGTCGGAGATGTGTGTTACGTAAATAGATTTGAATACTCAATTGTCAAAGCGAAAGCTATCACAAACTTCACATTTAGGTTTCAAGTCATTCCCCCTCATCTAAATAAAGAACCAATACTGTTCGATATCTATGAGAAATTGAGAATATCCCTCGAGTGCAATAGATAAAATGACTCAATTCTAGCAAGTGACAAGATTGGCATGCATTGTTGATATTCATTCTGTTGGGAGTTTAATAAGATGCATCGATCTCGTCATCGCTTCCGCTGCGCCGGCGTGCACAAGGCCCAAATTTCTAGGAGCATTCACAGAGTCTACCACAGTTGTTGGGTCCAATATACATTAAATGGCCCATATCCACTTAAAAGGCTAAGTGTTATAAGTGGAGAGTCATCCGATTGTATATTAAGGTTCAACCATTTTTCTATTTTTCTAATGTAGGACTTCATCTTCACACATATAATAACACATTCTTCCTTCTTGTAGAGGATACCACTTAGATTTGTCTCACGTAATTAAGCATGTAACTTGTGTAGTAAAAATACAACCGACATTTTATTTATGATTCGAAAAAAATACTATATTTATTGATAAAGATCCTCTTCATTATAGTGAATAGAGTCAATTGCCTTGAAAATTAGCCTTCATAGAGATCTGAAGCAAGCCGATGGGTGATCAATACTTCTATCGGCTTTACTTTAGGCAAGGTAATCCCCAATCCTTCACTCATATCCATCGGCTCATTTCCTGGAGTAGCAAATTCAAAACCTTGAATCAAACGTGCCAAAGTCAAGTGTGTCATTTGCGTTGCAAACGTGGTCCCGGGGCAAGATCGTCGACCTGACCCAAACGGTTCGAACTCATAATTAATCCCGGAAACATCGAACCCTGCTGCATGATTGCCCTCCAACCACCGTTCGGGCACAAACTTTTCCGGGTCAGTCCATATCCTCGGGTCACGATGGAGCTTCCAAAAGTTGGGAAGCAAACGAGTGCCCTTGGGAATGTGGTACCCTCCGATTTCACAGTCTTCGGTGGATTGATGTGGGAAGGAGAGTGGGCCCGGTGGGTAGAGTCGAAGTGCTTCTTTAATGATTGCTTGGAGATAGACTAGCTTTTTGATATCAGAATCTTCGACCCATCGGGTTTTACCGATTTGGGTGTCAATTTCTTCTCGGGCACGGTTCAAGGTGGGTCGGTTGTTGAGGAGGATGGCTATGACCCATGTCAAGTTGACGGATGTGGTATCAGAGCCTGCTAATATGAGACCCTGCAGGGGTGAAAGTGTGAGAAAACAGGAATAACCTAACGGATTATCAGCCAATTTGCAAATTAATTTCACCTGATACTTACAATTAAATTTTTTTGTCGTTATTGAATTTGAATCAAACAAACAAACGACCCAATGAAATGATCTAAGTTAGTACCATGACTATTATCGGGGCCTAAAAAACACGGCCCATTTTGGCAAACATATAAAGACAAACAAATTTGGATATTAATACACATTCTACGGACATTAATATATTTTTACAGATATCAATACATTTTTCTCAGATATCGATATATTTTCTATACATTATCCTTCACCATAAGGGTTGAAGTTAGCATTTCCCCAAAAAAAACAACACCGTGGCTAGTAAATATTGCAACTCCTTAAAGTGGATAAGATCGAGTCCATTCATCTCAGAGGGTGTAAATAAGTCTATTTTGTCACATACAATATTCGTTTTATGCTTGATTATGGACAACAATTTTGAAGACTAAGCACTCCTGATAAGTTGTTGATAGGCCGAAACTCGGCAAATTAATTAGTATTTGGTAAACTAGAGATCACATCCCATATACATATATAGGCTCCACTTCTCCTCCAGACTTCCGTGATCCGAGCATTTTTTTTGACAATCCGAACCATCAATGTGTTCAGAAGGTGTTTTCAAGGGTTCACGCGAAAAATCTCCAAAAATAAATACCGAGAAGGGCTTGATCCAAGCACTTTTTCGCAAAAACTGAATGGACCCATGAAAACACCTTTTGAACACATTGGACGACTCGGATTTTTCAAAAACAATTTGCAAAACAAAGAAATATGTTTTTCTTATTTCCGAGAGGTCTGGATAAGAAGTTTTTCATATATATAGGCAGTTCCATTGACACAACAAATAACACAATAGTTGACACAACAATAATCGGAGCCATTAAAATATGATTTTAAGATTGCATGTAAAAAATCAACTTATTTGGATATTGGCAAGGACTTGATCAGTTCATTCAAATATATCCTATAAAATCTGACAGAAATCAACTAAATGAACTTATCGTGCCCTTACCGATATTCAAATGAGTTGGTTTTTTACAAGTGATCATAAAAACATATTTTTTAAATAAATTGAACGGATCTGATCATTGGCGTGGGGTTCACAAAAAAAAATTTGGGTCAAATGTTGTGTTATTCATTGTGTTAACGGAACTGCCCCCAATATCTATATATATACACCGGTGATCCAGTCAAGGATCCCGGGTTGAAGGTTTTGGGGAATTTTAAATGTTTTAAAAGATGATTTTGCATGATCTCAGCCGTCTAACGTGTTCAAAAGGTGTTTTCAAAAGGGCATGAAGGAAATTTGCAAAAAAAAAAAACCGGGAAAGGCTTGATTCAAGCAATTTTTCCCAAAAATTGTATATTTACAGTTTTGCAAACAACTGTTTGGATCAAGCCTTTCCGGGTTTTTTTTTTTGATGATTTCCTGCATGGACTATTGAAAACACCTTTTGAACACATTAGACGGTTCGGATCATGAAAATTTGATCCGGAACTATGAGTTCCGGACTTAGGTATCTCGGACTAGATCAGGACTCTCTCTATATATATTTTTTCACTTTTCAATACTCCCTCCGTTCCAAAATATTGGTCCCCTATGAAACTACGTGCAATTTTCAAACTAAAATTTTTTTACTTATGAACATAATTTGTTCATCAATATGGATTTTGTTTGATAGATCTCATTGTGATCTTTTAAACGGTGAGGAAAAAATCCAAAAATTATTTTATAGATGCGTTATTTTTTAGTTTGAAAATTGCACGTAATTTCATAGGGGACCAATATTATAGAATGGAGGGAGTATATTTTTATGTTTTCTCATCCTTAGACATCGAATTGGACTTGTGTTCTTTTCATGACTTTTGAAATTATTTTCCGAAGCTTTTGACACTAGAATCACTAAAAAATATACAAAGCTCGATTTATGGTGATTTTTCAAAATTGGGCTCGACTTTGTGGGAACCTCCCCTTTGCTGCCTTTGCAGTAATTCTTTTGATCCCACATCGACTACTTACCTATTCAGCAACCTCTCCTTTGTCTATAAGATACACTCCGTCTCCCTACATGTGCGTGTGCATTTGAAAGGTTGCAACATGGATATGCATATATGTGCATGTTGTATCTATACATTGGCTCCTGAGCTTATTTGAGCCAAGCATTTAGGAGTTCGAGCTAAGCTCGATTATTGGTGAGCCAAATTTTCTAACTCGAGGTTGAGCCAAGCAATTAGTAGTTCGGGCTTGGCTCATCAATAAACGAGCCCAATTTTCCAACTCGAGGTCAAATGCTATATGGGTTTGCCTGATTCTAAACTTATGAGTCGTATAAAGGTGTGTAAATTACCATGCTTTTAAATATGGAAAATGCTAATGTGTGCTCAATAGGCACACATTAAGGTTGAAAAAGTGTATTGAAAGATGTGTGTAAATTATCATGCTTTTAAATATGGAAAATGCTATTGTGTGCTCAATAGACACACGTTAAGATTGAAAAAGTGTATTGAAATGTGTGAAATGTGTATAAAGATATGTGAAAGCGTATTGAAATGTGTAAAATGTGTATTGAAGTGTATTTTATTTATTTGTTTATTTGTGTGCTTAATGTGTGCTCAATACACACGTTAAGATTGAAAAAATGTATTGAAATGTGTGAAAAGTGTATAGCGATATGTGAAAGTGTGTTAATAAATTTAAAATGTGTATTAGAGTGTATATTTTATTTGTTTATTTGTGTGCTCAATGTTCACACATTAATAAGACCCTTTAAATATGTACAGACATACCAGTGCAGTCGCCTTGATGATAGTATCCTTTGAGTGCCCATAACTCCCTCCATCATCAATTTTAGACAACATCACGTCAATGAAATCCTTCTCATCCCCTTCCTTCCCTTCTCTCCTCTCAACATGTTCTTGAATCCAACTCTGAATAATATCATCCATTTCCCTCGTAACCCTCTTCACAGTCTTCAATTTTCCTCCCCAATCCACCCACCGCAGCGGCGGAAATGGTATCACATCCGACAATGAAACATCTCCAGTCCAATACATATACTCCTTTATAACCCTCGTGAAATTCGTTGCTCCTGGATCTTGCACGCCACCTGTATCAGAGTACCTCTTTCCTGAAATAATCCTTGTGAGTATACTCAATGTTAGTTGCTCGAGCCACGGATCGATTGTTATGGTCCCGTTTGGATGATTGGTTTTACTGAGGTGGTACAGTTGTTTGATGGTGGCATCGATTTCGGAGACTCGAACGTGTTTGAATTGCTCGAGACGATGGTTCGAGAGTAGTTCGACCACGACTAGCTTACGTAGGTCTCGCCAGTATGGGCTATATGAGGCGAAGCCGATTGAGGCCAAGTTGTAGCTGAGGTACTTCATGGCTGCACAAGTGGACGGACATGGGATTTTAATTGAATGACTGAATACTTGAAATCATGAAACTAAGAAAAGGGTGGGGGATAAAATGCTTACATTCATTGGTAATTTGTGGGCGTGAGGCGAAGTTTTTGTCATGGGTTTTGAAACACTCTTTCATAGACTCCCAGTTGCTCACCACGAGTACAGGATGGACCCCGAGCCGCAACGAAAAGACCGGACCGTACTTGTCGGCCATGGCTCCCAGGGTTCGAGCTAGGGGAACTTGGCCACGGAGTAGAGGGAGGTGGCCTAAAATGGGCCATGCGCCCTGTGGCTCAGGGGGTGACTTGAGCTTCATTTTGTGAGTATGAGTTCTTGATATCCATTGATTGAACAACCAGAGTGAGGCTAAAAGCAAGGGAATTGCCAATGGTAGATGAGAAAGGAAATCCATAGTGGTGAAAGATGTTTGTTTCCACATTTGGTTGCCGATTGATTGTTTGGAGATTTATAGTCCAAGCTCTCAAGTAATCAACTTTTACTTGTCAAAGTGAAGGAAGAAAATTGAGTATCTGTGGCGGCAAGTAGAAGAGGGTTTAGAAGTCCAGAGAGGCTGCCAAGTAATTAAAGTAGTTCAGTCAATTCTGGAGGTTGGGGTTCAGTCAATTCTGGAGGTTGGGGTTCAGTTTTGGGGTTTTGTGTGGATGAGGTTTGTTTAACCTGTGTATATGTCGGATTGTAGTCGTAAGTGTGGGAATTTGATTGTAATCAGACAGGGAGAGAGAGAGAGCAGTACATTGTGAGAGACAGAGATAGTGTGACATATTGTGTGTGAATCTCTTACTCCCGACTTGGATGACCTGCCTTTGATCAAACCAAGGTAGAGAATAGTCAATGTGCGTCTAAGTTGGCCTGAATACCTCATACCGTCGAAAAAAAAGAAAAGAAAAAAAAAGTGAGTCTTTAACAATTGAACATTGATATTTTACCAGTACGAATTCACCAAGCACAAAAAATAAATAAATAAAAAAATCATTTATACAACTTGGTAATTGCTTCGCATCCATCATTTCATTTGATCATAAGCCTTGATAGAATATAAATGATCCAATCATCCCGGAGAAAGTAGGAACAACCAATCACCGTTACAACAAGAAGCCACTTGTGAAGGCCGATTGAAATTGCAGTCCAATGCGAAGGGGCCAGGAGAGAAAGATTCTATGTAGTTTTTGATAACAGATGGGCCGGGGAATTCAAGTAGATAAGCAAGACAAACTAAATCAATTAATTATGGCCTCCGTGAACCGTTGCCAAAGGCATAGAATATATATATATTATCATCTCAGATCTGTGTTATTCAGTTTTCCCTCCTATATAGAGGATACCACTTAAACATGTACCTTGTGTAGTAAAAATACAACCATATAGATGGTTGTGCATAAAATGCTTGTACATTGTACATAAGTACAAGCATTTTATTCACTAGAATTTTGGCAGAATAAAAAAAAAGTTTTATTTATGATTCGAAAGAAATACTCCGTACTATATTTAATGATGAAGATCCTCTTCCTTACATTGAAGAGAGTTAGTCACCTTGCGAACTATCCTTCATAGAGATCCGAAGCAAGCCGAGGGGTGATCAATACTTCTATCCGCTTTACTTTAGGCAGGGTAATCCCCAACCCTTCACTAATATCCATTGGCTCATTACCTAGAGTAGCCGATTCAAAACCTTGAATCAATCGTGCCAAAGTCAACTGTGCCACTTGCATTGCAAACGTGGTCCTGGGGCAAGACCGTCAACCCGACCCAAACGGGCCAAACTCATAATTAATCCCGGAAACATCAAACCCTGCTGCGTGGTTGCCCTCCAACCACCGTTCGGGCACAAACGTTTCTGGGTCGGTCCATATCCTTGGGTCACTGTGGAGCTTCCACAAGTTGGAGATCAAACAGGTGCCCTTTGGAATGTGGTACCCTTCGATTTCACAGTCTTCAATGGATTGATGTGGGAAGGAGAGTGGGCCCGGTGGGTAGAGTCGAAGTGTTTCTTTGACTATTGGTTGCAATGCAAACGTGGTCCCGGGGCAAGACCGTCGACCCGACCCAAACGGGCCGAACTCATAATTAATCCCAGAAACATCAAACCCTGCTGTGTGGTTGCCCTCCAACCTCCGTTCGGGCACAGACGTTTCTGGGTAGGTCCATATCCTTGGGTCACGGTGGAGCTTCCACAAGTTGGAGATCAAACAGGTGCCCTTTGGAATGTGGTACCCTTCGATTTCATAGTCTTCGATGGATTGATGTGGGAAGGAGAGTGGGCCCGGTGGGTAGAGTCGAAGTGTTTCTTTGACTATTGCTTGGAGATAAACCAGGTTTTTGATCTCGGATTCTTCAACCCAACGGGATTTACCGATTTGGGTGTCGATTTTTTCTTGGGCACGGGTCAATGCAGGTCGGTTTTTGAGGAGGATGGCTATGAGCCATGTCAAGTTCACGGGCATGGTATTAGAGCCGCTATTATGAGACCCTGCATGGTGTAAGTGTGAGAAAACTGGAATGAACTAGTGAACAGATGACCGGCCAATTTGTAAATGAATATCACCTTATACATTGAAAAAATTGTGTCTTTATTGAATTGAAATCAAACAAACGACTCAACAAAATGATCTAAATTAGTACCATGAATATTATCAGGCCTATAAAACAAGGCCCATTAGGCGAACATACAAAAACAAATAAGTTCGGATATTAATATCCATTTTCATTTCACGGACATCAATACAATTTTACAGATATCTCGGATATCGATACATTTTCTATACATTATCCTCCACCCTAAGGGTTGAGGTTAGCATTTTCCTATAAAAAAAAATGTGAAAATGCCCAATTTTGCTTCCAGGGCAACAACGCTTGACGGCAATGTTGCAATGAATTTTGACGTTCGCATGACTTTAAAAAGGCTTTATACAAGTTAGGACATGATTATTCTATTATATCAAAAAATTCTGTTCCATCCAGGTGGGTCATATGCCATCACTTCTGAGCCGTCCATCTCTGCAATCAATGGTTTAAATTTCTATATGCATTCTTATTTGACAGGTAAGAATGCATCTACGAATTTGAACCGTTAATTGCCGAGATGGACAATTGAGATTAAAAGTTGGTGGAGCACACCATCCCAAAGGGAGAGCAAAATGAGTGATTGAATAAAATTGGGAGGCGTACGTTTATTTGTGAAAACATCTCTTGTTTCAACAAAAAAGAATGAATAATTTTGTTAAAATGTAGGTTATGATAATAATTTGGCGAACTACTAGTCATGAAATGTTTAATCATTCAATTTAGCAGAATAATTTACAGTTAATTTGTTGAAAAAAAGTGCAAATATTCAATTCGTTCGACAGACTTGCAACCCTTGAGGGGGAGTTTTTCAATGGATTATACGAGATAAAATGAGAAATTTAATTTTAGTTGGTATTTTATGGAGGGGTGATAAAATTACCTTGTTTTCCCAATAGATAAAATCTAGTGTGATAAAATTACTTTCTTTTTATATATTCGTAAAAAATATGATAAAATCAAAAATAATAAAATCAAATAATTCATTAGAAAACTCCTCCCAAAAGGATTTGTCATCGTCATATAAATTCCACTTTCTCTTCAATTGCTGCATGCATTGTAAGAACACCAGTTTTCCTCGGTGAAGGAGACATCCTGTAGAGTTTTGCTTCTTTCTTTTGACCCTGTGGAATGAACGACAAAAGCAACAAGCACGTGTTTTGGCCTCTTTGAACGGAGAATTTGACTTTGTTGGGTTTGAGTTTTGAGAAAAAGTTTTGGAGAGTAATGAGTAGAGAGAGATATAAATAAAGTTTAATTGGAAATCGTGCAGAATGGAATGGGTCTTGAAATCCAAACCAAACAAGGTGGGTATAATCTATGAACCCTTCTACATGCACAGATGGGTCTTGGAGACCCACTTTTGGGTCTCACACGGTCGATCCAAGCTGTTCATTTATCTCAAAATCAAATTCCGAGAGGCCCAAGCGGAGATCAAGTCGATCGGACGTCCTTAAGTGCTCGATCCAAAATCACCCTATTTCGTTCAAAAAGTGACTCGAATCGGCCGTATAGGACCCAAAAGTGGATCCTTAAGACCCATATGTGCACCATCTGTGCATGTCATTTTACCAATAATCTATGAAAGAGTTTCCTATAAATCCTCTAGTAAACTCAAGTGGCCTCCCAATTGGGCCCCAATTTCATTTCCATCGTGCCTTTTTGTATCACAGGATTTGAAATCTCTCTCCAACATAGGAGGAATTTTCCAGTGTCGAGCTAGTATGGTTGGTGTGGTACCTGTTTATGCACATCTAGTTATCTAAAAATACAACAGACGACCTGAATTAAAACATATTTTTCCTTTGTTATTTTTTTTTAAATCTATCCGGCAATTTCAATCCGCACCGTCCTTTGCATTTTTGGATAACATGATGTACGCGAGCAAGCACAATGTGGTACCTGCTTGGCACTTAATTTTTTTTCCCTATATAATATGATGAGTGCACAATAATTCGGTTCGGGCCCCTGTGAGTGTATATATTATACACACGTAGACAGAACTTCCACTCCAGGATCTCTGACTGGTCTTCCGTCCACACTTCATAGTTTCTGATTGAATTTTGATGATTCAAGCCATCCAATGTGTTTAAAATGTGTTTTTAATGGTCCACGTGAGAAGGAAAGTCTGCACTTTAGACTTGATCTAAGCAATTTTTGATAAAATTATACATGTATGGTTTCTATGAAAAAATGATCGGATAAAGTCCTTCCCGATCTTTTCTTTTTTTCTTTTTTTTTTTTATGATTTCTCGCGTAGACCCTTAAAAACACGTCTTAAATGTACCCACTCGCACACATCCTGTTGTCCAGAAATAAAACAGTCGATCCCAATTGAAAGTGCCGGATGAATTTTTATAAAAAAAAAAAAGGAAAAGGAAAAGTGTTTTAATTCAGACTGTTCGTTGCATTTTTAAAAAATCGAATAAACGCGAAGAGGTACCATGCTGGCCATATCCCCTCGACACTAAAAAATTCCTCCTATATAGGAGATAAATTTCAAATGCTGTGAAAGAAAAAGGCACAGGAGAAATGGAAGTGGGGCCCAAGAAGATGAATGGGAGGCACTCGAAAGATGAATGGGAGGCACTCGAGTTTCCTGGAGGATTATGGTAAACTCTTTTCTGGACTGTCCATTTCTTCTTTGAATATTCAGACTTATTTTCTCTTCGTTTGGTGTTTTCCTTTGAATATTCAGACTTATTTTCTATATGCTTGGTGTTTTCCTTTGAATATTCAGACTTATTTTCTATATGCTTGGAGTTTTCCTTGGAATATTCAGGCTTATTTTCCTCAATGCTTGGTATTTTTTTTCTCCTATGACTATTCAGACTTAATTAGTTTTTCATTTGATAAAATAGACATTTGCTAAAATCAAGTGGGTAATTTTATCTAATGAAGTGGAGAGGTGATTTTATCTCCAATGAATCTGGACTTCTATATACAATTATTTTTTCCTCGCAAATTAAAATTGGACCTGTTTTAGACTTCTAAATTTTGTTTCGCAGCCGGAATTCATGACATTATCAAGTCTGCTGAGGTGAAGAAAGTAAGTAATTTGGTATCCATCGATGGGCGAGACTTATAAATTGTTTATTAGAGAAGGTTTTGAAATATGATTCATGCAAAGCGTCTAAGGGATGTGCTTATCCCAATACGCTTGGCATTTAGCTTGAAATTGACATGCATGTATGAATAAATCTTAATGTGCCCGTAATGCCCCATTTTTCTAATTACCTGAGCTTTCGTGTTTTCGAATTTTGATATCAATGTCTTTCATTGATGATCACTAAAATCTCACTAATTTTTTTGGGTGGTGGTCGGCCAAGTGGGGAGGCGATTTTTTTTTAAAAAATTTTATGTTCTAAATTCAAGTTTTTAAAAATTAGTAACATTTCACTAATTTTTTTGGTCACCAAAAGTGGTCGGCCCAAGGTGGGGGTGGTGGTCGGCCGGAGTTGAAGTGGTGATTTTTTTGAATTTTATTTATAAAATTTGAGTTTTTAAAAATTAGTAACATTTCACTAATTTTTTTGGTTACCGGAAGTGGTCGGACTGAGGTGGGGTGATGATCAGCCGGAGTTGGAGTGATGATTTTTTTTGAACTTTATTTATAAAATTTGAGTTTTTAAAAATTAGTAACATTTTACTAATTTTTTTGGCCGCCGGAAATGGTTGGCCAGAGGTGGGGTGGTGGTCGGCTGGAGGTGGGTTGGTGATTTTTTTGAATTTTATGTTCGAAATTAGAATTTTTAAAAATTAGTGACATCTCACTAATTTTTTTGGTCGCTGAAAAGTGGTTGACCAAAGGTGGGGTGGTGGTCGGCTAGAGGTGGGGTGATATTTTTTTGAATTTTATGTTCGAAATTAAAATTTTAAAAAATTAGTGAGATGTCACTAATTTTTTTTGTGCCGGAAGTGGTCAGCCCGATGTGGTGGTGGTTGGCCAGAGGTGGGGTGAAGATTTTTTCTGAATTTTATGCTTGAAATCACAATTTTTAAAAATTAGTGACATCTCACTAATTTTTTTTGTCACCGGAAGTGGTCGGCCCGATGTGGGGTGGTGGTCGGCCGGAGGTGGGGTGGATTTTTTTTAAATTTTAAGCTTTAAATAAATTTTTTTTAAAATTAGTGACATCTCACTAATTTTTTTTGTCGCCGGAAGTGGTCGGCCCGATGTGGTGCTAGTTGGCCAGAGGTGGGGTGAAGATTTTTTTTGAATTTTATGCTTGAAATAACAATTTTTAAAAATTAGTGACATCTCACTAATTTTTTTTGTCACCGGAAGTGGTCGGCCCGATGTGAGGTGGTGGTCGGCCAGAGGTGGGGTGGATATTTTTTAAAATTTTAAGCTTGAAATAACAATTTTTTTAAATTAGTGACATCTCACTAATTTTTTTTGTCACTAGAAGTGGTCGGGCAAAGGTGGGGTGGTGGTTGGCCGGAGGTGGGGTGATGATTTTTTTAAATTCTATGTTCGAAATTAAAATTTTTAAAAATTAGTGACATCTCACTAATTTTTTGATTCTCGGAAGTGGTCACAAGAGATGGGGTGGAGATTTTTTTTAATTTTATGTTCGAATTTAGAATTTTTAAAAATTAGTAACAGTTTACTAATTTTTTTTTTTGTCTAGTTCCTTATCATTCCCTTTAAAAATGACAAATATTGTTTGTTTTTATATTTGATTGAAAAAGTTCTTTATCCTTCCCTTCAAAAATGTAAAATATTTTGGATTTTTTGCTAAGTGACCCAATTTAATATGCACTTGCATGAGGAGAATTATGTCATTTGGCATCTTTTTCATCATCTACCCGAACCTTATTCCCCTCTTTTTGCAAAATCGTCCAAACCAAGCAGTAATTTATCAACCTTTTATAACATTATATTATTGTGGGCCCACCCTCTATAACTAATACTCCTTACTATTTTATCCACCTAAACCTAATTCGGCATTTATGAGTTTTTAGTTTTCAATTAAATTTGTAGGTCCGAAGAGCATCACTAGTGGTATACCCAAATATAGATACTCAAATATTGTCACATCACATTTTGAGTATTCATTTAATGGGTTTATAAGTTTGAGTGTCTACCCTTCTACAATGGTTCATTTGTGTCCATAATTAAAAAAAGTACTATTCACTCTATTTTTATTCATAAAATGGGCCCAACTTTAAATTTTTACATATATATTTTTATAATATTATTACCATTTAAAGATATTCACAATACTTTTAAAATGAGATCAATCTTGAACATATTTTGGTAAAGATTAAAAATTGATAATTTCAATTTTTGGGAGAAAGTGCAAAAAAATTGAGTTTTGAATTAAGTATTTGAAAAATTGAGAGAGAATGTTGTTATTTTTTATATGGTGTGGTCTTCAAAATTTGGTTATTGAGATTTGGTTATTAAGAAAAATTGGTAGTTTTGAGTATCCAAATTTCAAAATATGAGTATTTGTAACAAATGTTGTTAACTTTGAGTATTTATCCAAATACCATTGTGAGCCTCTTTTGTGTATCAAAATACTCATCTTTGAGTATTTTGTGTTTGAGTATACTACTAGTGATGCTCTAAGATAAGTATTACATTCTTGCAAATAAATCAGTAGAATTTGATAACCGTTAGCCCCATGATTTCATTACATATATACAAACAAAATATGAATGACATTCCTTTTTGGTATAAATTTGTTTTTGGGCCTATCAAAAAAATTCATGAATCGCGAATCCTAACGGAACCGAACTGTAAGTTTTGGATTGGATCAGTAGATTAATGGTCCAAACACGGATTGTAAAATTAGAAAACCATACTTCACGGTTCTGTCCATGGTTTTTCATAAAAAACACCGTGGATAAACTGAATCGGGCCATGTGGATTTTATAAATAGCAAAAATAAATAAATAAATATATATATATATATATATATATATATATATATTAAATAGTGGGGTGAGAATTATAATTAAAATGCATTTTTTAGCTACTACTAGTGCTATTGGTGTCACTTGAATAGCTACTACTAGTGCTACTCTCTTAAATGTGAATTTCTTTGAATTATTTTTGAGGCACTGCTGGTGGTGTTTTTTGAAATTACATTGTGAATGTGGAAGGTTATTAAAACCTAAAAACGGTTGATGAATGGGTTTCAAAAGTTGCCAATCAATAGGCTTTAGCCTTTAGCTGCAGAAGTGTTGATGAATGAGTTCCATAAGTTGCTAATTAAAGAATTTTTACTGCAAAAGTTTTTGCTATTGTGTTGGAATCTGGAAATCTATTGTGTTGGAATGTGGAATCTGTGTTTTTATTTTGTTAAATGTAATAATCCGTGAGTAAACCGTGAACCGAACAATGAATTTTTTTTTATGTTTTAGAATTGGATAGTAGACTTTTGGTTTGGATACAAATTGCTTTACATTAAACCATAGACTTTTGGTTCGGCCCTTGAATTCATACCAATCCAAAACCAAATTGAATTGTCGAGAGCCCTATTTGTTTTCATGAACTCATGTGACTTAAAGGTCATCAAAATATTGTGATTTTATTCCATACACTTTTTTTTCTTGCCCTAATAATTCTTCCCTCGGACTAACTCGAATCTAAAAAAAGTGAACAAACATCCCTTAATGACATTTTCCAATGAAAATGAGGTGTTGTAAGGTGCCCCTATGCGGTGGCCCTATAGTGTGACATGTGTACTGTCGGATATGTTTTCAACAATTCTAAATTTATTTCGACACTTTGCAGATTCGAGTCATCCAATACCAAGATAAACTCTAAAATATTAATTGCCGAAATTAACGGTTTAGATGTCGCCCTAAAGCACCCCTGATCCTTTTCCGACAATGTTCTTGAGAATCCCTATTCTACATACCTATTTGATTCATTCAGTTATTTTGTTTTTTACAATTATCCTCAACACATCTCACAATCCAAAATGATTTAAATGAAAATAAACAAAAACAAAACACACACCTGCATAATTCGAGAAAGGACTAGGGCTTGGGTTCGGTCCAAACATTACTGTTTGGGCTAGATTGCGAGAGCTAACGTTAAAAGCCCAAATAAGAATACCAATATACCATCGTCTCCAAATTTTCTTCGTCTTTCTGCTTTCATTAACGCTTCAACTTTCAACCGAATCCAGCTTCTCTCTCTCTCTCTGAAAGAAGGGGAAGGCGAAAAATGGCTTCCAATTTCTGGACTTCATCGCACTAGTGAGTGTTTGGTTAATTAGTTTTTGTATTCTATTGTGTTGATTCAATTTTCTTGTTGATTGTTTTTTGTTTGTTGTGATGCAGCAAACAGCTTCTGGATCAGGAAGAGGTGGATGTTGTGCAACAACTTGACAAGGAGAAGGGCATCACTCTTGAAGATTTCAAGCTCATTAAGATGCATATGGCCAATTGTATGTATAAGTTGTATATATATGCTTGGCACGCGCACATATTAATAGTTAATTGGGTTTGTGCAATTTCGATTGGTATCTGCTAATCATGGATTTTCTTGTAGAATTCATCTAATCAGTTGGGTAATCCATTTTTCTTTTAATGGAAGTTGGACTGCTTATAACGCCGTATCCGCTTCTTTCTGTGGTTTTATTTGGTTGCTGCAACTTTAGGCTTTAGAAAAATCACTTTCCACTTGGGAATTTCTGTAACGGTTGTTTCTAAATTCTAATGTTATGTTGCCCCTTGAGGCTTCTCTTGGAATTTTTCTTTGTTATTCAGAAAATTTATAATCGTTTCGCTTCATAATTTTCTATGGTTTCAGCTGCGTCTGTAGGTGACATGTTTATTTGATCTGGGTTCTCATGTGTACCAAAAGGTGCGCTTAAGTGAGAATACACGATTCTGAATTGGACAAATATAACTTGTGATGTTGAATTATAAAATTAAAGTTTGTCAAGCAAATTTCATATTCTTAACTGCCATTACTTTTGGATCATTGATTAAAAGAGTTAGTAGTTTCATCAAGAGCTTGTTCAGGTTTAGGGCAATCCCTGGGTTCAGGTCATAGCCATTATCACTTTGAAAAAATATCATGAACGAGATGCCTTTACTGGATATTTGAGGGACTCCCTTTTTCATAGAGGAAATTCATTAGAAGATGACCATATTAAGTGTGCACATGATGCATGCATCACCGCCAGTTATATTGCTTTGCACTTGCTAAATTGCTAATCTAATCATATTTGGTTTGTCTTTGTCAGATATTGGGAGATTGGCTCAAAACGTAAAAGTGAGGCAAAGGTTTGACTTCATCTTCCATTGTTTCCCCCCATTTCTTTCATGTATTGTAAGATTATATTCCTAACAGGGCAAGTTATAACTATGGTATCAGATTGTCATTGAAGTTTGATATAAGCTGGTCATTTGCTATTCTTTGGTGTTGTGCTTAAGGAAGTAGGGTAAACCTATGATAGCCTAGTTCCCCATCAGACGATATTGTGAACAATCACAAACGGACATCTGTAAACCTTTTTAACTCTGAAAGTTAAAGCAGTTTGGTTGCTTAGAACTGCTTCTGAAAATTTTGAAATGATATTGGTTGCTCGGGTCACTTTGTTCACTTCACATTTCCAAAAAAATTTCCAAAAAGATTCTTATCCCATCTCTCATCTCTCTAATCATTAATCATATTTCTCTCTACTCATACCTCTTTATCCAATCATTATTCTCATTTCTCTCTCTATCTCTCTCCAATTATCACACATCTCTCTAATTATTACTTTTTTCCAAAAACTCATCCAAACACTATCTCAAAAATATTTCTCCAAATATTCATCTCAAAACTTTCAACCAAACACAACGATTATCTTTCGGACAAGATTTGTGTGATTTTACTTTCTTACTTTTTTCATGAAAAATAATGGTTGACTAGCCATGCTTTGGTGCCATTGAAAAATCACAAGAATGTGTTCTTAATATAATATAAAGAGTAAAATAGGTTGGTTGGGCTTATTGGGAATCTCATGAACTTCACATTTAGCAGGACATATACACCAAATGTTCATGGATTGTTTGTCCAGTCTAATGTACTAGCATGAACTATGCACGGTTTTGTGCTACTATATGATTAATTTTGTACTATAAATATACTTAATAAGATTTCTATAAACAATAAATGTTGTGTATATGTTAAATTGATATTTAGTCAGGTCAGATATATTCAAAGATGTTAAATTGATATTTAGTCAAGTCAGATATATTCAAATATTCATTGGAAGGCTAATTGCATGATGCAGAATAGAAATATTACACTATATAAAAATATTTTATTTGGTTTTTCTTTTTTTCTTTTTTTTAGAGAGCCTTAATTTTAGAAATAAGTGTTCTGCACTATTTGATTTCAATTTATTGATAGGAATCTTCAAGGATTAGGTTAATTTGGTGAATGGAGGAGGGGTGGGATTTTCAAAATAAATTTGGTGACTGGGTTGGAGGGCAGTTTACCTCTACCCTGATCCCTGTGATCGTGATAGTCGGATCTCTTTTTTTTTTTTTTTTTTTAAAAGTTTTTGGATATCCATACCCAGCCATTCCTCTTTTGGACTAGGGATGGAGCGTAACAAAATTCCGACAAAGGAATCGGGACATAGACGGGGATTAGATGTGTTTGGGGTTGGAGATAGTGATATCCACTCTTGTTCCCACCTTCTTCTTCTTTTTTTTTTCAATTGAACAAATCTATCTCAATATAAAACTAAAATAGTGAAAATACACCAATGAATTACTTCCTTAATGTGACATAAATAAAAACATCTAATAGGTATCCTTAAATAAAAACACACAAATCTGTATTTGCAGTTGTCAATAGGTATCCTTAATAGTTTTTGTAAGCTTTTAAAATCCATTTTTCGTCGTTCAAAAAAAAAAAAAAGGGGAAAACTTGTCAACCTTTACAAAGGCGGTTGGATGAGCGATGTTAATAAAAGAAGATCAAACATGTAATACACTATAACCCTATTATATGATAGTACTTCCATGCATGGTATTAGCAATGTTCAATTTTATTAATTTGAAGAGGATTAGAGCATTCTAGCCAATGAATCCATTGTAAGCTTAGCACATTCAAATAAGACATTCTTGCGATAGTAAAAGGAGAGAAACTCAATCATTCCTAGATCAAAAAAGAAAAAGAAAACATGGTATTTGATATTCTTGAGAAGAAAACAAATCATTTATGAAGTTTAGAGTAAGGACTACATTTTTCGATATGCATGTGCGGCATTGTTCTAAAGTTTGGTTTGACGTGTGGTGACTTTTTCTTTATACTGGTGTATTTTTATTTTTTTTTAGAAATGCTGAAGGTTAGGTTTGTCTCCAATCCTTTTGTTTCAATGGTATTTTGGGAGCAGTCACTTTGTGCATTTATTGCCGAAGGTTAGGTCTGTTTCCTATCCATCCAAATTATTGGAGACTAAATGGGTTATGTTGTTGTTGTTGTAGAAATGCAATTATGGTTTACAATTTTGAAAATGCATAAATCATTGATTCTTAGCAATTACAGGTGTTTCAAAACATTTCCTAATTATAAGCATGATTTAAGAAAGGTTTTTTTTTTTCAAAATATTCTATAATTATAAGCATGATATAAGAAAGATGGAGAACTACAAAAAAAAATACATAACTTAGACCATTGTTTTAGAAATTGAAATCGAAAATTAAAAAGAAACACAAAAGACTACATATGTATACAAATATGCTGATATATACGTGAATTTTATGAGCCATGTGTATTTGCTTCTATGCAAATATTTTTTTTAGCCTTTTAAAATTGAAATTAGAACACCGCATCGAAAAGAACAAAAAAGGATGTCAGAATATGTAGTGGAGAACTTATGCCATTTCAAACTATAAATGCAAATTGTGGAAATAATTACCCAATATGGCTCTTGTTAGTTACTAAATGTTTTAAATTTGGACAGGGTAAAAGCCTTTCTTAATTCTTTTTAAAATGAGTTGTATGAATCCCACAACCGCAAAATTTTGAGAAATGATTTGATGAAAAATAAATAATGAAGCGAAAAAACTTTCTATGCTAAAAAAAAAATTGGAAAGGAAAGGAAGAAGAAGTCAATATATGAATCAACTAAGTCTAAAGATATGCAATATCCATTTATGAAATTATGATACAAAAATTATGGAAATAAGGATTTTAGAGATCAAATAGAAGCAAGATTTGGACTTCGGTCCTTGGGTGTTGTTGGTTTCTTGCCAACTGGGTTTGAGATGTGCTCCTCATTCCCTTTTTAATCTTTGTTTTTTTCGAGATTAATAAAGTTATTCACCTTTCAAAAAAAAAAAAAAAATAGAAGCAAGATTGATGGTTTCAAATTTAATTAGTTATAACGTATCTTTGATGCATTTGATTATGTGACATGTTTCGCTCAAAATCCTATATGACAAACCAATTAAAACACGACACTTGTCACGCTCACCCCTCTCCTCACGAAAAGTCATTCTGCAATAATATATAAGATTCTTAAGAAAATTCGAACACAGATTGAAAGGAACACAAACTGTAAAAGGAATAGGCTTTCTCGTTTTTCTTTCACGGATAAAATCAAATAGTTGGAACTTGATCAGGGTGATTTCTTTGATTAATCCAATCCTTTTATACTTCCTCGATATTAGGAGAGCGACGGAAGGAGTACTCCTACAAATTTCTTTCCTTATGAAACCATATCCGGGAAACCATGGGAAATAATGATGTGTGTTAGGTTGTTAGCCAATCAAAGTACTAATTTACAATAATTATCTCATTTGCATAATTATTTAAACGGAATTAAAAATAAATTCTTAAATGATTTTCTTTTGATAACAATAGTCCAACAAAACATGGGATAAGGAAATCACGAATTCAGTTAATTAAAAGGATTAGCATAAAAATCAAGAAAATCATAGGATAGGAAACTTATCATCTGAAATTACTGTAAAATAGGACTAATCGAGCAAGTCTTAAAGGTTTCCTTTTGAGCAAGTCTTAAGATTTTTTTAAATGGTAGGAGATTCAGGAGTCCTAGCCAACTGAGCTAGCCTCAGTTGATCATCCAATAAATTTTTCGCTTGAGTGAGCTCTTGACCTCCTATGCAAGAGGCCTGACCAACTGAGTTAACCCTAGTTAGTTATCTTTAGGTTTACTTTGAAATTGTAATGTAGATGATTTTAATTATCTTTTATTTAACAAATTTAGAATTTCCTCAAGTCATGGGATCACTTTTATATTGACATTGCCTACAAAATCTTGTAGAAGTCAACACTTTAATTTAAATGGTAGTAAATACTAAGAGCAAATCTAGATTTCCATTTGCATTTTCGAAATCAAGTATCGAATTAGTTTAGTCCCAATCTTCTATTACAGGTAAGGTAAAATTTGAGCTAATTTGGATTTCTATTTACTTTTTATGAAATCAAGTCTCAAATTAGTTTAATCCCAATCTCCTCTTACTGATAAGGTAAAATTTTGAATTATATAACCTATGTTTGGATTCATTTTAGGATTGCTAAAAAGATTACCTCACATGTGCCCACTAAAACGACAAACCAATAACTTTGTGCCACTTGTCGCTCCCACAGCGCTCCTCGCGAAAACACATTCTGCAATAGTAATATAGATTTGACACGTGGATACAATCATTTATAGCCTTCAGGCTTACCATTCTAACACTTTCTGCCTTACTGCGTATTTGAGTCCCCTTTTCTGTTGCATGAACATACAATTGCTCCATTGATAGCAGCAATGAGATGCTCTGACACTGTTGTATCTGGGTATAGTTCTTGCAATGTAATGGAGTTGTATGTGGGATGTTGCTAGCATCCTACATAACTATAATATCTTGTTGTGTGTGTTGAGTACTCGGGTACCTCTAAACATTAAATGCATGGGTTATGACTGAAAATTGTAAGTAAACACTTTTCCTTCTCCTTCTAGCTACCTAAGTGAATTCTTATATGTTGATCAACATTTCAGGGTTGTAGCGACTGCTGTTGCATACATGAGACGTGTATACACCAAGTATGTTGTACTCTGTTCTGGTGCTGGTAGGAAAATGTTCTGTTACTGAACAGATACTAATGGCCTTTGCTCCAAATGAACCTACCTTGCTTTTGGCCTTTGTTAGGAAAAGTATGACTGAATATGATCCGCGCATTTTGGCTCCAACCTGCTTATACTTGGCATCAAAAGCAGAAGAGAGCACAGTGCAGGCCAGGCTTCTTGTATTTCACACCAGAAAATTATGTAATCACTTACTACAATTCCTCCTGCTGTTTATTACCTAATACCTGTTAAACAATCTCCTGACTCACATATGGAAATTTATTCTATTTGTGTGAATTGCTGAGAAACCTTCTATTTTGGTTTTGCAGATGTTGACGAAAAGTACAGATATGAAATAAAGGACATACTTGAGATGGAAATGAGGATTTTGGAAGCACTTAACTATTACTTAGTTGTGTTTCATCCCTACCGTGCACTGTCTCAGTAAGTATCTTCAATGTTACAAATCTGTATTGGTTCAAAGTGGTTTGACCAGCCTGATTTTTATGTTTCTACTCGAGAAATCAATGCACTGCTAGATGAGATCTAATTGTAGGAATCCTATCTGCAGCCATTGCGGTAGACTCAATTTGGTTGGTTCCTACTCAGTTCTTTTAGGCTTAAAAATTGTACCTGTTTCTTCTACAACCAAATAGATGATGAGTTCTCATGCAAAAGTATTCTTGACCATTTCTCTACCATGACATGACAATTCATGGGAAGCGTTGGTGTATGGTCACTCTGAATGTCTGTCATTTTTGTGGTGGATAAATGAATGTCATGAGCTTTCATATCGTTCCTTGTTCTACTTATTTGCTACTGGAGTATATCAATGATCTTATCTTAGGACTGTGATCTCGAAGAGTAGTACCCCAGGCTTGCCACCAGGTTCTCCATGGGTTTTTTAGGAGTAACTTGTTATATTGAGCTGAATTTTGATGGTTGTATAATTTTTCTACTTGCAAGTTCTCTAACTTCATCAGGAAGTTCTATCAAATTCTGCTTGGAGTTATTGTAGTCCCAAGGTTGAAAACCCTAATATCAGACTCAAATTGAGTCGCCTCAACTTAGTGTTTTATAGTCAATGTATATTTTTTATTTTCCTGTATCATGTCTTCTTTTTCTCTCAGTTTTTCCCCTCTCTGACAGGTTGCTTCCGGATGCCGGCATGACTGATGCAACTCAGATATGCTGGTAAAAACCCAATGATCTATTGATTGAATCATTCAAGTTGTTGGTTATGCATGTCTGCATGCTTTTTCTTTTGAAAAAGAAAAAGTTAATTCTTTAGATGGTACAAAATAATTGCATACTCTGCTAGAGATCCCTACTGAACCATGCCAATTCATGGTAGAGTTTTGACATAGTGACTGAAGAACAATTGGTGGGTTTACCTGATTAGGTTATCTTGCTGGATTGTTTAGTGATCTTGTGATGTTCTACTCAGTTCTGTCTTCCTCAGTAAGGAAAGAGAGAACTCTCCCAAAAAGTTAGTAAGGAATGTATAGAACTTTGTTGCCGGATTTAAACTTAGAGCATACAGACTGATGATTTTTGGGTAGCTCTGACGCTCATCACAGGTAGCTGTGTTGGCAATCTGTTGGGTATTTGGACTGTCGGTCCAGTTAATGAAATTATACATAACATACCTGCTGCTCCATGTTTTTGTGAATTCAATGCACAATCACCCAAAGAATTTGCATGAAAACCGATGCTCCTTATCTATTTTCAAGGATTCATGAAACCTTCTTGGCCCATTAGTAATTTGTTGACAAGATTCATGTAGTACCTGATGTCACTGTATTTTCCATAGAATTCTAATTTCTCACTCTGCTTTGACCCATGGGATTACATAAAAATCTTTTCTAGTTTGATGTTTGTGTATGAATGCTAAATCGATCTAATAATTCCAAAGGGATTAATAGGATTGAGAAATTGGCTATGGAGAAGAATAGTTTTTTTTATCTTATTATTTATTTATTTTTCTGTTGGAGATTGGTTCTTCTTGGCAAATACTTGGAAAACTGCTGAGTTTTCTGCCTGATTTTAGCAAATGAGTTCACCAGGTGCTAAAATCTAGGTTGATTTTAGCAGGGTTGATTTCAGCAATTAGGTTGCTAATCAACCCAAATTTTATTACCTAGTGAACTCATTTGCTAAAATCAGGGTTGATTTTAGCAACTGGAAAACTAAGAATGAGATGATAGTAAATATAGTTAATTTATGCCTCGTTGCTTTGCAGAGAACCTGGAAAAAAAATTTAATCAAGGAAAACCTCCAATTTTTTTTATTGTTGGGATACTAGTGAAAAGAACTTGGATTAACTTTTTCTACAAAATCCTTATTCAGTTTCTCTCTCTTTTGTGTTGTGATCATTCTAATCTGCGGAGAACAGTTGATCTTATTTTGTCCTTGCATAATTTCCAACATATTAAACGCAAACCCTTCAGCTTACTCTGGCATTTTGAACCTTACAGGGGACTTGTGAATGACACATACAAGATGGATTTAATCCTGATACATCCTCCACACTTTATAGCACTAGCCTGCATATATGTTGCAAGTGTGCTCAAAGATAAAGAAAACACTGCCTGGTTTGAAGAGCTTCGCGTTGATATGAATGTGGTAAAGTCTTATAAATCCTTGTCATGCTATTGTTCTGTGTTGTTAGTCGTACGTCTACGTTGGAACATTCATTCTAGTCTCGCATTGGAAATTAACTTCACTTTCAATAGTCGAAGCTCCTTTCTGTCAATTTTTCATCAGAAAGCAAATTTCTATCAGCAAGCGAACTGAGCAGTATATGGACTCTACTGTTAGATTGAGAGAGAGTAATTTAACTGTTCCAAATGTTTCTGTCCTTGGCTAATTCTTTAATTATAGGTAAAAACAATTAGTCAGATGTATTTCTATTACTGCCGTCTTCCCTGCCCTTCGTGCGTTGCATTAGCACAAGTGGATCTGTGAAGGCTGCAATAAAGTTTCATCAACTACAGCCCATGTGTTTCTTCCCCCCGTTGAGTTTGGTTTGGGATTTACGCGTTAGCCCCCTAAATCCTTCATTGGTGAATATTTTGACAGGTGAAAAACATCGCGATGGAGATACTAGATTTCTACGACAGCCAAAAAATGATCACAGATGATAGGGTTAATGCTGCCATGAACAAGCTCCCTTTTCGACCATAAATGGTTTGGCTATTCAGCCTTGTGGAAATAATCTGTATGTCACCGAAACATCTAGAGTTACTTACCCATTGAAGAAAATGGTCATTATTTATGCGAGATCCTACAACGCACTCCACATTTGCGTTGTATATGTACTGCATATTTTTGGTGTAACGAGTCCCGCGATTTTATGGGACTTAGTGTTAGGGTGTACATGAGGTGTTCCAAAGGAGGTGACTATTGTATCACTATTTTGTGTTATGCTTAAGGGATTGAGATTGTACTACAGAGACTGCCAATTTGCCCTATAGGTGGGTCTAAAATATAGTGCTTTGAGAGCAGGCCAGCAGGGTAACATTTGTTCCTGAGACTCTGTGATTGCACTAGTACGCTCGTGAAGCCAATCGACGCTCGAGTGTTCTAATTTTTTTCATTCACTGAAAAAGTAGGCGAATATTAGTCACTTTTTGTGAGGCTTGCAAAGTGATATATGGGATAATGATCGCCTAAGGGATCCCTTATTAAAATTTGGTGCGGACCTCACCTTTTCAGATCAAATTTTGACGATCTGAGGCGCTCAATGTTTTTAAAATGCATTTTTAAGGATATGTACAGTTTTACTGAAAACTGTTTGGATCAAGCCTTTCTGGGTATTTTTTTTTGCCGAATCTTCGCGTGAGCCCCTTAAAAATGCATTTTAAAAACAGTTTGGATCAACAAAATTTGATCAGAAAAGTTGAAAAAAAGCTAGGTCCGAACCAAATTTTAAATAAGGGATCCCTTAGGAGATTGAGATCTGTGATATATGACCTGTTTCTCTGTAATATTTAGTCGCAAGAGAATCCATGCAAGATATCGTCTCGATTGAATTACAGTAAACATCACTTCACTCAATTTTCGGTCCAAACTTCAGGCTCAATCAGTTCAGTTACTTGATATATAGTTAAGCTGATATTTTTGCTTCAATTGCGCAACAATGAAGCCTAGAAAGTGAACGAAGCTAATAATCGAAGTGGAAACCCGTACGAGCTTCCAAATACTCATCCTGCAGGGAATCGAACTCCTGACCAAGGGGATTACTCCCAAAATCAGGCACTTGCCTTACTTTTTTTGACCAAGCTTTTTGAAAGCCCCAGTTAGTAGGGTTGGGGTTTCGTTTCCCATCTATTGTTTCGAAAATTTAGGATGTCTTGAGTTAATAGTAGCCTTTAACAATTCAAAAATGAAGTAAACAAATAGATATCCATAAAAAAAAATGGAAAATGTGTTGATGGTATTTCAAAAAAGAAATTTTCGATGGACTCGTATGTTTCACTGAGGAGAACTGTGGTAAAAAGATAAGTTAGGGACGAGGCAAGGCGAGTAACGCGTGGGCTTTAAATTACAAGTAATGTAAAATTCAGTTAAATTTAAGAGCTTCCATGTTTTATAGAATTTTATTATCAGCGTAAACAATAAGCTAATTACGAGTAAAAATTCAGTTAAATTTAAGAGCTTCCATGTTTTATAGAATTTTATTATCAGCGTAAACAATAAGCTAATTACGAGTAAATTCATAATGATAGGTCCTTCTTTTCTTTTCTTTTTTTCCCAGTGTAACCCTTAACTGGAAGTTCGTGACCTGATTTTCTACTTTTTCATTCAGAATTCGGATCTTGAATTCTAAATGAAAAGTAAAAGATTGGATCAATAACTTACAACTCTCCAATTGAGCTAATTTTTATGGGACTATTCGAAAAAATATTTTAAATCTAATTAATGGTTCATATTGTTTGTGTGTAACAATCCGAATTTCCGGGAGTAAAAATTTCGATTAATAATTCAATAAAATATTTTATTTTCTAATAATTGATTTATTTTCCTTATAATTTTTTTTAATAAATCCTTTTAATTCGAATAATTAGTTTTCTAGCCATGCATGCAAGCGTACAAGACCGAGTAACACACCCGTTACACTACCGAAACACCCAAATCTCGTTCTTAATGCTCGAACCTACCTCAACTACGGCCTTTATGTTACACACCTAAACCGGTACCTTCCATGTACCACTCTTACAAGTCTTGGGACTTGTATTTGACCAAGAAGAGAGAGAGAGAGAGAGGGAGAGGGAGAGAGGGAGTGTGTGTGTGAGTGCATGGTAAATGCACATGCAAGTTAATGCTTGTGCACTTGAATAAGCAAAGGGTGAGTCAAGGGAAAGCCTACCAAGCTAAGTTTTGTACCCAAAATTAGTTAGAAAAAGCCTTGCTATTTTAAGAAAAACCTATACATACACACACTATACTTGTACATGAGCAAGATTGGTAGCCAAGGGTTACGCTTAGATGGAGGGGATCGACTACAATGAGGTGTTCTCCCCCGTCGTCAAACATTTGTCGATCAGAATCTTGCTTCCATTGGTAGCTTAGTTTGACCTCGAGTTAGCCTAACTCGATGTCAAGACTGCTTTTCTACACAGAGATCTGGATGAGGAGATCTATATGGCTCAACCAGATGGATACAAAGTTGCGGGAAAGGAGAATTGGGCTTGCAAATTGCAGAAATCGCTATACGGATTGTGTAATACCCTAGAACGTAATTTTAAGATTTTTAATTTCGTTATGTGTTAATTGAGTGTTTTATGTGCATATGTGGACTTATATGATAGGTGGGCTGTCACGCCCCAAATTGGGAAACATGACCGGCCGTGAACCAGGAGACAATTCCTGGAACACGAAGCTTAAACAAAAATAATAATTTTTTTCATCACAACTCAAAATAATTAAACTGAATCCTAAATTATAAAATTAAATTGGAAATTGAAACCAACATTTTTGTAGCCGATGAACAACATTCCAAATTCTCCATACTCCCAATTTATTAACAAAAATTCTAAAGAAACAAAAGTGCGGAAGCTGATTGACATGACTAAAAGAAAATAAAAATGCAAATGCCCTAGAGGTCCAAGCGGTGGGTCCCGACACTGTTTTAGAGTCCACTATGATGCTCCTCGAACTAGCCTAAAAAGAATGTTGAATAAATCTGTCAGCTCACAGCTCAATGAGTAGTTAAACATGCTATGGGTTAAGGAGACAACGTGGCATGCATTTGAAAGAAGGATAGTGAGAGCTCCAAAGGAATGGTTTCAAATAAAAAAGGCCGGTGGCTCAACAATTAGTATCAAGGAGATGAATTTTTGATTAACGAATAATAAGAACAATAATCGATTCAAAAAAAAAAAAAGCATTCCTGCCAATTAGCCAGTCCAAAAATACTAGAGCAACAAACAATAATAAATACGAGTTTGAACCAAATTATGTGGAAACCAAATAATAATAACCATTGCCAAATGCCAATTATTTTCTCAAGGCTTAGCCTATTGGATCCAACACCGTACTCAGAGTCACCTCAGGATGGCGCCTGAGTCTTTTCCCTAAGCTGATCCGGAATAGGGTCACAAGGTATTTCACAAGTCTTTTCCCTATCTGTTGAGCACTAGAGTCACAGGGTATTTCACAAGTCTTTTCCCTAGTGGCCAAAGTCACCACCAGGATGGCCCCGGGTCTTTTCCTTGAACTTTCACAAATATAATACATGGTCCCAATCACATAATAACAACGTTCCGAAGATATCACAGAATCAACGAATGGACAAGAAGAAAAATTAATATCAACCAATCATTTGCAAGTATCTCAATTAACCTTGTATGCCAAAGGGTACGTCAATCGTCAAATAAGTTAAGTTCAACGAGCAAGATTAATATTCATAGAATCAAAACAAAATAAAGGATTGTCAAGAATCGATAGGCTCAAGAGGATTCCAAAAGAAGGGATCACATGCTTAACCACTCACCTTGATCGGAACAATCGATCGTAAAATGCGATGCTCGGAGTACTTGTTAATCTGAATTAATGTGTACAAAAACCATAATTAATCACATGATACCTAGCAATTAGACTACTGGTAAAACTAATAAGTATAATAGTTAAACATTGAACTAATTCCTCCAACAGAACTACACCTCCAAAACCTCAAACAACCAACACCATGAACCTTTACAATCCCATGCAATAATACTCTTGAAATTTAATATTAAATAAACTGATTTCCTATCTACATGATACAAACACAAAATGTATGTGTGCAACTATAAGTCCCATGGCCGAACAAGGCATCACGTGGATGCTACACACTCACACATTCATTAATCTCCACTGATTGCAAATCTAGATTCTGAAATGTATAATAAACCTATATATTATGCATAAACAACAAAGAAGAAAATTAAAGAAGAGAAGGAAAATACTAACCAAAGCTTCTCCTGCCCCTCTTGCACCACCTCTCTCTCTCTCTCTCTCTCTCTCTCTCTCTCTCTCTCTCTCTCTCTCTCTCTCGGATACAAACAAAACCCCTACATTGTTCTTTATAAAAAAAACTGACCTCGTGAGAAAAAAAAAATCTACCCTAATTGCACAACCACCCCCGATATTTACTAAGCTGCCCCAACTCCAATGTCAAATTATAAGTTTAAACTGCATAAAAGTGGGCAGCCCAATTGTATAACCCATACCCACATTTACATTTAAATTAGATCAACATTCTTTTACAAAAACAAAATATTATTAGTTATTCGATTTTTCTTTTAGAACACCAAAAATAAATATAGTGCATAATAATTTGTATTTTTTTTATTAGAAAGAAGTGTGAAAAAAAATGGAAGAATTAATTATTTCTATTAAAACAATATATTTATTTTTAAGGATAAAGTCGGGATGTTACATGGGCGCGCACACACATGGTGGACACATGCACACACAATCATTTTCCCTTTAAAAGATCAATAATAGAGTTAGTGGGGATATTCTCTTCACCCATCTGGGTTGTTCTACGTAGAAAGAGAGGAAGAGAGGGTTTGGCAGGAAGAAGAAGAAAGAAGAAGAAGAAGAAGAAAAGGAAAATGAAATAGGAAAAAAAATTAAGAAAGAGGTTCTATACTTGATAATTCATGTTTTCTTACACTTGATTTCATAACTTTGCATGTTTAATTCATATTTAATTAGAGGGTTTATGCTTAGAGACCATAGAAATCCTTGATTATGGAGTTTTAGAAGAATTCTTGGTTAATTTTAGGTGAATTCGTTTACATTATGCATCTTTGAAATTCTGCAGATTTTAGGGCATGTATGGCTGATTTTGGGGATTTTATTGACAGGATTGCACAGATCGTAATTTTCTGAAAATTTTATTGAGAGTTCCTCTATGAGTTTTCTCTGTTGGGTTAAAATTTCGGACCTTGATTCAATGTATTCAGCTCTGTAGAAATTTGTGAATTTGCTGCTGTCAATTCGGATTTCTACAGGCAGCAGTAACACATTTTGGTAAAACAGTCATAGTTTTTGCTGCGGGTATCGAAATCACACATTGTTTGATTTTTCCAAAACTAGACTAGTATATCTTTCTGTCCATGTAAGTTTTGTACCTTAAATTTGGCCACACAAAATCAGTTTTTGCATTGAAGTTTAGATGGGTGCAGTTTCTGAAATTCTATTTTTCTTGAATGAACTAGCTTTTTTTAAATTGGTGTACAAGGTTTATTCGAACTCCATTTTTGACATACGACCTATCGGTGCGAAGCTTGTGATGTGTATTTTCTGTTGGTTTGGGTTTTGTACCCAGGGGTGGGTAGGATACAGTATTTTTGTGTCCCTAAGTAGTGACCCAACATATACTTGGTTCCCACAGCATTGTTAGGGATACTTAGAGCATTTAGGGGGTTCATTTAGATTTTGTGATTACTTGAATGACATCTCCTAATCAAATTTTCATTATTTTAATTAATATAGGAGGTTCGGGCTTGCACGAGGACCGAGGTGAGTAACCGATACATAATTTGCATGGTTTAATGCGCGATTTTTGTATCTTTATGTAAATGTTCCTCTAGTTCACTTGTTTTATAAATTAATTGTACTCCATGGATATTAAATGAAAGGTGGCTATATTTTGTATCTATTAATGGCATCTCTGACGTCCCAGCTTGCTAGGCATCTCGGCGTTCCCAGCTTGCTAGGGGATAGTGCAAAAAGGCTAGCAAGGTTAATGTGTTTGGTACGGGAAATGCATATAGACGTCTAAGCCTATCCACACCGGGGACGCCTGGTGGTACATTTTGGTTTGTTACTGGGATGTGCATTATAAATTGGATTTGGAAGATATGAATTTTTTGGCTATGAATTTGTGCTTTGCTAATTAATGTGTTTTCTGTAAAATATATCCATGGAAAGCGTGTGAACTATGTATCGATTTCTCATACGAGTGATAGGCGTGTGAGAAGCTTGCGTATAAGTGCCTAAGTAGGGGGTTTTGGTTTGTTATACATGCGGTTTGAGCTTTATTTTCCAATTAATATGTGCATGTGGTGTTTCTGTGTTTTAAGTGTAATTCGCAGGTGATTGAGGGGCGCAAGTGCAATTTTGATTTATTGGAAGGACATGCACGTCGATCAGAAGTTGGAGGCAAGTGAGTTGTGCATGGGAGTGGTCGAAACTCATCAGGAGTGCTACCCCAATACCTTGGAGCGCTCAAGATGGCACAAAAAGGGTCCCAAAAATGAACAGAATGTTCTTGAGCGCTACACCAGAATAGGTGTAGCGCTACCGGCGCATTTGAAGAGGAAGTCAATGGTCAAGACCAGCGGGTCAACAGTCAACCCATGGGCTAAATGACAGGCGATAGCGCTACACAAGTTTCTCAGTAGTGCTACCGAATGGTTATGTTGCACACTAAACGCTGCCGTTTTGGCTATGCGCGGTGGATTTTTCCGAATTTCGTTTAATTTTCGTTAGGATTATTACGGTTTGATATAAATACTTATGTTTTTACCGATGTTAGGGTTCCACGAATTTTACAGAAGTTTTAGGTTTTCAAGTTTTTTCGGCTACAGAGCTGGTGTCTACTTTTCAGCGCTGTTTTTCATGATTCCTAGCATGTTTGACGTTCCTTGTTAATTAATCAAGAATACTCTCGTTGCGCAATCTACGGTACAATTTTTGCTTATTGTTTTCACTGTTCAATCATGCTTAGATATAGGTTTTGCATTGTTTTTGCTGCGTTTTCAATAATGCGTGAGTAGTCGCATTGAGTGCGGCCGCGGGATTAAGGTGTCCCGTGGCTAGGCTAATTCTTGTTCCACCTCGGTGCCGAATAACTCTAATCAATGTGCAATTTCTGAATACGGAACTTTTCTAGCAAACAAAACCAAGCATTATCAATCCTAAATGCGCGCAGAGATTGGTGACAACCGGTGCACATTTGTTGGAACTGTCTTTCCATATTTACAAATCTATTAATTGGATCATTATGGCCCGAGTGAATGTGAATTAGACTACCTGCGAGCACCGTAGTGCCCACGGCTGTGCTCTCCTTTTTAAAATTCGAAAGTCCAGTAGATTAATTAGCTTAATCCCGTTAATTAGTAAACCATTTGAGCAAGGGGTGGCTACCTGAGAGCCATTTACAAACGTAGAACCAACATTGTTTGAGTTAAACACCGTAGACCGTCTCTGTGGTTCGACTTTGGTACTTCCGGATTTATTGTGCTACACCGGTCGATAGTCCTACGCTTGGGACGAAATTCTAGTTAACTGTTAACCACCCGAACGGTCAAGCAACGAGCTTTAGCTTATGATGTTTTTTCACCTTTCAGGAGACAAGGAGTAGTCGGGTGTATTGATATGACCTTTTTGTGAGCATGCTCGGTGGTAGAAGACTTATGTAGATATGACTTTGCTCTAGTCTTCGTTTTTGTTAGCACTACGGTGACTGTGGGCTTTATGAGCATGTACATGTGAACTATTGTCTTGTAAATATTTAGTATAGGTTGTACCTTGTAATATTAGGCACAAGCTCTGCTGGATACCATAAGTTGGTACTTGTGACCATTTTTGGATGTTTATACAGGTCATGTTTTTCCGCTGCTAGTTTTGGTGTCCCTTTTAATCATCTCTTTTGGATAAATTTATGTATGTTTTGGCCTTGGTGACTGTGTCACCGGCACTTTGTTGTGCTTGTGACCTTCAGGGACGGGTCCGAGGCGTGACAGATTGAAATAGTCGCCGAAACAGTGGTATAAGCGATTTGATCGGTTTATGATGGATCATAAGTACACAAGGAGTCAGTTTGATCATTGTGTTTACTTTCGCAAACTCCGGGATGGATTATTTGTCTATTTGCTCTTATATGTGGATGACATGCTAATTGCATGTAAGAACAAGGTGGAGATTGAAAGACTGAAAGCTCAGCTCAGCGAGGAGTTTGACACGAAGGATCTCGGGGAGGCTAAGAAAATTCTTGGAATGGAAATTCTGCGGGACAGAACAAAAGGCACAATTTGTTTGACTTAGACACAGTATCTGAAGAAGGTGTTGCAGAGATTTGGTATTGATGGGAAAGCGAAAGCCGTTAGTACATCTTTGGTACCTCCTTTCAAGCTCAGTGCATTGATATCGCCGCAGACTAAGAACGGATGGAAACAAATGGCTCAAGTTCCCTATGCTAATGCAGTGGGAGCTTTGATGTATGCTATGGTCTATACGCGGCCAAATATTTCACACGCAGTTAGCATGGTTAGTTTTTACATGCACAATCCTGGAAAGGAGCATTGGTAGGCTGTGAGATGGATACTACAGTACTTACAAGGTACTGTGAATGTTGGTCTGAAGTTCGAGAGAAACAAGACAGGTGATCAGCTTTTAGTTGGATATGTGGATTCTGATTATGCTGGTGACCTAGATAAGCGATCGTCGACAATAGGCTATGTGTTTACATTTACTGGAGGATCGATTAGTTGGAGGTCAACGTTACAGTTTACGGTGGCTTTGTCTACTACAGATGTAGAGTATATGGCAGTAATAGAAGCTTTCAAGGAGGCTAATTGGGTTCATGGTTTGATAAAGGATTTGAGAATCAATAAAAAAAACGTGGAGGATTTTGTGATAGTCAAAGTGCCATCTATTTGGGAAAGAACCAGGTCCATCATTCGCGCACCAAGCATATCGATGTCCGATTCCATTTTATCAGGGAATTTATAGAAGAAGGGGATGTTCTGCTTCAGAAGATTCCAACTGCAGACAACCCTGCAGATATGTTGACGAAGGTGGTCAGTGGGATCAAGTTCAAACATTGTTTGGACTTGATCAATATCTCTCGGACAAGTAAGGGCGCATCGGGGCAGCGTTGATTCGAGGTTTTTCGCCAAGGTGGAGATTGTTGACTGGTAGACCAGTTAGGTTAGCTCAACCCTAGACCAAAGCAATAAATGGCCGGAGCTCTCAACTAACTGTGTGAATGAGTTGCTGGGCATTGGAATAGTGTTTCCAGAGTAATTGTATGGCGTTGGAACAGTGGAGATATCTCCCTATATAATCTGTACTTGCCTTCCATGTTTTGTATCAGAAATTAGAGAGCAAAGAGAGATACACGAGTGTTTGGTGAGGTTGTATATGAGTTGAGCGATTGTTGTAATCCTCCCACATAATAGAATCCGCTGCCCCTCCCGTGGACATACCCAATTTGGGGAACCACGTAAATATTGCCTCATGTGATTGTGGTTTGGTTTTGTGTGACTGATAAGGTACCGTTAAACACTACAATTTTCATACTTTAAATGTCAAAATATACACCCATTTTCAACAACCACATGTCGATTTATCTTTTTTCAAAAATTAGACCTTGTCTTTTTTCAACATCCTCCTGTCAAAATTTATGTCTATATTCAACTTTCGAATGTCGAACTAAATACATGTGGATAAAATATTATTGTTTTCGACAATAACATGTAGAAATATAACCATATTTTTAGCTTCTTAATGTTGAAATTTGTGAAATCAAACATTTGAATTTCTCAGGTATCGTTTTCGGAATGCAAATGCTGATGTAATGCGTAAAATTCGATATTATGATGATGAAAAAAGTAACTTAAGTCAACAATTTATTACTGAACTTTGTCTTGTATAATTTTGGTTAAGTGAAAAGTTTTAACATCGATATGTTGAAAAAGTTTACATATGGTGGTGGAGGCATTTTGGTCTTTACACAATAATGAAAATGAAAGAGTTTTTTGTGGGTTACATAGAAAAAATGTAGGATTGTTAATAGAATCATCCTTTATTTTTCGAATGAAGCTTTTCTCATTCCACCAACCCACTAATCCATTTTTAATTTAAGTGGACAAATAGAAAATGATAATTCTAAGGGTAAAGAAAAAGAGAGAGAGAGAGAAGTGGAGTATGACTAAAAAAACGATAAATCTAAAGGGACCGATCACAGTGTACAGACCATGTACCTCTACGATTGTCGCCGGCGACGGTGTGGGTCAATGCTTAAGCGCCCGATCCGAACGTTAATCGTTCTCGAGAATCAAATTCAGTGGGTTATTGGCGGGAATCGAGGCAATCGGACGGCTGTATGAGCTCGATCCAAAATCTCCCCATTTCATTTGAAATTTTTTGAATGAAATGGGGTGATTTTGGATCGAGCTCATACAGCCGTCCGATTGCCTCGATTCCCGCGTTGGCCCACTCGGAATTTGATTCTGAGAATGATCAACTGCTTGGGACGACTGCTGGATCTATCGGCGTCGGCATCGGCCGGTACATCGGCCTGTACACTTGCATCGGTGCAAGTAGAAGGACTCCTAAAAAAATTCCCCGGATATGCCGGATCTAAAAGAGCAAATGGAATTCTGTGTGGATGGTGGGTGGGATTGGGACGTACCTTTCTAATAGTCCTTTTCGTGGGACCATATCTCAACCGAATTTTGCCCCTCTCTTGTCTCTGCGTCTCATAGTGGCACTTTTACCAGCCACCACCGCCTTCTTCCTATTTGACCAGAAGCCGCCTCCTCCTCAAGCAAACATCACCCGAAAACGATTGTTTTGCAGTACAAGAAGCACCCCTTTTAAGCGGGACCCACATTTCTGATGAGGATATGAAAAAAAAAAAAGGAAGCCCTCCCACACATTCCAAGATCAACTGCAACCTTTCATTTAAATAAGTACCTGCATGTAGATTATATACATAAAATACACATATTTTCCAAAATCATTTGTGTCTGTATTCTGTAGCATTGTTATTAGCCCTGCACAATTCTCAGAGTATCATGAATTTCTCTATTCAAGTTTACCTACTTTGCGAACTGGGTTTTCACTGGTTTGATCTGTGAGACCAATTACTATATTTCACCTTTCTTTCATCTGGGTACATTTTATTTTCATCGTTTTGGCTGATTCCTTGCTGGGTTTTTGTTTAGAAATCGGAAATTTTGATTTGGTTCCATTGTTTTGTTGTCGTGAATATTTTGATCTGTGGTTGGTGTTTTGCATTGGTTTTAGTCTTCCAATGGGTGCTTTGGATGAGGGGCACTGTAATGGGGAGGTAGAGAGTTGCATTGAGCTGGGTTTTGAGAAAGAGGCAGAGACGGTGGCCATTGAGGATGCTGTCAAAGTCCTGCTGCAAGGTTTGGGTGAAGATATCAATAGAGAAGGTCTCCAAAAGACCCCCCTCCGTGTGGCCAAGGCACTGAGAGAAGGAACCAGAGGTTTGCCCACATTCTCTTACAGTCTTATTCCTTTTCTCCCCATTTTTCCTTTGGCATCAAGATAGAACCTCTCAGTCTTGGATCAAAAGGCATACCTGGTGCACAAAACTTTCGCATATGCGGGGTCTGGAGTGGGGGTTGATGTACACAGTATTACCCCTGCAGTACACAGTATTACCCAGCGGGTAGAGAGAGACTGTTTGCGATTCCGATAATCATCAAACCCGTGACCTACAGACCCCAATGGGGCAACTTTACTGCTGCGCTAGGTGTGCAGTCTTGGATCTAATTGTTTTTATTTTTGGTTGGTTTGAAACCTGTACTTAGAAAATGAATCTTTTTGTCTCCTCGGTTAGTCGGTTTGCTTGATTGGAAAAAGGTTATGTACAGGGATGGAACCGGGGTGTCAGGCGGTCACTCCTGCAAGGTAAAAAAAAAACCTCTAATTTTATTTACGGGAAAAAATTAAAAAAAAATCCTACGAATTATATAAGCTCGCCCTTGCATAGTGAAATTCCTGGCTCTGTCCCTGTTATGTAGTTTGAAATGATTCGTATTTCTAAAACTTGGATTGTTAAGAATTGGACTGTAGATTTCTTTCCTGAGTTCACCAGTGGGGGTGTTCCACTAATGCAGTTTTTAGAATAAACTAGTTTTTCACAGTTTTTTATGTGATGTATTGTGAGATAATGACCTATCTTGGTTTTTTGAAAAAACTGTTTTTTTGTTAGTGGAACACCCCAAATTGGCCATAGAATCACACCCACAATTTTTAACCAAGATGGGGCTATCTACTGCTAAATGTTCATCAACGGCTGTTTGGTTTGGCTTTTGGCTGCTTTGGTCTATTAGCTTGTTCGGTCACTTTTCAATGGAGTTGGGTTATTGATAGGAGCAAAGTAGGTTGACTTAAGTTGATGGTAGGCATGAAATAGTTTATATGATCGTCTTATACCAACAAAATTCAATTAAAATTGTAGGAGTATATAACAACTGTAAGACCAACAATGCTATAGGGGACACAGTTTCGGACAACTAATTTGCTAGAAAGATCCTGTTCCTATGACCTTTTCATTCTACTGACACTGTAACACATCTCATTGATAGGCCATCTGCCATCCGTCTCATGTCATGTGCACTTGAAGCATTATTTTCAATGTTCACCAATGTTCGAATTTCTGAATCACTTCCTGCATTTAGAGCCGAAGTAAATGTACGTTCCCAATCTAGCCCCCAACACCACCATTAATGGTATTAACTTGGTGTACTTGTTTCTTCAAGGATAAGAAGAGGAAATCCATATGTGCTCACCCAAAGCCAATCATTCTAATTCTCTCTTTGACGATTTTGTATTAAACGAATGTGTGATGTACTCTATCACTAGTTGTCGGTAGTTGGATGCTTATTGAGGTGTTTATTGGTCACTTCTCTAGATTAGAAGGAGAGAGACGAGAAGTGGGAGAGTATCGCCCTGTGGAGGCGTGGTTACAACTTACAAGTGGATGACTTCTTGTGGATGGTTCCTGTAAGTGCAGGTCATTGGACAATAAGCTGTAGACACACATGACTGGGATGGATAATGGCACCTTTAGTAGAGACTTTCATGTCCAAATTTCATTCACAGTCCCGCTGCTCCTGCATCAGGATATAACCCAAGTAGCTCGATGTCAGTCTACGAGGCCTGAGTTTTGTGGTGGCCTCAACATCCGTACTTCAGGCCGCTCAGAGATGTAAGAAAATCGGGATTCTGCAGATCAGCTTTGATGGCATGCTCCCTGTGGCAGCACCCCTAGCTATCTGTAGATTCACTACCCTTGAAGCCACCTGACCACGACCTTTCTCATCAGACACTTGGAACATAGTAGTTAATCTTTATTTCAAAAAATCCTGTTTAAACCTTTGATTTCTGTTCAGGAGTTAATATCTCCTCCATTTTACGCTGCTAGTAAGTACAATCTAATATGTTTACGTGCAATACAATTCACTCATGTCTCTGTTATTATTGACTTGGACTTAGAGGGGATATGCTGAGTTTAGTTATTAAAATGATTTTTACCCCCTATTTCAGGTTACCGACAAAAGGTGAAAGATATTGTCCAAGGTGCTCTATTCCCTGAAGCTGGATTGGAGAATGGAACTGGTCATGCTGGAGGAGTTGGTGGTCTGGTGATTGTTCGAGATCTTGATCTCTTCTCATACTGTGAGTCTTGTTTGCTTCCATTCCAAGTTAAGTGTCACATTGGGTATGTCCCATCCGGGCAAAGGGTCTTAGGCCTAAGCAAGCTCTCCCGGGTGGCTGATATATTCACAAAACGACTACAAGATCCGCAACGTCTAGCAGATGAAATATGTTCAGCTTTACAACACGGAATCAAGCCAACAGGCGTTTCCATTGTTTTACAGTGTTCACACTTTCACTTCCCAACTTTGGAATCAGCGTTTCTTGAACCGAATCACCATGGATTTGTAAAGAGGCTGGTTAGTTCGGGTTCAGGGGTTTTCGAAAATGAGAAGGCAGATACTTGGGGTGATTTTCTTAGTCTTTTAAAATTCAGAGGCATAAAGGTGGATAAAATCCATTCCAGAGACTCTGGTGACAAATGTTGGTGTCCAGCTCAAACAAGCTCTAAAGTGGGCCCTGCAAATTCAGGAATGACTACTGTGGTAGCTTCAATTCTTCGGTCTTTGGGTGAAGACCCATTAAGAAAGGAGCTTCTAGGAACTCCTAACAATTTTGTTAAGTGGCTTATGAATTTCAAGAACTCTCATCTGGAGATGAAGTTGAATGGGTTCGTTCTTGGTCGAATGGATGCTCTTAAATCCATCGGTGATGACCTCGTCCATTCTGAGCTAAACTTGTCGCTTTGGTCCCAGTGTGAGCATCATCTTCTCCCCTTTCATGGTGTTGTGCATATAGGATACATCTGTACTGGTGGAGTTGATCCAATTGGAAAGTGTTTCTTGCAGTCGATAGTCCATTTCCATGGTTTCAAGCTCCAAGTACAGGAGAGGCTCACGCGACAAATAGCTGAGACCGCTTCATCACTGTTGGGTGGAGATGTAATGGTTGTGGTAGAAGCTAACCACACTTGTATGATTTCTAGAGGGATTGAGAAGATTGGGAGTAATACTGCCACAGTTGCTGTCTTGGGTCGATTTTCTACTGACCCTGCCTATAGGACAAAATTTTTGCAAAGCATTCCAAATTCTACTACCACTGAAGGATGAGCTACTAACCTAAATACCGCAAATGGGTTATATTTTCTTTGTCTTGCAAAATATTTTGTTGTTTTGGTACGTTCTTCAGCTCTCCAGACAATTGTTGTGGATCACCCCGTGGCAGGAGGATATCTCGCAAGTACTATTCTGCAGATTTCCAATCTTCTATTTTTCTGTGCGTAGCATTGAAAAGGAGAACATAATTGGCAACGACAATGTTTTTGGCTATGTGACATCAATAATATAGTGCCTCATTCAGAGAATTTTCACCGATGTGGGTGGTTGACATTCGGGTTATCAAGATTTGAATAGCATGATTTGGCTGATCCGAGTTATTGATCAATATTTACATCAGATTTCCTTTCTTTCTATGGTTTTGTTCTGGCATTGTTTCTCCACAGGCATTTGAATCTCAGAATCTGTGTCAAATTCCTTCATTGGTTATACCAGGTGCAAATCCTCCATAGCTTTCTGTGTTACAAGTTGTCCTATTCATTTGTAATCTGGAAAACATGCCAAGTTCTGTTTTGGCTTGTTCTCATCTTTGGTGAAGTATGTTTTGGCTTTGGGTCATAGTTTTTGTACTACTTTGACTCAGTTATGACAACAAATTAACGGAAAAAAGAAAAAGAAAAAAACTCGCAATTCCGGTATTAAGCTTTCGAATGATCGTTCTCTCCTTTTGGGAGCGAGTCCCAACAGCGTAACCAATGTGTGGCGAGAAATGTCCTTGGAATAGTGCTCCTGGAGAACTGAAATTTTTTTCTTGACAGAGTGCGTGTCAGAAAGACAACTACATGACCATTTTATCATGTATACAGCTTGTTTCAAGTGCAGATGCCATCGCAGTGATTATGCCACAAGAATATGAGTCGTGAAGGATTGGACTAGAACATGAAGAAAATCAACTTATTCTGAGACTGCACTTGAAATCCAGATGAAAAAGACTTTGTAATACGAGCGAGACAAGCTCGTTTAGAGTGAAATACAAGAATGGGATGAACCTACTCCCAATTTCAAGACGTGAAACACATTATGTGCATGCACATATATAGTCCAAAACATATATGGAAACAAATATTCACTTTGCTTACAGTATCAAATGCTTATTTATGATTCGTGAATAGACAAGTCAGTCAAAATCCTAGCCCAGCCACAAGTGGCGAATTGAGTGCCAATCGATACGGATATTTGGAGGAGGCGGACGAACACGGTGAATAGGGGCACGGTGATGCAAATGGGCTGCGATTATGGCAATCGACAGGGCAATCAACAGGCTGAGACATGCTGGTAGATATTTTCTAAAGACCTGCAAGTAACTATTCCAGTCAAACTTTCTGAGGAAAATATTTAGTTGAAAAAAGAGTCATCACTCAAGGTATCACTTGCATATTTTGTGTTACACAGGATATAAGTCAGTAGCAGGATTCAGGAACCTCCCATCGGGTGGCAATTGATCTCATAACTGAACTCCCAAGACTGACTATCCTAAGAGCCTCGCTCCCATTGAGAAAGGAGCATGCTCCCAGCTAGGATAGAACTTCTTAAGCATATAAATCTCAACAGCAGAGAAAAAGAAAAGAAAAAAAAAAACCTACCAAGCAAGAGAAAATATGAAGTAACACTAAGATAGTAGGAGAATATCAATCAAATTTGCTCAAGTACTTAGTTGAACCGCAATATTTACTTGTATAAATAGTTTCTACAAGCTAGCCTTCTCAAACAAGGAGTTTTTATAATCCTCCACTCACCGGCTCCCGCTGGAGCCCTTCATGCAACCAAGGCATATATACCACTAGGCTTCAAGAATGCTGAGTTTTTTGCGGAAGCTTTGGAGAATCTCATTTCTATTCAGCAGAATTTTTTGGAAAACTCATAGCTGAAAAAAGACTAAATTGGCGGTGAAATTGCTGGTAACCAGAATCAATATTTATCCTAGGCAACTTTTGTAAGCCTTCAAGAAAACAGAGACAACAGATGATTTTTCAACCAGACATACTATGGAAAACACGAGATAAGTCCCTGAGAAAAGTTATGGGCTAATATGAGGGAAGGAGAAACTTCAGATGATTAATAATTTTTGTCACCTCCTCTTTAACTGTTCAAACCACAGACAACAAGGCAATTGATGTAAACTTAACTTATGCATTTTAGCTTGATGTAATAGATAAGCATCCCAAGACACATCAGATACACGCACCTAAACCTCTACTGCCCAATGACTGACACATGAGCACAATAATGGGAATTTTCAATCAGGAAGCTATGGAGAATATTTCGTTTTACTAACAGTGATGAAATACCTTATGTCAGAAAATAAGGGGGCAAAAGAACAGAAAGAACTAATCCAGATATCTGTGATTGAAAAAAAAAAAAAAAAAAAAAGAGAGGGAATTTTCTGTCTTCGAAGTGAAATCAGTTGTAGAGAAGTGCAAAACAAATTCCTCAAATAGAACGCAGGATCAAAAGTAAACAAAGGATAAAAGTAACTACCACTGATGGAAAATGATGCCAGAAAGGGAAAACCTTTCCCGCAACCCATCCATTGCCAGGAAGATTCCTATCAGCATGCTCAAGGGAATACCGTAACATGTCAACTATTGCCAACTCTGTTGCTTTATCACAGCTTTCTGTAAGCACAAGGAATTATGATCAATCTAAGGTGATACTTCATATGAAACCCAATGGGACTGCTGGAGCAGTGAACTTTTGAAGGGATTACCTGGGATGTCGAAAACCTGTTTAGTAGGGGAAATGCCCAGCAGCTCCCCTAAATGAACACGAACTCGCGCACGGTCAGAAAGTGAAAGCAAGTCTCCATGTGTGACGACAATAACAGGCTTGTCATCTGTAACATGGGAAAAGAAATATGGGCAACTTGTTCAAAAGTCCTAGGCAATGAATTTGTAACCCCATTAACCTACCAAACAAGTTTATAACCTATCCAATCCTAACACTGGCATCTTTTCTCTTTTTTTCCAAAAAAAGTTTGTACATCTATGAAAGTGCCTAAAATTCCAGGGTACCCTATGAAAAAGTGCCTAAAACCCCAGGGTACCCTATGAAAAAGCCTAAAACCCTAGGGTACCCTATGAAAGTGCCTAAACCACCAGAACCCTATAATAGGAAAGTGTACCTTAAAACCAAAACCCTAGGGTACCCTATGAAAGAGCCAAAAAAGTTTGTACCCAATGAAAGTGCCTAAAATACTAGGGTACCCTATGAAAGTGCCTAAACCACTAAAACCCTATAATAGGAAAGTGCAACCTAAAACCTAAACCCTAGGGTACCCTTTGAAAATGCCTAAATTCTGGAAAATAAAATAAAATTTGTGGACCTTAGACTTTGTAAAACTTTAACATGGACTAAATGGCACAATAAGTCCACACTTCTGGGCCTTAGAACAATTAACCCAAGAAATATTAACCTCTCCACAGTCTTGCCAGGATTTATCCCAACTAATTTTTTAAACTTTTTGCATATTCCAGGGGAGTAAATATAGTAGTAATAGTACATGCTAACAAGTTATCAAGAAGATACAAGTTTTCCACTCACACAAAGATGACATGTTCCACCTATCGGTATGCTTAAGTTGTAAGGCATTAAGAAAAATGAGGTTCAGTTAGCATCACTAAAATATGGGTTCCCACAAAAACATACTGCGAAATTAATGTACAACAGATTGGACCAAAAGTAAAACTGGAAAATAAGATTCCCACTTTTGATACTCGTCCATAAGGAATTTAGGACATATATTAATCCATCACTGACGCAGATTTTCACCTATTAAGAGGCTATAAGAATGAGGAATGCCAAAGAAGACACGTGTTTAACAAGTGAAGTAGGACATGGATGCCTAGAGTTTGATTGAGGACATCACTTCAATAGAGCCAGTTAATGACAATGGATCCATGTAACCATCCAATAATTATATGACACAAAGGCATTTTGAGGTTAAAATTTCACATTTTTCATGGTATCATGAGGCATTTCCAGAGTACTGCTACATGCAAACCGTATGCCGGTGATAGTCGATGTGTTGATTTCATCCAATCACCATCCCTTACAATTATTCATGGTCTTCTCATAGCAAAACAAATTCTGTGTCCAATAACTATTGAAGTTCAGTAGAATAGTCATTGTCAATCTTTGGAAATTGCGAAGTCTCAGAATTTGGAGTTCACCACTTCAGGGCTGAGGCTTTTTTACTTCTACGAAAAAGTTGTGGTTATCCCAAAAAATGGTAAAATTAGCTATTTAAAGAGTTCGCTTCTGGAGATTACTAAAAAGATATATGAACCCCTTAGCACCTTTAAATGACAAGAATGGGCAGCTGAAAGTTGCGGCAACCGTCTCACTATAGTATTTCTCTGCTCCATCATCAGCATACATGGACTTCAAAATTGAAACACCATTAACTACAAAGATAACATAATTAACCATCCTGATCTCACAGGAACCATAACCACTCTGGCGAGCTTTGCACTTCAATCTGGTCTTTAAATTTGAACTGTCAGAATCCCTGGAAGGCAAAGCAGAGTAGCCCACAGTTTAAGGTATGGGAAATCACAAACGCCAAAAAAAGAAAAGCTGGGGGCGAAGTTACTATATTAACCTGATAACCAGTTCCCCATGCCGAACTCCTCTTGTCATCCAATGAGTTAGCATTTCCCCGTTCGTTGATGATTCATCAGACAAACTGCGAGTGTCATATAGGCAGAAAGAAGTTGAATCTCTTGGGATCATATACTCCTGGAGAAAGTAGGTCCCATCTGCAACAGATGCATTATCTGGCACAAGAGGATTAAACTTGATGAAGCTGTGGTAAACCAAAATAAATTAGCAGAAACCAATCAAAGGAGAAGGGGGATAATTTTAGGTACATGAGACTTGGGCCCTGTCTGGTGCAAACTTGTCATCTTCAAACACCCTGGAAATTCTATTCACAAGGCTGCTTTTTCCAGATCCTTTTGGACCAATCACTAACAGTGTTGTGGTCATCGGGACATCATAGTCGCTCAACGTCATGCCACCTGCTGCCTCCATCCATGCTCCAGGGTAATAACTATCAATGATGTAAAGATTGCCTCAGTTTAGCTGAAGTAGAGTTTTCAGAATAGCAAAGACAAACAACTAAATTGGAGGCAACGTGAATATCTTGCAATTTTTTTACTTTCAGCATGCTTCGTAACTCTCATTTTAAACATCCATCCAAAATACTCCATGTCGGCATTGGCATTCTGCAAAGTTCCAACCCACCTCGGCAAATTAAATTTGCCTGCTGCAACTCTTTTCTACTGAGTAAAGAAACATGAGTAACAAGATGAAATTTCTATATTCTAACAGGCATCAAAGCCAGAAAGAAAAGTGTCAGTTAACTACATAGTCGTTGTATGATATGCCAAGGTACACATACGGGAATGCGTTTAAGGTATACCACTTTTAGTTTAAAAAATTCGCTTACCTCGTCAGTTTTGGGAACAAGTTATGCTAGGCTGCCTAGGCTTGACCCCTAATTCGCTAACAAAGTATGAAATCGAAGAATAGAGAAATGAAATATAACTTGCTGAAAGCATAGTGAAATAAACCCAAAAGGTTGACAGTAAAAAAAAAAAAAGGCTAAGGGAAAGCCCAGGATTACACCTAGCTTTTGTTGGAATACTTTCTTAATAGTGCTATTTGAATAAGTAACGATAATATGAAAGAAACTATAAAAATAACAAAATGGAGGAGAGAATTGGCCTATGAATTTCATGGGTCTGCAGCTGCAGTACTAAAGCTGATGTTCCTCCCCATATGAAGGTCAAAATGGAATGCAATGGCTCGAAGACACAACCCCGATGCACACGTGTTCCCATCAATTGGTCAAGTCCACAGGGAGGATGCAAAGTTATGAGCGAGTCACGAACCAAGTTGTCTAATGAAACCGAGAAAATTTCCATGTATTTAGAGGAGAAATAGACATGATCAGTGCTACTCATAATGTCCCAGAACACTACATGAATATGATCACTTCAGCAAGATGCTCTCCCAATTGCATCAACACCAATCCGAGGTAACATTAGCATTGGCCAATTCATATTTTCTGGTCTTATTTTGAATTTAACGAATTTGTTCAGTGCCACATTCTCCTCAAGTATTATCAAATTTATTCAAAAGACCATTGACCAAACATGGTCCTTTTTTGCAATCAAGGCGACCTATTATTTTTTTGGGTCCGTTTTTTAGAAGGACATAATAAATGGGTCTTTACTTCAATAAGGACATCAACTTTTTCTTTAATGCCAAAAGGACAAATCAACTACACATTCCAAAAATGCCCCCACTAGCCAATGAAAGTGCCTAAACCCCCAAACCTAATGAAAATGCCTAAACCTAAACCTCATGGGATCCTATGAAAGTGCCTAAAACCCTAGAGTACCCTAAGAAAGTGCCTAAACTACTAAAACCCTATAATTGGAAAGTGCACCCTAAATGCCTAAACCCTAGGGTACCCTATAAAAGTGCCTAAAACACTACGGTACCCTATGAAAGTGCCTAAACAACTAAAATCCTATAATTGGAAAGTGCACCCTAAATGCCTAAACCCTAGGGTACCCTATGAAAGTGCCTAAACAGCTAAAACCCTATAATGAAAAATGCACCCTAAGTGCTTAAACCCAAAATTGAATCCAAAATTGAACCAAATCCCAAAATTAAAGAGTGACCCACGCATGAGAGAGAGGGAAAGTGATGGGTCACGAAAAAGTTAAAGGTTTGGTCATATTGTACATCAACTTGTCGGCAGAAAATTCAATTTCCTTCATGAGAGAGAGAGAAAGGACGAGTGGGTGGGTCATCATCAATAGTGTCGCTAGGGTCACTAGGGTCTAGTATTGTCGCCAGGGTCATCATCAAAAGTGTGCTGACTTTCACTTTTGTCGGAATATTGGAACAAAACCCCATTTTTGATGCGCGCGTGAGTGTGGGTTTCATTAAGGGTATTTTTGTCTAATGTTGTCCTTGAGCCATTAAATATTTTTTATCAATGTATTAGAAGCATTAAAATAAGTTAAGCTGGACTAAACACAAATTAAAGCCTCAAGCTTGGTCTTTACACCAATTTTCTGTATTTTTTATCTATCATACAAATCTCGTCCAACTTCTATTCCAAGGTAACATTAGTCATTGGCAAACACAACAAGAACTCTTCAAGAAAAATCAAGAAGCATTATGAGATAACAAACCCTTGTGACCTAACTTGAGAAGTACCTCAGAATTTTACTCTTGGCAGCCTCCAAATTCTCGCTTCGCTGCCGCAATTCATCGTAACTTTCCAGAACACCCCTATAAGCGCTTTGTTTCCTCCTCTGATCGAAAGAATTAGAAGATATGCGACGACCCACCTCATCATATACCCCAAACTCCGCCCCTTCTCCTTCGTCAAAATTATTACCATTCTCGTCCTTCGCGCTTGAACCCTCCTTCCTCCTAATTCATTAAACACTATGAAGCTGTAAAAAAACAAAAGTTGACAGTAGTAGCAACAATAATTCAATAATTAAAAACAGAAACAAATTGAACAAGTACCCGATTGGAGTGTGTGGTCCAAAAGAGAGTTCTGGGTATTCTTGCTCCAGCATGGATTCCTCTTCTGCGAGTTCAAAATCTGAATTAATAAGTGCGGTATAAAAAGGTATATATGGAAATATCAAATTCTGGGTCTTAACGTGTGCGTCTGTGTGGAGAAAGTTAGAAAGAGAGAGTACCGGAGGACGAAATAACAGATGATGCAGTGTCGCCACCCATGATTGCTGGATTGATCGCTTCTAGCCTTCAATGCGCGTGGAACCCTTCTCTCTTTGTGTGTGAGTGAAACGGAGGGGAGGGTAACGAAAGAAAGATAAAGAAGAAATGGGAGAGTGGACTCGTGATTGCTGATGAAAGCGAGAGAGCGAGTGATGAATGAATGAAGGAATTGAGCGTTTACTTGCTCGTTAAGACTTGCGAGAGGACGAGGAGGTGGAATCAGGGGAAAAAATGTTTTGTGCTCCGCTCTCTCTCTCTCTCTCTCTCTCTCTCTCTCGTTTGGACTTTTGATCAAGATTATGCGACAGCCTATAGCGCTTCCTTCGTACAATTATATGGGTACCGATATTTTTCAATACAATGGTTAAATCAAATTGGATATATTTATAAATTTACAACAAAATATCATCATTACATATTAACAATATCCTGTTTAAAAAAAATACATATTAACAATACATTTTTGAGGACATCTTTATTCACAATTTTTACAAATAAAATCTAAAATGCAGTAGTAGGATAATTAGAAGATGTGTTGCACTGTTGTGTGCGTGCAGGGACTTGGCCTCGCTTGCACCCTCTGTGTCCGCCCCTGATTCTGTTGGCTTTTTTGGTGTGTTCTGTTTGGAAGTTATGAAAAGGAAGAAAACAGCAAAAAAAAAAAATTATTAAAAGTGTGAGTGAAGTGTAGAAAAGTAATTTATTGTTTTCGCTTTTCAATATTTTGTTCAGTTATTTTTTTCTCCTGTTTGTTTTTGAACAAAATAGGAGAAGAACTTTTCTTAACTTTCCCTTCAATTCTCTTGTTCTCTTTATCATGTTCCAAAATAGACCATAAAATTCCTCCCTCCTTTACATAAATTTAAATTGAAAAAAAAAACTAATTTTTCTTAATTTTTTAATTCTTACATTAAGTTGAGAATTTGCAATCTTCAATGGGGAATGAGTTTCACATCCCCTTCCCTCATAAATTCATCTCTTTTTTTGCCTTGTATTGGATTTTTATATGTAATTTTGTCACTAAAAGACAAAAAAGATAACATTTATGAGAAAATGGGGTGTGAAAAATATTACCCTCTTTAATTTGGTAGATATTTTTTAAAACTTAAGCATGTAAGTAATTATTATTTTTTATCCAAATGTAACACCGATTTATCGCAATAGACTAAAATTAGTGGCAAAATAGGGTAGTATCTATCATCAATAACAAAAAGTATCATTGTAGGAGTATTACTTTTTTTTACTCATCTTACTTGAAGAGGAGTTTGGAGTAGTTCGATTCACTCAAATACTACATGTGCATCGAATAACTCTACACACATATATGCTTGAACATCGTGTTCCAAGCATACACTGGCGGCTCCATAGTCAACCTTGGGTATTTATCTGACCACCCTTAACTTGCCTTTCTATGCAGAAAATTAGTAAAATTTAAGTTCACATCACTACTTTGAATACCCAATCCGTTGACTTAAACATTTAATTAGCTTAAAAAGTTGCATATGTAGCTAACAGGGATGAAACCATTTGTTACATGTCGATCTAAAATTAACATCGTCAACTCGACTCATCAAAGTTTTGATTTTTATTTATTTCAATCGGCACCTTACCAAAGTTAGTAAATTATTTAATGATTCCTTAATTCTTAAACACCCTAGTAAATTTCTGAAGCCAACCCTAGTAAATATCTGAATCCAATACCGCAAACATACCCACTTTCAGTTAACATCAACAGTACATAGATGAGCCAACCTGAACTTTCATATGAATGAAAATGTTTCCAAGGTTCTAAAACTCGTTAGACGCTCTCAGGACAGCCAAACATCTTCTAACTTTCAGGGCCGAATATTTGGTGACTAATCGGACAATTAGTCGGGATAGTCAATCTAGTCAGGCTACTCAGCGAGTTTCCTTCTAGCGCCTAGGCGGCAAATACTCGACTTTCTAGACTTTTTTTATAACACTGATGTAACTACACTTCCTGGGGGCACTACTCTAGTCTTGCAGGCCCATCAACAGCACACAGACGAAGCATTTATAATCATTTACGTACTCTGTTTTACGGTTTAACCACACATTAATTTTCTCTTTAAGTACAAAAAAAAAGACCAGCTAAAAACAATTTCGAAACGACATATTTCACGGCTCCACGATGATTTTCCCCGTCGCGTGACCATCGATGCTCTTGGCCCAGGCATCTTCAGCCTTGCTCAAAGGATATGTCGAGTCGATCACCGTCTTAAGTTTCCCTTCCTTCACCAGCTTAACTAGATACTCAAGAGTCTCACCTTTAGGAGAATGAAGCAGTGGCACGATCCGTTTCTTCGAGCAGGTGAGTTTCTTCAATGCAAAAATCATCATGGTACTAACACAAGGAGTCAAATCTATTACCTTCCCGTTTTCACTCAAAGTGGGCTCAAAAGTCGGCCACAGAATCCCGGTTGTACAATGGATCACAGCATCGTACTTACGGCCAGACGGGCTCCTCAGTGCGGCCCCAACGGGCGTCTTGTAATCGAGCACCTCATCGGCCCCTAAGCTCTTCACGAGTTCCAAGTTGCGTGCTCCGCAAGTGGCTGTCACGTGGGCGTTTCCGAGCTTGGCCAGTTGAACAGCGTAGTGGCCCACGCCACCAGAGGCGGCAGTGACTAGGATGTTCTTCTGTGGGCTGGTTCCGTCTAGCTTGACTCCTGATCGGGTAAGGGCCACGTGAGCTGTGAGAGTGCCGGAAGGCATGCCTGCAGCTTCTACCGGTGATAACTCAGGTGGCCTTGGAACTGTCAGACACCCTTTAGCCACGCAGAACTCAGCTAGTCCACCTCCACTCTGCCATTGTTTCTCGTTTGTTCATTAACAATCGCAAATAAAGAAGGGCAAAAGTTGACCCTTTAAACAATTCACAAGGCTCCTTTCAAACAAATAAGAACATTTCACTAGGCTTATTTATCAAACAGTTAACCAGCCCTTTCAAATTTGTGGATGATGCAGATCATAAATGGAAATTAGTTCCTTCACCATTTCTCAAATGTATGACCGTATTCTACTCATTCCCTGTATTTAGTTCCTTTAACTTCTAGATAATTTGGAAATAAGTTCGGATGAGGATTCTAGTTTCCTTTTTAGTCAGGGCTCTTAGCTTATACAAATAAGACCGCTGGTCATCGTAATCGGAAGAGTTCGATTGATGAGAATTGAGTTTTAAGGCTGTGGCCCTTAGCGCTACCCCTCCCCCCTTCTCATACCTCCACATTTTGCGTCAGTGGGCATGAACTATGAACTTAGGGTTAAGAATTCAGTACATCCAAAACTACTTAATGTTAATGCACAAACGATGCTATTTGCTACTCCCTCTGTTCTCCCTCTGTCCCAATTTGTTTGCTCGCTTTAAAAAACGTGTATTTTTGTAGATGTTAAAAAATGTACTTTTCTATAATATTTTAAAAAATTTTTTACACCAAATTAAAGTACTCAATGAGCACTTTAATTTGGTACAAAACAAATTAAAAAATAATATAGAGAAATATATTTTGTAGGGGTTTGAAATTGCACGTATTTTCATTGTGAGCAAACAAATTGGGATGGAGGGAGTAATTATAACCAACAGGCAACAGCACCAGTGAAGGGGAAACAACATGCTGGATATCTCACTGGATACTAATTTTTATGCAAAGCAAAGATTTGTATCAACATGACCATCCGTTGTGACGACTTGGGGCATGGGGATGGTTTCTTTCGAACGAAATGTACCTGTCTTAAGTTTCTGCTGCGAGGAACATTGTGTCAACTATGAGCAGGTATCTAGGTATGTTTGATTATTATGTTCAAATTTCCAAATGTTTCCCAAAATCGTCTCAGTTGAACGTCGTGATCATCCAGTTTGCCATTGAAACTTGGCCATAGCGAACACATACCAGATACAGAACATAGAAAAAGTGATCACAAAATGGGAATAGTGAAACATACCATAGGATTAAGAATAGTTACAACTTTGTCACCAGCTTTAAAATTCTTGACTCCAGATCCAACCGCCACTACTTCTCCTGCTACATCAGTAGCTGCTTCAACCGTAAGGAGAAAAAACATTAGCCCACAAAATAACAGCAACTCTTCAGAAGCTTGGATCAAAACTACCATAGCCTAACAAACTAATGCATGACGATTATAAAGAACTCTGTGCGTATGTACTACAACGTGGGTACTAAATCATCTTATCGGACGGGTCATGACTTATGGTCATGAAAAATTCACGTAAATGATATAGAACGAAACACAATTTTCTAATTACTTCTGAACTCGAAGTTTGTCATAATCCAAAAGGTTTTGCTCTTCCCTAACATCCACATCCTCCACTTTCATATGTTCTGCCAATTCTAAATATTTTCACCAATTTTAAGGATGCAAAATGAAAGGATGTGGTGACCATTTCAATGGTATAGCAGACCATGTACTCATGAAGAGATTCTTCGTCCATGGAAAATTCTCCATTGCACGAATTTTACTAGAGTATCGTTGAATGCTGAAAGCTTGAAAGACTGCAACAATCCATTCAAGTACAAAAAGTTTGACACGAAACTAATAAATGCCGAATTTTTTTAATAAAGACAAAAAAAAATAAGGCCACTTTAATATTAAGCCCAACCTACCCAAGTCCCCAACAAATTACGGTAATAGAACTGAGAGTTTAAAAAATAGGACACAGCATGAATAAAATTTGGTCTAAGAGATAAACCAGGTATAGATTAAAGACTAAGTGTGACCAAACTTACAAGGAACGAATGGAAATTTCCACGGCAAAAGAGGCCGGAACATGCCTTTCTGTAGTTTCCAATCAATTGGGTTTATGCTTACCGCTTCTACTTTAAGCAAAACCTCATCTGCTTTTGCAGAAGGAATGGGAACTTCAACATGCTGCAACATATCACATTAACAAATGGGCCATTCAATTGATGAAATGTTCCAACCCTAGATTATTTCATTCCACTTCAAATCAAAATACTAGCAATCAGTTGACTTGACCGCCGAATTCCTCCAAAAGTTTGTCACTAACACTGAATATACCGAACCGAACCAAGTCTTATGTCCGAATATGTCCGAATGGAGCCAGAGGAGGGCCAATTTAGGCAATCGCCCCTAGGAGAAGGAAAAAAACTTCTAATGTTATAAAGAAAGAAAAAAAAGTTTTCCTATGAGTTATAGACTCGCCCTTGCAAAGTATTTTGGAAAAAAAAATTCGTCCATACTTAGTGAACTTCCTAGCTTCGTCCTATAATAATGTGCCAATCACTAACACCAATATACCTAAAAAAAAAATCAAAACATTTACATTAAGTGCTCTAACAAAACCTTCAAAACGCTTCGCAAGGTTGAATCTCACAAGGACCAAACGTTCCAAATTTGAGGCAAAGGAGGTTTGCCGGTCGTTAACTTTAGGCCTGGGACAAAATTAATTGAGATATGCACAAACTGTTATAAAAAAGAAAAAAAAGCCCAACAAACCCATCAAAAACTAATTCATTATTCAAATTCTTTCTTTCGATCTTGTAATTTGACATATAAGCAACATCTTTCAATTTCCAAAACCTGCTGCACCATAAAAAAAGTTGAATTAAAAATCTGTTACTTCAAAGTGAAAAATGTAAATTCTTGGTGATAAAATTTGAGGTAATCTTTTAGAGATGCTCGATGAATTTGGAACAGTCGAAAACAAAAAGATGGAGTAACAACTAGGATCTGGAGGAGTGGATAAAAGGAACTTTGAGAAGCATGGGAAAAATTACCTTCAAACCAGCAGGTCCTCCTCCATAAGAGCCGTACTGAACCGCATGCATTAGCTTCCCAGCTGCCATATTCTTGTTCACACACACAGTCACACACACACAAAGAGAGAGAGAGAGAGAGAGAGAGAGAGAGAGAGATTTGCGGCAATGTGAGCGCAAAACAGAGAGGTGAAAGAATTTTAATTTTTTTTCAAGTTTGACTTTTTTTTTATGGGAAGAACTGATTTTTCAAATATTATAAACTGAACAAGCCGAACAATAATAACTGCGTTGGAGAGTAGGACATTGTATTTGACATTTAAGTTTTAGTATAAGATAATGAGACGAATCGGCCACAAATCGATTTTAATTGGCTTGATTTTTTAAATATGATAAACTGAACGAGCCTAAGAGTGACTTGTTGTCGACTCATTGGAGAGCAAAAAATATTCGAGTTTGATTTATTCAAATAATAAATCAATCTCAAACGAGATTTCAACGAATGGATACAAGCTCGAACTCGGACAATTTGGTTAATTCTAGTATTTGCTAGTGTTTATAAGTCAATATCTCATTCAAAATGACCAAATATCAACGGAATAAGATCCCGTTTGAAAGACTAATTATGGATTACATTTTGATTCACATGATTATGAATCATGAATTTTTTAGATTATGAACAGAAAAAAATGTAACGGCACCTAATTTCGCTATGCATTCGACTATGTCCAATGAAACTATCCGTGGATCTTTCCATCTTATGCTTCGAATGTCTGTTGGAACTTGTGGCTCATATAGAGAGCTACTAAGGAGTTCTAATGAAAGGTCAGATGCCGGAGCGGAGAGGAGTGGAGCGATGGCATTTGGCCCATCGCGGGTCCAACTGTTATCACGTGTGGACCGTAGGGCCGAATAATTGGGGGGGTGTCGAGGGGCGTAGCCCCCCACGGTACAGTACGGAATTATTAGGGTTGAAATAGAATAGGGCTATATATACTCTCTATTGTAAAATCCTAGCCGATTTCTTTTTCTGAATAATATCTGAGGCTAAGCTCTTTTCGCGTGGACGTCATTCGATCTTGGAGAACCGCGTAAATTCGCATGTTGATTTACATTCTTGTTTTTGTATTATATTGTGTGCGTGTAGTGATTAATCTAACATGTCAAATATCAAATTTCAAAAGATTTTGTTAAATTGTTTGTGTTTCAACATTCAACGTAAAATCATTCTCCAACTCTCTCTCTCTCTCTCTCTCTCTCTCTCTCTCTCACACACACACACATTTGAGAGGATTATACTTCAATATCCAACCAATATTAACATGATAAGATATTTAATTCATTTAATCCGTTAAGTTTATTCAACTACATTAGTGAGATAGCTGGAGAGTGCAAAAAGTCAACTGAGTTGTAATATAAAAATCCTAATCTTTAACATGGTAAAAATATTAGAATACGTGAAAGGTTTTCCGAAATGGTCCAGATTCACAATAGATAAATTATGAATCATGCATTAGGATTTTTTTGCCCTTACTCGATTATTATACGCATGCCTAGTACAAGGGAGAAGGTTATTTGTTAGATTAATCACCACACGCACACAACAGAATACAAAAACAGTAAAGGAAATCAACACAAGAATTTACGTGGTTCCCCAAGATCGGGTACGTCCATGGGAGCAAGAGCGAGTCTGTATTATTCTATAAAAAAGAAATCGGCTAGGGTTTTACAATAGAGAGTATATATAACCCTACTCTATTTCAACCCTAATAATTCTGTACCGTACCGCGGGGGCTATGCCGTGCCCCCCAATTATTCGGCCCTACAGGCCACACGTGACAACAATTGGACCCACGATGAGCCAAATGCCGTCACTCCACTCCTCTCTGCTCCGGCATCTAACATTTCATTAGAACTCCTTAGTAGCTCTCTATATGAGCCACAAGTTCCATCATTGTTAATCAGAAAGGAATAGGTTGTTAATCGAATTGGATGATCAAATCTCGAACCATGGCTTCACCTTGAGCTTATTTCGGAGATCTGAACTGTTGATGTCCATCCATGTGTTCTCCTAATCGTTTTCGGTGATTTGAATTGTTCATGTATGTCCATTTGTTCTATTAATCAAACAGTGATAGCAAAGTGATCAGATCACAAACATCGTAAATGCATGATTTTAAAATTTTGAACTCATAACTTTGAAAGCAAAGTTATTTGATCATATTTTAAGAAGGGTACTGATTTTGGAGCTCCCTTGTTTGATGCAGACACTTTAATATTTAATGAAGTTACAAAATTATCCTTTGTAAGATGTAAAAATTACTTGAGGCACTCCACCCCAAAATTATCTTCTCATTTACTAAGGCACTCCAAACAAAAAAAAGAACCAAAACCAAACATAAACATTAGGTTCTAAACATTAGCATTAACATTGCGTTCCAAACATTAAACATCCACAACATAAACATTAGATTCAAAACATTAAACATGCATCTATGTCAAATTGCTTCACGCTACTTTGGGCACACAAAAACAAAAACTAAATATTGTTAGAATTCTCCGAAATAAACAGCATACAATTGAAAATGTTGATGCATCAAAATCTTCAAAATGGTTGTGACACAAGATCTTTACATTTTTGTACTCATTATCTACCATTTTTCCCGCAAAATCTTCATAACGGCCGCAAATTTACATTTTAAAACTCGTAGTGAGACAAAACAAAGCACATCACCAAAGTTAGAGAAATCTTGAGAGGAAAAGTAACAATACTCTCAAGAGACTTTGCATGAACCAAAGGATGGTTCTACAATCATAGGCCGAAGAACACTTGTTTAGGTTGTACTGGTGCAGAACATAGAGACAATAACATAAAGGCTTTACCAAGGAAACATTACATATGGAAGTAGGCAATTCATTGACGCGCAGTAAAAAGAGTTGAACAACTATCTATTTTTTTCTGATAAAAAAAACAAACTATTTGTTTTTTTGGAGTGTCTGAAGTAAAGGGAAAGAATAAAGGTTTTTTAGGATGCTTGAAGTAAATCATGGAACTTGCATAAAAGTAATTTTGGAAAACTACAGTAGCCTGGAGCCCCTGCATCAAAATTGTGAGTGCGAATATCAATTTCCTCTGAAAATTACGCTTTTTACTTTCTAAAGACAAATGATGTTTGATCATTTATCTTTATCTGATCAATCTGAATTTTTACTTAATCTGTATTTTCTTTAATAACCCGTCTAACAAGTCCTTATGATTTGCCAATCAAAAAAAAAAAAAAAAAAAAGCCCTACAAGATTATGGGTGATTTGAAGGTCCGGTTTTGAACCATTTGAAGCACTGAACCGAAAATTAGGGTTTAAGCATGTTACTATAAACTGAAACAAGCCCAGAGCGGTCAAAATGCTACACTGCTTTTATGGGGTAATAACAGCCTCCACTGCGGCAAGAAGAACAGCAGAAGAAACAAAAAAAAAAATCACTCTGAAAACATATTATGAAACACAAAACCACCAATACCAGTAATACATGGTCTATACACACACATCCTCTTCTATAAGTGCATCAAAACTTGTACTGGATATATAACTATTTCAACAAGACGCATATTACGGCTCCACAATGATCTTTCCAGTAGCATGACCGTCAATGCTCTTGGCCCAGGCATCTTCAGCCTTGCTGAGAGGATGTTTCGAGTCGACAACCGTCTTGAGCTTCCCTTCCTTCACCAAATTAACAAGATAGTCGAGATTCCCACGAGTTTCACTATTAGCACTATAAAGAAGTGGCACCATCTGCTTCTTAGAGAATGTGAGTTTCTTCAGTGCAAAAGTCATCATGGTACTAACACCAGGAGTCAAATCTATAACCTTCCCATTTTCACTCAAATTAGGCTCAAAAGTGGACCACGGAATGCCGGTTGTACCATGAACGACAGCATCGTATTTTTTGCCAGACGGGCTCCTCAGTGCAGCCCCATCAGGCGTTTTGTAGTCGAGCACCTCATCAGCGCCTAAGCTCTTTACAAATTCCATGTTGCGGGCCCCACAGGTGGCTGTCACATGGGTGTTTCCGAGCTTGGCCAGTTGAACGGCGTAGTGGCCCACACCGCCAGAGGCAGCAGTGACTAGGATGTTTTTCTGTGGCCCACTTCCATCAAGCTTGACTCCGGCTGATTGGGTGAGAGCGAAGTGAGCTGTGAGAGCAGCAACAGGTAAGCCTGCAGCTTCAGGTGGTGATACCTCAGGTGGCCTTGGAACTGTTAGATTCCCCTTAGCCACACAGAATTCAGCTAGTCCACCCCCACTCTGTAAATCAATAACACGAACTTTCATGAACATAAATGGCTGAATTTGACAGCAAGTTCTTCCCCTCTGAATCCGATATATTTTCATATGCAAGCACAATAACATACATAAATTTGATAAACATGGCAATCGGTCATAATATGATCATGGGCGGAGCCAGAACTTTGACAGAGCGGAAGGCGAATGTTTAGATCTGTATGGTTCGTACATGGTACTTCCAATTGATAATCAAAATACCGAATAAAAAATGAAGTGCTCTACACAAATGATCTGACACCTTGTCTCTCCGGGAGGATGGTTCTTTTCTTCCCAAGGACTTGGGTCTGCCTCCAAGATAAAATTTCTACGACACATGCCATGTGTCAGCTAGTCGTATGAGCAGGCTTAAGTTGGTGACTTTGTTCACTTGTTATGTTCAAAACGATCAACAAAATTGCCAGTCCTCAGTAAGAAATAAGATCTTAAGATCTTCCAAAGCTTTGAGTTAAAACTTTGCCTTTGCAAGTTAATAGTGCGAGACTTACCCTAGGATCAACCATAGATACAACTTTGTCACCCGCTTTAAAATTATTCACTGCAGATCCAACCTCTACAACTTCGCCTGCTACATCACCAGCTGCTCCAACCACAAAAAGGAAAAAAATTCAGCCCAAAAAATAGCCTGCAACTCTTCTAAGACATACATTATAAACACCATAGCTTACCAAACTATGTTCATCTAATTGGATGAGTCATGCTCATGAACAATTCACTTAACAAGGATATTGAGCAAAAGACAACTTCCAAATTACTTCTGAACTCTTAAATTTGTAATATTCCAATCATTTTGCTCCTCTTCCAACTAAATCCTTCATTGCTTTGGCTTTTTCAATTACTTCTCACCATTGTAGAGACGCTCGAAGGAAAATATGTGGAAGGTATACAAGACACTGTAGATACTCTGGGTCTAGGAAAGCTCTCTATTACACAATTTAACTTGTTGGATATTGAAGGCCTGAAAATGTGCAGCACTCAACTAGAAGTCCTCACTCCCAAAATAGGAATATACTACTGCTGCTTTTTGGCATCGACGCCCAAAAAACCATATAGGCTGCTGCTTTTTGGCATTGACGCCCAAAAAACCATATAGCTTTTCTATCACACATTCAACATTAAGTTCAAGGCTTTTGTAGGCAACGCTCAATTTTATTGGGCTTAAAAGCTCAAGCATTTTGGGTGTTTTCTGAGTTCAGTCTTTGGTTATAGTTTGAACAAATCCACTGTAATTTAACTCATTAATATCTATACACCTGGCAATTAAGTAATTGTATAACAATTAGTGAAAAGAAGGGACACAGAAGGAAGACGATTTAGTGAAATAAGGAACACAAAAGGAAGAACATTTAGTGGAAAGAAGGGACAAAAAAGAAAGACAACTTAGTGGGAAAAAAAAAAAAAAAAAAAGGCCGATCAAAAAAAAAAAAAACCATATTGAAAAAAAAGAAAGGAAAAGAAGGGAAGAATAGAAGAGGCAGAGAGATCATGAAGTAGGTACATACACAATAATAAGTACGTTCAACTTAGCATGAAATTATAAGTAATTCTAACACATTGCAAAATTAAGACTCTAACAACAACCTTAAAAGCTGAGGCAGGCTATAGTTCAACCATACACGTAGCAAATAGGTCACAGCATAAAAGAAAAGGTAGTCTAAGAGATAAACCAGGTACAGATTAAAGGCAAGGTGTGATCAAACTAACTTACCTGGTATGAAAGGAAATTTCCCTGGCACTCGTGCCACACGGAGCACCCCTTTCTGGATTTTCCAATCAAAAGGGTTTATGCTCGCTGCTTCTACTTTTATTAAAAACCTCGCCTTTTTTGGAGCAGGAACAGGAACTTCCGCATGCTGCAAGATACATTATCAACAACTCAAAAGTCAAAACCCATTGAGACAAAAGTCAAAACCGTTGAGAAGGCCAAGAAAGTCATCAATTATGATAAATCCAACTTCCTAATGTCAGGAAGCATTTATACGAGTAACTAAAGTATGGATGTGCTCCTATAAAACCCAATTTTAGCATTCTAACTCTTAAAGTAGAAATGGATATCTATTGACCGAGTCTAGATTTCAACTTCATGCTTTCTTCAATTTGCTCCCAACGAATTCAACAACTAAAGCACAAACAGATAAATACTTAATGTTTTCAACTTCTGAAACATATGTCGAGTTGCCTAGTTTATGACAACCATGAGATCAAACGAATAAAATTTGTGCATAAGGTCTTGAATGAGCCAAAGACATCCGTAATTAATCTATCGACTTCAAATAACTAAGATTGATAACATGGCTTAATATTTTGAGCTAATCCCATACCACCACTGATTTGAGATTTCGTACATCATTAGACCAGATGCCGTTGAGTGCAACGCCAATGCTTTGGATGCTTAATGAAAGAAGCATGGTAATGTGCACATAAATCAAAATGATTCTTGGGTTTGCCCTCTCTGATGCCTTTTGGCTTTGATTTGAGAGCATGATTCCGCAGCAAACTCGACGGTATAAAAGGACCATTGTTTCAGTGGTATTTTGTGAGCAGCTACTTTGTGCATTTATTGCCAAAGGTTAGGTCTATCTCAAATCCATCTGTTTCAGTGGTATTCTGGGAGCAGCCACTTTGTGCATTTATTGCCAAAGGTTAGGTCTGTCTCCTATCCATCCCCCGCCCATACCCCCAATTATTGGGGACTAAATGGGTTATGTTATTGTTGTATTAAACCAGATGCCGTAGAGTAAAACTATGCACCTTGGTTATACCTAGACTCTGCATGATTACAAACATAGTCCGAATGCATATGCAGAAGTCCTTCACAAATACAATCCACTAAGTGGGAAGATAGTGGACCACTCTAGAGACATTGGCTGTTGGTCTCCAATACAGTTATACAGTTATTTCGCTCATTGAATAGTACTTATGCGACTATCAAGACAAACACTAGAGAAAACTTATAGTCACAGTAAAACACCTCAGAAATTTGTGGTCCTCCCAACTACAAACACTTCGACATTTTTTCTTATACTAAGTTCCAGGATAACTTTTTCCTAAAAGAGTTCGCATCTACTACAGTCTCTACTGCAGTTGTACACCAAGCCACTAACATCTTGTTAGGACAACCAGGTGTTTCAGAAGAAGTACAATATGAGAAGCCCCATGTTCAAGGGTGGAGTCAGTGCTTTGCTAGTAGGGTCAATTGACTCAACTTAGTTGGAAAAATCCCGTACAATCCCTACAAGTAACATTGCCCACGTTAGCTCTGTGATGTATTATTTAGTTCATTCTACAGGTAATTGAAAAAACCAACAACGTTGTACTGGGTTAGGTCGGATCACAACCCCTAAAATTAGAAACAAACATCTTCTATTCATAGGTATCCAAAAAAAAACATGGAGAATTTCCTTTGCATGTGTGGAAGCACTAGTGCAACATCCAAATTTACCAACACAAAGTCCTCTGCTTCCCTTCCAAACTTGAGGGCATAATCTGCTTTACAATTCCTCTAGGCTTTACAGTCGGGAAACCCACATGGATAAAATTTCCAAGTGGGAACCCTTGGTGTTTATAAACACATCCACAATGATTTTTGGATTGCAATAGTTTGGTCTACGGCCACCAAGGACACAGGGTGATGGGGGGTGGCACAACTCCAAATATTTGCATATATGACACTAATTTTCCAAATTCATTTAGAAAAATCATATAGAATTGTTCCCCTGCAAGTCCTAGTGTAAAGTGGGAAACACCCCTAAATGTTCAAGCTAGTATTAATCATTTTTAGGTGATGTGTATCAACAGAAATGACATTCACACACGAACGCTACGCACAATCTCCTCTCTTTCTTAGACCTCACAAGCAGCAATGTACTCGTGAACTATATTCTTCGTTATCCATATTAAAATGAAGGCTTTCAGACCCCTACCATCTGTCCGCCCTGTATACAGTACCAGTAAATTCTCTCCCCGGACGCGTACCAAGTAACATAATCTCCAAATTTTACCCAACTTAGTCCGATTCAATTCTTTAATGATCTTTTGGCCTAGAGCAAGGGTGGACCAACATAGTGGCAAGCGGGGTCAACCAACACGTTGGATTATAGTTTCCTCAAACATGTACATATATTTTTGGACATTTGGTAACTTTGCCCCAGGATCAATATTTATTCTCTAGATCTTGATTCTTGCCCCAATTAACATGAAATATTCACAACCTTGGCTAAATGATTCACCGAATCTCCCCTGATCTTTTTTTTTTTCCTTTTTTGTGGTCCTACCATTTTAACGCACTCTCCCTCACAAGCAAAAGAGCGGAGCATAGCCAAACAACATAAAAAAATTTTATGTGCTCTCAATCTCTCAAGTAACATGATATACTACTTTTTGTTTCTACGCATTGAATAGATCTCTCTTAGTTTAGTATTTTAATGTGCTCCCTCCATCCCATTTTGATAATCCCCACAAAAATACATGCAATTTTCAGACAAAAAATAAAAGTACTTCCGATTGTAAAAAAATTTCTTACCAAATTAAATAATTAATTAGAGATCTTTAATTTGGTACAAAGAAACTAGAAAAATCATGTGCGAAAATACTTTAATCTTTTATCTGCATATTTGCACGTACTTTGTCAGAGGAAAATTTTTTGGGTGCTGAGTGGGTATTGCCACTTGGTACCTAAGCATGATCCGAGCTGTCCAAATGTGTTATGGACGGCCCGGATCGATTCCCTCTCTCTCCTCTCACCCAAACACACTCTATCTCTCTTCCTTCTTTCTCTAAAATCCGGACTGTTGGATCGCATCATGTACAACTGAGATTGCAGAGCGGGCACCGCGTGGGCAATACCCACTCGGCACTGAAAAATTTCTCATTCTCAGAGGGACCATCAAAGTGAGATGAAGGGAGTAAATACTGTAGATTCTTGACACCTGATAATAAACTCTGACCTAGAGTCTAGAATCTTACGGTTGAAACCCTAAAATGAAAGCCACTTAAGTTGCAAAGGACTAGAATAAAAAAGCAAAAGCACAATTCGAATGAAGTACTAAGATCGTGTGAACGTAAAACGACCAGTACACCTCCTCTTAGGACTTGAAAAAAGATCAAATGTTTAACCAGAAAACTTTTTAAATGTGTTTACGCTAATCATACAACTCCATATGAGAGAACTTAACTTTGTTTAAACTTAATTGATTTGCTAAAATTACTGGGAAAGCAATTGTTATTGACCACCTAATCTGTAAACGGTGTCAAAGTCGGTTATTCCGTAAACGAAGCAAAAGAAAAAATTCGAAGAAACCGATGGATTATATTGAAATTGAAAAGGGGGAAAATAAACTGCAGTAGAAAGAGAGTAAAAACGAAACTTTTGAGAAGCAGGTGAAAATGAAATTACCTTCAAACCAGCTGCTCCACCTCCATAGGAACTGTACTGAACCGCGTGCATTAGCTTCCCTGCCATATTCACCCTATTCACAGACACACAGAAATTCGAGCGTCTGAACTCTCTTAATAATATGCGCGTTTGTCTATTACTCGTACTATATATATATATATACACACACACAATTTCTAAGGTGGTGTTCATTAACAATAAACTATTTTTTCTAAAAATCGAGACAGGTCATTCTCTTATAATACATCACATAAAAAACTGTAAAAAACTAACTTTTTCAAAAAACCACCTTAGTGGAACACTCCCTAAGTCAACGTAGGGAATTTTATTCGGTGATCCTAGGGGCAATGTGCTGAATAGTTTCGGGTCTATTTTGAACTGCCAGATCTTCCTCGGCATTTAATTCGTCATGTCAAACGTATTGTACACAGAGTTTTTTTTTTTGCGTACAAAGAATTCGTAATCTCATACGTCACAACTTTTTTTTAAAAGTTATGAATACACCATATGTATCGGGAGAAAGACCTCAAAGTTTAGATCTGAAGCGGGGGTAAAGAGAAAAAATCAGGGAGGCAAAGAGGGGTTCCCAACAACGTGATAAGGGTGGGCCACTCCTCTTAAGAGAGGGGGTCAAAAAATATGAGAGAGTCATGTCTCCATCCAAACGGGGCATAAATGTAAAATTGAAGTTCGCGAATGTTTAGGTATTAGAATTGAGATCAAAGTTTAGAGGTATTTTAAATTTTTCTCCTTTTTTAATGTATTTCATGTCAAACGTTCACTATGTGCTCACCACGCAGTTGCGTTATGCCAAACATTGCATCGCATCCAAGGAGTTCATAATATCAAAAGTCACATCTAGACAAATTTTGTCACTTTATTTTTACCGAGAAAATGTAAGGCCATCCGACACTTACAAGATTTCCATCCGAAAGCAAATAAGAGGAACTATAACCAAGCCTTGCAATACTGAAGACATACACGAAACACAAAGAAAAACTAATGTCAAGATCCAACACGCAAGTCTAAAACTCTCTCCACATTGGCAATAAACATTTGGCAAGGTGAGCTTCAAATCAAGACATTCATTTCCCTAAGGATGGCCGATATCCTAATGTGAGATTACAAACAAAGCATCGATGGGAACTCCAAGGACCAACTATCCAAAAGCCAAAATCCGCCTAGTGGGAAGGGCATGATAGGTTTGGAGGATAGTGGTAGTAAGATTAGTTGTGCTACCACTTCGGGTAAAGATACGGAAGAACTTGGCATTGAGGAGGGTAATAATGAATATGATTTTCTTCCTAATGAACTCAGGATGGGGATGTCTGACCCTGATTATGTGTATGAGGCTTTAATTTCTTTGAATGATGATGGTGTGAACACCCCGCGGAGTAATGTCCACGAAAACGGTTGTTGATTTGAAAAAATGGTTTTGATTGATTGGATGGAGTCGCCACCCAGGTTTGAGGACCGTACCTGAGAAACCAATTGAAAAATAAATATTTTACCCATAGAATGGAAAATATTTCACTAGTCTGCTTCTATTGAGATTTCTCGAGTTCGGGTGCTAGGTTATGAGAGAGGAAGGAATTTAAAGCACCCCTCTCGCCCGGTGCAATCACTGGTCTCTACTAAATGTTTAAGTGATTTTGAAAATAGCACTTGAATAGACTTTATTCACCAACTCATGCAAGAACACATAATTGCATAAAAAATTAATGAAATAAAAGTGGATGCTTGTGTTTGTGTTATGTGAGGATGTTCTATAAGCATAAGGCACTGAAATTTGACTAAATTGTCTTCAGACTGCCTTGAGATGCTCCAGAAACTGATCACAAACATCATACATGCCACACCTGGATGGCAATCTAGACACCTGGATTAGGCAGATCCAGGCGCCTGGATTGAATGCAGGTGCCTAGAATATGTGAATTTAGGCTCCTGGATGGCCACTTAGACAACAACTTCCATCTTCCAGGTTCCACAGTAAACCACAAGTGCAATGCTCCTAGCTTGTCCACACACACTCTAAATGATGTTTAATGACTTTGTCAATGAAATGAATCTCAGGATCAATTTCATAGCATGATAAAATTTTGAAAAGCATGATTTTTGCTTTTGAAACACTCAAATACCCCTTATAATGAAGATTAAAACATGAGATATGATTATCCTAACATTAATTAATGTAGATGATCTTCCATAAATAGATTGAAATGCAAAAAAGAGTGGAAAACATGACTAAGAGGAGAGAGTCCAGGCGCCTGGATTCAATGCAGGCGCCTAGAAGGAGCTAATCCAGGCGCCTGAATTGTATATTGATGCACAAAACAAATTTCTTCTTGTGATGTTTAAGATCTTTCCCAAACTCTAAACCAGAATAGAAGACTAGCTAGAGCTTGGTTGATGTCCCCTCAGGGCCTTTTTGAGCAAATTTGGTAGATAACTACCTTGACAAGTTTGACTGATGACTTTGGTTTGATTTTTTGAGGGATTTTTGGTAAGTGAAAGGGCTGGACTTTTGTTTCTGTAGGTGCACAGGGCTGATTGTAGGTGGTTTGATTAGAGGTTTGATTGTGGATGATGAAAAATGGGTAGAATCAAGTAAGTATGTGGAATTAGGATGGGGAAAATTGGGTTTTGATGGTTGAAAATAGATGGAATTGAAAGAGATCAGTTGGGGATCAATTTTCTGGGGTTATTGCAGCAGCATAACACCGAGAGAGTGGGTGGGATTTAGCCCCTTATAATGAGAGAGGTGAGGGGCTTTATATAGGCAATATAAGGTTCAAAAAGAGCCATTAGAACCCTTAGGGGTCAAGGCTAGGGGGCAATAGGGTACCCCATATTCCCTCCACTATCTCCAACAGATTTTTGCAGGAAATCCTAAAAAAATCCTTCAAGATGCTCCTCCCCACTCACTTGACCTTGAACAACAAGTATCTGGAGTGAATCTGGGCGCCTGGATCAGGAAATAGCACCACATATGAAACTTTGCGGGGCCATTCCGGGTGCTACCAAACTCCATTTTGCGCATGGCTTAAACTGTTGGAAAGCTTGTCAAGTCTACTTTCTAATCCAAGTGGTTTGAACCCAAGATGATTTTTACATCAAAATGTGTGACCATTTTACCCTCAAAAGGTCGGAAAAATAAGTCCTTTTGGTAAAACGTTGTCACGCCCTCAATTTTAAATAGCGAAAAATACAAATAAAAATCCACGTATGATTGATCAAAGTCAAATAATTTTCCATATAAAGTAAAGTCAAGTACAATAAGCTTCTGATCAAGGGTACCCGTACCCATACAAAATAACAAAGGTTTAAAGTTATTACATAAACTGAAATAGTCAAAAGTTTGGAGAAATTAAAGTTACAGGATTTTCTTTCAAAACATGTGCTTAGTATGAAGTTGAGAAAATAACTTCATGCTCATAAAGTCTTCATGACATGCATCACACTCCACGCATCCGAGATCATGCTCCATCCTGTGTACCTGGGAAAGATAGGGTGAGCTCACTAGCTCGTAGGAAACATTTCTACCAACACTAAGGGTATATGGAATGAAAGATGCACATGAAAGTATAATACACATGAATGAGTAAACCTAGATGGACCAAGATAAACCAACTCGATGACAAAGTGTCTAGGAGATGCCTCAAAGATCTAATGAAACCAGAATATCCATAAGTTTTCTCATAATCATCACATTACGTGTCATAGGTTCATTCCCATCAAAAACACAGTTATTCACACAAGCATTATATTTCCCAACCCTTCACAAATAGCCAAAACGTCTAAACTAACTCAAAAATCCTTTACATTTATCAAATACACCTTATTCCTTTTAATCATTCATTTGTTCTCCGGGCATGCCACAAAGGCCCCGTGTCACTCAAAGAAAGCACATCATCAATTAGATTTCATTTACTCCCGTCATTCGTGTTTGACACTCACTCAACATGCCTCATATATTTTGCACAATATTCATATCCATCTCATTGAATTCTAACCATTTGATCATTTTCCGGGCATGCCATATAGGCCCCGTGTCACTCCGGGCATACCATAAAGGCCCCGTGTCACTCCGGGCATACCCTTTCGGGCCCCGTGTCACATATTTCACATTTACATTACCATTTATCAACTCATAAGTTCAACTTAGTGCCCAAAACTAATTCACATATCACAATACCCCTTCACGAGTGTCCAAAACATTCACACAATCATCTTTGTTCAAAAACTCAAAATATGTCGGTGATAGTCAAATAAACACGTGTCCAATGTGCGTGAGAAACCAAGACAACCAAGACAAAGCATAAAATGCACCATGATAGGTTACCGAAGCTTAGAGGTCAATTCGAGAAGTTTTGAAATGGCCAATGAGGGCCCGGAGCGATGGAACATGCAAATGGAGTTATAAACCTCAAGAAAAAATACGACACGCTGATAGTAAAAAGGACATTTCTCTCAAAATACAAAGGATATGAATATGAAACCAATTGGGTTTGAAAGTAGACTCGTAGAGCTTTCCAACGGTTCAAGAATCACCTCAATCGGAGTTCGGACGAAGCCGGAGCGTGCCCGCGAAGTTGGAAAAAAAATCTGTCTGGACAAGGGAAACTGGATCGATCCACTCTAGTGAAATCAGCGAGCAGACCATTCTGGATCGATCCAACTAATGAGTAGTGGAATCAGCGAGCAGACCATTCTGGATCGATCCAACTAATGAGTGGATCGATCCACTCTAGTGGAATCAGCGAGCAGACCATTATGGATCGATCCAACCAAGGAGTGGATCGATCCACTACGTACCAAAAGTGCAACAGAGCATTTTGGATCGATCCACTCTCCTGGGTTTCGAGAGGAAAAATCAACAACCATGTTCAAATGGATGGGGCTTCATTCCAAGTCCAAATTGGGGTTTCAAAACACAACTAAGCAAATGAGGTAAACACATTCACCACCAATTCATAGAGTTATCAACCAATTTTGCAAACCCAAATTTATTCAAGAGCCAAATTCAATTCCATGGAGTTAATCAAGTTCAACAAGACATTTAGGAACAAGGAGGAGAATAATGCACTCATTCAATCAATATACACTTAGAGTAGGTAGAAAATTGTTCCCTACCTCAAGCAAACCAAGAAGAAGATGAGACCCTAGCTCTTGCTTCCAACCCCAACCGAAATATGCTAGCTCCAAGCAAAAATCACGGAGTCCCGGACTCCAAATCGCGCGTAGATGATGAATCCTTGGTTGGAGGTTGAAGTATTTGAGGGTGGAGGGTGGATTTGTGGTGGAGAAATGGAGGGGTTTTGAGGAGACTTGAGAGAAGGAGAAGAAGAGAGAGAGAGAGGCGTGAGTTTTTGGCAGGAGAGGGTGTGATTTTTTGAGCAAAAATCTGATCCAAACTTGCTTATATACACTCTCACACTAGCACTTACACCCCTCATGTTTCTAATGTGCTCTAAATACACCCAAACGCAATTACTATGCTCACATTGACCCTAATTTGCATTTTAAAATATTTCTCACACTTACCCAACATTATTTCCGGAAAATCACTTAAAAATATGGGTCCTTACAAACGTGCACATCTCCCTCATTTCAAAACGGATTGAGACATATTATATATCATTAAAGAGGGTTTCGAATGCACTAAAAGGTGGTGTAAGCTTGGGTTTATTTTGGAGAGGTTTAGGAGGGGTTTTCGAGTTCACAATCAAGCTTTGTGTGCTCTCATCGGGCATTTTCATCCTTGGGGATGCTTGACAAGTTTCTCGGGTCAAAATCAGGGTGTCTACAGATGGTTCTAAGAAGCCTGTTGGAGGAGTGAAGACTCCAAAGAAAGGTAAGAGAGGTAGAAAGCCCAAAAAAGGATGATCAAATTTGCTTATTGGAATATTAGGGGTCTCAGTAACCCCACTAAACAAGTAGAAATTAGAAAATTTATTGCTTCTAGTAAGTTGTCCTTGATTGGAATTATTGAAACTAAGGTCAAGATTGAGAGTCTCTCTGATGTTATAAAGAACAACCTTCCTTGCAACTGGGATTATACCCGTAATGTTGGTTTGGGGACTGTTGCTAGAATAATAGTGGTTTGGTGCAAGCTAGGTCCCAAAGTCAGAATTATGTTTTCCTCTGAGCAATTAATAGTTCTTGCTGTGGATCAGGACTTGAAGTCTTTTTTTTTGTTTCTGTGGTTTATGGTTTTAATAATGTTATTTCTAAAAGACAATTGTGGGAGGAATTGAGAAGCGTGCATAGAGCTGTAAATGCTCAACCATGGATCCTAATTGGGGATTTTAATACTGTTCGAAGACAGAATGAAAGGTCAGATCCCAATAGTTTTGACGTTAGTGCTGCAACTGATTTAGGGTCATATTAGTAGTAGATTGGATAGAGGTTTGGTCAATTCTAAATGGCAGGAGCAATTTACAAAATCTAAAGCAGCTATCTTAGCCCCAGGGGGTGTCCGATCATTGCCAAGTTGTTATCTCTATTATGGGGTATAGGGGTGGAAGGATATCGTTTAAATTTTGTAATTTCTAGATGAATCATGATAGTTTCTCTCCCACTCTTAGTCAATCTTGGAGTATGACAGTGTATGAAGTTGTTTTACCTATGAAGATATTATACAAGAAGCTCAGAAGATTGAAACCTCTTCTTGAGGATCTAAATTCTAAATTCTATAGTGATATTCAGCTAAGGGTGTTGGCAGCTAAAGAAGACTTAACCATAACTCAGGAGCAGTGTGCTTTATCACCAGGTGATGTTGGCCTTATTGAGGCCGAAAAGATCTCTTTACTCAGATATGTAGATCTTAGTTGAGTAGAAGAGGCTTTGAGTAGTCAGAAATCCAGGATTCGATGGCTGGAGATGGGTGACAATAAAACGAAGTTTTTCCATAAGAAAGTTATAAGTCATAGACTGCGAAATAAAATTTTGTCAATCTGTGATGAGAAAGGTAACAGGCTTGAGGATCCTAGGGAGGTGAAGAATGAAATTTTGAGCTTCTATGGTAAGATGTTGGGATCCAAGTTTGAATTCAAAAGAAATTCCTCAAGTTTGATGAGTTTTTCTAATATAGTTCCTCTTGAATTTCATGCTGCTCTTATTGCTCCTGTTTCTAATGACGAGGTTAAAAAGGCTATGTTTGCTATTAATGGAGACAAGTCTCCTAACCCTTATGGTTATAATGCAAGGTTTTTTTCAAGAAAACTGGAGTATTGTTGGCCAAAATGTCATGGCAGTAGTTCTTTCTTTTTTGAGAATGGTTATTTGTTGAGGGATGTCATTGCTACTACCTAAACTCTAGTTCCAAAGACTAGTTGCCCTCAAACAATGAAGGAGTATTGGCCCATAGCTTGCTGCAATAAGTGCATATCAAAGGTTCTAACTGCTAGACTTCAACAAGTTCTGCCCCTTATTATCAACAAATCACAGTCGGCATTCATAAAAGGTAGAGCAATAGCAGACAACATTCTTCTTATGGAAGAATTGGTTCAAAGTTATCATAGGGATCTTCCTCCAGCTAGGAGTGCAATCAAAATAGATTTGATGAAGGCCTACGATTCGGTTGATTGGGATTTTCTCTTTGATGTGATGGTGGCCATTGAGTTCCCTTCTCAATTCATAATCTGGATTAAACAATGTATAACTTCAACTATGTATTCAGTTGTTGTCAACGGTGAATTAGAGGATCTTTTCAAAGAGGAGAAGGGCTTGCGCTAAGGTGACCCTATTTCGCCATATCTCTTTTTGATGGTTATGGAGGGGTTTTATTGTATTCTCAATAAGAAGATAGTTGATGGGTAGTTCACCTTTCATCCAAAATGTAGTAGTTTGTCCATTTCCCACTTAGCATTTGCAGATGACCCTTTTCTTTTGGCTGGGGCAGATTGTGGTTTTATTGGCTTTGTTCGGTTTAGAGTTTTATTTTAGTTTTGGTTTTGTTGGCATCATCATTTCCCTCATTTCTCTCTCTATCTCTCTCCACTCATTACACCTGCTTACATCATCAAAACTAAACTAAACTACAAACCAAACACAACCATTGCAATTATCAAGGCAGCTTTGAATGAGTTCTACTTTTTCTCAGGTCTTAAGCCAAACTTGCAAAATAGTCAAATATTCTTTTCTGGGGTTGATGTTTCTGTTAAAGAGGAGATGTTGCAATTGCTACCTATTCCAGAGGGCTCTTTGCCAGTCAAGTATCTTGGTGTTCCTTTGATATCAACCAGATTGAGGTGTGAGGATTGTATTCAATTAAAAGAAAAAACTCAACAACGAATAGCCAGTTGGTCTAATAGACATCTTTCATTTGGTGGTGGAGTCCTGTTAATCCAATCTGTGCAATTTAGTATGCAAAACTATTGGTGTTCTCTTTTCATTCTTCTTTAAAGAATTGTGAAGGAAGTAGAGGCTATTTAGGGCTTTTCTTTGGACAGGCTTGAATTTGAAGAAAATTAGGGCCAAGCTCAAAGGGGAGATTGTTTGTACTCCAAAGAATGAGGGTGGGCTTGGTCTAAAATCTCTTAGAATATGGAATAGGACAACTATCTTTAGACACTTATGGGCTCTTTGTAAAAAGGCAGATATGTTGTGGGTTTATGTGGGTGCATAGTTATATCATAAAAGAGCAGAATTTTTGGCACATGAAGATCCCTGTTGATTCCTCTTGGACAATTCGGAAGTTGTTGAACATGAGAAAATTGGGGTGGGGATTTGTTAAACATATTATTGGGAATGGGCAGAATACTTGTGTTTGGCTAGACAATTGGCATCCTATGGGCCCACTATACAAGACTTATGGGGAGGCTGTTGTTCTTAATTTGGGTAAATCCCTCACTCATAATGGTGTATGGAATTGGCCAAGACCGAGGAATAGGATTATCCAGCAAATTAAGGCTGGTACTACTAGTTGTTTTCTTCCAAGATTAGATAGAGAGGATGAAGTCGTATCAACTCTGTCGTCCAATGGGCAATTTTCTACTAAATCAACTTGGGAAGCCCTCACATACAAGCTATCAAGGTTTCATGGGCTGTTGTAATTTGGTTCTCCCTGAATGTTCCCAAATGGGCCTTTATAAGTTGGTTAGCTTGTAGGGGCACGTTAGCAACTAAAGATAGACTAAGAAGGTGGGGGATGGTAATAGATGTTGAGTGTGTTCTCAACATGAGAAACCCTTGCAACATCTTCTTTTTGTTTGTAGCTTTTCCCGACAGATATGGAATGATGTGTTGGGTAAGTATGGGATCCAACGAGGGGCAAGACAATGGGATGTGGAGCTGAAATGGGCATGCAATCATTGTAAAGGTAAATCTTTTCGTGCTATGTTATTCGAATTGTTCCATGCTGCTGCCTTGTATTATATATGGCTAGAAAGGAATGCTAGAATTTTTGGGGGATGCTCAAAAGATTCTAGTATAGTCCTTGTAATTGTGGAAGAAAATGTGAGGTATAGAGCCAGCTCTTGGAGGAAGGTTACCAGCTCTCAAGTAAACCTTTGGCTGTGTAGCCAATGAAATCTACCTGGTAGAATGTTTAGAAGTTGAATCTTCTTTGTTGCTTTTCTTTTGACCATGATTGGTTGTTCCTTGATGAGTTGCTTTTGCTTGGGTTTTTCCCCTGTTGTAAGCTTGGTATAAAATTTCCCTTTACCAAAAAAAAAAAAAAGATTACGAAACTTCAGTAAAAAAATTGCGAGCCTTTGCTTGCCAAGAGCATTTGCTGCATGAGCATGGACACCAAACAAACAAAAGAAAACAGTATTCACATCCACCCAAAGCTGATGGAACAAAAACTACTGCCACTCTAAACTAACCGATTCTGAGAGCACATATGGTCGTAGATCTGAACCCAAAATCGCTGGAGGAGGATATGCCAAGGGGAGATGGCGAGGGTGGAGGAGGAATGGCAGGGGAAAATGTTGGCGTTGAGGAATATAATAATGAGGAGGGGATCGGCTGGTCAGGAGTGCACACGAGAGAGAGAGAGAGAGAGAGAGAGAGAGAGAGAGAGAGAGAGGCTTTTTTTTTTTTTTTTTTTGGGATTTTATCACATTATTATGGAAAAAAAGTACTCAAAACAAAACATGAGCATTTTCAGGCTAAACAAACTCAAACAATACGTACTGCAAGCAGAATCGAAAATACAATTTCAACATAGTATCAATCAAGAAGGATAAAGACCTTACAAATGGCTAGTTCACACCAATATGCACATAAATGACATCCACAGTTTTTCAAACACAACCGAAGAGGGGTAAAAAGCTCCCTAAGAGAGAAGTGAAATTCTTCGATTATCTTTTACTGGCCCTGGATCTGTATCTTGAGATGAGCTATTTTTGTAGCTTCCGAACGAACAAAAATGTTGACATGTTCAGATTCACTAATCAACGACGGCTCAGGGCATTTGTGAGTCATTGGGTACATCTAGTCGTTGAGTACCTGGGCTTTTGAGGAGAGGAAATTTTGCAATAAACAATACACAAATGGTTTGTTATTGTAAGTTATAGTAGAACGTTACACTGAAAAGAGAGATCAAAATTCACATGCCTACCCACTTTGTTAAAGATTCACTCTTCCTTGTGCAACCTAAAGACACTCTTCCTCGCGCAACAAATTTCCCCAAACAAACACATATCATCACACAATACAGATGAAAGTTGGAAAAAAATTCACCAAATTGATCATCAGAAATTCAAAAGAAACTATTCAACAAACTCCATAGCGGGAAATCACGGGTCATGTGTTGGGGCGAATAACCTGTTGGTTAATAACCCAAGACCCATGCCGAAAAATAAAGTATAAAACAAGAAGTTTTCCCTCAACGTCTTTTTTCCATTCCAAAGGTTTTACGGGGATGATAAAAACCTCAACTAAGACATGAATCACAGCAGAAGAACAGAAAATGCCCAGCACAAGAAACGAAAATTTCGTCCTAGCACATACTATAATATGCAGCACACAACCCCCAAATTACCAGACTACATATATTCGATAGCGTACAATTACTGTACACACATTCTCTTCTTTAAGTTCATAAAAACTAGTACTAGATAATTACTTACACAGGGTGTGTGTTTTACGGCTCCACGATGATCTTCCCAGTAGCGTGACCGTCGATGCTCTTGGCCCAGGCATCTTCAGCCTTGCTCAGAGGATATTTCGAGTCCACAACCGTCTTGAGCTTCCCTTCCTTCACCAACCTAACTAGATACTCAAGATTCTCACCTTTAGGAACTACAAGCAGTGGCACCATCTGCTTCTTAGAGAATGTGAGTTTCTTTAATGCAAAAGTCATCATGGTACTAACACCAGGGGTCAAATCTATTACCTTCCCATTTTCACTCAAATTGGGTTCAAAAGTGGACCATGGAATGCCGGTGGTACCATGAACGACAGCATCATACTTTTTGCCCGACGGGCTCCTCAATGCAGCCCCATCGGGCGTTTTGTAGTCGATCACCTCATCAGCACCTAAGCTCTTCACGAATTCCATGTTGCGGGCCCCACAAGTGGCCGTAACATGGGTGTTTCCTAGTTTGGCCAGTTGAACGGCATAATGGCCCACACCCCCAGAGGCAGCAGTGACTAGGATGTTTTTCTGTGGGCCGCTTCTGTCAAGCTCGACTCCTGCTGATTGGGTTAGGGCCATGTGAGCTGTGAGAGCGGCAATCGGTAAGCCTGCAGCTTCAGCTGCTGAAACCTCAGGTGGCCTTGGAACTGTTAGACTCCCCTTAGCCACACAGAATTCAGCTAATCCACCTCCATTCTGTCAATCAATCCCATGAACTTTCAAAAAAGAAAAAAAATTGCACAGGTTGACAGTAAGTTCTTCCCCTATGAATCAGTTATAACAATATGCAAACATGATGACTCAGAATTGAGCACATCCAAAAAAGCTTTTACTTGTATTCTACGAAAGATATCCAATGACAAATTGCATCTGCTAATGAGTGGACATGGTGGATTTCTTTTGGGAGACCTCTTATTATGCATGTAGGTAAGGCAAGGTGTAAACTTGTAAAACATGACGATCGGTCATAAACTGAGCAGAACCATAACTTTTGCGGAGTGGGGGAGAATATCCAAAACTGTACACGTACTTCCAACCATTTAATAAACTCAATGCCAGTAGAAAATCAAGTGCTTAACTTATATGTTATATCTAAATCTACAACTGACCCGACACCTTGCGATCACTTGTGTGATGTTTTTTTCATTTCCAGAGAATTGTGTCTGCCTCCAAGATGAAATTCCTGGGACACAGGACGCGTCTCACCTAATACAGGTTTTTGGTTAGGTTTGTAATCTGTGTTTGCCTGTAATGTTCAAACTGTCCAATAAAACAGCCAGCAGTTTGGGTGTTGTATCCTCGGTCGGAAAGTCGAGTTCTTCCAAATCTTTTGAGTTAAAAAAGTTTGCCTTTGCCCCTTGGCCAGAACATAATAGTGAAGAGGTGCATAGTGAAAGCAAACACCAGAAAGGTGAACACACGATTGAAACAGCGAGACTCACCATAGAAGTAAGCATAGATACAACTTTGTCACCAGCTTTAAAATTCTTGACGCCAGATCCAAACTCCACTACTTCACCTGCTACATCAGTGACTGCTCCAACCATAAGAAGGGAAATTTCAGCCCAGAAAATAACAGCAACTCTTCTAAAGTTTACATGTTAAATACCATAGCGTACCAAACTATGTCGATCCAGCAGGATGTATCATGCTCAGGAACTATTAGCTGAGCAAAAGACAACTTCCAAATAACTTCTGAAGACTGAAATTCGTATAATCCTATGGTCTTGCTCCTCTTCCAACTAAATCCTTCATTGCTTCGGATGTCCAACTACTTCTAAATATTCAATGATTGTAGCAATACAGAAAGGAAAATATGTGGTGACCATTTCACAGGGTATACAAAACCATGTAGATACTCATGGTCTAGGAAAATACTATTACACAAGTTGAAAGAGAGTATCGTTGCATGTTGAAGGCCTAAAAAAGTGCAGTACTAAAATTCAAGTCCTCACTCCCCATATAGGAATTCCCAGCTACTGCTTTGGCATCGAGCCATCAAGTCCCACAAAACCATAAGTGATACCAGTTTTATGTTATACATATATCATTAAGTTCAAGAAAGTAGGCAACAAACAATTATTGGGCTTAGAGCCCATGCATTTTGGACTTCTTTGGGTTCAGTCCTTGGGTATAGTTTTAACGAATCCACTGTAATTTAACGCATTAATATACCTACAGGCTACAGCAGACAATTAAGCAAATACACTATAATTAGTAAAAACAAGGTACAAAAAAGGAAGAGGATTAAGTTAGTAGAAGTAGAAGAAGAAGAAGAAGAAGAAGAAGAAGAAGATCCTTGGGTATAGTTTTTTTAATCCACTGTAATTTAACGCATTAATATACCTACAGGCTACAGCAGACAATTAAGCAAATACACTATAATTAGTAAAAGCAAGGTACAAAAAAGGAAGAGGATTAAGCAAATACACTATAATTAGTAAAAGCAAAGTACAAAAAAGGAAGAAGAAGAAGAAGAAGAAGAAGAAGAAGAAGAAGAAGAAGAAGAAGAAGAAGAAGAAGAAGAAGAAGAAGAAGATCCTTGGGTATAGTTTTAACGAATCCACTGTAATTTAACACATTAATATACCTACAGGCTACAGCAGACAATTAAGCAAATACACTATAATTAGTAAAAACAAGGTACAAAAAAGGAAGAGGATGAAGAAGAAGAAGAAGAAGAAGAAGAAGAAGAAGAAGAGAGATCAGACAAGTGGGTACTGAGCACAACAAAAAGTCCTTCCAGCTTAGCATGAATTTAGAGTAACACAATGCAAAACTAAGACTCTAATGACAACCTTAAAGCTGAGACAGCATAAAAGCAAAGGTAATCTAAGGTGTGAGCAAACATACCAGGTATAAAAGGGAATTTTCGTGGCAAAAGTGGACGGAGCATGCCCTTCTGGATTTTCCAATCAATTGGGTTTATGCTCGCTGCTTCAAGTTTTATTAAAACCTCGTCCTGTTTTGGAGCAGGAACAGGAACTTGAACATGCTGCAAGATACATTATATGCAACTCAAAAGTAAAAATCAATTATAAGCCCAAGAACATAGTCAATTACGATAAATCCAACTTCCTAATGTCAGGAAGCATTTACACAAGTAACGAAAGTAGTGATGTGCAGCATGTGCTCATATAAAACCTCTCAGAATACAAATGGAAATGTATTGGTCGAGTCAAGAATTCAAGTTCATGCTTTTTTCTTTTTGCTCCCTTAGAAATCAACAACTAAAGCAGAGCAACAGTAATACTCGTTTGCCTCTGTTTTGTAACTGCTAAAACATAGGTTGAGTCTCCTAGTTTATGAAAACAATGAGATCATATGAATGACACTTGCTCATGAGGTTTTGAATGAGCCATATACATCTATTATTAATCTGCCGACCTCGAATAACAAAGACCGATAACATGGCAAAACATAGCGAGCAATCCCATACCACAACCTCTGCATAATTACCATAGTCCGAATCCATGTTCAGAAGTCATTAACAAATACAATCCATTAAGTGGGAAGATAGTAGGAAAACACTACGAACACTGGTTGCCGGTCTCCAGTACAGTTTGCTGCTTATTGAATAGTACTTATGCAAATGTTAAGGTAGACCCAAAACATCCTTTCACAGTAAAGAATTTCTCAGCAATTTATGGTCCTCCCTACTAGATACATAGAACAAATGGTTTTTATAAGTGTCAGGTGAACTTTTTTCCACCGAGAGTTTGCATCTCCTATGGTCTCTACTCAGTTGTACATCAGATGTTTCGGAGGAAGCCAACACGTGTGGAGGCAGTGCTTGGAAAGGGGGTACCAAAAAAAAAAGCAAGAAAAGGAAAAATTCGCTACAACAGTTACCATTTGTACTACTAGTATTTTACGCATTTGACCCCACATATACTTAAAAAAATGCCCTAAACACCCCCCTTACCCAGTTAAAAACAATGTACATGTTTGACTCCACTAGCTAAATATCCTGGCTCCAGCTCAGGTAAGCTTTGTGATATACTATTATTTAATTTTTAGTTTTTAAATAACTGAAAAGTGGACAATATTGTACCAGGTTGGACCGAGATTTTACACCTAAAATTACTACAAGAAATCATTTTCTTTTGCCAGATACACAAAAAGAATACCACAATTTTCTTTTGCAAGCATCAAAGCATCAACACCACATCCCAATTAGCCAAGACGTAGTCCTTTGCCTTCCCCTCCTATTTTGATGGCATAATATGCTTTAGCAATTACACTTGGTTTTACTAGCATGGGAACATGGAAAATTTCCAAATGGGAAGGTAGAAGTAGAACCCTTGTATTCATCATCTCATCTATATCCACAATGATTTTGGGATTGCAATAGTTTGGTTCTATGGTACCACCGGTAAATTATTTTCTCTCCGTACCAACTCACGCATTCTCCAAATTCTACCAACTTAGTCCAATACAGTTAATGGTCTTGAATACTGAAGGAAAACCCTAAAAATAAAGGCACCCAATTTTCAAGGTGCTACAGAAATAAAAATCTTGAGATTAGTTTCATTTTCAGCGGAAATCCAGTCACGTTCATCCTATTCTAAAATGAAGCATGACAAATGGGGACACCTCTTAACCCCAAATTGCAAAAATAAAGATGAAGTGTCAAACAAGAAAACTTCTAATTGTGCTTTACAGACCTTGCTGCAAATATTGACTTCAACACTTTTTCTCCTAGGTAGGAGTATGTTTACTAGGAACGGTTGGACCATTCAACCAATAAAAATCTCGAACCCTTAATTGTGTAATAGTAGAAGTGTAAATAATTACTCCCTCCATACCCTAAAGTTGTTGGACACTTTCGGAAGTGCATGCCATTTTTAAATTGCTTATATTTTCAATTCATTTCAATTCATAAGGTGTTATAGGTGATTTTCAAAACTTTGTTTTAAAAAGAACTCATTGAAATCTATAATCTAATCTATTAAACGAGATTCATATTGCTTATATAAAATATTACAAATTAAAAAAAATAATCAATTTTTTCATAGGTTGGAATACTGAAATTGTGTAACTTTGGGACGGAGGGAATAGTAAATATTAGCGAATCAAGTAGTATTAAGAAATCAATTGTCGTTGACCGCCTAAATCTCTTTTAACGTTGTCGAAGTGGGTTATGCCCAAATATATATATATATATATATATATATATATATATATATATATATATATATATATATTCAAAGAAACCGATGGATGATTTTAGAAATTGAAAAGAGGAGAAATAATAGAAGCAGCAGCCAGCAAGACAGTAAAAAGAGAGTTTTGAGAAGCAGGCGAAATTACCTTCAACCCAGCGGCTCCTCCGCCATAGGAATTGTACTGAACCGCGTTCATCAGCTTCCCTGCCATACTCCTATTCACAGAGAGAAATGCGAGCGTCTACACACAATATACCCCAATGGTGGAGTATATAAAGCAAAGGGTGAATTTGCAGTGTTGAGGTGGAGCGGTGTTGCGAGAGCACCTACGCCCCACGTGTACGCTTTAACAACCAGCAATCAGATCTATATTCGGTTTCGAGACTTTAAGCCCATTTATTAAATAGGTTAAGTTTGCAAAAATGAATTGAGATTTTAAAAATCGTTTACTAAATGGGTTGAGTTTGAAAAAATTACTTGAGTCCTCACTGATAATAATAATATTCTTATTTTAAAAAGATATACATATGTTGTTGCCGATATAATTATTGGAGAGTTCCAATTTTTTTAGCACTTTAATTGCTTTTTTGGGGAGACAATTTAATTATTAAAACTACATACATAGTTGTATGGGTAAGTTTTTAATAGTTTTGTAAGAATTCAAAAGTTTAACTGTAATTATTATTGTTGTGACTTCTATTTTGTGACTGTTGTTGGCGATTAATTTATGTTTTTGATACGGTTTAGAAAAATAAACAGGCTTTTTGGACATGCTAATTAAAAAATTTAGTTGGGTTGGATTTGGGCATATTAAATGAAGCCTGCTTTTGTTAATGGGCCAGACTTGATCATGCAAAAATCTCGTTATTAAATGGTACAAGCCCGGCTTGAACCCGGCCCCGCCCGGTGTATGTGCACCATTATGCACAAAATTTCCAATGTAAAAGTGCACAAAAATGAAAGATTAATACTGTAAATTACTTAAGCACAAAAAAAAAAAAGAGAGAGAGAGAGATAGTGAAAATGAAAAAAGGAAGTGTACAAATCACTGTCGTTTTTCTGAATATACACAAAATGAAAAAAAGAAAAAAGAGAGTGAATATGAAAAAAGAAATTGTGCAAATCACTATCATTTTTCAAATATCAGAAATTTCAACCGTAATGACAAATTTCACATTTATCACATCACAATGTAAAAAGATCAAGAAACAAGACTACCTGTATCTAAATGTGAGCACTTCGTACGAGATTAATACAAACTCAAATAAGAAAAACCCAAAACACATTTTGAGAATGGTGCTAGTTAAGAGAAAGTAATATATCGATAGCATACATTGATCATGGACTTCTAATAGCTGAAACAAGCTCTCTCCGGATATATATCCTTCCTCTGGTTTGGTTTTATTTTATATTCCTCTCATTTGTATATTGTTATATTTCTGTTTTTTTTTTTTTCCCGATAGGTTGTTAGCACTTCCCGTTAAATAAAATTCTATCTCTTTATATAATTTTTTTTTAAAAAAAAAGAAGAGAAAAGTAGATAACCCAAGTACCCAACAAACAAAAATGAAACACAAATCGAATTCAGCAAATCCTTAAAAAGAACACAATCGTGGAGGGTAAAAGCTCCACTGAAGAAATGCAGCACTCCGCAATTACTGCTTGAATACGGTATGCAAAAAAAATTTAAGTATTTTCTGGTGGCCCACAAATTATGTTAGCACGCTGGATATGTTCGAAGTATCTACTTTTTACTACCTTCAAATATATATATGCATTTTTTTATAACTAGGTGTTCGAGCCAGCTTTTGCGCACCTCGACTAATTCTGGCAGACCAATCTCACCGCCCACTAGTTGAGACCCCATTTAAAGCCAGAGAAAGCTCTGTCCCCAAAAGAGTTTATAGCACCTAAGGTTTCGAACGTGAAACCTTAGAAGGGAGCAAACCCCTAAGTACCAAACCTTGACCACTAGGCCAGCCCCTTGGGATTTATTACCTTGAAACATTTTAGGACATATTCACCGAAATTTTCAAGATGAACCATTTTTTAGCTAAAAAAAAAAGAAGAGGCTTTTATTTATTTTTTCAGTAAACATTACACGATTGGTAAAAAAAATTCAATGGTTAGAGTCACATGTGATCATAAGGGTTTGTTATTGCAAGTGACAGTACTATGGTGCATTGGACATAATCTCAATGGCAAGCAGTAAACCTAGAAAATGCAATGAACACCCAACCATAGAACCCAAAAATCCCTTCCTTGATAAGAAGATCAAAGACAGTGGAGATGAGATTGCACATCACTTCCACCAAAAGATCGATCCAGCAAATACTCTGCATACATCCTGCTGTTACGGCTCGACGATGATCTTTCCAGTAGCGTGACCGTCCATGCTCTTGGCCCAGGCCTCTTCAGCCTTGCTCAGAGGATATTTCGAGTCCACAACCGTCTTGAGCTTCCCTTCCTTCACCAACTTAACAAGATTGTTGAGATTCTCCTGAGTCTCACTATTAATACGCAAATAAAGTGGCACCATCTGCTTCTTAGCGAATGTGAGTTTCTTCAGTGCAAAAGTCCACATGGTACTAACACCAGGGTCCAAATCTATAACCTTCCCATTTTCACTCAAATTAGGCTCAAAAGTGGACCATGGAATACCGGTTACACCATAAACGACGGCATCGTACTTTTTGCCGGATGGGCTCCTCAGTGCGGCCCCATCGGGTGTTTTGTAGTCAAGCACTTCATCAGCGCCTAAGCTCTTCACGAGTTCCATGTTGCGGGACCCACAAGTGGCCGTCACATGGGTGTTTCCAAGCTTGGCCAGTTGAACGGCGTAGTGGCCCACACCGCCAGAGGCTGCAATGACGAGGATGTTTTTCTGTGGGCCACTTCCGTCGAGCATGACTCCAGCTGATTGGGTGATAGCCAAGTGAGCTGTGAGAGCGGCAACAGGTATGCCTGCAGCTTCAGCTGGTGATACCTCAGGTGGCCTTGGAACTGTTTGACTCCCCTTAGCCACACAGAATTCAGCTAATCCACCTCCACTCTGTCAATCAATCCCATGAACTTTCAAAACTAAAACTGGTAAACATTGGCAAAAAAGTTCCCTCATCTGAATCAGTTATATTCATATGCAAGCATGAAAACTCAGAATTGAGCACATCCAAAACTAATTTTTCTGCTATCCAGAACTTTTATGGAGTGAGCGCGAATATTTAGAACCATATATACATAGTACTTTCTTCCCATTTGATAATCGAAATTCTAGTAAAAAATCAAGAAAGCTGAACACGCAATGGAAACAGTGAGACTTACCAAAAGTTTATGGATAGTTACGACTTTGTCACCAGCTTTAAAATTCTTGACCCCAGATCCACATTCCACTACTTCGCCTGCTACATCAGTGACTGCTCCAACCATAAGAAAGGAAAACTTTCAGCCCAGAAAATAACCACTGACTCTTCTAAGGTTTACATTCTAAATATCATAGCTTACCAAACTATGATCATCTAACTGGATGTTGCATGCTCACGACAATATCCGCTTAACATGAACCGTTAGCAAAGAAAACTTCCAAATTACTTCCGAACTGAAAATTTCTTAATAATCCAATGGTTTTTGCTCCTCTTCACTGCTTTCACACATTCGATTACTTCAAAATATTCAGCAATCGTATTAACGCAGAAAGGAAAATATGTGGAGACCATTTCTAAGTTATGCAATACCATGTAGAAACTCTTGGTCTAGAAAAATACTATAATATACAAGTTCTAAGAGAGTATAGTTACATGTTAGAGGGGTGAAAAGTGCAGTACTCAAAATTGAAGTCCTCACTCCCCACATAAGAATACACGGTTGCTGCTTTGGCATCAAGGCCCAAAAACCATGCATAAGCGATACGGTTTTGTATTATACATTAAGTTCAAGGATTTTGTATGTAACACACTATTTTATTGGCAATAAAACTCAAGACGCAAGAATTTGGACCACTTTGGGTTCAGTCCATGGATATAGTTTGAATAATTCACAGTAATTAAAATCATTAATATCTATACAACAGAAAATTAAGTAAATAAAGTATAATTAATGAAAACAAAAAGGGACAAAAAAGTAACAGGTTTAAGTGAAAAGAACAAGAACAAGAACAGGCAAAATAAGGGAAGAATAGAAGAGAGAGCGAAATCAGAGAACGTTCAGAGCAAAATAAAGACTCCAATGACAACTTTAAAACCCGAGGCAGGCTATATTTAGACCATACAAGTTAACAAGTATGTCACAGCATAAAAAACACAGGCAGACAAACTTACCAGGTATGAAAGGAAATTTTGGAGGCAAAAAAGGACGGAGCTCGCCTTTCTGGATTTTCCAATCAACTGGGTTTATGCTCGCTGCTTCTAGTTTTATTAAAACCTCGTCCTGTTTTGGAGCAGGAACAGGAACTTCAACATGCTGCAAGATACATTTCCAAGAACATCGTCAATTATGATAAATCCAACTTCCTATCATCAGGAAGCATTTGTACAAGTAACTAAAGTCTGGACGTGCTGATGTAAAACACGATTTTAGTAATGTAACTCCCACAATAGAAACGGAAATCTATAGGTTTTGAGTCAAGAATTCAACTTCATGCTTTTCTCCTTGGGCTCCCCAAGAAATCAACAACTAAAGCAGAGAAACAATAGTACTCATTTTTGTCTCCGTTTCAACTGCAAAAACATAGGTTAAGTCTCCTAGTTCATGAAACCAATGAGATTATACAAATTAAATTTGTACATGAGGTTTTGAATAAGCAATAGACATCTTTTATTTATCTATTGACTACGAATAACTAAGACGGATTCAACAACAACAACAATAACATAACTCATTTAGTCCCCAATAATTGGGGATACGGGCGGGGGATGGATAGGAGACAGAACTAACCTTTGGCAATAAATGCACAAAGTGACTGCTCTCAGAATACCACTGAAATAGATGGATTTGAGACAGACCTAACCTTTGGCAATAAATGCACAAAGTGGCTGCTCACAAAATACCACTGAAACAGTGGTCCCCCTATACCGTTGAGTTTGTTACAGAATCATGCCCTCAAATCAAAGCCAAAAGGCATCAAAGAGGGCAGACCCAAGAATCATTTTGATTTATGTGCACATTACCGTGCTTCTTTCATTCAGCATCCAAAGCATTACCATAACTAAGACGGATGACATGGAAAAAAAATTTGAGCAATCCTGTGCCACAAATTGATTTGTAGTTTTGTATTTCGTAAGGTAAAATACCAAAAGTCCCAAATTCCCAATGCATGTTCAGAAGTCATTGACAAATACAAAGTGGGAAGTAGCAGGACGCCAAGACCACATTGAAAAGTCCCAATGCATGTTCAGAAGTCATTAAGAAATACTCCCTCCGTCCCAAAATGATAGTCCCTTTTAGAACTGCGTGTCATTTTACTAAGTGGGAAAATAGCAGGACCAACCAACCAAGCTGAAAACATTGGTTGCCGGTCTCCAATACAGTTTTTTCCGCTCATTTGTTTCTTACAAGTTACAAGCACCAGGTGAACTTTTTCGCTCCAAGCGTTTGCATCCTCGACAGTCTCTACTCCAGTTGTACGTCAAGCAACTAGCATCATGTTAGGATGTTCAGGTGTTTCGGAGGAAGTCCGACACGAGAATCCCCACATGTGGAGGCAGTGCTTGGCAAGGGGGGTCACTTGACTCCACTTGGTTGGAAAAAATAAACAAATAAAACAACAGTCTAGATGTTTGATCCCACCACCTAAAAATCCTAGCGCCAGCCCACGTAAGCTTTGTGATATATTATTCAAGTTTAATTTTAAAGTTATCCAAAAGCGGACAACACTGTACTGGGTTGGACCGGATCCGTACACCTAAAATTACAAGAAATCATCTTCTTTCCACTAGATTTCCAAAACCTACCACACTTTACCTTTGTAAGCATCAAGGAATTAAGGGCCAAATTAGCCAAGACATAGTCCTCTGCCTCCCCTTCAATTTTGATGGCATAATCTGCATTAGCAATTCCTGTTGGTTTTACAAACATGGGAACCGTATGGAAAATTTCCAAATGGGATGGTAGAAGTATAATCCTTGAGTTTATATCCTACATCCATAATGATTGTTGGATTGCAATAGTTTGGTCTACAGTACCATTGAATAATTTTTTCTTCGTACTAACTCACATAATCTCCAAATTTTTACCAACTTAGTCCAATACAATTCTTCAATGGTGTATGGAGAAAACCCTAAAATAAAAAGCCACCCATTTTTCAAGGGGCTACCGGTAATGTTCATCCTATTCTAAAATGAAGCACGACGATCGATAGGTGTATAAGCTGACCAACAAGTGCGGACATCTCTTAACCCTATATTAAAAAAATAAGGATGAAGTTGCAAACAAGAAAAAAAAAAAAGGAGAAGTAGGTGGAATTACCTTCAACCCAGCGACTCCTCCTCCATAGGAATAGTACTGAACCGCGCGCATGAGCTTCCCTGCCATATTCATCTCTATTCACGCAAACAGATTCTGAGCGTTTACACACGATATGTAGAGGCCGGCAATCAATCAATCCATCAATGAATTAATATCATGTGAGAATGTGTTTTGCCTAGCAAAACTTCCAAACTCAAAATCTTAATTTCCTAGATGTTTTAATTTGTAATAATAACGTGAGGAAGAGAGAGATTGTGGGAGGAGAGAGAGAGAGAGAGAGAGAGAGAGAGAGAGAGAGAGACATGTGGGGGTTGGGCGGGAAGGTTACCAAACATTTCTCTCACTTTGTCCTACGAGTATTGGCTTTTGCTTTCTATTTGTAGATGTGCGATAACCACAACCCACAAACACCTTCCTATTTCTTCTCCTTCAAACCCACTAACCCATCAACAATGAAGCCCAGGAGGGAACAAGAGCTCTGTGTCAAGGCCTTTTTCACCCCCACAAGAATCCTTTTCACCCCAGGCCTTTACAGATGGGGAGTTTTATGAGTAAATTCCTATTCTTCAAGTCAATTCGGGGATAAATGTGTAATGTATCATTTTTCCCCTTCATAATTGATGAGTACTATAATTATTGCTTTATTCGTAATTTAGCCAATTTTATTTGGAGTTTATTACCATTAAGGTCCCAAAAACAAATAATTACCATTAAGGTCAATTATTCTTTTTTTTTGGGGGGGTTATGTTTAGGATGCACTTTCTTATTATAGTGTTTTTGTGCAGCTTTTTGACTTTTCTTTGAGAATCTTCTTAAGATTTTTAATTTATTTTATAAAGATGCTCTAAATTTTTACAATGCATATGGTAATTTAGGCGCTTTACATTTAAAATTTAGAGACAGACATTTAAAATTTAGGCGAGATACGTTTAGTGGTATAGGTACATGATTTAAAACTAACATTGTGCCCATTCGAAAAAAAAAAAAAAAAACACACACACACACATTGTAGACTTATTTTTTGTTGCCCAGTGCTTCGGACGGGCACAACACTAGTGGAGGAGTATAAAGCGAAGGCTGAATTTGCAGCGTTGAGTTGGAGAATTATTGCAAGAGCACCTATGCCCCACGAGTACGCTTTTCCTACACACAATCGATTTGGCGTGTACACCAGCCTAGAAGCCTGCCTAGTTTAGCCCTGTTTTTATGGATAAATCTGCGGGTATAAAATGGGGAGCACAGAAATTGCACAGATTGTGTTTGGGGACCCACTTTTGTGTCCCATACGAGTGATCCAAATTGTTCATTATTCTTAAAGCATTTTTCTGAAGGGGCCCACAAAATTTCAACTCAATCAGATGGTTAGAAGTGGTTCAACCAAAACTCCACCGTTTCAATGGAAAGATTTTTTGCTTAAAAGTTTTTTTTTGTCGAAAGATATTGAGAAGATTCTTTCAATGCTCCAACAATGTAAAATACGGCCTAGATCTATCCCCCCCCCCTCTCTCTCTCTCTCTCTCCCCTCTTTTTCTCTCCTTTCTCTCTCTTAAAAAGCTTTTGTCAAAAAGTATTTTGGATGATGAGATGTCTTATTCGAGGCATGCGTAGGATGGTTGGCTCAAGATTGAAAAACTCCTCATTAACAGAGGAAAAGGAGAAGAGTAAATTTTTTTTGGAGTGCATGAAGTAAATTATAGAACTTGTAAAAGGATAATTTTGGAAAACCATTGTAGCTTGGAGCTCCTCCATCAATTTTTGGAGTGTAATTATCAATTACCCTATAATAATTACTGCAGTGAATTCTAATTTGTGACCATTGTAAGTGATTAATTTATGTACGTGATACGGTTTAAAAAAATAAGTGGATTTGTTGGACAGCCTTAGAAAATTAAAAATTCAATTGGGTTGAGTTTGGGTACAATAATTGAAACCTGATTATTAATGAGTCGGGCTTGGGCATGCACAAATGCCACAAATCTCGTTATTATCTATTAAAAGCTCAAAACTCGATCCAGTGCAATGAACATGTATTCTATGGTCTAAATACACGTCTTTTTATTCAAGTATATGGGAAACTAGAACTAGATAATTAATTCAACAGATCAAATGTTACGGCTCGACGATGATCTTTCCAGTGGCGTGACCGTCCATGCTCTTGGCCCAGGCCTCTTCAGCCTTGCTCAGAGGATATTTCGAGTCAACAACCGTCTTGAGCTTCCCTTCCTTCACCAACTTAACTAGATACTCAAGATTCTCACATTTGGGAACTAAAAACAGCGGCAGAATCTTCTTCTTAGAGAATGTGAGTTTCTTCAATGCAAAAGTCATCATGGTACCAGCACCAGGAGTTAAATCAATAACCTTCCCATTTTCACTCAAATTGGGCTCAAAAGTGGACCAGGGAATGCCGTTGGTACCGCGGATCACAACATCGTACTTCTTGCCCGACGGGCTCCTCAGTGGCGGCCCCATCGGCGTTTTGTAGTCGAGCACCTCATCAGCGCCTAAGCTCTTCACGAAATCCACGTTGCGGGCCCCACAAGTGGCCGTCACATGGGAGTTGCCGAGCTTGGCCAGTTGAACGGCATAGTGGCCCACGCCGCCAGAAGCGGCGGTGACAAGGATGTTTTTCCGCGGGCCACTTCCGTCAAGCTTGACCCCTGCTGATTGGGTGAGGGCTAAGTGAGCTGTGAGAGCGGCAGTAGGTAAGCCTGCAGCTTCAGTTGGTGATACCTCAGGTGGCCTTGGAACTGTTAGACCCCCCTTAGCCACACAAAATTCAGCTAGTCCACCTCCACTCTGTCAATCAATCCCATGAACTTTCAAAAACAAAAATGGCAGAAGTTACCAGGAGATATCTATACAATACAAATGCATCTGTTAATGAAGTGGGTATGCTGAATTTCTTAGGGGATATCAGTTATTATGCATGTAGATAAGGTGAGATGCGTAAATTTGTCTAAGCATGACGATTGGCAATAAAATGACCAAGGTAGAGCCAGAACTTTTGGGGGTGTATTTGCCAAGGAGCGATTTGCCTTCGCTCCTTGGCCCAACACAAAAAACAGAAACAGAACATAACCCACAACAGGAACAGTGTGAGACTTACCTTAGGATTAAGCACAGATACAACTTTGTCACCTGCTTTAAAATTCTTGACTCCAGATCCAACCTTTATCACTTCGCCTGCTACATCGACGACTGCTCCAACCATAAGAAGGGACAAACTTCAGCCCGGGAAATAACCAGCAAGTCTTCTATGCTTTACATTATAAATATCATAGTTTGCCATGCTGTGTTCATCTAACTGGATGTGTCATTCGCAACGTGTATATTGAATGCCATTTAAAAAGAAAGAAAACATGGATATTGAGCAAAGACAACTTCCAAATTACCAGGTATGACAGGAAGTTTCCCCGGCCAAAATGGACGTAGCCCGCCTGACTGGATTTTCCAATCCAATGGGTTTATGCTCGCTGCTTCTAGTTTTATTAAAACCTCATCCTGTTTTGGAGCAGGAACGGGAACTTCAACGTGCTGCAAGATTTACATTATATCCAACTCAAAAGTCAAGACCGAGTCATAAGGCCAAGAACATCATCAAATCATCAATTATGATAGCTCCAACTTCCTAATTAACACCAGGAAGCATTCATACAACTTAAGTACGGATGTCCTCATATAAAACCCAATTTTAGTATTTAACTCTTAATATTGAAAGGGAAATCAGTTGGTTGAGTCAAGAATTCAACATCATGCTTTCTTCTTTTGCTTCCCAAGAATTCAACAACTAAAGCAGCACAATGATCCATACTAAATGAGTCATTGTCTCTCCTTTCCAACTTCTAAAACATAGGTTGATTAGTCGCCTAAATTACGAAAATAAACGAAATCATACAAATAAAATTTGTTGAACTTCATATTCAAGAACCCGCACCACTCAACTTCACATAATCTGCAACTTTTACTGAGCTAGTCCATCAAAATTCTTTCATGGTCTGGAAACCCAACAATTTTTTTGTGGAGAATCCAAAAAAAAAAAAAGGCCACCTGTTTTGCAAGGGCCTATAAATGCAAAGTTTTGAGTGTTGTTGTTGGGTGGGTGTACAACCTGTTTGATTTTCAAATGGTGCTATTTACCGGGGAAAAAAAGAAGAAGAAAAACCTCCCACGGTGCTTAAACTAATTTGTGTATGAGGAACCTTGATTTATATATCGATTATAACTTTTCTCTGTCATCTAAATTATAAAACAGAGCGGAAAATGTCTAGGCATACAAAAAAACATAAATCTACGGCCAGTTGTTTGATCATATTTTCGTGTTAAGGTCGTAGATCATTTCTTTTTTAAGCAATACGGAGAATATTCTCCTAATAAATCTACCCATCTCTCCTTCACATTTTAGGCAATGCTATTCAAACAAATTTACCCCTAGACATATTAAAGGACAAGTGTCATGATTTTAGATTAACTTTGATGAGTCAACTTGTAGTATATATAAAGTGGAAAAAATAAGTGTCATGTTTTCAGAGTTTTGAGGGTTGCATTTGAGAAGATCACAAGGGCATAATTGTAAAAGCCTTGGGAAGATCACAAGGGCATAATTTTAAAAGCCATTTTAGTTGGTTATGTCTAAAGATTGGTAGGTATTTGTGATTAATTGTAGAGAGTTTGGGGTGTTACAAAAACATCTCAAATTGTAACTAACGCTATAAACTGTTAGGATTTTCGCAACCCACAACACATGTACAGATCTTGGAAACAATGAATCATAGAACAAAAAATCAAGTAATCGTGTGTAATGGAAAAACGGAAAAGAAATGAGACACAGATATACGTGAAAAACCTCAATGCAAGGAAAAATCACAGGAGCCACACCAGTCCACTATGAAATCGAAATCAATAGTACAAGTCTTCTCGCAATTTCTCTGAGATCTACGTTTTCTCTCGCCTTTCTGTCTGTTTTTCTCTAAAAACTAATAACCCTAATTACACACTAAAGCTATGTTTTGATCGCATTTTTTGAGTAGAATAGGTGGATCATTTAAGTTGAGATTATATTGCGCTCAAACGTGACTTTAGACACAGACATCCACCAGTACTTTATATTTCTAGTAGCAGGTGGACCATTCAACTATTGAAGAACTCGAACCCCCAATTGTGTGACATAAGTACATATCATAAATTAGTAGGAAATAAAAAAAGTTTCTCGTTTTATAAATTGATAAAGGGGAAAATAATACATAGAAAGAGAGTCAAACGTCATGGTTTGATCAAGTAGTATGAGACAACAACTAAAGGGTATACCGAGAGGTACAAAGTTGAAACTTTACAAAGCCCAAACATTCTAAACCTAGGGCACTCAAATTTTACCCGATGGTTAACTTCATGGCCCATGCTCCATATTTAGTAGAAGGGCACATAAGAGGGTCCCAGCACAATTAATAACAAAAAAGAAAACGAAATAGACTGAAAAAACAAACTGTGAGAAGCATATGAATTTACCTTCAAACCAGCGGATCCTCCTCCATAAGCGTCGTACTGAACCGCATGCATTGGCTTCCCAGCTGCCATATCAATTGCTATGCACAGAGAGGAATTCAAGCTTCTATATATACTCAAGTGCTAGAGAGAGAGAGAGAGAGAGAGAGAGAGAGAGAGAGAGTACTGAGGTGGCGGCAATGGAGTTCAAAGCGAATGGGTGAATTTTCAGTGCTGAGGGTGGATCTATAGTCGACGTGTATGTTTTTCCAACACACAATTTGCTTATTTCTAAGTCAACTATGGGAAAATTATTCAGTGGTTCTACGAGCAACGTGCTGAATAGTTTCCAGTCAATTTCGGACTGCCAGATCCTTCACATTCAAGTGTTGCATACAATTAATTTGTCACGGTTTCCCAAATCATTGGAAGGTGTACACCTACGTACTGGACCAATTCTCTACAAATTCAGTAACCAAATCATTCCGACTAGTTCTACAAAATTAAGAAGCAAAATCTAACTAATACACAGGAAGAACCTATCCAGATCCAAACCGCAAGACCGGACCGATTATGGTTAAGTAACGATTCTACCCGATTAAGAAAGACTTTACCGCAACACATGAGTTCAAAAGATTATTTAAATTTTAGAACACCAAAATAACTAGTAATAAAATAAATAATTAATTATAGGATTTTATAAGGTTTATAATTTTGTACATGTATAGATATTTAATATATGCATATATATATATATATACGTATATTAATATTAATATTATACTGTCTGATTCGGTTCTAACCATGGTTCTTAAATTGAGAACCAGTCCCTGAACCATAATTACTAGTTCTTAGATTTTTAGAATCATAAGCAAACCAATGAACCATAGAACGTAACCAAATAAACCGGTTCGGTCCGGATCAAATCGATTTGACGGTTATATTGGTTTTATTGTGCACCCTAAAAATCACCACATAATTTATCGTTGCTCAGGGCTTTTGGAATGCCATAGATTGAACAATAAAAGAGGCCTATCTTTTTTCTTTTTTTTGGTTCATCGGTTGGTTCTTAAGGAGAAGAAATAATGATAAATCTTTTATAGTAGTATAATGGTCGAGTCATATGATATCATAGTGATGTGACAATTTTATTGTCGTTTTAAATATTCTCAATGAACTTATTAAAGAAATGGATAATCTCAATGAACACTGAACCATTACAGAATGCGAACAAATTAATTTGTGGGAAGACGAAAAAAAGTGTTCTGTTCGGTTGAGTTATTGGTAAAACCAAAATCAAAACCTGATTTTTTTGTATGATTTGTGCCACACAACAGCAGGGAAAATTCCAAGCTCTACCATGTCACCTGATTTTTTGCCTTGGAAAAATGATTATTAATACTCGGAAAATTACAACATAACGGAGATAGATCATCAAGAGTTGACCTAAACTAGTATTTGGTATTTTATACAAGTAATATTTTGCACCCAAAAAAGGGCAAAAAACTCCAAACAGCACCCAAAAAAAGAGAGGACAAAATCAAGCATTTTTAGTTACATATCCTGTAGCGTCCTTTAAGTTGTTCCACAAATCCGTTATTACAGTTGCAAACATCCCTAAAAACCCTTCCAAAACCTGAGCCAAACCTTTCAACAACACACCAATGGAATTCCCAGTCTGCTGCATTAGAACTCCGAGGGCTGACCCGGTCGCAACGACAGCGCTTGAAATCCCTTCCTCGATAAAATCAAAGAGCGTGGAGACGATATTGATTAGTCCTTCCACCACAAGAGGCAACGAATACTCGATATACGATTTGATGGTGCGACAGAGTTGTTGTAGCAAGTCTTGGATTGCTCCGCCGAAGAGTTTGAACGCTTGGATCCCCAACACCAGAAGGAACGCTACTACGCTGAGGATCACGCGGGAAAGAAGGTTTGATACAGCGGTCACGGCAGAGAAAATCAGGTTTACAAGAACGAGAACCATTTTTACGATCGACAAGGCGGAGGAGGAAGAAGACTTTAGGAGGAAGGAAAAGATTTCAAACAACGTTTTCTGGGCATTGTTCTGTATTTAGTTTATAGTCCGAAAAATCGTTGAAACTTTCATGGCTGATTTTGAATGTAATATTTTAACGATATGTTGTTGTCTGTAACAAAACAAATGGGTGTTCAATTTTATTAAGTGATAAATTACGTAGTTATACAACGACGGAATGATAGGAAAACATTTAAGCTTTGTTTGGCTCTAGAATTTGTCGAGGAAATAGAAAATACACCATCACCGAGGTCTAATTATTTAGTACTCCCGAAGCATAGTCACGTGGTGCTCTAGGACACTCCATAACACTACACATTATTGTGAGGTCTACTAAGTGTATGAATCTCACGTAAATGTGTGGTGCTAGAATGATCCGGAGCACCACGTGACTGTGTCTGGGACTTCTAGAATAATTACTCATCAACAAATGAGAACAGCATTGCAAGTATCCGTATCTTGTGGATAAGAAACCTTCAGGATTTATACCTATTCACATCAGGAACAAAATACGATTCTTCTGTACATATCAAAATTTGGTTAAAGTGGAAAATCTGCCAAAATCAAAACAGAGAAGTCGGATATTTACATCGAAAGACGCGAGTCGCACCACTTAAAAACTTACCTTCTCTCCAATTAATCCTCCTTGAGCTTATAAACACTGTCCACATAGTCTTCTGTATCCCAAAGAAAAGAACCGAAAGCCACGGCCTCCAAAACCATCCTCTTCAAGCTCGATAACGAAGTCACGATGACCTCATTGGTCTCGATCATACCAGTCTTCTCATCTCCGAACAAAGCCCAACTGTGCTTCTCAACGAGGCTCACGGCCTCCCTGGTTTTCGGTTTTGCACACATCTCCACTGTTTCAGGGTCAAATCCCATAACGTAACACTTCAAATTCTCTCGTTTCTTTACTCGGATACATGACTCAAGAACCAGTGATGTAGACTGTGCTCTGCCAATGCGACCAAAGGCAATGTTCTTCATCCCACAGGACAACATTTCTGAAACTAGAAGCGGGTTTTGATAGGTCACTCCAAGGCTCAGTTCAAGGCGGTGCCTCAAGGAGGCAGACTTAAGGAAATAGCCATATAAAATGGAAGCAGCATAGACTCGGCAGAGTTGGAGACGTGGAATCTCAGTTGTGGCCCAATTAGCTGTGACGTTAGAGTCAGCTTTCCAGCCGATGACAGTGGTCAGATGCTCCCTAATCAACTCCAAGACTTCAAAGCTGTGAATAGATTTGAGCTCCCAGTCATTATACGGCCATAACTCTAGTCTCTGATTATAGATGCATCTAGAGAGCCTTGGAACCAAATGGACTTTGATCTTCCTGAATTTGTAGAGTATTAACATGTACATGACATCTTCAACTGCAATCTGGCACTCTTGCTCCCTCAGTTCTGCAATCCTCCTGAATCTCAGAAATTGTTAGACGTGTAATACTCAACTTCCTTTTAATTCATGGAGGATAGAAATGTTCATATATTCCTAAAATGGTATTGCCGTGACTGGTTTCAACTAACATACTCTTCGTCCAAATTCCAACCTATGCAGCAATAATAATGATACTTCCCGTTGGCCTCCCCTGCATTTAATACAGGTCAGTAGAGGCCCAATAGCCAGTATAGAAGCTTGAAAAATGTTTACTCAGATTTTGGAAAATTCCACAATTTGTGAATAAAAACTAATGAACAAAATAAGGGCTGCCCTTTTTCTGATTACATCTTCAACAAGAAAATACTTATCAGATTCTGAGCTTTCTTTAAAACATAAGTCTGGAGTGAATTAGAACATCTTTGTGGGTATTCAAATTCTAAAGAAAACCAAAAGCTGTATATATGCGCGCACACACATATATCTTCTGCCAAGATACAGACACGTCCAATGACTTCTATGAATTGACCTCAAAATATTACTACGCCTTCTAGCCAAAACCAACAAGAAGTGTATCCGAAATAAACTTTAATTCAACCAATGTTTCACAACTAAAATCCATTCCAGAATTCTAGTAGGGATTCAAGCTCCAATAGGATATTTAGTCAAACCAAAACCAACAAGGAGTGTATCCAAAATAAACTTTAATTCAAACAATGTTTCCAACAAAACTAAATGCATTCCAGAATTCTAGCAAGGACTCAAGCTCCAAGAGGATGTTTAGTCAAAACCAATTCGAAATGTGTAACAAGCAACACAATCAAGTGACTACCAAACAGCTACTCCAAAAAATGCACAGACGGGCACATGCAGAACAAATCAAATCCAAAATGCAAGGCAATTTTTTTTTTTTTTTTTCTGAAATCAACAGAAAAGCATAAAGACAAATCATGTAAAGAAGCACAAAACTAGATTAATGTCAAGAAGAGCATGCCAATAGAGTTCTGGCACCAGATTCGAATACCATCTTACAGGCATCATGAAAGGAACAAGTGACCAACTAGTTGAAACCTAAGACCCTATAAACCAGACGCCTGGACGGGATGCTAGGATACCTCCTCAGAGCAAATACTTCAAAGGAAACTGTGGACGGCGCCACGCGAAAAAAATTTGTTATTTTGAAAATGATTTCAGGGTGGCCACCCAGGTTTTTATTTTGAAAAAGGTTTATTCCCCGAGAAACAATTAAAAAATGTTTTGAAAAACAATGACTCTCACGCCGATAATTTTGGAAAATAATTTGGTCCATGAAAAATAGGAAATTCTTGGTTCGGGAGCCAGGTGACGAGTGGGGAAGGTTTTTAAGGCACCGTGCTCACCCAATTAAAAAAATTGGTCTATACTAAATGTTTGTGGGATTTTAGAAAATGTTTTGTTGCTCAATTTTATTAGTGATGAGTAATGATAATCGATGAAAAATCAGGACATGAAATAACAACTAAATTAAGGGAAATCAGTACAGGAAACATTACTTTTAGACACTACGGAGTTATTAACAAAGTTCCATTTTTTTAAAGGGGCAATATTTTAAGTGAAGCAGATGACAACAAGGTTTTGATGGAAAATCATTTAATGGGATAGGCCTTCATATCACAAAGATTGCCTGGATGGAACCCTTATTAGAAAATGTTTTTTTTATTTAAAAGAAATAAAGGTAATGCGGTACGGCACACGGACATAGCCATACGGCAGTGATGACAACACTTGGTTCCACAGCTTTACTGATCAAATCATAACTTCACAGAATTTGACTCCAAAAGCATGAATTAACTTGATATATTCCCGATTAAACTCTCATTCCTTAGCTATAGGTGGAACTAAGGAATCTCAGGAGTTTTGGGAAATGTTTTCCATCGTATAAGACTGCCGTGCGACAATGGGTACTGCCGCACGGCGGTTGTTGAGGAATCACAGTTCTTTGATTTTGTTAAAAAAAACAGTCCCATGAATTTTCCCCTCGAGCTAATATGACCATAAAAAAATTTACCTTTGGAAGGCGACTTTTCTGAGAGAATGTTGAATCGCACGGACACCTCTGCTCACGCCTTCAAATGATTGAAAATGGTGCTTCAAACTTTGGTACAGGGTTAGGACAAAGTGGAGGCTTATATTTCTGGGTTTAAGAACCTTTGGACAAGTTTCGGGTAAAAACATCTGGTTAGAGTTTCTGAGATAGGTTTTTAACAAGGATTTTGTGGTGGTGAATTATGGAGAGTAAGGGGATTTCATGCCATTTTTGGGATTTTTTGGAGGTTTTTCTCGTCTTTTTTTTCGATTAAAAGCTCGGGGGATTTATAGGATAAGATTGCTGCTGCCCCACACCATGCTTGCTGCCCTAGCATGCCCTAGCATCAGACATGAGCAAAAATCCGCAGAAAGTTGGTCTAAAGTTGTGGCTGTAGCAGTTCGAAATTGCACGATATGGGGGCACCGCCATTGGGCGGTTTAAGTGGTCAACAAGGCGGTGAAAGGCGTTGACTGCCGTATAGCATTACGTCACTGCTGTGCGGCATTAGGTACTGAGGTACCTCAGTTCTACAATGAGACACAGCAATTGTGACGAAAACACTGCCGTACGGCAGCTTGACTGCGAGTCCTACTGCTGTACGTCAATGTACTATTGCCAAGCCTCAGTCCCATTTGTCAATATTGGTTCTCTTGGCCTCTTGAAGGTTTGTGCATCCAAAACTCTTTTGTTTAGATCTTGTTTTCATCATTGGGGAGTTAAAAATACATGTGGATTGAATTGGGGTGTCTACAAAAACCTCTTCAAATTGACCTACACAATATTGTATTCTCTTAAGATGATATACTCAATAGCTATGTAGCACGGACACATACACTAGATTTCTAAATAGAGGGACACAGATACACAGGGGGCACGATAAAAATAAATAAGATTAATAAATAAAGTTCATTTTATACCAATGGACAATATCTTCAATATATGTAAACAAGCATCATATATACATCATATTACGCTTTCAATCCAAAATATATTAAGTAATACATGTTTGCCCCACAAAATTAAAAAATACATACTTAACCCCTGCCATTTCCCTCGATTGTCCCTGCCATGTCGGACACGGGACAAGCCGGTCACTAGGAGTGTTGGTGCTTCATCGGTCAATAGGGATATGACGGACACAATGCAATCCTCAATTATAATTTACAAAATAATCGATGTAAAATACAAAATCTAATGCATGTATTTCGGAAACCTTTGCACATACAAATTCAGTCCTTCCACCATATAAAAATGTTCTAGTGACAACATATAGAGTGTCATGTACTGCATAGCTTTGTGTAGCGCGAAAGTATTTACATATCCAACAGTAAATCGTAAGATTTTTACAACGCTCATGGAGGTTAGCACAATTGTCAAACTGAAAGCAAAACTGACAAACACATACAACATGTCCATTTTGTCCACTGCAAAAAAGTCGTGCAGTATGTCATATTTTCTTGCATAATCTTTTAATTTCTTTACACCAAATAAAAAGTACTGACTTATTTAATTTGGGGTCGAAATTTTCAAAAAATTACACAAGGAATTTTTTTCTTTTTTGCCTAGGAAAAAACAATTTGCGATGGACGTAGTAACCGGTATAACATTCACTGTATCAACGAAATACTAGTAGTCCATAAGGAACCCTTGAAGAACACAAACCTGTGAAGACAAGCTTCATCAGAACTCGAACTTAAATCCACCCGCCGTATCGCGTCATCGCGATCATCGGCTAACCGCTGCAACTGCTCACCAACAGCAAACTGAAACTCCTCAGTATTATTCAGCAATAAACCGCTCAGAAACTTCCCTGCCGCCGATTTCGGCTCCAGCGGCGTGTTCAAGCTGCTGAACTCACAGTTACTCGCCCTGACCACCGCAACCAACGGTTTCCGGTCACTCTGACCGACGAAACCGGTCGGAACTTCCAACCGCAGGTGACCGGAGAAGTGGATTGAAGAAGGGAGTTGAGGGTGGTGGTGAGTGGAGATTACAAGGCCGCGAAGAAGCCCCAAGGGCGACGGCTTCACAGCGTTTAGCGCGAAGGGATTGGTGTTGGAGTGGCAATAGTCCATCAAAGTAGCGTGGGAAACCTAGTGGATAAGTGATTCGTATTTAACGAGGGTTAGGTAGTGGTAGGATTATTCAGTCCTTCTGGAACACTCTTACTGCGGACTTCTTTGGGTAAAAAATCAAAAATTAGTTTTTCTAAAAATTATTTTGTCTTTATTTAATTTTTTTTTTGCATTCGTTAGTTTTGCGTCAAGATTTTGCGATTTCTGGATTTCTCTCAATGAGACGAATCTAACGAGTATAACATTATGATCAAAACTAATTTTTTTTTAATAAAATCAAAATAGTTGGATTATTGGATCTATTTTGGCTTTATTAAAAAAAATTGATTTTTGATCATAAATTTATACTTGTTAGCTTCGTCTCATCGAGAGAAATTCAGAAACTACAAAATCTTGACGCAAAATTAACGAATGCAAAAAAAATTGAACAAGGACAAAATGATTTCTTTAAAAACCGATTTTTGGTTTTTTACCCAAAGGAGGCCATATACGTGGAGGAAAGGGAAAATGAGATTCGATCCCAAAATACAGTAAGACCCAGTTTTTCAAAAGATTTTAGCACCTTGGTCCTAAAATTATGATATTTCAAATCAAAAAACAAAGTGGTTCCGTGTAAAATACACAAGGAGTACTTAAATTTGGTATGAAAAAAATCGAAAAATGATATATGAAACCACTTCAATTTTTTGATTTGAAATATCATAATTTTAGTACCCAGGTGCTAAAATCTTTTGAAAAACTGGTCCTAAAGAGACATTCAATAGTTTTACTACACGAGCTAGCCACCACTTGCACTTTCAAAGACATCTGGTTTAAATTATAGGGTATTTTTGTCGTATATAATTTTTTTCCATAGTCTATATTCTTACATTTTTTTTTCGATTTTTCGTATTGAAACGAACAATGTAGTGCAAAAATTTGACTTGAATTTAATAAAAATTAATAGAAATGATAAATAAAAAAATCATACCAACAAATTCTAAAAAGTTCTATCAAACTGACCCTACATAGTGCTACATAGTCTTCTTCACTGCACATTAATGTGGGAACTACATACGTACTCACGATTAGAACCTACGACATGTTATAGCGAAAAAGGCTTTCTGAATCACCAAGTGGTGGTGTTGCAAGACCAATTATTAATTTTCTCTCGGAAATATTAATTCCTCTTGCATTACTACCATGAAAAATTAATACTTGTTCCTGCAGCATGGTTTCGTGGCACTCAAGATCCAAGTCTATCGCACATTGGTGCGGAATTCACCACCGATGTGGTACGACCAAGCCAATATGTAGTAGAGAAGATTATAAAATATCACGTGGCAGTACTGCTTCACGGATCTTAGTTCCCTTGTTTCCCTGTTCTAAAGTTGTTTTGAATCGTTAGATCGTTTTTTTAAAAATTTATTATTTTTAAATTACAGTGTAATCGAAGGGTTAGAATAGAATTGCAACAGAGTAACAGAGAAATAGCGGAACAGGTGATTTGTTTCTTGCTTCGGCTAAGTTTGGCTAAAAAAGTCAATTAATTTTTTGTTTTGTTTTTATTTGATTTTTTTTGCATTTGTTAGTTTTTCGTCGATTTTTTTAGTATTATTGGTTCGTCTCGGCGAGACGAAGCCAAAAAGGTAAAAGATTATGACTAGAACTTTCAATTTTTTGAATAAGATAGAAAAAAGTGTAAAAAAATTGACTTTTTGACTTATTTTTGTATTTATTTTAAAAAAATAAGCTTCGGTCATAATTTTATACTTTTTAATTTTTCTCACCAAGATGAACCAATAATAAATAAGAATTTGATGCAAAACTAAAAAATACAGAAAAAAAATTAAATAAAAACGAGACAAAAAGTCTGTCAACTATTTTCGCCAAAACCGGCTTTCATGAGCACACTGGATGAACACTCGACAAGGAGAGCGGATAAGGATTATGGGGCGGCGGAATCTGTCACAATCGATTTTTGTCGAGAAAAACCGGTGGGGTCAGCCAATCACGACTGTGACAGTCTGTTTAAGATAAATCTGAAAAAAGGAATTCTCGGAAATGCTCCAAAACGATAGGATAAAATTATGGTTTGTTGAGCCCAACGACATGGTCCAAGCTTATACGGATGAGAAAGTTAATGAGCAGATAAGGGAAGGCACAGATCGTTCTAGGGTGAATTTTTTCTGTCCGGGTAGGTGCTGCCGCTGCAGCTGTCAGCAATGGACGGCTCGGATTATATCTTATTCAAATAAATTTAAATCGTCTATTGTTGATCAAATTTGGACTGTTGATCACCGAGCACAATCTGCTCGGTTGAGGACAACATGAATGTTGTCCCATCTCCCAATTCGAATTTTTTATTACTTGTATTCATTTTGCCTTTCAATTTGGTTATCATGTTGGTAGTTAGGTGAATTAAAAAGTAAGAAGTAATCGAGTGTGGAAAGCCAAGGAGGAAGTAGGACAGGATGTCCTAGTTGTTCAAGAACAAATTGCCAAGGAGAAAGTATGACAAGATGTCCCAGTTGCTTGTGAGCAAACTGCAAAAGCGAGAGTGGGTTGTGAAAGTAAAGATTAGAGGTGGCAAATGGGTGGATTGAGTTAGATTGGGTTAAGATGGGTTGGTATGGGTTATGGGCTGAAAATAGGTGGGTTGAATATGGGTCGATAGTTTACGGGTTAAATATTGGTGGGTTGAATGTGGGTCTATTCAAATCCGACCTAACCCAACCCCCTTTCCCTTGCCCTGTTGAGAAAATGACCTAAATAGAGCAAACAATTGCATAACCGACGGGCGATAATCACATGCAAATGAAATCTTCTGACGTAATATAGATGTGCTATTTTGAATTTCTATTGGATTTGCATTAAGTGTTTTGGTTTAATTTTTCATCTCCATGAAATGAATTTAATAAAAAAAAATTTATTAAAGAAGAAAAAAATTACGAGCACTTATCTTTATTATCGTCTCATCTCTCTGTAATTCTTTCAAGCAAATCCCAACCAAATGAAGCAATAAAGTACCGACTTCACATAAACAAATTTACTCTAGACATCAATGTTTGTATTCGTGCTGAGTTATTCTCTCTCCAAAGTCCTCCACAAGATCTTCCTCCCCTTCCATGATTTTGATTAGAACAGTTCACCAAATCAAGCTTTAAAAAGCAAAAATCTACAAATTGTAGCTTGTACCGATTGAGGGTCGAATATGATGGCAAATGCTATGCTATGGCATTTCCAATACTAATTTCTAGTGAAACATCTAGTCCCGCATTGATAGTCTTTTTTATCCCAATTTAGTGTAAGATGGAAACTCAATAAAATCAACCATTGCTTATAGACGCATATAAAAACTTGAAAATGGAACATCAAATTGCGAAATCCAATTTGGCTCCGATAGAGAGAAAATGAGAAACCATGGCATACCCCGCAACCACATAAAGTTGATGGGATTGTGTTTCGCTTTGTTGTGTATCTTTTGCATAATCCAAGCGGCAGAGGCACATCCTTTGAAATACATGTACATGTACGCCATTGACCCGTGCCGAAAACCAGGTGGTCTAAACCCTGGCTGCCGCGGCCATGACAAGGGCTCGCCAAGTCGAGACTTATCGTGGCGAAGATCGCCTAGGCTAAGGCCCGCGTAGCTAAGAAAAGACAATCGAGGGGATGTAGCTAGCAAGATTAGCAATTTGGTGAGATCGCTCTCGTTGAATAATCTTGGTTCAACCTCCTTCAAAGGAGTGATCAATAATTGTGACATTGTAGATAGATGTCGTATAAGATCTTAGATATATCGATCTATTCAGCCTCTAGGCTAGGCGAACGGCTTTATGACTTTGTTGTAGGGAGTAAATTTTCAATACAATGGTCTCTAGTTGATATTTTCGTAACCTTTTTTTTTTTGCAATGTAGGATGTGGAAAAATCATACTCCACCAGTTATATATCTAGTTTTTCTTATTACTATAATTTTCTTCTTCGAGTTTTAATTTTTCCTTGTTAATCCTTGTCATAATTTATCCTTGGTGTGAAGACATCCAAATACAATAGTTGCAGCAAATAAGCAAATAGTCAAAAATCAACTATTAAATGATAATGTTAAAATTGTTTTTGATTGTCCCAAAACTCAGTTACATAAAATGCTTATACTCGTGTGTAGAGTACAAGCATTTTATGCATTGAAGTTTTCAAACAATCAAAAATAGTTTTGGCATTTTAAATTATCCTTATCAAGATTAAGCGATGAATATACTATGTGGGAGGAGAAGCTAGCTATTCTCATATTTCATGGTATGTGGAGAAGCTAGCTATATATTCTCATATCTCATGGAATATATATACGTTTATATTTTTTTTTTCCGAAACAATTGGCCATTTCATGACTCAAACCCAGGCCAGCTTTGAACATACGCCAAGGACGCAACTTCAATGGTCCCCTAATTTTTTTTCTCCAAATTTGTTTTGTCATTACAGTATGTGTATATATGTAATAAGTAGAAAAATGTCTAGTACTAAAACTTAGGGCCCAATTTAATTGGAAGTCCAAAACAAAAGGCCCAAAAAATGATGCTACATAAAAGTATGAGAGCTTAATTACTATTTTGCCGTGAACCCCTTCATATTTTTAGCCATTACCATTACCATTTTTGAAATATGATATTACTTATTTGAATAGAATGGTTTCCCAACTTTTTGTTATGGTATTGAATACTAATATTATTTTCTTTGGGAAATAATTAAATAGGCATCTTGTTTGTGACCCCTACTTAAGTCCTCATCCTAGTTAAGTCATTATCTTTTCATCCAAAAATTTGAAGGAAAAAAAAAACCAACAATATAGCCTTTTACTCATTTCCCTATAAACCTAATTATTTAAGTTCCCCTTTCGATGGTACTACTAAATAAATTAGTACTCAAACAACATTTAAAATATGTATCTACGTATATATTCTCTTATATTTAGCAATCAAGAAGTCCTAGAATGCTTCGTAATTACTAATACGTATAGCGTTGGAGTCCAGTATGTACCGAAACTTTCTCATAAAAAACCCGAATCAAAACAATTTACGCGTGTTTCAGGTTTAAAATCACATCGACCCATAGTAGTTTCAGAAGAAAAAAAAACAATAATAATAATAATGAAAAATGATTCAATTTGGGTACCTGTTGATTTCGGGAGTTATTAACATTCCTGATGTGATATGCAAAGCCAAAAAGTAACCAGTCCATGTTGTTTCCTCTCTTTTTTTTGGTGATAAATTTTTGTTCTTACTTCTTTTGTGATCAGCAAAAGAAAACATCTTGTCACTATCATTTGAGAAAAATCACACCAACAGGGGAGGTACATTGCACCGATCCTGGTTAGTTGAATCCAATGTAAGAATATCGCCATCAAATGTCCTAGATAAGTTTGCGGATAAAAAAAATATCCTAGTTTAGTTGAAAGCTGAAAAATCCTCTTTATTTTTCATTTTAGTCGCATCAAGAACTCATGGTTGTTACGAGCTTAAAAGACGGAATACCGAACATTAATTTGGTTGGGGGCATGCAACTAACTAGATGAATCATATTCATCCGTATTAAACAAGCTTGAAGGACGGTATTCCAAAATTGAATTATGACTCTTAAGCACTCAGGTTATGGCTATCAGTGGAGTGGAGGAGTCAAGATTAAAACTAGGAGTTGGACTATTCAGCGGGAGTTCACTTTTATTGGTGAGCGTTGCCTGTAAAATGTGAAGAGTAAAGGTTACATGTACAAAAATGACAAGTGTATAGTATATTTATGCAACTAAATTTTGTCTTGGGCGCTTTCTTTGTTCAAAAGAATAAATGTATAATTTGGTTCAATGTAGGCTTTCTTTTTCTTTTCTTTTTTATAATCGGATGTTAGGGTCAAAGTGCGCGACTAATTCCGGGATCCTGAAGGTAACTGAATTTGTCGGAATTCCATAAATGCATAACCGAATTACCTTACGCTGAAAGAAAAAATTCCTCCAAAATAGGGGCTGGCTCTGCACCCGAACTGACAATATGTAGTCCAAGTGTATACAATAAATAATAATCATAATATGATTATCATCTGCATTAACATAGTAATGCATTTCGTGAATCCAGTAATATAGAATCTCTTTAGTCTTTGGGCAATTTAGATTTTAAGGATAGAGTGCCGATCCTGATATTCTGGAGAATTTTAAAAATGGGCCTTAGGTTTTTTAACATAAAAATTGAATATATGTGACCAATATAAGGTAAAAACATTTAACTATGAGATTTTAGCTTTGTAATCTAACTAAAATAAACTTTTAACAATTTTTATAGAATTAGAAAAAGGAAAATTCTAAAATCGGCCTATTGGGCTGACATTAAGGTTTAAAAAGTATATTAAAATATGTAAAAAGTGTGAAAGTGTATTGAAATATGTGAAAAGTGTATGGGGATGTGTGTTCTTTTTGTCTTAATGTGGTGTTATACAATGATATGATCACAACAACATTCAAGATACCGGAATTAATCGAGATGTGTAAAGGCTGGCCTGGACATTCGGTCAAAAAAGAAGAAGAAGTAGACATGTGATCACAACGTACATATTCAAACAAGAACTAGAAAATACAAATGCTCGTTCGAGTAATGATTTCAATGAAGGATTCTTGGCCAAGAATTTTGGCTCAATCACATTAGTAAATGCAGTTAGGAACACATTAACATTTTGGCATATATATACGTACGAAGCAAATCACTTGGTTTTAAAATCCAATTCGAAAAAACTTGAACTCTGAGAGAGAGAGAGAGAGAGAGAGAGAGAGAGGTGAAATGGTTGTCGGTAACATGAAGTTCAAAATCCTGTTTTGGGCTGTCGCGACCATTGTTATGCTGCTGAACCGTCCAGCAGCCGGAGACTATATAACCTATAATGCTATGCGGGCAGATAATTATGCAAACCGTTGTGCTCGATATCACAAATACGGGACGCCAACGCCTGGTTGCGGCCGTCCTGGGAAGGCCAATTCTTATAGACGCGGTTGCAGCTACCAAACCTGGTGCGGCAGATAAACACCGTCGCCATAACATTTGTAACACTACGATGCAAGAGCTTGAATCGAATCGAATAATAAAGGAAGTAGAATAACAGAGCTCACGTATTTTTCTTTTCTACTTTTCTCTTTTGGAAATAAATATGGTTGCTATTAATAAATGGTAGTTTCTTTGATTACGCAGTTGTGGCATCAGCGTATTAAGTTGTACCGGAGCAAAACTTGGGTGTTGGTCGGGTATGGCTAAGTAATACCCGACCACGCATCGCGGCCATCTAAAAGTGTTTTAGACTGTTTAAAACACTTTTGGATGGCCCAGATGCACAATCGGGCACCACGTGACCATACCCGACTTGTTGAACTGAATTGCAATATTGCTTTTCTTTGCTATCTCTACTTTCATAAGAGCAATACCATAAAAGCCCAATACTTAGACGTATTTTGTAAGCCCACACATGTTCACATGGATCCCAAATGATTAATTTTAAGATTGCATCAACCCCTCGAATACACTTTCCCTCTAATATTTCACTTTAATTTTTTGACCTATGAATCATTTTCCATTTTCTTTAAGGGGCTCAGATTAGGAAGCAATTTTTTTTATTTTACCCATCCCTTAGTATTCTTTTATTATAAATTATGTCCTTTTCTAGAGAAGAATATAAATTTAAAGCGATCGTTAAGAAAATTAATTGACGCTAAATAGAATAGGAGTATTATTTAAGAAAGACTAATTCTAATGGGACGAGGAGAGTATTTAGTTTTTTTTTTCTTTCACTTTTTCTACAAGATCATACTGTAGAAAAATCATAGTTGTATTTTTGTGAAGCTTTGGTACATTTAAAATGGTACCCAGGGCCTACCCAGGGTAAGATCCACAAGCCCTGTGGCTTGGGCATCCACTCTCATAGGACAAAAAACAAAATTTGTAAACCCAACATAAAAAAAGAGACACCAAAAAAAAAAATATGGGTTTGTATAGAGGTACTAAAGAGCACCTTAGTAACTATTCTCTCCGTCCCAAATTGTTGGTATTATGTGGATTGCAATCTAATTTTTTAAATGTTCATAACTTTCAATCTGTAATATTTTTTGCAAAATTTTGTATAATAAATCTAGTTGAGATTTATCAAATAAGATCCATATAAAAAAATATAACAAATATTGAAAAATATAAACAATTTAAAATTACATTGAAACCCGCATAGGACCAACAATTTGGAACTGAGAGAGTATATTTATATCTAAATGAGATATTCAAAGTTCAAACAATTATAGAAGTATTAAGTTGATGAGTCACAAGATGAAGTCGTGTAAAGAGTGATTGATCATGGCGACTGTTTAGTTAAAATGTATGCAAGTGGGGACCGTTTTATAAATTCACTGACTAAAAGACAAAAAAAAAAAAAGAAGGTGTGTGCAACAACTAGGGGAGGGTATAGAAATCAATTCCCTTTTCATTTGCTCTTCTTGTACATTATCGGGCTTACTCATTAGTGAGTTGTTACCGTTGTTAATTGTAGTTTAGTCGAGTAGTTATTGCTGTTATGTTTGTTCCCTGGTTTGTGTAAAAGCTAATAATGGATAAAAATGGGGAGTGATTTCCACACACCCCAAATTGTTATCCACACCTCTTTTTTTGTCTTTTAGTGAAATTTTCATGTGTAAAAATTTAACTAAAAGACAAAAAGAGAGTGTGGATAACAATTTGGGGGTGTGAATATCAATTACCATAAAAATTTGTATAATTATTATTTTGCACTTTTAGAAGTTAGTGAGTAAAGAGTTAATAAGTAAAAGTTGAGGATGATTTTGAAAAGCGAAGGTAAATGTCAACTTGAAAGGTATAAAGTTGAGGTAAAAATGTATGTTAAAGATGTAATGATGATGTTTGCTTACGTTGAATTTACAAAATAACATGCTTAAAAAAAGATAGAGGGAGTATATGTTTTCGAAAAATGAGTTTAAATATTCTTTCATCCAATGGTGGAAACCATGCCTGTTATGGGTCCCACTATATATTTTCTTGTTGTAATCTGAACTGTTCATCTAGCATGGCCACAATAATTATATCTTCACACAGAAAATCAATTTGTTCGGATATCGACGGGTATATAACAGAAATTGAATTTTGATTTATAAAATGCACGACCATTAAATTAAATTTCGGTTTATAAAATGGAATGGACTCACATGACCGTCTATTATATAAATCAAAATTCAACTTTTGATATATTGATCAATATCTAATCGAGCTAATTTTTTGTTTTGTCATACTAATAATCATGTTCTAAAAACGAATGGTTCAAATTATAAATACCAAAAAAAAAGACTGGTGGGACCAACAGGTGGTGGTGGACACACTGGCTCATAGAATTTTCCCTTTCGAAAACATAGGGTTGGTTTGGGTGAATTGAAAAAACTAGTTTTTTGGTTTTGTCTTTATTCAATTTTTTTTGCATTTGTTGGTTTTTGATCGATTTTTTGTGGTTTCTTGGCTTGTCTCGACGAGAAGAATCTAAAAAGTATAAAATTATTAACCAAACTTAAAGTTTTGTGAATAAAGACGAAAAAAAATCCAAAAAACCGAAACCACAAAAAATCGACCAAAAACTAACAAATGCAAACTTTTTTTGAATAAGGACAAAACTAAAAAAACCAAAAAACTAATTTTTTCAATTCACCCGAACCAAGCAACAGAGACGAAACAGAAAGTCACCTGCCAGCACATGGAAGGGTGCCATAAACCAGTTCTACAAAAAGGAAGAAAGATTCTCCAGAACTGGAGAGAATCTCAGACCCACATGTATAAAATCTAGCCGTTGGGTTCTCTTTCTGTAGCAATGACCAACAAAACTTTCCAAATATAGCCGTTCCTCTGCGCTAAATGGGATTTATAGCCGTTAGCTATGCCCTAAAAGATCGAGAGAGCCCTAGCCCAAATATAAAACTAAGAGCAAGAGTAAAATATTGCTACAAAAGAAGAACGAGAATAAATAAAACATGAATATAATAATGCAGTGATGCCCTTTTTCTAATGCTTTTGGCACCATTAAAAGAATACAAAATCATTAATACAATCTCAATTGGTCTAACAAGATAGCATTAAAGAAAAGAAAATGCTTCAAACGCAAGCAGATGTCTCTACGCAAATTCAATCATGAAAGTGTTTAATACTCGATCAGTATGTGCAGAATCATGTGCACTGAACGATACGATTCTGAACACATCTATATCCGAATCTGTATCCGAACATCTTGCTCTTAAGAAGCGGTCAAGTGTAGAGCACATTATTTAGTAAAATCATCCATTAATCCTGGTTGGCCCTTCTACCTTCACCTAGCTATTTCCCAACACTTGTAAGTGTGATGCTTGGAAATTTGCATGACCCTTGACCTACAACAACAAAGAAGTATATTAAAATCAAGCAATTATTAAATCTTACCATTTACTTTATACCTTTTTTATTTCATGAGGGATCCGCGAATAAATTAACAACCATAGATCCCCGTGACGGACACAATTTTATTATATGAGAGTATTTTGGATGTTGTAAACTCAAAAGAAGAGCTAAATATTCCAATGAGACAATTAACAGTCCAAAGCATTTGAACATGCAACCTGCAAAAAGTGAAGGCTTTTCACTTTCATCTTTTATACTACTGGGTATCATTTTATTCTTTAAGGCAGCTGCTAGCTTGTGGTGTATCAAACTTGGCACATATAATTCAATTAAACCTCAAATGATCTCTCATTTGACTCTACAACGACAAAACTCGAAGTTCGTTATGTCCATGTAATATAATAAGACAACACAAGAATCTTAAAACTGGGGAGGCTCGACATTCGGGCTCGGACATAGATGCCACCGTGAGACAAATATCACATTCCAAAACAATTCTTTCCCTTCCCACATGGCCGCAAATCATATGAAAGAAAATGAATATCTTTTTGGAATTTTAAATTGCACGTTAACGAAAGTATGACAAGGTTATTTGGGACCCCAAAAAAACCCCTATAATTGTGACAAGGTTATTATAGTCATTAACAATAACATAATTATGATTTCAAGAAAACTAGATGAGTAAAAAGGGTTAACTTTTCTTGATAATTGCTTGGAAAAAGAAAAGTAGTAGTTGGTAGTTGATACTCACTTGGGTCTTTGATGGTCTGGACTGCAAGCCCATCGAAGTAACAAGTCCCACCAACCTTCCTAAACTGGGCCCAATACGAGCTAAAAGCATAATTAGCATGCCAAACCAAGGAATCCGGTTTAAAACACTTCCCACCCGGTTGGATCGGGTCACAAGTCCCGTTCCCCTGCCCACAAGCATACGCCAAAGCCGAACCCAATGCGGTCAAATTCGCACCTTCAGCCACCACACACCATATTTTCCCCTTATAGGGTTCGTTGTTCGAGGGAATCGGCAGCGGCTCGTATTCCCGAACCCGCGTCTCGCCCAACAAATCAATTGGGTACACATTCGACCCGTTCGGGTACAAAAGCCCGAAATGTCGCTCAGTACTCGGTCCGGGCTTTTGGTTCTCATTGTACAGTGCGAAAAAGAAAGCCGGTACAACCTTACCCGGTCGGGCAGGTGTCCCGAGTGGAGGCTTAGCCGTTAGTTTCTTAACCACGTTGCGATTGTAAGTGGCAGCATTGTAAATATTGGCTCCAATCTGGTCAAAATCTCCTTCGTTAGGCCAACCCGTTTCGGCGATGAATATGCGCAGATCCGGATACCCGAGTCTTTTCATAGCGAAATAAACAGCGTCGAGCATTTGATCGAGTAGATTGTGGTACGTCAAACCCGTGCCCGGGTCCGTGACCGTTATATTCTTCGCCTTTAAAAGAGCATACCCGAGCTTGATATGCTCCGGGTCGGAAGCCCACGGGAAATACGGGTAAACGTCGATGAAAAAGAACGATTTCGTCCGGTTCAAAAACTGTAACAAGGGTTTTATTATCGGACCCGATAAATCAGACCGAAACGTCCCGTTCGAAGGTGGGTAAGACGATTGCAACACGTCCATGGCCAAAGGGGTACCCACTTTGATCTTCTCGAATTTGTGGGATTTCAAGGAGGATCTGATCCGGCGTATCGCCGGTACCAAACTGAACATGGTTTTGTTATCGTTAGAGCTGAGGATTTCGTTTCCGACGAGGAGGTATTGGATTTTGGCTTGGGGGTAAAATGGGGAGACGTTGGTGTGCACCCATTGATCGGCTAGGGTTTGGTTGGTGGAGATGTTGACGAGGAGCTCGTTCGGGACCATGATTGAGACTTGGAGGTCTGTGTTTTTTAGGGCGTCGAGGATTTTGGGGTTGGCGTCGTAGAGTTTGACGCGTTCGGCTTTTAGGGTTTTGAGGAGGTGTACGGATTCGGATGGGGAAGGGAGGTTGTTGCCCAGTTGGCCGTAGCAAACCCCGAGCTTCTGCGAGATTTCTCCACCTAACAATAAATTAAAATGAAAAAAAAAATGAAATGGGTTAGTGCATAATTGCCCAAAGTATTAAAACTAACCCATTTCAATAACTATGTATTAAAATGGGTTGGTAAATAAAACTTCAATATCTAGCTATTGAAACTAATCCATTTCAATAGCTATTGAAAATAAGAAAGGGAAATTATGGAGTTCAGAGAAATGGAACTTACTGGAGAGAGGAAGCAGGAGGGAAAGGGAGAGTAGTAGAAGGAGAGGGAGTAAATCCATGAGGGGTTTTTTTTTTTTTCACCCTGATTTTGATTTTGGTCAGGTGTGTGGATGTAATGTTTGTTGGGTTTTTGATAGGTATAGTGAGTCTCAGTGAGTAGTGAGAGAGAGAGAGAGAGAGAGAGAGAGAGAGCGGAGGGAGGGAGGGAGTGAGAATGGCCAATGGGTATGAGGGTGTTGAACAAAGGAAGAGAATAGAGAGAGAGAGAGAGAGAGAGAGAGAGAGGTTTTTCAAGACTGGACTTGGAGTATCTGGTTAATGGAAAAATGGGCCAGCTCCACTTTACTTTGGTGTTTCGGTTACGCTTCTCTCTCTCTCTCTCTCTCTTTCCAGCCTTTGTCCTTTTTGTGCAAAGGAAAGGAGAGGGAAAAGGGCAAAAGACGCGGAGTAACAAGAACTAAGCGAATCAGATCAGATGGCTGAGATAAATAGACTCGGAGCTTGTTATTCAATAAATTTTAGGTAGATTTTATAAAATAAATATTTTATAGAAATGTGATAAAATAAAATTATTTTCTCAATTGATAAAATTTAAGTGGTTTTATTACAGATTTTAAGATAATTTTATGAAAATCTCAAAAAATGGCTTTTACATTTTATGAGTTGAGATTGGAGTGTCATAAAATATGAGATTTTATGTACCTAAAATCTATTGAAGAACAAAGTCCTCGGGATAAATGTTACTAGTAGGAATTAAAAACCCGTGGATGTTAAGGCTCGGGGTTTGCTCTCCAGGTTCCTGTTCGAATCTCCCCAAGGGCCATGTTTCCAAACCCCCTAATCTTCTGTTGCAAGGGAATTTGGACCGTTGAATGATGAGTTTTTATTTTTGTATGATGACTTTCTTTAAAAAAATAAATTATATTTGACCCCTGTAACAAAGAGAGAAACAGGGGAAATTTGGAATTGGGAATCTAATTCCAAGGGCCACCCCATGGGATCTCATATAAAAATGTCCCAAAGGGGGCTACATGGAATAGTCTTGTGCTGCGTGCAAATTAGCTTGGGAAAACCTTACATTACCCAAAATAAATTAAAAATCTAAGGATGTCGGTAGGAAAAATAAAATCTGAGTACTGTATATCGCTGTTGAGGGGAGTCTGGGGGTGCTGTGCAGCACAATGCACAGCACCGTGCTGTGCAGCCTAATGGCTAGGCCGGGTGGGTACTTTTCCGACGATCGGAGATGTTCACTACGTAGAGTTTGTTGAGTACTACAAGCGTACCAAAAATTAACTCGATCGAATATCTTTAAGTGCCTCATCGGAACACAAATAACTTGAAAAAGTGGTTGTGATCCAATGTTTTTGTCCATTTGTGTTCTATTTCTTTTCATGTTATTTGTGTTCCAATGAAGTACTTAAAGATATCCAATCGAGTTAATTTTTGGTACACTTGTAGTACTTGACAAGCTCTACGTAGTGAACGTCTCCGATCGTCAGAAAAATGCCCGCTTGGCCTCGCCATAAGGCTGCATAGCATGGTGCTATGCAACCCATGCACAGCACCCCCCAAGGTCCTGTTGAGGCGGTTCAATTAATGATTAAATTATTGACGAAAGTAAGGAACACGGTTTAGAATTATTGTCTTTAAGGGTTAAAAACTGCATGTTGTACCATATCTCTCTCTTCTTCTTTTTTTTTTTTTTTTTTTATAGTCAAAATCTTATGTTTTTAATTATTCTCCCAAAATTCGCTTCTGTGCCTTTTTCGGTTCCAAAATAATAGTATTTGGAACTGGTTAGGAAAAAGTTTAATAAAATGTAAGATTTTTGGTTTAATAAAATCAACACTTAATTTTATCATATTTTGATTTTATCAATTGGTAAACTAGGCCTAATCTCATAGGGAGGGGGGCTTAACTGTCGTGAACGAAAATGGGAAAATGAAGCAAAGGAATAAAGGGGAAAATCTGATTGTTTTTTTGCCTTTGCGAAGTTCAGCTTTGTTCTTCTGTTGTGTTTCCACGAAGAGGGTGGAAAGGGAGAAGGGGACCAACAAGTACAGTGAAAGATCAAACAAAATGCAAAAATAGCCGTTTGTGAATTCAGAGGCACATTCTTCAAAAATGGCAGAAATGTGAAGAGCACTCTACCTTATTGGTAGTTCCATTGAATGCAACAATTATTTATGGGTGCAACGGAAATTATCGAACGCAAAAATGAGAGTGGGGTCTGTTTTGGCTAATAATCCGATTATGAATTATTGGATTATTCGTTTTGCCTTTATTCAAAAAAAATTGCATTTCTTTGTTTTGCGTCAAGATTTTGTAGTTTCTAGATTCCTCTTAATAATCCAAGTATTTTGGCTTTATTCAAAAAAATTGAGTTTTGACCATAATTTTATACTTGTTAGATTCGTCTCGTCGAGAAGAATCTAGAAATCCCAAAATCTTAACGCAAAACTAACAAATGCAAAAAAAAAATTAAATAAAAACAAAACGAATAATCCAATAATCCATAATCCGGATTATTAGCCAAAATAGGCCTGGATTTGGAGATCTCCCGCTCTCCCCATTATTTTTATACTGCAGAGGCTTAGATTTAGGTTTTGCCTCTTGAATCCGACCGGCTTTAGCGATGGATTTTTGGGCCTCCTAATGGCGACGGTGAAAGCATCTGACTAGTTCTTATCCTGCGGCAGGAATCGATGGATTTGGACACTATTGCTGATCTCCTTGAGGCTTTTATCTGTGTATTTTCTCTTGTCATTTTAGATATATTTTGTTTTCATATCAATATAATTGGGATGATCAGTTTTGTCAAAAATAATACTCCCTTCGTTCCAATTTAAATGATTCTTACGGTTATGCGTATTTTTTTAAAACTCTTGTGGCTTTCATTCTATAATGTATTTTATATGCAATATGGATCTTATTTGATAAATCTCGATTAGTTCTATTAGACAAAATTTTAAAAAACTTTGAAAACATTACCGATAAAAAGATATAGACTTTTGAAAATAGCATGGATATTCGTACAGAGCATTTAAAATGTGACAGATGGAGTAATAATCATAAAATGATAATGCGAGTGGAAAAAGCAAAAATTGATTATTTTTAGATCTGGTCTATCAAATCGTGAAAGTATTCAAGCAAAAACATCAAATTCGTGGTGAAAAAAACATGTGCAACAATTTCAATAGTTAAGAGTTTTGAGAGTGGGATTAGACTAATAAGGAAGTGGGACTCCTAATACTATGTTTGGTTTGAGAAATAAGGTAAGACTAATAGTCCCATCAGCATGCCAATCCCCCAAATTGGGCGGATTAGCAATACCTAGGGTACCCGTTATTCATAATCCTATCCCATAGGATTAAATTGCATTGACCCTTCTATTCTCAGTTATTTGATATATGGACCCAACTGGCATTTTCTCTATGCTTGTTCAGACCGAAATGTAGGTGGAGTATTAGTAATACTTGAGGGAGTTTTTTTTGGGGGAATATGCATGTGGTTATATGGAATCAACTGGAGAACATAATCGAGGCCTACTACTGCCTAGAGAGTTTCTCTCTCTAAAAGTTAAAGTTTCCTAGGGTTTTATCCGTCCCTTGCAGGCTCCCACCCTCTCCGGCCTTCTCCCTCTGTGGCTCCCCTTGTTTTCCTCATTTTCTCTCCCTTTTCCTACCATCTCTCATCTTTCCCCCACCTTTTCATTTTCGGTTTGAGTTCTTGAGGGGTGGGGTTGCCGCCTCTCCGCCCCACCCCTCCTCCTCGTTTTGCAAGACCCCCACCTTCAACCCATGGCCGTCCGCCCTCCTTCTTGCTCTCACCACCAAACCCTTATCCGCTTTCAGATCTACAACCTCCTCCAGCTCTACGGCCTCCCCTCCTCCATAACCTCCACCTCTCCTCCATAACCCGTCTCTTTTTCATTCCTTTTTCTCTACTTCAGGATGGTTTTCCATTTCCGGTTCCGACGATGGGTTGATGTTGGGGGTTTTTGCCCCCTCCGGCGAATAAAGTTCCCTAAGGCCATGGGCAGCGGCTAAAGGTGTTGAGTCCTGTCCGGGGATGCAACTGGTTGGCTTTAGTGGAATCTCGGTGTGACTCGGTGCAACTCAGTGGGCAGACTCTAGGGTTCTCGGTTTGTACTCAGTGGATCTCGGATGTGTTCGATAGCTCATGGTGCAACTCGGTGGTAACTTGGGTCGACTCAGTGAGCCTTGGGTTCACCAGTTTTATTGGATTTGGTTAACCAGTTGTTTTGTTTTTTGTTTTAGTTAACCAGTTGTTTCTCTCTCCCAATTACTTTGCGCTATATTTGTTTGGTCTGAGCTGGGAATCGTGTTTGTTTCTCTACCACTTTCATTTGGAATGGATTCATCATTCCGTCCCCTAGGTGTCGGGTCTGCTTCGGCAGGTGTGTCTACGAGTCGGTGGCCCAGTCAGCCTAATGCCGTTCTCTTTTCACTTGTTAGTGGTTTGGGCTTCATTCCTATTTTCGTTGTAATCGGTGCTAGATGGCGTATTTATGATATCTTGATTTGTTTCAAAAAAAAAATAAAATTGGAGAACATAAATTTGGTTTTGGTGGTTTGGTAAAAATAATCCACTTGGTTTATTTTTTTGTCCTTATTCAATTGTTTTAGTTTTGGGTCGATTTTTGTGGATTATTGTTCATCTTAACAAGAGGAATCTAAAAATTTAAAAAAAATTACCAAAATTAAATTTTTGTGAATAAAGAAAAAAATAATCCAATAATCCACAAAATTTAGATTATTTGTCTTTAGTTATTTTTTAAATTTTTTTTGATAATTGTTTACTTTTTAGATTTTCTCTCATTGAGACGAACCAATAATCCACAAGAGATCGACGTAAAACTAACAAATGCCAAAAAAAAAAAATTGAATAAGGGGGAAAAAATTCAAAAATTACACATGGACAAGGGCAAGGTTGGAAATTCCTTTTTTCATTCCTATCCTGCTTGTGCAAAATAAACATGATATTAACAATCCTATCATTTAATCCCTTGCAAAACAAACAGAGAGATTGAACTACCAACCTCACTATTAATCCTAGTCATTATGAATCCCAATCCTAATCTCATCTCCTTACCAATCCCACCAAATTTATCTTTGTTGTCAAACGGAGCCTTAGGTTACAAAAATTGCTTAGTTGGGATCAAATTTGTAGCTTATATAGTTATGCTTTAGGCCCGGATTGGATGGTGCAGCAGGGGATAAGTTATAAAGGGGGTATAAGATAAGAGTGTATATTATTTTTAGAGAGTTGACCCACATTAATGTGATGCTTATTGAGGGGGAATAAAAAAGTAGTTTGTTTGGATGTGGTATTAAAAAAGGGGGGTAAAATAGTACTCTCTCCGTCCCTTTTTAAGTGAGTACTTTGAGAAACGTGTATTTTTGTGGACATTAAAAAATGTACTTTGGTGTAATATTTTTTAATTTTTTTGCACCAAATTAAAGTACTCAATGAGCACTTTAATTTGGTATAAAGAAAATTAAAAAATTATACAGGGGTTTTTTAGGGATTTGAAATTGCACATATTCCCAAGATACGCACTTAAAAAGGGATAGAGGGAGTACTTAGTTTGGATGGAGAATAAAATGAGGGGATAAAGTTTTTTGTAGTTGAAATAAGGGAGAAGGGGTGTTATTTTTTCTTATACCCAGGGACAACTTTTGGGCAGGGGGAGGGGTGCCCAAAAATTATACCTTTCGGCCTCGTTTGATTCGGGTATTAGGAGGTGGGATTGGACTATTTTTGTCCAATCCCGCGTTATCCCTTGTTTGGTTCCGCAAAAATGGCATGGGATTAACAATTCCAGGACAAGTTTTATCCAATACGTATGGGATTACACAATACCTGGGGGGGTGGTGGGATTGTTTAGTCCCGGATAAAATGAACGCGGAAGGAAAATCCACCAAATTGCAAAAATGCCACTTGTTTAATCCCGAAACGTAGTTTAGGGAACCAAACATGGGATTGGCCAAAACATGAGATATCCCAATATTAATCCCGCATGAATCAAACAGGGGATTGTGTGAGATTCAGTATTAAATTAGTCCCAGGATAAATAGTCCAGGACTATCAATCCCAGGACTATTAATCCCACTTTCTTTAGTCCGCGAATCAAACGAGACCTTCTATCACCTTGCCGGGGATTACTTTTGGAGGGGCGGAAATTTATCCCCCTACATTTTTGCTCCGCCAAACCATGCTAAATGTGTTATACCAGACTTTATACCCCCTCCAAAAGTTATCCCCCTCCTTTAACCCCATCCAATCAAGGGGCGGATTAAGGTTCTAATTGTTTGAACATAAAATGTTTTTTGGTAAAAGATTTTACCCATTTTCCATTGATTGGTACAAAAAAAAGGTGTTAAAATATTTTTCAGAATAAAATATTTTGCTGCAATGGGGTGAAATTGTTTTACTTTGATTTTGCCCGTAAAGTCATTTTTGGAGTTAACGACACATCCCAGCCCAAAACCCGTATATATCATTCCCTGATCTTCTCCCTAACTACTTTCCGCGCGCTTTCTCACCTCTATGTGTTTTACTGCCACGGTAGTAAAAAAATATTTTTGTTATGTGTCAACCAAACACAGAAAAATAAAAATAAAAAGTTTATTTTCAGCAAAAAGTATTTTACATGAAAAATATTTTACATTTATTGAAACAAACGGAGCCTAAGTTATGCCTAAATTAATTTTTTTTAAAGACAATCGGTGTTATTAATTTTTGAATTTTTTCTTCAGATTTTCTTTAAAAAAATTTTGAGTAATCATCCGTCTTCAAGAGTAATCGGAAAATCTAAAATATGGAAGACAGATAAAATCAATTCAGATAACACACGCTAAAGATAGCTTTTTGAAACGTTTGGTTGTCTTAATTAGTGGATTTTTCTTGCTTTTTACCAAAGAAATTTAGATTTTCGTCATCAAGAGGGGTAGTTAATTAAAAAATATGACACAAATATTCATAAAACTAAACAAAAATAGTTTGCCAAAAAAAAAAAACTAAACAAAAATATCGCAAAAAATAATTTAAGAATTTGGCCTCCTTTGGCTAAATACAAAAACTAGTTTTTTGGTTTTTTAAGTTTTGTCCTTATTCAAATTTTTTTTGCATTTGTTAGTTTTCGGTCAATTTTTTGTGGTTTCTTAGCTTGTCTCGACGAGAGGAATCTAAAAAGTATAAAATTATTAGCTAAACTTGAAGTTTTGTGAATAAAGACGAATTCTTAAACAATTTTTTTTTGCATTCGTCATTATTCACAAAACTTTAAGTTTGGCTAATAATTTTATACTTTTTAGATTCCTCTTGTTGAGACAGGCCAAGACACCACAAAGAATTGACCGAAAAATAACAAATACAGAAAAATTAAATAAGGACAAAATCAAAAAAACCAAAAAATTAATTTTTTGTATTTAGCCGAACCACCCAAAATAGCCGTTTGAGAATGAGGTAGATCTGCAGTGTTTTTTTTTTTTTTTTGGAACCAAATCTGCCGTGTTATGAATTGATAGACGCTTTCTACAGAATGTCAGAATTTCTCTTTAATTTAATGATGGCTTTTCTTGTTCCAAAAAAAAAAAAAATGATGGGCTTTTGAAAAAATAATGGCTAAATAATGATGGCAGGGTGCATTGAATGCAACAATGAGAGATCCCCATCATTTTTAGGAGGTGTTTCACCATAAAAAAATTATTATTTTTTAAATACTGAAACAGGTCATTCTGTCACAACACATTATATAAAAAATTGAAAAAAAATAATTTTCTCAAAAAACTGAGTTAGCGGAACACGTCCTTAGGCCGCAGAGGCTCAAGGCATCCTTACATGGGTTAACAAGCACATTTTATTTTTGGTAGTTAAAATAGAGAGCAAATTTTTAAAAATACTCTCACCAGCCTTGCTAGTGGAGTAATTAACAATTTGTTTTCGTTACAATGACTTAACAAATAAAAGGAGAAACTATTCACTCATCAAGAGGAACAATTAGGCACATTATTTAGTTATAAATCACTATCGATCCTTGCTTGTCTTGCTGCCTTCACCTACTTCCCAACACTTGTAAGTGTGATGCTTGGGAATTTGCATGAACCATAACCTAGAACAACAAACAAATAAATGAAGAATTAAACAATTATCAAACCCTATTGATAGGCGCACAAATGTTCATATTAGCGCCCCTTAATTAACCCTTGTTGAGTCCATTTATTTTGTTATTGGAAGTATAAGGCTTTGTTTACGTGTTTTATTAGATACGATTGGTGCGAAGTTGGTTCACTGGTTTACGAGATATTGAATTGTTACATGGTGTGCTAACTGTGGCCTTCATATTTTATGGGTTGATTTTGAAATGTCTTGTGAAGAAATTGGTCAACTCATGGACCATGGATTGGCAACGTGACTTGTTGGAGCAAAAGGAGACTTGGGCCAAGACCAATTGAAGAAAGAAAGAAGACCTTGTTGGGCCTTTAGTAAAAAAGTAACGTGGAAGGCACTAGGGCTAAAAACAAAGGTCGGCTATGCACATTACGAAAACTTGAAAAACAAGACATGAAGGGCGGCATATATATTAGTATAAAAGGAAGGCAATGGCTAGGAGACCCGATATCATATATCACGCACGGGATCACACAGAACGAAGAGAAAAGACAGAGAGCAGGATTGCATCAACAATTCTCATGGGCAACTAAACTTTCTCTCCTAGGGCGTAGATAAAGCTCCACTCCTAGTAACATTATTTATGTTTTGATTCAGTGTTTTATTATTCGAATCGTGGTTGTATGAGGATTTATTCATAACATTAATTTTTCCCATCAAATCTTGTGTATGATTTTCTAGAGATTATACACGTTCATACAACAGTTCTTAATTGTTTGTGATAATCGAGTAAGATGGTTTATGCTCCGTAAGACGCGTTGTGCTATTAGACGAGCTGTGTCATTTAGATGGGTCGTAATAGTAAGACGGTTCGTGCTAGGCGGCGATACCTCATGCTATTTGGTGATTCATAAAAATCTTTTGGCGATACCGCGAGGGCCCGCGAACCCTAACGATATCCGGATTGATTCAAATAATTAACCTTTATCATTGCAAAGGAATTGTTACAAACGTGTCGAGTGGATTCGAAGCCCTAGAACTTTTCTCTCATAAACTCTCTTCTTATTTTAATTGCTTAATTTTAATTTAGCTTTTATAATTTTAATTTAGAAACCTCTTTATCGAATTAATTTAGAAATCGATTGAAACAATTGCAATTTAGCCTTTTAATCCCTGAGGAGCGATACTCAGAATATTTACTACTATTCTTTGAGTAGTAGTAATTGTTTAGTTTTATTAATTATTTTTGGTACGGAAAAGACACGACCACTATTAGTATTATCACCACACGCACACAATGATCAATACGAAAACAGTAAAAGGAAATCAATACAGGAATTTATGTGGTTCCCCAAAACTGGGTACGTCCACGGGAGCACACAGAATAGTCGTTTTATTTAAGATCACACTCTAGGGTTTTACAATAGAGAGTATTTATAAGAGAACGCTACTCCTATTCCAACCCTAACTAGGATTATATCCTGAATACCTATAATACCTTTGTAACACCGTTCACGACTGTTTTAAGCCACTCGGTATCGATACAGGTCTTTCCCTGTATCGATACCCATACATTCTGTTCGCCAATAGGTGCATCGGTATCAATACATAGAAAACCATGTATCGATACTGCCTCTATCAAAATGCCTCCCAACTTGCACATTGATACTAGGAACTTCTCTGTGCCTCTCATACACACCATATGAGCCACAAGTTCCAACAACCACCTATCCTTAACAATAAACTCTTTTTTGAGTTTGCGAGATCCAGGAATAAACAACCTACATATACCCTTGATGGGCCCAATTTTATTATACTATATTTTTTAATAACAAGGTATTCAACTAATTTACATGTACCTCGATTAATATTGAGAATCAATCCTACTGTAGGTTAGCCGGGACCACAATTTTATAAGGACTACTGTTTTCGATGTTTTTAACTCAATGGAACTCTCGAAGAAGAGCTAAATCTAGTTAACGCTATTGCCGGTGCGTTCGTTTCTCGTGTCACAAGTGTCGGCACTGGCTTTCAAAAGAGTGATCCTTAGACGATGATTTTATTTGGGTTATATGATTACGGTTTGAGGCTTTGAGCTGGGTTCTTCTTAGGGATGCTCTACTACTACATCTCAGACAGATTCTATGCCAATATCTCGTGTTGGTTTTTTTTTTTTTGCAGCACGCTTCATAGAGCTTGTATGCCTATTAGTGGGTGTGCTCGTGTCTTAGATTTACTCCCTCCGTCTCAAATTGTTTGCCTCTTTTGGTAAAACGTGCATTTTGGATGTAAAAAATGATGGATTTTGAAAAGAAAAGAATGCTTATAAACCATTTTTTGGCGAGCAAAATGCATGGATTCCAAAAAAGGACGAACAATTTGAGACGGAGAGAGTAGTTATTTTGGTTCACTCCTGTAGTTTGTACTAAGATCTTTGTTATGTGGGTGTGCTCGTGTCTTAGATTTTTGTTACTATTTTGGTTCGTTCTTGTAGTTTGTACTAAAATCTTTGTTATGCCTCCGGGCTTTTTTTAAGCACCGAATGGCGTTTTTTACCAAAATGGAAATTTCTTCACATAAAAAAAAAAATTAAAAAACAAGAGACCTGCTTCACTGCTTGTCTTTGCGGTGAAAAAATATACCATTCCGAAACAATTTTCCCCCTTCTCACATGACGAGGAATCGTGTTAGAAAATGAATGTCCTTTGGAACTTGTAAATTGTTCGTTCGGAAGTGCATTGAAACAAAATGATAACAAATGTATTATTATGATACTCATTCTATATGTACCAATTTGACCCCACTGAAATTATGAACTTTCCCCAAATACCCCATCAAAGATATAAATTGCCCCTAAAACTTCCACCAAATTCACGAAATTGCCCTATTGCATTGAAAATTGTTTTGCCCCGTCAAAAGAATCTTTTGGTACGAAAATTATGAAGAACCAACTACTTTGTGAACGAAGATTATGAAGAATCTTTTGCCACGAAAATTATGAAGAATCTTTTACCACGAAATTGCTAATGAGCCTTGGCTCAGTTGGCATCTCCTGGTGCTCCCCCCCATGGGAAACCAGGGATCGACCCCTGCTGGGGGCTTTGGAGTTGCACGGGCTATGGAGAGTCCCCTGCACTCATCTGTGGTTAACTAAACTAACACCCCGCTAACCCCCGCTAACACTCCTAAAATATGGCAAAAAAAAAAAAAAAAAACGAAGATTTAGTATTGCATGGGTGATAAATTGGTATGTAATAATTAATTTTAAAAAATTCCAGAGCATTTTGTGCATTCTTTAAAAAATAAAGAAGATGCCCTCGTTGAACCATATTCACGTCCTACATATACATTTTAGTTTATACTTCATATGTTTACTACGTAAAAATATATCTTCACGTTTATTACAGAGACAAAACATGCGATTAGTCCAACTCTTGTTAAAATTTTGACCCCAATGATAAAGAATCCTAGATCTGCCCTCTTTAACAATAACATGATCATGACTTAGAGGGCGTGTTTGATAGCGGGTTTCGGCGGTGGATGGGATTACTAAGGAGGTGGGGGATTTAGAATATTTGTACGACTGGATTTTTTGGGGGAGGATTAGGACTCCCAAGAGATCGCCACTCCCCCAAACCAATGGGATTGCCCATATCGGGGGTAGGCGTTACTGCTAATCCCATTTGGAGGGAATGGAAGTGGGTAGACTGATGCCCTCTGTTTTTCTCTCTTTTCACTTATAGTCTAATCCTATCCTATGTAAAACAAACATGTTATATAATAATCCTATCTTCTAATCCAATGTAAAACAAACATGCAAATTACTAATCCCACCTCATTACAGTCCCCTCATACCTATAACTGTTATCAATCACGCCCAGAGAGAACTAGCGGATGAGTAATAAAGGGTTAAAATTTGTGTGATACTCACTTGGGTCCTTGGTAGTCTGGATTGCGAGCCCATTGAACAAACAAGACCCACCGACCTTCCTAAACTGGGCCCAATACGAGCTAAAAGCATAACTAGCATGCCAAACCAATGAATCCGGTTTAAAACACTTCCCACCGGGTCGGATCGGGTCACAAGTCTCATTCCCCTGCCCACAAGCATACGCCAACACTGAACCCAACTCCGTCATATTCGCACCTTTAGCCACCACACACCATACCTTCCCCTTGAACGGTTCATCAATCGGCAACGGCTTGTATTCACGAACCCGTGTCTTGCCCGACAAATCAATCGCATACACGTTCGACCCATTCGGGTAGAAAAGCCCGTAATGTCGCTCCGAACCCGGTTCACCCTTTTGGTTCTCGTTGTACAATGCAAAAATGAAAGCTGGTATAACCTTACCCGGTTGAGCAGGTGTCCCGACCGGAGGCTTAGCCGTTAATTTGTTAACGACATTACGATTGTAAGTGGCAGCATTGTTAATAATGGCTCCAGTCTGGTCAAAATCTCCACCGCTCGGCCAACCTGTTTCCGCTATGAATAATGGGATATCCGGATACCCGAGTCTTTTCATAGCGAAATAAACCGCGTCAAGCATTTGATCGAGTAAATTGTGGTAGGTGAATCCTGTGCCCGGGTCCGTGTACGTTATATTCTTTGTCTTTAGAAGGGCATACCCGAGCTTGATATTTATCGGGTCTGACGCCCAGGGGTAAAACGTGTACACGTCCAAGAAAAAGGACGACTTAGTCCGATTCAAGAAATGTAACAATGGTTTCATAATCGGACCTGAGATATCGGACCGAAACGTCCCGTTGGAAGGCGGGAATGACGATTCTAGCACGTCCATGGCCGAGGGAGTGCCCACCTTGATTTTCTTGAAATTCATAGATTTCAAGGAGGTTTCTATTAGGCGCATCGCGGGTACTAAACTGAAGTGGGAGACGTTGTCTTTGTTGCTAAGAATCTCGTTACCGATCAGGATGTATCGGATTTTGACTTGGGGGTAAAACGGGGAGACGTTTGTGTGGACCCAGTGATTGGCTAGGGTTTGGTTTGTGGAGATGTTGACGAGGATTTCGTTTGGGAACATGATTGTGACTTGTAGGTCTGTGCCTTTTAAGGCATTGAGGATTTCTGGTTTTGGATTGTAGAGCTTAACGCTCTTAGCTTTTAGAGATTTGAGGAGTTCGACGGATTTCGATGGGGGAGGGAGGTTGTTTCCCAGTAGGCCGTAGCAAACGCCGACCTCCGGTGAGATTTCTCCGCCTGATAAATAGAAAGAAGTATGAGATGAGTTTGCACGAAAGAATGCTACGCACACAATTTTAAAATAAAACACACTGATCAACAATGTTCGGAACCGTCAGTTACATATGAATTCGCATGCATTTTGAACGGCTCGTATCCGGAGTTGTGTTTTAAAGTTGTGAACGAGTTAACAAGAGAAATGGAAAATTTTGAAAATGCATGAGACTTACCGGATAGAGAAATTAAGAGCGAGAGGGAGAGCAGTAGCAAAGGGAGGAAACCCATGTCTTTGCTCTTGCTTTTGTTTAGGTGTGGGGTGAGTTAATTTTTGTTGGGAATGGATTGGTGTTGTAGTGGGAGTCAACTAGTCAAGTGGTGTTTGATGTGTGGACGAGGTAACGATATGGAAAAACAAAAGATAAGATGGGCCAGTGGGAGACGACTGTAATCAAAGCGGGGTTGCAGCTAATAGATCCAAATCGTCCATTACTGGGATAAATGATTCAGATTTCACACAAAAAAGAAAAATTATTTGTGGAATATTTCAGATGGAAATTTGGACGCCCATCCAAGAATGCAGACGCACCCAAATCGCAGATGAAAGAACCCCAACGTAATGAGTTAAGTAATTTGTCTCTTTGTATCTGTATATATACTCTAAATTTCGCACTTATCTTGGGGCCAAAACTATGATTCCACTGTGTAGCATCCGAGGTCCAGTGGGGTCGAGAGGTCCAGTAGGGTCTCGGCTAACTCGCTCCCTCCACAGGATGGGAAGTAAAGATCTTCTGGCTGCGGCGCCACGGCTACCGGGATCCGATAAGCGTTTATCGGGAAATCTCTTGGTAGGGCACTGGCCAGGGTATTCTGGCAGCTGTGATTGCGGGCGTTGTCACACCATCCCGGGCGGCAAGATGCAAGTCCTACGTTGTCGCCCAGGGGATGGGCCAGTGGGCCCCGGTCGATCCCGATGTGTCGTTGGTAGGGGTATCCGTAGAGGATCTATCAGGCCGGCCGATCTTGGGGTAGTTAGTGATGTAGCCGTTGGGGTGGCGGTGTGGGTGGTGTCCCGAGGCGTTAGCGTGCGGCGTCAGAGCAGGTTGGTCAGGAATCCGGGATATGTCAGGTTCAGAGTAGGGTGACGTTCCCCGAAGTAGTTGGGCGATTGCCATGTGCTTAGGATGTGACGTTGCCTGGGGAACTAGAGTGGCGTAAGCAAAGGGGCTTCACTTTGCCTATAAAAGGGAGCTCCCCTCATCAGGTAAAGAGACAGACTCTTCTGATTACAAAGAATTCACTCTTCACTTACCTCCCACCCTATCGTCCCGGGGAAAGCACACTAGATCGTTGGGTGTCTTGGGGCTCCTAAATTTTGTCTAGGAAAGGCATTGCTGAGTCTTCTTTAATGCGGGGTTATCTTCAAGCGGTCATCCGCATGCGGACAAGCCTCTCACCCCAACATCCTTCGTCTACGTTGGTCCTCCACGGTTCAAGTCGTTTCATCGGAGAAGCGTGCCCCACACACCGTTCTTTCATTTAGTAGAACACACAACAAAATACGTATTCACAAAAAAAAAAAAAAAAAACCTAATTGATCCGATTTTAATAGACACATAAGCACGTTGCAAATTGATATGCAAAATGAGTGGTAAAAACTCATTGGTGTTCGTTTTTTATCTGGAAAATAATACTATAAATATGAACCTTACAATTTCTGGAACAAAATTTAACTTCAAAGAATTGATATTGGCACTCCCCATTTTGATATTGTAACTCCATTTTTTTCCCTCTATTAGGTGAAGTTGCTAAACTACCCTTACACTAATTATGAAAGCAAGAGAAAAATATAATTATAAAGTACAAAGGTGGTTTAGTAACTTCACATAATAGAGACAAAAAAAAGAGTATAAATATAAAAATGGAGGGTGCCAATATCAATACCCTAACTAAATTACATATTTTTTTAGGTTTAGACACTCCAATTTGAACCATCTATGAATCTATGGCTTAAACGGCCTCCGAAGCCTAAGCATACCTTAATAAGTTTGGATCAATGCTCTTGAGGAACTCAAAGGTCAAAAACCCTTTTTCAAATCAATCAATCAATGCGTACCAATCTCAACTCGTGTGCGAGTGTGTAACATGCGCCACTATACATATATGTAACAAAAGTATCGTGTGTACGATAGTGTCACAAAGCGTCACAATGCATATTTGTACATTTCTTTATCATGATTCATGAATATAGATATGTTTGGTAAATCTACTCCTACTTTGTAGCGTTCTTGTTTTTATTACCTACCAAATGTTTGTGTAAATAATAGAGATAGAAGAATAATATCTGTGTATAAAGCAGGGCATAATTGTGTTTAAAATTTTCACTATTCCATCTTTATTTTTTATTCGAAAATAATACTTCCTCCGTCCCAATTTTATTGTCTCTTATGGAAGTTCGTGTCACTTTTCAAAGTGTTATATCTTATAACTTACAATGTTTTAAGTGATTTTGAACACTTTGTTCATTAGATTAAATCAAGATCTATCAAACAAGATCCATATTGCATATAAAATGTATCATCGATTGAAAAATATAATCATTTTTTTATCCGGTTAAAATAGAACGATGGACTATAAAATTGGGACGGAGCTGAGATAGTATTCAAAACTAACATCTTATCTAATAAGTGTCAGGGAGCCGAGCTTGATATTACTGGGTCTAACGCCCAGAGGTAAAATATGTACACGACCAAGAAAAACGACGACTTACTCCGGTTCAAGAAACGTAACCAAGAGTTTCATAATTCGACCCGAGATAGCGGACCCATTATTAGAATATTTCCTTTTTGGTGGATTTTCCTTTCCTAGATTTTCTTGGCCACAAAGTTTCTTGGTGACCACTCTACCTCTTGTATATAAAGGACCCATCACACATCACACTTTCTTAGATTTGAATAATTTCTTTTTCCTCATCGTAATAGACAACCACGACTCTAGCATCCATCGAAGCGGGGAAAAAGGAAAACGCTAGTTTCAGAGATGGCGAATCTGGGAGGTGGTGCTGAGGCACACGCTCGGTTCAAGCAGTACGAATATCGAGCCAACTCGAACCTTGTCCTGACTGCGGAGGACTCCCGCCCTCGTGACACCCGCGAACCCACCGCCACCGGTGAACCCGAGTCCCTCTATGGGAAGATAGACCCCAAGACGTTTGGTGATCGTGTTTCCAAGAAGAAGAAGGAACGCGAACCAGTTGTTCCTGATCCTGTTGTGGTGCCTGCCAGACAGAGCAAGAGAAGGCGTCTGCAAGAAGAAAGTGTCCTTACTTGTACTGATGAAGGAGGGGTTTACCAGCCTAAGACCAAGGAAACAATGGCAGCTTATGAGGCTCTGCTTGGTTTTATTCAACAGCAATTCGGTGGCCAGCCGCTGAATATAGTTTGCGGAGCGGCAGATGAGATATTGGCTGTCCTCAAGAACGAGACCATCAAAAACCCAGTCAAGAAGAAGGAGATTGAGAAACTGTTGAACCCTATACCAAATCAGCTGTTTGATGATCTGGTTTCGATCGGGAGGCGTATCAGTGATTACCGTGATGATGCAGGTGGTTCTGCTGTCTCTAACTGTGATGCTCTCGATGATGACGATGTGGGTATTGTTGCTGTTGAGTTTGAGGAGGACGAAGAAGAGGAGAGTGATCTTGATATGGTGCACGAGGATGAAGAACAGGACGATGATGATGTTATGGAAGGGATTGGTGCCAGAGGAATGCAAATGGGCAGTGGGATTGATGACGATGACACCCTCAATGTTCAAGAGATTGATGCATATTGGCTACAAAGGAAGATTTCTCAGGCATATGAGCAACATACTGATCCGCAACAGAGCCAGAAGATAGCAGAAGAGGTACTTAAGATTCTGGCTGAGGGTGATGACCGCGAAGTTGAAACTAAGCTGCTATTGCATCTCCATTTTGATAAGTTCAGCCTCATTAAGTTTCTTTGCGTAATAGGTTGAAGATTGTTTGGTGTACGCGTCTTGCCAGGGCTGAAGACCAGGATAAGAGGAAGAAAATTGAAGAAGAGATGTTGTGCCTCTCAGGCCCGGAATTTGGTGCAATTTTGGAGCAGTTGTATGCCACCAGGGCTACTGCTAAAGAGAGGCAAAACAACTTGGAGAAAAACATAAGAGAGGAAGCTCGTAGATTGAAGGATGAGAGCAAGCGGAGAGAGATTTCAGACAGTGGTTTGTTGAAGGGTCAGCGTCAGTTGCTTGATCTTGAAAACATGGCATTTCACCAAAGTGATCTTTTGATGGCGAACAAAAAGTGCGACCTTCCACCGGGTTCTTATAGGAAAGAGAGAAAAGGATATGTAGAAGTTCATGTGCCAGCTTTAAAGCCAAAACCAATTGCTTCTGGTGAAGAGCTTATAAAGATATCTGACATGCCAGATTGGGCACAACCAGCTTTCAAAGGGTGGCTCAGCTGAACAGGGTTCAAAGTAGAGTTTACGAAACTGCCCTTTTTTCAGCTGAGAATGTTCTTCTTTGTGCTCCCACTGGGGCAGGGAAGACAAATGTTGCAATGCTAACCATGCTCCAGCAGATTGCATTGCATAGGAATGACGATGGGACTATTGACCATAGCAAGTACAAGATTGTATATGTGGCACCATTGAAAGCACTTGTTGCTGAAGTGGTTGGCAATCTGTCTAACCGTCTGCAGCAATATGGTGTCAAGGTGGAGGAGCTAAGTGGAGACCAGACCCTTACTCGCCAACAAATTGAAGAAACCCAGATTATTGTCACTACTCCAGAGAAGTGGGACATCATAACCAGAAAATCAGGTGATCGTACATATACACAGCTTGTTAAACTTGTTATCATTGACGAGATTCATCTTCTGCATGATAACAGAGGACCTGTTCCGGAAAGTATTGTTGCAAGAACCGTTAGGCAGATTGAAACCACGAAAGAGCATATTCGTTTGGTTGGCCTGTCTGCTACACTATCTAACTATGAAGACGTGGCATTGTTTCTGCGTGTTGATTTGAACAAAGGACTCTTCCATTTTGACAACAGCTACAGACCTTGTCCTCTTGCTCAACAGTATATCGGGATCACAGTCAAGAAGCCTTTGCAGAGATTCCAGTTGATGAATGATGTTTGTTATGAAAAGGTCATCGATATTGCAGGAAAGCATCAGGTTCTGATTTTTGTCCACTCAAGGAACGAAACTGCAAAAACAGCCTGTTCAATCCGAGATGCTGCGCTCGCTAATGACACTCTTGGAAGATTCTTGAAGGAGGATAGTGTGAGCCGTGAAGTACTTCATAGCAAGACACAGCAGGTAAAGAGCAATGACCTTAAAGATCTACTTCCATATGGCTTTGCAATTCATCATGCAGGAATGGCTAGGGCTGATCGCACCCTTGTTGAGGATCATTTTCGCGAGGGGCATGTGCAAGTGCTCGTCTCCACAGCAACTCTAGCTTGGGGTGTCAATTTGCCTGCTCACACTGTGATCATCAAAGGTACCCAGATTTACAATCCTGAAAAGGGTGCGTGGACTGAGTTGAGCCCTCTGGATGTTATGCAGATGTTGGGGCGTGCAGGGAGGCCTCAATATGATTCTTATGGAGAAGGAATCATTATAACTGGCCATGGTGAACTCCAATATTATCTCTCTTTAATGAACCAACAACTTCCTATCGAAAGTCAGTTCGTGTCTAAATTGGCTGACCAGTTAAATGCAGAGATCGTTCTTGGAACAGTTCAAAATGCCAGGGAAGCATGCGATTGGCTCACTTATACTTATCTGTATGATCGGATGCTACGAAATCCTACTCTTTATGGTTTGGCACCTGATGCTTTGACAAGAGACATATTATTGGAGGAGCGCAGAGCTGATCTTATTCATTCTGCAGCAACCGTTTTAGACAAAAATAACCTTGTTAAGTATGATAGGAAGAGAGGATATTTTCAGATAACCGACTTGGGTCGCATTGCTAGCTACTATTATATCACTCATGGAACAATGTCCACATATAATGAGCATTTGAAGCCAAAAATGGGTGATATTGAGCGTTGTCAGTTGTTCTCACTCAGTGAAGAGTTCAAGTATGTAATGGTGAGACAAGATGAGAAGATGGAACTAGTGAAGCTGTTGGATCGTGTTCCTATTCCAATCAAGGAAAGCCTGGAAGAGCCTAGTACGAAGATTAATGTGTTGCTTCAAGCCTATATTTCACAGCTAAAGCTTGAAGGGCTATCTTTGACATCTGATATGGTCTACATAACACAGAGTGCTGGACGACTCATGCAAGCGCTTTTCGAGATTGTCTTGAAAAGAGGATGGGCGCAATTAGCTGAGAAGGCTATGAACTTGTCCAAAATGGTTAGCAAGAGGATGTGGAGTGTTCAAACGCCACTTAGGCAATTCCATGGGATTCCAAATGAAATTTTGATGAAGCTGGAGAAGAAAGATATCGCCTGGGAAAGGTACTATGATCTCTCCTCTCAAGAGTTAGGAGAGCTTATTCATTTCCCTAAGATGGGAAGAAAACTTCATAAATTTATACACCAGTTCCCAAAACTGAACTTGGCTGCTCATGTCCTACCAATTACTCGCACTGTGTTGAGGGTTGAGCTGACAATCACTCCGGACTTTCAGTGGGAGGACAAGGTTCATGGGTTTGTGGAACCATTTTGGGTCATTGTTGAGGATAATGACAGGGAATATATCCTCCATCATGAATATTTCTTGTTGAAAAAGCAGTATATCGATGAGGATCACACATTGAATTTCACAGTGCCAATCTATGAACCTCTGCCACCTCAATATTCCATTCGTGTTGTGTCAGATAGATGGCTTGGATCGCAGTCTGTTTTGCCTGTTTCTTTCAGGCACCTTATTCTGCCAGAAAAGTATCCTCCACCGACTGAGTTATTGGACCTGCAACCATTGCCTGTGACTGCTTTGAGAAATCCATCATATGAAGCTCTTTATCATGAATTTACGCACTTCAATCCTGTCCAAACTCAGGTTTTCAACGTCTTATACAACAGCGATGACAATGCCTTAGTTGCGGCACCAACTGGGAGACGAAAAACAATATGCGCAGAGTTTGCTATATTGAGAAATCATCAGAAGGGGCCTGAGAGCATGATGCGTGCTGTTTATGTAGCTCCTATCGAAGCTCTTGCTAAGGAGCGGTATAATGAATGGAAGAAGAAGTTTGGGGAGGGTCTAGGGATGAAAGTGGTCGAATTAACTGGGGAAACAGCAACAGATCTGAAACTGCTCGAGAAAGGTCAACTAATAGTGAGTACTCCTGAGAAGTGGGATGCTTTATCGCGTCGCTGGAAACAGAGGAAGCACATTCAGCAGGTTACTCTGTTCATCATTGATGAACTCCATTTGATTGGTGGTCAAGGCGGCCCTATTGTGGAGGTTATTGTGTCTAGGATGAGGTATATATCAACCCAGGTGGAGAACAAGATTCGTATTGTTGCCCTTTCTACTTCCCTTGCAAATGCCAAGGATCTGGGTGAATGGATTGGGGCCACCTCTCATGGCCTTTTCAATTTTCCTCCTGGTGTCCGTCCTGTACCCTTGGAAATACACATTCAGGGCATTGATATAGCTAATTTTGAAGCAAGGATGCAAGCAATGACTAAGCCAACTTATACTGCAATTGTCCAACATGCCAATATTGGGAAACCTGCCATTGTGTTTGTTCCTACAAGGAAGCATGCGAGATATACTGCTGTTGACCTGATGACGTTCTCAAGTGTTGACAGTGGTGAAAAGCCAATGTTCTTACTCCAGTCTGCAGAAGAGCTGGAACCTTACCTTTCCGGGATTAAGGAACCCATGTTGAGTGAGACAATACGATATGGTGTGGGCTATTTGCATGAGGGTCTGACTAGTACAGACCAAGACATTGTTAAGACGCTCTTTGAAACTGGATGGATCCAAGTTTGTGTAATGAGCAGTTCAATGTGTTGGGGAGTGCCACTGTCAGCACACTTGGTGGTAGTCATGGGAACACAGTATTATGACGGGCGGGAAAATGCTCATACTGATTACCCAGTCACTGATCTGTTACAGATGATGGGTCATGCCAGTCGACCTCTTGTGGATAACTCTGGCAAGTGTGTTATCCTTTGCCATGCACCGCGTAAAGAATACTACAAGAAGTTCCTGTACGAAGCATTCCCAGTTGAAAGCCATTTACACCATTTCCTGCATGATAATTTAAATGCTGAGATTGTTGTTGGAGTCATTAAGAACAAGCAGGATGCTGTGGACTATCTGACTTGGACGTTTATGTATAGGAGGCTTACTCAGAATCCAAACTACTACAATCTTCAGGGAGTTGGCCACAGGCACCTCTCTGAGCACCTTTCAGAGCTCATCGAGAACACACTCAATGATTTGGAAGCAAGCAAATGTGTTCGTATTGATGATGATATAGAGCTCTCTCCTTCGAACCTTGGCATGATAGCATCATACTACTATCTCAGTTACACCACAATAGAACGTTTTAGTTCATCGTTGTCCGCCACAACAAAGATGAAGGGTCTTCTAGAAATTTTGGCTTCTGCTTCAGAGTATGCGCTACAGCCAATACGTCGTGGAGAAGAAGAGTTGATTCGGAAGCTGATTAATCACCAAAGGTTTGCCTTTGATAATCCCAAATGCACAGACCCCAATGTGAAGGCTAATGCTCTTCTACAAGCCCATTTCTCGAGGCATGTCATTGGTGGGCATCTAGCTTCTGATCAGCGAGAGGTGCTCCTTTCTGCCTGTAGACTGCTCCAAGCTATTGTTGACGTTATTTCCAGCAACGGGTGGCTTAGTTTAGCACTTCTCGCTATGGAAGTTAGTCAGATGGTGACACAGGGCATGTGGGAGAGGGATTCTATGCTTTTGCAACTTCCGCATTTCACGAAAGAATTGGCTAAGAAATGCCAAGAGAATCCTGGGAAGAGTATAGAGACTGTGTTTGATTTGGCAGAGATGGAGGATGATGAAAGGCGAGAGCTGTTGCAAATGCCAGATTCACAGTTGATGGATATTGCACGGTCTTGTAACCATTTCCCAAATATTGATCTGACGTATGACGTGGTTGATGGTGACAATGTGAGGGCTGGGGAGAATGTCAGTTTACAGGTTACTCTTGAAAGGGATCTCGATGGCGGGACAGAGGTGGGGCCTGTTGATGCCCCTAGGTATCCCAAAACGAAAGAAGAAGGATGGTGGCTTGTTGTTGGTGATCCCAAAAGTAACCAGTTGCTTGCCATCAAAAAAGTTTCGTTGCAGAGGAAAGCCAAAGTCAAGCTTGATTTTGCTGCTCCTGGAGAAGCTGGAAAGAAGAACTATACACTCTACTTTATGAGCGATTCTTACATGGGTTGTGATCAGGAATATAGCTTTGCTGTTGATGTCAAAGAAGTCGCTCTTGAAGATGACAGTTGAAGCGAATTAGCGTGCGCTTTGTGTACTGAACTTATTTTGGGCTACCACACTTTTTGGCATTGTCATTGGATGTTTTGTTCTATTTTCCCGTTATATGTTTGCTAGCATGTTATTGTTGTTATTGCTAGACTTATGCACTGTTTTGATTTGACTCCTTACTAAAATGGTGGAGAGAGAGTTTAATGTACCCCACTTAGGTTTAATTTGTGACGTTCAGCTTAATTTTGCGTTATCATGTAGAATCACTTTTGTTGCTCTTGTTTTTCATGTTTCAACTCCTCTGAAGGTAGTTTCCTGTCATTGAATATGGGAAAATTGTGAGTGACATAACTGTTTTGTCCCTGGTAGTTTTCGACCAATGAGAGGACTCGTGTACAAGACTGGTTATGCCTAGTATTGGTTAAAAAAAAGAAGAAATTAGTATTTGTTTGTGGAGTCATGAATTGAAATTGTACCCCAGGAGATCTCGAGTCCAGGTTAGTAGGTTTCTATAACCATGGCGTGCCATCGTTTTCCCTTACAGGTGATCATGGTATGCCAGAAACTTTGAGTCTTTCTGCGATTATAATTTTATGTTGTTTAATTGGACCTTTGTTCAATGAATATTTTGCTGTTTCTCAGATTAACAGATTAGATATCCTCTTTGTTGCTATTTTGGCATGTTCATTGGATGTTTTGTTCTATTTTCCTGTTATATATTTCGTACTACATTTTATTGTTGTTATTGCTAGACTTATGTTGAACTGTTAGGCACTGTCTGAGTCGACTACTTAAAATGGTGGAGAGGTTTGTGCCTTTTAGGGGATTTTGAGGATTTCTGGTTTGGGATTGTAGAGCTTCACGCCTTTTTTGAGGTTTGGTTTTGGATATCCTCTTTTCTGATTTCTGGTTTTGGATTTTGAGGTCTGCCTTTTAGGCGATTTTGACAATATATATGGCTCGAATCGGACATTCCACTAGCGGGTCGGGAGCTCCTATGGTTACACTCAATGGGAGTTGCTAAGCTGATTGCCCTCTCCCACCCCTTTTTTTCCAATCAAAGAAAAAAAAAGTGTAAAAGAATAATTAAAAAAAAACTGCAAAATAGCTGTTTGAGAATTGAGGGCAGAGGTCGGTCTTTTGCTTTTGTTGGGGTCTTTTTAGATCCAATCTAATGAATCTCTTAAATATTGAAAGTATTCAAGCAAAAATGTGCAGCAAATAGAATAGAGTTTTAGAGATACATATTTATTTTGTTGTGATGAAGTTTGTATACGTTTAATCATTGCTGTTAAGGGGTGTTTGGGAACCAAGTTTTCAACTTTTCATTTTTGGCTTTTTGATTTTTTGGATTCTGGCCAGAATAAGTTTTGGATCTGGGAAGAATGCTTGAGAGAAATGTACAGAATGCATTTTGCAAAAGTAGTAGTGTTTGAAAGAAAAATGATGAAAATGAGTTATGGGTTTTTTTTTACCATTTTGCCCTTGTTTATAAAGTATGTTACAAAATATATTTTTATCTTCCTTTTTTAAAAAATAAATAAAGATTAGTCTCATTCTAATATTTCGCCACTCCAGACAAAATTTCTCTCTCAAGCTCTAAATCATTATTAACAACTAATTAAAAAAAAAGACTCATTAGATTTTTGTTCCCATTAAAAAAAGAAAACTCATAGATTTGTTCCACCGGCCCATAAAAACAAAAAAACTCTTCACTTTTCCAAACCCACTCGCACAGTCCACAACTCTCTCTCTCTCTCTCTCTCTCTCTCTCTCCCCTGACCTCTTTAGCAAACCCACACAAAGAAGCCGTCGCCGACTTGCCCACCATCACCATAACTGCCGAGCTTCAAAGCACCATGGTGGCATAGATTTTCACGCCGGTGCCGGAGATGAACAAGAGCTTCGGATCAAGATTGAAGAACTCAAAGATTACAGTGAACTTTTGTTGAGAGATCGCTCATGCCGTTGTGAGAAAAACGGGAAAAAGGGTGATTTAAGGGATGTAATTGGTAATTGCTTCAGAAATTCTGAACTTTGTTTTGGTAATTGCTTCAGAAATTCTATTCCAGTGCTTTGCTTATGCTTTCAATTTTTTCCTCTTCTTTTGCGCTTCTTTTTTTTCTCAAATTTGTTCAGTGGAGGTTTCTTGGTAAAAGATTTGGAGGGGAGAATGGAGAGTAGGAGTTGAGGGGAAAATGAGAATGAGAAAGAGAAACGGAAAAGGTGGTCTTGACCTCTTTTTGATTTCTGCTCTAGAAAGTAAAAATTGGAGAATCCATTTTGGGGGAACTCATTCTGGGTGTTGTTGGCCAAACACCCAGAAGTTGAAAAGGAGAATGAGAAAATGGGAAAAATGGTCGCCCAAACAGCCTCTAAGATGGGCAAATAATCCGTCTCTCTAACTCTCACACAATTCAAAAATGATATATGTACAACTATTTTGGCTTCAACTATTCACAAACCCCTCACATACAAGTAGGGTCTACACCCAATTATGTATGTGGAGCCTATATGTATGTGAGGAGTTGTAAATGGTTAGAGCTGAAATAGTTATACATGTAGCATTATTGCACACAATTGGTGAAAGGAGCCTGTCTGAGTTATGTTCTTATCGAATGCATTGCACAAGATAACATGCACGCCTTGGTTCTAGACTTCTTTCAACAGGCAAAATGACATTTAATTCAACAGCTCAAGTGCCCAACAAATGGCTAACTTGAAGCACCAACAATTTAGATTTTCAGTGAAATCTCAAAAGTCAATCAGTTATTCTAGCCTTTCAGCCATAACAGGGTAAAAGCTAAAGAACCAAGGGAGGAGAAATTTAAACTCCATAGCGCTATATCAAGATCATTGCACACTACCCGTAACGGCATAAGGACGAGAAAAAAATCCTCGTCAAAAAAGTATAATAGTTAGAAATATAAATTTCCAATGCATCAGGGGAACAGCATAAAACAGGAAATCTAGTCGACATTATCAAGACCATTCCAACCTACTGAATCATGCAAAATCCAGCAGCCCAGAACAAACCTCAACTTGAGATTTCTTTGATTATAGCTCACTATCGTCTGTTTTCCCACCGGCTGCTTTCCCATTAACTGCCACAAGCTCAGTGTCGAAGATAAGTGTTGCACCACCTGTGAATGGTCAAAGTAATGATTTAATACTTCGGATCAAAATAATATTGAGTTAAATAGATGGAAGTAAAAAGTTGGAAAATTTTGGTTTAGATCAACTAATTTTATAGATCACTCATTTTAATGCTGCAAACTCCAGTTCAAAGCCCTTGATGGTTGACCATTACATACTACACTTATAACCATTGACAGTTAGATGAAGCGACAATGTATTTCAAATGAGGTTGCAAGATTTCAACAGAGTAAATAGACAAATATAAGCCACTGTAAAGTCTAATGGCATCTCCTACCCACCCTTCATATCTCCATATTTTCCTCCATTTTGAAGAAAAATTCCACTCCTATCCACCCTCCATATATTCCTCCATTTGGGAGGATTGAGTTTCACTCTCCATATATAGAGGATCGAAAAAAGAAATGGAGGATCCTCCAAAACCTCTTTTGAATATAAAATGCAAAAAGTATTAGATTTTGAATGAGAGGGAATAATGATTGGAGAAGTGATGAAGCATTTTAGAGGATGATATAGAAAGTTGTGATTGGAGCTTGTGTGTATAGTGAAGTCTTCCCTATTCACTTTTTGATTAAAATCTATTAATTTCATCCTCTAAAATGGAGAGATGCCCTAAACATGCTGGCTACTGTGAAATCAATAGGTGGATTACCCCAAAATCAGAAGACTAAGTGAAATAAGCCCCAAAAGGCACCATAGGAACTTTTGAATCTTGCTCAAATTAATCTACAAGTATTGAATCAGGAAGTAGTTAGCAAGTTATCCAGCCAATTTCTTACTAACAATATCAAAAGTTTTCCTGGACGATATTCAAAAAGCAAGTTATCCAGCCAATTTCTTACTAACAATATCAGAGCATTTTTTTCGGGCTGATAGTCTAGGCCAAGAAAAGAATTAGGAACACACTAAAGGAAATACTAGAAATTTCAAGTGGACCTTACGTGTTCAAGGACAACCCTGAAAGAAATCTTAGGTGTAAAAAAGTTTATGGGGCCATATTTTCCGCATCTATGACCCCGATATTACACCCACTCTGACAAGAGGTATGCAATGCAATCAAGTATTACCTGGGATTTTGGGTGGTGACCCCTGCTCTCCATAACCATATTTTGCAGGTATTTTCAACTTCCGTTTCTCCCCTACGCACATTCCCAATATTCCTTGATCCCAACCTGCAAGTAAGGCTTATATTCTTTAGAGCAATTTAATGCTTTCCTTACACAAGGTTGGATCCACAAAATTATTTGATTGCCTAGCACATGTATAAGACCCAACATAAACAGATATACAGTGCTCAGCTATGCTGCTACAAGAGCATATCATTGAATTATTGCAACAAAACACATCATACAAACACAATAATTTTCAAATCGAAAACAGAATTACTTATGTCCAGTAACCTTTTCCTTGGTTTGTTTTAAACCTCAAATTTCAAAGGCCAATCACGTCTCTTAACATTTCTTCCAGTTGTTGGGATCTGATATTGCAACATTGTCACCCAGAATTCATGATCGTGTGTAAAAAAAACTTTCTGCTTTTGTGCTGTAGCAAAAAAAAACTCAGTTGCTGAAGAGTTCATTTGTGCAGCAGATCCAAGGAAGGACAACTTGCTTCAGACATCTTATTTGCTCTAAGACCTTTTCATGTGTCCAATATGTTTCGATTATCATTACACTTTTGCAATATATTTGCTTCCCCCTAAATGCTAGTTTCCTAACCTTCCTCGCTGTTGTAAAATTGTTACACAATTAAAGGTTCATTTTTAGCACAAGAAGGAAGGTGTTCATTGTCATTTGAAATGGTAACCCACTTGCCACTCTCACTTCAAAATTTTAATTTGTACCAGTTGTCAAGGAAATAGCTGGACTTCTCCAAAAATAGTAAGTGGCAATAGAAACTACCACATACCTTTAATAACCTGACCGCTACCAAGTTCAAATTCAATTGGGTCACCCCTTTCAAAGCTGGAATCAAAAACAGTTCCATCTGTGAGTTGTCCCTGCAAAGTTAAGCAACATTAGCAATAGGCTCACACATAGAGGTACAAGATGATGCTACAATCAGCAAGAGTAAACATCCTCCTAGCTAGTTTAGTATTCCTATAGTTCTTTTCAATTTGAAAATTCAACCACTAAGAATAGGGAGATAAGAGGTGCAAATTGCTTCATAGTTATGGTGTTCAACCGACACTGAAACAGGGTACAAGAGGATGTCAAATTCAAATGGTAAAAGAAACTGCATTATATCACTTTCAACTGCTGAGTGTCTTGAATTCATGGACGTAGATTATCTATTAAAATGCTGATTAGCGGCAGAGATTAAGAATTTACTTCCTAACTGACCATAATATTGTGGGTATAAAAAATTAGTATTAAACATGACTGCAGGAAACAACTTTGTCTCAGAGAAATACATCACCCCTAAAATAAGCACAAGAAAAGAAGAAAAAAGCAGTAGAGGCATAGAAAGAAGAAGCTGCAGTCTTTTCTCACCCGATAGTGTACTTTGATTCTGTCACCTTTATGTGCCTGAATATCACAAGATTCTGGCTTATACTGCAAGAACAGGAAGAAGATCCAAAAGCCAAGTAAGCAAGAAGCATACAGAAAACTACAAAAAAAAAAAAGGGTAACTTGGTTTTTCTTCTGACAATCACAAAGTAGAAAAAAACGAACCAACAAGCAATGAAACAAGGACACAAAGATTCAAGTGATCCACGTAAACATAATCTTAAACATTATCCATGGGCGAAGAGCGAGAGAGGATTCACTATGAACAAGGAGAGATTAGAAAGAGCTGGCTATATCCCTAGAGGAACCTATAGAGAAACTCAAAACCATAATATTAAACCCAATGATCTAACCCTAGGACTCCCCAAAGTTTCTTTATATAAGAGACTGCAAAAAAATAAGCCAACCAACTTAAAACGTGTAGTTTCCACTTCTGGCCATCCGGATGGAAGACACTGAGACTGAAGCATGCCAAGCTTGACAGACCGTGCGGAGGACATGACTCCTGTCTGGATGGAGGTTGCCAAATTCAATTCACTTCCATAACAGTATTTAGTTTGCTCATCATCATTGCGTATCTACTGCCTTCATTTTTCTGGTTACTGATCAATAAGAAGATGATTTCATTTGTAACTTGATATGATAAGTGTCGTTGCTTAACATAGGCTTATGAACTCCTAGTCTCCTATTAAGGATAACTCTTATCTATTCTAACTCTTTTAGTACCAGAAACACATTACACATCTCAGTTTCCTTATCTTTTCCGTTAAGTAGGTATTAAAGATTTCCAGGTAACTTGAAGCTTCAACCAGAAGAATCCTACAATCTCATCCCCACTTTGTATCGAAGGAATAAATATTTAGAGAATTTGTCAGTTGTAAATGAATGGGTGCAATCCTCTTTATTGATATTGTTATTCTTGCTCCAAAAGTAACTGGTAACAACTTCCCAATCTGGTAATACATCTGACAGAAAAGAAACTCACAGAACTTAGTTCCATTGAATTCACAGTGATACCACATCAATGCACTGACCAAAACAAGGAATTTATCATAATGGCCATTCTTGTTTGTGTCTTGAGCTAACACTGTTACATCTTCACAAGATAGAAAGTTTGTGCACCTTTATACATGTTCTTGCTGCTTAACGGGTAATTGCGCACAAAGGGCTTAGGGCTCTAAAACCCACTTGGATTTCTATGGATCCCTGTATGTAAATGCTTCACTGCTAGACAGCTAGAGAATCACAGAACATCTTAGGACAAACAACCCAGTCCAAAACAAAAAAAGATATCCTACAAACTTGAATCCCCAAGCCTATGAAGCGTTCCAACAGTAGCCTTAACTTCAATTGCAAACAAGGACTAATCAAATGCACCACCAAGAATTGCCGAGGGAGAATAAATTCAACTTTACACCTATTCTAAAAACACTAAACTGTCGTGAATCAGCTCAATAACAGTCCTGCACAAATGGAGATCGACAATGTAAAACCAGGTCCAACTTCCAACCAAAAGTTTGCCACAGCTCGTCACTCCATAATTCCAAATCTTAATAGATCAATCAGAGATACAATCTCCTTGCTTGGACTTTCTTTCTTTCTTTTTTTCTTTCTTTTGACAAGAATAAAAACACTGATACAATCTGCCCATATAAGAGTCCCCACAAAGGAATGTGTACTTCAGACTAATTATTGAGAGAAAGTTGATGAGAATCATATTGAGAATAAAGAAAGCTGAACCCCAGTAGACCCAGTCAAACATAGATGAACCTAAGAAATCAAATGCAATCAGAATCTAAAAATTCTTACACAAATGTAAGAAGAGAATAGAAAGAATTTACCTTTACACCGATCTGTAACTCAGTAACCTCCTTTGACTTCTTCGCCAAAACTGGTAAAAAAAAAAAAAAACCGTAGTGTTTGTTAGTATAATTATTTGCTCGAATGATACCGTAAATATCCAAATTAAGATCTCAGAGGATAAACAACAGCCCGTTCAGAGCATCCAACCCTTACTCGTCCTTAGGGTAAAAATTTGAATAAAAGCTTCATTTCTTATGACACACCCCAATGCGCAAACCCAAATCCAAACACAAATTTGAGTAAAAGCTTCCTTAATGGCATTGTAATAAATTTGGGATAGATTTGAGCAAAGGAGCGGAGTAGATTTTAGGGGGTTTTGCTCAAATTTTAAGGGGATGCTCTCAACAGATCCACGAAAAGCTCAATCGCAAATCAAACAAAACAAAAACATGAGAAAGAAACGATGAGATCAACCCACCTGCTGAAGAAAGAACCAATAGAATCAACACCGAAGCAGCCTTCGATGCCTGGCTGAAGCTCATCCTCACCATTCTTCTTCTTCTTCCTCTCTCTCCCCAAAATTACTGCAATTTCTCCCTTCCGTCCAATTTTTTGTGCTAAATCCAGAAACCAAGATGCGCTGAGAAACAAAGGTTAGCAGAGGGCTCCAATGATATTATGCCACGTCACTTAAATGACACCTCGATGACAGCTGATTGGCTCAACTGGACCATCGCTACGCGGATTGGTAACTTGAGACAAACTGCAGCATTAAATGAATGAAATTGAACTTATAGGGACCAAAATGAAATATTACAAAACTTATTGAACCAAATGTATAATTTATCCGAATAAAAGGAAGTTCAAAACCCAGCCAACCGTTCCCGGTAAATCCATGTCAACTTCCCCAGTAACGGTCAATCCCGCCCCCTACTTTCTCTCTCCTCGGCCTTCAATTTCAACCACCGCAGAAATCTCTCCCTCTGTCTTCTCTCTCTCTCTCAATCAATGGGAGAGAAAGAGAACCAGCCAAAACAACAATGGTAGAACAACCCCAAACGCATCCAACCAAGCTTTCCCTCCGCCTTCTCCTCTTCCTCCTCACAACCACCACTCTCCTCCGCCTCTCCGCCGCGGCCTCCACCACCGTCGATGTCTCCATCGCAGCGAAAGATGACGCCGCCGTCATGTCCAAACTCGCCAAATCGCTCACCCCAACCCCAACCGGCTGGTCCGGCTCCAACCCCTGCGACTGGACCGGCGTCGCCTGCGACTCTTCCGGCCACATCACCTCCATTTCCCTCTCTGCCAAATTCCTCTCCGGCGAATTACCCTCCGAGTTAAACCTACTTACAAACCTCAAATCCCTCTCTCTCCAGCGGAACCGGATCTCCGGCCCCCTCCCTTCTCTCTCTAACCTCCCCTCACTCCAACAAGCATATCTGGACGGTAATAATTTCACCTCAATTCCTTCCCCATTCCTCTCCGGTTTAACCAGCTTGCAAACCCTTAGCCTCGGCGAAAACCCTAATCTGCCCCCATGGACCCTCCCTGAAACCCTAGCTGATTCCACTACCCTAACCACTCTCTACGCCGGAAATTCCAACCTAATCGGCACAATGCCGGACATATTCGCCTCGCTCCCGAGTCTTCAAAATCTTAGGCTTTCGTATAATAACCTAACCGGTCCTTTGCCACCGTCGCTTGCGAAATCGGGGATTCAGAACTTATGGCTCAACAATCAGCGCGTCGGGATTTCGGGTAGGATTGACGTGCTTGGTTCAATGCCGCAATTGTCACAGGTTTGGCTCTCGATGCTTTTCTTTTCTTATCGTGCCAATTTCATTTTTTATCATCCTTGTGATGAATGAAATTTTTTTTCGTCGATCAAAAAAAACATTGTCACAGGTTTGGCTACATCAGAACCAGTTTTCGGGTCCAATTCCGGATCTTTCCCAATGTACCTCCTTGTTTGATCTTTCGCTACGTGATAATGAGCTAACCGGTCCTGTCCCGCCTTCTCTTACTACCCTTCCGAAATTGGTTAACGTTTCGTTGCAAAACAATAAGTTCCAGGGTCCACAACCGAGTTTTCCTAGTTCTGTTCAGGTGAGTCTTGGGGAAACGAATAATTTCTGCAATCCGAAACCCGGCCCATGTGACCCTGAGGTGACTATAATGCTTGAAATTGCGGGGGGGTTTGGTTACCCAATGGGTTTAGCTGAATCTTGGTCAGGGAATAACCCGTGTGACGGGTGGAAATCCATTTCCTGCGACTCTAAAGGAAGTGTAGCGGTGCTTAATTTTGGGAAACAGGGTTGGAGTGGGATTATATCCCCTGCTATTGCTAACTTAACTGGATTGACCACTTTGCTTTTGAATGATAACAATCTTACTGGTACTATTCCTCCTGGATTGACAAAGTTGGCGCAACTCCGGCTTCTTGATGTCTCCAATAATAACATTTCTGGTGAAGTACCGGCGTTTGGTTCAAGTGTTACTGTGAGGATATCTGGGAACCCATTTCTAAGTGGGAAAACTGTTTCTGCAGGAAATGCAACTTCTCCTTTTCCTTCTCCTTCGTCTTCCAATAGTAGCTCTCCAAGTCCAATTTCATCTAGTGGGACTACTAATTCATCTTCTGGTGGAACTGGAACTGGAACAGGAGTTGTTCAAACACGTAAATCGTCTATATCACCATGGGTGATTGCTGGTTCCGTTACTGTTGCTGTGATTGTGATAGTAGTTTTGTCATTGGTAATTTACAACAGGGTTGTGAAGAAACGGAAAGGAAAATTCAAATCGGATACAAAGGGGAAAGAGAAATCGAAAATGGGTGGAGGCTCTGGAAGCGAAATGCCTACTCAAGGTAGTTCTGATAGCACTGATATCCAAGTTCACGATGGTGGTAATGTTGCCATTCCAATAGAGGTACTCAGGGAAGTGACAGACAATTTCAGTGAAAATAACATTGTGGGTCGTGGTGGATTTGGGGTGGTTTATAGGGGACAATTACACGATGGGACCCAAATCGCGGTTAAGAGAATGGAAGCAATGGTGTCAAGTTCGAAGGGGCTAAGTGAGTTCCAAGCTGAAATAGCAGTCCTGTCAAAAGTCAGGCATCGGCATTTAGTCGCCCTTCATGGTTTTTGTATCAATGGGAATGAAAGGCTTTTGGTTTATGAGTATATGCCTCAGGGGACATTAGGGCAACATTTGTTCAGTTACAATGAAATGGGATTATCTCCACTTGCATGGAAGCAAAGAATCACCATAGCCTTGGATGTTGCTAGAGGAGTTGAGTACTTGCACGGCTTAGCGCAGCAGAGTTTTATTCACAGAGATCTCAAACCCTCTAACATACTTCTTGGAGATGACATGAGAGCTAAGGTGTCGGATTTTGGATTGGTTAAGAACGCACCTGACGGGAAGTACTCGGTGGAAACTAGGTTGGCTGGAACATTTGGATATTTAGCACCTGAGTATGCTGGTAAGTACGGAGTTCTCAACCATTTTGCTTTCCTTTTCTCCTTTGAAGTATTAGTTTGTATTTGGATCAAAAGTTTGGGTATATGGATAGATAGTTGTATACTCCTGCATAGAACAAACCAGAGGAGAAAAATCCCGTGTCTTAGAAAACTATGCAATGATATTGATAGTTTTTTCTTTTTACTTACTCCTTTATTAAGGAATAGAAAGATATTTGACTTTGAAATTTTTTCCATTGTAACTTGGCGCTGGAAAAACTTAATCCTAGCTCTGCCACCGGGTGTTACAGACCCTTTGTCTCCAAATTTTGAATCGGAACTAGGTGCATGGCCGTGTTTCAAATTAGTAACTTGTCAAAACTGTGACCAAAAGAAAAAAATGGAAAACTTGTCATAACTATGAAATTTTTACTTTTTTCATTATGGTTACCTTTTTTTTATCTACTAGAATGGGGGCCTAAGAATTTTGAACCATAGTCTGTTTTTCTGTATGCAGCGACAGGGAGAGTGACAACAAAGGTTGATGTTTTTGCATTTGGGGTGGTGCTGATGGAGATAATAACAGCTCGAAAAGCGCTAGACGAGAGCTTACCAGACGAGAATAGCCATTTGGTCACTTGGTTCCGAAGGGTCCTCAACAACAAAGACAGCATCCGGAAATCCTTGGATCCCTTGCTGGATCCGGATGAAGAAACCTTCGAAAGCATATGCAAAGTAACCGAATTAGCAGGACACTGCACTGCTAGGGAGCCTATGCAGCGGCCTGATATGGGTCACGTCGTGACTGTATTATCTCCCCTTGTGGAGCAGTGGAAACCTACCACCCAAGAAGTGGATGAAGAGAGCTTTGGCATTGGATTTGGAATGAGCCTTCCTCAAGCCATACAACAATGGCAATCGGGTGAAGGTACAAGCACCATTCCCAGCGGTTACCATTATAGTTACAACACACCTGTAAGCACGCCCGAGGGTGCTTCAGGAGTTGCTTTCGGTCCAAGGGACGGGCGATGACTAGTCATGAAGATGTAAAAATGTCAAGGTCTATATTGAGAAGGGTTTCTGTAATGTTTTGCAGTGGAAATGTTGAGTACGTTGAATCGTTTTTTTTTTTAAATCTATTCTTTCATTCAAATTGTGATGGCCTTCTATTTCAACAACTTGGTTCGTGTATCGGAAGGGACCGATAAGTTGTCGAATTGTATTAATAGTTGTGTTACAGGGAGGACTTGGTCCACCGTCCATGAAGAGTGGTTCGGAGCTAAATGAACATTTGGTCGATCTATGGCAAGGACGATCATATGAGTCATTACATTCTTCCTACTACGTGAGAGTTTTATGGATACTTTGTTCATAACTTAGCCCTGTTTGTGGGCTGTTTTCAAAAGAAAACTTCACCGGACCAAGATTGGCTGGCCTAGACTCTAATGAAGCTAATGAAAAGATGCAACTCCATATCAAATGAATTTTCATTCACACTTAAATTAAAATATTATAAACAAAATATTTTTTCCAACAATAATCAATTAAGCTGAGAACAGTTATGCATGACGAGATGAATAAGGACCTAATACAAGTTGCAAGATACAAAAGATTGTAATTAAGCGTTGGAGTGCCAAATGATTGTAATTATAAAGCGTACTCTATCCGTTGTCAAAGTTAGTTTACTATGAATAGACTTGTAATTTTTTGATAAAAAAAATTACGTACTTTTGTACTTCTCTGCAACGAATTAAAGATCACAATTACTACTTCTTTATTTGATGGTAAAATTTTCAAAAAAATTATGAGCAAAAGTACTTAACATTTTTATTCGAAAATTGCACATCTTTTTTTGAATAACTAAATTTTGGATACGAAGGAAGGAAGGGAGTAACAAATAGTGAACAACATAGAGTTGTTGTAACAATCTACCATTAACATCCTTCTAATAAAAGATGATTATAACAATTTATTTTAGTAGAGATGCCATGCCGTTCAGGCTTCTGCGTATCTTAAAGGTTTATCTAATATATATGTCTTGCTACTTATATATATATATATATATATATATATATATATATATATATATATATATATATATATATATATAGGATCCCCTTCCAATAAGGGTCCCTTATTGAAAACTACCATGCGGACCTGTCTGTTTTTGTGTTTCCGGACCAAATTTCGACGATCCGAACCGTTCAATGTCTTTAAAATGCATTTTCAAGGGCCCCCGCGAAGATTCGTCAAAAAAAAATACCCGGAAGGGCTTCATCGGATCGGTTTTTGCTAAAAACGTTATATAGGATCGTCGAAATTTGGCTCGGAAAGGTGAGGTCCGCATGGTAACTTCAATAAGGGACCCTTATTGGAAGTTTATCCTATATATATATATGTGTGTGTGTGTGTGTGTGTGTGTGTTTTTCTGCACTTTTTTTTTCGAGAATCCTCATAGGAAACTTTTAATATATATATATATATATATATATATATATATATATATATATATATATATATATATATATATATATGCATTGCCCGTTTGACATGATAGGCAAGGTGAGGAAAGAAATTCGTAAATATCTAGTTCGCAAAACGAGAAACTCAATGTTTTACACAAGAAGGAAAGAGGTCGTTGTATTCAACTTTGATCGAAAAGTTTCACAAATTACCAAGACATTCAACAGGTTCATTGACAATTGAACCTAAACGTTGCAACCAAATAGCATAACGGGCCAATAAAGGCATAGGATTTGACCTTATAAATGTTGACCAGTACTACATCCTCCTTATAGCAAATAACTTGTGACAACCTAGACAAGTAAGTCTGCCTGTGCAGTGCTTACTGCTTAAAGTCTGACATTATTTACTGCCGGTTCTAGCCTGGATAAAGGAGGGTTATGTGATAGGTAGCTATACCCAGCACGTAAAAAGCCCGTTAGATCTCTACTATTAGAAATTCGGAACACAAACAGTCATGCGTAATGAAAAACTGAAAAGAAAAACGAGACACAAGATATAAGTGGAAAACCTCAACGCGAGGAAAAACCACGGGAGCCACATCAGTCCACTATGAAATCGAAAATAAGTGTACAAGTCTTCTCTCAATCTCTCTGAGATCTGCATTTTCTCTGTTTTTCTCTAAAAAACTGATAATCCTAAATTTAACAAACTGCTAAATAAATAAGTGACACTCTATGACTGAAATTACACCATTACACCCCGGAATAGACCACTGCTGAAGGTTGTTTGCACCCCAACATTTATGACAATCCTAATATGAATACCTCAATTGATTGAAATATAAAGCTCGATTTAGTTTGGTTTGACAACCTAGACAAGTATTACCGATGTCCATGGTAGCAATATGCTCATTTGACCCCTTCTTCATGTTTTTGTTCAAAAAGAAAAATCATGGTTTAGCTAACAATTCTGCTTTTCAAGCATTGTTACAATGATCATGCTAACAAATCATTAATCGACCCTAAGTAAGCATTGTTGCTGGAATTCCAACTTGGCAAGCAAAAATCATGCTAACAAATCATCCGGTCAAAGCCATTCTGTCTTTACACTCACAAATTGAAGATTCTGGCCAACATATTTGTACCTAAACAACAATTTTATGACATTGTGCAAAAGTTAATTGTACTACAAGTAAATTACAAAGATGATTCCAACATCTAGAAACGTTTATTCACCAACAGCTAACTTACGCCCCGTTTGGTGACCAAAGATGAATTTGGGTGGATTTGTAATGAGGGTGACCCCACCTCATAAGAATAGTTGATTTGTTAGTGAAGTGTTTGGATGATATTTTGAGAAAGGGGATTTGGAATGTGGATTTGATAGGATAAGAGAGCAAATGACCTACTTGCCCCGAGACTGAATATTTTAATAAACTAAATGCATTAAATTGATTCTAATAAAAATAACTGCATAATAATTACATAGGCTCTGTCCGGTTACAAGTTTTCGTCCAGTTTTGCCAACCAAAGTTTTTAAATTCTTGTTCAGTTGAAAGACCCAGTTTTAACTTTTTAGGGTTCACAGCCGCAGCACTCACGTGGTGGGGCCCAGTAATTGTTATCAACCGAAAAAAACAGAGACAAGTCGTGTCTCTAAGTTTCACAGTGAATAGAAGTCTATGCCTCTCTCTCTCTCCCCTTTATGATGTACGTAGAAAAAGAGATTAGGGCTCAGGTTTCTCCATCTTTGCTCTCTCATTTCGAACAAACCTCTGGTCTTTCTCTATCTTGCTCTCTCTTTCTCTGTTTCTCTGCGTGAAAGCTATGCAACCATGTACGATTGCTGCTTTCCCCTCTCTCTCTCTCCCTCTTCTTCGAAATCTTTTGTGCAGATTTTCGTAGTGTCTTTCCGTATGCATAGGCTTTTGCGCATCTTGACATGCAACCACCACTCCTGTTCAAAACAAGACTCCTCCAACCTATAATAATGGGAAAAGGTTCTTCATCGAGACTGAAACAAGTGTTTATTATGCAGTGTGGTAAATGGGTATTGAAAGCAACGAAGGTTAGAACATCTAGAGGTATGATTTTGCTTAAATGGGTTTTCCTGTTACTATTTTGATTTTGGGTGAAATTTGTTCTTTTGGGAAGTCACGGTGTGATAGTTGTAAATGTGTAATTATTTATGCTCATATGTAGTGAGATTTGATAGAGGGATTCGTTGGGAGAGTAGCAGGGGTGCCTTTTTTCCCCAAAATTTAGGAGAGTGGGCCACATCATTCGTACTTGAGGGTGGGGTCTTGTTTGTTTGTGTACGTGTACGCCATACAGTTTTCGAAAAAGTGGGGAGATATTGGCTGGAGGGAAAACAGAGGCCATTTGAATTTCAAACAAAATTGGCAAAGTTTTGCCCCAGCTTTCCAAAACAAAACTGAGTCCCCTAACTGAACATGGCTACAATAATTATGAAATACACATTAACTAAAATAAAAATATTACAACCATATTTTGGAGAAAAAAATTACGAATTGAAAATATGAAAAATTAATTAATTTGGAAGTGAACATGTGATAAAATAATAACTAACAAATTTTATCCTTCATTTGATTATGATTTAATTATTTTTTCTTGGTTAAATTGTTTGCATATTTAACTCTCCTAATTAATTTATTTGATTATAATATATGTTTTTCTATTGAGTTTTGAGTTTTTTTTTTTTTTTGAAAAAGAGAGAAATTTCATAGATAAGAGCATGATGCAAAGTATCAATATGTTTTTGTGTTTGTATAGGTCCATTCATTTGCTAATGTCATAAATGACGTTACTCTTAATAATAAAGTCATCGTTTGAATAAATCCAAGCATTGACATGATTTACATACGTACAAGTTCATTCGGAATCGGAAAAAATTGCCAACAAAAAACAAGTTAGAAAACCTAATAAGAAAATTACAATGAAGGAAATTTTATTGTCACTTGCGAATGTCGAAGCCCCATCTACTTTCCTTTGTGCTGATTGCAAGTCTTTCACCTGAAAACTTTCCGCATGAAAATTTAGCAATGCAATTTCAGCGTCGTCCAGTGTGTTGTACCTTTTCTTCAAACTCCTCGAGTATCCATTTACTTGGACTTCAGCTTCCTCCCAATTGTTGTACATCCCCAGACGATGTCCAACAAATACCACCCAATACGACTCTCTATGTTGACCTGTCATTTTATAAAATATTTGAAAAGAAGTAGTGATCACATAATAATGGGAAGAAATATCAACGTGTTTACATATATGTGTTTGGCCCAGATATTGAATGGCATCGGCACACATTGCACGCGGCGATCTACAAATTATATTGCCAAATGGTAAATCAACCATTGGCTCTCACAATTTGTTTGCGAAGATGAGTGTTTTGCCTTTGTCTAAAAATATCATCATAGCCATTTGATCTTCATAACTTCCAACTAAAGACACTATAGAAGGGAAAAATTTGGGTATGCTATTTTCACAACTCTATGAGATCAACAATATGCACTCTTCGCCGAAACCCTAGCACTGCAAGACAATAAACGGTTAGAGCACATTTGCCTTTCATCGGCAAAGGCCCTCCGATATTTAAATATTACGTACTAGGAGGAAACCATAAAACACGTAAAGCATGTAAACACGAATTACCACGTACCTTTCTTCATGGATATTGCACCTTATTTATAGATGCAGGGTGTTTATTGTCCAAAGATCCTATTCACATTAGGAGTCCTTTCCTAAATGAGACTCGTTCTCATATAGAAACACAATCTTTATTCTACAAGGATTCCTTCCACGTTAGGAATCCTTGCCATTATCAGAATCTCCTTTAAGTTAGGAGTCTTTTCTCTTATGGGTTCGTCCCATATGAAAATACAATCAGAATTCCCTTCTTGCCAGGGTTTTGTATCCATATTAGGTTTCTTGCCCAAGATGGAAGCTTAATGATAATCCATTTATTCTCAGGATTTATCCCTTATCACGTAAGAGACTATTCTGGATCCCTCTAGAATGACTCGCTACCTTATCACGTAGGCGATTAGCTTCGGCAATATACTTGTCTATCCTTATATGATATTGCCAACCAGATACCTAGCTTGGCACTAGCCTTGTGCACTTTCTTATGGTGCTACCACCATCCTGTGTTGCTATCTTGTTGCATACTTAGCCTACCTTGCTCGATCATAACCTGGGGACCTTCTTGTAGCCCCCCGAACTGAGCCACCCTCACTTGGTGTCCAGGCTAAACTTGTGGTTCATACATGCTTATGTATTTTCCTATGTAATTGGATTCTACCCTCTCCAGACACGTAAGTGACAACATTTGTTGCCATTTGACCTTCAAATGTTGCCCTTCCGTAATTCCAGCCAAACCATAATTAGATAGTAAACAAAGATGCAGTTTTCTGGGTTTTATAGCAAAAGGCAAATGATGTCATAAAGGCACCACATTTGTAGACACACTCACCCACACACAAAAAATCTTTGCTTATAAATATTTTTTTCCGCTCACAAACCATCGGTTGGATACAACTTATGTTGCCAACAAGTTTTAATGCTTGTGGCCATCATAAGTAGTCACGCCAAAGATAAAGGGTCGCATTCATTGTTCTCTCATAATTCATCATATTGAAGACCATTCACAAGACTGCATGTTTTCTTCTTCACAAAACTGCATGCTTTAAACCCACAAAATTGCATCTCAAAAACCCCAGAAAACCGCATTTTAGAAGCCCAGAAAACTGCATCTCACTAACCCAGAAAATTGCATCTTACAAATACAGAAAACTACATTTTACAAGCCCAAAAAAGCTACATTTCAGAACCCCAAAAAATTGCATTTTTTAACCCCAAAAAACTGAATTTTAGAAGCTCAAAAAACTACATCTCACAAACCCAGAAAACTGCATCTAACAAACACAGAACACTACATTTTACAAGCCCAGAAAACTGCATTTCAGAACCATAGAAAACTGTATTTTTTAACCCCAAATAACGGCATTTTACAAAACCAGAAAGCTGCATCTTACAAATCCAGAAAATTGCATTTGAGAACCCCAGAAAAACTGCAATTTTACAAGCCCAAAAACTGCATTTCACAAGGCCAGAAAACAACATCTAATAAACCCAAAAAACTGCAATTTAAACCCCACATAAAATGCATCTAACAAACCCAAATTAACTGCATTTTAGCAAACCATAAAATTGCAAATGAACTCACAAAGCTACATTTACATGGAACTACAAACACAAAGGCAGAAAACAGTAAACATAATGCCACAAGCATATTGCATTTCTTCAACCCTGTCTAGTGCCAATCACAAACCCTATATACTGTATTCAACCCAAGAAAATAGGTCATAAACCCAGAAAATAGGTTGTAAACCCAGAAAACACACCAACAAATGTAGTATAAAATGATACTTACAACCATAACTTTGAGCTCAAGAACTATACCATCATTGCCCCAAAAGAGGATCATCATTTCCCTATCAAAATTGCATGAACAAACTGCCACAATAACTAAGAACTAACATCCATCATAGAATCAGGAAAGTAAAGCATCATAGGCAAAGTGTAATAAACTACCACATTGGCTTAGGAATGTTGCACATCATAGCCAGATTTCTCCATGTTTTCACACCCAAATATGTGGATAGCAAACCCCATCAAGATAGGACTGCTTATTGCACACAAAGCTTGTGTTTTAAGCCATATTTGTGATCAGATCATGCCATAATTTGAATAAGTAACAGCAACAAAACACACACACACACAAGGAATGAAGTGAACTTGGCTTAGATATTAGTATGTGATGCTCACAATGCACCTCTTGGTGACATCTTATTTTGCCAAATGGTTGTTGAGCCATTGGCTGTCATAAGAAATCTTCTAAAAGCAAGTGCTTCGTCTTACAACGTGTGCCCAAATTTCATCATAGCCAATTAACCTACAACATTTCAAATACTACATCACACGTTGCACATAATAATAAGTTGGCATTAAAAACATCCAAATTAGTACGTATTTGCCATGAAGGCCAAATACATCCAAATTAGTACGTAGTTGCCATGAAGGCCAAATGTAAAGACAATTGTTAAGTTATTACATTTATTCAAAAGGCCAACAAATTTTTTAAAGTCCTAATCCCATCTTTGTCATAGCCAAGAGCCTAGGTGGAATTTTGGTTAAGCTTCACTTGCAACAACATCCCCATCCAATGTTGCCTGTACGTTCCGGTACGATATAGAACTCATCCACCTTTTGTTCTGTCACCAAAACCATGACGTTGGCGGTCAACATATCCTCCATGTCTAGGTGAAGCTTCTCTAACCTCCCGAACACCATCTGTCTTTTATCGAACAATCTTCAGTCAAACCCTATCGCATGCGCCAACTTCTCCATGACCTCTTTCGTGTTATCCCTGTAACTCCCAATTCTTTCATTAAATGCCACTTGTTTAGCCTCAGCCCTTGTCAACTTCTTAGCCTTTTTTGCTGGGGGATTGGTTGTGGATGCATTGGCATTGCTCATGGGAGTGAAAGGATTTGCCGCTTAAGAACCACCGGCGGATAGGTCTATGAAAGCAGAATCTCCATACACAAAGCCACCATCAACATACCTAGGAGTGTAGCAATCATTGGTGCCAACAAAGGATTCCTTATGGATGGGTTGAACAATTTCTTCATATGAACCATCATCTCGAATTTCAGCCGGATCCTTTGTCAATTCACCCGTAGCTCTATCCTTCCCAAATAATATTTGCGAACTTGGTTACATGGGAAAAACCATTCATCCCACTCCCTTTGGGATGGAACTGCACATGATGAAATGCAAAATTTAACATTAGAAAGACAATTATCCCCCAAAAGTTAAAATTTTAAATGGGGGAGTATGTTACCTTCACGTAATCCTCCCACACATCCTTCGAATCCACTATGATGGAATGAGTGTCATGGTTCCAACTAAAATCACTTAGCCTTTGCATATCGGCAAGCAAACCATATTTCTCCTTCCAATTTTTTTACCTTGGACTCAATGTTTGGATTGGCTCTTATAGTTGTCCCGGAGAACACCTTATGGAAAAGGATCTCCATAGCCTCGAAGAAACCTAACTTGAAGCCATTCTCAACTCTCCATTTGAAACCATCATTAATTCCTTCAAGTATCCATGTTAGGAGGCCTTCCTCTTCCCTAGCATTCCATAGCCTCCGGGGTGGTTTACTCTTTTCGTTGGCTTCGATTGAGTGGTTTGATTAGAATCCATTAAGAGAACCACCGACTGATATTCATTCATTTATTAATATTCATTCACATAAGACAAGTGTAGAAAAAACATTCATAATGGAAGAACCGAATAACACTTTCAATAAATGTCATCAAATTCATTGAATTAGTCATTACATGAAAATAGTAGTACTTAATAAATTGTTTGAAATGGGACAACAAGTCGAAGAAAAATATTACAACGGAGGGAAAAATTGCTTAAATGAATAACCACTCTGCGGTCGGACCATGAGCTAACCAATTTTTGTACATTTGAGTTGCCAAATTATCTCTCATCTCGGTCCATTGTGTGGTTGGCTCGATGGTGTCAATATAGTCATCTGGTGGGACTATATGCACGTTTGCTTGCTCCCAAGCAATGTACTTTTGTTCAACCAGATCCACTGACATCTCTTGCATAATAAGGTTGTGGAGAAGACAACAAGCAGTGACTATGCGACATTGAGTTCTAATGGGATAGTAAGAGCAAGATCTCAAAATTGCAAATCTCATCTTCAACACCCCGAAGCATCTCTCAATCACATTTCGAGCGCTTGACTTTTCCCGGCTTTAAGGTTGGTGTCCTTGCCTCCAAATGTTAATGTGGTATCGTTAACCCCTACAAGGGGCTAAAAATTCCGGCCCATTAGTGTAACCGGCATCCACAATGTAGTAACGACCTACAAAACGCATTGACTTATATGTGATTACGCTGACACAAGTGTGGAGCTATTTGCAAAGAGGCCAAATTTATTACAGTGACATACCCTATGTAATTCTCAACCCATGAGGCCTCACCAACGCATTTCGAAGCATTCTCGAGTCTGTGGTGGACCATTCCCAACTAGACAATGCATATATGAATCGTAGATTTCGACTATAAACTCCTAAGACATTTGTTGCATAGTCACCCTTCTTTGACCTATAGCGTGCCCTGACTTCGGTTGGGGGGAGGATTGGTATAAAGGTAACGTGTAGCGCCCCTAGGCAATTCTGTTAGACACAAATTTTAGTACCAAATTGAAAAGAATTGAGATAAAAGTAAAGGGGAAACATTTATATATAATTAAGAATGTGATTTTACCTCAAACCACTTCCACTTACGGTTCGGCTCGTTAGCAAGAACAGGTTAAGGATGATACCACAATTAGTTATACAATCGCAGCACCGCCAACAAAACTGCATTGAAATGCCTACTAATTGTTTCCCCGAACATCACAAAATAAAACTTGGTTGGCCTATTCTTGTATGGTGCCCGAGGATCCAAAAAAATATAGTCATTTTTTCCACAAGTGTGACGTTCCTAGAGTTTTGTAAGCCGCTTTGTTCTAGTAAATGGCACAACCTCATAAATTTATGCCTATTTAATCTCAATTGGTCGTGACTATTTTTGTCATCACCACGTACTAACATATTCAGTGAGTCAACTTGGTTTTGGTAAACATTAGGGTTTGCATGAATATGGGGACTTCGTCGAACCCTCATCAAGTCATTAATTAACATGTAAAGCCTAAGAGTAGTGTTCACTACTCTCATGATACATAAATTGCTACCACAGCCTTACGCATTGACTTCCTCCGTTGTTCACAAACCGTTAGTCTTGCCATCTGTTTGCAAAACAAAATTTCCTTCCAAATTAGGCAACCTCAGACGAATTTGTCTAAAATAATGTGGCCAACACGCGGTGGTCAAACTTTGACTCTCCAAAATTTATTTTTCCCACTCAAAATCATAAACTACAAGGTCCATAATAATTGTCTGAAATTAGGCAAAACTAGGGCACATTCATGTGACAAATTGAGGCAAATGAAAGCTATGATATTAGGAAAAAATTAGGCCACAATGAAATGTCACAAAACATTGCTCAAATTAGGGTATAAACACCTCACAATTTAGGGCTTCAATCTGTCAAAATCAGGGCCAAACTAGATTCACAAGTTGGGGCATAATCTATCACAAATAGGGCAAACACCTTACAAATTAGGGCATAATCTCTCACAAATTTGTCACAAACAGTGCCAAAGAGAAATTGATTCAGATTATGGCATAATCCCTCATAAATTATGGCATAATCCCTCATAAATAGAGCGAAAAAGAAACCAGATTCACAACTTAGGGCACAATCTGTCACAAACAGGCCAAAAAGACCTCAAACTAGGGCGCAATCTGTCAAAACCATGGCAAAAGGAAAGTCGGCCCAAAATGAAACCAGATTCACAAGTTAGGGCTTGAAAGCCACTACAAAACCACCAATTTTGGGCATAAATCTGATTTCGAAACCAACATATGAAACATAGAAGATGATTTACAAGTTTTTGAACCATACCGTGGGTTACAAAAGCTTCAAACACGATCAACAATGGAATAAAAAATGATTGAACCCTCCTCTTCTCTCTTTTGTTTCACCTGCCCAGAAAACGAGTGAGTGATGGTGATTCACGCCCCCACCCCTTTCACCTGGATTTGGAGGGGTAAAAGAGGGAGAGGAAAGACAAAATTAGAGTGGATTTAGTAACGATGGGGTGGAGGCCATCGTTGGCTAACGAGGGTGGAGGGGGAGATGGACTCCCAACAGTAATTTATATCCGGGTACAAAAATGCCTTCCCAAACGCCAGTTTGGGGTGGGCCCAAGATTATAAATCTAAGCGAGCCCCAAATCCGGCTCCTACTCCGGTCGCCAAACAAGGCGTAAAGAATAAATTAATCCATTCAAATGAACAAAAAATGATCCAAAGTTTCCTATAGTGAGTTACAACAAAAGTCTCGTAAGTCATCTCATTAATCAAACGATCCTTCTCTAGTCTGCACAACCCTTGCAATAGAGTTTTATATGTTAACAAACCCGGAGACAAACATAGCGGAATCTCTTCTTCAAAAATCTGCTCCATCGGAAGGCTACAAATAAAAAACGTACATGTATATTCTTCGGACCAAATTTTTACCCTTCATCTCCTCGTGAAATTTGATATTGGTTCACCCTTCCCTTCTCTCACAAACCCTAAGTTATGCAACTATACCTATATGTCATTGGCAAAGCAAGGATTTCGACTTGAGAGGGACCGAATAAAGAAATAAAAATTTGAAAAAATATGCCTTTTGTTTTGTTGTATTTTGTGCGCTCATATAATATGGAGTAATATACATGTTGATCAATTTGGCCCAATGCAACAATAGATATGCGTTTATTTCTTTTTTCATTGAATAACTTGAGCACACATTATTTATCACTTGTTTGTGGAAGTATTTCAAAAACTAGCCTGGTATAAAACTACTTGAAATTAATATCAATTAATTTATAAAATGGAATACATTATAACAATGATAAATGTACAACAAAAGTCTCCAAACTAGTCTTCAACACATTCACATGTTGTGTGGAACTACTTGAAATTAATATCGATTAATTTATAAAATGGAATACATTACAACAATGATAAATGTACAACAAAAGTCTCTAACTAGTCTCCAACACACTCACATGTTGAGTGGAACTACTTGAAATTAATATCGATTAATTTCTAAAATGGAATACATTATAACAATGATAAATGTACAACAAAAGTCTTTAACTAATCTCCAACACACTCGCATGTTGTGTGGAACTACTTGAAATTAATATCGATTAATTTATAAAATGGAATACATTACAACAATGATAAATGTACAATAAAAGTCTCCAACTAGTCTCTAACACACTCACATGTTATGTGGAGCCCACACACACTTCACACTTAAATGTGTGTGGGCTCCACATACTGTGTGAGTGTGTTGGAGACTTGTTAGAGCTAGTTGTTGTACACTTACCATTTTTTAATACATTATTATGCTAATTGTACTTAAAACAATACAGTATTTTTCAGTGGGGCGACACAACAGCTTTGCCCCTACTGTACACATTCGACTCGTGCCCATATAATCCTATCTCGTGGAAAACTCGAATAGCTTCATCTACTTGAAGACATTTAGAATACGCCTTTATGATCGTGTTCTAAATAAAAGCGTTTGGACTCACATCGGATACCTTCATTTGCTTGGTCAATGACTTGAAGATACACATAACATATATGAGATTATCTTTTTTACGGAGGGTCCGTAAAAGGGGGTTTGCGCCGAGCAAATCCCCGCCATGCATCCCGAGATCCAACAGCTCGGAGCCGTGTACGCTCTCTCTCTCCTCTTTAAATGCACTACAGATGTAAAAAAAAAAAAAAACTACGCATGAGCTTTGAACCATTGGATCTCAGAATAGATTTGCTCGGCGCAAATCCTCTTTTACGGAACCTCCGTAAAAAAGATAATCTCAACATATATTCAACTTATTGAATCTCCCATTACAAGAGAGAGAGAGAGAGAGAGAGAGAGAGAGAGATGGCCGACGGTGCAAGTTCCGGTACTCGGGTTGATTTCGTTGTGCATATGGTCATTTCGAGCCCAATCCGCGTTGTAAGACAAATCACGGCCCAGATGATGACGAGCCCAACTGATGAGGGATAGGTCAAAGAAGGGAAAATGAGGAAATAACTATTGGCTACAATGATTGGATGAGGTAATCTTGAACTACATGAACCAGTTTCAAAAACATTAGAAATTCGTAATCACTATGGGAAAATGAAGAACTTACATTCGCACTAAATTTTAAAAATATCAAATTTAATTGAATAGTATGTTTTGAAGAATTACATTTGTATTTTGTTTTGTTCTAAAACTGATACTAGGTCATATAAACCCTTTTCGGGTGGACCTGAGTAGGATTTGTTTTCTCAAGTACGAGCATGTTGCAAATGGAGTAGAGTGCAGTTGGTGCCTCCCTTATACTCCCATGCACATGGGCAGGCTTCGATTCTTGTAAACACCAATCCCCCTCCCCAAGTCCCCTAGGATAGATAAAGTAGATTAAAATTAATGAATGAAAAAAAAAAAAAAAGAAGGTATGAGCATCTCCACTCCTTACCAAAATCATACATCAAACTCAAATTTTAGTAAAAACCACCGAAAATCTCACTTCACTCCTTCACCAAATCCTTCATCAAATTTGATATTACTCAAATTCTTCACCAAATTTGGTGAGAACCAAATCCAATATCAAATTTTGAAGACCATTTTCTCATCCTCAAATTTACAAAAATACCATTAATGAGACTTTTACTCAAATTTATGCCTAGATTTTCTTTTTCCCATTGGAGTGCTCCATACCAAATCAAGTTTTTACTCAATTTTTACTCAAATTTGGGTAAAAATTTGAGTAAAGGGTGGAGATGCTCTAACTAATAGCGATATTAATCTCAAAATTGAAATACACACACACACACACACACACACACACACACATATATATATATATATATATATATATATATATATATTGAATCTGTAGGCTGTGCTTTTGGGAAAGAAAGAGAAAATAAGATAAAATAAAAAAAATCCCCTCTCTTTTGTGATTGATGGTGGAAAAAGAGAATAAATATGAAATAGTAGAGAATAAAAAATAGTTATTTTCCTCTAAACCTTTTTTTTTGTGGTTCTTATTCAATTTTTTATGATTAATTTGTTAGTTTTCCGTTGTTTTTTTTGGTTTCTTGGTTAATCTCGACGAGAGGAATCTAAAATGTATAAAATTTGTAACCAAACTTAAAGTTTTGTGCATAAAGACAAAAAAAATCCAAATTTTTGTGACTTTTGGATTATTTTTGTCTTTATTCCCAAAATTCTAAGTTTGGGTAATAATTTTACACTTTTTAGATTCATCTCGTCCAGAAGAACCAAGAAACCACAAAAAAATCGACACAAAACAAACAAATTTTATAAAATTTGAATAAGGACAAAAAAAAAACCAAACATGTTTTTTTTTTTTGCCCAAAAGACCCCTTAATCCTTTTCTCTTATTTTCTCCTTCTTCCAAACAAAGCCTCAATTAATTGTACTTATGAAAAGGCGTTTGCTAACATTTTGGTTTTTTGTTTCTAAAAAAATAAAAGTAGAATCATGTTTATTGTTTATAAAAAAAAACAAAAAAAAACATGTTTGGTAATAAAATTTCTATTTTTTGTTTTTAAATGACCTTGTTTCAAAAATAAAAAAAACATGTTGCAAATAACCTTTTTGTGTTTTGAAAATGTTTTTAAATAAACATAAAATATAAATAAATTACCAAACACATTTTTATTTTTAGTTTTGAAAAAATTGAAAACAAAAACGTTATTAAACGCCCTCAAAGTAATTACGATAAATTGATACAGGAATTTGTCAAAATCCTTATCCAAACAGGGGGATATCACATTCTCGAAACTAACCGTGTCCAAACAACCCTTATTCACCGTTAGATTAATCCCTAGGTTTTGTCGCGATTTTTACCGATCAAGCCCTTAATTACCGTCAATTAATCCCATAATAATCAAATTAACCAAAATCACAAGGATTACCCAAAAATTAACTAAAATTAAAATAACCCGTCCACGTGATTAGATTTCTCTGGAACAATCCTGACCCTCTAATCCACCCGTCACTCTTTCTTATCTCTCTAAAGTCTAAACCCTCTTTTACCATTTCAGAACCCTCTAGAACCCCCCGCAAACCCTCATTCTCTCTCACCATAAATTCCCCTTCCTTCCTCCCTCTCTCTCTCACCAATACGTAATAGCATTCGAAAGCTTCTCTGGTCCCTCTCTCTAAAACTCATATCTGTGGTTCTGTGCGGTTTTTGTCTCTCTAGATTTTGAGTTGAGATGGATGATGATTTTGATATGCCGGCTATGGACGGGATGAACGAGGACTTTGATATGCCGGATGAGAGCCCGATCCAGAAGGTAGGGGAAGAGAAAGAGATCGGGAAGGACGGCTTGAAGAAGAAGCTTGTTAAGGAAGGTCAAGGGTGGGATACTCCTGATAATGGCGATGAAGTGGAAGGTATGGCAGTATTGAATCATTCTACAATTAATTAACCACTTTGATTTTGTTTACCTTCTGTTCGTTTGGTGTTTTTGTTTGATTCGTGTTGATTTTGGAATGGATTGGATTGGATTGCAGTTCATTACACTGGGACGTTGCTTGATGGGACTCAGTTTGATTCGAGTCGGGATAGGGGGACTCCGTTCAAGTTCACTCTTGGTCAAGGTAAGGGTTGGTTATATGATCGTTAACAATTGATTGTTCTGATGCGTGTGGTTGTGTGTGTTTATGTTGCACTGTGTAATCGTTGTACTTTAACGGATTATAAATTTGAATGTATTCTAAAGTTACACAATAGGCTTTTGAAGAGTCCTCCATGTTATATTAATCCCTCTGTCCCAATTTGCTCATAATCATTACACTTTGCAAAGTTGAAGTTTTTACGAATGCCCTTTGAAACAAATTGAACTTGTCGACTAAATTTATTAGATTTCTATCTAGGATTTTTCATGTTTCGTCATATGATGCAAATTGTGATGGGAAAGTAGGGAAACCTGTTAGAAAAAATAGACGGAAGTTTGATATAAGCAGCAATGGCAGATTTGGTAGTGTCATTAGAAGACTTGGAAAGCAATATTAATGCAATTCCCTTGTTCTGCAAATGGTTTTAGGGGTATTTAATGCCAGGGAGTACTACTTATTAGTATGTGCGTGTTTGACTGCTTGGTAGGTAAACTTGTCTGCGACATATTAGCAGTTTGGTTGATTTCAACAGTAACGAATAGCATTGAAGACTTCTATTAGTCCTAAAATGGAAATAGGACAAAAGAGTTATGTCTTTGACGTATTAGCGGTTTGGTTCATTTCAACAGTAACGAATATGCATTGAAGACTTATATTAGTTCTAAAAGGGAAATAGAACACGAGTTATTGTTTGAGGTGTGAAATCGAATGGAATGTGAACCATTGCTTCAGTAGGAGGAAACAGAGACTAGAAATGTGGGGACTGGGCAAGTGGTTTGAAAATTATACCTCATGGGTCCTGTTGACCTAGAAACTCAGTGTGTGAGATGGAAAGAAATATGCAATATGGATCTTGTTTGATAGATCTTGATTTAATCTAATAAATAAAGTGTTCAAAATCACCTAAAACATTGTAGATTATAAGATATAACACTTTGAAAAGTGGCACGAACTCCCAAAAGGGACTATAAAATTGGGACAGAGGGAGTATTTTCCAGGTGGATAGTACTGGGGTAAATGTACATTATGGAGGTTGGTGAGTCTCTCTGCTAGTCTGCATTGACAACTTTGGGGAAGACATTATGTATGCCTTTGTACTCTCTGAGCATGTTAATAACTTTGGAAAGACTACTAGTAGTTACTAGCCGGATTAGTAATGCTTTTTGTTACTGTCTACTTCTCACTTTGCAACCTCTCAGAGGTTGAAATATGACACATCTAATGACTAATGTCGTCAAGTTTCATGCTCTGTTATTAGATTAGAATCATCTTGTGACTTTATGTTTTGCTATGACAGGGCAAGTTATTAAGGGATGGGATCTGGGTATTAAAACAATGAAGAAAGGAGAGAATGCCATTTTCACTATTCCACCAGAGCTTGCATACGGTGAATCTGGCTCTCCCCCAACCATTCCTCCAAATGCAACTCTCCAATTTGATGTAGAATTGCTATCCTGGGTCAGTGTCAAAGACATCTGCAAGGATGGTGGTATATCCAAGAAGATACTTATTGAAGGAGATAAGTGGGAGAATCCCAAGGATCTCGATGAAGTTTTTGGTAAATACTGGAATCCTCGAAAGTTGTTGGAGATTCTATTGTTAGTTTCATTAGTAAAACTTGCACTGAAATATTCATCTCTGTGCCCTGGCATTTTATTGCAGTTAAGTTTGAAGCTAAGCTTGACGATGGGACCGTGGTAGCAAAATCAGATGGGGTTGAGTTCACTGTTAGAGACGGTAAAGATTTCATGACAGTTTTTACTAATTATATTGTTCATTGATTTGGCATTATACATGGGTTTTTCTGAAGTACAACTAGTTGTGAACAGGATTCTTCTGCCCTGCTCTTGCTAAAGCTGTAAAGACTATGAAGAAAGGAGAAAAGGTTCTTCTAACAGTGAGACCACAATGTATGTTTTATCCCGTTTGTAAATTTTGATTGATTTCAGCTTTTGAAGTATTTTTTTAGTCATGGACTCTCTTATAGTAACACCTTTCATTTGGTTGCAGATGGTTTTGGTGAGAATGGCAAGCCAGCATCTGGTGAGGAAGGTGCAGTCCCACCAAATGCCACGCTGCAAATAACTCTTGAGTTGGTGTCATGGAAAACCGTGACTGAAGTCACAGATGATAAGAAGGTTCTTAAGAAGACACTGAAGGAAGGAGAAGGATATGAGCGTCCAAATGAGGGAGCTATAGTCAAATGTTAGTCTCATTGTGCTTAATTTATATTGGGATCCTCAAATTTGAAATTGTGTTTGTACCCGTTGTGTGACCATGTATTCATTGTGTGCATTTTGCAGTGAAAATAACTGGTAAGTTGCACGATGGTACTATCTTCTTTAAGAAGGGCGATGACAATGAGGAAGAGTTGTTTGAGTTCAAAACAGATGAAGGTAGTGTTACTTATCTGACTGTTGATTTTGAGTATGGCGCATTTGTAGTTTCTTTAGAATAATGGATTTGAGAGTTTTCCTTGTCTGAGCAGAGCAAGTCATTGAGGGGCTTGACAAAGCTGTGATGAAAATGAAGAAGGGAGAGGTAGCATTGGTGATCATTGCACCGGAATACGGCTTTGGATCCACCGAGTCAAAGCAGGAACTAGCTGTGGTTCCTCCGAACTCTACTCTTTACTATGAAGTTGAGCTTGTCTCCTTTGACAAGGTAGGTTGATTTGCTTTCCCTTCAGGTTTGTGTTTCACAGTGTGGTTTGTTGTTTGGAGACCATTTTTTTTGTTGTACTCGATTATTATTTTGTTGGCATTCAGGAGAAGGAATCTTGGGAAATGAACACTGAGGAGAAAATTAAGGCTGCTGGCAAGAAGAAGGAAGAAGGAAATGCGCTGTTCAAGTTGGGTAAATACACTAGAGCCTCGAAGAGATATGAGAAGGTGAAAAGAGGAATGAGATTACATGAACTGAAAATTAACCCCTTTTTTTCAACTCGGTATCATACTAATCTTCCATTCTGGTGCAGGCTGTGAAGTACATTGAGTACGATACTTCCTTTGGCGAGGAGGAAAAGAAGGCGGCCAAAGCATTGAAGGTTACTTGCAATCTCAACAATGCTGCTTGTAAACTTAAGTTGAAGGAATACAAGCAGGCAGAGAAACTCTGTACAAAGGCAAGTCATATAAGTGATGTGAAGGAAAAAAACACAAGTGCAATCTTTTCTAGTTTTCTCTTATGACTATAGCTCTGCTGAATTGACGAGGGATATTGTTTGCAGGTGTTAGAACTTGAGAGTAAGAATGTCAAGGCACTTTATAGGAGGGCTCAAGCCTATATCAACTTAGCAGATCTGGATTTGGCTGAGTTTGATATCAAGAAAGCCCTTGAAATTGACCCAGACAACAGGTTTGTCACTCGGTTATGATGTTCGGTTTTCGTATCTTCTGTGACATTTGATTTGGAAGTGGTTTTATTGAATTTTTGTTTTTTTTCCTTTTGACCAGGGATGTGAAACTGGAATACAAAACATTGAAGGAGAAGATGAGGGAATTCAATAAAAAGGAGGCGAAGTTTTACGGCAACATGTTTGCCAAGCTGAATAAGTTGGAGCCCGTTGATGCTAATGTAAGTCCTAGTGTTACATAAATATGATATATGGACCACAAAAATGGGTGTAAATTTTGAACCGTAAGCAGTCCTGTACTCGTGTTCTGATTGCTGTGTTTCTCATCGGCAGAAAGGAGCTACCAAGGAAGGAGAACCCATGACCATTGACAGCAAAGCATAAATGGAGATTGAAATGGACTGCTACATGAGGAGAAGATGTAGAACACTCTGGTTCTGTGGTGTTTTCTACTCTCTTTTGTTTTTTCTCCTTTTTTATAGAACTAGTTGGTATCCGGCAGAAAATTGGAGCTTGTAATGCATTCTCTAATAGGGATGTGTGCTGGCTTGTAAGAAGACCTCGACTGTTAAATGAGAATTGATGAACTACTACATTTGAAGAAAAGTTTGGGTTACGGTTTCATTAATTGGTTATGCAAATCGACTGTTTAGCTTTCAACGGCCTATTGATTCAATTGAAGCGTACGTTGGTAAATAAGCAGTGATGTCCTTGTTTACAGGCACTTTATAATCTTGTTTGCATGAATATGCTTCCGGAAGAGTGCACTTGGGTATGTGTTGTGCCTTTGCAAGCTGTGGAAAGGCAAACAACCAAGCAAGATTTGTGCGGTTGGAGGATTGTAAAAGGATTGTTATACTTGTAGTGGCTTTCCTACTGATCATTAATCGCGCAGGAGAGGCTATTGTGAAGTTCTGATCTGTTTGTTAGTGTGTAATTTTATGTTTTGTGAGCCCATTCGAGATTGTACATAACAATGATGATCAATCGTTTAACCAAAAATACAGTCCATGACCCCGGGTCCTTGCTGTGCACTGTGCGGTGCACTTCTCGGCTGTTCATCTCGGAAATTAATGGTTCAGATTTGTTGAAGCTCTCTTACCGATAAAAATTAATTTTGACCGACAAGAAAACTTCTGCGGATCTAGATCATTATAAATACTTTTTGAATATCTCGGATGATGTAAATATTTTGAATAGTTGGTATGATGTAAATATTTTGAATAGTTGGGTATGATGTGTTGTACGGTGCAGTGCAGTAAGAAGTCATTATGTTGTGTTAACCCTAGTTCACGAACAGAAAACACTCTCTCCTCTCTCCCTCTAATTGCAAGTAAGAAGGTCGGGTCCTTGCTGTTCGGTGTGTAGTGCTGCTCCATTTAAGCAGTTATCTTTAGCGTTATAGTGTTGATATTGGTAGAGAGAAGAAGGCAACTACTTGGACGCACCTCGATTAAATTTCCTTCCTGGTCCTGTTAAAAGCAGGCCTTCGCTTTACTGTTCATATTTGTTCTCTTTGCATATTGAATTTTACTGGGAGATATGTTTTTTAAGGAATAGAGCAGAGTTCTATATGAAGAAGCTACGGAGGAAGAAAGTCTGCATTTAGTCGGTAATAATGTTTTGAGGTGACAACTCATTATACTTTAATTTGTTTGCTAGTTTTTGCTAGTCTTCTTTCAAATATAGGGAGAGAGGATTTAATTTGCAAATTTGTATCCCTGTAGTGCCAATCCAACACAAGTCCATTTTTTTCAAACTACTAAAAAGATATAATATTATTTCAGGTAATTAAGATGGTGGGATATACAAGTGAAAACTTCTCATCAGAAGGCAATAAAACGCTAATTAAAACAATTTCCCACATTAAAAAAAATAACTTCCAACACTAATCCAATGAAAATACATGTATCCTTACATAACCTGTTGTTTGGGAACAAAATTAAAGAATGACCCAATTTGAAAAATCTAAAAATGCCTGCTCCATACTAGGCAGCTAAATGAATACAGTGGCGCTACAACAGAAAAAAAACAGGCCCTAACAGAAGAATACTGCTACTTCCTCCCCCCTTTCCTCCCCAGTTTAGGCCTAATTTACATCAATTCCGAGTTTACGCGATTTGGCACCGACATAGGATGCGGTAATTCTTTCCCGAAAGTGCATAAATAGACTACACATACAAATATACGATATCCACATTCCTCGAGCAAATGAATCGATAACCAGTCAATGTGGTATTTCATTTCGTGTGAAATCCTAGAAGAAATAACCGGGAAAAAAATTAACTCACCTGCTCCCCTATCAAATCGAGTCCAACAACTAGGAAAGTGACCCCTTGAAACAATAGGAAGTAGAAGTGAATCCCCTGAGCAGACAACAAGCTTCTTACCGATGCACTCAACAAAATAAGCGCGAGAGCAAGTTCCTTCCTGTACAGAAGATTTCTTCTATTCTTTCCAGATTTCCTATTCATCTCTAACTTAGTAAGCTCGGAAATGCCTGATTCTGATGAGGATCTTTTATGACTGGGATTTTCCATTAGAGGTGCGGACTCATTTTCCATGATGGAGATAAGGTCTGCTTCTGAAGATCGGCCTAATTTCTTGGTGACTATCCACTCGTAAGTGCTTCCGAATTTAAATAGTCCGGATATCATGGCGTTGAATTTTGTCACGGACATTGTGTTTTCAAATAGGAGGAAGGGAACGATAAATGGGAATGACCGTGGTGCGGGAAGGATATTTAAGACTGACATGATTCCGGGAACATACATAACTACCCAAGCGGGTAATGTGGCTTCTGGAAGGAACATGCTCAGAGGAAGAATGATGCAGAAGAGAGTGAATGAATAGAAAGGCAGGATAAGCTTCCGAAGGAGGAAGAATAGAAATATCATATTTGCTTTCTTGGCCCAACTCACCTGAAATGTTACATGAAGTCAAACATTTAGCAGCTGAAACAAAATTAAAAGATGCATATAATGTTACAAGCAATTGGTTGCTTATTTTTAGGAGCTCTTTGAGAATCTCTAATTGAACTTGTTTGTGCACTCTTCGGGAATTCAAAAGTACTTGAGGTTTTCTACGCAGGAAGATTGCAAGAAGTACCATTATACTTGCTAATAACTTTGATGAGATTTATGGAAAACATAATTTTTAGATAAAATTTTCAAACCTTTGAATGGATAATATCCATGAAACACAAGCGGAACAGTTGCATTGGACCTGAATGCCAGCGGTATTGCTGCTTCTTGTATGCTTCATAGGACTCTGGCAATTCACAAAGGCACTGCATAGCGGAAAACACCAGAATATCATCCAATCTGTAGTGAAGAAACTATCAAAATGTTAAATATATAACAAACCTGAACATCATTCAGATATATAAACTTCCATCCACAAAGGTGAGCACGAACAGCAATATCCATGTCCTCAACTGTTGTTCGTTCCAACCAGCCACCACAATCCTCAAGAGCCTTTATTCTCCATACACCAGCAGTTCCATTAAAACCAAAAAAGTTTATGAACACTCCATTGACTTGTTGTTCAACCTCAAAGTGGAATGATAAATTTATATACTGTAATCTTGTAAGCAAGTTCTCATCCCTGTTGACGAAGGCCCACCTTGCTTGGACCAATGCTAGATCATCATTTCCCTTAAAAAAAATGCATAAACCAATTTAGAAACACGAGACTACTAGTAAATTCCTCATCTAGAACTTGAAGATCCAAGGTTTCGAATCAGCATAAGCAAGTGAACAAACTCTATGCAATGTTTTTGTATATGGAGAAATCCACGAAAGGTTAAAGTAGTTGAAAATCATAAGATAAGAGTCCAGGAAAATACACAGTTATATGGCCAGTACACAACCTACATCATAAAAGACACATCTAAGGGATAGAAAATCAGTGTGGAAACAAGGGTGAGGAGTAAAAATAGAGTTTCCTATTAACTTAGCTTCCATGAAATATAAAATTCAGAATCATCAACTGTTTGAAGTTGGACACTAGTTGTGGCTATTGCATAATTTTTTAAGGATCAAGAAAATCACCATGTTATCAGGGTCAAAATTAAGTTCAACCCTTGAAATAAGAAGACATTTGATATATGATCAGGACAGCAAGAACATCTGTTTGGATCACAAATAACACAAATTTCATTGTTTCTTGCCAATGACATTTGATAAAAGCATAAACCAGCTTAGCGGGTCTTTATCAGACTTAGTCCCGAGATGTACTGAATAACCTGATAAACAACTACTCTGTTATTATGGTGATGTCCACCTCATAAACTGATTCATGACTTTTGTAGTAACAAAGAGTGTATTCGTGGAATTACGAGCATTTCAGCCAAAATCTTGTTTGTAAAAACCTGCTTCAGACCACAGAACCTCTCCATTAATTGGTAAATTTACCTTGAAATATGGAACAGTCTTCTTCAAGAAATCAGGCGATGGTTGAAAATCAGCATCAAAGATTGCCACAAACTCATAATCTTTGACATAATCACAACTCATTGCAGATTTAAGATTTCCTGCCTTATAGCCCGTCCGGATAAGACGATGTCTATATAGTATGTGCACACCCCTTTGTTGCCATTTCTGCACTTCTGCTTTGATGAGGTCTTGAACATCCAAGTCATCAGAATCATCCAAAACTTGTACAAGCATTCTCTCCCTTGGCCAGTCCTGAACACACACTGATGCAATTGATTGTTGGTATACCTGCAGGCCAACACAACAAATCTATTTAGTATTCTTGGAAAAGAAATTCATATCGGTATAGTGAGAAATGAAAGCTGCCCACAGAGAGAAAGAAACACTACATGATGATATTTTAATTTTATTTTCAAATAAGAAGAAATTCCAAAACACAATGCTAGCACACTACAGGACGGTTGAAAGACAAGAATGATACACGAAACATGATCAAGTCATTGATGAATATTCTGGTTGGGTCCAAGACTGGACTTTATTAGACGCAAGTAACACAACTAATTCCGCTCTCTGGTGTAGTTCCTCTACAAAGAAACACATATAGATTGGCCATAGTCCTGACTCCTGACCTTCCAATAAAGGCGCAAAAAGCAATCACACTGCCACAAACCAACCTGGTTTTGGACAACAGCCGGTCTGTTCTTATATGCTAATACTTCTACATGTTCATAATCACGGATAGACACATAAGAAAAATATCCAATGCATGAAAAATATGCACAATGCTTCTTTACCCTATTCACTTAAATTAAGAGCATAAGATTTTTGCTTATTTTTATTGCCTAGTTGCTTAAATCACCATTGGGCCATTGCCATAATAGAGAATGCTTATCATTAAAGGTGGACATAGTGTTTTTCACTTTATGGAAAATCAATCAGTTGACAATTAAAATTCAACACATTTGGTGAATGCTCTCTCTTTGTTGCATAGAGATGAACATGGCACACCTATTGTGGATGTTGAATCATGAAACAATGTTGCGATAAAGAGGGATGCCCTTAAAAGCGTTGTGAGTGAAGAATAAATGCAAACCAACTCACTGTTTTCAATCCAATTCCAAGAAGTAAGGGATTGTCCCAATAAGAAAACAGCTGGGTACATATATAACCACGTTTGTAATGTTATAATAGAAGCCTAGATACATCCACTCCAAGCAAATTGAGTAGCCAAGGGCTTAACATTGCGGAAATAAAAGTATTACAACATTAAAGCATGCATTCTTATTGGAAAACTCCCTGACTTGGGCGGAGTGGTCCTAGCAAATAGGCTCACAATAAATGACTACGACATTAGATCACAACTGAACTAAACATTTTCCAAACTTGCAATGATCAAAAGTTGGCATATTGGCAAAGGAATTTAATCAAAACAAATTAAGAACAAGAAGTTTCAAAATTTGAAGCAACATTTACTTAATGTGACTAAGAGCATCTCCAGCCTTTAACCTATTCTTGACTCACTCAAAATTTAAGTAAAAATCACTTCAATTCATATGCAGTCATTACTCAAAAAAACATGCCAAAATGAACTTTCACTCGAACTCATACCCACTCAAGGGAGACCCTTTCTATTTACTCAAATCCTATCCAATGCAAACATGACACTTGTCGCATTCTATCTAAATTTACTATCTCTACCATTCATTTATACTTAAGAGCATCTTCAACCCTTACTCTTTTAATTGATTGACTAAGAACCAAATTCCGAGTAAAAGCCATGTAAACTCACTCCAGTCTTTGAAACTCATACCAGACCGAGTTTTAGTCAAATTTCTAAGCAAATGAATGAAAACTCAAATTTTTCAAAGGCTTGTTTTGCTGTTCACAATTTACCAATATACCTTCAATGAAGCATTTACTCGACCTTGTGCGTAAGTTTGAGTTTCTAAATGGGCTCATTCCTACCAAATGAAGCTTTTACCCAAACTTTTATTCAAATTTGAGTAAGGGCTAGAGATGTTTTAAGGGTGGGAGACGCTCACAAAGTTGGCACATGACAATGCTGTACAAATTTGAGTTCGTCCATTGGAATGAGTTATACAACTTGAAACTTGTATTTAAACTTCAGTAAAATTCTGAAAAAGGGCTCTAAGATAACCATAGGCTAAGCTTACACAAAAGCAATGATACAAGTTTTGCGCAGTAGGGATTCGGAACCTACATCTTCTTACCTCCCTTTCATTGCACATAGGAATCTGCACCAACACCATTGGATAATCCTCCACTTTCACATCATCCGTATCCGCCGGATACTCCATTACCGCGACCGGCTTCAACCCCCTTAATTTAATCCAAACACAACCAAGCACCAATACAACCCGATCCACCGACTGAACCAAGAACAGAAAAACACACACGTTCGTCAAACTCTGCAGCGCCGGCGCCAAATACCTCGCCCTAATCTCAATCCACTCCGCGTAAACAATCTCCACATAATCCGACCGAACTTTTGGCGGACTAAAATGCCAGCCTTTAAAGTACGCTACAAGCTCGAAAACTAACAGAACCACTAAAATTACCAAAAACGCCTTGATCGCTCGGTACATTTTTGACTCCGACCGCCGCCGTGAGGGCGATGCGATGCGGCGGCGGGCGGTTTTGAGCAAGGATAAGAAGCCATTGGTTAAGTAAGCGACGGAGTTTTTGATTTGTTGGAAGCGTAGGAGACAGAGCCAGGAGATTTGTCGAGCGCTTCGTGATCGGTCCTTGCCGACCGTTGAATCGGCGGTGGGGGTGCGGATCTCGACGGTTAAAAAGCTAGGGTCGTTGGTGGTGGTGGTGGTTTCCGGTAAGAAGAGGTCGTGGTGACTGCCGTGATTTTCCCGCTGCTTGTTCCACCATTCTTGAAATTCATAGTTTTGTTTTCGAGACATCAAAAATTCAGCAGCAATGCTTCAAAAATTTACCAGATCTATGATAATGATGATGATGTTCTCTCTCTCTAGCTCCGTTCTGAGCGGATCATTGGAAGTTTGTGATTTTTTTTTTCTCTCTCTACGTGATCCGGAGGAGAGGGAGGGTGGAGGTTTGGGCTAAATTTAGATAGGGTTGAGGCAAGTTTAGCGGAGGTTAGCTGTTTGTTTGCTCATGTGTTCTCGCATGGAAAGACCAAGAAAATGGGACAGAGCTAAGACGAGCTAAGAATTGGGAATGACAATTTAGGCTAAATTTGACTTTAAAAAGTTAATTTGACTTTTTGTTTTGTCTTTATTTAATTTTTTTTTTGCGTTTATTAGTTTGGCATCGATTTTTTTAGTATTATTGGTTCGTTTTAGCGATACGAATCTAAAAAGATAAAAAAAATATGACTAGGACTTTCAATTTTTAGAATAAGATTGAAAAATGTGTAAAAAATTGACTTTTTGGCTTATTTTTGACTTTATTCAAAAAAATTTAAACTTCAGTCATAATTTTATACTTTTTTGATTCCTCTCGCCGAGACGAACCAATAATATACAAAAAGTTGATGCAAAACTAAAAAATGTGAAAAAAATCAAATCAAGACAACAAAAAATATGACAACTTTTTTTGCCAAAATAGGCCTTAACCCCGTCCTGATTACGGAATCGGGGCCTTGTAGTGTGAGCACTTAGTAGAGAGTGTAGTGAAATACATGGAATAGTTTATTTTAAATCCAAATCATTGATTGCTGAATCAAATGATTGTCGTTCATCGCTACATCATGTAGTAAGTTTGGCTCATTATAGGACCCCCAATTTTCCAGAACACGCCTTGCCTCGCTTCGCAAGGATAAGGTATTTATTGATTGGGTATAGGGTTTGGGTAGAGGAAGAATTGAAAAAACCCGATAGAGTTAGGGGAGACATTACCTCTCCCAGAATCTGCCCCGAAATTTTTTTTGCATTAAATTTTATGTTTTTTCTGACATTACATATCAATCATTTTTTCGTTTTTCTTATGCATTATGCATAATAGATGTTGGCTAAGTTATAATAATTGCTATTTTCTGAACTTCTATTATTGGTGTTCACTAATTTTGGAATTAAAAACATTTTTTTTAATATGTAAAAAATATAGGGGCGGGGTGAGTAAACCCGTTACACAATGGGGGTGGAGCAGGGAGTATCCATCTATTGACCGGTCGATTTGGAGGCGGGGTCGGGGCTGGGGATAGATTTTAGGGGCAGAGGTTAGGTATGATAAAACCCGCCCCGCCGCATTGCCATTTAGGAATGAAAGGGGGAGGTAAAGGGGTAGGGTAAGGGGAATGAGATAATTAAATTTGAATGGCTAAATAAAAAAAATGAGATCCACTTATGGATTAATAAGTAGTCATTAATTTATTGAGTGGGTGATCATTCTAATGGACTACCTAAATTTTATTTTTTGACACCAAAAAAAAAAAATTACAATTTTTTTACCACCAATTTATTCCTAGGAAAAATTGAAAATAGTTTTCTTATGTTGGGCCCACAAAATTTAATGAGTATATAAGGTGGTGGCCAAATTTATGGAGTGAATTATTGAGTGATAAGTCTAGCGGAGCAATTTTTACACATTGATCACTAGCTAAATTTTTAACCAACCTCGTAATGAGTGACTTTATGTGGTTGTAGGCACTCCGATTTTGACCTGAGAAACAAATCAAGTATTCTCAATGATGAAATAGACCAACTGTGCACACCTCAAGGCTAAGAACAATGTTTGAACTCACCAAACCATTCAGCACCCCCCATAAACCTTCATAGGACAACCCTAAACCAACCAAAATGACCAAAATATCCTTCGAACCATCCAAAATCCTCTTCAAAATAAACCCAAACCTACATCATCTTCTAGTACATTCTAAATCCTCATTATTGATATATAATACATCTCAATCCGTTTTGAAATGAGGGAGATGTGCACGTTTTACCAAAATGACTTATTTTTTCGACCTTTTAAGGGTAAAATAGTCGCACACTTGAATGTACAAATTATCTTGGGTTAGAAAGTAGACTCAATAATCTTTCCAATGCTTCAAACCACACACAAAACAGAGTTCGGTAGCACCCGGGGCAGCCCTGCAAAGTTTGGTCCGCAGGCCCTTTAAGCGCTCAAACCACCCTTTGAGCGCTCGAACCCTGTCTAGTTAGCTTTTGGCAAAGCATTTAATCATGAGATTCTTATGACTTGGGAGCGTCTAACCGCCATATATCTTCCTCTACACGTATATTGGCCCCTAAATTGACCCTTGTTAAACCTAATTTTGTTTAAAAATCAAAAACTCATTTTCCCCTCGTATTCTCTATAAAAACCACCATTACCCATTGTTTCAAGGACCCACTGATATACTTTTCTCTCTAACTCTATTCAGCCATTTTCAGTTTATACACTTCATCTTCTTCATCCAATTTAACCACAATCAACCAAACCCACTTCATCCAAGCCAAAATCACCATTCTAGCTCCAAATATCATCCATTCAAGAAATCACCCAATTAGCTATATAGTCTCACTTCTTTATCCAAAACGTCCTACCCCATGCCAATAATCTAAGCCATTTTTAATCCATCCATCAAAACTACAAGTTCAAGCCTTGATCATAACCAAAAAGGTAGAAAAACCATGCAATGTGTTACAGGTTGGTCATCCTGAGGGAGACTAGTGAGTTCATGGAGGTCATCTATACCTCCAATGAGCTCACAATGTCCTAAATATCCAAAAAACAACTTTCAAAAATCCTAGCTCAAAGTGGTTTGAGCGCTCAATGCCTGTACTATAAGAGCTCAAACTATTTTGATCTCTCTCATGTTTTTGTGGTTTCTGATCTTTCTTAATGTTTATATCATCTTTTCATGGCGTTTGATTGGCTCTCACAATTCTAAATCAGTTTATATCTCTTTGATCATTCATTAATTAGTTCAAAAGCCATGAAAATGGTATTCATCTTGTAGTTTAATCACTTTTGTGTTGATGTCATCATCTTTATGGCTTTTGTGTGTTTATCAATTCTCAAACCACTTACACTACCTTGATCATTGATCAATGATCCTAAAAAGCCATAGAAATGATGTTTATTAACATCAAACCAAGAGCAATCTCATTTCATGAAGTAAATAGGGAGTTTCTTCCTCATTCTAATAGTGATAAAAAAGTTTGAGTTTGTAAAAGTACCAAAGAATGGTCAGAAATCATCAAAAGCTCATAACCCTTGAATGGGGTTTGAGCGCTCAAACTATGACACATTGAGCGCTCAAACTCTATTCTGTCTCATCTTTGTTTCTTCAAAATTCCAACTTTACATCATATTTTAAGATCATCATTCTGTGAGTGAGTTGTTACTGAGCAATTTCAGTTTGATCCTCCATCTCTATCTCATTCTTACCATGCTCATGCTTGATTCAATATCTGTCTCTCATACATGCAAGCATTTTTAGCCTATTTTGTTCATGTTTCTAGAATTTCAGTATCTTTCTTATCATTGTGTACTGTTTTAAGGTTGTTAATGATCCAAACACAGGGCAGGAAGACACCAGAATACATGAATCATGGAGATGGTTTGAGCGCTCAATCCCTCTTTGAGTGCTCAAACTGTTTCTCTAAAAATCAAATATTTTCATTATTTAGTCTTTCATGCTGCGTTCTAAGTATTCCGGGGGCCCTCCAATGCTTTATTTACACTTATTTTATCTCTGTTGCCATGTTTGGTTCATCAATGAGCTTTGAATCTATATTAGTATGATGATTTCATTCTGTTAAGTCATCAAAACTCCAGTTTCATGCAGTTCACAATGTACTAAACATGTTTCCAACAAATCAGAATCATCATGAACATTTGTAGGTGAGAGGAGTTTGAGCGCTTAAACCCTCTTCAAGCGCTCAAACCCATGTCATAAGATCAGATTGGTTTTGTTCAATATCAGTGTGTTTGTATCATTTCTAGTCTTTTATCATTGTTCAATGTGTACTAACATTGTTCTTAGTTGTTTGTTGCCTTTAGTAGTTAATATTTGCATATCATCATTATCGCTCATGTAGTACACGATGCACATGCATACATTGTAACCCCTTTTATGTGTTTATTATTGTTACTTGGCTCCCATCCCTATTCCCCGTACTTGGTAAAGCTTGAATTACAAACATCTCATGCGATCCCAAAAAAGTTTAGTAGAGACCGGTCATCGAACCAGGCGAGGGAGTGCTGTAAAACCAAACCTTCTCATAACTGAGCTTCCGAACTTAAGATAGTATGGTGATGACAGGTCAGTATCTAAACCTTATCCAAAAGATGAGGCACGAGTCAATTGAGTTCGATTCCTCGGGGACAATTCGCTAAAACTCGGGTGGCGACTCCAAATCAATCTCTGGAGGGGCGTCCACAGTGGTCCATTGGAGATGCTCTAACATCAATCCAAACCCTATCCATCTTTGCTCTGTTTTTTATATGTTTCTTGAACTGGCTCTTATATCCATAATTTTGACGAAAACCCGACCAGAAGAGTATAGGGTAGGGGCGGGGCAGGGTGGGGCAAATTGCTATCTCTGGTTATAGCAGATGAACCAGGCCATGTGTCGTGTTTGGTATCGATATTTTTTTTTTCAATAATTAATTAGTATTACTGATTTTTTCAGGGCGAATCGTTATCTCTGGTCATAACTGATGGACCCAGCCATGAGTCATGTTTGGTATAGATAATGTTTTTTTCAATAATTAATTGGTATTACTGATTTTTTTGTTTAACTTCTCGTAAAGTATTTTACAATTAACCATTCGTTCTAACGAGAAAAATCTAAAAAGTTTAAAAATATGAATAGAGGCTGGAAAAAGCTTTTAAGCTGAACAAAAAAAATAAAAGACTATGAAAAATGTATTTTTCTTATTTTATTTTATTTGTCTTCAATGAATTTTTGATACGTACAGTCATAATTTCATAGTCTTTAGCTTACTTGTGTCGGAAGAAAATATTAATTTATTTTTTTCCAAATTTTGCATTTTTTATGAATCAGTTTCATAAATTATTATTTGTTTAATCACTTTAAGACATTATGTATGTCAATTCATTCTCATTTTTTAATTTCAAATATTACAAATAATCCCACTATGTTGGTGAAATGAGATATATAATGCAAAAAAATAATAATCACTTACCATTTGAAACTCTCTAATGCCTAATGTTCAAATCCAAAAGTGGCTAAACATGAGTAATATGCATTATACTTTATCAATTACTTATCATTTTGATAGTAGTCTAGTTTCTTGTCTTTGTCGACGGAAGTCGGAACCCACGACAAATTATAAATTTGGAGGATTAGTGATAAATTATTTTTAATATGAGTTCCAAAGAAATTCAAAAAAAGAAAAGAAAAAGATAGTAGCAATAATAACACAAAACCTTAAGTCTAAAAACAAGATGTTTGTTTGTCTTAAGTTATATAATGTGCGTTTGTTAGCATGATAGTGGAGGTAGACGTTGCCGGAGCACAAAAATACATTCTCAAAATATTTCAAACTACTAATATTCGTGAGAACAAAGATTAAAGACGGGAGTGAGAGTATTCAGTGTCGACCCAGTGTCTGGGTGGGTGAGTTTTTAGGCATGTCGGTGGACGGCGGTTGACTAAGTGGATTATGTACCGGAAACGAGGAATCAAGGATGATACGTGTAAAAGTATTTGACTATTTGTCCTTATAAAAATCCATTTCTGCATTTTCATTAATTTTAAATAAGCCGGTGAGTGATGAGTTTAAAAAATGAAGATATCTTCTCATATCTTGTGTAGGAGTACACACTTTGGAGCCCTGTTGTGCCTTCGTTTTAGATAGTGTCCCGAACTTAAAAACATGATCTGAACCGTTTTCTTTGTGGAACTTGATGAGTACAATAGCTCCTTGAAGAATCAAGTCAATCGGGCACTAGAATCTTAGTTAACCAATCATGTTCTTGTTCAATAAATGAACAACAAATACAATTTCACAAAATTCTCAGCTAGTTTTTTTGATTCAATCAGTTAAGCTACATATGTTCTATTGAATTGATTTTTTTATTACGTGTCAAGTTCTACGAAGTGAACGATTTGAACTATGTTTTCGAGCTCAGTACACGACTAAATGAAGGCACATCAGCCTATTGTGCCTTGCGGCACAACAGATCCTGAGTCCACAGGAGCACATACCGAGTGAGTTTTGTTCAAAGATTCAAGTGATTGACTAAATCTCGAGATAAGGTACATCTTTTATATCCAATTTAAGATTTCTAGAAACCCCTATCAAACCCTAATTACTATATATTAAAATTTAAATGATTAGACATCGATATCTATTTTTTATGGGGACATCGATATCTATTTAAATGAATCATTTCTTCTTTTAAGAGTAACTTGTAATCGGAATTTGACCTACAATTGCTCTAACTATTATTATGATTCGTTGAGTCCCTATCAATGTAAAATCAATTTAAATGTTTAAGTAAATGCTTACACGTTGAGGTTTACACATTAAAAAATCCAGATCATCAAATGGTATTAGGATAGATTTCATTATGCGTCACTCGAGGAATGTCAATGGAAGGATCATTTCTCGTGTTAAAGGCCCTCTCTGTCTCTCTAGATTCTAGGACAACCAAACAAGTTTTTTATAAAAAATTTCATGGCCAATTTTTTTTCCTTGGTTGTTTTTTGTTGGGTAACTAATCTGAGAGGAATCAAAAAATTTCACGAAAATTTCACAAAAATTGATATGGATCATTTTATTGTCAGCCCAATGAGTTGACGACAAGTCAAGAAAAAGACAAAAAAAACATATCTCAGTGTGCTTTTTATACTTTTTTAATACATTTTTTGCACATTCTAATACATTTTTTAAAATCTGAACGATAGTCCAATGAACTGATTTTAGCATTTTCCAATTGATAGTATTTGAGTAAAGTACAATCATGATAGAACAATGGGTTTTGCCTATGGTCGGTGAAATGGCAGTGGATTTGGGCCTGTCCCATGTGGAATGTGAATGAGATTTGGGTGTCCTTGATTATGAACTGCCTTAATCAAGTTAGGTCTCGCTTGTCCTTGAGAAATTGGATCCATGGGATTTGAAGATATGGGCCTTGTCAAGGACCTGGACTCTCTTATGGGTGTTGTAGGCCCAGAAGAAGAATGCGGCCCATTGGTTATAATAGCTAGCATGTGCGTGCTTAAAAAGGAAAGTAGGATTGTGCTCCTTCTGGCCCTCAACGATCATAGGCCTGGCTGTGTTTGTTTGGTAGTTTAGTTTAGTTTTGATGATGTCAAAACGTGTAATGAGTGGAGAGAGATAGAGAGAGAAATGAAGGTAATAATGATGTCATCAAAACTAAAATTAAACTAAAACTGAGAAACAAACACAGCCAGGATAACTTCAATTATTTTATAGGGATTTGAACCAAGAAGAAGATAGCAACAGCTGATGTGGCACAAATAGATCAGCCATTTCCTTAAACAAATCTTCCTGAGAAAAGCTAATTCCTCCGTTCCTTAAAAAGAGTATTGTATTCTATTTTGAGCAGTTCTTAAATAAGTGTGATATTGAAAAGTTAATTGGTAAAAGTTGGTACATTTTTTATTTTGCCCATAAAAGTAAATTCCTTTGAGAAAAGTTAGTTGATAAAGTTTAATAGTAATGTCTCCATCAAAGACAATAATGGAATGTAAATGTAAAAGTTGATGAGAAATATGTAATGATAATACTTTTTTAATTAGTTCCAATTATAAAACTATACACTTGAAAAGGTACGGATGGAGTATTTAAATAGCTTTGCTTTGGAGGGGTGAAAATTTGAAAAATGAAACTTCTAAGACCAAAAATTGGATTCTCTCATGTCTGATACAAGGTTTCGTTTTGCAGGGATTCCTAATGAGTTGGAATTAGGATTGAGACTGTAATGAGATGGGATTATTAATGAAGAGATAAATGATTCATTTATGTTTGTTTTGCAAGGGATTAAAATAATGCGTCCGTTTTGCCTAAAATAGGATTGGATTCAAATTACTTGTTTCCAATTTTACTCAATGAGAACACCATTTTCATTATTTTCCTTTTTGTTATTGTGATACAGTGTGTGAATTAAAAATGACCTGAGGAGTAAATAAAAACAAAACAGTGGCCTAGTATTCATCATTTCTCTTTAGTCAAAAAAATTCACACTCCTTTGGCAAATAATCCATAATCTGATAATCTGGATTATTAGATTATTCATTTAGTCTTTATTCACTTCTTTTTTTTGCCTTTATTAGTTTCGCGTCAAGATTTTGTGGTTTCTTTATTTATCTCGATGAGACGAATCTAACAAGTATAAAATTATAGTCAAAACTCAATTTTTTTTAATAAAGCCAAAATTAATGCAATAATCCAAGTATTTTTGGCTTTATTAAAAAAAATATTACTTTTGACAATAATTTTATACTTTTTAGATTCGTCTCAACGAGACAAATCCATAAATTACGAAAACTTAACGCAAAACTAACAAATGCACAAAAAAAAATTAAAAAAATAATGAATGCTATTACTACCGACCAAATACGCACCATATTTTCTCAACAATTTCTTCATGATTTTGTCTATACAAGTGTAACCAAATAAAAGTGAACGACTCTCGAAACGGAACTTAGCTGCAGAAAAACAAAAACTCTGGAAATGTAATGGAAGACAAGTGATTATCAATGCTTCGGAGAGGTATTTCTGTCAAAAGTTGAAAAAACAAAAAAACAAAAGCATTTCTGCCTTTCGCTAAATAATCCCATGGAGTGGGATTCCATAATAACACACATGGGGGATTGGTAATCCCATGGGGCAAATAATCCTTCTCCACAAAGGCCAAACCAAACATGGTATTAGGTGGCCCACAACCTTCACATTCCAATTCCACCTTCCAAACTTTGTATCAAACAGGACTTAAACGACCCATTTGTCCGACGGATAAAGTTTTGTAGGATAAGAAAAGAGGACGAATAAGAGGTGGATATGTTATAAGGGAGATCAGTTAAGGAAGGAGATAAGCTCATACTTGATTTGAGTAGTAGTTGATATGGGTCGATAAGAGTTGACAATGTCAGAGATTAAGGGTAATTTGTTTCTACGCGCCCAGATAAGCTAATCCTAGGCTTGAAGACGCTGCTACCTAAGACCCTTGCTTCTCCTATTTTCCCCTTACTCTTGTCCCTCAAACAAACATGCCCTAACGAATGAGTCTAACCATGTGTTGTGGGTATGGTTCTGTGGCTCACGAGCGCCATGGAGACTTATTATTTGAGTGCCAATGGTGCTCGGGACTTAGGTTCTTAACAACTCCAAGGGTGCTCGGGACCTTGATGAACTCAGCTATTACAAACATCAAGTGTAAATCTTTGAAAACCTCTACATTCAAACTCTCCCTCTCCGCTTCTCTCTCTCTCTCTCTCTCTCTCTCTCTCTCTCTCTCTCTCTCTCTCTCACGTATGATGCGAAATGAACGATAAAATCTTCCGAAAGACGACATACTCTCTTCCTACGCATGTGTGTGTGTGTGTGTGTGTGTGGGCCGGGGGTGGCGTTATCAAATTCGTCAGGGATGTTAGAGCTTGCTTTTCTTCCCGGAGAAAGATCAAAGATCCCCCCTTGCTTGTGTTTTCCTTAATGAAAACAACTTGACCCAAAAAAATATCATGAAAATTGCAGGTCATTAGTACTTTTCAAAGCAAATTCATGGGCCATGGCCAAAAACTTTTTTCCCTTACTTTTATTTGATTGTGGGGTTTCTGTGTCTTTGTCCTCACAAATTCTAGCTGCAAGCAACATGATTTACCCCCTCCAATCATCTGCACTGAAATTTTGTTTGTACAAGTGTTTCGGTACATTTTCATACATTGAATCACGTGGAACTCCCTTTCGCTCACACTCCAGTGTGTGAGACCTGCCTTTGAGTAGAACTTTCAATTGAGTGTGAGCGAGATGGTGTGAGAGTATTGACCGTGGAACTTTTTGGCGATTAAGAAAATTCTTACACTATCCAATGGCTTCAAATGCACCAAAAATTAACATTTGTAGACTAATTTTGGTACAATTTATTTTTGCTGATTGCAATTGCACCCCGGCAGGAATTTATAAGCTTTTTCATGACTACAGTTGAATAGAACCCTGTACCACATCACTGCTCAAAAAAATGTACAACACAGACCACTCATGATGCATGGGTTATACTAACCTGTTCTTCAATGGTTGGTGAGGAAATTTAGTTTCATGGAGGGAATCTAGCTGTGAAGTTATAATGGTGGTCCAAAGGCTTTGCAATTATGTTACCCTTGTCTAAAATGAACCACACTTATGAATGATTGTGAGTGTGAAAAATAAACTAGAGATCCCATGTCCCCCTTCCCTATGAGATAATCTATCCCATCCCAGTGATGGACGCATGATTATTAATTTGGCTTGGTTTGCAAGCACCACTCTTCTGTAATTTTACAAAAAAAATTCAAAAGTGTACTACAAGTAGGAAGAAAATTGGGAGGAGTGCAAGAGCCAAACACCCCCTTACACCCCTTGGGTTCGCCCCTATTTGACCGGGGGGAGGTTGAAGGTTCGAATATTCTATTGAGTACATAGAACTTGATTAGAAATAACTATTCATGGATGAGTCGTGAATAGGGTGTTTGCGCTGAACAAATTCGAGCCGTAGATTCTCAGATCAATGCACTCTCTCTCTCTCTCTCATTAAAAGCATATCGGATTTTTTTTATAAAAAAAATTGCATTAATCTAAGCCGTTAGATCTTGGAATTCACGGCTCATTTGTGAATAAGTATTTCTCAACCTTGATAGACACGTATAAGTCATTCTTGTATTCGTGTCGACGGACAATCTAGAGACGCCAACGCGCCAGGGACATCAGAGATGTGTATGGAATATGTACAGGACACGCCTGTTGTTTGTAAAACTAATGTATTAACAGGGACGCTTTTGTACAAGCGGGGGACACGCTTGTCTCACTTGAGACACGTATGAGGACACAACATTGTTTCACTTCATTATATGAAGAACCTATCTCAAGGGTTGAAAAAACATTAGAAACTTATTATTTGTTTCTCGTGGTTTGCTTTTAGGATGGATCACCTCTTCATTATGCACGAACTCAGTGTTAGTTTCATGAATTTTCAGTGCTTGTGTATACGCTACTCATATTACTGACATTTGAAAATACTGTATAACAATGTATCATGTATGTATTCATTAATACATACCATGTTCCAAGTCATGGCAGTGACATTATTATTTTTTTAGAATTACCGTATCTTTTGTTCTTGTCATATCTATGTCTTTAGCCGTATTTGTGTCAGTGCTTCTTAGATCCACCACGACTTTACCTCCTGTACTGATTGGTCGGTATTTCGTAGATTTGGCTAATCCAATCAGTAGTACATATAAAACATCTCTTTGAGCTAAAAATGTACTAGCAAATTAGAATTGTAGGAGTACTGCTAAACTAGGAGGCATTTTCCATGGTTGACTCTGCACTTGAAGTAAAATGAGAGTTACCAACTGATTAATTGCATGTGGTCATTTTCCACAAGCTGGTTCTCAATTTCTTTGCTTTTATTTGAAGCATGAAAATAGTTGATTAGCCATCAACACAAAATGATGAACTTTAATTACAGGGTTGGAAGAAAAATTGATGGGTAAGGAAATCCACCATCATGTTTGCTATTGGCAGGTCCATTTTACCCCTAATTGGAGCTTGGATAAACTTTCTTGTGCCTAAAAATCACCTCCCCAAATGGTAATTTGACATACTCTGAAAAGGAGGGCCAAGAAAACAGGTTTGATGGTGATATGGACGAAAACTGTCGGCTTAGTAAAGGAAAATGGTACTCAAACAGAACAAAACTTTCTCTAGGATGATGGCAACAGTTCTCTATGGAAAAGCAACTGAAGGTCTACTCACACGGACGAGACGAGGAGTGCACAGACGTTTCGTGGGGTTGTTTTTGAGCCCGACAAAAACGATCCGTACTATTTGTTAAATTTAAAATAATTTGACAAGTAGTCCTATGAGAAATCAGCTCAATTTGATTAGTGTAAGTTCTTAGTAATCTTCTAACTTTTTATAATGAACGGGTGCGAGTAGGAAAGTTGGAAAAGGAACCACAAAAAGTCTTTCGGCTGTGTTTGGATTAATGAGAATTTGTTGAGAGAATTATGAAAAGAAGGGGAACAAATAACCAAATTTTTTTCAATTTTATTTATTTATAATCTCTCGACAAATTCATAATCTAAACTCAATCAAATCGCAATCCAATTATAGGAGTTGACCTGAGCGTATGACTTTTAGGGAAAGTCAATGTTTCAAAACTTCAAGGTGAAGAGTAAGGCTGCAAATGAACCGAGTCGTTTGTGAACTGTTCGGGTCTCAACTCGCTAAAAACTCGTTCGAATTTGATTCAAGGGCTGAATGAGCCGAACCGGAATCTCAATTTTAGGCTCCCAAACCTAAACCTGATAATATTTAGCTCAATTAAGCTTGCAAACCTAGAGTATATATGTATATCTCATAAGAATATCACATATAAGCTGAAATATATTTTAACTTTTGCATGTACATCATGAAAAAATTATAACTTGTCAATGTATAAACTTTTAAATGTACCATAAACTAAAATTTTAAATTGATTTTATGATTTTATATATGTATGTACTTATTTATGTACAAAATAAATTTTTTATTGAAGTTCTAGATCTGTATGAGAGCATAAAGTAAAATTTGTCACTCTAAGGCTCGTCAACAAGCTCGAATTCAACTCAAACCTAGGCAAGCTCGGCTTGTCAAATTTTCATTGAGCTCTAACTTGGCTCGATTCGACTCAAACTAAACAAACGAACTTGAACATCCTAAAGCTTAGCTTGATTCGACTCCTTAATTTCCAACCCTAGTGGAGAGTATGGGTAAACGTTCTAACTACGAGTCACTCTGTCTTGAGGCTACTTAGAAACTTAAGGCTATTAATTATGAGTGCAATTTTGTTCACCCTCCTTAAAAGAGGGTGAACATTATTATCCCTCCTATATATTTGTGGGGAGTACCACTTCGGGCTAAACCTTTTGGACCTTCTGGAATGGGGAAAAGAGTTAGAGAAATGATTAGACCTCGCCTGAGCCCTAATATGGTTGCCTGAGAAGATGATCTGCACGAGTAACACCCGCGTTAGCACCTAGCTTGGACGGTGGTGTTCCAGGATGACACTCTGACGGTTTAGCAAGTCATCGAAAGTGATGAAAGTGACTAGAAATGTAGAGAAAGGTCTAAAGGGAGGGAGGGAGAGAGAGAGAGAGAGAGAGAGAGAGAAAGAGAGAGACTTACCCACTAAGTTATTTGTGTTCCTCACGCACCCTATTTGTAATTGAAACAGTATGTGGGAGGGTCATGAGTATCTTGGGCAGCCCCGCCACTTCAGCTGACACGCCCGATCAGTCAACAAACCTGGGAATGCTCCCCAGTCCGTCACATGGTCCATTAGACACCACAGACATGCAGTCTTGACGGCACCTATTGCCAGTCACATCAGTCAACCTCCTCGACCAAAAGCAACCGAAGCCCAATGGCTTGGTGGGGACCGTAATCCCTCAAACCCACTAGTTCGGCACTGCACTGGGGCACCGCCCACCAGCTCGGTGGGTATGCCTGTGCTGTGACTGTCGTAGTGATGAGTCCTAGTTGTCTTCCCTTTGGTGAGGCCCAAGGCCGGAGGACCTACTTCGGATGGCACCTCAGTTTCTGACGGGGCAAACATGGAGCCCACCCTTCAAAGAAAAAAAAACGAGCATGCTGGCACATTTTCAATCACTCCCAAACCTCTCACCAGCGTGTGTGGTGGGGTGGTAGGGCGAAGCGGGAAACCCCACCCACACGTGTAGGGGGTGTGATGGTGGTGGCAAGATGACAATTGGCCGGCTCATCAACCGAAGCGTGTAGTTTGCCGAGGCGTTGTTCCGTCCTTGGCGGATGGTACTCGGCCAAAGTTTAAGCCGTGAGGGATCGGCAGGAGCCAAATGCTGGACCCATTGACTGCTTGTGACCCTCGGCCGCTACAATATTATTAACTGAAATAGTGTCATCAATTAGCCATATGTGAGGCAGTTAATTATACTCCTGTGTTTCCTAATTAATGAGGATAAAATCCTGAACTCGCTTGTTTTGGGGAGAAAAAGTCACAGCCTCACAGTTGGAGTGCATATGATATGAGATGTTATGCATATATGGTGGTTGAACCAAATGATGGTCCCTCATCACTTAAAACAATTTTTTCCCCAAGAAAGAAAAAAACCCACTTCCAAGTGAAACGACAAAGGCCATTTAGGTGGGTTAATAAGTAAAACTGTAAAAGACACCAAAAGGAAGGTGAAAGGGTGACAACTGTTATTAATGGACACCTCTCCTAATTATCATTTCTAAAACTAACAAATCCAGCTTTCAGGTCCTCCTAACAATCTCTCTATTGGCAGCATTTCATTTTCTTTGTCCGTCTTACTGGGAAATTTTAAACTTGATTTGCGGAGGCTCGAAGCTTTTCCTACTATATAATGGGCGTGGAATTCAGGATTTGATTGATTGTGACACATTAAACATCAAATTCAATTCTTATACTACTGACAGTTACATCGATACGCACGTATCTTAATTTTTTAAGTTAATCACGTATGCTATCAGAATAAATAGACTTGTTGCGTAGTTGAAGGGGGTTGGAGACAAAGAGGGAGGAGAAATAGAGCATGTATAATTGACAAAACGAGAATTAGGGGTGTGTATGGACCGAATTTCTTCGGCTTTATAGTAAACCAAGAGGCAAATACTTACGGATCATGAATTTAGAGAACCAAACCAATCCACAAAATTTAACACCAAACCATTAAACAATTCGGTTTCGGTTTTGAACTATGGTTCGCTTGAAATCAAAATCATAAACCATTCGAAGTACTTAAAATTGCATAAATAAGCCAACCCAAAACTTATGTTAAAATTAGTTTTTATCAAAATCATAAAAATTCATTAATATCTACTAACTAAAAAAGAGCAGAATACCAGTAATTAGTAAATGAATACGGCCGTGTAATAGGGTATTAGATTAAGAAATTAGTTCCAAGCAATAAGATTAGAAAATCAATTGGCTAAGCCCTAATTAGTAAATGAATACGGCCGTGTAATAGAGTATTAGATTAAGAAATTAGTTCCAAGCAATAAGATTAGAAAATCAATTGGCTAAGCCCAAGCCGTGTATGTTTAGGCCCTATTTGATAAGAGAGATGGAGCATGGGATTGGATTACTAATCCTATGGGCCCATTAATTTCATGTTTGGTGTCTGATTTGAACCTGAACCTAACAAATCCCCCCATGACAAGAATCCCCCATTTTCATGGCATTGGCCAACCAAAGGGGGGTTGGGTATTTGAAACCTCTCCCATGGGATTGAAGGTGCATGGGGGCCTCTCACACCAAATAAGGTGATGTCCAATAGTTCAAACGAGCATGGCCAAAAAGTAGTGCAATAATAGTGTAATATCACGGCATCATTGATGAGTATTGTTTAATTTTATGTTGCAGTGTTGCTGATAACTTTGTGTTGTTAGTTCGTAACTAAAAATGGGTATGAAATTGGTATTATGGAACATCAAAGTGACGTTATTTTAAGTACAAATTTTGCAAATTTTTTTGCAGTAAAATCTTTGACATCGTTTGTCGAATTGTGCTATAGAAATTCAATTAATCCTGGAGTGTCAAAAATTCGATTAAGCTTTTCAAGATAGTGTGAGCGATGGATTTGCCCTCATGCATATAACGCAAAATGTATCCACTTTTTCTCAACTTTTTTTTATAATGCCAATTAATGCTTAACATTTTAAAGACAAAAAAAAAAACTTATATTATTTTTATCTTTATTAAAACAAAAAAAAAAGAAAATGTGGCTAGAAAATGTGGCTCAAAGGAATCTTCATTGGAAATCTGGAAAAAAAAATTGTAACAGTATTTTTCATTTGAAATGTGGGCGGAAAAAAAGACAAGAAAACTTGTTGTTGAGTTGCTGATGAAAACTGGTGTTTCCAAATAAGGGTAGAATTGGAAACAAATTATTTTTACCCAATCTTATTCTAATCAAAACAAACATGCTATTACTCATGATCTAATCCTGTGCAAAACAAACACGAGCGAAGGATTCATCTTCTCATTAATAATTCCATCACACCATCACATTATCAAACCCAATCTCAATCCCATCTCATTATCAATCTCTCCAAAATGAAATCCCGTATCATTGATGAGTATTGTTTAATTTTATGTTGCAGTGTTGCTGATAACTTTGTGTTGTTAGTTCGTAACTAAAAATGTAATATCACGGCCGAAAAGTAAGGGTAGAATTGGAAACAAATTATTTTTACCCATTCTTATTCTAAGCAAAACAAACATGCTATTAGTAATCTCATGATCTAATCCTGTGCAAAACAAACACGAGGGAATGATTCATCTCCTCATTAATAATTCCATCACATTATCAATTATAATCTCAATCCCATCTCATTATCAATCCCTCCAAAATGAAACTTCGTATCAAACGAAACCTAGTGTATTAAAATGATAGGAATAGGCTATCCTACATAGAAATTTAGGAATGATCTTGGAAGTGAAAGAGAATGAGACAAAGGGCCCAAGAAAATTCACAACGGCTATGCCCAGCTCCTAGTACTCAGAGTCTTTATGGGTAATAAGATTAACAAAACAAAAGCAAAACAATAAACCAATGGGAAAGATGCTCCACTAAAATCTTCTTTAGTTGACAACTAATCTTTTTAAATAGGGTTAGGGTTTTTTTTTGTGCTGTTAATGCCAAAATTATTTTTATTTGTGCTAAAAATATAATGATTAAAAAACTTGTACTGAAGCCGGGGATTCTGCTGTGCATAATCTGCACAGCAGCTGCTGTGCATGGCAAAACGTTGCCGTTTTGTGGGCATTTCATGGTGTTTGCGAAATGCGATCTCGTGGGACCTATTTTTGGGTCCAACACAATCGATCCGAACCGCTAAATAATTTAAAAATAATTATTTAAGTGGTCTTCAAAAAATCAGGCTCATTGGATATTTTTACGTAATTGATCTACTTCGTTTGATTTTCATTCAGAACCCTATAGTTTGAAACAATCTTCAATAAAAGTTATATAATTGTGAGGTTAGTAATCTATTGATCTAAACCATGGGTGTTATAGAGCTCGTTAAGAAGAGTATCCAATAAAAAACTTATCCTGTTCGGACATCGATAAGTATCAAAAAACTAAAAATTTGAGTTTTTTGGATACTTATTGATGTCCGATCAACATAATTTTTTTACTGGATGCTCTTCTTAACAAGCTCTACAACACCCATGGTTTAGATCAATAGATTACTGAGCGCACGATTATATAACTTTTCTTGAAGATTGTTTCAAACTACAGGGTTCTGAATTCTGAATGAAAATCAAACGAAGTAGATCAATTACGTAAAAATATCCAATGGGCCTACTTTTTTTCAAGTCCACTTAAATAATTATTTTTAAATTATTTAACGGTTCGGATCGATTGTGTGAGACCCAAAAATGGGTCCCACAAGATCGCATTTGGCAAACACCATGGGATGCCCACAAAACGGCAACGTTTTGCCATGCACAACAGTTGTTGTGCAGATTATGCACAGCAGCATTCCTGGCTCCACTTGTACTATATGCAATGTACAAGTCATTTATGCACTATAATTTTGACACAAACAAAAATAAGATGATGTGCCACTTTTGCTGTGAGATCTACATTTGTGCACTACATTTTTTTCACTTTTCCAGTTAATGGGACGTTTTCAAAACGATGTGCCACTTTTACTGTGAGATCTACGAGCCTACTTGTAAAAAAAAAATAGGTGTAATTGTATGGAGAGAATCAAAATTTCAAATTGTATTCACTAAAGAATCAACAGAAATTTTGCACAGTTGGTCTATAGTAGAAACCTACACCGCCAAGGATCTTCTCTTGTGCAAACAAAATTAGGAAAAAAACAACCGACCAAAGCGTGAGAAAAACATCCTACTCCTAATAAATACTACCTAATTACACTCAACCACCGTATCGGACACGTATCCCCTCAGGATTGGTTTTTTCTTTCATGCAAATGGGGACAAGACTGTCCCCCATAATTTCCAGATCTTATAATTTGTTTGTTTAACCTTTCTATGCCAAAATATCATTATCAAAGAATCTTTTTTGATTATTAAATCAGAGTAACATTCAGACCAATAATAGAAGCCTTCAATTAAAGGACCTGGGTTGCTGCTATGCAGTTTATGCACAATTAGTGTTATGTACTATCTAGACCGTCTGTTACTCGAATAGATGATTCAGATTTTATCTCGATACTCTTACATTCTAACCATTAGTTGTTGTACATGTAAGATGAAATTTAGACCGTCTATCTGAATAACAGACGGCCTGGATAATGCACAACAGGTAGCAAACCCCAATCCTCAATTAAATTGTCCAAAAAGCTGAGACGCAGAAACCTTTTGTTAAACCCCAGAAAATTGGATTTTACTAACCTCCTCTCATTAAATGATTAATCTACTTCTACTGGCATCTTTCCATACCTGAAATCCACTACCATCCACCTTTTCTTATTCACAATTACTACTTTTATATAATAAAATGAAGATAAGATATATATCATATAAGACTACAGATGCATTGGGTCTGGTCACAATCTCATCCACGCCAACCTGGGATTCTTTTTGATCATCTTATTTAAATTATTAGGTTTCTGACAAATTTTTGAATAGTACAAAACTTTTTACTTGGTTTATTTCTGTGTTACAGTAAATAAAAAGAGAACAGAAGCTTCTGTTTTGCTGGTTTGAGTCATGGAAATTACAGAGCCCACAGTATTTTCAAGAAGTTATGGTTGGTTCCAGCTCTGAGTAATTAACCTGAAGTCTTAATCACGCAGATTGGGGACTTTTTCAAGAGATCTGGGGAGCCCACTAATACAGCTGGTTACAACATCAAGTTGTAATCAAATCTAAGCAAATTATGGGGTTTAACAGTGTTTAAAGGAGATGATCTGATATTAAAATTAATTCAGAGAAAATGGGTTTACTTTGATTATTACCTTGTTGAATTTAGAGCATGTTGGAAAATGATAGCTTTTTGGAAATTTTCCTTTCGTTTCTCGTAATTCTAATAAATTTCCACAATACGGTCATGGACTTTTGAGCAATACAACTGTATTTTGACACTGTATTTTTTACTCTATAGACACGAGTTACACCCATGTCTCTGGAGTAAAAAAATGCGGTGTTGGACTTTTTTCACCAGAAATACAGACTTGGGTTTAAGATTTGGACCATTACTATCTTGTTGAATTGATAGCAGTTGTTTTCAGTACATATATGGTACAGGGGGATGCAGTACAAAATAAAGTGGAAGACAGTAGGAATATGAAAATGAAAGCTTGTGGAAATTTCATTCTCATTCTCTAACTTGAAAATTAATATCTTACATTAAATTGTGGTGCTACAGGACCTGAATTGGCACCAAAATAAGGACTTGGTTTCTAGGATATTACATTGAAATACTAGTAATAAGAAACCCCCACCCAAAAAACAAAAGGATTAATGACTGATAAAACTGATAAGAGAGGAACAAAATAATCTCTTAATTAGTCCTAAAGATTGGATTAGTAGTTCATGAAAGCACAACTTAGAATGAAAATGAATATTTTTCTATATACAGCAGCCTTTCTCTTCCTTTGGGGCCTTGAATGAATGAGGATAAATGAATGCTGATCACAATTCAAGGTTCTGGCCAAACCCCATCTGAACAATGCTTTGCAGGTCATCTTCGCATAATGTTGGAAACTGGACATTTCAAGTTAGACAAAAGCAGAGTTAGAATTCAAAATACTCTCTTGCATTCTTTTTTACAACTTATAGGCCTAATTTTGAGAATACTTTTGTATTACAAAAAGACTTTCGTGTCACAGATTCAGATACATAATGTGTCCAGAAGATCCATGCGGACCACACAAACTAATGACCGACACAAGACAGAGTTGGACACATCTGTGTATCTAAATCAGGAACTAAGACCAGTATGTTTTTTTCTGTTGTGGAAAATAGTTTCTGGAAAGTATTCTACGAAAAGGATTCTAAAACCAATCAAGAGTAATGATTTTCTTCATGAATTGGCCAGAACTTAAGATACCTGTTGAAGTCCTCGGCTGAATTCACCGATCACAGTTGGTTGCATTGGATTGTTTCGACATATGTTTGGATCTACAGAGCATTGGGTCATCGCCGCGATGGAAAAATTGGGATGTCCTTGTGGGGTTTCCTTGGTCTGGTGTCCAAAGAAAGCAGATGCTGAGGAATCTAGTGGGTACATTGGATGAGACAATGATCCATTTAGCTGAAACTCCTGGAATTCACAATGGAATCAATGAACCAAATCAAGAGGAAATAACAACACAACAGACAAATACAATGATTTTGTACCAAATGTACTGTACTTACATCCTTTGCCAAGAGACTATCCATGTTAAAATCCACAGAAGCCAACTTCATTGAGAGAAACTACAAAATATAGCATAAATACCCATTAAGCCATGGAACTCAATTATACAATCTGATTTAAAATTGGTGGGCTAGATTGATTTCGAAATTTACCTCGACTTGACGCTGCAATGACTGCACATAGTTTATGATTTCATCTAACATAAGTGCTTTTCCAGTCACCTAAAATGAAAATTTCCAGTCCAATTAAGTCAGTTGATGAACAATTCACTCCAATCTTCACTACAGCTTAAATTTCTGTGGCAAAACAATTTGGCACACCTTATTGCAATTCGGCACAAGATCTTGGAGAAGTTTCATTCTTTCACTGATCTTCTCTCTTCGAACCTAACCAAATACCCGAAAATGCAATGTTAATGCAAGATTAGTAGCGAGAAATGGAGAGAATTACTGAGAGAATTGGGCTAAAATTCTTACTCTTTCAGCTAGACTGTGGCTATCTGTAGCTTGACCCCTTCTTGCTCTAACATGAATATAGTCCTTTGGTGGCTCAGGAGGCTTTTGGTTAGCCTTTTCATCCCCACTTTTCGTTTCCTCCTCTGTTTTAACACTACCCATCTCAGTATTCCCTTCAATAGATTTCGACCGCTTTGCGTTCGCGTCATCGTTTTCCTCCTCTACCTGAATTGGAATTACAACAAATTTTCTACTGAATCAAAAGAAGATAGAAAAGAATAAGGGGAAATCCTTACATTAAGGCCGTGTTTGGGAGACCTAGTTTTCCATTATGCATTTTGCAAGCCGATTATAAAATGCATTCTGAAAAATGAATTCGATACTGCAGAATCCAAAAATCACTCCCGAGGTAACTTTTTGGATTCTGGTTATCCTTTCACTCACATAACCTTTCTGCTAAATCTACTCTGCGCATAGAATCTAAGAAACACTTTTACGAATTCCGTTGTAATTCACAAATCTATAACCTACAATCAACAATCAAGAAGATCAAAAATACTTAATTGGCTTCCTAAATGGTGATGGATTTACCTTGGAAGCAACCTCCTTGGATTTTCCTTTTGAAACAGCTTTCCTTTTCCTGGAATTCGAATCACTCGGGGTTTTCAACCCACTTGGGATTTGCTCAGAAACAGAGGACCCCTCGTTGGAACTACCCAATTCGGTTCGAAACGAGGCAGAAGACCCAGATAACTTGCTGAATTTCGTGTCCAATCCATTCGTGGCCGGCGTCGGGCTCTTGTTTTGGATAGGAGATCCATCGGCCTTGAGTAAAGGACTACTCGAAACCCTAGATAACTTCTCATTACACCCCACCAATGAACTGCTAGATCTGTACGGCAATTGACTCATCGTTCTCCCATTGAAACTCCTACTCCCAAAGCAAGAAAACTTGGCCGCCCTTTCAGCAAACCCTGGATCTGATGAAACCAAATTGGGATTCAAACCCATCGAATTCCCCAAATTGAGCGAATTTCCCAAATTGGGCAATTTTTCATTACCAAAGTGGTCCATAATCGGATAATGTACAGATTTAGAAGGTGAACTGGTAGTGCTCCCGCTCCCAAAGTACGCCGCCGTCGTCGCCGCCGCCGGGGAAAACTCGCCGGAGTTGACGGTGGTGTTCAGCTTCCCAATCAGTTCACGAATTACGAAGTTATCTTGGGAAATGGTCGAATTAGAAGCCGCTGGAGACGAGACAAGTGAGCTCAGGGCTGAATCAAAGTTGGAATATTGGTCATTTAACTTGTTGTCCCAATTGGGATTATACAAGAATTCCGATGGCTGAGACTGCCAATTGGGGATAGGAGACTGTTCGAAGTGTAATGGAGGTGGAACGCCTGTGTTAACGAAGTATTCTTTGTCCATGGTGGAAGAAAAAGGAAAAAAGAGAGAGACCCAGATGAGAATTTGACAGAATGAGGTTGAGTTGCAGAGGAATTTGGGTTATTGGTGGAGGAACAAGAAGAAACAGAGCAATTAAGGGTGAGAAACACAGGAAACAGAGGTGTGATGTGGGGATCAGTATGATGATGGCATTGTGGGGTTTGATTGGAGGGCTGAGGTGTTGGTGATGAAAAAGCAAAACAAAGGCCGAAAGAGAGGGGAGAAAGAGGGAGAAAGAGGAGAGAGAGGAGGGAGGGGAAGGGGGAAGGTTTTCGGTTGGGGTATGATGAAGTTATATAGACAAATAAGGTGCTGTTTGTTTGACCTTTTTGTTTTATAAATCTGCTAGAGATTAATTTCCTCTCTCTTCTCTCTGTCCGTGAAAAGAGGAGAAGAATAGGTAAAATGCCGGGCCGCAAACGTCCAACCACCACCAAAATTGTTCTTTCTCCTCCTCTCTTGAGATTATTACCAGCATATGGAAATTCTCTGTTCCTTGGCTTCTGTGGAGGGAAGATTTTACACCAAAATTGGTTTCCCATTTATTGTCGAACCATTTTGATGGTAGCCGAGCTGGGAAAGACAAGATGGTAAAACTTCCTACTCCTTTCTCGACGGTTGCGTTAGGGATGTCAATTTTACCCGAACATAATCTTCACTCATTGGTGCTAGGTGAAAACCGACCCATCGAATTTTATTTCGGATTCAATTATGGTTGTAAATTTCAGACATGTTGTCGTACCTAAATTACATGTGTTGGATATGATTTGGGGTAATAGATCAATTAATTGAAATGTCGTGTGAGAGGAGCTCTTGCACGCTCACGAGACTTGGTGGGGGCATTAGAAGCTTTGGTCACTACCAGCTTTCCCTAGTTGTAGGTTTGGAGGTGCCTATAGTCGCACCTAGGAAAAATAGTTGCATCGGTTGCTGTTACATTCCTTTGAATGTGAATTTAACTTTTCGTGTAGATTTTCAAATGGCCTATGATCTCATTATTTCCTTCAGATAATCAATATCGTTGTTCAAAATTTCTTTTGATTTTGGAGCGACGTAGTTTTTCGCACGCTCTTGTAATATAAAAAAAGAGATGAAGATTAATTACATGGTTATAAGGTTAGGTTGTCCCCCCATCTCTACATCTATTGCTTTCAAGGGTTGAAATCACTGGTTCTTCTCCTATAAGAAAGTTCAAAATAATATTGTCAATTTTCTTTCTTGTCTTTCACCCAATTGAATAAAATAACAGAGGTGAAATATAATATGTCACAATGATTGGAGTCAACATAAGGTTGTGTCTATGAGGTAAAAGTCAAAGAAAATTAATCATGAATTTTTTAATTGAAGGTTAAAGAAATAATACATCGAGAGTAGTGTATTATTTTGTCTCACAAGGATTAAAGAAATATTTATTAAAAAAAATGAATAAAGAATTAATTACTCCAGTAATGTATTTTGGCCAAGTCAATCATTGCATTAAAATTTCCGCCTCCCCTGTTAACTGGGTTTTTGTCGGGTTCACATATTATGTAACTGGCCTCTATTTCTTAGCCCTATTTCTAATAAGATGGGTCTTGCTAACTTGTGCACAATGAGCACACCTTAAGCACATAAATAAATAAAAATAAAGCACACTCTAATATACATTTACACTTTTTAATATACTTTTACATATTCTTAACATTTTTTTACATATTTTAATACACTTTTTCAACCTTAATATAAGTCTGTTGGGTACACATTAGCATTTTCAAGCACATCAGACTGGTTGTGCCCTTGATTCGAAAATCGTTCTAAAACGGAAAAACAATGGGCACAGATACATATGTATAGACCATGCACAGATGGGTCTCGAGGACCCACTTTTGGGTCCCACACGGATGATCCGAACCGTTCAATCGGACTTGTGTAAGTGTTTGATCCAAAATCTCACTTACACAAGTCTAATAGAGCTGATTTCTTGCAAAGCCCCTCGGAAAATTATTCTAAAATGATTGAACGGCTCGGATCATCCGTGTGGGACCCAAAAGTGAGTCCTCAAGACCCATCTGTGCATTGTCTGTACATATAGAAAGGTTCGTTCTAAAATACGATCTAAAATGTTCACTTTGTAAACTTTGATGATTACAATAGCCTCATAAAAAATTAAGTTGATCAGGCAACGATGACTTACTAATGAATCAGATATTATTGCTGTGTATTTTTTCAAATTGTAATCGCTATTTATTTGTTGAAGAAAAATATAATTCGTTTACTACGTTTTCGATGTCCGATTGACTTAATTTTTTTTGTACACATCAAAGTTAGATTCACCGAACCAAAGGCACACCCAGCCTGCTCTCCGTTGCGGCAAAACAGGCCCTCATCTCCTCCTCTAATTACATTCAATGCTTGTTTCCTAACCCTTGGGCATATCAAATTAACGACAATTACTTTTGACTGTTTTTATTACTCCTTGTATGTCACCTATGCAAGTTAATTGGTTACTTTCTCATGTTTTTTTAATAACCGGATATCCAAATCGCCTTATGTGCAAGTAAATTAATCTCGAGACAAAATTTTGGTGGTTCTGAGATTTTTTTTTTTTTTTTGGTTTTTGTTTATGTTTTGCGGACGCGAAGTCGAAGATGTGAACTTGTAGAGTACTCAGCTTCATCTATATTTTGGTTACCACATTTGATGACCATACTTTGAGTAACAGGTGACGTGTCACTAAACTAACAAAATATGTCACATCTGTCACCACTATACTAGTCTACCAGAGCACATTCTACCAATACTTATGGTGTATATTACGTTATTCATAAAATATACTCCCTCTGACCCAATTTGTTGTGTCTATTTCCTTTTTTGGACATCTAAAAAAATCATTTATATCTTTCGATCTATAATGTTTTTTATGGTCAATATGGATCTTGTTTGATAGATCTCAATTAATTTTTTAAAACAAAGATTTCGAAATTGTAAAAAATATTATAGATTATGAAATATAGACAATCTTTGAGAAGTTCAAAAAATGAAATAGACGCAACAAATTGGGACGGTGTGGTGGGATAAATCCGGACAAGATTATGAGTCGGATCGTTGAGAAGAGACCCATAGTGGGCTTAGCCCTCATGGTCTTAATATTGGGCCAATGGTACAAGACAAGGACATTGGAGGCTATAAATACAAGGGTTAGACCCAAGAGGTAACCAATGACTCATATAGATCTAATTTACTCTTTATATTGGCTCTCTCTCTCTCTAGAGGCTGACTTGACCGTCGGAGTGCCCGCCGGCAAGAGGCCCGTGGGGCTCTAACGGGTTGTTACGTCTGCAGGTCATCCGAGGAGGAAGTCGACTCACCCGAGGAGGATCCATCGCTGAATACACCCCCCACAATTGGTGTGGCTACTGGGATTGAAGTTTTTTGGTGTTTTTATGGTGGTTCTCGGGTAGTTAGAGTATTTTCAGATCAGTTTGTTTGGTGGTTGATTGGCGGTTTTGCATAATAGGGGATGGTTTGATTGGGGGGAGATTAAGGTTGTTCAAGGACACGATCCAACTAGCAAGGGTGGTGCCCCTCTTTGAGACGAACACCACTGTGGGTGGCACGATGGTTTTTGTGGCCGGAATAGCCCTCACTGGCGTTTTAAAGGCGACAGGAGGTGGCGGAACTACAACGGTGTAGCGGACTCCCTTAGAGAGATTCGGTGCGAGATTTGAGCATGGGGTTTTGTTCCCCTCACTGAGACGATGATAGACATAGCCGAAACATCGCCGGATATTGCCGGAGGAAGGCTCACGCGCTTGTTGAAGTTGGCGCATGAAAGGCAAGTTAGATCTACTCGCTGGGTGACATCGTGGTTGAGTAAGAGCTCGATCAGAACAGTAAGGGTTGTGCATCACACTTTTACGAGTTCGTTGGTGGTCACACGGTGGTGCTTCGGTGCCGAATGAAGCGAATATGGATGTTTGAACACCGGCGGATATACCGAACGGTATTTTGGGTTACTTACCAGTAAGAATGAATCGAAAACAAGTTTTGAGGATTGGGTTTTGTTCCTCTTGTTGAGACGAGCTCAATGGTAGGTGGCTCGTCAGATTTGGTCACCAGAGTAGCTCACACGACTAGTTTGAAGCTTGACAGACAGTGGCAGAGTGGTTTGTGGTATACGGCCTACATCTATGGTGACGAAAAACGAAATCTACATAATGGGTTTTACTCGTCTCGTGGAGACAACCTCGGTGATGGTTAGATCGTCGGAGGATGAGGTTAATGGAGACGCCACGCGCCAGAAATAGGAGGCGCGTTAACGCACATCAGATCTACTCTCAGCCGTGTAGCGCAAGTGCTAAACGGTGGGAAGAAGACGGTCAAACGGTCCAGATCATAAGCCAAAGCGGTCACAATCTCCATCAAAGGGCCATTTCGCGTGTCATACGGGTCAAACTCGTGGTCAAAGGGCTCAAATCTTGGTCAAAGGAATATTCCGCTGGTCAGAAGGCCCAAACGACAGTCCAATGGGATTTAGCGGCTATCAAAAGGGCCAAATAAGATTATTTTAACACCAAAATGGCCATTTAAAGTGTTTTTTGAGGTTCAAAAATAATTTTTGGACTGGTTTGGACCATTTTGGAAGGTTTGAGACATGTTCCTAACTAATTTTCACATTCTGGATTCAACCACGACCTCCGTTTGAGGTGATTCAACACAAAAATTATCGGGTCTAAAGGCCGTTTAAAGGGCATTTTGAGGTTCAAAAATGTTTTTGGACCGGTTGAGACCATTTTTGGAGGGTTCAGGACAAGTACTTGACTAATTTTCGCGTTCTGAATTCAACCGCGGACTCCGTGTGAGGTGATTCGACATGAAAATTCTCAGTATGTATTATTTTACCGCTTTAATACATTATTTAGTACGTCAAATCATGATTTAAGAGTCCCTATGGTAATTTTTTGTAATTATCTTGGTGATAATATGTCGGATCAACGTTTTAGAGTTCTTGAAACAATTTTTTGGTAACTTCTTGTTGATTGAGATGTTCGGTATACCTATGAACATCATGGCCATTTTGATGGTGTAGTGAGGGGCTTTTGTTGAGCTTCGGTATTATTTGATGTGTTCATTATTTGTCGTGACTCATTTTGATTTGTGGTTGTTACTACCATAAGTGTTTATTTGTTTTGATGGTTTTAAAATAAAACCAAGTATTCACGGCATACCGGTTAAGTGTTAATTGTTTAAACTCCGAGTCCTCACTGTTTTAATGGAGTTAAAGAACGAAGAAGGGGACGGTTTAAAAGATAAGTATGAGTCCCGTACATATTTTTATGGTGAATATCGTGGCCTTATGCGATGTTAGTTGTGTTTATTTGTTTTGTGATTGCTTCTTTGGTGTTTTACCAAGAAGATAAACTTGATTCACTGCTGACTATTTAAAAGCCAAATATTAATTGTTTTGATGGTTTTGAAACCACGTATTGACGGCTTGAAAGCTATGTGTTCATTGTTGTGATAGTTTTAAAGCAAAACAAAGTATTCACCATGTATCGACTGAATGTTCTGTTTGCATGCCAAATGTTCTGTTTAAATGCCCAGTTTTCATTGTTTTGATGGCTTAAAAAGGATGGTTATTGGCTAGTTAAACCAAACATAGACAACTTGTTTGGCCGAGCCAATGTTTGTGGCCGCACCTGTTTGTTGCAAAAATTGCTTGTTTGCTTTGTTTCATTTGCAGGAGAATAAATGAACAAATGAGTATAACCCAGAGTCTTACTAAATGACCGAAGGAATTAAGAAGGTGTGATGTTCAATTGAGAAGGGCAACCTTCGAGAGAGAGTGGTGAGAGAACATGGTTCTCGGTTTGATCACTCTGTCGGCTTCGATGCTTGTTAAGAGGAGAGATCATTCAGATCAGACCACACATTTATAGAGGAGAGATCCTTGAGATCAGACCTCACTGTTTATAGAGGAGAGATCCTTATGATCAGACCTCGTTGCAACAAATAGGAATATCCTTGAGACATCGGGATTAGGCCTCATTGCTTATAAATAGGAGAGATCCTCGTGATCAGACCTCGTTGTAACAAAGAGGAGGGATCCTTGTGATTAGACCTCATTGCTTATATGAGGAAGATCCATGAGACCACGGGATCAAGCCTCATTTCTTATAAAGAGGAAGATCCCCGGGACCAGGCCTCACTGCTTACAATGAGAATCATGTAATTAGTGTGATTGGTATGGCCGATAAGGCAGCATTGATGATGTGTTCGGCAGATTTAGTTCATCAAAGTGAAGAATTTTTTAGAAAGTGGGGTTCTTTGTATAATCAAAAGAGTGTGACTCTTAATTTTGTTGAGAGAGCGGGGGCTTTCGATTTTAATTAAAAGGGGCAATTATCGATAAATGTGCTCTTCGGTATTGAAGAGAGGGAGTGGCCCTCGGTCTTCATCAAAGATTGTGAAATTTTCTCCTCAAAACGACTATGTCCTAGACCAACCCAGAATGGGGGGAAGGGGACAGTTTTTGAAATCATTGATTTTGACTTGGTCCAGACCGAGTCCTATGTGGAGGTTTTTCTACAGAAGTATGTATTGTTTATGAAATACTCTGGCTTGCATTAGAATGAGTCCCAGCCCAACCCAGAGTGGGGGGTAGGGGATGGTATGTGATACTAGGAAGAATTTTAAAATGCTTGGGAAAAGAAGCATAAACAGAAAAATGGAATGACCGGTTGGTATGTATGAGGTCAGCTATCATGAAGACAATATCACAGACCTTGGACACGGCATATTCCTAAGTGTTAGGAGTCTGTCCATGAAAGGCAAAGAAGTACTTGCAAAGATAAAGTACAAAGTTTGTGAAAGAAAAAGAGATAAGTGAATCAGACGGCTGGTTAAAATTCGAAGGTTTCCTAAAAGCATTACATGGAGTCGGCTATGGCAACAGAGCCGACGGTATTTTTGCCAAATGATGGCACAACACTTTGGCCGAACTTAAACCTTCGAATGTCGAAGGCTTAGTTGATGGAAGAATTGATCAAGCAATGATGCAGTAGATTGGCCAAACGTAAGCCTTCGAGTGCCGAAGGCTTAGTTGGTGAAAGTGATAATAAAAAAAAGGTTCTTTGGGACCTCTGAATGCAACATAGCTATTGAGAAGCTGAAGACTTACCTTAGCTTTTCACATTCCGTCAAATCAGTTTTAGTGTGGCAAGAGAGGAAGGAGCACACACCTATCTACTACACGGGCAAGACTCTTCTCATTGCTAAGACTAGGAAGACCGATCTCTCGTATTGGATATCCAGATGAGCCATAGAGCTTGGGAACTTTCACATTAAGTATCAACCTCGTACCGTGATAAAGGCTTAAGTATTGGCAGACGTTGTTACTGAATTCTCCCCAACAGAGGAGATAGACAAGACTGGAAAAGGCGTCCGAACAAAGAAAAGTGGAATGCCATGGCAGATGCTCCATTGTGATATATGGAAGCTATTGGTAGATGGAGCCTCGAATTACAAAGGGTCAAGGGCTGACATTATTTTGATCGCCCCCTGTGAAATGACACATGAGCACGCTTTGAAATTGAACTTTTTGGCATCAAATAATGAAGCTGAATATGAGGCTCTTGTAGCCGATTTAAAGATTGCAAAAGGTTTGGACATCGAAGATTTAGTAGTCTATAGTGATTCCAAACTCATGGTGAATCAGGTATCGGGTGAATATGAGGCATGGAACGTCCGAATGAAGAAAGAGGTTGAGTTACAAGTCGTTTGCAACGGTTTTCTCCTTAGGTAATTTGTTCTCCAAATCTGGATAATTGTTGATTAGATAGAAGAGGATCACTCCGGTTTACACAGAGGACGATCCAGTTTCATATCAGGGGTTTGCCCTATAAGAAGTTCAATCATGTGACAATTGTTTATTTCATAAACATCCGCGACTATGGCTTCTAGTTTCCTTCTCATCAGAAGGTAAGGAAAGAAAATTCAAAAAGATTTCTCAGTGTGGGAAACGATGCGGCACAGACAGCGGTTACAGCACGGGACAAACTGATGATGGACACGTAGCTCCAAATAGTACTAGGAGCAGCGTAGGTTTTTGACGTTGAGTCCCAATATATTCTCTGATCGACGACCAATGGAATGCCGCTTGATATGAATAAACAACAGAGAGGGTCGTTCTGGTTTGATTAGAGGATTGTCTGATTTTATGATGCATGATTAGGCATGTTAATACGATCAATCAATTTGAACTCAATGTTTTAATCCTTGTAAATTATGCATATAACTAGGAAGGGGCTGACAGGTGGGGCTCTAACGGGTTGTTACGTGTGTAGATCATCCGAGGAGGAAGTCGGCTCACCCGAGGAGGATCCATCGTTGAATACACCCCCCACAATTGTGGAGACCTGGGCTCGAATCCCAGTAGCCACACCAATTGTGGGAGGTGTATTCAACGATGGATCCTCCTTTGGTGAGTTGACTTCCTCCTCGGATGACCTGTACGCGTAACAACCCGTTAGAGCCCCACCAGCCTCTTGCCAGCGGGCACTCCGACGGTCAAGTCAACCTCTAGAGAGAGCGTAGAGAGTAAATTAGATCTATATGAGTCACTGGTTACCTCTTGGGTCTAACCCTTGTATTTATTGATAAGCCCCATACGTTGTATATATCCGGGCTTATCTTGCTCTTTGTGATCACACACACGTGCATTTTGTGCCTTTATATGATTGATTTTGCGCGAGTTGTGTTTTTGATAAGTTTCAGAAAATCGGAGCTAAAAGGCATGTCCAAAGCTCCAAATAATCCCCGGTTGTACCCGGAAGTATCCAAGACCCCGCAATGCCGTGGAGGACAATCGCCGAAGCTTAGAAGTCGATTCAAAGAGCTTTGGAAGGTTCAAGGAAGGCCCGGAACAAAGGAACAAGAAGTGTAGAGTTATGAGGCTCAAGGAAATCTGACCAACCGATAGAAAAAGGCTCATATCTCTCATTCTACAAAGGCCATGAAGATGAGGTCAATTGGGTTTGAAATTAGACTCATAGAGCTTTTCAACGGTTCAAGAATCGCCTCATTCCGAGTTCAGACGAAGCCGGGGCGTGCCCGCGAAGTTGGGGAAAAATCATGCGAGCAGACGTGGCGATGGATCGATCCATCACTTTCCATGGATCGATCCAAGCTTCAAAATTTCCCAACAGAAGCCCTTGGATCGATCCAAGGTGAGTGATGGATCGATCCAATGAAGAAAAATAGCCAAAAATTAGACCTTGGATCGATCCAAGGTGTTGATGGATCGATCCAAACACCTTCGGGAGAGCATTTTGAGCAACTTTTTGACTTTCCTTTTATGGAATTTTTTCCATTAATAGTATGTTTTGGATATTTTGATAGAGAAAGAGGATTTTGTGTATAAGTATCACTTTCCCCTCTCTTCTCTCTACCTCACCACAGCCCTCATTAGTTTAGTTTCATTTTAAGTCATTTCCCTCCATTGTTGTCTTCAAGCTTTTAGTGTAATTTTTTTCAAGAACCTTGGTAAGTTTTTATGGTATTGTATTTTCTTCTTCATTAATAGTTCTTGTAATTATTGGCTCTACATATAAATCTAGTTTATTTGCATTTCTACCGGTTAAATCTTGTTCTTGTTTTTCCATCTTCTTCCTTAAGAAACACTAGTTTAAATTTGTTGTTTGTTAACTTCTCAAGGCTAGCTTAGGTTCAATATCAATATCAAGTTTAATCATGAATTTTATTTCCTTCAAATTTCTAATTAGGATTAGCTTAAGCATAATTAGTGAGTAGTTAAATGGGCTCGGTCATGGGATGATTAACACTCCATGACTTAGGTTTAATTCGTTCTTCTCGCAAAATTGCAAACACTTCTTATTTAATAAAGTCACGGGTTCATCTTTATGTATCAAAATTCGGGTCTGTAAACCCCTTTGATCGCACGTCATCCGGGGCATGACCACTTGGTACGTGCGATGCTTAGGGATAGGGCGACTCAAATGTTTGTATAAACGGCACAAGAATCCTACACTTTATCGAACACCATTTCTAGTTCAAAGAGTTAGGATTGATTTTATGTACCAAAGTCTAGGTTTATTAATCTTTTTGATCTCTCGTAGTTAAGGGTTGATTCTCCTTTTCACGTGTGATGCTTGGAGCGATGTCAACCTAGATGTTTGCCAAATGGTTATAAGAATCTTAATCTCAACAAGAGAGGAATGAATTAGCCTAAGTTATGGTTGTTAAAATCCCTTAGACTTTGTCTTAGTTTAATTTGTCGTTTTTAATCTTCCGAGTCATTCTAGAAGTAGGAAGAGAACCACCAAACAAAACCACCTCGTAAGTTGGCCGTCTTAACGCCAAAACTCTCATCGCAAGTTAAACTCTCACGCCGGGTGCGTTCGGTTCCTGTGGATTCGACCCGGTCTTACCGGTTATTATGCTACCTCTGACATAGCCCTACGCTTGGGGCAACACTTTCTACGACACAATCCAAAGGTCGCAAGCATTTCTGGCTATACGTTGCCGGGAATCAAGCATTTTTGGCGCCGTTGCCGGGGATCAAGCATTTATAGCCTCCAATGTCCTTGTCTTAGACCATTGGCCCAATATTAAACCCATGAGGGCTAAGCCCAATATGTGTCTCTTTTCAACGATCCGACCCATAATCTTGTGCAGATTTATCCTACCACAGACGGAGGGAGTAGTTATAAAAAATGTGGTTGCCATATTGATAAGCCCCCAATGTTGTATATATCCGGGCTTATCTAGCTCATTTTGTTCACACACACACGCATTTTAATGCCTTATTCGATTGATGTTGCGCGAAGTGTATTTTTGGTAGTTTCAGGGAAAACAAGTGCATTAGGCGCGTTTTGAAGTCCTTTGGGAAGCATCCCAATAATTCAAGGAGCAAGAGCCCCATGACATTCACCCATCGAGCCTCGAGAGCCAAGAAATGAAGATTTGGCTAAGGCTCGGGAAGTTTACAAGGCACAAGATCAAGCCGGAAGGCTAAAGGCGTAATCCGGGAGTGATTGAGCACTCATGAGACCAAGTGCTCCCCTTTCCGAAGCTCGCACGATGTTCGGAAGTGTTTTGGAAGATGCCTGGTAGCACACAAGGCCAATGGATGGCGAAGAAAGAAGGAGAAACCTCAAATGCCTTAGAATTGGTGCAGGTATTGATACCAGTATTGATAGGTATCAATACCTCTGAAGAAGAAGCTTCACAGAACCTTGGGTATTGATACCCCCAAACCTTGGTATCAATACGGGGTGCCTTCGGGTAGCCTTTTAAATGCACGGTATTGATACGGTATTGATAGGTATCAATACCTAGCAATCCGAAAAAGTGTTTTAACCACTTGTTGGACTTTCTACTTATGGGAACTTTCACCTTTAATGCTTTTAGGATATTTTTGGTGTGAGAGAAAGACTACTTGTATAATATCTCTTCCTCTCTCCTTCTCTTTTATCCTCACACACTTTAACTTAGATATTAGTTTTGCTCTTCCTTCTCTCTTCCATGGAAGTTAATTCCAAGTTCTCTCTCTCTAGATTTTCCCATGTAAGTATTAAACCTATGTTATTTTCATGTTTATTAATGTTATAGCTCTTGCTTAGTTCTACCTAGAAATCAAGTTTATTTTCAATTCCATTAAGTATTTAGTTTCCTTGTTTAACTTGCTATTTTCCTAGTTAACACTTGGTTTGAATGGTTGTTTGCTAGTTTCTTCAAGTATAAAGTGATAGGTTAAGTTAGTCTCTTCATTAAAATCAAGTTTAATTAGTTGCTTGTTATGTTTTTTATTTCCCTTAGGAAAATAGCCATGTTTTATGTAGTAATGAGCAGTAGTGGTTTAGGCTCGGTTAAGGGGTGACTAGCATCCCGTGACTTGGGTTGGTTCACTCTCTCAAAAAATGTTGCAAACTTTGAATGTTAATCAAAGAGTTAGAATTAATTTTATGTATCAAAATTGCGATTAGTTAATCCCGTTGATCACGCTGCGTAGCCAAAAGGCGTGACCGTTTTAGCGCGTGTGATGCTTCGGGCTATGGCAATCAAAATGTTTGTATAAATGGCACAAGAATCCTACTCTTTGAGAAACACCACTTTTCTAGTAAATTGAGTTTAAGTACCAAATCTTCCGTTCGGGGTCGTTTAACGACACCCCGAGCCGGTTATCTTAGGGGAGAGTGAATTGGCCTAAGGCATGGGTGTTGGAAACCCCGAAACCTTGCCTTCCTTTAATTAGTCTTTCTAATCTCAAGTCACTCACGTAGTTAAGTTAGTTCCACCCTCAAATCACCGAAGCCAAGTTTGCCGCTTTAAGGCTAAACCTTCATTCGTGAAACAAATACTCACGCTCAGCACATTTGGTCCCTGAGGACTCGACCCGGACTTCCGGTTACTATGCCACGCGTCACCTAAACCCTACGCTTGGGGAAAGCACATTGAGATACAATCCAAGGACGCAAGCATTTTTGGCATTCCTCGTTCTTATAAGCCCCTAAAAAAGAAAGCATTGATCTTTTCTCTTCCATTTTTGTACTTCATAGAGAACTTGCCAACTGAAAAGAAACTACAGAACTTGTCTGTAAATTTAATGTTGATCTAGGGGCAATTGCAATGGATAATAATAATTACTATCCAACATGCTTGCATTTAACTGCAAATTGGTCACAGGTTCGTTACACCTAGTCCCTTCCCTTCGATTCACCAATTATCAGCTAAAAGAAACAGAGGATTTTTATTTATTTATTTATTTTGCTAAGCAAAAACTTTATTGAACTTTGAAAATAGATTATAAAGATTAAAGGAACCTGAGACTGAAAACACCAATGCTCAAAGTGAAGAAAACAAAAAACAAGAAGAGTGGAGATACCAACCAAAACAAAGGATATTTATTGCAGAAAACATATATTTTTTGTCGCATGTAAACAACAAGAATTTAGCTCTAACTCAACCCAATTCAAATTAATAAATCAACAAAGATGGAGTTTCATTTTTATCGTTATAAGATTTGAACACGCAACCTTGTTATAGTGTATACAACCAATGCACTAAATGCTCCGATTTAAAAACTTCTTTTCAATTGACTGTTTTGTATCTTTACATATAGAAAACTCGTATACATGAATGCAATAATTGATACTCCATATTTTCGTCTCGAATCTTTTAGAAACAAGAAGTTTCAATTATGAAAAGTTGCCCTATCTCAAATCAACTTTCCAAAGCTAAAACTTTTCGAAATGGTATGATTCAGATCTTGAATTGGTTGAAAGGAAAATAAAGTAAACAAATAAACCTAGCTCATAATTTTAAATATCAATATTTTATCTGACTATTTTAATGCCATCATGCAACTAGGAAGGCGGAGTGAGTGCATGTCATCACTATGACACTTTTTTGATTCACAGCCTGAAAGAGGACATTGGGAAGTTGACTTTTTTTTGTAGAATTTCGAAAGTGCCTTAGAAGGATGTACAGCGTGCACTCTTTCTGGCAAAGTATGTTCTTGCCCTTTTTGCTCCTCACCCGGACATGATGATGGAGATTTTGCTTCGTTCTTGTTTATTTTGCTTCATATGGTTTTGGTTGTATATGTTGGTTGTTTCAGCTTGCAGGGACATTATATGTATTTGGCTGTGATTTCTTCATGATATTTCTATCTATTTTCCCAAAAAAAAAAAAAAAAACTAGCCAAATTAGGGAAATGAGAAACAAAAAATCACGCATTTGTCGATAAATTAAAATTTTTATTATTTTTCTTATCCATTCATTTCATGAGCAGATGCGTAATTGATTGTTGGAACTTCTCAATTTATTGGGCCGAACCAATGAATCACAAAAAATTGACGCAAAGTGAAGAAATGTGAAAAAAAGATTAAAAATAATAATTCGGCTCAATTATTTAGCCAAAACACCCCGTCATAAAGCAACAACAAATGAAACTAGAACTCACATGCGAATTTCAGGTTTCAATATGTTAAAAAAAAAAAAAATGGTCAGGGACAGTGTAGTGGTTATCAATAATCATTCATGCATGGGTTTCAAAATTAATCTTTTCACATCTAACTGCCCCCCCTTCTCTTTTCTTCATTATTCTTCACTCCCATGATTGTCCAAGCAAATCTACCAACTCTCTCTCTCTCTCTCTCTCTCTAATCGCATATAATTTTTTTATAATGATTCTGTGGTCTTTCTAAAATGGTGAAAGAGGTCTAGCTGCACATTAATGTGGAAGCAACCAGTGGTGAAGTGCTATTTGTCATCTGAGCACACTATATTACTCTACAACATATTAAAAAGAGCAAGTGGTATGAGGGCGAAACTCCCCAAGCACATTGTCACGAGTTCGAATCTTGCCTGTGGATTTTAGTAGTCATGAACCAAATGCTATGTATTAGGCAACATCTGTACATCTTGCCTTTTGGTAGGGGATTGTGTTGACGGACTATTCTCCCATGGCGAGGGGTTAGTACTCTAAAAGAACACCATAGGGAGCTTAGCTTCTTCAATGGTGGTAGTGACTCAGTGGCTAATCATGCTATCGTGTTTAGGAGCTACTCTTTTGTGAGGGGAGATGCAAGTTCGCGAATGGGGTCTTTTTTAGGGACATAAAAAATGCTATTTGTTTCGGAGCCACACACTAATAATCCAATCTATTCAACTTGTTTAAAACATGTTTTTAAAGATACCTAGAAAAAAAATAACTCATTTGAATATCGGTAAATGCTTGATCCAAACAATTATGAGAACATCATTTCTTGTCAAACTTTTTTGAAAAACTATTTGGATCAAAAACTTTTTAGAGCATCTTTAGTGCACTACCTAAAAAATGTTTGCTAAAGTATACACCAGAGCATCACTAGTGGTATACTCAAATATAAATACTCAAATATTACCACATCACATTTTGAGTATTTATTTAATGGGTTTATAAATTTGAGTATCTAGCCTTCTACAATGGTTCATTTGTGTCCATAATAAAAAAAATACTACTCACTCTATTTTTATTCATAAAATGGGCACAACTTTAAATTTGTAAGTATATATTTTTATAATATTGTACCATTTAAAATATATTCACAATACATTTAAAATGAGATTAATCTTGAACATATTTTGGTAAAGATTAAAAATTGATAATTTCAATTTTTGAGAGAAAGTGCAAAAAAATTGAGTTTTGAATTAAGTATTTGAAAAATGGAGAGAATATTGTTACTTTTGATAGAGTGTGGTCCCCAAAATTTGGTTTTGAGGTTTGGTTATTGAGAAAGATTGGTAGTGTTTTGAAATTTTATTGTAATCGCAAGCGCACGAATCGGTTTGATAGTATAGTTACGCAAATGCGAGGTCGAACCCACAGAGACTTGTGTTTTTTTCATTGGAAAACTAAATATAAAGTTAAACTGATTAGACCCTAACATACTTCCAAAAAGTTGTGAATTGATTTGTAGACTAAAATCTAAACAAGCAAATGTAAAAGCAAATAAACAATTAATGAACCCAATATGGAAAAAAGTGACTAAGGTTTCAGAATCTACACTCGCGTATTCATAGCAATTACTCACAAACTCTTATTTATTTTCGCACCCTTCTTCACAGTAATTTGGTGGCTAAACTCTATTACCATGGAAAATATCATCGTTAAGACCTTTTAGAAAAATAACTTATGTCCGCTCCTCCTCGCCATAACATTCAAGACCGAAAAATCATATGTATCCGTTTGCAAACAAATCACAAAAGATATCCTGTGCTTGAAATTAAAAGCTACATAACAAGGGTAAATAATTAGCTAGCAATTTCAAATCATGGAAAAAACATGATTGAATCCATATCTAAAATTACTAACTTAAATTAATACGAGATTGGAGCGATTATTCGATTAAAATAAAACATTCGGAAAATAAATAATGAGTATGTAAATAATTACTACAAAACATGAGGTTTCATCCTTAACCCTAGTCCAGAAATCTAGCCACTCATAGATAAAAACAAGTCAAGCAACCGACTAGAATCATCCATTAAAAAAATAAAATAATAAAACTTACAAATATTTCTTTGCTCTCTTGTTCTTCTATTCCCAGCAGTCTCCGTGTTGCAACCGCGGTATAACGAAAATGATCCCCCAGCCCAACTCTCCTTCTTCGAACAAAAATGATACAGACACACCCACTCGGACACACTCTGCCACACACCTTCTCACGTGTGGGGTGGGTCCCTCCTGGGTGGGTCCCCTCGCATATGAGAAGGGGTGTGACAGAGTGTGTCTGAGTAGGTATGTATGTATCATTATTCTTCTTCGAAAGCCCTACTGCGATTGTTCCCAAAATTGACGTGAGTCTTTCCAATAAAAGAGAATCATAATTTTCCTTAACTGTTAATTCCTTCTAGGCAATAACAATTCTAGTCAAAGTCAAATACAAAAATACTCCCAATTTTGTAGTTCAACGTGCATGATCAATACCACCGGCCGTGATGGAAATTATAGTCGGTGGATCTCTCCTTGCTTGCTCGTGGTATACTCGTCCCACCTCGTGAATTAATTTGATCACGGGCTTTGCTTTGAGTAAGATTCGACAATGCACTTTTTGAATTCAACGGCCAATATGCAAGTTATTATTATCTTTTCCTACAAAAGTAATAATCTAAAGTGAATGATCAATAAGATAATAATAATATCTAATTGAGCATAATTAAGAACTATAAACATATAATATTGGAGTATCTATGTCAATATTTTGCACTAATTAGGTAGTTTTGAGTATCAAAATACCAAAAGTTGAGTATTTGTAACAAATGCGGTTAACTTTGAGTATTTATCCAGATACCATTTTGAGCCTCTTTTGTGTATCAAAATACTCATCTTTGAGTATTTTTGTGTTTGAGTATACCACTAGTGATGCTCTAAGAGTATCCCCAATGACATACTTAAAAAAAAAAAACTCAAATTTTGGTATTTAGACACTCAAAAAAGGCTCACAATAGCATTTGGATAAATACTCAAAGTTAACAATATTTTTTATAAATACTCAAATTTTGTCATTTGGATACTCAAAACTACCAACATTTTTCCAATAATCAAACTTACATACTCAAAACTACCAACATTTTCTCCTCTTTTGATTATAGACAAAAATAAACCATTGTAGAGCTTCGCATTGCTAACTTTAGAAACCTATAAGGCATGGTTTTCCAAAAAAAATTATGTAGAATCCCATAAAATCACAACTTGCTAAAATCACCCTTCTTTCCCATTAGCTAAAATCACCCTTTGCTAAAGTCTCCAGCCTTTGCCAATTTTACCATTTTATCCTTAACAAAAAAAATAAAAGCGGGTTATTCTCCCCTTCTTTCTTCATTTGGATACTTGCATTGCTCCAGAGAGAGAGAGAGAGAGAGAGAGAGAGAGAGAAAGAGAGAGAGACGGACAGGGATTCCATCGAAGAAGGAGAAGCTAAACCAGATCACAATCGATTTCAACAACTCTAGATTCGACATGAGTAAAAACCCGAACCACAACAGCAAGAACCAAACAAAGATATCAAACGTCGGACATAGTGTAACATTCTGCAAAAATAACTGTTAGGGTAGATCGGAGTTTTACCTGCAGGAGGAGTGTGCCTTAAGCCGTGTTGAGATCGTTGCCGGTATTGTTTGCGTTTGACAGGTATGCAGAAAAAGTATACGTTTGGAAAGGGTTCAATCAGGAGTACGGATGACCGGCGGTGGTAGCGCACGCACACGCGAGAGAGAGAGAGAGAGAGAGAGAGAGAGAGAGAGTTTGTGAAAGCGGAGGGGCAGTTGTGTTTGCATGCATGCATGGGACGGTAGGAGCACAGAAATTTTAATGTTCATTTGCGGGGTGGGGGAAGGCAGCATAGTAATTTCGTCTTTTGTCTTTGTTAACAGTGTTGTACAATCTCATTTTATGCCTGCCTCATTTTAGCTTTTGGAGAAATGGAAACCATGCCTAAATGAATACTTAAAAGATGATGTGGCAACATTTGAGTATGTCATTAGTGATGCTCTAAGCACATGTGAGACCTTATTTTGTGTACTAAAAACTTAGTTAGCTAGCTAATTAAGGAGAAATGCACTTTAATGAGACTCCCTAATATTGTTAATTAACTTTAAGTCTTTCCTTTCTCTCTCCTTAAGTTATTCTTTTTCTCTCCTCCTTCCCTTCTCTCTACATCTCTCTCCTCTTTCTCTCTTCTTAAGTCTCTCTCCAAATTTAGGTAGTCAGACACTTTAGGTAGTGAGGGGTGTCACCTTGGATTTTAGGGAGTTAATTTTTGTGCACTAGAGACCATTTTTTGAGTTTTCATAAGGAAACTTTAGGAAATGCTTTTAGTTAGTGCACTCGAGATGCCCTTAATATTTGATTGAGATGAATTTCTGCAGGATTTTCTATTTTATCCATTTAAACGAAGTGAACGGTTTGGATCATCACAATATTACCTGGAATAAAAAGTGTGTATATTTTTATGTGTTCTCATAACCGGTCTGCATATGTATATATGCTAGCGAAATGCCCATGCCTAAAAAGCACTTCCAAATCGTCGTGTAACTATTCCACACTAAACCAATCTTTGTGCAAAATCTATTTTCTTAGCACAAATGTAGCAATAAACATAATTGATTTACAAACTCCATTTAAGCGGGAAGAAAAACATATAAAACTCATTATGGCCGACATATGTGCTCGTTTAATAATCAATACCCTACTTTTTTTATTAAATAAAATAAAATAAAATCTTATAAGCAATTACTAGCCAGAGCTTTTTTTTTTTTAGTCAAATTATGTATATGAAATGTTTATTATTAGAATTAACCCAAAGGAATCTATACACACGCATATCTATACATATATATTTGGTGAATCTTAACAAAATTAATCATTGTGTTTTAAAAGATAATAAACTTGACATAAGATATGTTTTGCATGATAGACTTGATTTAATAACTTTGTTCAACCTTTTGACCGATTTCTAAAGCAATTTCTAAGATTTTTCAAGAAGAAACGCAATTTAAAGTATGAGTTTTCTCGATCTAACATTCTACAATTAGTCAAATGGCTACCAACATTTTTTCTTAGAAAGAATAAAAGAAGGAGAAGAAAGAAAGAAATTCATTCTCTCTTTTTTATTGAGAATAAGAGCACCACATTATATCAAAAAAAGATAAATTGATTTGCTCTTACTTTAATTGAACTCCTTGTTAGTAGATGTGATATTGAGCCCCTGAGACTAGTCGAGATGAGGGTAAGCTGGTCAGGGCACTTGAGTTATAAGAAAAAAATAGATAAATTGATCAATAGATAGATGTGCAAGCTAGTGTGCAGGGAAATGTTACAATACACACCTCTATAAAAGTTACGACTCGATTAATAAAAATTACGATTTTTTTATTATAAAAGTTACAAGAAACACCAAAATGTTATGAATCATATTGTTAAAAAATTACAAGATGAGTTGACACAATACGAACCATACACATTTAATGAATGTGTATTGTAGCCATTTTGTGTTTGATGTTTTCTAAAATTTGAGTTACAAGCTAAATTAATATAGATGAAAAATAAAGCTTTTGGAACTGTTCTGAATGCATCCCGCCGCACAACCACCACATGAAACACTTAAAAAAATAAACTGTTCAACCAACTTTTTAATACATGAATTTGTTTATGTTATGAACAGGGCAGAAGAAAACAGAACATATATAGGAAACACATTGGTTTGTCCTATGTGATCGCTGTTGGTTTTAGGAATGGAAACCAGCGTACGAGTCGAATGGAACTCGACGCAGGGTTAAAGTTAAGCAGGGGTCGAATCACTTGTATTTTAATATTTATATATTTTGTAAGTATTTATCGCTATTGCGAGGTCTAAATAAGAGACCATATTGTGTGCATGTGCATAGCCGCCATTAAATTTTATAAAAGTAACCTAAAAAAATGAATGATAACTTAAAATTTTAGGAGTTTTTACCTCACACAAATAGAAAATTTAAGAATTTTTTTCACTCAAGGAACTTACAGGGGCCAATCCCGTAGAATTTTTCTTAATTAGCCTGAAGTATAATACGTGAGAATACTTGAAATTGTGTAGTGGCTGGGATCCCCTTGCACCCCTTGGTACCGCCCTTGATTGTTCAAATTTTAGCTTAAAAAACAAGCGAACGAGTCAAATAGTGAATTGTTCAATTTTTAGTTTCAAAGCTTAACGAGTTTTAAAATTTATGCAAACATTTTTTTTCCCCCCATTTGAATCGATCCCTTGCGAATGGTTTCAATAAAATGGATCCGACTGCGAGCCAAATTGATCGATATGACCCTCAAATTTATGGTTTTGTTTTTATAGTGCATAAGTTATCGGGATCAGCTCACCTCCAGATTCCTTGTCCACAAAACTTCTTCAAACTAATTTTTGGGCAACATTAAATGCCGACAATGTTGATCCAAACCGTTCATTCCGAACTAATTGCCTAAAATTACATCTCTGAAAATAATTAGCTCTATCGGTCATTGACAGATGCATAAACAAATTGTATAAATTGTACAATTTAAGTTTAAGATTATGTGAAGAGTCCATTTTATACAAATTGTTCGTGGATTTAATGATGATCGATTAAAGTGATTTTATGCACATACGTTGTTTTAAGCAAGGACTATATAGAATGAACAATTCAAGTCACTGATGTGAGCCTATAATGTTGCTCGAAAAATTGGGTTTGGAGGAGTATCATCGATAAGGTATGCAGGGGACCCCAAATCCTTTGAAATCACTTGAAATTAACATGCGTTTAACTAATTGGTGTTATTTTGTTGATCTCAAACGAACTTTATTTTGAATAAATTTACAAATTTATGAATTAAATTGATCACATAGATTGATTTTTAGACTTTAATTAAGCTTTCACAACAATAGTAAGTCTCATACATCATGGTTTCTTTACTGACCATGCCAAATTAGTCAATCTTAGCTTGTTTATTATATTTAGCCCACTTCAAATAAAGATTGGAGTATCATTTTTAATATAAAATAAGCTTTTCAAACAAGCCAAATTGGAATACAGCTTGAGCAATTGGATTGTTAAACAATATACTGAATCCAATTTAACGAATCCAAGCATTACGCAATAGATAACTTGTAAAGATGATACTTATAAAACAAACTTGTAAAAGTGATGTCATTATAGTATTAGACTATATGTCTATATCCCTAAAAGAGTTTTTACAACTATGCTTGACATTAATCAAATAAAAAGATTGATTTTTTGTTATTATTACCATTCCACTAACCCAAAAAACCAAAAAGCCAACTTATTGCGGTTTTCAGGGTATATCATTCTCTCATAATATATTACATAAAAAGCCACAAAAAAAAAAAACACTCTTAGTGGAACACCCCTTAGGAGAAAAATAGAACCGCCTTAAACTTACATGCCTATTAAATTTCTGCTCTCACATAGTACAATTTTAGTTGCAATAGAATGAAATTTGAACCTTGCATCTCCAAGAAGTAAGGCATTTGTAATAGAAAAATCACGAAGCCGGCCACTTGAGATTTGCTCGGTTTTTAACTTTTGGGTCTTGAAATTAGTCAAGGTGCGGGTAAAGCTAATTTTGTCGCTTGGTTATCAGAATGAAATAAATTCTGTCACGATATCCGACTTAAAATACAATTATATATATATATATATATATATATATATATATATATATATATATATATATATAGAACTCTACAAATCTCTCTCCCCCAAAAAAAAAACCTTTTGTAATATTGTCTTGTACATATATGAATCTAATTACTGAATTACTGGATTTTGGTTTGTTGGTTTGTGTGACTCTGTACTTTTAATTGTGCAGAAAGTAAACCAAGCCCAGAATATAAAAATTTAAATGGATTAAAAAAATATATGAGAAAAACCTTAGAAAGTAATCTATAGAATGAAAAGGACAGTCACTGTTTCTTAACGAAGAAAAAGTTAATTACATAATAATTTAATGGGTTATGCTTGTGGAGTGCTTTTAAATTAATTGTATGATTAAAAAAGAATGCTATGGTTTGTCTTCTCTGCATTATTTTAGCAATTAAATTATTGGATTATTATATAAATGGTCGGTGTGAGTTGCCCAAAACCAGAGGTTTTTGAAAACTAGGGGCTCAAAACCTACCATCGGAACCTGCCTGTGAAGGAAAAATAAAGAAACGCATCCTCTCCGGTACATTATTTGGACTGGACGGGATAATCGAAGTTTGTACTGAACCTTCCAGAAAAGGAAAGATAAGGAAACGCATCCTCTCCAGTACATAATTTGGACTGGACGGGATAATTGGAGTTTGCACCGTCCGCTAGAATAAATAGTTTAGATTTGTTTAAAAATTATTACAGTGCGGTTAACTCTTACTGGTAAGGGTTAACTGTCATAAAAATAACGCCTTGTTTGTTAGCGGAATATGTATATAAGGGGTGAAAGAGGATATAATAAGAGGGGGATATAGAGGTGGATATGATTTGAAGGGTATTATTTTAGAAGGGAAGATAAAAAATGACTTTGTTTGTTTTGTTATTGTAGAAGGGGATACGGGGGTTGGATAATGTAAAATACCCAGTTAAAAATATTCAAAAAGTAAGAAAAGAGTGGGTCACACCCCTGTTTCTAGCCTCTCTCTCTTCTGGCGCCCTCCAGCATCTCTCTATCTTTCACCTTTGTTGTAATGTGGTGGGCCACAGCAAAAGGTTACAAAAGTTGAAATAAGGCTGAATATAACTAAGGCTGAGTAAGGCAGCCTAATTTTAAGCCGGCTGTAATACAAATACCAGCTAAAATATATCTGGGATACTCTTAACCAAACAAACACCAGATATGTATATCCGGAACAAATTTATATCCCCCTCCGTATGCTACTACCAAACAGGGCGTTAGAGTTTCTAAGCAAATATGATCTATTAATTATAGCAATGTATGGTTCAGGTCTTGATCCCCTCAATCCAAAACTTGAAACGGTGAGGATTTGCACCTGAAAAATAGTTACTAAAAAGTTTGAAATTGAACAAAGGTAGACCGGAAAAGAATTCTAGGGAAGATTCATTGATGATGAAGATTACGGAAAATAAAAATATTTTCAATGGTGGGTTTATAGGCGGACACAAATACAGGCAAGAGAGTCAACTGATTCCACCAGATTCAAATTTCCTACGGACAACACATATATATTTTTTGAAATTTAGCCCCAATATCTTAACTCTATTCTCTAGATCTTGCCCCAAGTAACATATTCTTATTTACAACCTATTTTAACACAAACAAAATTTTCAAGCCAAGCAAACACTCTTAAAACTTTCAAAAGTTCTAAAACATAACTTATTTTGGAACGGAGGGAGACACGGTCTTAATTAGTTGTGGATAAATAACTTAGGTCTAGAAAACCTATTTTAGGTATAAAAATAAATAAAAATCAAGCCAATACCTTTAATCCTATTCCTATCCAAACAAAACATTTAATGAAATAAACACAAAACAGGAAATATGGAGATATTAATTTGTAATTAGATTTTTTTTTTCTTTTTTTAGAAAATATCTAATAATTTAATATAATGCATTTTGCAAACTTGTTATCAAATCTTAAGCTTTGATTTTTATTTTTTTTTTGGGTACTTAATCTCAAGTTTTGACATGACTAAAGTTTTTTTTGAAGGTTTGACATGACTAAAGTTTTTTGTTTTTTTGAACTGTGAAAAAGGTGGGAGGCCAGTGTTGCAATCGTTTTGGACTCCAGACTCGTGATGAATTGTTCGTTCGAGCCATAACTACTGCCCGGAAGGAACATGACTAAAGTTTAAACAATCAAGTCAACCTTTTTTTGTATTTTTTGGGCTTTCCTAGCTTGGGCCAAATTTAGCCCCAAAAAAGGATTGTACTTGTTGTTGGGCCTCTGGGATGTCCAGTGTCCAAAGTAAACCCATAAAATGTGGACCACGTGACTTTCACCTCACACATTCACAATATATGCGGAGAATCGGTTTCTGCTGCACAGAATCAAATCAAAGAAATAAAAATACTGCGATATGCTTCTATGGAAATCTAGATCTTCCTTTTGGAAACACATTTGTAGGAGAAGACTAGACTAGGGTTAATAATTCAGGTGACTTAATTTTTTTCCATTTTTATTTTGATTTTTTTTCCCAGCGTCAATTGATTTTCTATCACATCTTTATGTCCTATTGATTTGTGTCGGAAAAATAAAAAATTACGATCAAAACTCACAATATTTTTAGTGAAGACGTTGTCTGGGCCACTACATATGATGGTGAAACTTTGAGCTAAATAGATTTTGTACAAGTTCAAATAGACTTTTTTTTTCCCTAAAGAACTGATACGGACACAACATCTGAACACAACACTCACATGTAGGCGGGATGCCGGGATCCATATGTAGATTTGACTAGTGAGTCCCACCCCATGTAAGTGTTGTGTTTGGATATTGTGCTGGTTAAATTGTCAGGGTTTTTTTTTTTTGGGAAAATTAATTTGTGGGTTAGTAAGGAAACAACAAACAAAAAGAAAAAGAGGGAAGAGTCGGTTGGATACTTGGATGGAGCTGGCTTAATTTCCTAATACTACAGCTCTGCTTAATTTTAAACAAAATTACCAAAAGAAGATTCATTGATGATGATGATTACAGAAAAGAAAAATAATTCCCCTGGTGGTTTCATAGGCGGATGCAAATAGAGGCAAGGGGTCAGCTGATTCCACTGGATTCACATTTTCTACAAATTCATGTACTATTTTTTTTTTTGGACATTTTTGTAATTTTGCCATAAAATTCTATACTTTATTCTCTAAGTATTTCTTCAAGTAACATATTTATTTACAACCTTGTCCATAATAGGCAAAATTTTCAACACAAGCAAACACTTTTAAAACTTTCAAAAGTTACATAAAAACATAAAATTTCAACGTAAATAAGATGATTTTCAGACAAGGGTATTGAACAAGATAAATGAAAACCCATAGGGTGGTCTTTATCCACAATAAATTTCCTTTCCTTTAATTGACTTCACTTTACTTTTCTCAGAATTACATTTTTCACACAACTTAGCGGAATGTACCGCCGGGATCCGGGGGTGCTATGCATCCCCATGCATTTTTAGACGATTTATAATAATTTAATAGAATGCGTTTTGCAAACTTGTTATCAAATCTTCTGGTACTTAATCTGAAGCTTTGACATGACTAAATTTTATTTATTTTTTAACTGAAAAAAATGGAAGGGGCAACGAGCGTAGCTCCCCACCTTGGGACCATAAATTTTATTTTATTTTTTTAACTAAAATGTTTAGTTTGAGCTATAGCTAATGTCCAGAAGAAACATGACTAACGTTTTTTTTATATTTTATTTGATAGCCAACATTTTTAAAGTTTAAACAATCAAATCTTGAACCCTTTTTGTTAGTTTTTGGGCTTTCCTAGGTTGGGCCAAATTTAGACCCCAAAAATGACAGTACTTGTTTTTGGGCCTCTGGGATGTCCAGTGTCCAAAGTAAACCCATAAAATTTGGGGCACAGCCGCACAAGTGACTCACACCTCACACATTCACAGTAGGGGTTTTGTAAAATGTGCCCTCATAGACATGATAAGATTTATTAAATGAGTCTAATTAAATTCACTTTTATTAAAAATAATAAAACTAATTAATACATTTAGATTTCCCGTGCAAAAAGTAGTAAAAAGATTTTGAGCCTATTATTTATAACTTAGATTTTTAATATAAACAAATATTTAATTAGACTCTTTTAATGAATTTTATCACGTGCTTAGGGCACATTTTAACAAAACCCTTCACAATAGATGTGGAGAATCGGTTTCTGCTGCACAGAATCAAATCAAATCAAAGAAATAAAAATACTGCGATGCTTCCATGGAAATAATTCCGGTGACTTGATTCTTTTCCATTTTTATTTGATTTTTTTTTAATTTCCGGCGTTAGTTAATTTCCCGTCACATTTTTATGAACTATTGATTTGGGTCAGAAAAATAAAAAATTACGATCAAAACTCACAATTCTTTTAATGAAAGACGTTGTCAGGGCCACCAGATACAATGGTGAAACTTGGAGCTAAACAGATTTTGTACAAGCTCAAATACACTCCTTTTTTAAAAAATAAAAATAAACTGCTACGAATACAACATTTGAACACAACACTAACATATGGGCAGGATGACGGAATCCATATATATGTGGCTTTTCACCGGTGAGTCCCACTCCCATGTAAGTGTTGTGTTTGGATATTGTGCCAGTTAAATTGTCATTTTCGGTTTTTTTTTTTTTTTTTGTTCAATGGAGAACGCTTTCGCTCTCTTGTCAGGGCCACCACATGCAATGGTGGAACTTGGAGCTAAACAGATTTTGTACGAGTTCAAATATTCTCCTTTTAAAAGTAAAAAAAAAATGTTACGAACACAATATTTGAACACAACACTCGCATGTGGGCGGGATCCATATATATGTACCTTTTGACAAGTGTTGTGATTGGATGTTGTGCATGTTAAATTGTCGATTTTTTTTTTTTTGAAAATGAATTTGTGGGGTAGTAAGGAAACAAAAAAAAAAAAAAAAAAGAAGAAGAGTCGGTTGGAGGACGTGCCAGTTAAGTGTTGTAATTTCCTAATACTCCACAACACTGCTTAATTAAACAAAATCCGGGTGTTTTTCACAAAAAAACCAAGACAAATTAACGGGTAAGTGTAATTATTTACCCTAGGGTTACTAAAATCCTGCCGCCTCATAAAAAGCAAGTCCTTGCTCGCCAAGCAAACCCATTACCCTATATATTCATCACTATAGACGACGCTCTGATGAACATTCCTACTCCGATGAACCGAGAGAGAGACACACACACAGATTGAGATTTATAGAGAGAGAGAGAGAGAGTATTGTGTCGTGATTCCAAATTTCAACAATGGCAGTTCACAATGATCATCTCTTTCGATATTAGGGTTTAATGTGGTGATCACGTACAACACTATCATTGTTTCTCCCCTCCCCTGTTTTTTTTTTCAGTATCTGTTCAATGGAGAACGCTTTTGCTCTCTTGCTCGATGTTGAAGACGACGTCTCCAGCTTGGTCGAACGCCTTGCCAACGAGGCCAAGGCTAAGGAGCAGGAACAAAAGAGGAATAACACGCGCTCTGGTAATCTTCCACCCATCATACGATCTTCGTCATTCTTGATTAAGATGATCCATGAATGTATGTTTTATCTATTACATTATTTTTTTGGTTGATTTTTGTATATTACTGGAGTATTATCTATGGGTTTTTATGGTTTTGATCCCAATGAATGACGAACTATGGTTTCGGACTTTTCTCAGTTTTATTTTTGCTAAAGTAACAATTTTTTCGCATCATCTTTTGCTAATCTGTTGTAATCGAACGTAAGTGCGCCTTCTTTTTTTTTCCCATTATTCATTACTACTAATCTATACCTTGTGATCCAAAAAATAAAGAAAGGAGCGATTTTTTTTTGTTCTTGTTAATTTTCGGATTTTTTTTTTTTATGCTGGCCCAAGTGCCCAACGATGTCGTGTTTCCCCAATATTTTACGTGCTTCTTTCCTTTTCAGAACGACTTTTTTGGTTCAAGATTTGATTTACTTTTCTAATTTGTCTTTTCCGTTTTCGTCTTGATAAAGCTCTTCAAAGTAGTAAAATTTCCCCCCTTCTCATGGACTTCACTATAGAAGATGACGACAAAGTAAAATCAACTGTTTCAAAACAACACCATCTAGGCATTCACTTGTTGATTTCGTGATAAATTTATATGGCTTTTGGGTTTTGTTAAATACATCTAGTATTTTATTTTGGCCTATTGATTTGATGGTGTTTTGATTGATTTCAGTGAGAGCTGAAAACGGAAAAGGAACGGGAGGCCAAGGCCATGGTTCATCGAAGTCCGAAAGGAGTAACGGTGATCAGCAGTTTGGGAATGGCCACGGATATGGTTATCAACGCGATAACAGAGTATCCAACGGACATTATCAGCAGAATAATGGAGGAACTAACGGTTATAAAAGTTACAGTGGAAGTGTTGATGGCCACAAGAGGAATAACGGATGGGGTAATGGCTATCAACAGAACTATAGGCGTGGGGATGGTGGTTACAATGGAAGTGGCCGTGATCAGATTAAGGCAACGAATGGACAACAGTCACAACACAATGGGGGTGAGAAGAAGAGTCAAATTGTGGAAGGAGATAAAAAAGTTGAAAACAAGGAGCAGGGAGGGGAAACCGGTGGTGGTGGTTGGGAAAAAGTGATAACGAAGCAGCATAAAAAAGAGGATTCAAGCTATGGCGGTGGAAGAGGGAGAGGGCAAAATGGTCGCGGACGAGGAGCTTGTGGTGGAAGCAACAATGTTGACAATGACATTGGGTAAGAAAGAAGCTGTTGAATTCATTATTAGCATGTCATGTTGGATTTTAACTATGTTTTATTAATTTCCATATACTTTCAGTTTGTGAACTCCTGTTACCATTTTCTTCGTTGTGTGTTTTATGTGTAGCAACTAGCAAGTACATACTGTTGATATTTGAGCAATAATATCCACCAAAATACGGGGGGAAAAAAACACTTACTCAATTTTCCTCCAAAATGGAAACTGGTTAGTAAGCATGCTGTTTCAATCTTCATATCATATTCTTATGGTATTTTTTCATAGCAGGTTCCTACCAAAGTTTTCCCTTCAAAGTTCAAACTAAATTGGTGGTGGCTTTTTTGGTGTTTACCTGTATAAACTGGTTGTTTTAATTCCACATTATGTTCTCAAAATGCGCACCTTGTGAACGGTCTTGTTAGTACTTGGTCACGACATTATCTTATGCCAATCTGCTTAACGGTCACAATGTAGTACTCATGATTTCCTTTTTTTTGTACAATTTTATTTATGAATGATGATGTATTTTCTTGTCGATCTTTACTTCTACATCATATGTTTCTTGATTTTCAAGGTATATGTCTGCTTTTTGGAACAGGAATGTTGCTACAGCCACTCAAATTTCAAAAGATGATGTCGAAGACGATTCTGGAAAGAAGGTTGAAGTTGAACAGGTAAAGGAAGCTGAGAAAAATGTCAAAGAGGAAACGGAAGAGAAACGTAGAAAAGAGGATCAATGGGAAGCAGATAGGGAGGCCTGGTTGCAAAGGGAAGCAAAAAGGGAGGCCCGGTTGAAAGAAGCTGAGGAAGAAGCTAAGGTACCAACTCTAACCTTTGGAAATATCTGAAACACCATTTTTGTGATTCTGGAATTAACATAGATGGCATCCTCTGGTGAATGATAATTTGTGTTTCAGAAAAGGACCCTTAAGCAATATGAGGAGCACCTTTTCGAAAAGAGGAGAGATTTGGAAAAGCAGAAAGCCAAGGAAAGGATTGTTACCCTTGACAAGGATCTCAAGTCAATGCAGCTGGTTGGGAAAAAGAAGGAAGATAGCCTTGTAATCAATCAGGTGGGTAATGCAAATCTATACTTTCTTCCATTGGCTTTGTGTGATTATTTTGTTACATTGAGATGATTGGATGTCTTCTTTCCATGGTATTCTAGGACTCTGAGAATGGCAAGCCTAAAAAGAAGGATGACAAAATTCGCAAGGTAAATAGTCTTATTATCTTCTGCAAGCATGCAATCTAATTGGCCTCATCATACTTAGATTCAAAATCAGTTACTGGTTCATCTATAGTGTGTTTGGAACTCGAGGAAAGAATGGAAACAAAGCGATTTCCTGCTTTTTATGGTTCTTAGTGGAAAAAGGAAAAGTTTGAATTTTTTAGAAAATACTATAATGGATTGGTGAGTTCAACATTACTCATGCTACAGATTTATGTTAACAAGTTCCTCTTGCTTTTATCAGTCAGTGAGCATTGGTGAGTTCATGAAACCAGCTCTGGTTGAAAATCATGCGAGTGCTGGTTTCCGAGGCAGTGGTGATGGTGGTGGTTACCAACAAGGTGGTGGTTTCCAAGGCCGTGGTGGTGGTGGTAACCAACAAGGTGGTCGTTTCCAAGGCCGTGGTGGTGGTGGATACCAACGAGGAGCTTTGTCTCGGCAAGCCACTGATGGTGCAAAAGGGGATAGATTCCCACAACGGGCTGAGAGTAAGGAACACGCTGCCAACTTCGATAGGCGTGGTGGAGGACGAGGTGGGTCCACAAGAGGATCATCGGCTGATCCTGCGGCTGCAGATGCTCCAATCAAAGAGCCTGTGAAACCAAAAGATCCTGCTTTTGTTTTTGCCGACTCTGAGCAGTTTCCTGTCCTGCCGGCCTCCCTCCCCTCAGCGGCTCAGCCCCTGTAGACTAGTGATTTTCCGTCCCAGTTCTTCATCTCGTATGATTTATCTACTGAGTGATTTTTTGGAGAAATAATGTGGTTTATTATTCGAGTAAACTTGCGGAAATTTTTTAATAGCAATGGCCTGGAACACTATTTAGTCATCTTAATTTGTTGATTTTGTTTTGATGTGTGCTTTTGGCTGCTTAATACGGAGTATCAGAAAAAAAAAATTCCTGTTCTTTCAACTTACAAATTTTCAAAGATCGAAACCCATGACAGTTTGGGCTCAATCCAAAGAGCAAAATCCATTCGGAATACGCATTAGACCCAAGTTCAAATATTGGTCTGTTCTAGTAAACCAATAGTATATATCGTAGATGTTTGTTTTTACTCTTAAGAATAACTCTTTCCTTTTTATTTATTTATTTATTGAGGAAACGTGACTTATAATAAAAACATAAACAAATTGCGCGACTCATAGGCCTAAAACAATAGATATAAACATTTAAAGTTTTCGGAAAGATATTTTAAGTTTCAAAATTCTACTCCCTCCCTCTGTCCCATATTGTTGGGCCTCATATTGTTGGGTCTCTTTACTTTTTTCAACATCTCAAAGAATTGTTTATATCTCATAATCTATGATTTTTTTGTCATTTCGTCAACTTTGTTTAATAAAACTAATTGAGATCTACAAAACAAGATTCATATTGAATATAAAAATCTTCATAAATTAAAAATGATAGATAATTCATTGAGATGTCCAAAAAAGAAAGAGGTCCAACAATATGGGACGAAGTAAGTATGTTTTTGGGCCTTGTTAGTAGATTGTGGGTGAGTCATTTACAAGCTGCTCCACTTTTTGGAGAGCCTGCACCACCCACTCCCTTTTTTTTTATATTGAAAAGCTAATCCCGCTCCAAATTAATTTCCCCACTACTGTTGACGGAAAATCTGGCAGCCTATCCACCTAAACCCCCCCTCCCCTCTCTCTCTATTTACCTACCCCACCTAAAAACCAGGGGCACTTTTTTTAAAAGTGTCTAAATTTAAATCCTATGGTACCCTATGAAAATGCCCAAACCACTAAAAACTCTATAATAAGAAAATGCACCTTAAACCGAAAATCCTAGGGTACCCAATGAAAGGGCTTAAACCTAAACCTTAGGATGCCCTCTGAAAGTGTCTAAAATCCTTCTAAGGTACCCTATGAAAGTGCCTAAAATTCTAGGGTATCCTATAAAAGTGCCTACACCACTAAAAACCTTATAATAGGAAAGTGCACCCTAAGTACCTAAGCCCAAAAAAAGAGTGATTGACCTTAATGGAATTAAGGTAATTAAAAAGAATGATTGGATTTAGTGGCAATAAATATTTATTTTTTGTACCAGCCTGTAATAAATCCATTGTGGGTTCGATATAGGCTGTGCCTTCAATCACAATGTGAGGGTGTGGATAGGTCCGGCCCTGGCCTCGGGAGCCAAATAAAATACATTTAGCCTGTTGAGATTCAAGGCTGGTTGCACGACCAAATAAAATACATTTTTCACGTAAAAATACACAAAAAAAAAAAAGCCTGGTATTCCATTAATTGTTAAATAATTCACCTTATGTTTCATTTTAGTTTTTTTTTAAGGACCTACACATGTATAAAACCAGCCCTTGGTGTATGCGTAGTGCCATTCTAAAATTTCCAAACTTAAATAATTTTGGAAGTGGAAATTGAGAACCACTCTCTCTCCATCCCCAATTTTGTTGTATATTATTTCTCAATTGCTTATAGTATCTTTTAATCTATAATATATATTACGTTTATACATTTGGAAATATAAATAATTTTTTAAGAGTAGTAAATAATAAAAAAGGACAAGAAATTTGGGACGAAAGGAGTAACAAAGATGAGTTCTACCGTAAATTCCGTGACCCTAGTCCCCTAGTCCGAATACCTGAGTTTAAAAACCATATATGAGTACTATTTCAAGTTAGAAATAATAGCGTGTCCATGCGTAGCTTTTGGTTTAGTTTAAAATGGATTCACACCGGTAGACAGTGAAATTGATTTTTCGAAATTAATTGAGTTGTGCACAAGTTAGCCACGATAGAGAGAACGTTTAGGTTGAAAAACGAAAAATGGTGGCTCCCTGCGGCTGCCGACAAATGCACTTTGGTGGCCGCAGCTAAAACGACAAAGGGAACGTTTTGGACAGTTATCGAAGTTGGTCTCCGAGAGCTGAGAGAGTGACACGTCAGGACTATTGGACCAACTGGGCACACGAAGGGACAGTGATCCAAAGTTGGGCAAAATATTGGGGGCCAAAACCACCTCATACCTTCAGGGGAGTCCGTCTATATGCACAGACCAAAGGGTACCGACGGGATACCGACGGCGTCGCCGACGCCGATGTGGGTCCCAAACAGTCGATCCGAGCCGTTCATCGTTCTCAGAATCAAAGTCCGAGTGCGCCAGCGCGGGAATCGAGGCAATCGGACGGATGTATGAGTTCGATCCAAAATCACCCCATTTCATTCAAAATACAAGGAGAGAAGACCTCCGATTATGGATCAAAAAAAAAAAGACCTCCGATTGACTTAAATTGAGAAGAACCCTACCTATGTACTTAGAAAAACATTAGAATTCGTAACATGATTCATCGTAAAATTAACACGAGATAATTATAAAATTATTTTTACTAAGCATATATGATTTATATATATGAGATAGATCTATAATAGTCGAGGTCATGACAAATATATGAATACTTTTTAAACTAATCGATCTTATAAATGATCACATATATTCGTTAAAATGAAGTTGTTGATGCACATTTATAAACAACTCAATCTCCGCCAGATTTGGTGGCATATTAAAAAGAAGCATTGAACACTTTAATTAATTAGATCTTACTAGAAGTGATTACGTTGACAAATAGAAAAAGGTAAGTCATCACTACAAGAAACATTTATGCTGTCGTGACTAGCTGCTTTTTTCCATTCAATTACCCTGTCCGTATATCCAGATTAATTTACGCGCATTTTGGCCTTCTGATGCTCAACTGGGTATTTTATCATTCTTGCTCATTTTGGCGTCTCTTAATATTTTGATGTACTTTAAAAGTGCTTTATTTTATTTTGATTTTCCTTGCAAATTTCTTTTCACCGTGGTAGAATTATTATTTGAGATCCAATTCTTTTCAAGATGCAACTTTAGACAGAGGTAATTCGGTAGTTTAGATTAAAATAAATCCTTAAATACATAATTACATGAAGAATAGGTCGACGAACAATGATAGTAATAAAAAGAAGAAAATTAATTGCAACTTTTTTTTCCCCGTTTGGCTGGATTATAGACAATGAAAATGTTTTTTCAACTTAAAAATACTACTATCCTAGCTATCATAAAAATAAAAAATAAAAAGATCCATAAACCTTGTTCCACGAAACTAACTTAAACTCAAAATTGACTCATTACATTTTAGGAGATGTCATTCTCTCATAGCATGTTAACTGAAAAAGCTAATTTAAGCCAGTTTCAAGATCATGTAGTGCAGCACATAAGCCTTGATCTTGGCAATAAAGGTTCAGAGTTCATCTCAGCAATGAATGGCTCGATCACTCAGATCATGAAGTGCCCAGATAAAATCTGAGCCGTTGATTTCACGATCAACGGCCCGGATGCCACACTACAAGGATGCCTTGTTCCCACTTAGTTTGTGGGACGGGTCATTTTTTTTTTTTTTTCCTACGACATGAAGATTTAAAATTACATTTGCAAGACTAATTAATTCCCAATGTAATTACCTCTAGGTCTAGGAAAAATGTATCTAATTATCATTAAGGTAAGTTATTCTTTTTTGGAACTTAGATTTAGGGTGCACTTTCCAAATATTATGTTATTTTAGTAAATTAGGCACTTTCATAGGGTACCCTATAATTTTAGGCATCTTCATAAGATACCTTAGCGTTTAGGTTTATGGTGCACTATCCGATTATATGAATTTTAATGGGTTAGGAACTTTCATAAGGTACACTAGAATTTAAGTTTACGCACTTTTCATAGGGTACCTCAAGATTTAGGCACTCGGAAGTGTCGATGTGGCATTGAATAGAGAGAGAGACGGAAAAAACAAAAAAGTAACGGGTGTGAATGTGATGCGCCTGGGCAGTGCATTTCAAAATGCGAGTTGTACCTAGATGTAATTTCCGGCATTGGGCTGTACCGGCCTGTAAATTGCTCTTAATTCCCACATGAACCATATTTATTTGCAAAATTATCTTTATGACAAAGTGCAATCAATGCACTTGATGGCCTCTACATATTTTCTTCGTTGACTAAAACTCTTTAGACAGACAAAATTAAAGTTGCAAAAAAGGTCTTACAATACTAATATGTCGTTAATAGTAATAATTCCATTGAAACGCGTAGGTAGTTTTTCAACATCGAGGTATGGAATTTCTTATTGCCAACTAAGTGTCCGTCAGTAACCGGGCACTTAGCTGGCAATAATATATATGTATGTAACCGGGCACAAGTACAAAGTTGATAAGCTATTTGAATTTGATGTCGTATTCTTTTGTTAAAAAGATCGATTTGTAGCAAAAATAAGTCAACTTGTTAATTTTGCTGTGTTTAAAGAACTCAAATTACTCAATATTGGTTCGATTCAAGCTTGAAAATATTTTGCCCCTTTTCGTTATGTGCTTCATCCAATTCAAAGAGCTTTGGGGCAACTACTGTTTCATCATTTGGCCTTGTTTGTTGTCACTTATAATTAAGATTTATTTATTTATAATTTTTTAATTTGTTGCTTGTAGATCTGTTCCCTGTAACTTTTTATGACCTTAGACAGAAGCTCAAACTGCTTGGTTAAATAAGTTGCAAAATAGCTAATTATCGGTTGAACATCCAAATTGTCCTTCATGATTATTTATAGATACTGCAAAATCGATGATGTTTCTATCCTTCTGTAACTTTGTCAACTTAAATTAAGTAGAAAAAGCTATGAATTGGAACTTAAAATAACCACACTTTTTGAATCTAATTAATAAGTTCGAAAAGCTGAATAAGTAATTATCCATAATTGCTAGCAAACACTCTTCATTTCTTTTTTAAGCAAATAAACCGAATAAATTAGCTTATAAGTGGTAATAAATGGGGCATTTGTCATATTCGAATCAATGAAAACATATTCAAGAATTTATTTACAGAATTATGCGTATACATGTTTCACCAAAGTTCATTGGTGTTCCCACACGGCAAATGCCCTTGACTAACGACTTTTCTTGCCTCATGCTTCAGAATGTGCCCAAGAAATACCTTCTTCTTATTGAGACATAGCTTGTCGCTCGGGTTCTTGTCAAAATATCTGTCACAAACTATCATTCATGCCGTTTATTGCGAGTGAGGCCCATTGTTTTGATTCCTAATAGTGGAAAAAAGGTCACTTGGATGTTGAGTGCTTAATGGTTTTTCACGTCTTAATTAATATTTTCCATAAAAAAATCTCCATTAAAGAGGTTTTAATCTTAATTTTTGTCCTATATCCTTAGCTTGACTTTAATAAATAGCAACAAATGTCTTTGACCTTTATTAAAAGGGAATAATGATGTCCTTACCTCAGTCAGTAACTTGTTGCCATACTCAAAACAACCCATTGACCAATTAAAAAAATTGTTAATAAAATAAAGAAACAGTTAAAAATCATAAATTCTTCAAAAACGTATTGGAAACAGCTGGTGGAGTTTTAAGCTCATGAGCGGTGAGACCGGGTCAAATGGAGTCGCTTGAATTTTTTATTTAATTTTATTTTGGTCATCAATTTATAAATCTAAGTCCAACAACTTTGACGAAACAGTTTGCAGATTTTTAATTTTTTTTTGGGATAAATCAGTTTGAAATAGAAAAAAAGCTAACCGAATATAAAACTTACAAGAAGCATACCCCAGGGAGGAAGTATAAAATTTCCAATACAACGGTCATTGGTAATGCCTTCACACATGATTGGGTCGTCAGCATGTATTGTGAATATGTATAATATTTGGAAGATATATGTAGAATGGATTTCGCAAATGATTGTGAGTCCCTCTAAAATAGTGGTATCGTAAGGCTACAAACGAGCTGAACTTAAAATGTTCAAGTTCGTTCGTTAAATTTTTAAATGAACTCAAGCTGAACTCGAATTGAGCTGGCCTAGATTTGAGTCAAACTCAAACTTATTCTTTATGCTCTCGTACAAGTTTAGAACTTCAAATAAAATTTTTATTTTGACACAAATAAGTTCATACAAATATAAAAGTATAAAAACACACTCCCTCCGTCCATAAAGTTTGATCACTACGAAACGACTTGTAATTTTCAAACTAAAAAATAATGTATTTACCAAAATAATTTTGAATTTTTTTTTGCATCGTTTAAAAGTTCTCGATGAAATCTATCAAACACGACCCATATTGACTAAAAAATTATTTTCGTAAGCACGTTATTTTTTAGCTTGAAAATTGCACATAGTTTCGTAGTGATCAAACTTTATGGGACGGAGAGAGTATTAAATTTTAAGTTTATAATACTATTAAAAGTTTATTCATGTGCAAATTATAAAATTCTCAATATGTACATGTAGAAGTTTATAACATATCCAAGGTTATATGTGAACTATTTATGAGATATACGTATACACTCCAAGTTCGCGAGCCTAGTCGAGCCAAATACTATGAGGTTCAGGTTTAGGTTTAGTTTGTGTAGCATCCAAATCGAATACGAATGAGCCTTTACCCAGTCGAGCTTTGAACCGTTCACGAACATCTTGATTCATTTATAGCTCTAATGGTACGAATCTGTCCTTTCCTTGTGAAATAGTATATAAGAATGAAGGTAAATTTTGATGTGTTCCGATCAAAAGTACCCAGCATGTCAACCGAACTCTCTAAAATGCCCAAATCAAATTGACCACGAACTCACTTGAAGTGTGGTACGGATGGTTATCGATCTTATATAAGAATGTTGGCGTATCGGTTCCGTTCAGTTTGGACGATTTCAGCAATTCTTCTAAATATATAAGCCGCCTAAATCGCAACCAAACCCAAGGCAACACTCATGGACTGGTCGAGAAGATGATAAACCGTAGTGAGTGGTTCTATTTCAAAATCAAGCAAAACCGCCCAAAACCGTCCGCTGTGCGGCCCTAGCAATTTTCACGGAAAGAAGAACCGGTTGCAGGTAAATCCCCACTCTCTGTGTTAAACGCATGGGAAAGGGCTTTTTAATCCGGTGAAGGTGGTAGCTGTTAGTCCATGGACTCCTCCGTGATTGCCAAAATCGTGAACCCCACTGTGGGACCCCAATACCACTCCTATCACTCGACACGTAGTCCCCCATCATCACTCCACATATTCCTTCCTCCTTCCCCTCCCACCAACATATACTCTTCTAGTCTAGTCAGAGAGAGAAAGAAACCGAAAGAAAGTGAGACAGTATAGAGAGAGAGAGAGAGAGAGAGAATCGAAGAATTAGCCGAAAGAAAAAGAGTATGAAACAGGGGAAACGCACTACTAATCTACTATACTGGGTTTGCCTAAACAAGGAAAGTTCAATGATGGTGGTGGTGATCCAATTGGGTTTTTGATCTTCTTCTTCAATTGGTAATTAAGGCAAGTTCAATGATGTTGGTGGTGACCCAATTGGGTCGTTGATCTTCTTCTTCAATTGGTAATTTATTTCAATTGGGTTGATCTGCTTCCAGTTTTTAAGAAGAAAAAGAAATTCAAGAATTGGGTAATGGCGAAAACGGGGGTTTTCGACGGGGATCCGAGGGCGGCGGAGTTGAAGAGGGAGTTGAAGAGACTGGTGATTGCCATTGGTGAGGACGAGGACGACGACATTTTGACTGTGGAAAACATCGATCGAGCAATAGATGCGATGTGTGCGTTGAAGGAATTGAAGAAGTGGAAGGGAGGAGGGGTGGGGTTGAAAGCGACGTTGGCTTGTCCGGAAGAGTTTCGGTGTCCTATTTCCAAGGAGCTGATGAGGGATCCCGTTTTTGTCGCCACCGGTCAGGTCAGGGCTCATAGAATTTTCAGTAATTTCTTCTTCGTCGTCTTCTTTATTGTTTCTTCAATTTCAGAACATTATAAGAGGGTTGAACTTAGTCACAGAATCCTTCTATATTTCTTCCATAAGACCCGCCGCTCACGCTCTCAATCCTTATGCTTGCGCTCTCAATTTTCGCTCTCATGAATATCAGTTTGGAATGTTTCCGAGAGAGGCTTTCACGCTTGCGCTGCGCTCACGAACGCGTATTATTATGACAGAGAGTTTAACTTTGAATAGTTTGTTTTCAATACCCACAAAAATTCTATTTGAGATGATTAAACTGAAACATTACATCCAAATGAATTTTGAATATCTCATTCCCAACTCGATCATTTTTTATTTCTTTTTATCTTGAAAAAGTGGGTTTGAACAATGGTCTGTTTCTGTTCTGCAGTAAATATTTTCGGATATCAAATTGCAGCCTCTCAAATAGGGAAAACATAATGTCAGTTGAAGCTTGGTTGTCTTGTATTGGGATAGCTGGATAACTAGTGAACTAGTATGATTTTTTACCTGATGGATTTGAAATTAGTCATACTAAATAATCATTACAATTCATCATCTGAAATAGACATTTTCGAAACGAAAAGAGATCATCTCTTGAAGCACTCGTACTCGGCGTTGAAATTCCTAGTAAACCATCAAATCTAAAGTAGGTGAAATTGCACGTCTAGTCGAACGAAGTCTTTTGATTGGATGCAGATTTTGGCATTCATTTTGTTCTTTGTCACACTCAGTGGTGGTTATAAAACGGGGCAATAAAGTGTTTAGGTTTGGATGATGTATCTGATCAATTAGATTATTGGTTTTTATTTGCTCTGTGACTGGAAATGTTGACATTCAAATATTTCTATACATTCAAATATTTCTATCTTATCTGTTGTATTCATTTCTGTCACTATCCAGTTTCATGATCATCCCTTCATCCATACCTTCTCATCTTAACAATTGTAAAGATATTTTTTTACATAAACTAGTTGGGAGTCGGGACACATTGGCCTCTAGTGAAAATGACCTGAATGGATTTTTGTTCTTTATGTTATCCGTTTGATGCTCGTACATCCTCAAAATGCTGAAGTAGTCTGGATCTGTTTCAACCTTTCTTGATTGTTTTTTGTTTCTCTGTTTTTCGTTGTATTTTGCAGACATATGATAGACCGTTTATCCAGAGATGGTTAAAAGCAGGCCACCGGACATGCCCTCAAACACAGCAAGTCCTCTCACATACCCTCCTAACTCCAAATCTTTTGGTCCAGGAAATGATATCACGATGGTGCAAAACTCATGGGATCCAATTACCTGACCCGGTTCAATATTCCAAGGCGGATGGGTTAACAGAAGCAGACAGGGACCATTTCTTATCTCTCCTGGATAAGATGTCATCAACACTGTCCGATCAGAAGGAAGCTGCAAAGGAATTGCGCTTGCTGACCAAGAGGATACCTTCTTTTAGACAACTTTTTGGTGAGTCACTTAACGCGATACCTCAGCTTCTCAAACCACTCTCCCATTCCCCAGCTCAGAGTGATAATTGTGATATTCATCCGGATCTCCAAGAAGACGTGATCACTACACTTTTGAACCTATCGATCCACGACAGCAACAAGAAGTTTGTCGCGGAGACCCCAATGGTCATTCCTCTTTTAATGGATGCATTGAGATCTGGAACAATAGAAACGAGGAGCAATGCAGCTGCTGCCCTATTCACACTATCGGCATTGGACTCCAATAAGGAATTGATTGGAAAATCCGGTGCCCTAACACCCCTAATAGACCTTTTGGAAGAAGGGCATTCCCTGGCTATGAAAGATGTTGCCTCAGCTATTTTCAACCTGTGTATTATCCATGAGAATAGGGCAAGAGCGGTGAGGGATGGTGCTGTGAGAGTGATTTTAGAGAAGATTTTGAATGGGGTCCATGTTGACGAATTATTGGCTATCCTTGCAATTCTTTCTAGCAATTCAAAGGCGGTTGAAGAAATGGGAGAGTTCGGAGGGGTTCCTTGTTTGCTTGGTATTATACGGGAGAGCTCTTGTGCTCGGAACAAGGAGAATTGCATTGCGATTCTCCACACTATCTGTTTCAGTGATCGAAACACGTGGAAGGCGATGAGAGAGGAAGAGAATAAGTATCGAACAATCTCTCAGCTTGCTCAAAATGGGACGTCAAGGGCAAAGAGAAAGGCTAGCGGTATTCTTGAGAGACTGAATAGAGCTGTAAATCTCACCCATACCGCGTGATAAGGTCCTTCACCTGTAAATTCTGCAGATTCTAGGACAACAACCGGCACGCGGCTCAAACATCTCGGGATCACTCTCAACCTCAATGTAAATTCCCTTCCGCCTCGCCCCGGAATTTCGATCTCAGGTTAATGAGTTTTACTGTGAATAATTACAGTACTATTAGCTTTTGTATGATTTTGTTTTCTTATTTTTCAGCAATAAGTCATTGCACATGGTCCACTTGGTGAATTGCTTGAACAATACATGAAGCAACAACAGTTGTTTGTTGCTCATTTACATGGTTGTAAGTAATAATTTTGTTTTCTATAGTGGCATTGCTTTTCTATTTCTCCAATAAATCTGGCACAAGGTTCCTAGTAGATAGCTTGGACTTCACCCTTTTTTGGGGGTAAATCTTGCACTTTTCTTGGCATTGACCCCATTTCCTGTCTCATAGTTACACTCAATTGGGCTTAAGAATATGCTCTGACATATTTGAATACCTCTTCCTGTGCAATTTATTAGAGTCTTATATTTTACAAAGTCGATCCCTGGTTTGGAGTAATAAGGAGAGTTGTGAGTTAGGTAGCTGATAGCCAATAAGTAAGAAATCAACTTAAATCTTTATGATCTGAATCCGTATTCACCTTTATATCTTATGATATGAATTCACATCCCGTTTGTGTCATGTCTAGAGTCTTAAATTTTATACGGTTGATCCCCAGTCTAGAGAAATAAAGAGTATTGTGTGTTAAATAACCGATAAACCAATAAGTAAAAATTCACATTAGATCTTTATGATATGAATCCATATTCGCCTTGAATATGAGTGATTTGGGCACAAGAAATTTTAACATTGGTACGATCTGATAAAGCAAAAAACAACAATGTTCTCATATAGTGGCAAAGTGGATCCCTTCTTTACTTGTCTCTGACTCTTTGCTTTTGGATAGGAGATGGATGCTCTCCTGTTTAAGTTTTTGACTGGACAAGATAGTCCAGAGTTGGACCATTCATTTGTTCTAAACAACAATTTGGATTTGTTTAGTGATTATAGTGATGTAAGGTCCAGATCTAGACTTTCTTGTCCAGTCCAAAACTTAGACTTGAGAGGATCCGGACTCTTTTGGTTGATGCTGTTATTACAAATCTAACCTAGCTTATGATTGAGAGGATAAAAGGCCAAACATTGTCTTTGTTGGTATTTCTTTGAATCAATCATGGATAACTGAATGCATGGTTGAGAATTGGGTTTGTAAACGGACACAGGAACAATGTGCCCACATTGAAAGGCACTGATATCCAGAGTTCTGGTCCGTCCAAATTGCCAGCCACTCTTTTTGGTTTTAGTCTTTGCTGGAACATGTTGTACAATGAGAGTTGTCATGGGCCAGGCCACAAGGACCCTCGGGCCTTTTGGAAATTCTCCCTCAATCCTCATGTTGATGTACTTTTGAGTTGAGCCTTTTAACTTTATGGAACTGGGACCCGTGGTGGTCCGGGGTGGGGTGCACTAGATAAGTGAAGCGCGTGACAAATTTGAATCATTAAGAACACTTTTAAATGACTCGGATCGCGTACTACACCCCATGCACGGCAGGGAACTTTGAGTTTTGATCAAACATCAATTCAGTTTGAAACGAGAGATGATGAGTGAAGTGGAAAAAGGAAGTAGCTCAAAACAAAACAATAATAATAATAATAATAATAATAATAATAATAATAATAATAATAATAATAATAATAATAATAATAATAATAATAATAAAAAGGCTGCCTTGTTCCAATTCCTAACTTATTCTCAAAATTGACTTATTGTCCTAACTCATTCTCTCACAATACATCAATTCAAAAAGGCAAGGCATTATTTTTTATAGGCTTGTTGAAGTTGTTTCTAGTTTTTTAGTTGGTTCTCTCTACCATCATTTTGTTTGTTGTAGGACATGGATTGAGCCTCATTGTATACGATTTAAAATAAAATGACAAGAAAACTCCTTTAATTTATTTGATGCATTTATTCGACTAAAATATTTACATACGCATTTGCTTATATGAACCTGGTTGTTAAATGAAGCGACTTGTTCGATCTCAACTTATGTCCAAAGCTCGCTAAAAATCTGTTTAAGATCGATCTGACCAATACCAACTCCAACTCTCAAGCACATATTTTGAGTTCGTTAATTATTTAAATCAATATCGAGCAGCTTATTACTTGGCTCGATAATTTTATTTTGATTGAAAACCCAAATTACTTAAGATCCGTTCGTGTTTGAATCATTAAACAATTCGTCTCTCAACTAGTTCGGCTCATTATGAGACATAAGCTTTTTATTTTGAACAAAAAATACATGTAAGTGTTTCATTAGGAAACTGACAAATTTACAATTCAAATTCCCAAAGGAATAAAAAATAAATGAGTTTACGTGAATATAAAAAAATTACGGTTGTAGCAAGTAGCAGACACGAAAAAAGCCAATTTAATTGCTCAGAACTTTGGTTTACCATGACGATGTAAACTCTCTACAATACCAGGATCATCTGAAGGTTATGTAATCTGTACAGAATCCCTAGGCCCGCGGAACCAATACTGGGCAATTTGTAGCGACCAATTGGACCTCACATACGGGCTTATATATATATATATATAGCACCGATGAATGCTAAAGCATCAAATGAAAATTTTCGTTAGTGAAACAAAATACGAGGTAATTAATTCTGATTTGTTGATGGCACGCTAGGTTAATCCATCGTGTATGCCCAACCATGCTTGTCCAGAAATGCTTGGACTGCTGCTTTTATAGCCAAATTTGGTATCAGGTCGGATGGGTACAGAGGCTTCCGAGTGATTGGATCAAACTTTCCCACCTGAACTTGTGGATTAGTACAATATCAATACACCACGAAGACTGAAACTGAACCGTCAAAATCTAATCACGTTGAAATTACCTTCTGGAGATGGTCAAGGATCACTGCCCTCTCGTATGTAACACCACTAGGAGTAATGACAGGATCATGAAATATCTCGAGTGTAATTGTACAGCGCAGGTAATCTGGCACCTGAAACGCACAGCCACACCAGAATATCAGCAAAACTAGAGTCTTAAATCTTAGTATTAACCTTCTGAGGAACAGCACAAGTCCCCGAGCATACCTCAGTTGGCGTATCATCTTCTGCAACTTTCGTGAACACTTTCCCCAGAAGATCTAATCGTGCTGAATGTGCAATAGTGGCTTCATTGTCCGTTTGACAGCTACCAAGAAAAAGTTTCTCTTCAAGGGCAGACTCACAAGCTTCTCTGAGGCATTGACATGGAAAGATGAGCAAAATCTAATGGCATAATGGATAAACGGACAAAGTCACACAAGAGTGTCTATCAACTGAAATCTTCTAAAAGAGGTTGTAATAAATCTAAAAGGCCTTAATGCAGTTGTAAGAAACACGTACTTCAAGGTTTGCAAGTCCCACATACGCTTGGTAGATTCAAACTCCCATTCCAGGTATTTGGCTTTTGAAAATGCCTGCCAGATCACGTCTATCATATCGCTGTAATGGTTTGCACCTCTCCCAAGGTCCAATGCCTACAGAAGCAATTTGGATGACGATCAGTAAAACAAATATGTTTCCATGTCCATGTGACGTAGTGGGGATGACCTGCTTACAATAGCTTATTACAGGCTAAAAGCACCCTCTTCCCAGCTTCTCAATAACAATTTATTTTCAACTTATTAAAGTAGTATTGAGTCAAGAGCTTACCAAAATTTGCAGAAAAAACAATCCACAACTTTCTCAATTAAAAAAGTCATACTCACACCCATAATCTCCAGCATAAAGGGTCAAAATATCATGCTGACGTAAGTGACGTTAATAAGTAAACCTGATACTGCAATTTAACTAGCATTTGAATAGTTCAGTAACTCACTAGAGCTCGCTACAAACCCAAAAAACTTTCCCCGAATTAAAATAATCTGTCAGATTCCCCTTTTGCCCATATTTTTCATCCATTCCAAGCAATCACAGTCAAAATCACCCAAGCTATGATCACAATTCACAACCCATAAATGCATGTTTAACTTTTGAAATGGAACTCTTTTGAAACCAAAGGAGGTAACAAATTGTAGGGACTTCACATAGAATGACCGTTCAAAGCTTTCACAACGACAACTCAAATCAAACCTAAATTAATGAACTGTCTCATTAACTTCCATCAACAACTCACCACCATAATTTGACACATACATACACAATATTATTCGGGTGTGAAACATCACTCTGAACTTCAAATAAACCTAACTGAAGAGCTCAAACAAAATTATATCACAAGAGAGATCATACTCTTTCTAATTGCTTGATTCCTTCATTATATTCACCTCTCTGTAGAAATGCAAGCCCTAGCATGTAGTGGCCCTGTCATTTCAAGAACATTTGGCATTGTTATAATCCCAAAAGAAAAAAGTTTAAACGCTTCAGATAAAAAAAATTCAACTGTTATCCCCTTCGAGAAAGTAGAAACAAATGAATCTCATTATTTCTTATTCTTTTAGAACCAGATTCTCTTCAGACGCTTGGGAACTTGGGGAGTTACATTTCCATGGTGAACTGAGCAGTGGGGATTCCAGTTGAGTAGAAGGAAAGGGCTAGGTGTGTCCCTTAATAGGTGTTAGATGATGCTCACCGTTAACATATAGACTCATATGCAGTTTCTACTAAAATGAGGTATAGTGTATGTCATTAATTTTGATGGAATGCAATCACCATCAATATGATGTATTGGGCTTTCGAGTAATGGAATATATGGCCATTTCGTAATAAACTTGTCTTAACTCTTATATTTCATTTCCAAATGGAGTATTTGTATAAACAGTCTAACACCACATACGCAGTATCTCGTTTTTTGGTTTTTTCGTTTCGTCTTTATTCAAATTTTCGTAGCATTTGTTAGTTTCGTGTCAAGATTTTGTGGTTTCTGGATTCCTCTCGGCGAGACGAATCTAACAAATATAAATTTATGGTCAAACCAAATATTTTTTTGAATAAAGCCACAAAATCTTAACGTGAAACTAACAAATGCTAAAAAAAATTTGAATAAAGATGAAATGAAAAAACCAAAAACCACTTTTTAGCCAAATTAGCCCTTGGTGAGTTTGTGTTTGTCTTAGGGGTATACATTTTTCCATTCATCCTTTGTTTTGTGGTTTTTATCTTTGTTTTGCACCTTTTAGTGATATATTACAACATGCTTATTTTCAATTACCATCAAAAGTTCTATATAAAGTTTAGGTGTATAAGAAGTCAACTTTAAACACATTGCAAACTTTTGCTCCTTACACATCCGTGTTTCTCTGTGCACTGAGAAACTGACACAGAGGTCTCCATACAGACACCTCCTTGAGGCATGCAGTAAGGCACTCTGCTACTACACTCGAGATTTAAAGAGCTTTTTATGTTCCTATGGTCCTACCCAAATAAGCTCTAATTAATGGATTAAACATAGCAAAAGAGGATCTTAGACCCGATTGTTCAAAAACTGGAATCTAACTCCAACCAATAGTGGTAAGCACTAAGCATTGAAGGATGAGCAATTAAGCAGTAGTCATTTAACTTTCTATTACTTCAACAGATACCACATTTGACTGTGATTATGAGCCATGTTGGCCGGTCACAGGCCATAATACCAATTAGGGGTCCAAGGGAAGTGGGGCACAACATCAGACCTATGAAGAGTCTATGAAATCACCAATAACTACATCAGAAGAACCGGAAAAATGAAACAAAAGAAATTCTAATGACAATAAATTTATGTAATACGATATGATACTTAAACTGGAATTCAGTAGCCCAAACCTTGACAGAATTCTTATCAAGCTGAATGGCTTTTCTAGAATCCTCCTCAACTCTAGCCCAATCACTGCACAACAAGAACCCACATTTCCCTAATCAAAACATGAGAAACTAAAGATTGACACTCAAAACTGTAAACATGCAGCCAGTGTAGTCATTGGTCAATCCCATACCACACCGGCATTATAACGGCACAACGTGCTTGGTGATCCATACCATCCAAAATAGTGGCATGTACCTGTCAATACCGAGCATACCAGGCATGTTCTGAAATCTTGATCGGTACAAAAAATACTAGTGTATTTTTCTCCTTGGAAAAATAAAAAGGCTTTGACTTCAAGATAATTAAACAAAATTTGGATTCCATAATATATTGATCGTGTTAATTTGTTATTAGAACTCATGTTAAAATATATCAAAGTGCTAGAATTTGTCCTATAATCCTTGTTCAAGTTTTACAGTTATACATAAATATATAGAAAATACCACCAAAAAAAACGTGGTAAATCCAAAACGATACCAAGACGCGCCGGTATCAGTATTTACGATCAGTAGAGAAAATAGTACGCTCCTCAGTACAGAATTGACTACTTTGCATGAAACAATAAGCAAAAAAAGGTAAGAAGGGTATGTTATCGTTCTTACTTCCGCTTGTGATGGCATATAGCGCGATTTGTCCAATACACAGGAACATTAGGGCACAAGGTGATTGCCTAAAAATGTTACAAAACCCACAAAAAAGCTATATAACGCAAAAAAGCTGAGAAACAAATTGAAGAAATCAGAAATTGATGTAGATGCGAACCTCCGTATAAGCATCAATGGCGGCACCGAATCGATCTTTCTTGAAGCAACTGTTTCCATCTTTTCTAAGTTGTTCTGCCTGTTTGGCAGCCGAAGTTACAGTTGAAGCCATACTCTCTCTCTCTCTCTCTAAAAATACACAGACGACACTGCGATGTGCGAAGATCTTCGGAGATCTTTTATGCGAGGTTTTTGGCGTGTGGAGACGGAGAGGTTGGATTCAAATCCGGTACAGGGGGAAAAGAGACGGAATTGCGAAGGAAAACATTTTCCACGAAAGTTTCTCGCGGTACTTTTGGGAAAGTTCACGGAATTGGTGAGTGCCAATGGAAAGGAGTAGGAAACAGAAAAGAAAATTGCGTCGGACGCTTGACATCTGTTTGATACACTGTCAACGGATCTCAACTATCCCTCCTCCTACACCTGTGTTTCACCATTCATGTGATTGCACACTTCAAAAAATAATTGCACCTGAGTTGTTTAAACGGGGTTATAGTGTGTTGTCAGGTCACATTTTCTAAAAATCTATTCTTCTTCTCTTTGCACCATTCCTACATCTGTGTTGCACCATTCATGGAAAGTGATTGCATTCTTCAAATAATTAATTACACCTGAGTTGGTTCAAACGAGGTTGCAGTGTGTTGTTAGGTCACATTTTCTAGAAATATATTGTTCTCCTTGCACCGTTTCTACATCTATGTTGCACCGTAACACCATTAATGGAATGTGGTTGCACTCTTAAAAAAATTAATTGCACCCGAGTTGGTCCAAACGGGGTTACAATGTGTTGTTAGATCATACTTTATGGAAATATATTCTTCTCCATGGGATGTGGTTGTACTCTTCAAAAAATTAATTGCACCCGAGTTGGTCCAAATGAGGTTGCAGTGTGTTGTCGAGTCACACTTTTCGAAAAATATATTCTTCTCATTGCACCGTTCCTATGTCTGTGTTGCACCATTCATGGAATGTGGTTACACTCTTCAATAAATTAATCGCACCCGAGTTGGTTCCTAAGAATGAAAAAAAAAAATGCATCTTCGTTGAGACATTTAACCAAACATCTTGTGTACGTGATAAGTTTCATTTGTATTGCTACCACCTGCTTCAAATAGACTTCCCATTTCTTTCCCTACAGATTCACATATATTTTAACACACACACAGGGTTCAATTTACAAGAGATAATGAATCACCTGTCAAAAACACTTGCGGCGTGATCGAAGTTGAAGCAGAAGCGGTTTGCGTCTTCTCTTCTTCGAACTTCCCCCTTACACTGACCCAGAGAGATGGAGAGGGAGATAGACACAAACGAAGAGAGAAATGGAGAAGGAGATAAAGAGAGGTGGGTTGGGTTTGTATTGAGAACCAAGTTTTAGTCAAGGGTAATTTTGTCCCCCGTGCCATGTCTTTGCAATTGTTTTTTTCTCACCATGTATCTTTAATTTGGGGAAAGTACACCATGTATTGACAATTGTTTGCCCCTAGTACCATTTTTAAGTAATTTTCCCTAATGTATTATTCCTCGAGTGCCAGTTTCAAGACTACGGAAACTCTTAATATGAGTAGGAATTACTGGGAAATTTTTTCAAGCATACTTTTCTTGATTTTATAATCGGGAATTTTTTTAAGATCAAGGCTATAATTAAGGTTTATTAAAATTTAGGTGTGTATGAGACATTGAGTCCAAGAGATTAGGGTTTTTTTTTTTCTTTCAAATTTTCCTTTATAATCTCTCTTTTGTGCTCCAAAAGCATGTATGAAAACTACTTGGCCTAATAAATTAATGTTTTCAGTATTTTTTGGTTCTTTTAATTTTCATAAAAATTCACGTTAATTTCTTAGTTTGATTATTCATCTCGGTAGGATGAGGCTGAAGAAACAAAAATATCAAAACCAAAAGAAACTAAAAGGCAGCGTTAATTTCTTAGTTTGATTATTCATCTCGCTACCTTTTTTCTTTTTTTTTTATTCGCGGGTTTTTTGGTTTTTTTGCCAAAGCTTAATTAAATTAACGCTTTTTTTTTTTAATTTCCGGGTAGAGCCAATCGAAAAGGCGCTAGCTGTTTTTTGTTTTTTTTTTTTATTCGCGGGTTTTTTTGTTTTTTTGCCAAAGCTTAATTAAAATAACGCTTTTTTTTTAAATTTTCCGGGTAGAGCCAATTGAAAAGGCGCTACCTATTTTTTTTTTTTTTTTCTATTTATTCGCGGGTTTTTTGGTTTTTTTGCCAAAGCTTAATTAAAATAACGCCTTTTTTTTTAATTTCCGGGTAGAGCCAATCGAAAAGGCGCTAGCTGTTTTTTTTTTTTTTTTTTTTTATTCGCAGGTTTTTTGGTTTTTTTGCCAAAGCTTAATTAAAATAACGTTTTTTTTTTTAATTTTCCGGGTAGAGCCAATTGAAAAGGCGCTACCGATTTTTTTTTTTCTATTTATTCGCGGGTTTTTTGGTTTTTTTGCCAAAGCTTAATTAAAATAACGTTCTTTTTTAATTTTCCGGGTAGAGCCAATTGAAAAGGCGCTACCTATTTTTGTTTTTTGGTTTTTTCTATTTATTCGCGGGTTTTTTGGTTTTTTTTGCCAAAGCTTAATTAAAATAACGCTTTTTTAAAAAAAAATTCCACGTAGAGCCAATCTAAAAGGCGCTACCTATTTTTTTTTTTTTTTTATTCGCGGGTTTTTTGGTTTTTTTGCCAAAACTTAATTAAAATAACGCTTTTTTTTTAATTTTCCAGGTAGAGCCAATTCAAATGGCGCTACCTTTTTTTTTTTTATTCGCGGGTTTTTTGGTTTTTTTGCCAAAGCTTAATTCAAATAACGCCCTTTTTTTTAAATTTCCGGGTAGAGCCAATCGAAAAGGCGCTAGCTGTTTTTTTTTTTTTTTTTATTCGCGGGTTTTTTGGTTTTTTTGCCAAAGCTTAGTTAAAATAACGCTTTTTTTTTTTTTTAATTTTCCGGGTAGAGCCAATTGAAAGGCGCTACCATTTTTTTTTTTTTTCTATTTATTCGCGGGTTTTTTGGTTTTTTTGCCAAAGCTTAATTAAAATAACGTTCTTTTTTTAATTTTCCGGGTAGAGCCAATTGAAAAGGCGCTACCTTTTTTTGTTTTTTTGTTTTTTCTATTTATTCGCGGGTTTTTTGGTTTTTTTTGCCAAAGCTTAATTAAAATAACGCTTTTTTTAAAAAAAATTCCACGTAGAGCCAATCTAAAAGGCGCTACCTATTTTTTTTTTTTATTCGCGGGTTTTTTGGTTTTTTTGCCAAAGTTTAATTAAAATAACGCTTTTTTTTTTAATTTTCCGGGTAGAGCCAATTCAAATGGCGCTACCTATTTTTTTTTTTTTTATTATTCACGGGTTTTTTGGTTTTTTTGCCAAAGCTTAATTCAAATAACGCCCTTTTTTTAATTTCCGGGTAAAGCCAATCGAAAAGGCGCTAGCTTTTTTTTTTTTTTTTTTTATTCGCGGGTTTTTTGGTTTTTTTGCCAAAGCTTAGTTAAAATAACGCTTTTTTTTTTTTAATTTTCCGGGTAGAGCCAATTGAAAAGGCGCTACCTATTTTTGTTTTTTTTTCTATTTATTCGCGGGTTTTTTGGTTTTTTTGCCAAAGCTTAATTAAAATAACGCTTTTTCTACTTCTTCTTTTTTTTGGGTATTCTCGTCCATATTGATACACTTTTTAATATTTTTTGTACTAAAGACCATGATTTTCAAGAAAAATTACACAAAAATATCACTAAAAATTAAATTAAGTCGACTGTGTTTAAGACAAACTAATTTGGGCCAAGAAAAATTTAATTTAGCATAACTCATCCTTAATTTTTTTAATTCTTGTTATGCGACTGCATAGTTTATAAATGGGATATACATTTGCTTAGAACCGTTCAAGAGCCAATTAAGTTTGAACGTAGTTCAAACATGTTAAGTTTTTAAACCAAACTCGAACAAGCAAATACTCGTCACGTTCACCTTATGATATGGTAAATAATAATTCAAACTAGTAGAGATCAAGTCGTGATTTGCTAGAGTAAAATTCACTTAAGATTCGCTCGTGACATGAACAAGAAGACAAGAACACATTTTCGTAGCCCGTTGAAATTTTCAAACCAACCTTGACAACTCCTTGCTAGTTCAGCCTAGTAATGAACAACAGCCATAAGGAAAAAGAAGAGTTCCTTCAATGTTACAGGTAAATGGCTAAATCCCAAGCAACTGTTTAGATATTTTGTCTAAACATGGAAATATATTATATCCTCAAAAGCAAAAACAGAAAAATTTCCGTAAGTCGACTATAATCCCGGGAAAAAAAGAAGAAGAAGTGGCCATGTATGTAATCATAGATGCGATACAAATAGTCTACAAAATGGGTATCAGCGATTTAGTTCGTCGATAGAGTAGATGCTTGACCCTCAGTATCTTTAGAGCGGTTGAAGAACAAAAGTTCTTTCCGAATTCGGTCAGCAAGTTGGGAAGTTTCGTGGTCTAACTTCAAAGGTTGCCGCGGCAAACTCTGTAGAAGTTTAAACACTTAGATCTCCCTGGGGAATGTTTGTTTATTTTCCATGAGATACAGAAATGAAAGGAAATGGTGATTACCTCAGAAGCCCATAAACAGTCCAGTGCTTTGCGAGGAATTATATGGAGGTGAGTCTGAAGGTCCCACGTAATTTAAAAGACAAGGAAACAAAAATAGCCAAGGCTAATCAGCTCCCCAACGCGTATAATAGCAACATGAAACAATTACAAAGATAATGCCAAACCCCATCAAACCAATTTGTTTTCCAGGAATATTAGACAATCCAAGTCATAGCAATCAAGAGAGCTATTCAGTGATAGGAAAAACTGAAAAAGGAAAAACATTACGATTGGTTGGAGGATAAAATGGAATCCTTGATCAATTAGGCTTGTTAATTTGATAGAAAAAAATGTAGCCTCATCATCATACGATCAAAATATAAGGAAACTACAATCTCAGTAAAACTTACGTGAAATATAACTTGGCCTGCAGCTGCGCCATTGTTGACCAACAAGTTGTATGAATCTGCATAGTTCAAACTTTGCATTCACTCAAGCTTATCTAACAAATTCGTTTGATGACAAAAATTCTAGCTATATCAAATTGTTGACCAAAAATTCGGTGTACAGTGCTGTAGATACGCTTTGTTGCTTTCATTGAAGTTTGATTAATGCAGATCCAAGGTATCCAATGCTACCAGATGAAATAATTTGGGAAGTCACTAGAAGGGTCCCTTATTTGTGCTCATTAGTGAGATGCTTTGGACCATAAATGAAGGATCCATGGTAATGAGCACAAAAATTGATTTGGGTCTCTAGGCATGCCCTCTTTGATGCCTTTCGGCTTTGATTTGGGGCCATGATAATTCTCTAGCAAAACGTCGCTGTAGCTCTTCAGTTCTTGGAGGTTTTGGGGGGCCACTGTTTTAGTGGTATTCTAAGGGCAGCCACTATGTGCATATTGTCAAAGGTTAGGTCTATCTCCAATCATCTCCACCATATCCCCAATGATTGGGGACTAGATGGGTTCTGTTATTGTTGCTGTTTACTAGAAGGGTCCCTTGTGTGTCAAAAAAGTGCCTGCAACTACAAAATGGCTAGGATCTGGAATCCAGACCTTGATCAGGGATGATTTCATAGAACACTTGTTCTACCTGCTCAACTAGACAGAACCAGGAGAAAAGGTGATACACACAATAGCAAGAATGTGAAAAAGGGTGGCAGAAAATGGGGATGAGTCTGAACTTCAAGCATGCCAAACCAGTGCATTCGCATGTTTTGGAGGGGTCATCAACTATATGTATTATTGTTAATGATTTAACTGTGTGTATCATTTGATTATGTTAATGGGTATTGCTAACCTCCACCTAGTAGGTGGAGGATAATATGTATATAATGACAAACTAGTTCAGATATCAATGCACATTTCACGGTTATCAATATACTTTCACATATATTAATACGCTTTTCTTAGATATTTATGTATTTTCTACTTTTTATCTTCTACCCTTTGGGTTGATATGTTATTTTATTTTTCAGTACTTTACCATTTGAGAAGAGAACAAGGAATTGAAGGGATTAAAGATATGGTGACACTCGAACCACTCTACCTAGAGACCCTTCGCATTGCCCATCCATAGCTCGAAGGTTGGCTTAATACCCTATCAAATCTGTGCCAGAAGAAGCTTTGGCACCAGCTCAAACGTTTCATCTCTCTCTCCGACTATCAGACGTCCTCTCTTCCTCCTTATTCTCATGTTTTCACCCCTTCATCTATTTTCTTGGGTACGAGTAGACGTTGCATTTTACTCGTAAATTCTCATTACTCCCATTGTCCCCCTTATCCTCTTACATTGGTAATGATATCTGTTGAACTTAACTGAAAATAGTGCTCAGGTTTATAATTTAACTCCCTTAATTTGCATTCAAGTTTATATCTCCCTAAACATGCTTCTTTTTTTATGAGCGGACTCCCTAAACATGTTTTTTGGTAAGTCATCCCTGATCCATCTTAGAAATTTACGTGCCCTGATATTCTTAACTACCAATTGCATCCCCATGGATGATGTATATCTTTAACAACCAATACCCATGCCAAATCAAGTAATTAACAAGGATATGACATGATTGCATGCACACATCCTGCATCTAAGAACAAAAATGATTTACTGCATCACATTGTAAACTAAGAACAGTGAATACACACCACAACCGGTAGCTTTGATAAGTGCATTGCCAATGAAGGGTACTTTTGAACACATAGCTCCAATTACCTACATGTCATATTCACTTAAGTTAGATAGCACTTCAAACAAATACAGATTACAAGAATCAAACAATAATAAGCAAACTTACAGTAGGTGGAGTTGCTTGCAGGCAGGGAAAATGTGACTTTGGTATAATAAGAGAATGCCTACGCATAAAAGTATAAAATTAGTCAGTCCTCAGTAAAAGTTATTGAGAAAAACTCGAGTTTATACAGAAAATAAAACCATTAAACCAATGATTCCCGTGCAGATAAATAAATCTTTGCTGCAATTCCAAAAAAAAAAAAAAAAGCATACAGAAGCAAGGGTTTTATTATATGAACCCACTCACAAATACTTCGTTGCCATTAAATACATCTCTTAACTGTTTTACAGAAGGAAGCATAAAATGCAGTAACAAGGATACCAAACTCTAATGCGGCGAACCTAACGCTACTCCCATGGGAAACCCAGGTTCAGAGACTAAGGCCTAGCAACCTCTTGCAATTTACAAGTTCAGTGACTTATTAGGGTTTCAACATGTTATTGGAGATGGTTTCTTAGTAAGCTAGAGAAACCCATGAGCTTTGGGGTTTGTGAACAAAACCTATAATTAGATGAGCTATTTCTCATTATTTATCGGCGTAATTGTTTACAAATAGTTTTGTGTGATTGACAGAACTCCACAACTTTCTTTCCCATTTCCATTCAAAACAGTACTGGATCATGAAAATAGCTCTAAAAGGTAATGTTGCAAAAAGAATGTTGTGTCAGAATTGTCCACAAATAACTACATAAAGATAGATTCACTCTCTAGTCTTTATACCAAGGTCTGAAGTTTTAACATCATACAGTCTCTACCCTTTCACTGAATTATGATTTGCGATCGGAGCCTTAAGCCATGACCTTCTAGGTTAAACTAGAAAGCAGCAACATAAAGATATAACCAACTGATGTTCCATCTAAAAAACATGATACCTTACCCATGAGTCACTGGATTTATATCCAATATGCATACGCATACATCATCTTCATAAAGCTGAAATCAAATCAATGAATTTAGATAAGTACTAAACCTCAAACAGAAATAGTATGCACTTTTTTACATCACAAGATTGCTGAAAGTAAATGAAATCATCCTAACGTGCTGGATTCTTGAATAATAAACAGTCTAAGCATTTAAAAAACAAAAAAACAATTCCAAATCATAAAAGATCAACTCTCCACTGAAATTGCAAGAGTTTAAACAAAATCAGAGGATGGCCATATGGGAACAAAAAAAAAACGCTGTCAAAACCAATGAACAAATACTAGCTAATTCAGAGATATACGATTGTACAGCCGTAATGAAAAGAACAACTTGCCCATCCATAAGAAACAAGATAACATAAAAGAACAAATCCTTTTGAACCACAAATGAAGGAAAGCAATTGTAATAATCACAGCATTGGTAGTTAAATAAGACTAGAGCTACATCTTTGCTACTATATCAAAAAAAAAATACCACTAACAACTTGGAGCCTACAACTAGCTAAAAACGTGTGAGCCTCAATTAGAAAACTCAAAACAGCAAAATCATCACTTTGCTGTAGGACACCTTGTTGCTTTAAGCCTTCAACTATGATTCCAAATCACGTCCTCGCCAAAGAAACTTCAACCCCAGGAGTGATGGCAGCACCCGTAAGCTTATGATTGCACCATGAACTTCAATCACGATGTGATGCAGGTAATGCTTTTATCCACCAAGCCACCATCAACCCCACAATTGCCAATCTAGCTCCTTAATGGAAAATCAATACGCATCCAACAATACGAGTTCAAGAAACATTAATGCAAACCCATTAAAAATGTGTAGTAAGGGCCGGTTTGAGTCACCTATTAGATCATCGGATTGCCTTAAAAATTTCCTAGGAAAAGCCTACCCACATTTGGATGAAACAACCGGTGAAGGGATTCACAAACCCCTTGGCCAATGAATCTCAGAAAACGTGAAATCTAAAACACTTGGATAAGGTATTGGTAACCTCACACTAGAAGTTTGTTGTCATCATCCTACCCATTATAAATCCAATACATCATTCATACCCACAGTACTAAATAATTGTTCCAAAAGTATAAATAGTAAGACAGAAGCAGTATTATCTTAGACCAAGAACTTAAATTCAACTAAAGAAAACACCGAGTGTATCCACCAATCAACAGTAGCGAGAAATTTCAACACGCCAAAAAATCATATTACCAATTGAATGGGATAAAAAGAACGGGAACAAAAAAAAAGGGAAAAAATAAGAGGACCTTCAAAGCTGGAGACTCGCCTCGGATAATCCTACAGAAAACGCAATCACTTTCTTGATTACCCTTTTCAGGATCAAAGTTGGAAGAGCAATTGAAAGACGAAACGGGCAAAGCTGAGGAATTGCCTGTAGGGCGGAGGTGGGAAGAGAGAAGGGCGAGACGACGTCGTGCCTCCATCTAACCGAAATCGGTTTGTGTGGTGATGGGTTTGGTGTAGTGGGTTGGTGCCGTAGCCATAGATGGGTGTGTGGTCCGAAAACAGCTTCAAAGATTGGTGGCTATGGTGGACTAAGGGGTTCGTTTCGTTGGAGGGGGTCGATCGCTTGGATTATACGTACAAGTAATAGTGACGATTGGCTGGCCCTGCCTCTTTATCCACTGGACTGGAGATGATATGGGTATTCACCACACATGTTCCGTCGGGTGCTCCCATGTGGAATTGTGCACATGAAGCTTGAGAAAAAGCCTATTTTGGCTAATAATTCGCATTATAGATTATTCGATTATTTATTTTATTTTTATTTAAATTTTGTTTGTATTTGTTAGTTTTACATTAAAATTTTATAGTTTTTGAATTTCTATTTAACATGTATAAAATTATAGTCAAAATTCAATTTTTTTAGAATAAAATCAAAATACTTAAATTATTGGCCAATAATCCAAGTATTTCGTCTTTATTCAAAAAAATATTTGGTTTAACCATAATTTTGTACTTATTAGATTTGTCTCGTTGAGAAAAATCAAGAAATCACAAAAATTTGGCGCAAAACTAACGAATGCAAAAAAAAAAATTAAATAAAGACAATGAATAACTAATAATCTAGTTGCCCGAGAGCTCCACCAAGATGGAAACCATCACCTCCATGCCATGGTACAATGCACCAAAAAAATTGAAACAACAAACCCTAGGTTTTTCGACCTAACAGCAACAAACGGTCGAATCTACCATCCTAAGATGGAAACTCTCAACTCACCAACAGCAAGTCGAAACTACATACAAAAAGAGGGAGATTTCATCGAACATGGAGAATTCTCGTCAAAGGGGAGGAGCCCCTCAAAAAATGGAGACGCCCTGTGGAGGGGTATTTTTACCAAAGTTGTAAACGTAAGAAGAATTCTTTTTCTGCAAAAGAGAGATGTCCCACAGATTATGTCATAAGATATCCCCAATTAAAAACATTTTCTAGGGACCATTACAGAAGAGAAAGGCCCTCATATACAAGTCCTTTTAATTTATTTCCTTTTCTTCCTGAAGAGCTAAAACATTGGGCTGAACAAAATATTTTGTTCGTAAGTACGAATTTCGCACAATATGAACTTTGTCAAAATTGCCGGATCTCACTATACAGTGAAGACGCATCGGATTAGATTAAAGCTACGTAAAAATGAAATGCCGATTTTTATGCTAAACTAACCAATGCTATCGACTCTAACAGAACTGGAATAGCGCCAATCCGCCTAATCTCCTCTACCTCAAGAACCGCCAAGAACGGGAAAAACCGCTGGGCCGTAAGTACCGGGACGACACAACTACTTACCGAGGCGGTAATAAGTTTCAAGGATTATGACCAAGAAGCATGCTACAACTTCATCGATGACATCAAATACTCCACAGTCCAAACTGAATTAATGAAGAATCTAGTTGGCTGCCAAAGAGATTTCAACGTCTTCATTAAGTTTCAGCCAGACCTATTAATTAAAGGCGGAATACCATCTATTATCTTAGTTAATGGCGACAGCAGTTGGTTAGATGCGATGTCCCCAAAAATGAAAGAATGGTTTGATGTTAATGTAACCACGGTGATGATTAATGAAAATTTTTATTAATATATTATTTCTCCGAATCTCTCATTTAGTTACAAAATTTTCCTTGTCATCAACTATTACATCTTTTGAATCATCACATTTTTTGACACTCATTATTACATTCCGTAAAACATCAGAAAATTCCTGAGGATCCATAACAACAGATCCTCTCCTATCAACTTCATCTCTTCTAGCACTAACTTCTGAAACAGATGGTCCAGGATCAAGCTCTATAAAGCTAACACCACATCTACGTACATTCTGTACAGGCGTAATTATCGTGCCCGTGCGCCCTTGCGGTCGTACAAGGGAAGACGTTATGTACAAAATATCCCTAGACTGGTTAAAAGGACTATGAGGGGAGTTAGGAAGCTACAATTATTTGATGAAGTATTAAGGGATGTTACTTTTAATAATCAAGGTTGTTCGAGATTGCTAAATGAGATTAATTTGGGAAATAAAAGGTCCGACCGTCAATCAAACAAAATTGTTGTGAAGGGCATTAAGTTAATTGGGAATGTGCAACTGGGTCAAGATGCAAAAGAGGAAGCTGTTGTGCACCATGTGCTATTGTTCATTATAAGTGACAATAGTCCATCAGATTCTGTCCCTACACCTGATAAGATATTTATCGGTGTCGGTGAGGGCAATCCAGAAACTTGGATTGTGGATCCAGATGAGTCAAATAGATTCACAATGCTGAGGAAAATGAGGTTCAAGCTTATGGGTGGCAAGGACAAAGATCATCCTCGTCACGGAATAGAGGTTGTGGATCGCTTCTGCATTATTGACGTGTGGACGGATTACAAAGACATGTTGATTGGGAATGTGGGAAATATTCAGAAGGGTGCCATATATTTAGTGGTTGCCTCCGTCAGTGGGAAAGAATGCAAATATACATTGAGGAGTCAGATGTATTTTAAAACTGTATATTAATCAGTTTTGTAATGGAGTGTTTAATCTAATGAATTGATATTGTAATGTTCGTGGTAAATGGAGGTTGAGGATATAAGAAGCGGGTGTCGTGGAAGGTGTTTCAACAAGTGATTTCGGGGTTGTATCGAACTTGCGTTGCCTAATTTGTTTTCACGGTGAGGTTAAGAATGGGTAAAAACAAAGATTAAAGTGGATAAAATATTGATAAAATATTCACCCCTTTCAGGCCCCCAATGCAAATGGTCTTGTTAGGGTCAATGTTTATGATCGGAGGTTAGATGGGAACGATAGTCTGCAAGCGTATTTTGTATTCCCTGTGGATTGTCAGTGCGAGTTAATCTACTACGGGAATGGATATTGTTCGCTTAACGAGAAACAGGTTCCGTGGGTAATTAAGTATCGCATCGAAAATTCTAATATTAAAAGGGGTGTCACCTATTGTAAAATGAAGGGGTATTTGAAGTATTCTACTAGCGAGATGCCGGATGAGCAAACTATGAGACCGCCATCTATTGTGGTGTTATCAAAAAAATACACCCGAGAGAATGTTGATGTATGGCATTGTGCTCTTAGTAAAGTTGTTCCAATTTTGTTCCGAACTATGTCATTGCGTTTGCCAGAAAAGAGGAACGATATGTTATTAGGAGGTTTTGGAGAAAGTGGATCGGTTGTTGAAGAACGTAGAGGTAGATCTTAGTGTATCCGAAGGGGGCGACGACGTAGAGGTGGTGTTAGCTTTACTGAGCTTGATCCTGGACCATCCGTTTTAGGAAGTTGGTGCTAGAAGAGATGAAGTTGATAGGAGAGGATCTGTTGTTATGGATCCTCAAGAATTTTCTGATGTTTTACGGAATGTAATAATGAGTGTCAAAAAATGTGATGATTCAAAAGATGTAATAGTTTATGACAAGGAAAATTTTGTAACTAAATGAGAGATTCAGAGAAATAATATATTAATAAAAATTTTCATTAATCATCACCGTGGTTACATTAACATCAAACCATTCTTTCATTTTTGGGGACATCGCATCTAACCAATCTAGCATGCCGCCATTAACTAAGATAATAGATGGTATTCCGCCTTTTAATTAATAGGTCCGCTAAAACTTAATGAAGACGTTGAAATCTCTTTGGCGACCAACTAGATTCTTCATTAATTGAGTTTTTTGTGGAGTATTTGATGTCATCGATGGCGTTGTAGCATGCTTCTTGGTCGTAATCCTTGAAACTTATTCCCGCCTCGGAAGTAGTTGTGTCGTCCGGAGACCTCGGCCCAGCGGTTTTCCCGTTCTTGACGGTCCTTCGAGGTAGAGGGAGATTGGGCGGATTGGCCGCTGTTATGGTTCCTGTTAGAGTCAGATAGCATTGGTTCGTTAGCATAAAAATCTAGCATTTCATTTTTATGTAGCTTTAATCTAATCCAGTCGTCTTCACTGTATAGTGAGATCCGACAATTTTGACAAAGTTCATATTGTGTGAAATTCGTACTTACGAACAAAATATTTTGTTCAGCCCAATGTTTTAGCTCTTCAGGAAGAAAAGGAAATAAATTAAAAGGACTTGTATATGGGGGCCTTTCTCTTCTGTAATGGTCCCTAGAAAATATTTTAGCGGGGATATCTTATAACATGTACATTGGGGACATCTCTTTGCAAAGAGAAAAAAATTCTTCTTACATTTACTCGCGGTAGCCCAAAATACCCCTCCACAGGGCGTCTCCATTTTTTGAGGGGCTCCTCCCCTTTGACGAGAATTCTCCATGTTCGATGAAATCTCCCTCTTTTTGTATGTAGTTTCGACTTGCTGTTGGTGAGTTGAGAGTTTCCATCTTAGGATGGTAGATTCGACCGTTTGTTGCTGTTAGGTCAAAAAACCTAGGGTTTGTTGTTTCAATTTTTTTGGTGCATTGTACCATGGCATGGAGGTGAGGGTTTCCATCTTGGTGGAGCTCTCGGGCAACTAGGATGTAGTAGGGTTGGTAGGCTAGTTGGAGTAGTGAGAGTAAGAGTTCTAATAGAAGTTCTTTTGGACATGGGCATTGTGGGTAAGTGAGGAATACATTTTTTGCTTGAAATCAAAAATTGGTTCGGCGTGGCATTTTTTCAAGTATTTTTAGAAAATTGGGGAAGTCCCTCCCACCGTACAAGGCTCAAACTTCTTAAAAAAAACCCGGAGGTAATTGTTGAATGGTCTGAGAAATTCACCGTACAAGGCTCAAACAACTTCTTCGATCTGGTCTGAGAAATTCACCATTTTTTTCCTCCTGTGAAGGTTTGGACCTGAAGGTAATTGTTGTTAGTACCTTTTCCGTCGAGCTCATACTCTTTTTTTTTCCTCTTTCACGTTTTGTTGCTGTTAATCTCTTCTTATGGTATGCTGAGTTTTTGTCCGTTGTTTGATTTCAAAATATGGATCGAGGGATATTTGGAAAATGCTGGATATGCGCGCTTGGAAACGAAAACCATAACAGAATGATATGAATGGCGCTGATAGAAGCTGAGAATTAGGGATAGATTATGTCTTCGTTCCTTTATTCGATTAGATTAGATATAAAATGTAAAAAATCCACAACACGGTTTCGTAATGAATAGGTCAAGTTTTGTGGTGTAATTCTCACAGCACGTACAAAAAGTTTAGCACTGAATATGATATATATATGTGTGTGTGTGTGTGTTGTGTGGAAACTTTATATCCAACCATAGGGCTTTTCAAAAAAGAAAAACCCATTCATGTGGTACGCCAGGTGTTTGACTAAATGTCTCAGACAATAAATGTCTAAATTTCGTGCCTTCCTACTTCGGGTGGTAGTCTTGGTATTCGACAAAATGCCTGAGTGATCATAGGGAAATAAAATGAACTAACGTTGGTTACTTTTTCATCTCACCTTCATAGGAGCGCAAAAGTAATAGACTACCTTGAAATGTTTGGGTTGGATTTTCAAATAACCAAGTAAGAAATTGGGGAATGAAGAACTAACCTACCTCTTCAATCTGTTGACCACCACGAGGAAGGTAAATTATGGTAAGCATAGTTAATAGTTGAATGGAATAATCCATCAACATCTGGAGGAACTCTCGTTATTCGAACGAGATTTTTACCATAGGGGGAATCTGGCTTACTTCTTGTTTCCATTGAATTTATGTTAGAAGGAGAAAACTGGCAATGTATATTGACGACACTGATTACTTTTTTTTCCTTCTTGATCAACACTGATTAAATTAATTCTATTACCGAGGAGCCGCAAACATTAGCGGCTGCGGATAGTCAACGTGCTATATTATTTAGGCCTTGGGTCATATCTTGGTGACAGCTAGAAAAGGTGTAGTTATTGGAGTGAATACAATTTTGTTTGCTTTTTTTTAAATGGTAATTTTGTATGCTTGAAAGGTCAGTGTTCGTATTCTCTGTTTAATTCGGCCAGAGATGCTGAAAGTTGCCATAAAAGGTGAGAACATTGAGTTGTAACAGATGGATCCAATTCGCCAAATAACTTGATGGTCTTCTGTGAGGAATTTGGTCTGTGTACTTTGCTGGTGTCCTATGTGTATTTCACTACTATGTTTCTCGAGACTCAAAAATGACATGAGGTATCCGTGTTGGACCAACCTAGCATGAAGATGAGTTTCGAATATTCATTCAACAATTTTCTGTATGTTTTTGCCCTCGTCGTTTTTGACGAACTTTCATCATATAAATGATACTATGGACAACCTTGTGGTGGTCGAATGCTATTACGAATAGAATACTGTGGGTTGAGGTTATCTGATGTTCAAACAAAAAAACTTTGATGTGGTCTTTAATGTATGTATGACTTGTACTACCATTGATTTTTAGTGAAATTTGTTTTGATTGTTGTGGCAATGTGTGGTGTAGGCTATGGCATCAATTTATGCTGCTAAGGAAGCTGATTTGAGTACTATGCAAATGAGGTCCGTATAATTTTCTCACACTTCCCATTCCTCTCTAATCATGTGAAAGTTGAATTCTTTAATCATGACAGCAGTCAAGAAATGAGAATGTTGAATTATTCTTTTCTGTGAGATTCAGTCTGTTCGATTTAGGGTATACGGTTATTATCGAAATATTCTCAATTATCTTTGTTGTACTTGTTGGGAATGAATGGCCAACCAGGAAGCCTTTATCTGTTTGAGAATTGAAAAGGTACTCAAGTTCATCGCACGATTATGGACTGTAATCCCCTTGTGATGCATGGAATATTGGAATGCTTCATGTTAGTTTGTGAAAACTGTTCTAAACTGGTGAATTAAGTATCTAAAAAATTTGATATGTAGACTGTGTCCTAGGCTCATGGCTCGCTTCATCAGGTTAGATCAAGTATGTCATGGGCATGAAGGTACTACGTTATATGCACAAAAAGTAATTTAGAAAACAATGAGCAGTTTTGTATGATTTTCAAAACTGGTATATAGCAAGAACCCCATGGTTCCAGTCAGGGATCCCTGACTGGAACAAAATTGGTGTTTTTTTTTTTGTGTTGCAAATTGCTTTGGGAAAATCCGAGCCGTCCAATGTGTTCAAAAGATGTTTTCCAAGGTCCTTGCGGGAAATCTTTAAAAAAAAATACCGGAAGGGCTTGATCCAAGCAGTTTTTCGCAAAAACTGTATATTTATAGTTTTGCGAAAAACTGTTTGGATCAAGCCCTTCCCAGTTTTTTTTTTTGTTGAAGATTTCCCGCATAGACCCTTGAAAACACCTTCGGAACACATTGGACGGCTCAGATCATCAAAAAAATGTTCGGATCATGGAGGTCCAGAAGTCTGGATCCCGGACTAGAACCGGCTTCATAGATAGAATTAAGAGTTTTTAAGATTTTAGATCAATCATTATCCTTCAAAATTACGTCAATGAATTGTGTCCTCTTTTGTTGTTAAAGAAATTACGGTTTTTTTTTTCCCCCTTCTGGTAGCAGGAAAGATTTATCTTCTGGGTCGTAGTTGTACCCAAAACAAAACCCAATGATCAAAGAAATGAAGTCCTACTCCATGGCACAGGATTCCGTTTGTCATCCATTTTTAGTTAGATGAACTGTAAACATTGGCATTGTGGTTCTCAATGCGATTCCAGTCTTTGTTATTGTAAAGTCCGGAAAAACTCTGCATTTAGTTCAATACCGGACCTTAGACATATAATTCAGAATCCAACCTTTTTATTTTTTGATCAACAGAATTCAATCTATTTAGAGGAAAAGATCTTGTCTCAAAACATCAAGCTCCAGTCCCGCTACGAAATTTACGTTATTGGGTTAGTCATTTCCATAGAAAAGGAGTAATAAGAACTTGAAAAAACAGGAGGACGGGCGAAGACTCCTCTACAGTTCTTTCTGCTATAGATCTATAACTTCCTCTTTTTTGGCATCTCAAATGATGGGAAGATTCACGGACTGATCTTTGCCAGGCATGGCGGCGAAAGACCTTAGAGCTGGTTTTGATTTCTGCGCTGTTCATGCATCTAAACATAAATTTACTTTTTGGGGCCTTTTCTTGTAAACCTTCAACGACAAAAATCAGCGCCCAGGCCCAACACAGGGCATCTGCTCTGTAGGATCTGTTTAGCATCTGTCCAGGCATGCTTTTTGACTCTGAACAGTGTCTCTATATATTTTGCTGTGTAAGATCTAACTACGCCACTAACACTGCGACAGTAGTTCTTAGGTATATCTTTTGGTTTGTAATACATCCTATGTTGCTTTAAATTGCGTACTCTTTAAATTCAAACTACTTGAACCTGACTTCCAAGAACAGCAGTCTTTGCGTTACTGGGTGGATTGGTACAACTTTTTCAAGTGCTTGAGGCCCAAACATCTCTGCTTTCCTCTTCCCACGAAAATATTAGTTTTCACAATGTTTGCCTTTTACATAGCATCCAATAGTCTGATTCATCGTTTCTTGTTCCCTTGTTCAAGGGTTTGATGCCTCCAGGCGGGTTTTGAGCTTCATCGTAGATACTATCTTTTGGTAATAGAACCAACCTTTTGGTAAAAAATTGGTATCTGGAAACTGGATTGAAATGTCTTATTTTTTGCTTTCCTTCACGTTTAAATGAAGTACTTTTGGCATAAGCTTTCATTTGATTCTCGGTTTTGCTTGTCCACGGATAAACTTGGTGAATGAGAGTAACATATTAGTACAGTTCTATCTAATTGCAAGATGTTTCTCGATTAGCGAGTACAAGCTCAAAGGAGATAACAGTTTTATTAGGCACATTGGTTCGTCAATCAAATTAGTCAATTCCTCTAATTAACTCATAGCATGAGTACTCTGGTTCGAGCTCATAATTAAGTATTTAAAAACTACACTGTGCAGTTTGCGACCGTTGGCGACGTGTATGTTTTTAGTGATCAGGGTTCTCAAACCAACTATGCTTGGAACACTAGCCAACCGATTGGGCATGTGAATGCACTAGAGAATTGGGATTCTTTTGCTGCATTGTGCAGTCTGACTGGATATAAGGTGATCTTGGTTAATTTTCGAAATTTATGGTGTTTATATAATTATCTATCTCATGGATTGTGTTTTGGTTGCTAGCTTCGCTGCTAACAGCATATTTGTCTGGTGCATTTGGTATGTTGGACAATGGATCTAGAGTTTGCAAACAAGTGTTCCGGAAGATGTGAGTGCTGTGGTATTTACTTATTTTAATTAGATCAGGAAATAATCCGTATAGTATTGTTTTTTTATATATTTATTTCTTGAATTGAAGGAGCTGCCTTATATGATTAAGCAGTGGATGAAGAAACATGGTTCACGCTTTGGGTATGATTACCTGTCAAGTGATGTCACGGCCAGCTTTGGCTATGATTACATTCTCCGACAGGTGACTTCTGTGATTCCATTATTGGCTCAAACTCTCTCTATTTAGAGAATGTGAATTTATTGTCGCCATAACTAACAATACCCACAAATGAAAAATGATGCTTTTGGATCCTCTAGCAATTCTGTTTAACTGTTTTACTTGTGTGTTCAATTACGTCATATTTCTCCGTTGTTGAACTCATAGGCTATCTGAATCATTTTTTTTTTTCAGAGGATGACAAATGGAGATTGGTTAGGTATCTAGCAGATGCTCAAACAAGCATGTTAGATGATCGATTTAAATGGACGGTTAGTGTTTCATTGTGTTATGGTTACAGAAATTGTGATTTCTGATCATATTCTGGTTTTAAATCTTGTTTACTTATTGGAGATCTAGCAATAAGTATGGCAATTCGTCTTGCTGGGTGGGATATTGATGACAAGGTCACCTTTTTCAAGAGCGGGCCATGATTTTTCATGCTTAATGGAGCTATAAAGTTTCAATGCATCTCCTCCGTGTCCGAGTATGACATTGGTTTTTCAGTTGGGGGATATCTGTTTGTGTGCTTTGTGATGCTTTGCAGAAAACTCAGTGCCAATTGTTCTTCAGTTGCCCCTTCTTTACCAGTGTTTGGTCTCATTTTTTTCAAAAGAATAATATTTCCAAACCTGCTTTTAATCTCCAGATTGAGGTGGATTTGGCGGGGTATATGCTTTAACCTACAATCTTTAAGTTGTCTTTAGCTGCAGTTACATATGCATGGCTTTGTGTTTTGGTTTTGCTGTAGTGTTGTCGTCTGTTGTTGTTGTTGTGAGGTCTCCTCACCTTTGCTTTTTGTATTCCGGGTTGTAGTACTAAAAAAAGTTTTACCCAAAACAAGGCAAGACGCAGAGAAAAATGCGTCATTCCAAGTTTCCAACAACGGACACGGTACTCGTGCTTTGCACGAGGCTTACCACCTGGTATCATCAAATTGAATAATGCTACGCACCTATGCATTTGTACACATCTTCAATAAAAAACTCTTCATTGTGATACAAACAAAACCTCTCACGATTTTACGGAATTGAGGATCTTGGAGGGCGCCGCACTTTCATAATTTCAATCATTTATCTAGTACTCTTGATGTATTTAATATTCATGAAAAAAAAAAGTTCGATTGATTATGAAGTAAAATATAATTTGAATCCCGATATTCTAAATGAAGACAACCGGAGTCTTTATTTATTTATTTAGGACAAATATGCTAAGGCATAGTTTCTCGGTTTAAAACTCAAAAAACACTAACTGCGAGACAGGTTATCCTCCTAACATGCAATAACTAAAGGCCGCTCAGTGAATTCGTCTAAAGTCCATTTAGGGGAAACTCAACCTAATGTTGATTTATTTATTTATCTAATGGAAATAACTCTATCCAACTTATGTCCAACTAGTTTTGCCTCATCATTATTTTCAAGCTCGGGATGGGAGTTTGTTTAGCCCTTTAAGCTATTTTTGAGTTATATAGGTCTTGTTCGGTTAGTAGGTTTAGTTTAGTTTTGATGATGTAAGCAAGTATATTTAGTGGAAAGAGATAGAGAGAAATGATGATGTAAGCAAAACTAAAACAGGGTCAAAACCGGAGCAAAACTCTCAAACGAACACGGCCATAATGATCCTTTTGATATATATATATATATATACAAATCGCTTCCTATCCAAACTCTCGGAATTTGCAAAAATCCAGATAGCTCACACTGGTCATTGGATCTGATCCAACGGCTGAGGAGAGAAACGGGTTAAAACATATCTCGCGGGTCAATGGGAACGGGTTAAATAGTTTCGGGTTGTGAAAACGGGTCACTATAAAATCCCTTATCCACCCAATTACCACTCATTTCACACGGTTTCCAAAGAGAGGAGAGAGAGGGTGATCGAGAAGAAGCCAGACGAAGAAGACTACACCACCAGCACTCCACGACCTCAACCTCTCGATCTCCAGGTCTCGTCTATCTCTGGCTGTCTCTTTCTCTTTGTTCGGTTTATTTCAAAAATCGAAACCCTAGATTTCAAAAAACCCTAGATCTAGCAAAGGGAAAGAGAAACCCTAACTTTTCGTTTGTCTTTGCTTCCATCCGACTTCTTCTCTCTTTCGTTTGTCTCTACTTCGTTTGTTTTGAAAAAACCCCAACTTTTTTTTGTCACAGGTTGAAATCCTAGACAAACGACAAACGACGAAGAAGGTCTCTTGGCGATAGGTCTCTCTCTCCCTCTCTCTCTCTCTCTCTCTCTCTCTCTCTCCCACGCGCTCTTTGTGTAGAGCCCGTTTAAATGCAGATCTACGAAATTTGGAAAACATTTGAAAATTTGAAAAACATTTGATGTGATTCCCCACACTTTATGAATATATGTATATGTATGTATATAAAAGACCCAAACTCTACTCATTTTTGTGGTTTGTTCTTGATTAAGAACTAGGTTCCTGTATTGCCAATATATAATGCGTCTTTAGATTGATATGTTTAATAAATTAGGACTTGTTTTTCCTGCTTTTGTTGAATAAATTAGGGTGTTTTAAGGTAACTTGATTGCTTGAATTGGGGCTTGGCTTTGTTTCTGAAGACTTAAGTTAGGGCCTGATTGCTTGAATTTTCATTTTAAGATTATGAAGTAAGTAGGGGATTTCAAGGCCTAGTTCAATATCATAATTGAACCTTGCATTGTCATTTTGTGACTCAATGGTCCCCGACTCTGAAATGAACACCATCAGGATATGCATATCTTTTACCAAAAATGTATGCTTGTGCTAATTTGAGCATATCTTTTGTATGAAGACTGCATATCTGACATAGTATAAGCTTCTTATGCTCAATATCTTTTGTATGATTGTTTTCATTGTTTCTTCTACAACAGGTATTGATTTACAATAGGAAACTTTCTGTTTTAGATGCAAAACTGTCACAAGTTATCCTATCAATGCTTATAAAGTGAAAATTGCTAAGAATGAGTTTTGATAGACTTGCATAGAATTGGTTAAGCAGATTTTGGAGCAAATAGATTGTGTGAAGCCATGCCGTTGCTCTCCTCTGCCTCTTCAACCTTCCAGATTGAATACGCCACTTGTAATTGTGGGAAGCCCTCCCCCATGAAGAAGTCAAAGACTAAAGAAAATTCGGGAAGGAGATTTTAGGGATGTGGCAACTTTGAGGTCATAAATTACATTTGTTAAAGTTGAATGCTAATTACGTAATAAAGTATTCTTTTTAATTTGATTCTTATGGTATCACAGAAAGGGAAAAAAATTGCAAGTACTTTTACTGGATTGACCCTGACCCTAAACTGAAACAAATTGAGGACAAATTTGAGGCTTTAGAGAGTGAAAAACACGCTCTACATTTGAAGTGTCAAGAAAGGGAAAATGTTGTGCAAGAATTACTGAAAGAGAATAAGAAGCTGAAGAAGAAGTTGACGGCAGTAGAAGGTGTAGTGGTTGTGTACAAATGGAAGTGCTTGTTTCTTTTATGCGTATGCATCATCTTGTGGTTAACAAGGAAGACTGAAATTGTTGGAAATCGCAAGTATTTGCCATGAAGTCATAAATGTATTTGATTGTCCTTTTGGGAACTGTTAGGTAAGATTTGTTGTTGAATTATTTGGTTTTGTGTCATAATGTTATTATCATCAATGATAGTAATGTAGTGGTTTAATTTGGTAGTAAAATTTTGTTACACTACGGTTCTAATTTTTTTATTCTCATCACTAGAAATGCTTGATCTGAAATGCTCACTGAAAATGCTTGCACTAAAATGCTCACTGTTTTTCACTGTTTTCTTTTAGTTTTTGATGAATTTGTATTCAGTTTAGCACAACCTGTTGGGATACTCAGAACTTTCATTTGTGAATTTGAGGTTTCAGGATGGAAATTGGGTATTCTAGAAACTCGCATGTTTAGTTAAATTTTTGGTGATGGAATAGAATAATTCAAAGGGAGCAAAAAGCTATGTGTTGCTATATAGTAATACAAAGAAATGCATGGGATTGAGCCGTTAATAATTTTACTGTCTTGCATGTATTGTTGGCTTCCACACTTCTAGCTGAATGAGTGACAGTACATATACTACGAATGAGTCATAGGTTTTAGTTCACAAAAGACAAGAATCAAATGCTTTGAAGCTCAATTTTGGACACCTTTATATAACTCTTTTTTCCAGGCACCATCAAACAAACTTATTGGCAAGTAGACACATGCTCACACAAACTTATTGGCAAGTATCAAATGCTTGTGCACATATTTTGTCACGCCCTCAATTTTAATAAGCCAAAATACAAATAAAATCCACGTAGGATCGATTTAAGTCAACAATTTCTCATAGCAAAACCAAAGTCAAATACAATAAGCTTCTGGTCAAGGGTACCCGTACCCGTACAAAATAACAAAGGTTTTAAAGTTATTACATAAGTTGAAATACTCAAAAGCTTAGAGAAATTAAAGTTACAAGATTATCTTTCAAAAATGTACTTAGTATGAGGATGAGAAAATAACTTCATGCTCATAAAATCTTCATGGCATGCATCACACTCCACGCATCCAAGATCATGCTCCATGCTGTGTACCTGGGAAAGATAGGGTGAGCTCACTAGCTCGTAGGAAACATTTCTACCAACACTAAGGGTATATGGAATGAAAAATGCACATGAAAGTATAATACACATGAATGAGTAAACCTAGATGGACCAAGATAAACCAACTCGATGACAAAGTGTCTAGGAGATGCCTCAAAGATTCAATGAAACCAGAATATCCATAAGTTTTCTCATAATCATCACATTACGTGTCATAAGTTCAGTCTCATCAAAAACACAGTTATTCACACAATCATTATATTTCCCAACACTTCACAAATACCCAAAACGTCTAAAATAACCCAAACATCTTTTACATTTATCAAATACATCTTATTCCTTTTAATCATTCACTTATTCTCCGGGCATGCCACAAAGACCCCGTGTCACTCAAAGAAAGCACATCATCAATTAGATTTCATTTTCTCCCGTCATTCATGTCTGACACTCACACAACATACCTCATATATTTTGCACAATATCCATATCCATCTTATTCATTTCCAACCATTTGATCATTTTCCGGGCATGCCATATAGGCCCCATGTCACTCCGGGCATACCATAAAGGCCCCGTGTCACTCCGGGCATACCCTTTCGGGCCCCGTGTCACTTATTTCACATTTACATTACCATTTATCAACTCATAAGTTCAACTTAGTGCCCAAAACCAATTCACATATCACAATACCCCTTCACGAGTGTCCAAAACATTCACACAATCATCTTTGTTCAAAAACTCAAAATATGTCGGTGATAGTCAAATTAACACATGTCCAATGTGCGTGAGAAACCAAGACAACCAAGACAAAGCATAAAATGCACCATGATAGGTTACCGAAGCTTAGAGGTCAATTCGAGAGGTTTTGAAATGGCCAATGAGGGCCCGGAGCGATGGAGCGATGGAACATGCAAATGGAGTTATAAAACTCGAGAAAAAATACGACACGCTGATAGTAAAAAGGACATTTCTCTCAAAATACAAAGGATATGAATATGAAACTAATTGGGTTTGAAAGTAGACTCGTAGAGCTTTCCAACGGTTCAAGAATCACCTCAATCGGAGTTCGGACGAAGTCGGGGTGTGCCCGCGAAGTTGGAAAAAAAATCTGTCTGAACAAAGGAATCTGGATCGATCCACTTTCAAGAGTGGATCGATCCACTCTAGGAAATCCGTGAACAGATGATTCTGGATCGATCCAAGCAAGGAGTGGATCGATCCACTCTAGTGAAATCCGTGAACAAACCATTCTGGATCGATCCAAACAAGGAGTGGATCGATCCACTACGTACCAAAAGTGCAACAGAGCATTTTGGATCGATCCACTCTCAAGAGTGGATCGATCCACCTGGGTTTCGAGAGGAAAATCAACAACCTTGTTCAAATTGATGGGGGCTTCATTCCAAGTCCAAATTGGGATTTTAAAACACAACTAAGCAAAGGAGGTAGACATATTCACAACCAATTCATAGAGTTATCAACCAAATATGCAAACCCAAACTTATTCAACTCCAAACTCAACTTCCATGGTGATAAACAAGTGTAATGAAAATTTTAGGAGGAATAACAAGAGTGGTGCATTAATTCATTCAACATACACTTAGAGAATGTAGATTATTGTTCCCTACCTCAATGTTTAGAAGCTTGAAACCCACCAATGAGCTAAACCCCAACTCTTGCTTCAAAATCCAACGAAAATTCTTCAAATACCGGTGGGAAATAAGCATATCAACGCGTAGAGCACGAGATTTGGAGAAACTTTTGTGAAGGGACTAAGTTTGGAGCTTCGAATTTGGTTAGATTTGTGAAGAGAGAAGTGGGAGAAGCCATGGAGGAGAGAGAGGGAGAGGGACGGCTGATTATTTTGGTGGAGGAAGAGAGAGAGAGGTGTGTGTATTATGGAGAGAAAAATCAGCCATATGGGTGTCTATACACCCCACAAGATGCACTACACCCCCCCTAAGTTTCAAATGCATTTTAAAAAACGACCCCAAGCATAAACTATCATCAAATTGGCCCACTTTAATCTAATTTCAAATCCTCCCAAATTCCTCAACTCTCTCCTTTTTTTTATTTTATATAATAACTAAATTAATTAAAATCTACGGGTCTCTACATATTTGGTGCTGGGAACAATGGACGAGAACAATGGAACAATGCCACTTCTACTGTCAACCTTCCTCAAAGCCACATACTCACACAAATTAATTCAGGTTAACCGCTAACTTAACAAAATAGACACATACAACAGTGACCATTTTCCAGTGGACATTTCCAATCAGGTTCTAGTGACAACAAAATACAATGACCATTTATAGCCAGTTGACAACAGTGGACATACAACAGTGACCACATCCAATCGACAAAATACAATATTCATAGACATACAGAATCCAGAACACTACACATACATTGAACATTTCCAGTGAACTACCAACCAGTTTTAGTGACCAAATACAATGAGCACTAATAAATTCCAGTCACCAAATTCGAGCAACAGTGAGCAAATTCCAAAAATAATAACAGATCCAAAAGTCATAGCACTAATAAAAACACATTCAAACTAAAGAATACATATTGTTCCAACAGAATTCTTCAAATTCGAGTGACTAAATGCAGAATTGTTCAGAAGTACTAATCCAGGAACTACTCAAAGTCACAACTACTAAAACTCAGAACTACTCATCTTCATTTCCACATTGTCACGAGCTGCTTTCCCATCTTGAAACACAGAAAGGTCATAATATGGCTTAAACACGAATTCAACTAATTTTTTTGAAAAAACACTTACAATCATCGTTAGAGTATATGTTGTCATCATCACCGTCATCATTGCCATCGTCATTGTCATCATCGAACCTAACATCTTGCGAAGAACTAAGACAAAGAAATACAACAATAAACGTTTGAACAAGTAAATATAAATTACAAATGAGAGAAATTTTGATGCACTTACAGGCCCAAAAGTTTCAAACAATTTATTTTGCTGTGTGACTGTCCCGTTAACCCACAATCACTACATTCTAAAAAACCAAACAAATAATAATTGTAAAACCCAGTCAGTCAACGAATGCCAAGAAAGACAGACCATGGAACATGTGAAAGAGAGACTCACCTTAGTTTGCCAATGACAGTTTGAAGGGTAAGCAATCAGCTTCCAGCAAACACCGATGTATCTCAGCTTCAACAATCTAGCAAGTTAAGTTTAAAATTCCCACCCTGTCAAAATAGAAGCTTTTACTCAAGTTAAGCTCAAAGAGGACAAAGGATAGCTTGAAATAAAAAACAACCAATAGCATCACAAAATAAACTGGATAAAAATTAAAAGCCCTAATTTTTCTTTCTTAAAGCCCTGAACTCATGCTTTTTGAACAAAAAAACCTAGTTTTTGAAAACCCTAATCCATGAAAGTAATGAAAGTAAAGAGACTAACATACTAGCACACACACACAAAGAAACATTGGGAGAGAGAAAAATCGAACAAGGAACCACAAAGGTCTCGATTTCCCCTTTCAAAATCTAGGGTTTATTGGATTCGTTTGTTCGAATCTAGGGTTTCGAAATAAACTAAGCAGAGAGAGAGAGAGAGAGAGAGAGAGAGAGAGAGAGAGAGAGAGAGAGAGAGAGACCTGGAGAGAGAGAGGTTGAGGTCGTGGAGTGCTGGTGGTGCCGTCCTCTTCGTCTAACTTCTTTCTCCTCTCTCTGGAAACCGTGTGAAATGAGTGGTAATCGGGTGGATGAGAGATTTTATAGTGACCCGTTTTCACAACCCAGAATCATTTAACCCTTTCCCATTGACCCATGAGATATGTTTTAACCCGTTTCTCTCCTCAGCCGTTGGATCAGATCCAACGGCTGGCATGAGAAGTCCGGATTTTTGCAAATTCCGGGAGTTTGGACAGGAAACGGTTTGTGTATATATATATATACACGCACACTATACATTAAAAAAAACCTAGTGTATAAAGCGGTTTTTGTTCATAATTTGAACAAATATTGTCGATCAGACCCAATGCATGTAAATCCAACAGATAAAGGACAAAATAGGTACGATTAAGGGCCTAAGTGAAGAAAAGAGTAGTACTATGGATAAAAGTAAAATTAGCCCAATTTAAAAACATTTTATCGACTTTTTTTCTTTTCTCGTTGAAAATAACGAGAATATTCAAAATTTAGAATAATGATACAGACACACGGTTTCAGCCACACTCTATCTCACCCTCACTCACATACGGGTGATTCCCACATGTGATTCTCACACCCACATGTAAGTGAGGATGTGGTAGAATGTAATTGAAAGGATGTGTCTGTATCATTTTTAGGATAAAATATGTCCAAGTTGTTTTGCCTGGGGTTGGGCATTTCATCCACCCCGTCCGAATCCGATCCGATCCTCGATCCGAACGGATCGGCAATATGGAGATCTGTTTGGAGATTGGATAGGATATGGGGATTTTTTTTGAAAATGTTTGGGGATTGGATAGGGGGTGGAGATAGGCATGTCCCCGCCCCGAATCCGCTCCGAATCCGTTCCCCGCTCCGTCCTCGATCTGCCCCGTCCCCAAATCCCCGAAATATAGGGGTCTATTCATGAATTATGAAACTTCGGGGGGTTCTATTAATGAAATATATTATAGAAATTATCAAATTTAATTATAGAAATTATAGTCATTATGGAATTAAATTATAGAAATTAATAAATAATATAAATTAATCAAATTATAGATATTATCAAATTAAATTATAGAAATTATAGTCATTGTGAAATTAAATTATAGAAATTAATAAATAATATAAATTAATAAAATTATAGAAATTATATTATAGAAGTTAATTTATGAAAATACTAAGTTTATATTTAACTATAATAATCTAAACTTCATATGAAGTTATCAATTATGAAGGATCCCGCGGGCCACAAGGTGTAAAATTTCAGACCTTGAACTCCAATTTTCGTGAGAAAATTTCGACTATCTGAAAGATAGAAGTGTTCAAAAAGTGTTTTAAGGTCCTATGAAAGGATTTGGCAAAAATACTACCTGAAAGGGCTTGATCGTAGCATTTTTCCATAAAATCGCTATATAAAAGATTGCTCCGATCAAGCCCTTCAGGTTTTTTTTTTTTTCCAAATTTTTTCATAGGACCTTAAAACACGTTTTAAACACATCTACCGGTTCATCTTTTCAAGAAATAGATTAGATGACCTTTAGTTGGTGCATTATAGTGTTCAAATGCCACTGGAAGCACTGAATGTGTTCCGATCGTGTGGTTACCGACATCGGATGATCATCAATTTCGGGGAGAATGATAGAATTGATAAGATGTTTAATCGTATCGGTTTAGATCAAACATTCAAGAAAATGAACTAGTATCCACCATTCAATGTTATACATTGAACATACTTAGTTATGAACCAATATATACTGCTATAGTCTAATGCATGTTAGCTACTCTAGGGAAAGTGATTGGATCTCCGAAATCTCCGTGGGGATCCCCGTTCCCCATTTGGAGCGGGGATGGAGTATAAAAATAAATCTCCGTTGGAGATTGGATAGGGGATGGATATGAGTAAGGGGTTTGGGGATTGGGGGTGGAGATAGTAATCTCCGGCCCCGATCCGTCCCCATGCCCATCCCTAGTTTTGCCCCATCCTAAAATAATGACGAATTTGCCACGTTTGCTTACATAAAAAGCACCACTTTTACATACACTTTTGGACCGGTAATAGTTTGTCAACTTTTAAGCCACAATGCTTGGTATTTCAAAAAATTATCCCAATAACTACTGTGAAAATAAAATTAGTGGTTTAGATTTATTTGGATGTTTATATGAAACATTGATTTCACTCTCATTGTAGTTTTATAGGCAGTTTTTCACTCAGAGTATTTTGGATCTGGGTGCTTTGCACCGTGCAATGCACCTCTCGGTCGTCCGATCGTATTTTGGATGATCCAAATGTATTTTGATTTTTTACCTGTAAAAGTAAATTAAAACTAAATTAAAATTACCGAACACATCTAAACCGTCTAAAATCTGATCGGACGGTCAAGAAGTGCAAAACACTTTTATAGCACTTTAATCCACTTTTATAGTACTACTAATAGTTCCCGTTTCCCTTTTACTCCAACCTTTATTTCCCCGAGATATTGACAAATTGTACTGTAATTTGACATAGGACATTACGCCATAATCACGTCATTAATAAGTTAGCTGATAAAAAAGGGCTGGTTTTAGATTTTAAAGAAAATTTTTATTACAGTTTTTTTTTTTCTTTTATCCCCCAAATTATTCATATTTTTTGTACTTCTTCCTTCACCTATTGAAACCATCAATTTAGTCCATCAACTATCTAATCGCGAGCAAATTGAGTCCAACTGTTAACGGGGGCTTCACTTTTTGGACGGAAAACCGTCTATGTGAACCGATCTTGCATAGATATCTAGATGGAGCCCACTTCGGAGTTCAACATGAATGAACCAATCCATTCATTAAAGTTAAAATATATTATCAATGGACCTCGTAAAAAATCAGCTCAAGTTATAGGTTTAAGTATTTGATCTTACATTAATCCTTTTTTTTCGTTAAGTGGTCGAGTTGCCAAAAATTAATTGTACATTCCTATTTTTATTAACTTTTTGGAGTTATCAAAAATTAAAAGATTGGATAATGTACATAGAGTTATTTGATTGATTTGGTATATTCAAAGGGCCACTCAAAAACATAATTTAAAATTAATGAACGGCTCTTATCCATTGTGTGAGACGCAAAGTGGACCCCACGGAGCGATCTATGCTCGATCTATGGGTACATATGTGTGCGAGTAGCAAGGCTATTACTTTTTACATCCAAAAAGTGAAGCCCTGTTAACGATTAGAATCAATTGTTGCAATCACATAATTGAAGGACTAGAGTGAGTTTCTACTACGATATTCTAGGTATTAGTAAGTTGTAGTCAAAAGTGAGTGTAGTTTCCGCTAAATGATTTTGTGATGTATGTGGGGAGAATAACTTGTGTTAGAATGAGTGAAAACTAGTGAAAATATAAAAAAAATACCGAGAATACTACAATAGAAATTCAACCTAAATTAATGGTATCAATAGTTTATAGATGAAGTAGAAAAATATGAACAATGTTGGGGAATAAAAGCCAAAAAAAAAAAACTTATTGATACAACTCTTTTCATGGCCGTTGAAACCAAGGGAAATGGGACTGCCATTAGCATTGATCTTTCATGAATTCTAAAGCTGTGTTCTTCATGAAACTAGGAAGAGCAGAGGGCCGTCGTGCTGCTAAAACACTATTCTAAGTATCATTTAAAGCAACTATTTTTATTTTTTTCCCTTAATATTTTACAATTGTCATTTGAGTTCTTTCTCCGATCATATAAAGTAAAAAATAAAGAAGCTTTGATATTGTATTTGGGCTCAATTTTGAAGCCTAGACCGCGTGCATCGAATTAGAGGATGATTTCTATTCACAAAATTAGAAAATTCTCTAATATCGGTCAACTGAAACCACTTACATCACTGCTTACACCTCTAAGCGTTAATCACTTTCTAGAAGAGTGCAATGTTCAGATAAAAAATAATAGATCACCGTAAATAATTGTTGATTGTTTACGTTGTTTAATCGATCTAATTTACAATTTTTAATTGGTGCATAAATTCAAATTGTATTCTAAAAGTATTTAAATTTTTAATTGGTGTACAAATTTAAATTTTATTCATAAAAAATATTCTTTTTTTTTATCGGATTGATATGGATTCAAAAAAGAAAAAATAGCAAAAAGAAGAGAAAAAGAAAAACCAGAAGCAATTGTCTTCAAAAATTTTAATTGTAAGTTGTTTCCATAATCAATTTTCTTAAATATTTAGCGAATCTTGTTTTGGTTTTCCAATTGTTTAACTTGATAATTTTTTTTAAGAAGTTTTAGTGACAAAGGGGGACCTAAACTAGCAAGAGGATAAAAAAGGGACCAAGTTTATAGGACTCACATGTTTAACTCCCTCCTCAAGGGCCCTCTGACCGACAAAAGCCAGATTTCTCCGCCGCTTCTAGAACCGCATTATCCTCCTTAATTCCCTATTAAAAGTTAGAGAAAATGTTACAATGCACATTCTTTATTTGTGTGTATATGATATATATTTCTATAAAAATTAATTTTTTTATAAAAAGTTATGAGACATACCAAAATATTATGAATTATATTGTTGAAAAATTACGAAAAACTAAAAAAATGTAACAATTACTAATGAATTAATACAATCTGAACCATATAATAAGTGCATATCGTACACACTTTTAAATTTGTGTATTGTAGCCATTTAGCATTAGTATTTTTTAATCATCACATTTGCTCATCCATTATGTCACCATCATTTACAATACAATAACTAACTTATTATATTTCATTTAAACTCCCTTTCACTCCCTTCAAGAAAAATACTTCCCCACCAAGTAAAGCGAATCTCCTCTCTCTCTCTCTCTCTCTCTCTATATATATATATATATATATATATACACACACGAAAATCTCAGTAAACTCTCTCTCCTCTGGTCCTCTATAAAAACGTGTTTGTAAACTAAAAATTGACACGCATATTACTTGCCCTTAATCTTCTTTTTGTAATCGCATAATCTTTTGATAGGACATTTTGCATAATCTTTCGTGTTAATCCATCTGGTTCTGTGCTCGAATTCTCAATTTTCGCGTTGCCATACAAGCGCTCGTCCTCTCGCTCCCTCACGCGCCATCTCCAAGGCTACATGTGACTTTTTGCTGCTTCTACAGCAATCCTCGCGAAACAGGCAACCGTCTCGTCAAAGTTCCCCTTTCCCTTTATAAACTCCGCAACAGAATCAATTACTTCCCCAATCCCTCGTGGTAACGGGTCACCCTCTGCCATGTGCAACGGAGAGAACCACCGCCAAGTCCCGTCGCTGGAGCTCAGCCGCCTGAAAATTATCTCCGCCCTCGGCCGCGGCGCCAAAGGCGTCGTGTTTCTGGCCCAGACAAATGACGACCAGTCATTCAACGGCAACGATTTCTTCGCTTTGAAGGCAATTTCAAGAGCTTCGATTGAGAAGAAGAACGGAACTAACAGCGATAGCGACGGTAGCGAGTACAGACGAATTTGCTTCGAACAGGAGGTTTTGAGTTGCTTCGAACATCCGCTTCTACCTAAACTCCGAGGAGTTATCTCTACGGATCAGATCGTTGGTTACGCAATCGATTACTGTCCGGGACGCGATCTCCATTCTCTTCGAAAGAAACAGACGGAGAAAATGTTTTCCGATGACGTAATCAGGTAATTCTGCTTTTGTCAATATTAAGATTCTGCATCTGATCAATGTTTGTTACGATTTGTTTAAGAGTAATCGGCCAATTCAACAGAAAACAATTAAGAAAAAACAGAGGACTGAATCAAATTTCACCAAACTATTGAGTTTTGATTGATGTAATTCATTTTCCGTTCAGGTTTTACGCTGCAGAATTAGTGCTTGCATTGGAGTATTTGCATGGATTAGGGATAGTATACAGAGACTTGAAGCCAGAAAACGTGATGGTACAAGAAAGCGGGCACCTAATGCTCGTCGATTTCGATCTCTCCACAAAACTCTCCGCAAAATCTCCACAAATTGTTTCCATTACCAAATCGACTCCAAAATCAGAACAGTTGAAGAAATCGAAGAGCGTGAAGAAGATCACTAATCGATTCTTCTCCCCTATGTTTTTTTGCAACTCCGGCATTACGCCGGACGACTCGGTATCTCGGCCGGAACTCCGCATCGACTCGTCGAGTCCCGAGTCCGATTCGGTCGAGAAGACGAACTCGTTCGTGGGCACGGAGGAGTACGTGGCGCCCGAGATCATATCAGGCCACGGCCACGATTTCGCCGTCGACTGGTGGTGCTTGGGCGTCGTCTTATACGAGATGCTGTACGGAGCGACGCCGTTTAAGGGGTCGAACCGGAAAGAGACTTTTTACCGCGTTCTGGCGAAAACGCCGGAGCTCGTGGGAGAGCCGACGCCGTTGAGGGACCTGATCGGAAAACTCTTGGAAAAGGACCCGAATCAGAGAATCTCGCTGGAGGGAATCAAGGGCCACGATTTCTTCCGAGGGGTTGATTGGGAATCGATCGTTGAAATTACGCGGCCGCCCTACATTCCGGTGGGGCCGGAGGAGGAGGAATTTAAAGGAGAAAAAGGGATTACTGATGTGGAGGCTTTTGTTAACGGGGTTTTCAAAATTGGGAAAGATGATTGCAACAGTAATGGCAAAGAATCTGAGAGTAAAAGGAATGAACAGGAGAAGATGGAGAAGAAGATGAGTAATGGTGGGGTATGGGTTGAAGGACTGGACCAACCCTCTGAAACTGACAATTTCGTTGTGTTCTAATTAACCAATTTTTTTTTTTTTGACTGATAATTATTCAATTTTGATGATAAATTTGTATATGAATCTATTGATACATTAATTTTGTAACCCATATGAATCTCAGAATGGTTATTTGGTTCTTCAAAGAGCTACATGATTTATAAGGTTGAATAGTAATCGAATAATGGTGTAAATATGTTTTTATTTTATTTATCACAGCGTAAATTTTCTTTCTGCATATCTTAAATTTTGGAATATAGATCTCGAGTCTGTAAATTTTCTTTCTTCGTATCTTTAATTTTGGAATATAGATCTTTAGTTTGTCGACGATATGCTTATGCAACTTTGATTTCCATAATTAGGGATGACAATGGAGACTGATCGGGGGATACCACTATCCCCGTCCCTGATTCCCGAATCCCTCCCCTGTCTCCGTCCCCGCCCCGATCCCCAATGGGGATTAATTTTCCCCCTCCATCCCTGCTCCAAACGGAGAATAGAGATCCAAAGCGGGGATTCGGGGATTCTTCAAATTTAACTTGAAGAGACCCACATCGCAAGAAAAAAATCGAGAAACAACAAAAAAAAATCCAGGGACAAGAGAGAGAGAGAAGTAGTTACTGGCTAAGATGCTGCATGAAAATGGTAGATTGTAACATGCTTATAACATAATCAGGTTTTCAACCTTGTCAGATCAATTCTCAAAGCCATACGACTGTAATAAAACAAAAAAAATTAACACAAACATAAGGATAGCGATTCAAAAGAACTTGCACATGTATTTTCTCATTAGATTGGGAGAGGGGAAGTGCTTTTGGTGAAAGATGATAAAACCTACGCAACCACCACCATGAATCGAGCCTCAAAGATGGTTGGTAGGTAGCTAGGGTTTTGAACGGTGCTATTGATTAGGAGAGAGATAGAGAGAGAGAGAGAGAGATAAGCCATAAACGTGAGTGATGGGGAAGGGTCGATGAGGGAGAGAGAAAAGAGGTGACCCATATTATTTTTTTCAAGAGAACTGTGGGCAACTGCCAACTAGCAGTATTATATGCTTTTTATAATATATATATATATATATATATAACGTATATAAATAGAAACGGGGATTCGGGGACAAATCGGATCGAATTCGGAGTGGGGATACCCCTATCCCCGCCTCTGATCCGATCTCCGAATTTTTTTAAAAAAATTTCCCAAATCCGATCCGATCCCCGAACAGATCTCTAAAACAACGATCCATTCGAATCGGGAATTAGATCGAATTCGAACGGGTTGGAGGAAATTGCCATTCCTACCCATAATGAGTGAAGATTGTGGTAAAGAACAATATATGCATTCTGTAACTTAAGCTGTAGTGTATTTTCGGTATTTCTAAATTATAAGTTGCCAAATCACCTCATCACTTTCAACTCTTATTTTTTGTGATACCTTTTCCAGGCTGTGTAAGAATACAAAAAAAATACTAAAAATATTATAGTGAAAACTCACCGGTAAATCCATTGGTACAGATGGATTGTGCACAAATGGAGTATAGATGGGTTCAAGGGCTTATTTTTGGGTTCCACACGAATAATCCGAGCCATTCATTCATCTTAAAATAATTTTTCTATTGTTGTTTTGTAGAGAAATCAGCTCAATTCGAAGTGTGTAAGTGGTCGATCCAAAACTCCTCAAAATGCGTAAGTGGGTGATTTTGAATGAAAAGAAGGTTTTTGGATTGACTACTTACGCACTTCAGATTGAGCTGATTTTTTATGGTGCCACTCGAAAAATTAATTTAAAATAAATAAACGGCTCAAATTATTCGCATGGCACCCACAGAGCCCATATATACCAACTACCAATATCAAAACTGCTTTTCCTCCCTAGTTGAGAAATAACGGAAAGTCTACATACCCGGAAAAAATGACCCAGAATTGACCAAAAAACACATCCAAAGGATGAGATTCACCCAATACACTGTTTATTGGGTGAATCTCATCCCTTGGATGTGTTTTTTGGGTCATTTCTGAGTCAATTTTCTGTGTATGTATCACAGTTGGAGAAATAAAGATGCTGGTACTGATGCTAACTCCAGAAATCCCTCTCTTTGTTTTCATGGACCAAAAATTTACTCCCTCCATCCTATATTTGTTGCTCATTTACGGGTAAGCGTGTTATTTTCAATTGCTTATATCTTTCAATCTATAATATTTGTTCCAATTTTGAAAATTTTGTTTAGTTATAGTACTCATCGAGAACTATAAAACAAGATCCATATTGAATATATATAACATTATACATTTGAACATTTAACTATTTTTTTGAGGTCTAGTGAATAGTGCAACTGGACAACAAACATGAGACGGAGGGAGTAGTATCTTTAATTCATTGGTTTTTACTTTTTGGTCCTTTAATTATTAGGGTTTGAGCCTAATTATTGAACACTTTCAGAGTAATATTATGTGCCATTTTAATGCTAGAATTTTGAGTGGCTCTGTTTGATGCGACTGGGTGTATACACCTTTATTTATTGATTTGAGCATAGTCTTTGAAGTCGCATTAATTAATGGATGTCAATTTACTTTTGTTGAATTATAAACTTGGAGAACAAAACTTGAATGTAGGCAGAGGGCATTGCGTCACCTCCGTATACTTTTTTTTTGTAATGAATAGTGTCTAGATACATCGGACTAGTCTTTCCCGTTCCTCTCACAATCGTTTTTACGCGTTTGCATAAGAAAAGTGTTATGCCCTAGGTCACATACAAAAACACACACAAGAAATTTGATGAAAACTCTCTTATATATATTTACACAATATACAAGTTGAAATTTTTTTCCGGGGAGCCACAACCGGCTTTCTCTGTGAAAAATCACAACTGACTTCCCCACACACTCTCGGCCGCACCTTTTCACATTGCCACCACACAAAATAAGAATAATACACGAGTATTTATAAATCAAGTCTAGGGTTACACAAAACAACCCTAACCCTTAGGCCTTAGCCCGTCCGGCCTACATGGGATGGATCCCAACAAAGAGATAGCTAAGGAACAAAACTTCTTTTTTTTTGCATGGCAAAAAAGTTTCATTAATCATCAAAATATTACAATGACTAATAGGAACAAGGAGAAAGCAACAAAATGCCTAATCCAAGACCCAAACAGCGATTGGTGAGGAGCCAATCAAAGAAACCCCTAAGGCCGAAGCCTACACCTATTGGGCAAAGACCACACCCGATGGGCCACAAAGCCCAAAATAGAAAAGAGATACCCCAAGGCACAACCACACGGTCCACACCCTGCTGTCCATTCATGCGCCGCCGCCAACCATACTTGTCTGCTGACCAACATCTTGGCCTCCGTCCAAACACAACGCAGCAACTCGCCATCGAACTCCAAGTGCCACCACCAAATGCCAACAAAAAGCACCTCTTTCCACCCTCAAATCTCTACACCCCCAATCTAGAAACTTAAACCCCAAAAGTATTTCACCTAAATCTTCCACTTTTCTCCAAATTGGACAGACCCCATGGCGAACCATGACATAATAATTTTTGTGATTATGGAGAAATTTATGCTCTGGACATATCTTGTAATTTAATCAGGTGGCATCAGAGCTGGCATTCGGCTCGGTCTTTTTGAGCTTCCAATTCAACTATTTTGCTTATAACTTCCTCCCTCATCTCCTTCAAGAACAAAACGTTGCCAAGGGATGTCGAGCGATGTTGGGATGGTAAGCCCATGCATTGAGGCAAGTCGATTTATCACTGTAACAACTCCCTTGGGTTCCCTACGGAGATATTATTCCTTGTTTTGGGGCCAATATTTCAAGGAAGCTTTTCCCACACATTATTGAAAGATCCGCATATAATGTGTGTTGGAATCAATATGATCTTTCGTCATCGCCTTTCTTTGTGGTTGATGCTCAAGAATAAATATTACTGACTTGTTCTTTGCTTTAAGCCGAAAGTGGCCCCTAATTTCTTGAATACTCATTGTTAGGGGACCAAAAGCTCATGATTTGGTACAGATGAGTGGGATTAACGAATGCAGGATCACTAACTGGGTACCCTCTAAGTAGGGAAGTATTGAGGGACAATGTACTTATATTAATTTATATCAACAATCGGACACAACACCGGCCACAACTCGAATGACTTGATCCCAACCTATATTGTAGTTGCTCTATATTCAGAGTTGACTTGGTCGGTCCTAACTCATGTTTACTTTTTCTGTGTACATGGGTGGAGATTCTAAGTACAAAGCAACTACAAGATTGGTTAGAATAAAATCATTCCAGAACAAAGACCACTGGTAACTGGTGTTGTGTCTGATTATTGTGTCTCTAACATTCTTTTTTTATTACTACTATTATTATAAACTATGAAGGAAACCTCCAAAATATAGCTACATTAGTCTCCCCTCTAGTTACCTACAAAAAAGCACCGAAAATAAAGTGTCACTGTCATGTGTATTTAAAGGTCTCATGTTCGATTTCTCTTGACAGCAAAACTCTTAGAGCCGCTGAAGGTTATGTCTGATCGTTACTTCTAGGGCCCCGAAATTAGTAGAAGTGTGAATAAGCTAGTCCAGACATTCGGTTATAAAAAAAAAATCATGTGTATTTGTAAAAGGACCCATGGGTTAGTATGACACAGAGATTAGGTTAAAATAAACTTAACTCATATTGTGAAAAAAATATTTAAAAAATTCGATTCAAACATAGTGCAAACTGCCAAACTTCCTCATAAATTTGCAACGACAATAACCACCTGCTTCCCAAAAAAACAAAAACAAAAAACACAACTCAAAGCAGCATCATGCCAGCACAACTTTGCTTTTTATGTATGTGGTGGGTAGTGGTACAAGATATCTTCTTTGTAATAAATTTTCCAACTACAACCAAACTAATCCTAGAAAGTTCAAGAGCCCTTTCAATTCTTGATTCTACTCCTACGTTGCCAATTTTGTCATAAAGTAGTTATAAACTCTGTTGACTTCAAGCGTGTGGTGTGCACCTTTTGTCAAAGATCTTACAAAACTATAGGAGTACAATTTTGAACATTATAAAACATAGGAGTACAACTTTGTATTGGGGTCAATAATGCCTGCAATCCACTGCTGAAAAAACCCATTCCTTAGAGAGCAAGATAATGGCCTAGCATAGGTATTTCTATTTCACCCACGCTATCTTGCGTGTTCCAGTCATGTGCACTTCAACTTAAATTTGAAGACCAATGTTATCGTCCATTAGCGAGGTCGGATGAAAACCGAGTCAAATTAGGGTTGTATAAGGGTCTCTTTATCGGATTAAAACTGAGACAAAGTAAGGCTGTATAAGGGTGTCAAAAAAAGTCAAAAAAAAAAAAAAACTTAGCGAAATGGGAGTTGTTTATCTTATTTGGGGGTTGGATTTTTTTGGGGTATTTTATGTGAGGAGAGACTTTCGAGATTTTTTGAGCAAAAAGTTGGAAAATTTGAAAATATCGATAAGAGGAAGGGGGCCTAAGAGCATCTCCAACCCATCCATCCAATACCAATTTTCAAGTTTTTTAATGAGCAATGTTGAAAAAAAATTGCTTCAACCCACACATCAAAAGAGAACACCAAAATTGGTGACCCTTTCTCCCTCATCAAATATGGTGAGTCCTCAAATTATTTACTATAATTAATATTTTTTATGTTATTATCATTTTCCCTTATTTTATTTTATTTTTTATGAACAGCTCCATTTTTCCGTTGGTTGAAGCAACAACTTGGTATTTTTAAGTTTTAATTATCATATTGTATTTGAAGTTTGAATTCTCCTATTGATAAGTCTTTATTTGTTATATAAATATTAATTGTTCCATTTTTTTGGTTTGAGTTTTTCCCCCCCCAATTATATCATGGATTCCCAAAATTAACAAGAAAATAATTTTTGTTGGTATAATCCACAATTTTCTATTTTATAGTTTTTGAAAAATCCTAGTAGATAAAGTGGTTGCATGTGCATGTATTTTTAATTTTAAGCTTCACGTTAGTAAGGTTTGAACAGTTCAAGGGTACAATAGCAAAATTAAAGACTCAAAACATAATAAGTTAATAGAGTTGTGTGTTTTTTTTTTTTTGCAGGGAATTAATAGAATTTGTAGAGTGGGTTGGAATCACAATTTTGAAAACAACAAAATAAGGCATCATATTGCCACATAGGTCACCAAATGTCAAATTTGATGGAAAAAATAGGTGAGTGGCTTAGAGATGCTATAAGAGTATACTCTTTTAATTCCGTTCCAAATTTTTCGTCCATTTTGTGGCACGCGTATCATTTTTAAATTATTTATATCTTTTGATTTATAATATATTTTGTAATTCTAAAAACTTTTTCAATAGATTTAATCAAGATCTATCAAATAAGTTAAATATTACATATTTAAAACCTTGCACATTTAAAAATATAAGTAATTTTTTTGAGGTATCGAGAATATTAAAAGTGGACAAGAAATCTGGGATAGAGGGAGTATATTTGTTACTCACAATTTCGTGCACTTTGACTTAAATTTGAAGGCCAATGTTATTGTCCATTAGCAAGGTGGGATCAAACACAAGACGAAGTCTTGTATCAACTAGTTCTACAAGAGTTGATACCTCTAGGAGATTTTAAATATTGAAGTGGTTTTCGTTACTTTTTTTTATTTTATTTTATCTTAAGCTGTAGGCAAAATAAGATCGTTTCTCTTATGCCTTTGGGCTTTTAAGACTTTTTATGCCATGAGAGATTTTTGGGACTTTTTAAGCTGCTTTTATTTTTTAACAAAAATTCAAAAAAATCAATTGATGAAATGGGGACTAAGACTTAGGAGAAAACAAACATTTAAGTTCTAGGTTTTACGACAAACTTGGGGGTGTTTGGGAGCCTACTTTTTAGCTTTTTATTTTAAATTTTTTGGCTTTTTAGATTATGGTCAGAATGTGTTTTGAATCTGGGAAGAGTGTTTGAGAGAAATGTGACGAATGCATTTTGTAACAGGGATATTGTTTGGGAGAATAATGATGAAAATGAGTTATGGATTGGTTGTTTACCATTTTGCCCCGGCTTATTTATTATAGTATTAAAATGAGTATGAATATTGCTTTAACAATTTTTTTAAAGTTATACTGTGAAATTTTTTTGTTCTTACTTAATTTAAAATCTCCAATTATGCTGGTATTTTTTTTGGTGATTAGGAAGAAATACTGATTAAGTAAAATAACCATGTGGAATACTGACTTCTTTTTTTTTTTTGTTGCAAAATATTTTTTGTTCTTCCATTATTTTTAATAATTGAAAGTCTCCATGTTTTTATTTTTTTTCCTTGTCAAAATAGAAAAATATTTCGACCATCATTAATACAAAAAAATATAATGCACAAACTAAAAAAAAAAGATAAGCAAGTGTAGATCTCAGGAATCATCTCTGGTGGAAAATCTATGCATGTTCTATGGCGGTGGAAAAACAAAAGGGGAATGTGAGGGGAGGGTAGAATGGTAATCTAACATTTGAGGAAAAAGTAGAATGCAAAATGAGAAGTGAAAAGCTCCTAAGGTGCTCTTTTTCACTTTTGGCTTGCAATGTGAAAATTTGATAAGTCATTTTGTCATAACATGTTTTTTGCATTTAGCTCCCAAACACCTAAAAGCTCAAAAATAGAAGTTGAAAATGTAAAAATTTAGCAGCCAAACACCCTGTAGACCCTTTATCCACCAAATCCCTCGAAACTCCAACTTTTCTGGGCCCCATTCTAGGCCCACAATAATGATCCAAACTATTCATCTCATACTTTTCATTGATAATAACATTTGTAAAACAAATTAGCTCTATCGCTTATTGATAAGTAAATATACATATTGTATGAAATATGCAATTCAAGTTAAAATTATGTGAACTGTACATTTAATACAAGTTTGTATTTACCTATTGATTATTAACGAAGTTGTTTAATTTTTCACATGCGTTGTTCTTAGCAAGGAGTATACAATGAACAATTCGGATTACTATTTTGGACCTATAAAGTTGCCCAAAAAATTGAGTTTGGGGGGATTTGGTGGATAAGGAATGGAGGGGAGCTGATCCCTCTTTCATTGCCCCACTTTCATTTATTTTTCTTCGTTTTGACAGCTAATGTGTTAGTTGTGGACTTGTTTTACAAACTTAAAGGTCGAGTAGAAAAACGAGGGAGAGAAAACCTCCACACATTTAGGATTTGAACCATTGATCAAAAGTGCGACGACTGTAACCATGACTATGTGCAACCAATGGGTTCTTCTAGAAAAATTATTTTTATTGGTTTTGGGCACCGTCATATAATGTTGTGACGGTAATTATATAATTCTTCAAAATGACTTTAATTATTTGAGAGGTTTTTAAAAGACACATTCATGCTCATGGTTGTGCACCTGTGCACAGCTTCGCATTATGTGACTTAAGGTTGTAACATTCTTATTTACAGGGGTGGTAATAAGGGGGTGCAAGGGGGGACCCTAACCGCTACAAAACTTCAAGTATCCTCATGTATTATACTAGTTTTTCAAGTTAATTAAGAAAAATTCTTTGGGACTGGCTTCTACAAGTCCCTTGAGTGCAAAAAAAAAAAAAAATCTTAAAGTTTGTATTTGTGTGGGGTAAAAACTCCAAAAATTTCATGTTATCAATAATTTTTTAGGTTGCCTTTATAAAATTAAATGGTGGCTACGCACATGCACACAATATCGTCTCTTCTTCGGACCTCGCAAGTTGCTAAATACGTACAAAATATTTGTTTGAATGAATATGAAAATACACGTTATTTGACCCTTGCTAGACTCAAATCTTGCATCACGGAGTCTCGTGCTCATTATTTTTTATGGCAAGGAGCTGTTTGCACTTAGGGGGTGCTCCACTAACTTGGGGTTTTTTTATTTTTTATTTTTTATGTGTTAGTTTTGCAAAAGAACTAACTTGTTGCACTAACTAGTTTTTTGGTTTTTAGTTTTGCAAAAAAACTAACTTGTTCCACTAACTAATTTTTTGACTTTTTTGGTTTTTAGCTTTGCAAAAAAACTAAGTGGTTTTTTGTTAGTCGAATGAGATAGTTTTTTTAGTTAAAACAATACTGTTTTTTTTAGCAGAACGGGGCCTTAAATGATGCTAACATCTGATCTTCTACAGCTTTAGCCAATGCTACTTTCAAACAAACACCAAAAAGAAAAATCATGTTCCAATTCCTAAACTTCTGGCCTCTTGGGTTCTATTAAAAGTTCAACAATGGTAGCAGGAAATCCATAACACAAATTTCGAGTCTGCAAAAAAAACGGAAAAATGTTGAACAAAAAGTCAATTTTATTGATTTAAAAAAATAGGCTTTACAATCTCTGTAATAGTTTCTAATGAAAGAAAATAATCCTCTGATTCTTCTCTTCAAGAGTTTGACTCGAGGGCTTGATGCTTGTTCTCGAATTGAACGACAAGATCTTCTTTGGTCTTTGCGAAGATGACAGCAAATTTGACGGACTTTGACTTAAGGGCTTTGAAGCTTCTTCTTAAGTTGATTTGCTTGATCTGATTCAATTTCAGACGTCTGGAGCTTGGATGTTTGAATGTGTGTTTGACTTCAAGGAATTCTGAAGGGCTTTAAGGCTTGATCTGCAGAGCTCTGGAGCTTGTGTGTCTGTGATTGAAGCTTCAGTATCTTGATCACTTCAAGGAGTTCTAAAGTGCTTTGAGGCTTGATATTCAGAGCTCTTGAGCTTGAATGCTTGAAGACTTGAAGAAATTCTGAAGGGCTTAGAAGCTTGATCTTCAGAGCTGTTGAAGCTTCAATGTCTTGATGACTTCAAGTAGTTCTGAAGGGCTTTGAGGCTTGATCTTCAGGCTCTTGAAGCTTCAATGTCTTGATGTGAATCTTCAGTTTCTTGATCACTTTAAGGAGTTCTGAAGGGCTTTGAGGCTTAATCTTCAGAGCTCTTGAGCTTGAATGCTTGAAGAAATTCTGAAGAGCTTGGAAGCTTGATCTTCAGAGCTATTGAAGCTTCAATGTCTTGATGACTTCAAATATATAAGAGAACACCTCTATTTATAAGAATGTGAGATGGAGAGTTTATGGAATATTGCAATTCTTTCCGTACTTATCTCTTTAATTATTTTCTTATTTGATTTAAAAGAAAATAATTAGAATTATATAAATATATTTCCTCTTATTTATTTTAGGAAAGATAATTATATATGAAGAGATATAGAATTTATTTCACCTAGTGGCATAATTTGATTGACCTAACTTGATAAATAAATAATTGTATCACTTTGACACGTGGCGCCATTTAATTGGTCCCTCCGCATATCTCTGACCTTTGATTTGTAGACACGTGGCAACATTGATTGGCCACTTATTGTGCGCAGACTTTTGACTTACGGACAGTTGGCATCATTTGATTGGCTTGTCTGTAAAACTTTGACTTTGACTTGTGGACACTTGACAACATTTAATTAGCCAATTTATGTGCCCTAGCAACACGTGACAGCTTGTAATAGGCCAGAAATTTTACATGTCTACAATAGCTATATCTTTATAGCTGTAGTTTTGCCTCTAGGAACTCATTGTGATGAAAGCAAAAATACCTTCTCGATTTTATTTCACAAATGAAAATTCTTATGATGTAGCAATCGCAGTTTGTGTTGGCCTAGTCTAGATATCATATTTCCCATCACCCAACGTTAGCTAGGGGATTAAGTTTTAGGCTTTTTTCGTGATTTTTTGAATTACTTTTTCATTGTGATGGGGTTAAGGAGAGGGAGACTGCGAAGTTTCCATTGCCCGTTTATAGGTGTATGAGAGTTCCATTGTCCGTTCATAACTTCATTGAGAACTTTTAAATTTCATGAATCCAACATTTTATGGACCGGGAAGAGAAACTCACCGCAAAGGAAAAACGTTTTTCTTAGGGAATTATGCACAAGGAATTTCTTAAACCCAGCTCTTTGGCATTATGCACAAGGAATTTCTTAAACCCATTGGGAAGAAAATGGCGATCGAGTCTTCTTGTCTGAACCATAACCAATGTTGGGCATGAGAGTGCATCCTTTAAACTACCTCCTGACACGCGAATCAATACCCTTAGGCCAAAAATAGAACAGGAAATACGAGTGAGCTAAACGTTATCCCTCGTAATAAGGCAAGTCTAGCGGCATCCAAGCACCTCTTAACTACTCAGCATGCTTTCGACAGGTCAGCCAAATAAGTATTAAGATTCTGTACTTGCTCAATTGCTTTGATCCCTGCAATTTTAGAAAAGGAAGCACCTGATCCGTTGAACAAACTCTTTCATGAAAAAGTAGAAAGGTTGACAACGACACAGGTGATGCGAAGTATTAACCACCTAAATTAAATTTCCATAGATGCAGAAGGTGTTGCTTCAAAGGACCGACGAAACAAAACAAAGAAAGTAACATTGATGCCTTCATTTTTACCTTTGCAACTGCCTACCAGACGAGACATTTCAGTACCTTATCTTGTCCACGAAGTAAAACCTAACCAAGCATCACGCTCAGCGTCTAAAAATCATTGACGAAGTAGAAGCAGAAGAAGGCGGCTTATGAACGACTGTAATGAAGAGGCCTTCAACATGACAATACTGATCTTGAAGGTTCAACAAAACCAGGGCTTAACAAAACAATAAACAAAGTCTATACAAAATTTTCAGTTGGACTGAGTTCAAAGGAAAATACATACTGCTGAAACAGGCATATGAATCATATCCACTTAATATCCACACATCTTCCAGAATTTGTAAGCATAAAACTTAAGACTATAAACCCCGAATTACACAACTTAACACTGACTAAGTACAAGTTAAAAATCTACAAATTGGTTAATTCAAATTACGGTTACATGTACTAAAAAGGAATGTCAAATACTAACATTATGGCTGTTTATAGCATAGTGGCCTGCTGAACCAGAAAAATGAAATAGAAGAAACATATACTTCATCCAATCTACTATTCTGGAATGGTGCAGAGTGCAGACAAGACATGCATACCTTCACAGAGATCTTCTCGTCACTTTGGGGCCTCTTGAACTTCTTAACACGCTTCTTCACAATCTTCTTGGTGAGTAAAGGCACAGCCATCGTTTCTGCAACACCAATATTAAGGTAAATTTGAAACATAATCAGAAACTACAAGCTAAAGATAACCGCATATACAAAGTATAAACAAAGATAACCAGACAAAGGCTTGTGTTAGCTAGAGTAGTCTTGGTTCTGGTGGTGCTGATTACAGAGGATCATTTCTCTTTTAAGTTGGTTACAGTAGTTAGTGCTTGTATATAAGGGGCATTTCTCTTGTATCTGAGACCAAGCAAATGAAATGAAAGTTTCTCATTTTCTCTCTCCTGAACTTTACTTTCTGCATCTACTTTCTGGATTAGATTAGAAAACTAGTTTGATTCATGAAATTCATTATGGTATCAGAGCTAATGATGCAAGTCAAGAATTGATCCTGGATCAGAAGTATAAGGCTCTTCTACATTGAGGTTTTCTTCTCAAAGATTTGATTTTGCGTACAGCGATGGCAGACGCAAGTATAAGTTCATCTTCTGTGATGATACCACCGACATTGGCATTTCTTGTTTCAAATTTTCAGTCTCTGGTAACAATTAAACTCGATTCTACCAACTATCTTCTCTGGAAAACTCAAATTCATAATGCCATGCGTGCCAATGGCTATTTTGGATTTCTTGATAGTATGATTAGGGCTCCAGACGCTCGTATCTGAGATTCTAGTAATAATCTGATTGATAATCCAGAGTATATCAAATGGTGTCTAATTGATAGTCAGCTTTTGTCATGTGTAACTGCTACGTTATCTGCAAGTACTTTACCCTTAGTATTAGGGTTTGATCATGTGAATCAAGTATGGCAGTCTCTGGAATCAAGATTTAATTCGTTAACTTGTACTCATGTTCACGAGTTCAAGAGACGCCTGTAGAATATTACCAAGACTGGTACAATGGAGTTTTATATCGATCAGATTAAAGATTATGCAAACAGACTTGCATCTGCTGGTTTTCCTGTTAGCGATGATGATCTTCTTTTCCATACAATGAATGGATGGGTTACCTGAAGAGAAGTTTAGAGGTTTTCGCCACTGCTATCCATACGAGAGGGGGAACCTTTACGTTTGATGAACTAGTCACCATGTTGAATGTAGAATCCCTTACTAGTTCTAATCTTCACCGTTGGAGTGTTTTTCTAGCCACACAAAAACCTCCTACTACAACACAACCTAATATCTATATACCACCAACACTAGTTTCTCAATCTGAGAATGTAGTGCCTACTGGACATCCTCCTACTACTTTTGTCATTCCTCAACCACAGTTTGCTCAAAATTCTTCTTCTGACAATAGGTCTTACAACAGAAACAGAAATTGACAATTCTGGTAGAAGAAATTGGAATACATCTGGATGTCAAATTTGTGGAAAACCCAACCACTCTGCCTACTACCGTTATCATAGACAGAATATGTTACTTCCACCACCACAGTTTGCTCAAGGAATAGGTTATTCACAGCAGAATAATCGTGGACAGTGGAGATCACCTCAAAGATACAATACTTCAAATAACCAAACACAGGGTTATGGTTCACAGAGCTTTGGTGGTTATGCTCCACAGGCACATGTTGTGTCTAATGTTCAACCTAACTTTACGACTGCTCCTTATGAAGCTGCACATGGATCTTTATCTAGTAACTCAGAGTTTCATCAGTTTTCTACACCACATCCTGGGTTTCAACAGTTTGGTGTGCCAATATTTCCATCTTCCTCTGCTGGTTTTACTGTGTTCACACCAGCTGCACATAATGCTACATCAACAGCCTATGTCTCACAACAATCTCATCCAGTTGGTTCATCAGGCTCTCTGCTGGGCAGCGATACTCAGTCTCATACCATCACACCACAGGCTTGTCAACTAAATTGCTTCTCTCCCCCACCACAACAATGGTTGTTTGATAGTGGAGCCATAACCCACATAACTCATGATTTGTCTAATCTGTCAATACAACAGTGACCTTATATTGGGCCACAAGGACTCTCAGTTGGGAATGGTGCCACTATGCCTATTGCACATTCAGGTAAGGGTATTTTGCCTACACCACATTGGCCGGTAGTGTAAAGTATATTTTCTCAATCATCACATTGGCCATGATGGATAAGCCAAGCCACAATATCTTGAAGGTTGCTCAACCCTGGAATGCCACCACTTTTGCACTAGATATCACCCCATGTATGTTTAAAAAAGCGGCACTTAAAGTTTATTTCCAACTTGATCTTCTATATGCTTTTTAATACGTAGTTAGTGTGAAAAACCGTGTAGTTTTAACCAGTCAACTACGCCGTTCAAAAAATATACAGACAATTGGGTTAAAGTCCACAAAAAGGACTCAAAAAGGTTTGTAGTATATCTTAAGTTTTCATAGGGCGAGGAGGACATTAGAACATTTTTTTAGAGTTTAAAGTCCTCAAAGTGTCAAAAATACCCCGCCTCTGTCATGCGCGCACGCCTCTCTCTCTCTCTCTCTCTCCAAGTTTTTTTTTTTTGATCCATCTCTCTCTCCAAGTTTGCTACTTCAAAATACGGAAATTGACCGACTAGTATGTGTGGTACGTGGTCAACAACCTACTCTTTTTCCTAGACAAGCTGTTGCTGTGGAATTACAGGGTATCAAAGTCTGATGCTGGATCATGTGATAGGGTCCCACTTTTTAAAGGTGGATAGAGGACATTAGTCAGTACTAGTATCTGCTTAGAGCATCTCCACTCTTGGACCAAATATTTCACCAAATTTTAATTTGAGTAAAAATCTCCCAAAAACCCACTTCACTCCTTTATCAAATCCTTCATCAAATTTGCTCAACACTAAATTTGCTTAAATTTTTCACCAAATTTGCTCAACACCAAATCCTTCACCAAATTTGCAACCCCTCTTTTTGTTCAAATCAGTGTACTATTTGCTCCTTGTTTCATTGTTTCGGCAAATGAGGAAGGTGAGGAAGATGAGAAATTTGTTCACTGTTTCATTGGAGGCAAAATGAAAAAAAAAAAACTATTTTTACAAAATGGTGGGAAAGTTTTGGAGCCAAAATGAAAAAAAAAAAAACAAAACAAAATTTTAACTAGAATTTGGGAAAAATGGTGGTTTCCCATCGGAAGGGTTGGTATCAAATCAAGTTTTTGACCAAATTTTTCCTCAAAGACAAAACAAAAAAATCAAAAAACAAAAATTTGCTTTTTTCTCAAACACCCCTAAGAGCATCTCCACTCCTACACCAAATTTTTACAAAAATTTTCTTTTTTCTCAAACACCCCTAAGAGCATCTCCACTCCTACACCAAATTTTTACTCAAATTTGGTGTAGGAGTGGAGATGCTCTTAGGGGTGTTTGAGAAAAAAGCAAATTTTTGGTTTTTGATTTTTTTGTTTTATCTTTATTCATTTTTTTTATTATTTACATTTGTTAGTTTTGCGTAAATTTTTCGTCGTTTATGGATTCGTCTCAATGAGACGAATCCAAAGAGTATAAAACTATGGTCGAAACTAATTTTTTTAATAAAGCCAAAATTAAACCAATAAACAAGTTTAATTTGGTTTATTTTCGGATTTATTCAAAAAAATTATTAGGTTTGGCCATAATTTTATACTTTTTGGATGAATCCATAAACCATGAAAACTTGACGTAAAACTAACAAATGCAACAAAAAAAAAATTGAATAAAGACAATGAAAAAAACCAAAAAATCAGCTCCGCGCTTTTTTGCCAAAGCACCCCTTAAGAAGTGTAAATTTATTGCTAGTACTACACGCATGAGTTCACGAGGATGAGGGAATGAATTCATTTCTCTCTCTCTCTACTTCATTTAGTATCATTTTTTATTTTCGACCTTTCTCGTCAATACAAGAATCTATAGAAACTACTTCTCATGCCTGTGTAATCGTCTTTTCCAAACCTCTGTCATTTAGAGTAAGTGTCAATAATGTTGGAAAAAAAAAGGTTTTGCAATTGTGAGTCCTTGTGAGTCCACTAGGCTCATAATAAGCATTGAAAAAAATAGGGTAAATTACACTGACCTCCCCTGAGGTTTTTGACTTGTACACTGACCACCCCTACTTTATCTAAAATAGCATTGACCTCCCCTGAGTTTTATATTTTAGGATCAAAAACACCATTCAACAGTACCCACAGGTACTGGCGGCGCCGGGGACCCCCATGTGATTCCCCAATGGTCGATCCAAGCCCGTCCGTTCATTCAAAATCGAATTCCGAGTGGGTCCACGTGGGAATCACCTCAATCGGACAGCCTTAAGTACTCGATCCAAATTTTTTGAACGAAATGGGGTGATTTTGGATCGAGCACTTAGGACCGTCCGATTGAGGTGATTCCCACGTAGACCCACTGGGAATTCAATTCTGGAATGCATGGATGGCTCGGATCGACCGTTGTGGACCACAGCGGGGTCCCCAAATACCGCGTCGATCTTTGAAGGTGTTTTTAATACTAAAATATAAAACCGAGGGGGAGGTCGATCTATTTATTTCGATAAAGTAGGGGTGGGTCGCTGTACAAATCGTAAAACCTCGTGGGAGGTGTGTAATTTACCCAAAAAATGTCTATTTTTTCTTAATTTGTTGTTAGATTTGTTATTTTTTCACATGCTACATTATTTATTGCTTTTTGTTTTTCCGAACACACATAAAATAGACTTTGAGAAATAGTGCTAATTGTCTACTTTGCTGGCATGATATAAAGTACATATTTGCACACATTTAGTAATCTGTTGTGACATGAAACATAGGTCAAACTGTAACAGAGTACCATATGGCATATATGTCTACCTTGTTTGCATGATACAAAGTATAGATCTACACATATTTGGTAATTTGTTGTTACTGCCATGAAATAGAGGCCAGATTGTAACAAAGCGTTATATATGTCTATTTCACTGACTTGATACACATATTTGGTATCTACATTCTTCGTTTTTGCACCAAAAATGTATCAAGATTGCAAATGTACCACCATATTTGTATGCATTGCTAGAATGTTACTTAAGTACAGTTCTACACATATTTGGTAATCTGTTGTAGTTATTCGCATGAACCAAAGGCCATATTGCAACGAATTACTATATATATTTGCCATGGTGGCATGATACAAAGTATAGATCTACACAGGATTAGGTAATCATACTGTAAATGGCATGAAACGGAGGCTAGATTACATCAGACTACCATATATGTCTGCTTTGCTGGCATGATACAGATCTACACATATTTGGTAATCTATTGTTGTTATTGGCATTAAACAAAGACCAGATTATAACAGATTACCATATATGTCTGCTTTTCCTGGCATGATATAACATATAGATTTTCACATATTTGGTAATCTATTGATTTTATTAGCATGAAACAGAGGCTAGATTGCAACCAATTACCATATATGTTTGCTTTATAGTATTTTGTCGAGATGCCTTAATACTTAAGTCCAAGAGAGTGCACAATATTCTCTTACTCCTGCAACTCACAAATTCTCAACTTACCTCCTAGCCTCTCAAAGGTTTTTTTCCAAAGAAAATAAAGAGAGAAAAAAAAAATACTCTAGTGCATTTATAACGGCATTTTAGCATTATTCCTTACTTAAATATTGAATTGAAGTGGGTAAATATGAAAAATAACTAATAAATGCGTTTATGCTAATCAATTACATATATATATATATATATATATATGGGGTAAACTTCTAGTCCGGACTTTTAATTTCCGGACTTTTTATACAAATTTTTTTTTGACGATCTGATCCGTCCAATGTGTTCAGAAGGTGTTTTCAAGGGCCCTCGCGGAAAAATTTTCAAAAAAAAAACACCGGGGAAGGGTTGATCCAGTTAGTTTTTAAGCAAAAAATATATAAATATAGTTTTTTAAAACCGCTTTGGATCAAGCCCCTTTCGGGTATTTTTTTTTGAAGATTTCTCGCATAGACCCTAGAAAACACCTTCTGAACACATTGGACGGATCGGATTTTCCAAAAAAAAAATTCAATACAAAAAAACCCCATTTTTTCCTTAAATCCGGGAGTGTGGACTAGAAAATCCACCTATATATATATATATATACATATCCTTAAACAATCAACATATAAGGGTATTTATGCCATCAATGTTTTGTATATTAGAAAAAAATCAACATATGACAATATATGTGCTAATTGAAAAAAAAATCCAAAAAAAGACATGTTTTGTATTAACAGATAAGGTTATCTGCGCAACTAGATATGAAAAAAATGAAAATTTTATTTTCTATGTTAGCCAAACAAGGCCCTTCCCGGAGCGTCAACAGATTAGGTTATTTGCACAACCAGATATGAGGAAAAATGAAAAATTCATTTTATGTGTTAGCCAAATAAGGCCATTCCCGGAAAGTCAACAAATTACGTAATCTGCGCCATTAGATATGGAAAAAAAATGAAAATTTCATTATTTTTGTTAGCCAAACAAGGCCCTTGCAGGTTATTTTTGTCACTTTTTGGCCAAATGTCCTGCTGGCCTTATTGAAAAAGTTGATATCTTTATGCCATTAATAACCTGTATATTATGTCCTCCTTGAAAAAACTCTCTCTCTCAAAAAAAAAAAAAGAGTCAACTATGTAGGAGCCATATAATACATAATTAGTGTGGAAAACCATTAAAATTTGAAGTTGCTGTGAAAAAGATTATGGACACCTCCCCCGGGATTGGCTTGGTTGGTTACACCTCAAAAGCTCAATTGGATACTAATTAGTAATTACGGTAAGAAATGCAAATCTTGTATTGCCATGTTCGCACGCAATTAACTAGGATGTTTACATTTTGATAACTTAGGTGTTCCGACTAGCTTACAGAGCCGCCTCATCATGAAGAGCCAGCCCTGCCATTCAGTTGCACGGGCCAATTAGGAAGTTCATGGCAAGTTCTGAAGTCTTTCATTTCACCATAAAATTGAGCAATGCTTGAAACACAATTCCAAAATTGTCTCCAAAGTTGTTCGATGCAACAAGTTGGAGTTCACATGCATTACATGTTGTCTCATACTCAAAATATAGTCAAAGCCTCAAAAAAAAAAAAAAAAAAACCAGAATGTGAAATTCAACGGTTCAGATCCAACTACTATGCCAATTATATTAAGCTATATGTATAGTTGCATTTCACATTCTGCGTACCCATTTTGGATACTTAGAATTCCTGGAACATATTTTTCACCTCGGTCAACTGATCCAACCACTACGCCAACTATATTAAGCCTCACTACATAAAACTTTTTCTCACAGAGAGAGAGAGAGAGAGAGAGAGATGGCGAAGGCGTATTATGCAATTCTGTTTCTATGCTCAATGGCCATAGCTATGCCGATAGTTCATGGCATCGATGAGAGCTCACAAGCAGTGGCGAAGTGGTTCGAAAACCTTCCCAAAATGAAGGAAAAGCTGACAAAGTTTCATTTCTATTTTCATAATCAAGTAAGTGGCAAAAACCCGACTTCTGTGATGGTAATCAAAGCGAACGCGACCTCCCAGTTACCCAACTTTTTCGGGTTAGTTGAGGTGATCGACAATGCGCTGACTGTCGGGCCGGAGGCCAACTCCACAACGGTGGGACAAGCCCAGGGGATGTATTTAGCAGATGGCTTACTGATTGGGGCTGCAGAGATGAGCTTGAGCTTTGTTTTCACAAGTGGTCGTTACAATGGTAGCACTCTTAGCCTTTTGGGTCGAAATGAAGTCCTTAAGACGTACCGAGAAATGCCCATAGTCGGAGGGTCCAGTGTTTTCCGGCTAGCACTGGGAATCGCCACCACGAAAACACATTCTTTTAATTTAACTACCGGGGATGCTATCGTGGAGTATAATATAGTCGTACTTCATTATTGAGTGATTTTTGGTCGACACAAATAATTTCTAGTAATAAAGTGTTGTTCAAAATCGTTTTTAGAAACAGGTCATTACCAGCGGGTATTAGGAATTGCTGAAAGATTATTCAATTTCCCAACGGCCCACTTTAAGGCGCTGGCATAGATCTCAATTTCCTAGCGGCCAGACCTCAATTTCCTAGCGGTCCAATAAGGCGTTGACACAATCCCAATAAATTAAACCTGGGAAACAATTGGCGGTTCCGATTACCGGAAATTTCTTTTTAAAAAATGATGAAAAATAATAAAAATGAAAATTTTAATTTTTGAATTGATAGGTGGAAATTGAATTTTCGTAATTACATAATAAAACCTTAGCTTTTTGTTTCCCTACATTTGGCATACAACATACATGTAATGCCATTTGTTTCCCGCCCAATGATATTGAGTTTCACTCCATTTCTTCCCCCGTAAATCAGTATATCACGCAGAGAGAGAGAGAGAGAGAGAGAGAGAGAGAAAATTAGAAATATTGAATTTTGACTTGCCATAATAAGGGAAAATAAAAATAAATTTTTAAATAAGAATTATAATTAAATAAATGAATTTGAAATAATAAGGAAAAATAAAATATTTATGAATAAATTTTAATTAAATAAATGGACTTCCCATACATAAATAAATAATCAAAAAAATATTTTTATTAAATAAATTGAGTTGCCAAATTCCATAATAAGGAAAAAAAATAGGGAAATTTAAAATGAATTTATGAATAACAAAAACACAGTTCTAGTAAGGCACGACATGAGGCATGGAAAAACCAACAACAATTAAATTTTTTTCAAATTTTTTTTTTAGAGAGAGAGAGAGTGTGTTGGACAAAAAAAAAGTTACAAAGTGTTTTTTAAAAAAATGGGTTTTAAAAAGTTACAACAAGGATCCGCACAAATATGTTCAGGAATTATGGACATTAATTTATAGAAATTAACAAATAACATAAATTAATCAAATTATAGAAATTCTATTATAGAAGATAATATACAAAAATTACTAAGTTTATTTAACTAAAATAAGCAATAAACTTCATATGAAGGATCCCGCAACGTGTAAAAATTCAGACCTCCAATTTTCGGACAAGTCTTTTGACGATCTGAACCGTTAGATGTGTTAAAAACTTGTTTTAAAGGTCCAACAGAAGGATTTGGCAAAAAACTATTACCTAGAAGGGTTTAATCGGAGCAATTTTCATAAAACAACTATATGAAAAAATGTGACGATCAAGTCCTTCTAGGTAGTTTTTTTTGGCCAAATCCTCGCATTGGACCTTATAAACATGTTTTAAATACATTTAATAGTTCTAATTTTAAAAAATAGATCAGGTGGCCTTGAACCAGAGCATTATATTGTTCAGATACGACTGGAAGCATTGGATGTGATCCGATCATGTGGTTACTGACATCAGATGATCATCAATTTCGAGGAGAATGCTAGAATTGATAAGATGTTAAATCGTATCAGTTTAGATCAAGCATTTTAAGAAAACTTGTTTGCATCCACCAGTTAATGTTATACATTGAATTTACTTAGTTATGAACTAATATATACTATTATAGTCTAATGTATGTTAGCCACACGATCGCAACACAATTACGACGATCGACACTGACTATTTTGTTTTTCTTGGTGTTTTAATGAACCTCACCAAATTTTGGGCCAATTGGATTTTGAAAACCCCTTCATTGGGAGATTCGGGACACGAGAATTATTAGTAGGAAAATATTTGTTAACTCTAATTGAGCATACAGAGATAATAAATTTACTTAATTTTTGACATGCATAATATATTTTGTCCTAAAAAAAATATAGACGGTTCCGATTTTTAAAAAATAACTCGAAAGACGCTCGAATAATGCATCATCACTTTACAAGGATTTTGCACACATATAATGCCATAGTAGAATGTATAATGGCCACATGACCGCAACACAATCGAGATGATCGAGACCATTGATTTTGCTGTGCCTATTAATTAAAACAATATTATAAAAAGTTCAGTTGAATCGGATTTAGAAATATCCTTGATCAAGACACAATTTCATTAAGTAAATGAATTTTTAGTAAAAACAAAAAGGATAAAAAAAATTCCCCAAATTCCCCAAATTCCCCCCAAAAGTAAAAAAATTTCACCAATTCCCACCAAATTTCCCCCCAAGTTTTGCCATAGCCAGCAAAAGTTAAAAATCTCCAAATTCCCAAATGCCCAAATCGCCTGAGACTGAACCCTAACTCTCTCGCGCGCGCGCTCTCTCTCTCTCTCCCCCTTCCTCCATTGGCGTTCATTCAGTCGTCTTCTCTCAGTTCTCTGCATCTTCATAAACGCAGCTATCTTCCTACCAAACATTAAACCCAACAGGTACCGTACTACCGTCTTTTTAACGAAATATTCAAGTACGAAGTTCATCATAGCATTGATAATCATTGTTACGGAAAAATTCCAACAATCGCACGATTCAGATTGTGCTAGCTCAGTTCATTTGTGTACCAAGTTATCGTATTTATATTCTTTTTAATTACATATAATTTCTCTCGTACTATCAGCGAAGATACTACTGATTAATGCAGCAGATTAGTCTTTATTGTCCAGGTATTCTTCTCATTTCTGATATGAATGCAGCGGACAATTATTGCCCACAATTAGTTTTTTTGGGTTAAATTTTGTTAGATTCAGTGTTTGTTAGATAATTTTGTTAGCTATTAAGTTTATTGTTTGAAACCACCCACCAAGTGTTCGACTAAATGACCAAGTGAGTATTTGCCTTCTTTTGTATCAGCTTATTCATGATAATTCTACTCTCCTTCTCTTGTCTTGTATGTTGTTTTTAAGATAAGCTTATTGCTAATACCCTTTGGATCTAATACCCTTTTGATATAATTTTTTATGCCAATAATAACCCGACGAGCCAAAGGAAAGGATTACGCGTGATTCCAAATACTAGCCCATGAGGATCCTCATTTGACATTTAAGCAATGGTGGATTGCTCAACTAATTGATGGATATAAATCATAATTTGGTAGTACATCGACTACATTATTAGCTGGTAAATTAAACAAGTGGGCCTCTAGTCAAAATATAGGTTTAGCAAATCCAGATCATACAATACCTACACTCTTCAAGTTGGCCTCCTCATTAAACAAGCAGCCCATATGTCCATTGTTTTGCATATTTTAAGCATTTGCAGTCTGTTGACTTTGTTATTATGTGGACCTGGGCTACTAGCCCAATGGTCTCGTGCCAGTGCTAAGGTTGAGGAGGTTCTGGGTACGAGCTAATTAAGAAGTGTCGACCCTCCTTTAATAGTCTAAATCACCCAACCTATGACAAAAAGGAAAGACTTGAATATTAGTGTCATTGCACCGCATGACAAATGGGTCATGAATATGTGAAAGAAATACACTTTCCTTCACATTTAGACCGAAGAAAAGTAAGCAATCAGTTGCCAAATTTGCCTATTCTTTTGCATATAAGACTCAGCTTTAAGTTCCCGAATTTGTTTGTCATTTTCTTGTCCTCTCAATTGCTCCTGTCATGCTTTGGGTATATGTAATACTACTCCCATTTTGTGTGTAACAGTGTAATAAGATTGCCTTTCTATTGGCTTATACAGCACTAGCAGCTATACTGGATTATTAGATTTTCATATGCATTTCACATGAAAATAACACAAAATCATCGCCATTGGTGTACATCTATTGTTGCTGGATAGTTGGTCTGCTTTATTATGGAGGATCTGATTGGTCCTTACAGGAATTAATACCACACGAATCTGAGATTGAATCCTAGACTACAGGATTTCTGAGGTCCCTCCATTGCACTAAAATGAGGATCAAACTAGGCTCATCATTGGTAAATGGGTGTGGGTGGGATGAACTTGACACAAACGACAGAACATATAGGAGTACATTTCAAAAGATTCGAAGCAATGTTATATTGGACTTCCTCGAGGTCAACTGTTTGTAGTATGACTGAGTGATGTTCAAGCTTTATGCGTTTGGTTACCGAGTAGGCATGTTGTCTGCCTTGTCTAATCTTTTATTCATATCATACTAACATACAAGAGTCAGCTTATTTTGCTAAAGGGTGTAAGTAATTTTTCGGAGCCCTCAACATTTAATTTCCAAATTCTGATCCCCCCTCCTCGCAGCTAGGAGGAAAAGGAAATAGTTACCGAGTAGGAATGACTAATGCAGTCTACTGCCTGGCTAGCAAGCCATTGCAGTCCTTTTTGAGTCAACATCGGAGTCAACATTGGTCGCAAGAAGAAATCTTCTGCTTCTGCCAAGAAAGGAGAGTTGAGATCTTGTGTTTGCTCCTATCATAGTCTGTTTTATTTGGTGATCGGTTTATCTCTGCCATAGTTGCTTGTAATTCAAAAAAAAAAAAAAATCATTTAAGAGTCAAGTAATTATGTTATTTTCCCTTGTCTGATTTCAGATAGCATTTATTGATAGCTAGAAGAAGTTTTCTATGCAAATGGTTTGGGAAACTGCATGACGTGCTTTATATGTCAGTGTCGTGAGAATCCTTTTAATTAGTAGCTCTTGAGCATCTCTTCATTAATATTTGCTTTCTATTGGTTCATAGGAAGTTGATGAGGCACCTGCTGAGGAGGCCCTGAAGAACAACCATGTTGTGAGAAAAGTGGAGAAGCGTCTACGTGATCGCAAGATCGATCCCCATGTTGAGACTGTGAGTGTCTATTCTTTCCTCATGTCATTTTGTTCTTGCTTCTTAGTCTCCCTGAAATCTGACTTTCAAGATAGTACTAAATGTGACACAGAATTCCTTGTAAATTTTGGAATATCAGCTGCTAATTGTAGTTGTAACTGGATTCCTATCCCTTGAATTTATTGGATTCCCATCCTTTATTTTGTTGGTCTTTGGCCTCTATGAGATCTCCAAAAGAGGACATGTCAATGAATTATTGCTGTGCATCTAAATGGTCTGGGATTGTGTTTAAGGCTTGGTTTTCCAAAAACTAAAATGAAAATTTGCTAAAATCAAGTGGTTGATTTTAGCAAATGAAGTGAGGAGGAAATTTTAGCTCCAATGAATTTGGACGTATATATGTCCAGATTCATAAGAGCTAAAATCTCCTCCCCATTTCATTTGCTAAAATCAACCATTTGATTTTAGCAAATTTTCATTTTAGTTTTTGGAAAACCAAGCCTAGATTATCATAAATGCAGGTGGTGGAAATGAAGGGCTAAGTTGATGGGTTTTTGTTATTTGACATTTGCTGATTGCACGTCAACAGTGATGTGGAATAAGATTTGTTAGTTTCCCGACTAGGAATAAGATTTGTTAGTCAAGCGAGTTATTTGACATTTGTTAGTTTCCCGACTAGGAATAAGATTCCAGACTAGGAATAAGACTTGTTATTTGACATTTGTTAGTTTCCTAACTAGGAATAAGATTCCTTTTGTCCATTTGCGTGCGCACCAACGAGTGTGTTTTGTGGGTGGGGGTGAATAAATACATACATTAGGACCCTTATGTGATGTGTAGTTGATCCGTTACACCGTCCTACAGCTGCTCGGCTTTTGGAGCACCCTTTTGTTAAAGTTGCTGCAACTTTGGAGAGACCTGTTCTAAATGGTGACCCGGTAATACCAGCCTTTCGTTTTTTCATGTACGTGCCTACATGGAATCCTCTACTTTTTTTCCAGCTTTGCTACCATATGCCAGGTATTGCATTCATGCAAATTCCAACTTGCATTGTTGTGGAAAAGAACTGTATAATTGCCCAGATTCTTTGTTTTTTTTTTTTTCTGCACAATAATGGATAAAATGAACTTTACTTTCATGGTGTGTTTGCTGCTTATCTTAGGCACTATATTCTACAATCACTACAAGAAAAAACACCAATGGTGACACGAAAAATTGTCACTGAAGGCCCAATATTTGTCACTGATTATCATCAGTGACACAGAATGTGGGTGTCATTGTATCCATGACACTGAAAGTCAAGGGTGACAAATATTGTGCACTTGTCACGGAATGATGTCAACGGTGACAGGAATATGGTGTCACGAAAGAGAAATTTTCCGTGACACAGTAAGGTGTCACTAAAAGCAATGGTGACAACAATACAATTGTCATAGAAAAGAGCTATTCCGTGACAAGAATTGTCACTAAAAATATTTATCTTGACAACTAACACGTGTCACTGATAATATTACCAGGTGGACACACAAAGGTGACAACCTCTTTTTGAACTTTTTTTGTCACAAAAAACACAATCAACATAATTGTGCCACCCAAAATATCATTTCGTACCTCCTTACAAAATTTCAAATATTTGTATCTAGATACACCCATTAGCAAAACTTATACCGAAATGACGCAAAATATCATTCAAATCAAATATCCAACAAGTCAACATTCTATCATCCAAATTCACAACCCTTCAAAATATTTATCCTTTAACAATAAACACTTTGAACTTAATAGCATTAGCATAATTATGAAACATCCGTACACGGTGTGTCGTGTCGAATGACAAAAACAACTCTGAACAAAAGTTCCAATTAACTACCAAAAAGTCTTCAACTCCATCTTTGTTAACCACCAAAAAATAACTTCATCTCACGATAGTCACCTACCTGTATAAAATCACAACAAAAAAATGCAATTATTTAACATGCTATTAAGCACACAACTCAATTTTCAGTTGAAATCCTAAGATGAGAATAGCCCAGGTTACAATAATCAGGAACTAGTAGCTACAAGTGCAATAGAGCATAATGAGCTTGATACAAGAATAGCAACAATAAAGCTAGCAGCTATAATCCTCAACACTTGCAACGGAAATGAGACAAACAATACCAAGCCTTGATGCATTCACAATCCAGCATAAATCATGTATGTTCATGGAAGCAATCAGACACAGAACCATATGTATTTCAACAAAAGCATACATAGATCCATTTAAGGTCTATTTGGATAGACCGTGTGGTGATGCTGCCAATAATGGTCTGTAACTAGAACTTCTGAAATGTTTGCTTATTGAGATTACGTACAAAATTCTGCTACAGCTTGTGATTATTGTTGCTATTGTGTCGTAGTTGTATAACTACGGTTGTTGGTGCAATTGTCAGCCTGCATTGAACGCAAGCTTACAATGTAAATCACTTTCTACTACTCATCTCTTTTTTTTTTTCCCCCGGATATTACCTTTATTATTTCCCACATCTCCATCATTCTGTCTTTCAATGTTATTTATTGTTCCTAGTTTTATATATCTTGATGTCCTGTTTGGGGTAAACTAATTTTTGCGGGGTACCTTGCAATTTACTATACTCCTGATCACTTAAGGGACCTTATAAGGAGGCGGAGGGTCGAGGCCAATAGATTTTGAATGCATTTTGTTCACGAGCTAGGGTTCAAGTAATAGGCTGTTTGTTCAAGCGATTGATTTATGGCCTTGGGATAGAAACCACTTAGTTGCGTAATACAGAGTTTGCGTATGTCTGGGCAGCAGGGCGGAGGGCTAAGGTATGGACCTACAAGCGCAAGTCCCTAGTTGGACTCACTGAGGAAAAATTTCCTTCGAATGCCCTCCTCGAGAGGTTTCACTCGCGTGAAATAGCTGTGGAAGAGGTCTCTGGTTTAGGAAGTGGCCACGCAACACAAGGTTGGGTTGATGGGATTGGTTTTGGATTACCCAAAAAGAAAAAAGGAAAAAAGGAGCAAAACTGATGCGATGAATCTAGTAGTCCACCTATAGAATACAATAATGTCAAATGAATCTAGTAGTCCACCTATAGAAGACTAATGAATCTAGGTTAGATGATGGTCACTTCAAACCAACATGACATTCCTTCACATAAAACTTCTTACCAAGAACTTCGATTGGCATCTCCTCTTGTGGCATGGTGACTGGTAGCCTAAGTGCCTCATCCTCTTCACGACGTGACTCATCCTCTTGGTGGTGAGCCTTAAGTTGTACCTAATAGCAAAGAAAATATAGAATCAATATATTACATTTAATACAAAAATAAAGTTGGTGATGTATGGGAATGCTCACATGTACTTGTTGACATATCGGGGCTACCCAATCCTTCTTCTTTTTACTATAATGGGTTAACTCGTAGAAATCTGCAATGTTGGGACATTGAACATCATTCTCTTTTGCCTTAGCTGACATAGCAACGGCAAATGATTGTGATCCCATAGTATGATTGAATGGTACATCTGCTCGAGCTTTCTTCCTTTTTTGTACCAATTCCTACAAAATGATATAAATATACTTGTAAAGCCATCAATGAAATGCATTCTTTACTCCAAATTGAATTTTACCTTTTTATCTTTATTAGTCCAAATGTTACCTATCATCCATGCCCAGACTTCACCACTAACTCCTCTATGTGGCTTGATAAACGGGTCCTCACCAGCTTCCTCTAATGCTTCATAGTGTTGTTTCATATTATGTCGCCAGGTTCTATACAATTTTTTACACTTGCGGTCGATTCCAAGCCTTACATGCTCTTTCTCATCATATCCCAATATCTCAAATTTATCCTGCACTCATTCATGTAACATAGAATTGTAGGATAAGCGAAAAAGAGTTAGAATTGCACTTAAACTGAAATATCATCTTTGGATGCTGAAATTTAAGTGATAGCAGTATAAATCTGCAGCAACAACATAGGCAGCAGCAGAGTAGAAAGATCACCAAGCTCTAATAAACTTGACCTTTTTCTTTGCCATCTCTCACCTATAAGAAAAGGTTTTCAGATTTTAATATGATATATGAACAAGTAAAATTTAATATGAAATGATAGATTCCCCATAACATAAAATGCAACGAAAGAAGTACTACACAAATCAAGATGTAACTTGGAAGCATGTTCTTTGTTTTAAGAACATGTATAAATAACAGAGCTAGTAAAATTTAGTGAAATTCAAAGTTAGTGAAATTCAAAACAGATATTCATGTTCGCATCTTTAATCAATCTCCCATCAACCGTTATGCAGGCACTAATTGTAACAAAAAACTACACGTGACAGACAAAGACGTGTGGAATATATTGATTACCGACTGGGGCAGCTTTACTATTGTATGCACTGGGTCATTTGTGTGTAGGCAATGTAAATGAAGGGCAGTTAGCTTTACTATCATCTCTTTGTTTTTTGCTAAGTTCCAGAAACAATTTTTTAAGGGTAGTTAGTTTAACCGAGTAGATATGAGCTCTAAATGAAAATGGAGCCCTTCATCCCATATTGTTTCGTCCTTTTTCAAAGATGAAAAAAGATGTAGTTCATCACTACAATTCCTCAATGGACATGTAAGGAGCCATTCACGACATAAGATAGATATTCATGAAGAAATCTCCTCTAAACTCCTCTTTCCACGATTTTTAAAAGTTAAAAGCTAAGCACTTAGGGCTATTAAAAGATCAATCCAGACATAACGATTTGATCTTTTTTTGTCCAATTATTCAAAATACCGTGAATCATAATCATGTTTCACTGGAGGAAAACAAGAGGATAAACAAGTGAGTGCAACTAAAAAGATCAATTGAACTGGGAAAAAAAAAAGTTGATTATCTTAATGTAGAGCGCACTTTACCAGTTTACCTCAAAGATAGTAAATTTGAGATAAAGAAAACTAGGTCATCTTGTTGTCTCCATGATTTAATTAAGCTGATTGGCCTTACATAGCGAAAGGAAAAAAGCTGAAAAGAAGTCAAACCACCACAATGTTAGATTCCCCTCTTTATGCCCCAAAAATCATAGACGTAAATAAAGCTATCTTAATCTTTCTTAAAAAAATAATAGGAACTACTAAATGTAATATGTATGAACTGTCTAACATACCAATACCAATACCAATACGTAATCAAGTAAACCCAATCCTAACAACAATTGAACCATCAAGAGAAATAACAATTAGTTGATTTTACAAGCCTAACCAGTCATAGTACAATCAATAAAACAGAGGAAAAATATTAGGGCTTACAATTTGTGGGAGGAAGAGCGGGAAGATAGAAGACTGAACACACTTACCCCGTGTTGAGGTTGAAACAATGGATGTAGAGGGCCGATAGAGGTACAGAGCGCAGTCGTGGAAGCCTAGACAAAACTACAAGCGTTGTTTGGAAGAAAAAAAAGAATGGGCAAAATCAGGATAGAGAGAGGAGGGGATGGATAGGGAAAAAAAGACTTACCAGCGCTGCGGAGGAGAACGGATGGAAGCCCCGGCGGCGGAGGTCGAACATGGTAGAGAGCGGAGAAGGGGAAGGAAAGGACTCGTCGAACATTGTAGAGAGAGAGAGAGCTTCAGGCGTGAGTTGTAAGAGAGGCGGAAGTGAGTATAATTAGGGCTTTGTTTTGGTGACAAGCAAAAATCCGTGAAACAACGTCGTTTTTCCTTACATAACTTGCTTATTTTTTATGCCTCCATGAAACGACGTCGTTTTTCTCTTCAATGAATTTTTTTGGGTGCGCCTAAATGAGAATAACCCGCCATCTTGAAAATTTAGATTTTTCAGTGACAAATTTTGTACTTGTCACCTAAAATTTTTGTCTTCAGTGACAAAATTTCTTGTCACCGAATCTCCTCCCTAGTTGGCTCCTTGGTTAAGGCTTTTCCGTGACAAGCAGAGAACTTTTTTGTCACCGTTGGGTGCATTCTGTGTCAACGTCGATTTTTTGTCACCAAAGGGTGTCAAAGGGTGTCACCATTGGTGTTTTTTGTTGTAGTGAATGCGCCTACTGTCATACTAGACCTTGCATTCCTGTGCTAGGTTGCACAAGCTTTTACTACCATAATGACTAAGCAGTGCTCCCCTCTGCATAAATATAAAACTCAGACAATTACTCTAAACTCCAAAAGTAGGAGCCTATTAAGTGTTTAGCCCATGATAACTTTTTATAAGGTGCAGGATACATTATTTTCAAAGTGCTAATGCTTAAACTCCATTAATGGACACAATGGCCCTCGGATGTAAAAGACGCTGTCCAAGCACCGTTCACGTGTCCAGCAGCCCGTGTCGACTCAAACCCAGCAGCGAATGTGGGTCTCTCTCTCTCTCTCTCTCTCTCTCTCATGCATGGCTTAGCGTGGATTTCTCTCTCTTCATGGAACAATTGCCATTCAACATAACGACAAATTTAGTGGTTTCTCTCTTTTCAATTTTTGAGGTGGGTTCAATTGTAGGGTTCAATTTTAGAGATTTCTCTCTCTTCAATTTTTGAGGTGGGTTCAATTTTAGATGGTTTAGACTTTTTGGTGGGTTTAGGCATTTTAGGTTTAGGCACTTAGGGTATCATATAGTTTAATATGGTTTTAGAAGTTTAGGCACTTTTACAAGGGTTTGGAGATTTAAGCACTTTCATACGATTTTGGGAGTTTAGGCACTTTCATAAGATTTGGGAGTTTAGGTACTTTCATAGGGTTTAGGAGTTTAGACACTTTCATAGGGTTTAGGAGTTTAGACACTTTCATGGGCTTGCAGGGGCATTTTTGGAAAGTGGGGCTGATTTGCACTTTTGGCATTAAGAAATTAGTTTGTGTCCTATTTGCATAATTGATCTCTATACCATGTCCTTATCGCAAAAGTTCTCATATCAGTTTGATATGCCCAACTGCTGTCAAGCTGTATTGCTATAGGCTTCTCTATGTACTTATGTTGTGTTTTTCCAAATGGCATGGGAGTAAAAGATAAATTAACTTGGTTCTTATTTTTCATCATTTCCATTGTAGGGAATAGGATGGTCTAACCAAAACTATGATTTCAACCCGTCATTTTGAAAGCTCTTTCATGAAGATCAAGGATGGCATCGTGAAATTTTTTTTTTTTTTTGCAACTTAGTTTAGCCTACGGACTTGTGGATTATGGTATTTTTGCACCATAATGAACATTTGATTTACTTTTGTATGTTCACAACGTTATGGAACATGCTTTCAATCTACTTGTGGCATTTTGTATGTATTATTAGTTTTTCCAATGAAAATTGAATTCTGTTACTTTTTCATATTTTTTAGTTCTTGGCAAAAAAAAATATTGAACAGGTGTGGGCAAGTTGCTAATGTACTAATTTTTAATCATTTTTAATAAAAAGAAAGAAAAAAACCTTGTAACAACGTTTTTAGCTGCCTACACCAACGGCTAAAAGCGTTGGTGAAATTGAGTTTACTTTAGCGTTTTTAAAGCACTAGTAAAACTTAGTTTACACCAGTGGTTGCAAAAGCGCTGGTAAAATAGATACTGTACCAGCTCTTGTCAAAAAGCGATGGTAAAGGGATATAGCAACGGGTAGAAGCCAACGGCTTTTTACAAGCGCTAGTATAGACCTCAGAGGCCTATAACAGTGTTTTGAGGCATTTTTACAAACACTTTTGGTCGTTGGAGTATCCCAACTTTCTTATAGTTAATATATATATATATATATATATATATATATATACAAAAAACTTCCAATCCAAACTCCCGGATTTTAAAACATCCGGACCTCCACCTTCCGAATTTTTTTTTGAAAATCCGAACCGTTAGATGTGTTTAAAACGTGATTTTAATGTCCAACGCGAAGATTTGGCAAAAAAAAAAATACCCGGAAGAGCTTGATCGGGGCAGTTTTCACAAAAACGCAAATATAGCGTTTTTGTCAAAAATGCCCCCGATCAAGTTCCCTTCCGGTTTTTTTACCAAATCTTCGCGTTGGACCTTAAAATCACGTTTTAAACACATCTAACGGTTCAGATTTTCAAAAAAAAATTCGAAAGGTGGAGGTCCGGACGTTAGGTCCGTAAATAGGGGTTTGGATGGGAAGGGGTTCCTATATATATACATATATATATAGGTAAATTTTCTTATCCAAACCTCCCGAGAATAAGAAAAAATTGATTTTTTTTTGTGTTGCAAATTATTTTTGGAAAATCCGAGCCGTCCAATTTGTTTAGAAGGTGTTTTCAAAGAGTCCCGCAAGAAATCTTCAAAACAAATACCGGGAAGGGCTTGATCCAAGTAATTTTTTGCAAAAATTGTATATATATATTTTTGCGGAAAAGGCTTGGATCAAGTTCTTTCGTATTTTTTTGAAGATTTTCTCAAGCCCCCTTGAAAACACCTTTCTCAACACATGGATGGCTTTCGGATAGTTAAAAAATTTGGATCATGGAGGAATGGGAAACGGAATCCCGGATTAGGTTTTAACCTATATATATATATATATATATATATAGAGAGAGAGAGAGAGAGAGAGAGAGAGAGAGAGAGAGAGAGAGAAAGAGAGAGAGAGAGAGAGAGAGAGCTTCCTATCCAAACCCAAATCCGGACCTACCGTCCGGACCTCCACCTTCCCAGTTTTTTTTTTGAAAATCTAAACCGTTAGATGTGTTCAAAACGTGTTTTTAAAGTCCAACGCCAGAATTTGGCAAAAAAAAATACTCGGAAGGGCTTGATCGGGGCAGTTTTTCATAAAAACGCTATATTAGCATTTTATCAAAAACTGCTCCGATTAAGCCCTTCCGGGTATTTTTTTTTTTTGCCAAATCCTCGCGTTGGACCTTAAAAACACGTTTTGAACACATCTAACGGTTCGGATTTTCAAAAAACAATTGGGAAGGTGGAGGTCCGGATGATAACAGAATCCGGGAGTTTAGAGGTGAAGTTTGGTGTATATATATATTGTCTAATAAAAAAGAGTGGTCTTTTTTTGAACATCCAAGTATATGAACAAGACCCACTTGTTTATTAGTATCGTATCGTATCATATTAACAAATCGTATCGGTATCCTCTATGCTGGCTAGCTTTATTTTATTGATGAGGTAGTAATTGTGATTTGGTTTGCTCTGTTACTAGATCATTCCACAATTTCTTAGGAGTAACATTTATTCGCACTAGAAATATGTTCATTTTTTTTTTTTTTTGCATAGTAGAAATATGTTCATAATGTGCTTATGTTGAGCATTTCACTTTCGCATGTCTGTAAAGATTTTTAAAAAAGAAAGGAAGATTAAAATAGAAATAAATTATGTTTCTTGAAAAAGGTGATATATATTGATTCTCAAATTTCATACTTTTGAAACTCCTTAGAGTCACTTTTTTCAATCAGATGGCTGAACTAGTTTACGTGCTCTTCGACTAATTTTGGGAGACCAATCCTAACGTCCACTAACGGGGACTATTTAAAGTCAAAGCAAAGCTCTATATGAAACTCATAACAACCATTTAACCAAGCGTAAAGTAAATTAATTTTTTTCCATCCTCTTTTGGTCTAAACGTAACAAGCATCTAAATTGATATTATATATGAGGCTAAATCAAAGCTATTATTAACGTGCCATCACATATGAATAATTGGCTACTAAAATAACCTTAGTTAGAGCATTAACAAGAGTTCATTAGTACTAACTTTTATCTAAGGTCCTTTTATGTGGAGATCTCAGATGCAATATTTCACATGATACAAAATGAAACACAATAGGGATCTATTAACGGACAATAAACTTGTCATTTTGTAGCGTATGTGTAAATAACTTATGCAAAAAGTCAATATGATCATTCCTTAGTTAAGGTTTAATTGCAATTCATGAATAGTTAGACATTAACCATCGATTGCCCTTAAGACACAATTATTGGTTATCCAAATATGAACTTGGTTTCAATGCAAGGATGATGTTCGCATTGAAACTATAAAATAAACAATTGCTTATCCAAATATGAACTTGGTTTCTACGCAAGGATGATGTACGCATCGAAACTATAAAATAAACAACAAGTATCACTAAATAAAATTACGACATTATAATTTTTATCAAAAGAGAGTTTACACGGGATCATCTCATGAAATGATCTCGATTCATATATTCTATTAGCCACCCCCAACTTCTTCCACTCTCCCCTCTCCCTTTATAAACTTCACCAATCCTTGAAAGAACTCCACCACTCTCCCTCCCCAAAACACACAAATGGCTTCTCTTCAACTCAAAGCTCTTCTCTTCCTCTGCCTTTCTTCACTAATGCTTCTTCTAATCTCACCTTCCCATGCCCTAAAATGTACCTCACAGACCTTCAAAAACAACAAGAAGTACGCGAACTGCACAGACTTACCTTACCTCGACGCTTTCCTCCATTGGACCTACACTTCCTCTGATTCCTCTCTCTCCATCGCCTACATTGCCCCTCCAGCCAAATCCGCTGGTTGGGTTGCCTGGGCCATCAACCCAACCAGCATGGGCATGGCTGGGTCCCAGGCCCTCCTCACTTTCAAGCAACCTGACGGATCCATGACTGTCAACACCTATAACATCAGCTCCTATAGCTCGGTTGTCAAATCAAAGATTGCATTCGATGTCTCTGACACAAGCGCAGATTATTCTGACGGGGTGATGAGGATCTTTGCCATGCTAACGTTGCCTGTGAATACGCAGTCGGTGAACCAGGTGTGGCAGGTTGGCGAATCCGTCACCGAAGGCGTGCCGAACCATCACGAGTTCCAGCCACCGAATTTGAATTCCGTGGGGACTTTAGTTCTGTGAAGGATCACTGCTATTTCTGCATAAAATATGTAAAAACGAATTTTCTGAGTGTGAATTTATCAATCGGGCCATATTTAACATGGCATGTGTATGTTTGTCACAGAGATCTTTCGACTTGTGAATTTATCAATCTGAAGGGCATATTGTTATCTCAAATATTACTAATATAAGTTAGGGTTCGGATTGGGCTGTACTTGTGACACAAAAATTCTGTAACAACACCCATTTACATACAGTTACAGACACTTGCAATCATTTGTGCGTTCAAACACATTGCACTACTAGTGTATGTGGATCCCACGCAAGTCGCGGATCCAGAGGGAGAGGGGTGTTTGGGCCCTGCACTCTCCCAAATTTTCTTCGGGCAAATTTCATTAACCTCCCCCGAGGTTTTTAACAAATGCATAATTACACTGACCTCCCTTGCTTTACAAAATGTTGTCCAAATTCCTCTCATTCCGTTTAACTAAACACTAACGCTATTATGTTTCGTTTCTAAATAACCGAAATAACATTAATCAAATCCATGAACTAATTGCATATTTTGTTAAAAACAACTAATTGGATACTCTTGAATATTAATTTTTCTTCTAATTAGAATCTTTAATGTTAAATCAAATTATATTAATTGTATTTCATAAAATATGGTAATTGCTACTACATCTTATTTTTTTGAAACATTTATTTCCTAAACTTTTTTATTTTTTGCTTCATGTATCTTGTTCTTTTGCGCGCGCGCACTCACACATAGACCAATCTTCCTATCCAAACCCTTAAAATGCGGGCTCCGTTCACACCTTCACTTTCCCAATCAAATTTTCACGAACTGTCCAATATGTTTAAAATGTGTTTCTTAGGGACCCCACGAGAAAATTAGCAAAAAGAAAAAGACAGGGAAGGGTTTGATCCGAGCAATTTTTCATGAAAACTGTATATGTACAATTTTATGAAAAATTGCTTGGATAAAGCACTTCCCGGTCCTTTTTTTTTTGTCAATGATTTTTTCGCATAGACCCTTAAAAACACTTTTAAAATAACATTGAAAGGTTCGGATCATGAAAATTTGATCAGGAAAGTGAAGGTGCGGACAGAGTTCACATTTTAAGCATGTGGACATATATATAGGATAAACTTCCAATAAGGGTCCCTTATTGAAGTTACCATGCGGACCTCACCTTTCCGAGCCAAATTTCGACGATCCGAACCGTTCAATATATAGCGTTTTTAGCAAAAACTGATCCGATGAAGCCCTTCCGGGTATTTTTTTTTGACGAATCTTCGCGGGGGCCCTTGAAAATGCATTTTAAAGACATTGAACGGTTCGGATCGTCGAAATTTGGTTCGGAAACACAAAAACAGGCAGGTCCGCATGGTAGTTTTCAATAAGGGACCCTTATTGGAAGGGGATCCTATATATATATATATATATATATATATATATATATATATATATATATATATATATATATATATATATATATATATATATAAAGCAAAATTATTTAATATCACATTATTTTAACTTTTTTGTAATATCTTTTAAAAAATAATTTCTGTTTATCATTATTTTTTATTATTAGAGTTTGGAGAAAGAATTCAGTATTGATCATTACTATTTAACATCTCTTTACTATTTTCCATCATTAATACACTAGTAAAAAGATATATGGCAAGCTTAAAGAATTATTAAATGGTAAATATATTAACTTTATAATTTAGAGGAATTATGATTAATATTTACATTTTTAAATATGGTGGATAAGAAATCTGTATTTGGAAAAATTATCTAATTTGCTGTCAAAATTTAAGATCTAATGGAAAAATTAAATTAAATGTCAACAAATTATTAAATGATACAAATACAACAATATATAGTAATTCTAAAATAGAAGCAGAAGAAAAAGACTAAGAGCAAGCACAACAGATGACTCAAAACTTCTCCTATCCCTATTTTACCAAGGTAAGCAGAAAAATGGGGTGAATCAGACTACTCAAATAGATTAACAAAATACAAAAGTGAACAGTGGCTCCCCAAATGCCACCCCATTTGGTTAGTCACTATTCATTCCCAACATATTTCTTGGCCGACGGCGACAGCAAAATTTGGGCTTCGTTCTACGGCGATGGTAGTATCTGGGTTTTGTTCGAAGGCGAGATATGGGTTTCGTTAGATGGCGAGATATGGGTATTGTTTGACGACGAGATATGGGTTTTGTTTGTCCATGGCAATATGTATATATGGGTGTGTATGTATATATGGGTAATATATTATATTATTTTGAAAAGTATAAAATAGTATTTTAATAGTGGAGAGATAGTATAGGTAGTATTGTTAGAGTGTTAAAAAAGACATGGGTAGATAAAGCACTGTTCACTAATTTATTTGGCTTAAGATTTGTTAAGCCTTGTTGTGCTTGCTCTAAGAAGGAAATTTTAGTCACTTAGTACCAAAATTTAACGGTGTTAGTGTTTAGTTAATGGACTAGGGAAATCTAGACAATATTTTATAAAGTAAGGGAGGTCAGTGCAATTTTAGAAACTTGGGGGAGGTTTCTGTAATTGTTAGAAACATCAGGGTGGTTAGTGAAATTTACCCATTTTCTTACTGTTTGTAGCATGCTTTTGGATTATTTTTTTTTTAAATTACCGAAGAGTGGTCCTCAAAAATCAGGCCAAATTGATAATTTTGCGTTCTCCATTCTCACGATGGTAATTGTGTGTGTAGGCATGTCTCATGGTAGAAGTGTTGTTTTGTTTTAATAAGCCAGATTGTTCTCCAATAAATTTTAGGTAGATTTTATGAAAATCTCATAAAATGAACATTTTATGAAGGGGTGATAAAATGAAGTTGTTTTTCCAACTAATAAAATGTAGTGGTTTTCCTATAGATTTTAGGAGGATTTTATGAAAATCTCATAAAATCACTTTCACATTTTATGTGTTGAGATTGAAGTGTCATAAAATGTGAGATTTTATGTACCTAAAATCTATTGGAGAACAAGGCCTCAGAAGCCTTGAACATATTATATATACTTGCAGGATTAATCAGGTTCATTTCATTTTGTGACATTTCTTGCTATTTTTATTTTCAACTCTAGTAGTCCCTCTGTCTCAGATTTCTTGTCCACTTTTTTTTATTCACGACACATAAAAAAATTGTTTATATTTTCAAATCTATAATCTTATATATATCAAATATCGATCTCATGTGATAGTTCTCAATGAGTTATACTATTGAAAACGTTATCAAAAATTGTAGAAAAATATTATAGATTGAAAAATATATGCAATTGAAAAATGATAAGCATGCAATGCACATAATGTAGACATAGTTCGGGACAGATGGAATATAATACGAATGTGGTGATTTTGCACTATCAACTGCCGCAATTGTTTGCCTGGTAAATTGAACCGGTAAACGAAGCCGTGTGGTCACATTGTTAGCATGACAAAATGAGTTGTAGAAATGCTTCTTTTCAAGAAAGTGTAGTGACGACCACATGAAAAAAATGATCTATTCGATACTTCGATTTGACCCGCTAAACCGTAAAGACTCGGGCAATCTTGCGGCTATCTTAGAATTTACTATAGAAAATTTTAGGGTATGTTTGGAACCTATAGAAAAGAAAAGAAAGGAAAAGAAATATCACACTTGCTCTTTTCTTTATTTTCCGTTCACTTTCCTCACATTTCACAAGTTCCAAACATGGCATTAAGATTCAATTATTCCTCTATATTGACCCATGTAAACCATAAAGACTAAATATAATTATACTTTTTTAACTATGTACAAAGAATTTGAAAGGTGGAATTGGCACCATGGTAAAGAAAAGAAAGTTCACACTTGCTTTTTTCTTTATTTTCCATTCACTTTCCACAAGTTCCAAACATAGCATTAAGATTCAATGATTCCTGTAAATTGACCCACTTAGACCGTAAAGACTAACCTTAATTATACTCTTTAACTTCAAAGAATTTGTAAGGTGGACGTAGCGTAATGGAAAAGTTGTTCCATTGTGACCTGTAAGTGACGTGTTCGATTCTCAAAATTAGACAATATTTCTACTGACAGGGATAAGGCTGTGTACATCAACTATTCTTCAAACTTCGCAAATGCGAGAGTTTTGTGCAATTAGTACCAACTGTTAAGAATTTGCTCCAAGACCTAACTCATTAGTTGACTCTCTCTCTCTCTCTCTCTCTCTCTCTCTCTCTCTCTCTCGTGGAGATTAAATAGTGAGTCGTCCTTATTTTCCACACTTGGGGCACCTACCCAAGTGGAATCCTAGAGCTTTTCGGTGCTACTTTTTATAAAAATCAGCTTTGTACAAATTGTGGATCAATGCGAAAGCACCAAACACGTTATTCTGTTCCCACATGGGTTATGCGAATTTCCTAAGCGTTTCCTGCACATTTTTTGTGTTTCACGTAATTTTTTTATTTTTAAATTGCAAATAAAAGTAAGGTTAATGTCTTTTTTTATCTTATTTTGGGTAAGGGTTTTTTCATGACCATTTTGGATTTTAGGGTTTTTTTTGTAATGAGAGATTTTTTAAACAATAAGTCCAAAAGCCGAAAAAATAGATTATAGGAACCACACAAAAATATAAACATTCATGTAAATGTGGCTCGCACCACCAGTTTATTGTACTGTCTCATACATTTGTGTGAGTGTTAGTGATTTTGGAGAAAAACTTGCATGCGGAAAGGGTATCGCAACGTGGTATTTGTTTGCACACCTGAGATGTCCAAATATGTTTTAGACGATTCAAATTTTTTAGGGTAAATTTGCACCTAAAATTTACAAAAAAAAAATAAAATTCATCCCTTAATTTGGGCCGTTCAAAACACATTTGGATGACTCACATACACCGACATATACCCTGTGACGGTATCCGTTCGACATGCAAGTTTTACTCGATTTTGGGTATCCTTCCAGACCTTTTTGAGAAGACGACTGTACTTGCGTTTGCATTTCGTCATTCCCAACTCACTCTCTCTCTCTCTCTCTCTCTCTCTCTGCTTCTAGTCAAACTCCCAAATTGCCTAACCGAACCAAAAAAAGGGATCACTCACTTCCGCAACTCGTGCCTGACGTAATGTTTGGTTAAAATATTTATAATCCCAATTAAACATGTATAATCCCCTAAAAAGTGGGATTTACGGAGTGGGCTTGTAATATTGTATCTGATTATCTCTAATTATTGATCTGTTAGGACTATGTGGAAACGGGGACATGTTGTCCCTTTGCTTGTTGACTGTTGACCCCATTTGAGTTATCAGTGCTCGCCAATCAACAAATCCAAACAGATTTGTATCGTCCATTACCGAATTGATCTGCGTTGTTGATCACCGAGCACAAATGACCTGGATGGAGTCAATAGGCATCCCCAGTCCATTTTGTCATTCGGCCGGGATTTTTGTAAAATTTCACAATGGAAAACTAATTAACTAGAGAATAACTTATTTACGAACGTTTTGTAAAAGTTTGGTTTGTGCCGAGCAAATCTCCGCCGTCCATCCCGAGATCCAACGGCTCGGAGCCGTGCACACACTCTCTCTCCTCCTTAAAATGCATTGTAGATGTAAAAAAAAAACTATCACGAACTCCGAGTCATTGGATCTCGGGATGGACGACGGAAATTTGCTCGGCGCAAACCCCTATTTTACGGAACGTCCGTAAATAAGTTATTCTTAGGGGTGCTTTGGCTAACTTGAAAAACTAGATTATTGGATTATTTGGTTTTGTCCTTATTCAAATTTTTTTTTGCATTTGTTGGTTTTCGATCGATTTTTTGAGGTTTCTTGGCTTATCTCAACGAGAGGAATCTAAAAAGTATAAAATTATTAGCCAAATTTTAAGTTTTGTGAATAAAGACGAAAAATAATCCAAAAAACCGATTTTTTGGATTATTTTTCGTCTTTATTCACAAAATTTTAAGTTTAGCTAATAATTTTATACTTTTTAGATTCCTCTCGTCGAGACAAGTCAAGAAACCACAAAAAATCGACCAAAAACCAACAAATGCAAAAAAAATTTGAATAAGAAAAAAACCAATAATCTAATAATTTAGTTTTTTCAAGTTAGCCAAAGCACCCCTTAATTAACTAATGGTTTCATGGCACGATAATGGGTCACACATAAAAAGTACAGTTAAATGTCAGTAAATACTTTTTAATGTACTAACATATCTTACTTGACCCGTACTTAGTTATTTTTTAAAATCTCATGTATCTCCGTATCCGCGTCGTATATTACCATTGATGATCAGGCCAACTAGCTTCAATTAATTGATTATTTCCTCTACTGCAATTTTTAATTTTGCATTCCGACAACTCATTACACCACCTTCCTCCAACAATAAATGCAACCAACGGGCAATATAAACTCGTGGTTCTTAAATACACATTCATTATCATGACCTCACGTTAGTACTCGACCAATTCATAATTTCTTCCTAACATTTTTCCTTCATCTATTCTTGATCAAAATGCTATTTGTACAACTATTTCGCTTCCAACTATTTATAACCTGGTCACATACACGTAAGATCTACACTCATAATTATGTGTGAACCCCATATATATGTGAGGAGATTGTAAATGATTGGAATTGAAATGATTGTACATTTAAAATTGTTGTATTTTCATCTGAGCTTTCCATCTCGATGGAGAAAATTAGGGGAAGAGGATTAAAATAGTCTTAACCAACTTTTTTTTTTGGTAAACCATCTTAACCAACTTTTTTTTTTTTTGGTAAACCATCTTAACCAACTTAAAACTTAATTTGATGATATTTTTTCCTTTTAAATTGCCCGATTTACAAAAGTTGTACCATTAAAAATTAAAATAGCGGCGTGGACTCGAATACTTTAAAAATCCAAGGAACTCGAGCTCCGCTCAAGGCCAACTCAACTACAAGAGGCCGGGGTCTTGAGAATCCAAAAAACTCAAAAAAATAGGGACACTCCCATAATTTTTACTATTAGCTGAGTCGGTCTTTATAACTTAATAGGAAAAACAAAAATAAGGTCCAATCTGATTTTTAAAGAAGACAGAAAAAAAAGTTCATTTGGTCTAAAGGCCTAAAATAAAACATGGAACAAATTAACTTTTAAAATTGTTCATTAGGCCTAAAGGCCTAATATAAGACCCACAATAAAATATAAAGGCAACTAAAATAAGAAAGACTAAATGGGTTATTCATATTTTCGATTGAAAATGACTTGGTAAATTTAGGGGCAGATGCAGTATTATTATAAGGGGGGTAAATAATAATATAATATACAGTATATACTTCCTTCGTCTCACTTTGATGGTCCTCTACTAAAGTAGGTTCAATTTTCGGATAAAAAAATAAAGTATTTTCAAGCATGATTTTTTTTGTACCAATTTAAAGATCTCGATTAGTTCTTCAATTTGGTCAAAAAAAGTTTAAAAATTATGAATTTATTATTTTATCTTAAAATTATATGTCTTTCCATAAAGGACTATCAAAATGGGGTGGAGTGAGTACATTAGAATACTAAACCAAAAGATATTTGAACAAAAAATAAAATTTTATGATGTATAACTGTGCTCTGCTTATTCACGTATGAGGGAGAGTGTGTGAAAAAAATGATGTAACCAAATATATATATATATATATATATATATATATATATATATATATCATGGGAGATTCAGTGAACTACTTTGGCAAGATTATAAATATTTCATGTTTCTTGGGGCAAGATCTAGAGAATAGAGTAAAGTCTTGGGGGGGAAATTACCAAAATATTAAAAAGTATATGTACATATCTGTGGGGAATTTTAATCCAGCGGGGTTAGGTGACCTCCCTTGCCTTGCCTCTACATAGGTCCGCTCATGTTGGTAATGAATACTTTTACTTCTAAAAACGCAACACAAGTAATATCCGAGCGATATTAATTTATTCTTGAGATGATATGTATTTGGTGACTTTGTATTTTGTATTCTTATATAATGATTGGTGAAATTAATATTGTTTTGGTTTTCTCTTACTGTGATTGTTGCTGTAAAAATTGTTTAATTATTTACTCTCAAAGGAACAATTTTTAGATTATCCCTTCGCCTAGGAAACTAAAAACTCTTAATCTGTCAGAAAACAGAACATGGCTATATCTTCCTAGTTGCTACAAAAATCATTAATTCATTGTGTGCTAGCTAGTATTTGATTAGTTTATCCACCCGTTGTACTAATCACAATTTTCTCCTTCAACGGTAATATAAAAACCTAAATTTTGTTTCCAGAACCATGTGAAACCTAAACTAAAAACTATTACTCCCCAAAAAGAGAGTACGTTCATTGTACGCTCATACATTTCCATTTCTTAACACTTATTACACGAATTCCAAACCCTAAGGGGTAGGCCTGTGGAAATGTTTGCTATTTCTTAACGTCTCGGGTTTGAAACTTTTCAGGTGCTATGAATTCTTTAGGGTCAGTTCATGCTCCAACTTTAGTTATGATCCATAACAATAGACGGTGGAATTGAGTTTCAAGAATTAGTTGAAGTGCATGTGGGCTGAGTTTTTCATTTGATTTTATCAATCCAATTGTTAAAAACTTAAAATCATAATTGATTTTAACAAATGAGTCCAGCAAATGCTAAAATCATAATTAATTTTAGCAACTAGGTTACTAAAATCAAATGAAAAACTCAGCCATAAATTGATTTGAACATTATGAGACGTATAAAAAAACATTATACGAATTCCTAATTAATTCACAGGTTTTGTGCGTGGCCTGCGGCCGAGCCCATTTTCATGCCCCAATACATGCACTTCGTCTTGGTCAAAGGACTAACGTCATTAACCTCAACCCAATTTATCGACGTGTCACGTGTCATTACATACTTGGAAGGAGAGAGAAAAAAAGGAAAAAAAAAAACTTCCACTTTCTGCTACCTTACAGAAAGTCTTTTTATTTTTCTTTCACTATCTTCAAAACAGAAAGTCCGTGTTGGCGTGTACACATTTGGGACAACCAGTTCTCGTGGATCATCAAACGAAAATGTGAAAATTGACGAATATTATTAGGCTCTTAGTCGGACAATATTGTTCTCTTAAATTGAATGGCCAATTAATATATAATTTAAAAAATAAACTAGAAGACAAATCTATCATGTTCATTTAGTTTGACTGACTTTATTAATTTTTAGTAAAGATATAATTTCCAACAGAGTCTACAAATTAAACAATTCAAATCATTATAATGATAAACCTGCATAGTGCATTAGCGTCTACGGCACCCTTTGTTCACACATTTTGTGTTAGTCATGTTATGTACTCCTACGTGATGTAAATATATGTACCCCGGTGTAAGACCGTGTCATGTACGTGGATCTTTTAAAATAAAAATAATAATAGACCAATGTGCATTGAACGATTCAGCAATGTTTTTTTTTTTTTTTTGGTCTGATTGGCTAGCTTTTCCAGGTCAGTATATGCGCACCTTAATTAATATTTTTCTTGATCTTGTATCAAAGGCTAGTCATACATGCCGGGACTGGAAAATTCCCTAAACAATTTCTTTCTTTCAGTCGACTCCAAAATTTCTTTCTTTCAGTCGACTCCAATAATCAAAACAAATGCACAACACTGTGTTGTGCAGCCCCTTGGCGCGGCCGTGTCGGCATTTTTTTTGACAATCGGAGACGTTCATCGCGAAGACCTCGTTGAGTACTACAAGTGTGTCAAAAATCAACTCGATCGGATATCTTTAAGTGACTCATTGGAACACAAATAACATGAAAAAAGTGATTTTGATCCGGTGTTTGTGTCCATTTGTGTTCCATTTGTTTTCAAAGTATTTGTTTTCTGATGACGTACTTAAAGATATCCGATCGAGTTGATTTTTCTACACTTGTAGTACTCGACGAGGTCTACGTGGTGAACGTCTCCGATTGTCGGAAAAGTGCCGGCGCAGCCTCACCATGGTTGCACGGCACGGTGTTGTGCATTGGATGCATAGCACCCCTCAGTCGTTAATTATATAAGAATCAAACCCACCAACCAACCGAAGTAACCAGTATTATGATTAATCAATGGAATTGCGATGCTCTTTACCTATATATATACATAAACTCCCCCCAAAATACTAGGAAGCAAACTTCACCCTTCTCCCCCACCTCCCAAAAAAAGAAATGGCTCCTCACAAATTCACAGCCCTAATCCTCGCCCTCTCTTCACTATCACTTCTCCTAATATCCCCTTCCCATTCCCTAACATGTACATCTCAAACCTTCAGCAACAAAAATCAATACACCAACTGCATAGACTTACCAACCCTAACCGCATATCTCCACTGGACCTACACTACCTCCACCTCCTCCCTCTCCGTCGCGTTCGTCGCCACTCCGGCCCAGCCCAACGGCTGGATATCCTGGGCCATTAACCCCACCTCCACCGGCATGGTCGGGTCACAGGCCCTCATCGCCTTCAAGACGCCGAACGGGTCCTTGACCGTCGAAACCTTTAACATCACGTCCTACAGCGGGATCGCCCAGTCGAAGATCGCGTACGAGGTGTCCGCCGTCAGTGCGGAGTATTCTTCTGCCGGGGACATTACTATATTCGCCACGCTGGCATTGCCGGAGGCGACGGCGTCGGTTAACCAGGTTTGGCAGGTGGGTGGATCGGTTACTGGCGGCGTGCCGGATAAGCACGCGTTCCAGCCGGCTAATTTGAATGCGAAGGGGGTTTTGGATCTGGTGAGCGGTGGCGGTGGTGGGTCGCCGGCGGCGGCGCCTGCGCCGGAGGGGGGTTCGGCTCCAGCTCCGGCTGCTGGAGGGCCGTCTCCGAGTGGTGGGAATGGATCAGGGGCTTGGAGGGTTGGAAATGGGGGTTTTTGTTTTTCAGCTGTGTTATTTTTATTAAGTTTTATGGTTTGGTTTTAAAATTGCTGTTAGCATAATTCTTGTTCTGTCATTTTTTTTGTAACCAATAATTATCAAAATACATTTACGGGTTTCGGTTTGAAAATTGTAGTGTACAAAATAATTTTATTGTTTCGAAGATTTTTTTTTTTTGGTTATATATTGATGGTGAATCACAAACAAACGGTGTCCGGGGTCTGCAAAACTCGAAATAGGAAATTTTTTTACAGGATTGGCCTCAATAAGTTTCTAGGTGAAAGTAAAATTCTTAAAGTTTCTTCTGTGTGGAAAAAGTTCCTTAAATTTCAACTTAGCAATCAATTTTTTTGGGTATGCGGTGAGTTTCCAATTTCCACCATGGTATTCTCTATATTTTCATGAGTTAGAATGTGAGTGCAAAAATACCGTACCAAAGGTATTTTTAGTAAAAACTCAGCCGTACAATTACATCAATATACACAATCTCTTCTCTTTCTCGGATCTCATCAATAGCAATATGCATATGATAAAAATACATGCAATTCGGCCCCTACTTGGAACAAATCTTGCGTCAGTCACTGATTATAGATACAGCAGCATGCAGCTGTAAGTTGCTCCATAGTAAAGTTGAACTAGATCATCTACAAGAGCCCATATATCTTGCTAGCCCCAATAATATGGTGCATTAAAAATAAACAATTCCAAAATCTGCAGCTGAGAGGTATTTTTAATGATTATGGAAATACTGGATTATAGTAGATGTGAATCATTAGCAAACCCACCCCTGAACTTTTTAAAGAGAGACAGATGATGTAGGCCTAATGCCTTTTTTTTTTTTTTGAAATGTTTATAAAACACTATAATAAGGTTTTCATGAAATTAAAAATTAAAATCTAAAAATGAAAAGTAGTAATATGCAATGCTCTTTTTTTTTTTACATTTAAAAAGGTTTACTTGTTTTTTTGTTGTTGTTGGATTTACCCTTTGAGCTATATAAACAGCACTGCTATATACACAAAAAAATACACCCATAATTTAAAAATCAATGGTCCAACAAGTAATTTACACTTTCTTGGCCAATTCTGGGTCTCCTTCAAGGCACCCATACCTACTGTTGTATAAATAACCACCCGTTAAAATGTTGATGTGATTCCACATAAAGATTGTGGTCCACCTGTCTTAACTTTTGATGGAAAAAGGGAAAATGAGATGAGCTTAGATCTTCAGTGCTGAATAACTCTGTGTCTGTGCTGAGAGAGTTTTCGGTCGTTAGATTACTCAGAAATATTAAAACATAAAAATAAAAATCACAATTCAACGACCTAAAATCCCTTGGCACAGAGCCACAGAGGATCTGGCACCAAATGATTAGGGTACATCATTTGTACAATTCCAAATGCACATCACCCTAATGTAACAAATGAAGAGAAACCTAACGTGGGGCTAAAAAAGCCATACATGGACTTTTTCGAAATCAAGGTCAGCAATGTTTTGAACCCCTTTTTCTTTTAGCACTAACTTGTTGGAGAGGCTTGAATTATAGCTTTCTAACGTGCATGGTAGCGTGATGGTAATTTATTTGCTTTATACTACTATATGAAAAGAAAAAAAAAGTGTTAATTACAATACCCTCCACTTAAACAAATTCGGCCACAAAATTTGCGGCATAATTACCTAAAGATAAACTTTGAAATACAGTGGCATAATGACCTAAAGATAACTCTGAAATATAGTGGCGGACCTAGAATTTTGGCTCGAGGGATTCTGATTTAAGTATTTTCATATGAAAATATGTTCAATATATCATGTAGCTCTTTTTGTTCGATACTATAGTTTGCACGATTTTATTTTTATTTTTTGTCTATAATCAAACTACCATTTATTCGTAATTTCATTTTTGAAGACATGGAGAAAATCTTGCAGGACACTGTGAGATAACTTTAATGGATGACTACATCAAATCATCATTATTTAGATTTTTCAGAAATTACTATACAATACTATAATCATATTACTATTAATTTCTAGGCCCTTACATATTTTTATCATTGCTGATATACAGGGCCGGCCCGGGACTGGGGCCCCCCGATTTTTGGGGCCCCGTCTCGTAGAAAAAAAATAATTTATATATATAAAAAAAATTTTATATATATATAATTATATATATATATATAATAAAAAAAATTATATATATATATATATGAAGGGCCTCAAATTGAGAATAGGCCTGGGGCCTCGCGAAATACAGGGCCGGGCCTGCTGATATATACCTTCTATAATACTTCAAAATTAAATGCATGCCTTAATATTGCAAAAAATCATGCAAAAACCTTTGTTGTAAACTTTTATGTGAGACCTAATATTGCCTATGCTCTGATACCAACTATAAAACCCATTGGTGATTTACCTTCTTATAAAAGAAATAAAACTAGAAAATAGTGAAAAGTTGAATAACTTATTGTTATATTATTTTTGAGCGCCTCTGATCGCCTCACCTACTAAAAACAAAGGACACCCAATAACTAAGTTAGTCTAGATTGTAGAAAAATAAATAAAGAAGAAATCTAGGATTTCTCCATAGAAAAGGTATCACACTCATATTATAATTAGATGTATTCGTGTAGGCATCAGGGATAGAATCCCATTAGGATCCGAGCAGGTGCATTTCGAGTTGATCGAGATTCTAGATTTTAATAGGTTGATAATTAAAACTTATCAAGATATATATAGATTGTACTCCCTCCGTCCCAATTTCTTGGTCCTTCTTTCTATTTTGGGATGTCCCAAAATATTTGTCTCACTTCTAAAAATATCCATCAAAATTGGGTCACTTTCCAATTTTACCCTTAAAAAGTACTTCTCCCATCTTAATTGGTTAGTCTATTATCTTTTAATTTATAACATTTTTTATGATTTTGAAAATTTTGTATAAAAAAACGAATTGATATCTATCAAATAAGATTCATATTGACTATGTTTTGACTTTCATATAATAAATTAGTCTCACAAATTTGGTCACAGTAATATTGACTGGATTTAGGGGCAAAATAGAAAAGTCAATACAAAGTTTTCACACCCCTTAAAAACCCACTTCCCCAAAAGGGGCCAAGAAATTGGGACGGAGGGAGTATTTGTTTTTTATTTTATTTTTTATTCACGATTTCGATATAGTGAAGTACGGAGTAGTATTTATTAATGTAGCCGGATAGCATCTCGATCTCATATCCATTATTAATGTGGCTTGAATCTCTTGATGGCATCGATCAAGTTATGCATGTGAATAAATGTGCCAAATGTGAAATGCCAACCTTTCAAATTTCCCACCCACCATTGAAATGGTTGACTCCCAAGTCAAACATTTCTGCAACCTACTCACGCTTCTATTTTCTATGAACCGTTGGGGAATATTCCCCCGTTCCAAAATTGATGTGTGAAACCACTATTTATACTCTCAAAAAATCATTTATATTTTGTAATTTGTAATACTCCTTCCGTCCCGAATTTGTTGTCCATTTTCTCCACCTTTTGATGTCCCAATTTTTTTGTCCAATTTAAAAAGTCAATGTACAATATGATATGAAATTCCATTTTTACCCTTCAGCCTTGGAATTCATGCATGTGCTAATTGATAAAGGGATTTCAAAATTTAAAGAAACACACCTTCTGAGTTAGGCTTGGTTTTCCAAAAACTAAAATGAAAATTTTCTAAAATCAAGTGGTTGATTTTAGCAAATGAAGTGGGGAGGAGATTTTAGCTCCAATGAATCTGGACGTATATATTTTTAGTTTTTGGAAAACCAAGCCTTAGGTAGACTTTGGCTAAATTTGGTTTTTTGGTTTATTGGATTATTTGGTTGTCTTTAGTCAATTTTTTTTTGCATTTGTTAGTTTTCGGTCGATTTTTTGAGGTTTCTTGGCTTGTCTCGATGAGAGGAATCTAAAAAGTATAAAATTATTAGCCAAACTTAAAGTTTTGTGAATAAAGACAAAAATAAACCAAAAAACCAATAAACCAATTTGGTTTATTTTTGTCTTTAAACCAATTTGGTTTATTTTTGTCTTTATTCACAAACCTTTAAGTTTGGCTAATAATTTTATACTTTTTAGATTCCTCTCGTCGAGACAAGCCAAGAAACCTCAAAAAATCGACCGAAAACTATCAAATGCAAAAAAAATTTGAATAAGGACAAAACCAAATAATCCAATAAACTAAAAAACCAAATTTAACCAAACTAAGTGTACCTTAACCCGCTCAAAATTTTCCCAATGCAATTTCAAAGGACAAACAGTGGTAATGTACTATACAATTTCAAACAGTGGTAATGGTAGTACATGTACTTATTTACTGCTAAAATAGTCAAAGTTGCTTACGAATTTAGAGGGGAAATTTTGGAAAGTTAAATTTTTTAGAGCACCATTATTTTGACCTAAAAAAACTCAATTCCCAAGACATGGACAACAAATTTGAGACAGTGAAGTACTTTTTATGATTTAATTTCTTTTTTAATAAAACTAAGTAAGACCTATTAAATAAGATCCATATTATATATATAATTAGGGTTTTTTTAAAATGTGCCCCCCAGACACATGATAAGGTTCATTAAATGAGTATAATTAAACCTTTGTTTGCATGAGAAATCTAAGTTATAGTAAAAATAATTGATATATTTCGATTTCCCATGCAAAAAGTAGTAAAAGAGTTTGTGGCTATTGTTATAACTTAGATTTCCTATGCAAACAAAGGTTTAATTATACTCATTTAATGAACCTTATCATGTGCCTGGAGGGCACATTTTAACAAAACCCATATAATTAATCATATCTTACAAAATATAGATGATTTTCCGAGAGGCATGAATAGTGATTTTGGACATCCATTTTAGGATGAAGGGAGTAATTTTCCATGATAACTTCCACACAAGCCATTGTACCAAGGAGATAATATTCTTTTGTACTATAAACGTGCATAGAAATCGTTCAACAAAGGGAAATGCCACAATACACATTCGTATTGTACGTGTACCATGTGCATCTCTAATATGTTATGTCAGGTGCATATGATTTAAGAGGTGGGTATTGTAGACTTTCCCTTAAAGAAAGGGTGAAATTGTCCTTTTGTGACATTGGAAGATAAAAGTAAAACTATAATTTTCATTTTATGCAAATATGGTTTGAAATTAATATTAATTGCTGATTGAGGAACTACTTGTTTTTTTAGGAAGAGTAAGAACTTCATTGATGAGAAATATATATTACAACATACCGTGTGCATCTAATACAATTGGGAAAAAAAAACAAATTGCACACAAGAAAGACAAATAATACAACCAAATCAAATGAATGATACATCCAGCAAAGTGGTCAGTTGTCAAAGAACTGCCATGCAAGATATCGATGTGCAACTGTTACGATAGTCGCATTACTGACGAGGCTTCTTTGCAGAAGCTGACCAATAAGAACCAAATGACTCTAGCACCCCACGTAGAGAGCATTGGGGAACTACTTCAACAATCAATTATGGTCTTAAAATAGTGGGGAAATCGAAATTATTCTTAACTCCGTGGGCCGTGGTTGAGCATAACGGGCTTGACATTCCAGCCTCCATAAATAAACACAATTGGGCCAGTATCGCGTTGCTTGAAATTCCAGCCTGAAAGCCTGTCCATAAATAAACGCAATTGGGCCAGTTGCTGATTGCAAGAATAGTCAAGTTGCCACTTTTGCTCCCTTTTTTCTAACAGGAATCAAAACTGGGGCCCAAAAAAAAAATGTAGAGCCCACTAATCCCAAAACTAAATCCTAACAATCCGTCCACAAGTGCCATCACATAGTGCTCTACGGCCTTTTCCATTACAATTGGTGTGGGAGCTACGTACACAAGTTCCTTGGAGCACCATGTGGTCGTGCACGATGCTTCAGAAGCAATTAATAATTTTGCCTCTGCCCAAGTTTAGGCTCGAGACTCACCTAAGTATGGTGGCATATGCAAATCACAAAAAGACATGAGAAACGAGGTAGGGGGGCAGTATAGGCTATAGAACTTCCTAATTTTATTCGTGAAATTGTTCGAATTCTTAGTTGATTGCGGACCTAAATATTATTCTTAAAAAAATTGGTGTGTAAATGGCACGATTGATCTCATAAATATTGTAGCACCGTGCTGTGAGCTGAGACTAAATCTGGCCAAAATCAATCTAAAGTAATTCCTATAAAAATCAAGTGTATCCAACATTGATAGTCATACATTTGTCTCGCAATTTATTATTCAAATCACACTGGATCTTAATTTTTTCAACAGAAATGTGCCCTGATCATCTATCTATCATGGTACATCAAATCAATCAGGGACATGTTAAGCGTCACAACATTGGTACGTGAGATCTCATAGACCTTGTCCTTTTTCTTTTTAATTCTGAATCTTTGTTTGTTTAGAATATCAATGGTAGTTCATATGTTTTTAATTTTTCAACATATCAGCATGTTTGAAAGATCCATTTAGGTAAATCTTCTCTACTTAAATTTAATATGTACAACAAAATATTAATATTCCACTCAACAAACACTAGGAGAATCTTCGAACTGACTACCATAACTATAATCACGTGCTCAGGAATAACAATTTTTTTTGTCTTCGACACCCAAAATGTTGTTTAAAAAATGATGAAGATCACCCATTATTTAGTGCTTATAGCAGCAAGTTGATTACTAACTAAAGATACTCATCGAATTTTTAACTTTAGAAAACCAGTGTCGCAATTCAAAATTGGTTGTAGATTGGCCTCTAGTGAATTGGGTTGTATCTAAATCCAAAATTGTGGGATGGTGGACCACAATCTATGACCCACAGGAAGAAGGTGAACCAGTGGTGAAACGCATGGCCACAATGGTCCAGCCATCCACTACTTGGGTCGACCACTTGAGCAAGATCCAAGGTATTCACTCCGCGGTCATCATTAAACTAAAAGCTAAATTCATTTTTAAATTTAATAAATGACAAGAAAATGTGCTCTTTGTTTCTTTCGAAAAGTTCAAATTTTATATCTTATTAACATGAAATTTGGAAATTATCTATGAAAGGTTTGTTGTTGTAAGGGGTTGAACAATCATGCAACTCCAGTGGTCCAGGGGGATATCATACCAGCACTAGCTTTATGAAGCAAATCAATGGGAGATATGAGTGAAGGAGCCATGACATCACATGGAAATTCTAATTCATATAACCATAGGGACCCAATTATGTTATTAATTTAGATGCGTATTACAAAACTCATCAGTGGGATTACCAACAATCAGAAAGTCTAAGTACTCGGAAAGGAGAGAAAAAAAATGCGTAAAATAATAGCCCAGATTTACTCTTGATTTTCAAATTTTGGGTGTATTTTTTTTGGGTATGTAGTGGTGTTGTACAAACAATAGGTAAAGTACTTAAAAGTTACTCCTTCCGTCCCATTTTGATAGTTCAGTTCGGTCTCCAATGCAATTTTAAATCGTTAATATCTTTCAAAAATTCATTATAGACTGAAAGTTATTAACAATTTAAAAGTTGCACTGGAGATCGAACTGGACTATCAAAATGGGACGAAGGGAGTACATGCTTACTACTTGGTTGGGTGTGTTTGGAACTTGAGGAAAGTGAACGAAAAGAAAGGAATCTTAAAAATTTTCCCTCCTCTTATTTATTTGGCTTGGAGAGAAAGAAAAGAGAAAATAAAAAATCTAAGTACTGTGAATAGTGAAAGTTTTCTCTCACATTCCTTTCATTTTATTTTCTCTTCTTGTAAGTCGCCGTAACTGTTTAGCGAAACTAAAGATATTCTTCACCGATCATACCATGCAGTCATATATTACTAATTTACTCCTTCCATTCAGATTTGTTTGTGCCTCGTTTGATTGCAACCAGATAAAAAATTAGTGATATATTTAAATTGGTAAGTAATTATACGTCTAATATAGATCTTGATTAGTTCTATAAAACTATGTTTTTAAAATTACATAAACCATTATAAATTATAAGATATAATTATTTGAAAAATGACCCGAACTCCCTGAATGGACTAACAAATCCGGATGGAGGTAGTACAATATTGGCTTCGACACTAAGAATAGTGAGGTCAATGATTATGTGATGCTGATGACAAAGTCTCCAAATAGATATATGGAGTAGACTCTATTAAGATCCATTTAAAGCATGCACACACGGGCAAAAAAAAAAAAAAAACACTCGTGATCCATTTAACATCTCGCTGCACGATTTTCTTCCAGGATGTGACACTAATAACCCATTCACAAATAATCTGAGCTAAAAATGTCATACTTCCACTCACTCGTGATCCCCGACCCATACGACAATTTACAATGGGGTCGGGATGCTGATGTCGCGATTTCACAAGCTTGTCAACCGGCAGATGATCACCGATGTCAACGGTGGGGTTTCGTTTTCAGCGATGGGCAAACTTTGGATTTGCGAAGTGTTGAGATGAAATTAGGGCCAATTAAAGCACCGTCAAACACATGAAATTTACTCATCGGGATACCAGGACCGCAAACCTGGGTTCCGTTTCCTTTACAATGTTGTCTTTAAAGGGCGGTTTTCATTTTCTTTAAAATAGGCGTTTCTTTAAAATCAGTGGTTGATTTAAAAGCCCAATGAAAATGAAGTGAATCTGGACATATATGGTTGATTTTAGCAAATGAAGTGGAGAGGTGATTTTATACCGAATGAATGCGGGCGTATGATACAGGCGTGCGTATACGCCCGCATTCATTCGGTATAAAATCACCTCCCCACTTCATTTGCTAAAACCAACTACTTTTTTCTTTTTTGAAAAGAAAACTCTTCATTAAAATTACTCCAAGTCTTTACAAAGAACAACTTCGAAACCGGACAGAATTCAACCCGTATTAAGCAAAAGGGAACTATCAAGACATTTAGAAGCTAACCAATGTGCGGCTTTGTTTTTCTCTCTACAACACCAAACAAAAGATCACTTGCTAGAAGCTGCCCAAAACTTGATGTCTTCTACCAGAGCTCGAATCTCCCAAGGACCTGTAGAATTTACCGATTGAAGGCAAGTGATGAGTTCCAAGCAGTCAGATTCAATTAGAACCAACTACTTGATTTTATGAAATTTCAATTTTAGCAAATGAAAAACCAAGCCTAAGGTAGGCAGCTCAGATGCACGAACCTACTCCTTTATCAAATACTCAGGGAAATGTTGAACATCCTAACCTCAAAATCAAGTGTAAAAACGGTCACTCCTGTCATTAATATACTAGAGTTCTTTCTAACTTGTAAATACTTCAATTTAGTATTCTAATCTTGAGTTTTAAAATTTTCAAAATTTCTCATATTACTTTTTGGAACCTTTCTTGCACTAGTAACAATTAACGACCATCATTAATTCGAGCTGTCATTAATATATTCGTAATTCAATTTCAGACAGTATAATGATATCTTTAAGCATCATAAATTGAATTGGTCACCCCAGCATCATCATGACATGCATGCCTTTTTGATGAAACCCCTAAATCAAAACAAAAAAGCAGGCCCCACATTTTTCAAATCATATTCATAGGGTATGGTACATACAAAATAGGTTGCAATATATAGTTAATTCATCTCACATGCTCATCTCCAGCTTATTATACTCCCTCCGTCCCAATTTATTTATCCATTTTGAAAAAGTGGGTTTTTAAAGGGTGTAAAAGCTTTGAATTAACTTTTCTATTTTGCCCCTAAATACAGTCAATATTACTGTGACCAAATTTGTGAGGCTAATTTATTATATGAAAATCAAAACATATTCAATATGGATCTTATTTGATAGATATCAATTAGTTTTATTATACAAAATTTTCAAAATCATAAAAACCGTTATAAAATAAAAGATAATAGACTAGTCAATTAAGATGGAAAAAATATTTTTTAAGGGTAAAAGTGGAAAGTGATCATGTTTTGATGGATATTTTAGAAGTGGGACAAACATTTTGGGACATTTCAAAATGGAAAGAAAGACCAAGAAATTGGGACGAAGGGAGTACTAATTTTGAATTAAAGACAGAGGGAAGTGAGTATGTGGTCCTAATCACCAATTCTCCTTTCCAAAAGGATTATTGCATTAGTTTTTGTCACTTTATAACTCAATCCCCAACCTATATATCTTACCTTCCTTAGATTATCTACCTACTTCACTCTAGTACCTAACAGACACAATGTTACAACTAATCCCTTCTTTCTATTTCTTTTTTTGATAATTAGGTTTCTGTGGCAGCCTATATCCACATCGACTTATCTTGGGAACTTCAATCCCACTGTCCATTTACTAGGAAGTTTAATTAAAGTTGCAGGAAAGTTTCGTATAGACTAGCACCACTGGAATTAATAACACCTGAGAGGTTTTGAATTTAAGACCTTAAAAGAGAGTAAATCTTAAAGTTTGAAATCTTGACCACCAAGCCAACCCTTTGAGATTCCCCTCTTAAAGTCATTGATAGTCGCGTAAATATTCACACAAACACATATGACAACGGTAGAGGAACAACTTATAAAATTAATTTAGAAATTAATAGAATTTATCGTAATTTAGCTAATCTATCCTTGAGGATCGACATTTAGATTTGACCATTGTTCTTCTAAATAAGGGTTAATTCTTAGTTCTTATAAATTTATTTTTGATACGATACAACACAATCATTCATTATTTAGAAGAGAGTACCATTTCCTGTCGATTTGTACCTCCTACACCGGCCAATTATCCTAAAGGTTTGAATTATTAGGTCCATAAAGAATAAACATTCATCTATCAAGCACAGGTACTCTAAAAGTGTCACCGTACAAGTACCGGGTACTGGTACGGCAAAATACGTACCAAGTACTTTTGCACTGTTCGGGTACGGGAGGGGTACTTCATGGGTACGGGAATGGGTTCGCGGGGTCAATTTGTAATGTGCTTTTAATTAAAGTGGTGTAAAAACATAATTTCCAAGTTTCCTTACAAAACTAAAGGGACCTAAGTGTCATTATCTCTTGTTATACACCTACACAGACAAAAACACAATACACATCGATCAGAATAGCAAAATATCTGGGTACATTTGTCAATCGTATTTTCTGGGTCTTTTTTTTTTTTTAGCAATTTCGGACTCCAAAGTGAGTCGAAACCCACCCAAAAACACTCGTCTGTGTTTACCCCAAGAGTATCTCGATCTTTGATACCTTATTTCAGCATCTAGGGTATCAACTGTGATGCTCTGTTCTGCGATTTGGTTCACCAATTGGACTTGTTCGATTGCGGCGAGCTACCGAGATCCGACTGGCTCTTGAATCGATCGACTAGCACTAATATTATAGTATTATATCACACCACTTGTTGTGCTAGGACCACTTTTATATTTTATTCATTACTTTCAAATACTTTACTACGTATACAAAACAAGATTATTGGACTTTAGTATTATTCATTTATTTATAATTTTGGTTGGTTGTTTTGTGCTTTTGTTGGCAAAAATGGATTTATTATTTAGTTTATACAATAGAACATACCACTAAAATAGAAAAGAAAAAAAATTACATTGGCGTAACCAACCGTACACGTACTCTATTTTTTTAGGCTTTTGCCGTGTCGCGTACCCGTGCTTCTTAGACATTCATAGACTTGGTGAGCGGGCAGAGAAAAGGGAAAGAAAGAGGGAGCTGCTTAGAGCTAAGAAATTGAAGTGCTGTAGTCCAAGACATATTTTTGCATTATTATTTTGGACGAATGTTAGAAACAGTAACATGAGAGATCGATGGCTGTTTCTATAGACAGCATTGATGGGTCCAACAGGACGTAGGATGGAAGTTGACCACGGTTTTATTAAAAGATCTCAAAAGACTTCCTATTCAACTGGGAGTGCTGATCTATTTCTTCACTACCGAGAGGACCAATTGTTTTATATTGTTGATGATTAGATGGGAGAGGAGATTTTTTCTTTGTTAGGCCTATAACCCGTGAAATTAGTGTTTCAATAATATCTGCCATACATCATCTACAGATAATCCAATAACAGAACAAATCATTCAACGACAACTGAAAACCAACTAAAAACAGAGGTACAAAAACAACCACCAATCCAAAGTTGTGACTAGTCCGCTGAACTCCAAAGCATAATGGAATACTCCACTATGGAGGCATTACATGAGCAAGAGCCATGCCTCTACAGGAGCCACTAGGGATGACAAAATGTCTTGCCCCGCCCCTTACCCGTCCCGCCCCACCCGATTAATTTCCGGGTTTTTATCAATTTTTCAGTGCAGACGGGGTGCATCTAAGTAAAATTACAAAACGGGCGAGGTAGTGGGGGGTTGGATTTATATTACCTCACCCCCAAGCTTCTTTGCAGAAAAATATATTTATATATAAAATTATACTTTTATTTTAATCTAATTATCATTATACTTAAGATATTATATTTTTTTCGTAATTTTATTATCATTCTACTAAAAGCTTTCATTCTTACCTTAATATTTTAACAATTACACTAAAATATAACTTTATTTACATATATTTACTTTTATTTTGCTTTTAGATTAATTTTTTTTTTAAATTACCTTATGAAGCGGGGCGGGATGGGGCGGGTAAACCGGCCCCCTCGATCCGGGACGGAGAGGAGGAGGGGGGGTATCTAAAAAATACCGATGGGGCTTGGATTTACGTAGTAATTTTCGTCGGTATGCCAAAAAACCCGCCCCCCATTTGCCATCCCTAGAGCCACCACAATTTCCAATAATCGAAAAATACATGTATCGGCAAATGTGGAGCACGTATCCAAACAACAGAAACCTCGGGATGGCGTCAATCCACACTAAAGACAGCAGAAAACCTATGGAAATTAGTCAAACACGAGTAAAACTGGCCCGAGGCAGGAAGACGATTGGAACCACAACAGCAAAACCATGGAGAGCCACCACCACCGAACTCCATCCAAACCACCAACCACCACCTACAAAAAAACACGAAAGAAAACAAAAATACAGAACAACTGCACACCACAAACCACCGCCACTAACTACACACCACCTCCACCGCCAGACAGATCCAAACCAACCCCAGTAAAACCCCACAAAAAACGTAAATCTACCAGATCCCGGGTCGTCGGCAGACACGAGGACAATCACCTAGCCGTTAGGGCATCTTCAACCCACCCTCCATAACTCCAAATTTGCCTCTATTCCTCCATTTTGGAGGAAAACCTCACTCCTACCCATCCTCCATTTTCTCCTCCATTTTGGAGGAATGTTTTTCACCCTCCAAATATGGAGGGTCAAAAAATTTATGGAGGATCACCTCCATTTTACTATTCATACTTGTTAAATTCCTCTCATGTCCTCACCTCCACTCATACAAGTTCTGCCTATTTTCTTTTGCTTTGGTTTGGTTAGTTCTGCCTATTTTCCACCAAGTAGTCTTATTTTACTAGATTAGCTCCGTCATTTCCTCTCTTTTTTATTTCTTTTGTTTCCAGATAACTCAATGGTATTATATTGTGTTGTTTTCCAGTAGCAACTACAAATACTAATCAACATTAATTAACCAGCTAAAAAAACCATGTAAATGCAGATCGCATGACAATCTACCAGCAAGGTAAATAACAACCTTATGGTTTAACAGGCAGTTTAAGCTTCTGGTGGTGGTAAATTGGAGGTTAATTTTGGGGGGAAATTTTTAGAGATAAAATAGAGGTGTGTGGGTTGGAACTCACATGAATAGTGAAGTCCTCCAAATTCACTTTTTCTATATAAAACTATATTTTGACCGTCCAAAATGGAGGAATGGAGGTGTATGGATTGAAGATGCCCTTAGGCACGAAATCGGATACCCCCAAATGTCGTTCCTGACGGCGATAGGCCTCGCATCCCCCCACCATCACCCATCGTCGTGCCTCCCATTAAACACAAAACCGGAATCCCCCAGATGTGGATCCCGATGGCCGGACGATGGTGGTGGAGGGTAGATACAAAAGGGGACGCACGGATAGGGATGAAGAGATTAGGGGTGCACAAGGAAATGGAAGAAAGAGAGGAACGGGGAGGCCCGAGGAGAGACAAATGTAGAGAGAGAGAGAGAGAGAGAGAGGAGAATGTTAGGTAGAAAGAGAGAGCTCTTCAAAAGGAGGAGGAGGAGGCGAGAGAGAGAGAGAGAGAGAGAGAGAGAGAGAGAGAGGAGGAGGAGGAGGAGGAGGAGGAAGGGATGTTAGGTAGAAAGAGAGAGCTCTTCAAAAGGAGGATTTGAAAGCTACAAGGATTTTTTTTTTTTAGTATCAAAACGACTATAATCACCCAAATTATGGAAGCTTCTATAGGAGAGAACAATCCACAAGTGTGAGTTATCCATATGGCATAGGACGAACATTTGTATACCCATAAAGGGTAGAAAGGGTTCGACGCAAGAAACAACAAACTCCATAAAAGGAGATAAACAAAACAAAACAAAACTAATGAAAGAAAAAAAAAAAGTGTTCTAAAACAAATTAGATTCTTACCACCACATGCCACTGACAACTTCTTTTGAGCACTAACAGCCACAACCCCTAACACCAGCAACCTCAACCACCAAACCCCCCGCAGTCCCAACCCCTTCGACCGACGGTGGAATGCTTGTAGAAGAGTGGAATGGCAGCGGTAATAGATCAGCAGCCACCAATATCCTCACCTTGAAACAATCAACATCTGTATCCACCTGCCACTAGTGATTAAAAGGATAGGAGAAAGTAGGATCCTGTAAGAAGTGGTGGTGGTAGATCCGATTTGTGGCTAGTGGTTAGGAAAGAGAGATGGGGGAGAGTGATGGAGGGAGAAGAGGGAATTGGATTTGGAGAACGAAAAGGAAAACCTCCCCTCCCACTGCCTCAAAAGGTGGTGGAACCAAGGTTGTGAATCTCGTACCGTACCAGCCGGAACATACCGGATTTGGAGAAAACCGGTATCTTGAACCTCAAATATTGTTCCAGCTTCCATACCGGCAATTACTGGATAGTACTGGAAATTCCAACCTATCTCGGACGAGATGGCGGTAATACTGATTCCGTCTGGTACCCTTTTACTCCGACTGGACTACTTTTCAACTTACACATTTCAGATCTGAGAGAGACTTTTGAAAGCTGAATTTGAACATGAGAGAGAGGGGGGAGGGAGAGATAAAGAGGGTTGTACCTGTTATCGCCATGGTTGAACAGGTAGGATTGGACTTGTTCTCTTATGGAGGAGAGAGAGGTGCAACAGAACTACAGAAGTGAAGAAGAAAAAGATTGACTTTACTATACTCCTATGTGAAAAAACCCTAAAAGGATTGCTTGCGTCCTTGGATTGTATATCAAATGTTGATTTCCCTAAGCGTAGGGTTCAAGTGACGCGTGGCATAATAACCGGAAGTCCGGGTCGAGTCCACAGGGACCTAATGTGCTGAGTGTGCAAATTGACTCATGAGTGAGGGTTTAGCCTTAAAGCGGTAAACTTGGCTTTTGTAGTTTGGGGGGGTGGATTTCACTTAACTTCGTGAATGGCTCGAGATTAAAAGAGTAAATAAAAACAAGGCTAAATCAAGGGGTTCACAACACCCATGCTTTAAGCTGATTCATTCTCCTCTAAAATAACCGGCTCGGGGCATCGTTAAACGACCCCGAACGGAAGATGTGGTACTTAAAACTCATTTAACTAGAAATGGTGTTTCTCAAAGAATAGGATTCTTGTGCCATTTATACAAACATTTTGATTGCCATAGCCCGAAGCATCACACGTGCCAAGGCGTCACGCCCTTTGGCTACGCGTGATCAACAGGATTAACTAATCCCAATTTTGATACATAAAATCAATCCGTACTTCTTAATTAACAAGCAATGTTTGCGTTAAGGCGAGGAGAGTGAATCACCTAAGTCACGGGATGCTCATCACCCCTTAACCGAGCGTAAACCGACTACTCGTTCATTACTAAGGAAAACATGGCTGTTTTATAAGGGAAATAAAGAACATAATGAAAGATTCTAAAAAGTGGTTTTTAATGAGGATCCTAGGTTAGCCTAACTCTTTATACTTGAAGAACTTAACACACAACCACTACAACAAGTATTTCCTAAGGAAATGGCAAGAAGATCAAGTAAACCAAATACTAGATGGAAAGGAAAATAAACCTGATTACTAGCAAGATCCAACCAAGAGCTACACTATTAATAAACGTGAAAACAACGCGAGCCAATCACTTACATGGGAAAAACTAGAGAGAGAGAGAGAGCTTCCAAAGTCTCCAATGGAGAGCAAGAACTAAGCTAGGAAAATAAAAGGGTAAGTAATGAGAGAAGGAGAGAGGATAGAGGTCATATATTCTTCCTCTTTCTCTCTTTACATAATATCTATAAAGCACACACAACAACCCAAAGTTGCCATTAATAGAAAGTTCAAAAAGTGGCTGAAAAATGACTTTCAGACTGATGTGGATCGATCCAGAATGTTCTGGTGTCATTTGGACGGGAGTGGATCGATCCAGAACGAGAGTGGATCGATCCACTATTGTTGATGAACCTTTGGGGTGAAGTGGATCAATCCACTATTGAGAGTGGATCGATCTAGAATGCTTTGACCATGTTTTCTACATGAGTGGATCGATCCAAAATCCTCTGATGAACTTTTGACTTGAGTGGATCGATCCACTGTTGAGAGTGGATAGATCCACTATTGGGCCAATGATGCCTTTGGTCACTTCCTTGGCCTTCTGTGTTCCCGGAGTTCCTCCCAAGCATTCGAATACATCGTGGGGCCCTCGGGGAGGGTGAACCTCAGTCTTGTGAGTGCATGTTCAAGCTCGGACCCTACTGAGGGTTTTTGTGAATGTGAAGCATGGGTCCAAAACACCAACTTTCTGTATTCCCGGGCCTCGACCGAATCGTCGTTTCGTAGCTCATGAGGCCCGGTGTTGGCGTGCCATGGGGCACGTGGCCCTCGGTAATGTGGCACAGTTCTCAAAGTGCTCCAAATGCGCTTATTTTGTGCGTTCAATCTGTAACTTGCCAAAAACACTACGACGCGCATATCAAACATATAAGGCGCGAACTCGCGTGCGTGTGTGAGATAAATGAGTTAGATAAGCCCCGAATATGTACAATATTGGGGGCTTATCAAGGATGTATTGACCGAATTGACCTTTACCTCTGGTTTAAACAATACATTACAGTCTCGTTTGATTTGCGGACTAAAATTGGTAGGATTGATAATATTGGGACTAATACCCGACTATTAGTCCCAGGACTAATTTAGCCCTGAATCTCGTACAATCCTGTAATGCCCCGATTTTTCAGAAACGTTAGAATAAATTTAAAAGACAATTTAAAAAAAAAAGATTTCATAAATCCATCATAATACCGTACCGAAAAGCAATTGTATAGTTTTACAACCATATCGAATTAAAGTTAAACTATAAAAATATTGGAGTACAATTTTCCATAAGACTTGAAGCTTTCAAAATGTAGTCAACTAAATTGTTCAGAGCGACTAACCATACAAAAACTAAGGCTCGTTGGCTTTCTCCTCAGTAGTGTTGATATTTGTCTGCTTGTACAGCCCTTCAGCTCTGTCTTCATTTCCTAGTGATAAATCACCACGGTACAAGTACCCGTGAGCTTAAAAAGCCCAATAGGAATATCCTGCTCCACTTAACCCACGTATCTAACATATAAACATGCATAATAAACGAATAACAAGAGATAACAAAAATAACATTATTGATTAATTACTAGCCATTTACCTACGTGTCATCTAGGATTCTCTGCCACGAGATCCATCCTACCCTCCAACCTCTATCATAAGACAACTGGTGTGATTTGACTCCCCCTTACTAAGATCCGGACAGAGAACTTGGGTTATATACCCGAGTACCACTTCCATGACCCCAAGGCATGAGAAACAAGATTCACCGGGAGTGCGACCCCACAACTCATCACCGAGCTGCGACGCAAGCACAGTGCCACCTTTATAACCTGACCATTCTTGAGAGCCAATCACCAGCATGTCCTATCTAGGGTTTTGTATTCAAAGCTTTCATCTGTCCGAGTCCCACTCTAGTCACCCTCGGAACCACGGCTCATCAGCTCAACAATATTTCCACACATTTCCATTTCCCATTTTCTTATTTTAAAACACATATAAAGTTTCTCGAAAATCATAATCACCTGGCATCCTACTATCCCATCTACATTACTTGTACAATAATTTATAATGCCACAGTTAAGTCATGCAAATCACAAAATGATAAAATAATGAACACAACTTGCATTAATGAAAAGCAACATGTCTAATAATTAAACAAGTACGGTTACAATAATGATCACGAGATAATACGAGCACATTTTCTAGTCTGGCCATGTACTTGGTAATTAAATTAAATCATATTTAATCTAATGTGACACAAAATTTCACAATACAAGGTTAAAATATAGAGTAACTAAAATCTGAGATTTAAATTGTTAGAAATCTAAAGTTTAAGGATCAAACTATAATTTATCAAAATTCAGGCCTAATTATAATTTGGCCTGGGGTAGTCGACCTGTCACGCCCTCAATTTTCAATAAGCGAAAATACAAATGAAATCCACGTATGATTGATCAAAGTCAAACAATTTTCCATAGAAAGTCAAAATCGAAGTACAATAAGCTTCTGGTCAAGGGTACCCGTACCCATACAAAATAACAAAGGTTTTAAAGTTATTACATAAGTTGAAATACTCAAAAGCTTAGAGAAATTAAAGTTACAAGATTATCTTTCAAAAATGTACTTAGCATGAAGATGAGAAAATAATCTTCGTGGCATGCATCACACTCCACGCATCCGATATCATGCTCCATGCTGTGTACCTGGGAAAGATAGGGTGAGCTCACTAGCTCGTAGGAAACATTTCTACCAACACTAAGGGTACATGGAATGAAAAATGCACATGAAAGTATGATACACATGAATGAGTGAACCTAGATGGACCAAGATAAACCAACTCGATGACAAAGTGTCTAGGAGATGCCTCAAAGATTCAATGAAACCAGAATATCCATAAGTTTTCTCAGAATCATCACATTACGTGTCATAAGTTCAATCTCGTCAAAAACACAGTTATTCACACAAACATTATATTTCCCAACACTTCACAAATACCAAAAATTTGTCTAAAATAACCCAAACAACTTTTACATTTATCAAATACATCTTATTCCTTTTAATCATTCACTTGTTCTCCGGGCATGCCACAAAGACCCCGTGTCACTCAAAGAAAGCACATCATCAATTAGATTTCATTTACTCCCGTCATTCATGTCTGACACTCACACAACATACCTCATATATTTTACACAATATCCATATCCATCTCATTCATTTCCAACTATTTGATCATTTTCCGGGCATGCCATATAGGCCCCGTGTCACTCCGGGCATACCATAAAAGCCCCGTGTCACTCCGGGCATACCCTTTCGGGCCCCGTGTCACTCCGGGCATACCCTTTCGGGCCCTGTGTCACATATTTCACATTTACATTACCATTTATCAACTCATAAGTTCAACTTAGTTCCCAAAACCAATTCACATATCACAATACCCCTTCACGAGTGTCCAAAACATTCACACAATCATCTTTGTTCAAAAACTCAAAATATGTCGGTGATAATCAAATTAACACGTGTCCAATGTGCGTGAGAAACCAAGACAACCAAGACAAAGCATAAAATGCACCATGATAGGTTACCGAAGCTTAGAGGTCAATTTGAGAAGTTTTAAAATGGCCAATGAGGGCCCAGAGTGATGGAACATGCAAATGGAGTTATAAACCTCGAGAAAATACAACACGCTGATAGTAAAAAGGACATTTCTCTCAAAATACAAAGGATATGAATATGAAACCAATTGGGTTTGAAAGTAGACTCATAGAGCTTTCCAACGGTTCAAGAATCACCTCAATCAGAGTTCGGACGAAGCCGGGGCGTACCCGCGAAGTTGGAAACAAAATCTGTCTGAACAAAGGAATCTGGATCGATCCACTTTCAAGAGTGGATCGATCCACTCTAGGAAATCCGTGAACAGATGATTCTGGATCGATCCAAGCAAGGAGTGGATCGATCCACTCTAATGAAATCCGTGAACAAACCATTCTGGATCGATCCAAGCAAGGAGTGGATCAATCTACTACATACCAAAAGTGCAACAGAGCATTTTGGATCGATCCCCTATCAAGAGTGGATCGATCCACCTGGTTTTCGAGAGGAAAAAAAAACAACCTTGTTCAAATGGATGGGGCTTCATTCCAAGTCCAAATTGGGGTTTCAAAACACAACTAAGCAAAGGAGGTAAACACATTCACAACCAATTCATAGGGTTATCAACCAAATATGCAAACCCAAACTTATTCAACTCCAAACTCAATTTCCATGGTGACAAACAAGTGTAAAATGAAAATTTTAGGAGGAACAACAAGAGTAGTGCATTAATTCATTCAACATACACTTAGAGAAGGTAGAAAATTGTTCCATACCTCAATGTTTAGAAGCTTGAAACCCACCAATGAGCTAAATCCCAACTCTTGCTTCAAAATCCAACGAAAATTCTTCAAATACCGGTGGGAAATAAGCATATCAACGCGTAGAGCACGGGATTTGGAGAAACTTTTGTGAAGGGACTAAGTTTGGAGCTCGAATTTCGGTTAGATTTGTGAAGAGAGAAGTGGGAGAAAACATGGAGGAGAGAGAGAGAGAGGGACGGCTGATTATTTTTTTGGGGGAGGAAGATGAAGTTTGCTCTCTCTTCTCTCACCACACACACATAAAATATCTAATAAAATTACACCCCAAATCCAAATGTGGCTTGTGTAATGCAAATAGGTCCAATCCCACTCACAACATTTATTAATCCAACATTTTAACATTTTAATTAGTTTCTCATATTTCTCAAACTTTATTTCCGAAAAATAATATGAAAATACGGGTCTTTACACGACCCCTATCTGTTTGCTCAAGCTTCTTTTTGAAATTTGTCCAAATTGTTCACTTATACACAGTTGGTGTGCTCCACCGAGTGGGTGGTAGTCATGCACTCCGCCGATCAAAACATTCGGGTTTTGTCTATACACAATGAAAATTAACGTATAATATATCAAAATGTTTGTTACGACATGAACAACATTTCTATCAGAGAAAAAGTTGGATTTGAAATGGTTTGGACGTGACCCAGTAGCTCAGAATGTCAAAAACGCATATACATTGCTTCTCGGCGATCGAAAAGCTTGGGTTTTAATTCTACTTAAGGAAAATCAACGTATTATATATCAAAACGTTCGTTATGAAATGAACTACATTTCTATCATAGAAAAAGTTGGGTTCGGATTGTTTTGGATGGGACCCAGTAGCTCAGAATGTCAAAAATGCATATACACTGCTCCTCAACGATCAAAATGCTTGGGTTTTATTTCTACTTAACGAAAATCAACGTATTATATATATATATATATATATCTCAAAACTTTCGTTATAAAATGAACTACATTTTTATCATGGAAAAAGTTGGGGTCGGATTGTTTTGGACGGGACTCAATAGCTTAGAATGTCAAAAACGCATATACACTACTTCTCGACGATCGAAATGCTTGGGTTTTATTTCTACTTAATGAAAATCAACATATTATATATCAAACATTCGTTATGAAATGAACTAGATCTCTATAACGGAAAAAGTTGGGTTCAGATTGTTTTGGACGGGGCCCAGTAGCTCAGAATGTCAAAAATAAATTTACACTACGTTGCAACTAACGAAATGCTCGGAAGGGATTTGTTTCTACTCAACGAAAATAGACTTATTATATACCGATGGGTTCAGTAGGATGTAACCTACCTTTCTTCTAAGGATTATAAACCGGACTAATTTGGATGGGCCTCGGTCGCATTGAACGAGCTGAACTTCTTCTCCTTTCTTCTTTTTCTTTCTTCTTTTCCTTTTCTACCCAGTCATCTCTCTTGGTAAATAAAATAAAATAGAAAAGAAGGCAAGTAGTGGACGGTGATGGTGAGGTGATACCTCTGTCCCTCCTGTGCTCACTGTGTTGTGGAGTAAAAAAAATAAGTTTTTATGATGTAAATGTGATTTTCGAAAATGGGAGGGTAGGGTGATATAGATAATGAAGTTTTGATCTAAAATCTCTTGGTTAATGAAGTGATTAGAGGAGGGTAATATACCATGGTTAGAGCATCATCATCAGCTTCTCTATTTTAACTTTAAAGTTAAAGTAGAGAGCAAACTCCTCCAAAACCTCAAAAATCAGCCTCAACAAACAAACTCACTAATTTGAAGATTTTTTAACTTTGCTATAGTAACATAACAAATTTGGTGACCTACTGTTCACTTACCAAAAGATAAGGAGGGAAGGAAGAGTAAAAGTTTGAATAGAGATTCTAATTTTGTGAATTTTTTGAAAAGTGACTTGCTAAATTATAAAAGGTATTTTTGAGATTAAATTTGGTGTTTTTTTTTTTGGGTGTGCCAAATAAGGATGCCCTTAGACGAAAGCTTTGGGGTTGTTTGTTGGGTTGTGATTGGTTGTAGAAAAGTGAGAGACATTTATGACTTAGCACACATTGACATTAGGGAAATGATGTATTAGATGGGTGAGGTGATATTTAGTTGGGAAAAAATATAGTTTAGGATTTTTGGTTAGAGTAACCGGATAGTGTTATGAGATTAGGAACATCAAGTCTAGATTAGGACCACTACATCACAAAAATAAATTTAACCATTACAAAATTTTTATTAATAAGACTGTTTCAAAAACAAATAGGGCTAAAAATCCGGGTTGTTACAAATCTTGCAGGATTAACATTGGGATATCCCATGTTTTGGCAATCCTATATTTGGTTCCCCAAACTAAATTTTGGAATTAACATTAGGATTCTCTCCCCCTCTCAAACCAATTCCAATCAAATAAATTTTTCAAAATCAAATTCAAGCTATTGAATAATTTTTCAACATCAGGATTATCTCTTTGGAATAATTTTGGACGACAAGCTGTTGATAATGGAAATTAGCAAACCAGAAAAACCCAATCTTCATCACCGAACACAAGAAAGTCAAAATTGATCCACAAATACGAAAACAAAATCGATCTGGAAATTAGCAAACCAGAAAGTCGAACCCAATCTTCATCACCAAACACAAGAAAGTAGAAATCGATCCACAAAAACGAAAACAAAACTGATCTAGAACGAGAGAGAGTGTGAGAACGAGGGAGAGAGAATGAGAGAAAATATGAGAGAGAGAGAGAGAACAAGAGAGAAAGAGAGATGATGAAGCACTAGCTTAGAAAAAGATGACATCGATCTGCAACGGTGCGAGAAGAAGACGACATCGATCTGCAGCGGAATGAAACGAGGAAGAAGATGTTTTTGGGGCAAAATCATTTCGATGGCAGTTTTGTAATATTTGATATTCGCCCGCCAAGGACGCGAGAAGTTTTTGCGGGAACCAAACAAGGGATTAAGTGACGTTGGACACATTTAATCCTATCTCAGGCGCCCAATACCCGAATCAAACGAGGCCTACGTGTTCTGTTGGTAGGATTAGACTTGTTCTTTTTCCTATTTTTCTTTTTTACATCTAGACTCATAATAATTTTTAATAAAACAAATATTATAAAATGGGATTATGAATTATTGGAGAGTAATTTTTATTGTCTAGTGAAATTTTCTTAATGCTATTTTTTTTTTTTGGGGAATTATCATTTTTGAACATATATAATAGTAGTAGCGCCAAATTCTAAAAAAACAAGACCGAGATATTGGCGAAGCTCGATTACTGCACTAGTAGAAAAAAATCGGTACTATATTCGGTATGAGATTTAGAACCTTGGGTGGAACCCTAAAGGGGAAGCAGGCAAGTGGGGCGGCGCTAGTTTAGGGTCTAGAGAGGAGGTGATTTTAGAGAGAGTGTGTCTCGCTTTCTATTGTTTCTTCTGCAAATTTTGTTGAGAACATAAAACTATGAGGACTCGGATCACCAAATTCTTCGTTTTTCTACTACTCCCTCCGTCCCTTTTTAAGTATGTGCTTGCGACTTTAGATTGTATCGTAGATGGTGTCGCCCCAATCGTAGGGCTAGGTCGGCGGTAGCATAATAACCGGTAAGACCGGGTCGAATCCACAGGGACCGAACGCACCCTGCGTGAGAGTTGTATTGCAAGTGTAGGTTTTCAGCCTTGAAGCGGCAAACTTAGTTTCATAGTTTGAGGATGGAATTCACTTAACTTCGTAAATGACTCGGAAGATTAAAAATGACAAATTAAACTAAGGCAAAGTTTAGAGAATTTTAACAACCATAACTTAGGCTAATTTGTTCCTCTCTTGATAACCGGCTTGGAGCATCCTTAAATGCCCCCGAACGGAAGATTTAGATTTTAAAACCATTTACAAGAAAATGTGTTTACCAAAGATTAGAATTTTTCAGTTAATTTGGCAAACGATTAAGTTGACATCGCCCTAAGCATCACACGTGCCAAGTAGTCAAGTTCTTGGCTACGTGTGATCAAAGAGATTAACAAACTCAAACTTTAGTACATAAAATGAAACACTAAATCATTGGTAAACAGGAAATGAAATATTTTTTATGAAATGAATGGATTAAACTCGAGTCATGGTGTGTTAATCACCCCATGACTAAGCCTACGTAAACTACTCACAAACCATAGCAAGAAATAAGACTAGAACTTTGAAGGAAATGCAAAACATGATTTATAAACTTAAAAATTGATTTTTAACGAAGATCTCAAGCGTACCTACAACAATAACTCTAGAGAAAATCACAAACAACAAATAGAAACTTAGGTTTTTAAGAGAATTAGCTAGAACAACACAAAAACTAATTACTTAATGAAGATGCAAATAAACTAGATTTATAGAATAATCACAACGAGAGGAACAAGTTTAATACACGATAAATAAACGGGAAATGAAAACTTACTTGAGTATTCTAGAGAGAGGAACCTTAAACTCTCTCCAATGGAGGAGAGAGGTGAGAGCAAAAACTAGACTAAGGAGGAAGGAGTAAATGAGAGGAGAGAGAGAGAGAGAGGAAAATATATACAAACACTTTCCATCTCTCTCAAAATATCATAATAATGCTTTCAATAGAAACTTTCCATAAGTAGAAAGTACAAAAAGTTCTTGAAATGCTTGAAAAATGCTCCATGAATTGATGTGGATCGATCCACTATGGAAGTGGATCGATCCAGATGGCTCTGGAACAATTTGAGTGGATTTGGATTGATCCACCATAGTTCTGGATCGATCCAAGGTGGTTTGAGTCATTTTAATGAAGTTGGATCGATCCACCATGACCTTGGATCGATCCAACGTGATTTGGGGCATTTTAATGAAGTTGGATCGATCCACTAGGGATCTAGATCGATCCAGATTGCTCTGGTCAGGCAGATTCTTAACCCAACTTTGCGGGTACACCCCGGCTTCGTCCGAACTCGGAATGAGACAATTCTTGAACCGTTGGAAAGCTCTATGAGTCTACTTTCAAACCCAATTGACCTCATCTTCATAGTCTTTTTTCTATCAGTTGGTTAGATTTTCTCGAGGCTCATAACTCTAAATTTCTTGTTCTTTTGTTCCGGGCCTTCCTTGAACCTTCCAAAGCTTCTTGAATCAACTTCTAAGCTTTGGCAATTGTCCTCCATGGCATTGCGGGATCTTGGATACTTCCGGATGCAACCGGGGATTATTTGGAGCTTTGGACACACCTTTTAGCTCCGATTTTCTGAAACTCATAAAAAAACACAACTCGCGCAAAATCAATCGTATAAAGGCACAAAATGCACATGCATGTGATCACAACGAGCGAGATAAGACCAGATATATACAACATTTGGGACTTATCAGTATGTTGCTTCATAAATCCAACTTATAAAAGGAACATCATCATTATACCTTTCACATCAATTTTTACATCCATTTTACACTTTTCATATCAACTTTTACCTTTACTCTCCAAAATTATCCTCTATTTTTACTCGTTAACTCTTTATCTACTAACTTTTCAAAAGGGCAACATGATAATTGTACATGCTTTTACCCATTAACTTTTTTAAAACACATACTTATTAGTGAGAGCCCAAAATGGAAATGTAAACACTAAAAAATGAACGGAGGGAGTATGAATCAATTTTATTTGAAACACCATCAGGCCTACCAGATGAAATGGCCTCCTTGAGCTCGACTCTTGTTTAGCTTGTTACATAAAAAAATTGTTGGAAAAATGGAGTTGCTCCATAACAATTGGAAATGGCTACAATACACACCCCTTATTTTGGTGTACTATATGCACCTATTGTATGGTTTAGATTGTGCCACCTCATCGACAATCGTAACATTTTTTAGTTTTTCGTAACTTTTCAGCAATATGATTTGTAACATTTTGGTGCGTCTCGTAACTTTTACAAAAAAATTCGTAACCTTTACAAAAAATTCGTAACTTTTCCAAAAAATTCGTAACTTTTCGCAAAAAATCGTAACTTTTACAAGAGTGTGTATGATACACACCCAAATAAGGGGTGTGTATTGTAGCCTTTTCCATAACAATTTTACGGGATTTTGACTTAAAAATTTAGAGTGGGACTTACATCGCATGAGGTGGGATGCGCGCAAGTTTAGACACTCATGAGTAAGAGATTTATTCCATTTTAGGGTTAATGAGTAGGAGTTTATCTACTGAGTAATTGTACATTCATGGTGCTATTTTTGCCTCAGTATTTCAAGCCAGGTACTGAGGAAGGAGGAAAAGAGCAAAATCACGCAGAGGAGAATCCAATTGCTGCAGAGGAGACTATTAAAAGAAGCCTGAAATCCATATTACTGTATGAGTGCTTATTTTAAGTAATTTCAATTTGGAGGAATGCAATTCAATTTTCGACATTGCAAGTGCTATTTCATTTTGACTAACTCGGCTGTTTGACTAACTAGGCTTTCGCTACTTATGTAAGTTAAGTTTAATTAATCTGAAGAAAATTATTTTGTTTAAAATCATTTTTTCTAAAAATACTTGATAAATGCCTCAGAAAATCGGGCCATTACATTATTGCTCCAATAAAACCCTCATTTGAACTCTCTCTCTCTCTCTCTCTCTCTCTCTCTCTCTCTCTCTCTCTCTCTCTCTCTCTCTCTCTCTCTCTCTCTCTCTCTATATATATATATATATATATATATATATATATATATATCAATATTGATTATTGAATTATTCACAAAGTAGTTTCCAACCCTAACCTTGTTCCAGTTTTATTCCCTTCATTACAAAGAAGAAAAGTGATACACAATAATACAATGTTTGTGTCCCATCAGAAGACTACTTAACAACGTTCCGTGTGAGAAGGAAAGCAACTTTTCTCTCTCTTCTTTTTTGACTGTCAAGGGTGTCCGGACAACTTATATTCACATCGATTAATTCTCTATCCAACCCAATCAAAGACAAATCATATACGTAAGGACTAAAATATTCACAAGAAATTATTTTCTTATAGTCCGACTTTCAAATTTGAATCATATTCAATTGTATAAGAAACAAATCCACCAATCGAACCAACCTTTCGAGGTGAAAAGCATCTCCTCTCTTTCCATCATTCCATGTAAAGACGGGAAAGGAAAAGCTTATCAATTTGAAATATAGGAATCGCATTAGCAAAGCAACAAATCCAAGAATAACAAAGAACAATACGGTAGGGTAGCAAGATAAAATAGGGGGGACCCAACACGAGAAGACTCTACACAAGTGGAAATCACTTTTAGTGGAATAGATTAGGTAAAGTAACACGCAACCATCAGGGGTCTTCCCCGGTCTTTGCCCTAAACCCATTTGGGAATATTTTTTCCAATGTTCGAGCCAACTAACGTGTATCTCAAATATTTACTTTTTTGGTCCGGTTAAAAACAGACAATCACGAGAAATTACTTCTTGCGATCTAACTTCGAGTTCTGATCCATTGTGTTGGGAGCAACTCATAACCCTTTATGGGTATTTATGCATAGGATGGTGGAGCAGGTTAATTTTGTACTAAAAGAACTCAATTATCAACAAAAAGCAAGATGAGTTGTCCAATTATTGAGTCCTTTGATGTAGCAATCCAACCTTTTCGGATATTTAGAGCCAGGGGCGGCCCACGGTGGGGTGGGGGCGCTGAACCTCCCCGGAGCCGGAATTTCTCCCTGTGATATAGGAGTACATATTTTTTTGGTTGTAGATTCTTGACCCCCATAAATCCTGCGTCCGCCACTGTTTACAACCTGGAGTTACCAACGGACAAGCTTGAAATGGGGCTTGGGTACAAACGTTCATGCCTGACCCAGAACAAAAAAGGGTCTAGAGGAGTATCTTTTTACACGCAGCACTTGACTAAAATACTTAGAGAACAATCTCAACGTCTACCAATGAAGGCTAAACCTTGGAGGTTTTCAAATGTAAGACGGAAGAAGCAAATCTGTTTTCCCTGGGTATGCAATAATGGATCTAAATTCCCAAACAAACCAGAAATGCGAAAAGAAAAGAATGGAGCTTAAAAGTTCACAGCATAAAAGCAAGATTACACCGGAAATGATCAGTCCCTATATATAGTACTATACTAACGGGTATCAAAGTGTGAGCAAGAGATAATACAAATGGTGAACAGAAAAGGGTGTTCCGGCTATCTAACGGCGTAAAACTCACAAGGACCTCAAACAACAGAGAAGAGAAAGGAAGATACAGAACCAGATTACTCATATGGAGACTCTTCGTAACAGGCCGGGGATTATGAGGTAAGGGGCTGGTCCCTGCCATTGTTGTGTCCATCATAGGGTTTGGTGGATTTGCTAGACTTCCTCCTCAAGACTACAACCCAAGTTATAGCTTCCAAGAACAAAGCAATGCCACCCAAAACAGATATTACAATTATGTAAGCTGATCTCCACTTCTTTTCAGGTAGCAAGATGTCTAGCCCCTTGAATACGTTGAGGATGCCGAGGACAAGGATGGCGTATCCGATAATGTGGTGATAGATATTCCAGTGGAATCGGTACTTGTGATCCTTCTTCGGGCGTAAGAACAATGCGAAAACCTATATGAAAAGCAATGTAGCGAATCACATCAGAACTTCAACATTTAAAAATCGTGATTCCATCTAAATGTCAAATGTTGCATGCTAGTGCAGTCTGAGAAAGACACATTGCCGGGGGACTTGAGAAACGAAATGTTACATAACCAGAAAAATGCAGAAAAGTTTAAAATCCCCCGTGTCAATCAATGCACTCCAATAACATGAATGAATGTGAATTGTTCCGATGAACGTTTGTTTAAAAAAGGAACCATTGGATATATTCTAACATGAATTAGGAAGTATCCTAATTCTGTACCATTGTTGATTGACTTTTCCCCCCACGTTATGCGTGCATTTGGCACAAGTTTCATTCCAAGATTGTATCGAGTTTAAAAGTTTAGGTTTCATTACATGGTTCGAGAAAAATGACATCAACGCTCAGAAGTGAAGGCAACCAAAATCATTTAACCAGAAACCCATAGCACAATGGAGACACAGTTACAAATTTTACAAGAAATTTGCTAAAGGTCATTGGATCGAAAATTTAGAAGTAATAGTGCGAGAAAATTACCTGCACGGTAGCAAGACAGAAGAGAGCAATCCCAATGTTGCGATGAGCAGTATATTGAACACCCTTGGATTCACTTCCGAGCTTAAGTCCGGTTCCCCAACCAGCAACCCCAATAGCATAGGCAGAAGTCTGGCAGAACGCATGGAGATAAAACCAAGCCGGATCTGCAGACTGGAAAGTTCTCACGTACCTAGCAATAATGGCTCCAACTGGAAACATGATTCCCCAACTCACAACATTCAAAATCCCATGAATCTGGCACCAAAACAATCAAATTCAATTACCCGTCAACAAAATCCAGAAGAGGTAAAGATGATTACTACTAGCCCATTAACCCAACAGCTGATAATTTCATTACTGATAAACCTGTCTTAGGATGATTTATTCAAAATTTCAAATCCTTTTTATATGTTCATATGGGTATATCATCCAAATAAGACTGCCATCACTCATATTGGTCCACCACCGGTGATTATCAACATCCCCAGTTAACAGTTTTTTTTTTTTTTTTCTATTGATTCCGCACAATAACTATACAAACAACAAAACTACTTGCCACTAAAAAGTGAAAAAGTAATATAATACCTAAAATGGGAGGGGGAAAAACGAAAACAAAATAAAAAATTATCCGGGAATTGAGATCTAGTTCTTCCCAAAATCAGACAACATGTGGATCATATGTTATATAATTAAAGTCAAAATATTTCTGGTCTTTATTTACACTTTGTAGACTAATAGAGCCCAAAATCTTTTTTTCCTATAGTCCAGTATATTGATCATCCGTCAGAAACAATTCAAAACAATCAGATTAATCGTCAGCAAAATATTGTTTTATTTTTTCTGGGAAAAAAAGAAAGAAAAATATGCTTTAGACAACAGAACCTAAAATCTTTTATTCTTGCACCTGCATAATGAATGGAGAAAGGGAAAGCTAGCTCTTCAGTTCATACCTCAAATCTAAATCAAAGTAAAGTGTGAACAAACTAAACACCAAAAAAGCACTACTTCATTAAATCTTTTCGAATTTTTTCTAGTTTTTGGCAAGATCAAAAGAATTAATCAAGAAATTTACAATAGAACAGCCCTAACCCTTTCTTTGAATTTTTTCCAGTTTTTGGCAAGATAAAAAAAAAAAAAACCATTCCACTCCACTCATTAACTCAAACTTAAACCAAATTAAGTTTTGCTCAAATTTTCCAAGGCTATTCCTCCTCCCTTCAAATTCACTCAAATTTGTGCTTAGATCTTAGTTTGCCCATTGAAGTGCGTCATAACAAATGAAGCTTTCGGTCAAATTCCAGTGACCGCGGGAGATGCTCTTTGAAGAAAAAAACCCAACAATTATCTACGAAAATAATTAGTACTAATATTTTCGTATCCTGTTAAGTAGTCGACTACATATAACAAACAAACAAATACCGCACGTATCCAGAGAATGTAATATTCACAATATCAAGAAATCAAACAAATAATCTCAAAAATCAAAAAGTTAACAAACCGTACGTTTTTCCTCTTTTGCCTCGCTCCTCCACTCGAGCCACTACTAGTCGTCTCCCCCTTCAACAAATCCAGCGTCCCCTTCGAGTTCAAATTGGCCGCCTGAAACGCATGCTTATCGGGGAACCCAGCCGTAACGGACGGCCCCACCTGCCACACCTGATTCACCGTAGTCCCCAACTTCGCCGGTAAACTCACCGTCGCAAAAATCGTCATCACCCCACCCGAATATACCGCTTCCATATCCGCAACTTCAAACGACAAGTTCCCCTTCACTATTGAACTGTAGGATGAGATATTGAAGGTCTGCACCGTTATGGAGCCAGTGGAGGCTTTGAAGGCGATGAGGGCCTGTGAACCGGCCATGCCGGTGGAGGTGGGATTGATGGCCCATGAGATCCAGCCGGAGGAGGTGGCGGGAGTGGCTTGGAACGCGATGGAGAGGGAGGAGTTGGAGGGGGTGTAGGTGTAGTGGAGGTAGGAGGAGAGGGAAGGGAGATCGAGGCAGTTGGAGTAGAGTTTGTTGTTGGTGAAGGTTTGGGAGGTGCAGGTGAGGGAGTGGGATGCGGGGAGGAGAGAGAGGGAGAGGAGGAGGAGGAGGAGGGCGGAGATGGGGAGTGGCGACATTAGAGAGAGAGAGAGAGAGAGAGAGAGAGAGAGAGAGAGTGGATGTGGTGTGGAGAGATTTCCGACGAATTGGTGAGAGAGAGAGAGAGAGAGTACTGGGAGATGTGCAGACGTGCAGTGGAGGAGAGAGAGTGTGGTGGAAATATGGAGAGATTTCCGATGAATTTGGGGAGCGTTATATAGAGGGAGTATTTGGAATTTTCGGTGTTTAGAAATTGGAAGGAAAATTACAGAATGAAATTATGAAATGAAGACACAATCTGAGAATAAAAGGTAAAAACCTAAATTAACCAAATTTATTTTTCGTAATAAAGGAAAAAAATATTGTAAAAAGTTTGTCTGTTTTGAATATTTTGTCTTTGGTGAATTTGATAAAACTTTTGATCATAATTTTTTATTTATTACTATAAGTTTCTCTAGTCAAGACAATTTAATAACAATAAAAATTTAGGCAAAACTAACAAAGGAGAATAACATTCAAATAGAGAAAAAAAAATCGTAATTCCATAAGATTATTATGCCAAATCCGGTCACAATCTATTCTATATTTCTAATTACAATTTATATCTAAGTTCAAAATCTTGAAATAAATTAGCAGATACGTATATGGGTCTTGTATTGATAGCACATTGAATGGACAATAAGACAAAAGGCAAAACGAATACAAAAAAACACAAACTCCGGTATATATATATATTCACTTTTGTATGCACTTTTAAATATTCTTATAAAATTTTAACATATTTCGATATACTTTTAAACCTTTTCAATATTTTTAAACCTTAACGATAGCTCAGAATTTTCTCATAAATAGAGAGCCTAAAACGGAAAGGAGCAGTGGGAGATGCACCAAATGGTAGGTATCATGTATGTGTTGTGAATTCGGAGACCTGTAGTGCATAAGTGTTGTTCATCTCGCAATCAATGATTTGGATTTTATTTCAAGCCTTGCAGATTTGAATTATAAAATTTTTACATATTTCAATATACTTTTAAACCTTTTCAATATTTTTAAACCTTAACGATAGCTCAAAATATTTCCATGAATAGAGAGCCTAAAGCAGAAAGGAGCAATGGGAGATGCAGCAAATGGTAAGTATCATGTATGTCTTGTGAATTCAGAGACCTGGAGTGCAGAAGTGTTGTTCATCTCGCAATCAATGATTAGGATTTTATTTCAAGACTTTTATATTTGAGTCATTAATTACCGAGATGAAATTTAGGGATAAACCTGGAGGTACAAAAAAAAATGTACAGAAAAATTTACAAAGCTCTCTCGGGGACCCACTTTTGATTTGGAACGACGAGGCTTTGGTTCAAATACTTTTAACCGTCTGATTGAGCTGATTTTTTGATGGGCCCTGTAGAAAAATGTTCTAAGAACAATGAACGATTCGGATCACTCGTGTGGGACCCAAAAGTGGATCCCCGAAAGAGCTTTGTACATTTTTTTCTGTGCCCATATTAGGATCCGAAATTTAGACCCTTCTAAAAGGCACCACAACCCTACCAAGAGTGGACTGTTGAGGGAGGGTGTCACGTGTTGTTACTGAGATATGAATTATTTAGTATTACTCCATCCATCCCATAAAATTTGATCACTACGAAATTACGTGTGATTTTCAAACTAAAAAATAATGTTTTTTTCAAAATAATTTTTGAATTTTTTTGTATCGTATAAAAGTTGTCGATGAGATCTATCAAACAAGATCCATATTGACTAAATTTTTTTTCATAAGTACGTTATTTTTTAGCTTGAAAATTACATGTAATTTCGTAGTGATAAAATTTTATGGGAAAGAGGGAGTATTATTTTTCAAAATGATAACTGATGAGGTATGATTGGTCGGGCGTTTTTAAGGCATGCTTCTGCTCGGTAGGTGGGAGAGTGGGCCTTAAAAGCCCAACTTTTAGTGAAGGGATGATGGCAATGAGGGCTCTATCCCACCATTTTGATGGGCCTGTAGTTACCAGCCCCACCAAACATGGGCCTGCTTATAATGTCGTGGGAACATGTAAATTTAGTGACTAATTACAAGCAACTTATCATCATAGCATTTGTTCATAATGGTGTCATTTTATGATCGGTGGTTAAGGCTTAGTTTTCCATTTGATAAAATGGAGATTTGCAAACTCTTAAAATAAATTAGCTCATAAACGGCCATGAAGATGCTTACATATATGTCTATAGAGAGAGAACGTGAAAGGAAAAGAGCGGTGGGGGATGCTATTTACGAGTGTTCTGTTAAAGGTATTTTTAGAATAAATTGGTTATTCAAAGTTTTTTTATATGATGTATTGTGAGAGAATGATTTGCTTTGATTTTTTTTTTAAAAAGGGTTTTTTTGTCCTTATTCAATTTAAAAAAAAACTTGTTAGTTTAGCGTCGATTTTTTGTGGTTTCTTGATTAGTCTTGACAAGAGGAATCTAAAAGGTATAAAATCATGATAATTTTTTAAAAAAAGTTCACTAAAGACAAAAATAAACCAAATTTTTGTGGTTTTTTGGATTATTTTTCTCTTTATTCACAAAAATTTAAGTTTGGTTAATAATTTTATACTTTTTAAATTCTTCTCATCGAGACTAATCAAGAAATGACAAAAATCGACGCAAATTTGAAAAAAAATTGAATTACGACAAAAAAAAAAGAAGGGAAAACCAAATTGTTTTTTTTACCCAAAATATTTTTTGTGAGTTGGGGACTTGGGGTGTTGGAGCGATTGTGTCGTGGTGGTAGCTGTTGACCAGGTGGGAGGGCTGTCACGTTGAAAACCCTTCATCAATGAGATGGGCAGTTTTTTTTCCAAAACATGAGACATGATTAGTTGCAGGGATACATAAATTATTATGGTACCCATTTTTAAGACATATAGCTAGAGCACACGCGATACTTGTACAAGTTGAAATTAGATAAATTATGTAAAATTACTTCTGCTTGTTGGTTGATGTTTTGTGTGGTTGTGTTGGGGACCGGCTCTTGATGGAGGCCAAGAAGCCACCGCTTCGAATCTCCAAAAATGTTCAAAACTTAGGGTCTAAGTGTTTGGGCCCTCTTATGCGATAGACTCAAAAACTTACTCCCTCCGTCCCAATTTCTTGGTCCTTCTTTTCATTTTGAGATGTCCCAAAATATTTATCCCACTTCTTAAAACATCCATCAAAATTTGGTCACTTTCCAATTTTACCCTTAAAAGTACTTTTCTCATCTTAATTGACTAGTCTATTATATTTTATTTTATAACGGTTTTTATGATTTTAAAAATTTTGTATAATAAAACTAATTGATATCTATCAAACAAGATCCATTTTGAATATGTTTGGACTTTCATATAATAAATTAGCCTCACAAATTTGGTCACAGTAATATTGACTGGATTTACGGGCAGAATAGAAAAGTCAATATAGAGTTTTCACATCCCTTAAAAACCCGCTTCCCCAAAAGAAGCAAACAAATTGAGACGGAGGGAGCACAAGTCTGCCTTGATGTAAACATGGCCCACTTCAGGCATCCAAAGGCCCAAAACAACATAGTAATTTATAAAAAAGGATTTTAGAGGCTGGCCCTGTGTCCAACCCATCCTCCATTCCTTCATCTCTATTTAAGAGGACCATTTTTGGAGAATATACAAATCCAATCCATTCTCCATTTCCTCCTCCATTTGAGAGGATCAAATTTGGTAATCCAATTTGGAGGATGGGAGAAAAAATTGAAGTATCTCCTCCATTTCACTATTCATCCTTTCTAAATCCCATTTTATTCATTACCTTGTTTTGGATACATTTATTTGTTACAAAATTGGTACCAAATAAAAGATACTCCTGTTTACAATATCTTTAAAATAAGACCAGCATTGAGCGTTTTCTTTATAAATTTAGAAAAATGAGAATTTGTATTTTGGAGGAAAGTGGTGAAGTTTGGATTGAGTTGTTTAGGAAATGGAGGAAAGAGAGTATTGGGTTGGAGTTCTTAACCCTTGAAAATAACTTTTTCATTAAAGCATAGAGGTATTTCTCATATGGAGAAGATGGGTTGAAGATGCTCTAAGGAAAATTTGATTTGGATATTCATGGGTTAGGAAATCGAAGCTAACCATTATTACTTCTCAATATAATTCAACTTAGATAAATGTGTCCATGCGCACAAATTAAAAGAAAAATAAGAATTTACTATTAGTAGTGTCTTTAGATACAGACAATCTGTAATATCCCAGGCTTGGGGTATATGGTATTTAGTCTCACATTAGTTGTTTAGATGAATTATCTTGGACATATAACAAACCATGTAAGAGACTACTAGTACCTTAGGATTAAACATTTTGGGTCATTTGGTGTGGCTTGTGGATCAAATCAAAGTATCGGGCTAGTGGTCTACATAAGGCGTTGCAAATGGTATCAGAGTCCCGCCCTAGTCTAATTGGTGGGTAGGATGCGCTCTGCCACCACGGATACCAAGGGAGGTTGCTTGGACTATGCAACGAGAACGTTACATCCCTAAGAAGGGAAGATTGTAATACTCCAAGTTTGAGGGTAGATGGTGCTTAGTCTCACATTGCTTGTTTAGATGAATTATCTTGGACGTATAACAAACCATGCAAGAGACTACTAGTACCTTGGGCTTAAGCATTTTGGGTCATATGGTGTGACTTATGGGTCAAATCAAAGTACTGGACTAATGGTCTGCATGAGGCGTTACACAATCAACTAGTCTATATTACAAAATGTAGTGGTTTTGCACAAAAAGATCCAGGCCTATAAATAAAGTAACATTCACGGCCGTCCGATCATGTACACTAAAGTTATAGCCGTCAGATTGTATATTCATAAAGTGATACAGAAAATATTCTTTTAACAAAGATACCCCTTCTCTTTCCAAACTTTTTAGACAATGTATCCTTATTTAAATGTCGGATTTTATTAAGAGAGGAGCAATAAATTGTATAATTGATTCTCTCTGTAGAATACGTTTGACAACTATAGGATTCGGGTTGGGTGCGTAGCTCAAAGTTAGGAATGTATTATATTCTGATGTGCTTTTAGGCATGGGCATCCGTTAGTTGTTATATGCCAAGAAATTTTTACTATAGGCCTCATTCCACTAAAAAAACAAAAAAAAACCAGCTTTTTTTTTTTGGTAAGTCAACCAAAAGCTATTTCATTCCGCTAACTCAAAAAAGTCAAAAAAGCCAACACATTCCACTAAACTTAAGGGCCCTTTTTCTCCATTTTTCTCATCGCGCCAAAAACAACTATTGCTGATGTATTTCTCGCGCTGAGGCTGTTTTTGTGTCCCTTAATGATTTTTTTTTCTTGGGGGGTAAATACTGCTGATGTTTGGAGAGGGGAATGCTTACTAGATACTTTTGTTTCTGTATCATGCTACCGGTACTAATGTCTTTTGGTGTCACTTACTTTGCCACTCATGATTTTCTTTGGTTACCAGATTTATTTCACATGCGTTTTTGTATTTCTTTTTTGAGTTGATCATTCATGCTCTCTAGTGAGTGGTTCACTCCCAATATAAGCGAAAGAACGCTCTCATGGGATTTCATCACTCCCTTTGGGTCACCAGTTGGGCCGCTTGTATACATAATTGTACAATTTTCTGTTTTCTTCTTTGTTTGGGAGATCAAAGTGCTCCTTGTTTCCAAGTCGCAAAAATTGATCCAGCCTTCTTTTGTTCTGCAGTAACCTTGCTAAAGCTCGCAAGAGTTTTCATTAGGAAAGGTTTTCAAAAACCTCAGGAATTTTAGTTTCTTCCACGAAGGTTTTGTTCTTCAGTTGCCCAATTTTTTGGTGCGAGAAAAAAGAAGAAGGGAAAGAGGGGTCCAAAACGGAGGCCTTGGCAGCAGAACGTGCAAAAAAAAATGGGGAAAGAGGGGTACCAAACGGAGCCATTGGCAACAAAAATTGATGACCCAAAAAAACAGCAAAACGATGTACACCTCCCCCGCGTCCCTTAATAAAAGCTTGGTTATTCTGAAATCTAAGAGAGGTTATTCTCTTAATATAAATCAACAAAAAAAAAAAGCCAACACATTCTACTAACTTAAAAAGAGTCAACTTATTTTTTAAGTCCCTAACAAAAAAAGCCAATAATCTGTTTTATTGTCTAGATATAGATTTTTTCTTTTTTTAGTTAGAAAATTATAGAGAAAATTGTGATCAATGACGAGAGAGAGAGAGAGAGAGAGAGAGAGAGAGAGAGAGAGAGAGTAGAGAAAACATTAATTAAGTTTTCATTTTCTAAATAGTGTCCATCGCATTGCTACAACTTTAACAAAAATGTGATCAGACAGACGACTGGGAAGTCCTAGATATTTTTCCTTCTGTGTTTATATTATATTTTTGGTAAAGAGGTAGAAAAATCCATTAAATCCAAACCCTGATACAACAACCTACAATAACCTACCGAAAAAAAGCAAAAGAAAATAGAAAATACAGAAGTGTACTCGTTAGTAATAATAATTGGTGCTTAGGGCAGCTTTTGGCAACAAAGCAAAAAAACAGTTTTTTTTATTTTTTTGGTTTTATCTTTATTCAATTTTTTTTTTACATTTTGTTGTTTTGTGTCAAGTTTTTATGGTTTATAGATTCATCTCGACTAGACGAATCTAAAGAATATAAAATTATGGTTGAAATTTTTTTTAATAAAGCCAAAATTAAATTAATAAACTGGTTTATTTTTAGCTTTATTAAAAAAATTACTTTTGACCATAATTTTATACTCATTTTTATTCGCCTTGTGGAAATAAATCTATAAACTACGAAAACTTAACGTAAAACTAACAAATACAAAAAATAAATAAAGACAACCAAAAACCAACCCTGCCGTTTTTTGCCAAAGGAGCCTAGCTTTTCAAAGGAAGAGAATTACTTCTGGTAACAGTACATCAAATGCAGCAACCGTTGTTTTATCATCGTTCGTTCACGTGCACATGGAATGGAGAAATACTTATTTACATATGCGGTGGTAAAAGGGAGTTTGCGCCGCGCGGATCTCGGTCATCTATCCCGAGATTCACGGTTCCGAGTGGTGCATAATTTTTTTTTTTTTAATCTGTAGTGCATTTACGGAAAAAGAGAAAGCACCGCTCAGAGATATTAGATCTAAGGATGGATAACCGAGATTTATGCAGCGCAAACCCCGTTTGCGCCACATCCATAAATTAGTATTTCTCCATCGAATGACTTCTTAGAAAGTTCTTAAAAAAAATTTGGACTTTTGTAGAACTAGCTAGGAATCAACTATGAGGTGAGAACGAAAGCAGAAATTCAAATGCTCCGGCTTTTCTTCAGACTTTTCCATGCAATGGAATTTCTAGAATCATCCGACGAATATTTCACAGGATCCTTTACAATCTGTGGTTGTGTATATGGGCAGTCACACGTAGGGGAATTATCATTTGATCTGTATCCGACGACACGTTGCCGATTCAACCATGGATGAAGAGTACGACGTGATTGTGCTTGGGACTGGTCTCAAAGAATGCATCCTCAGCGGCCTTCTTTCCGTCGATGGCCTTAAGGTCATTTCTACTATTTATTTGAAGAAATTACCTCCAATTTAAGTTTATTTATGGATGTTCGAGATCAATTCTTAGTCCAATTTGTGCTTTGTCTGTCCGGAGTTAGAAGTTGCAAAGAAGTGCCTTCCTTTCAATTACTGGATCCTTTTTATTTCCTGCAGTCATTTATCTTTCCAGAAGTTCATGAAATTGTTTCGTATTTGCTGCTATGTTTGAGATCTGCTGTTTAAATCTAGTAATAAGAGGCTAAGAGCATCTCCATTTGAATAAATTTTTCAGTGCTGAGCGGTACCCGGGATGCATCTCGGCTGTTCAAAAATGTATTGGACGGGTTGGGGAAGAGTTTTTGTAAAATCCAGACCATTGATTGCAGAGATGGCCGGTTTTGATGGGAGCCACGGGTGTCATGTCAGACACCACGTGGTACCCACTCGGCTTGGCACTGGAAAATTTATCGATTAAAGTGGGTTCCAACTTTGTGTATTAGGAAAAGAGAGGATGAGTGCTACATTTGGTTCTATTTAAAGAATTGAACTATTCTTCTTAAGTTCTTCCATGTATTAAACAAAAAGAAAATGACTGTCCATCTGTGACAATTTTTTGTTTTGGTAAATCCTGATTCCTGAGTTGTATAAGGTGTCAAAAATAGGAAAATAAAAGGAATGAAGAGAGACATCATGCTTGAACTCTACATTGTTGTCCGAAAATGAATATTCTAAATCTCATGTACCAGGTTCTGCACATGGATAGGAATGACTACTATGGAGGAGAGTCAACTTCACTCAACCTTATTCAGGTTTATGTTGTCAAAGTCGATTGCAATATCTTCAGCCAATTTCAACTTGCCATTCATCATCTGATTTTGTTTGCTGATATTTGTCTATTTGCAGCTCTGGAAGAGGTTTAGAGGAAGTGATAAGCCTCCAGCCCATTTGGGTTCGAGTAGGGATTACAATGTGGATATGGTCCCAAAGGTCCTATCTTCGACACTCTATTCACTGTTGGTGTATTCGTTATACTTTCCGGCTTGTTCGGTGGTTTGAGCATTTTTTGTTTCTCAGTTTATGATGGCAAATGGTACTCTTGTGCGAGTCCTTATTCACACGGATGTCACCAAATATTTGTACTTCAAAGCTGTAGATGGTAGCTTCGTCTATAACAAAGGAAAGGTATGCCAACTGTGTTCAATGTCACAAGCTTTATTTTGCCATTGCTGATTTTCTTCTGTTCAGTGCCAAAACTTCATATTATGATTTCTTTGAGACTCAATTTCGTGGAATTCATCTTATTAGCTTCTGATAATCCTTGTGCTGTAGGTTCACAAGGTGCCGGCAACTGATATGGAGGCCCTCAAATCTCCCCTGATGGGCATTTTTGAAAAGCGCCGGGCTCGAAAGTTTATCATTTATGTGCAAGATTATGATGAAAGCGATCCCAAAACACACGAGGGGATGGACCTGAGTAGAGTGACAACTCGAGAGCTTATTGTGTATGCTATTATCTTTTCCTTTTCTTTTTGCCCCTTCTATTAATCTGAGAGATGCCCTCAGAACTTTGTCTATATGCTTTTACTTCTCAAAATTGGATTATCGAGTTTGCTTTCTGATTGGCTTTCATGTTTAAATCATCGAATGGGGATCTCAAAAGTACGATATCTAGAACATGACCTCAAACTTTTACTGTGCCAAAACTTTACAAGCTTGGTACAGCAAGTACTCTTGAAGGGCCACGAATGATATGTCTGACATCTGAATAACTCAATTCTGATTTGTAACACTTTTTCTGTTCTATATGTATCATCTGATTAACTCAATAGCATAGGTGACTAGGTGAGTGATCACACCATAAGCTCTTGTAAAAATTGGTGGATCAGCAGGGGTGAGGTACTTGCTTTAGACGTAAGTTGGATTTTCTCTCGAGTGGGTCAATTTAAGTTGAGTATTCGGTCTGTGCTTACCACAACTGGAAACAGAAGAGTAAGAATAGGAGGGAAAGGAAGTGGCAGTTGCATTTTAAAGAAAGGATGTGAAGGCAAATGATGTGCAGATATGGCATTAGACAGGAAACCTTTGTGAACACCATAATTGTTCTCTGAAATGAACATCATGTCTGGAAAAACTATGAAAACATGCAGTAATTTTTGTTGAACAATGGAGAGAAGGCTGGAGTATCATAAAAAGGATTGCAGATTTTCCATCCAAGTGTTTCCAAACATATCCAAAGTAAGTAAGCGTGATTTTGAAATGGGTGAAAGTTTTAGAGATGTTCTTAAAGTTATCAATATTATACATGGCTGACTAAGAATCTGTTGTTGCGATCATAAGCATATTTGTATTTATGTGTATATAGAAGCTACCTTTCTGGTGAGGTGATCTATAAATATAAAGTGTTATGTTGAGTTTAAGTACCAGAAAACTAGGAAAACATGCAGTGTGTAATTTTTGTTGAACAATGGAGAGAAGGCTGGAGTATCATAAAAAGGATAGTAGATTTTCCATCTAAGCGTTTCCAAACATATACAAAATATGTGAGCGTGATTTTGAAATTTGTAGAAGTTTTAGAGATGTTCTTAAAGTTTTCAATATTATACATGGCTGACTAAGAATCTGTTGTTGCAATCATAAGCATATTTGTATATGTGTATATATAGAAGCTACATTTCTGATGAGGTGATCTACAAATATAGAGTGTTATGTTGAGTTTCAAGTACCAAAGAAAATTTGTTAACAACCATTCTACAACCACACTCATTTTACACACAATTACACACACACACACACACATAAGTGTTGGGGCCCCACACACACTAGTGGTGTCCCAACTCCTTATTTATGGTCTGTGTTTGACCAACTTACAGAGTCTGGTCACTGGCTAAGGACAAACTATAAGCCTTTGTTAGAGGCGGCGATGATAGCTTTATAGAATTTGCGTAAGCACTATTTGAAAGGATAGAGTGGGTGATGACTCGTAACAGGCATCTTTAAGACTTGGGCATCAGTCCACAGAAAATGCTCTGCAGTTTCCAATTGTAAAGAAGATTGTCCTCGTCCCATTACGTCAGAAAATGCTCCGCAGTTTCCAGTTGTAAAGAAGATTGTCCTCATCCCATTACATGCCTTGTCTATTTTGCTGTTGTTTGTTTCCTATGTTTCTAATTTCCTCTGTTTTCTGTATGGTGAGGAGAATTTATACATAGTACTTGTTTGTTGGGTAGTGGGTACTAATCCTAAGAATTTACAGCGGCCAATTGTGTATGCAGTTCATGTGTGTTACCCGATGTAGCACATACATGGACAAGGACTTGGGATTTTTAAAAAAAGGGACATAGACACGGCAAAAATAAGTACAATTAATCAATAAAATTTATTTTCTACCTATGGAAATATAGTTATATGTATAAACATGAAGATTCAATATATATAAACAAGCATCATATATATATATATATATATAGGTGGATTTTCTAGTCCACACTCCTGGATTTAAGGAAAAAATGGGGTTTTTTTGTGTTGCAAATTATTTTTGGAAAATCCAATCCATCCAATGTGTTCAGAAGGTGTTTTCAAGGGTTGACGCGAGAAATCTTCAAAAAAAAATACTGGGAAGGGCTTGATCCAAGCAGTTTCCGCAAAAAAATGTAAATAATCTCGCATAGACCCTTGAAAACACCTTCTGAACACATTGGACGGATTGGATCATCAAAAAAATGTTTGGATCATGAGGTCCGGAAATTAAAAGTCCGGATAAGAAGTTTACCCTATATATATAGGTGGATTTTCTAGTCCACACTCCTGGATTTAAGGAAAAAATGGGGTTTTTTTGTGTTGCAAATTTTTTTTGGAAAATCCAATCCGTCCAATGTGTTCAGAAGGTGTTTTCTAGGGTCTGAGCGAGAAATCTTCAAAAAAAAATACCGGGAAAGGCTTGATCCAAGCAATTTTCGCAAAAACTGTATTTATATATTTTTGCGAAAACTGCTTGGATCAAGCCCTTCCCGGTGTTTTTTTTTGAAAATTTTCCGCGAGGGCCTATGAAAACACCTTCTGAACACATTGGACGGATCGGATCGTCAAAAAAAAATTTGTATAAAAAGTCCGGAAATTAAAAGTCCGGACTAGAAGTTTACCCATATATATATATATATATATGATATTACGCTTTTGACCCAAAATATTTGAAGTAATACCCATTTACCCTCAATTTTTTTTTAAAAAAAATTGCATATTTAACCCGTCGCAATCCCCACTGTGTCCCCTAAATAGTTAATTAAATTTATGGAACATGCCGGCCTCTAGGAGTGTTGGTGCTTCATAGGTGTCCCTATGTGTCCTCAACAAACTTTGTGTTATTTGTATGCTTAGAAAAATCTGCTTACAGTTCAGTTAAATTTCTCACAGGAAATATGGTCTTGATGATAACACTGTGGACTTTATTGGTCATGCTTTGGCACTTCACAGAGATGATCGCTACTTAGACGAGCCTGCTTTGGATACTGTGAAGAGAATGAAGGTATAAAATGCATGAGATTCATAATACTGGCTGTTAGTTTGAATGCTTATGCTTGAAATTCCACGCTATTGTGCACTCGTTTAAGTTCTTTGCTGGTGTTGCAGCTTTATTCTGAGTCTTTTGCACGTTTCCAAGGAGGATCTCCTTACATTTACCCTTTGTACGGGCTAGGGGAGCTCCCTCAGGTCCTCTCTCTTGTTCATTTTTTGTTCACTCCCGATATTGTACTGTTGTTTTGAATATTGTCAATGTCCATTGACATCTATGATGATTCATTAATTTAGGCATTTGCTAGGTTAAGTGCTGTTTATGGTGGGACATACATGTTGAACAAACCTGAATGCAAGGTAATTCTTTTTTTGTTTGTCAGATCCAATTATTGTTTTCTGTATTGTTTGCACTCGTCTTGTTTACTTGGACGACATGCCAGGTGGAGTTCAATGAAGAAGGCCAGGTCATTGGTGTCGCATCAGAAGGAGAAACTGCAAGGTGCAAGAAAGTCGTATGCGATCCTTCCTACTTGCCCAATAAGGTAACTAGTATTAATGTCTGTTGAGTTTTATTCCAGCCTTCCAGCTGCTGGTTGTCATTGGTTGGTTGGTACCATGCAAGAGCATGTAACTGGATATATATGTATTGTTTGTCAGTATTTATTTGCTATTTTTTTAGTAGTTATTTGTGGATATGCATTTGTATGCTAAGTCAGCCTATTAACTCCAATACAAGGCTTTTGATCGCGAAACAGTGAAGTGAAGTATCTGACACTATCCTCACAAAAAAAAGAAAAAAAGGCCAGTGTTAAAACCATGATTCATTTTGTTGGTGACACGATAATTCCATCAAAATTGACAACTTTGCCCTCATTTAAAACTATGTATTCTTATGCACTCTCTCTGTCTCATTACTCTTCCCCCACCTTATTAGTTCGTTTCTCTTGACGATGGTTTTCTGCATCTTTTGAAACCTCAACATCCAAATATTCAATCTGTGCCCACCATTATAAAATCTGTCCCCAAAACTATCTTCTTCATGGTTCAGATTATAATTTTCTAAGAGAAAAACAAGAAGAGGGAGATCATTTTAATCCAGCAATAATGTTGTGGTACTTGTGTGATCACAGAGAGAGAGAGAGAGAGAGAGAGAGAGAGAGAGAGAGAGAGAGAGAGAGAGAGAATGAAAGAGGTTTCAACCAGTTTTGAAGTACTTTTACCAGTAACTTGTAAGCATTTCTATCATTTCTTCTTCATAGCCGCAAAACAAAGGAAAGAAAACATTTTTATTCTCTTGCATGTGTTTCCAATCAAACACTTTTGTCCCATTCTACATCACAACAACAACAACAACAATAACATAACCCATTTAGTTCCCAATAATTGGGGGTATGGACGGGGGATGGATAGGAGACAGACCTAACATTTGGCAATAAATGCACAAAGTGGTTGCTCCCAGAATACCACTGAAATAGATGGATTTGAAACAGACCTAACATTTGGCAATAAATGCACAAAGTGGCTGCTCACAGAATACCACTGAAACAGTGGTCCCCCTATACCGTCGAGTTCGCTGCGGAATCAGGCCCTCAAATCAAAGCCAAAAGGCATAAGAGAGGGCAGACCGAAGAATCATTTTGATTTATGTGCACATTACCATGCTTCTTTCATTCAGCATCCAGAGCATTGGGGTTGCACCTTTGTCTCATTCTACATCTGAAAACTTAAAACTTGTTTTCAATCCCCAAAAAAAAATTCTCTGCTTTGACAAGGTATTTGATTTGGTTTTGCAGACCACCTATTTTAAGAGGTTGAGAGACAACAGAGAGGTTGAGAGAGAGAGAGAGAGAGAGAGAGAGAGGAAAAGATTAGATGTGTCATGTGTGTTTGTCAGTGTGAAAGAGAGAAGAGAGTGGAGAATAGGGCAAGGGTACAGGGGTCAAGTGATGTGAAAAGCCGTGGCACCAACAAAATTACTCGTGGCATTAACAGAGGTCAAAAAAAAAAGTATCTGACATGAACATTATGTGTCGTAGTAGTTGAATTTTCATTTGGATGAAATTAGTTTGACCTCGTGAACCATGTTACATGACAGGTTAGGAAAGTTGGCACGGTTGCAAGGGCAATTGCCATTATGAACCACCCAATCCCAAACACCAACGATTCTCATTCAGCGCAGGTTATTCTGCCACAGAAGCAGTTGGGTCGCAAATCAGATATGTGAGTTCCCTCCCATCTTTGATATAGGACTAAGTTTGAAGTTTCGGCGTCCTTTTGTCTTGAATTTCATTGTTAATGCTTTCTATGTGGAGGTTTATACATGTAGCCGAAAGAAAGATTAGATCCTTCCAAGAACCATACTCCACCAAACCAAACCTAGCCTTAAGTAACCAATCAATTGGGGCCAACTACAGAAATCCCTTTCTTCATTGCGCTCTATTTCTCCACTGAGATGACCGGTCAAGCAGTTTAGCAATGTGAAGTATATTCAGACTGTGTAGTGTTGTACTTTGAATAGGGGAGGGAACCAAAATTGTGAATGTGGAACTTTTTACATTCCAATTGTTTAGTGTTGTACTATGTTGCATTTGGATGCTATTTGGAAACAATGTTGTGTTTTTTAAATGTTATTGGAGTCTCCGACTCTAAGTTCCACGAACATGGTATGTGACACAACAATGACATGCCCACTTAAAAAATGGAGGACACAATGAGCTGAGGACACTTTACAAATGAATACTATATTATCTTTATATGATGATGGGGTGGGCTTTTTATCATTCGTTATTAATGGATATTGGATAATGCAGCATAAGACTAGTTAAAAAGACCATATATTCCATGACAAAAAAGACATATTCCATAACAAAAAAGACCGAGTGATAGATGGAAATGTATGCAAGTGCTCGAACACTGTATTTCATCTTTCCCGAAATAATGGGGATGTGCTGCATGTGCATTCCATAGAGTCCAAATGGTGTTTGGTTCTGAAATGTTGGGAAATAACATGACACCCTTGGAAAAGTTTCTGATGCAGTGTCCGAGAGTGTCAGGTAAGTGTCATGTCCGACATTATACACAAACATCTTAGAAGTGGCCATGCTTCTTAGCTCCGACTATTCCTCATTATCTTTATGTTCTTGGGCAATTTAGGATATTGCAAATGGTCGAAGACAATATTTGAGGGTTTGTTTCTCACTTGATTAGCTGCCTCTTCTGAACCCTCTGAGGTTGTTGCAGGTATCTTTTTTGTTGTTCCTATTCTCACAATGTTGCCCCAAAGGGCAAATTCATTGCCTTTGTATCGACGGAGGCAGAGACCAATCAGCCTGAGATTGAACTGAAACCAGGAATTGATCTTTTGGGACCTGTGGAAGAGTTGTTCTTTGATATTTATGACAGATATGAACCAGTCAATGAACCTTCTCTTGACAATTGTTTTATATCGGCGGTAGGCTTTCTTAAATTCCACTATTGAACCCTCAGCATAACGTTTGATAGTTTTGCTTAATCACTGCACTTTTAAACAGAGTTATGATGCCACAACTCACTTTGAGTCGACTGTTATGGATGTGCTCTACATGTATACTATGATCACTGGAAAGGTATTTATTTTCACCTATCGCATTTATTTTATGACATTCTGTCCATAATGGTATGTCACCATTGCTTTAAATGTTTTGTCTCGATCAAGATTTCTGATTCATTCATGGATTAGCCATCTCATGCTGTTGCCTTTTCATTTTTGTTTCCTAGTATTTGTAAGTCATGACATTTGTTTCCACTTATTTATTGTATGGGGAAAAAAAATAAAAATTGTTGTGTCCACTTAGTATGCAATAAAGTAATACTTTATCTGAAGTATTTTCGTCAACCTTATATTGCTGATCGTCTTTCTTGTCTCCGGCAAGACTCCCTTCTGAATCCCTTTTTCTTGCATTAGCAAGAAAAAAATGGCCCCTTCCAATTCTCAATCTGTAATCCTAATAATTAGCCAGTGTTAGACGAAATTCTCTAGCCAGTTGATTTGCCTGTTTCAAATATCCTGCCATGTACAGTGGAGTTTTCAACAAGGTTTTGTTTACCTTCTCATGATGAATTTTCACGATGTACATGCCGAGTGTTAAAAAGTAGCATCTATTTGTTTGCAGGCTGTTGACCTGAGTGTGGATCTAAGTGCTGCTACTGCTGCTGAAGAATGAGAAACCATTTTAGTTTGTGCATGAGTGCATCTAACTACTTCTACTTTGTTCTTGAGCGGTCATATGCTTTTGCTTTGTGCTGGGACTTGTTTACTGGAAGTAGGTTCAAATTTGATTACGTTTTGCGCTTGTGGGAACGTTGGTGTCTGAATTGAGAACAACATCTTTGTGAAATGCAGTTATCGTAGCTGCACTGCATACTATTTCTACTTGTTCCAACTGAAATAGTTCAGGCTTATCTATTACTTCAGGATGTATGCAGAGGGAACAACATAATATTGGTTTACAATGTGGTGCTTTCTGTATTATTAAGTGGTACTAATATTTCATTATTTTCAAAGCTTCGTAAACAGAAAAATAATTGATTGTGAAACTAAAGCTACTGTGCTCAAGCAGAGCTAACATCATAAATAAATAAAAAAAATAAAAGGATTTCGATCGACATAGCTTTGATTGTTTGACATACTCCGTATTTATTTCTTGTAGAACTGTATTTGCAGTGTAATTTAGAAAACTTAAAGAGGTGCTCCCTACTGTTTGCTTACGAACATAATGGAGTGCGCTCTGTTTCATTTGAGATAAAACGCTCTTCTGGCCCACCCTTTTAGAGATCAACTTAAAGTTGCATTTGGCATTGCATGCATAAAAGAAGAGACAGGCTATTGCAGTTCATCTAGTGAAAAGTACATTATTACAAGTAAAAAGATAAGCATGTTGCATGTTTGATAAGAAAACAGTTTTGGAGAGTTACTGGTTCAGAGTGTGGGGTGGTGTCTAACTTTCCTCTCCTTGACTTTGACTTTTCCGGTGAGGCTTTGGCGGGGACTAGCCCTCTTTCCTTGGGCTTTGCAAGACAAAAAAAACCACGTTAGTGCTCAACTGGTCGAGGTTGACTAGGGGGCATTCTAATTGCTAAGTGAGTTTCTAAAAGAGAAGGGAAACATAGAGCTTTTAGGAGGAGGAAATGACACACCGACTAGGGTTTATCACCGTAATATTTATTGGATTGCCTTATGGTTGAGGGCTAGTAACTCGCATGCCACCCTTGTGACACGATGATGTCGCCAACATCCTTTGCCCGACAATCAGCACTCAATTCCACCACCTCATGACCGAACGCTGCACGCGATGGTCCGCCGACACTGTGTGTTGGTTGGGTTAATCTCAAGGACGCGTGTATAGTGAATTGAGGAGCCACATGGCCAAACCATACTACGGATGATCCCGACCTGAAGGTAAGATGTACGACCAAGACATGCGTCTTGAGAGACTCGTGTCATGTGTCCCCCCCGTACAATTCCAACATGTTTTGATGTAGTTGGTTGGTGTGGCCTAACCATGTGCTCGTCGGGGACTGGCGCTCCTGCGCCAAGTAGAGTATCTCTTTGTCCACTCGCTCTAGGTGATCTTTTGCTTTTCGATCGTGATCCGAATGTGAGGTCCAGACTGGTTGTGATATTACTGTTTTTTTTAAAAAATTTAAAGGACATCTATGCACATACACATTTACATTTAATCTCGTCTCTTCTTTAGACATCACAAGCAACAATATTTAGTGAAACATATTTTCGTTATCACTATAAAAATACATTTGGTTTGGACCCCTTGGTAATTACAAATTTTGTGTCGGCCACTATAACCCGTAACAATGATTCCAACCACTCAAGGCAGAATTTTTCTAGAACAGGCATCAATTTTTACAATATTTCGAAGTTTCATCGTGAGACACGTGAAGGTTTGTTTAATCGTTAATTACAACACCTCAAAAAGTTTGACATTCTCATCCGGTAATAAAAAAAAATGAAAAATTGGGATAAAGTCCAAATTTAGGGGTCTTTTGGGTGTTTAATCTTGCCCAATTTTTTATAAGGTCTAGGGTCCGTGCTTTTAAAAAGTGCTAAAGCCTAAGATCTTCTAATTTCAAAGGAAGCAATTATAATGACAAAAATACCACGTGAATGATCACTCGCGCGCGCGAACGGTGCTTAGACCGGGTCAAAAGTACCAACATTATCGACATGATCTGAGGCTGCCATGTGACATGGGCCCCCCATTGGCCTTGGTGATTTTAAAGCTACTGCCATGGTAGTTGGGTTGATGGTTACCCGGGAAACGGGGTGGGTGTTGTCTTTCTGGGATAACATGGATGTTGACCGATCACGGCCGTTAGGATCGGTCATAGATAATTTAGATCACCTCATGTTCAAATAAATTTGAACTGTCCGTTGCCAAACAAATTTGAGCCATTTATGACTGACTACAAACAATCATGATCGGCCCAGTATCCATACTGTCTCTTCCCCCGAACCATGGAGTATATTGGTTTAAAAAATCATTTTGTGAAAAGTTTATACCCTCTTCGTCCCTAAATAAGTATCCTTACCGGTATCTCAGCTGTGGGGTTTTGATTTGTGGCTAAAGCTGTAAACGAGTTGAATCAAGTCGAAGAATACATGAGGTTAGGGATCGATTCGATTAAGTTATGAGTTAGAAACGAGTTAGAACTTTGGATTCGATTCGGAGACTAAACAAGTGATTTCGAGGTTAAATTTCGAGAAAAAATTTCAAAGCTTCTCGGCTTGGCGGTAGGACTTCGTTAAACTCATAAGAGTTGTTCTAATTTAGGCTTGAATCTAAATTTGATAAGGGCCAAGTTAAGAATTTAGTAAACACAAAGTGAGAGGGGAAAGAGATGCTTTAAAACAATATTACATATAGATCTACCACAATAATCAAGAAATTAAACAAAAATAAACAAATCTATCACAATAATCAAGAAAATCAAAAGAAAAATATCACGAGAAAAAAATAATGAGAACTAAATAAAATACTCTAGTTAAGGACAAAACCCATCTATTCATAGTAGTGTACTCTAGTTAGAGATAAAAGAACAACAAATTACATGGGAGTTTCTCAAATATAAAATATTTACATATAGACCCCTAAAATATTACTTAATTACATTTTGACCTCGGGTTCACGAGCCTAATGGAGCCGAATCTACTTAGGTTCAGGTTCGGCTTATTTATGGAACGAGCCTAATATTGAGATTCAAGTTTAGTTCGTTTAGTAGACAAATCGAACCTGAGAGAGCTCTTACCGAACAGAGCATCGAAAAGTTCACGAACAGCTTAGTTCATTTACAGCCCTAATTGTGGCATATGGTTGTGTTTAGGTTTCTTTTATTCTTTTTGGGACTTTTGGTGTTCTAGGCTTGGTCCGTTAGGTGTGGGCTAGTCCCAATGGGTGTCTCTTGGTTGGCTTGGATTTGAGTTTCAGATTAGACACAAGATTGTTCTTAGCTTTGTTTAGAAACATGATATTGTTTTTCTAATAAAAAAAATAGAGATGTCTGAGATACCGGTAACTCAGCTAGGATAAGGAAAAATGGTGGTTATTGTAATACAGACCCTTCTACATGCACAGATGATCAACAGATAGGTCTTGGGGACCCACTTTTGGGTCCGACACGACTGATCCGAGCAGTTCGTTTATCTCAAAATCAAATTCTAAGGGGCTTACACGGAGATCAAGTCGATTGGACGTTCCTAAGTACTCGATCCAATATCACCCCATTTCGTTCAAACTTTTGTGAATGAAATGGGGTGATTTTGGATCAAGCACTTAGGGACGTCCGATCGACTTGATCTCCACGTGAGGCCATCGGAATTTGATTTTGAGATGAATGAAACGCTCGGATCGTCCGTGTGAGATCCAAAAATAAGTCCTCAAGACCCATCTATGCATTATCTGCGCATACATATACGATATACAAATATGGAAGTGATTTCTCACTTTATGGTTTTGGCATGAAACGACAGGGTCTCGATGACGCGAGAAAAGAAATGAAACGACTAGTCTTGATGACGAGAGGGTGGGGCAAATTGTTATGCTAGAGCTCTCATCACCAAGTGGCCCAATAAAAACTGGAAATATGATGTGATATTTGATGTGTAATGTGTTCCTTGATGGTTGTGGTCCACCCCATTTGGCTTGGCCTACCTCATGTCCCATGAGGCTTTCTAGGAAGGAGAAATGGTTACAAGACACATCCTTTTTAGATTTTGTATTATATACACTCTTATTATCTATTGTTAGATCGCTAAAAGTTACGAATCAATTATAAAAAATTACAAAATGATAACTTGTTAACCTAAGCAACATGTTATCTAACAAAAAGTTACGAAACAAAATAAAAGTTATGAATCATATTTGTAAAAAGTTATAAAACGTACAAAAATGTTACGAATCATATTTGAGAAAAGTTATAATTTTTTATTTCAAAGTTACGAATTCCACGAAAAGTTATGAAACACACACAAAAAGTTACAAAACAAAATAAAAGAAAATGTTACAAATTATATTGTCCAAAAGTTACAAATACTTGGTATAAAGTTACGAAACACACGAAAATGTTACGAATCATATTTGAGAAAAATTGTAATTTTTTATCTCAAACTTACTGAAGAAATTCATGAATCGAACTAGATTTCTGACCTAATCAAGAAGATGATACTTGAAAGCATAAGTTTAGAGAGAGAAACGTGAAATCTTCATTATGTTTTCTTACTTGCAGTTTAACCGCTAATGACAACTTATATGTCCTACAGAAACTACTTTAACCGACTTAAAAGGGAAATGATCTCCTGTGGACTGAACTACCACACTACTACAATACAACTGAACTACCATATGACTATAATACAACTCTAACATCCCCTGTCAAACTGATGATGGGACAGGACCAATCATCAGTTTGTCCTTAAGAAACAAAAAACGAGCAGTAGGTAAGGCCTTAGTAAAATTGGTTTTGAGATGGATATAAAGTTTTCACACTTACGAAACCCACAAAAAGTTACAAAACACACGAAAAATTATGAAATGAAAGAAAATGTTACGAATCATATTATCTAAAAGTTACGAATTCTTAGTATAAAAGTTACGAAACAAACGAAAATGTTACGAATGACCGGATCTCTTGGTCATTTTTTTATGAGATAGCGCAATATGAACCACATAATGGATACATATTATACACTCTAAAAGGGATGTGTATTGTAGATTTTTCCCTAGGAAGGACATCAGTAACAAAGACCTTTGAAGTGTTGCCTAATTTGGTGTGCAAGAAAAACTTGGGTGCGATTCGTCGCGTATCTCGACCATTTAAAAGTGTTTTATATGGTCCGGATTTTAAATCAACTGTTATTGGTAAATAAATATATATTTGGGTAAATAAATATTTGAATCTTAAATCAACTCGTACCATAAAATAAATAAATATTAGGATTTTAAATCAACTCGTACCATAAAATAAATAAATATTAGGATTTTAAATCAACTCTTACCGGTAAATAAATAAATATTTGGGTTTTAAATAAACTCTTATGGGTAACTCTTATTTGGTAGGTAGTAGCAGCGAGTAAATAAATAGTACTCCCTTTATCCCAATTTTATAGTCCCTTGTTATATCCTAACCGGATAAAAAAATAATTATATTTTTCAATTGGTAATACATTTTGTATGCAATATGTATCTTGTTTGATAGATCTTGATTTAATCTAATAAACAAAGTATTTAAAATCACCTAAAACATTGTAGATTATAAGATATAATACTTTGAAAAGTGGCACGAACTCCCAAAAGGGACTATAAAATTAGGACGAAGGGAGTATTTGGTTTTTTAGCTGTGTTTTGATCCTAGGAGTGGTTGCGCTCGACGTGGACATGTCGACGGTATTGCTAGAGTTGCTTTATTGCACTCAAAGCTCGTTGTGGCAACAAGATCTTGCAAGAGTGGTGTCCTTGTTCGTACCTGTGGGGGTTTCAATCCATTCTGCTCCGCTTGGTGTGTTGCGCTTCCCTCGCTCCGCTCCGTTTTGCTCCACTCCGGCATCTAGCCTTTCATTAGAATTCATTAGTACCTCTCCATATGAGTCACAAGTTTCAACAACAACATCAACCCATTCCATAGAGGAAAGGACTAGGGAGAGAGAGACAAGAAAAGAGGTGCATGTTTGTGGTAGCTCGTCAAGTAACGTACCAAAAATCAATTCGGTCAGAAATATTGTTAAGTGACTCATCATAACAAAAACAAATTGAAAAAAATTGGAACACATGTCTTGAAACACGGGATGAAACCTATTGAAACCATTTTTTTCAACTTAATTGTGTTTCGATGAAGCACTTATCGATATCCGATTGAGTTAATTTTTGGTATACTTATAGTACTCGACGAGTTCTACGCGGTAGACGTCTAGGATCTTCGAAACAGTGCCGCTGCGGCACCAAAATGGACTCTTACAACACACTGTGCAGCACCCCCTATTTCCGTGATTTCTACAGAAACTTCAACCGGTAAAAATCTCTTGCATTACGAGAAAATTATAGAAGTTCTCGAGACATCCTAACTCTTTTATATATATATATATATATCTGACGCTTTCTAGTCAGGGATCCCGGAAATCCCTGAAAAAGCATTTGAAGCCCTTCCTCGATATTTTTGATTGATCCGAAGCCGTCCAATGTGTTAAAAAGTGTTTTCCAAGGCCCGCGTGAAATCTTGAAAAAAAAAATACGGAAAGGGCTTGATCCACATTTTTGCAAAAACCGCATATTTACAAAATCAGTGGATCAAGCCCTTCCCAGTTTTTTTTGAAGATTTCGGCGTTAAAAAACACATTTTGAACAGCGGACGGCCCGAAAAATCAAAAATTTAATCCGAAACTATGAGATCCGGACCCAAGTGTCCCGGACTACAGAGTTCCTCTATATATATATATATATATATATATATATATAAATGTTTTCTTGCTTCTCCCCTTCTCAAAAGGCAATCCAACAAATTTTGAACTTGTGGCCTTCGGGCATTTTCCTTTGATAATAATAATAATAATAATAATAATAATAAAAGAAATCCAAAAACAAACAAATGTTGAACTGACTCAACTGAGTGTAGCATTTGTCTCAGCTTTCCGTAGCAACAGTGATGGCTCATTGACACGCTGGGGCCGGAACCCCAAACCATTCACCTTGTTCGGTTTGGATCTCAAGACCCACCTTGCACGATTCCTAATAAAATTTTATTTCTATTTCTCTCTACTCATTATCCCCAAAATCCTCCCTCAAAACCCAAACTGAACAAGACCAAATTGTGTTTCGGCCTGACCCATGCTGTAAATTCACGCTCTTTCAGTTATTAAGGCCTTCTTATCTAATAGATTTTAGATTGATTTTATGAAAATCTCATAAAATGAGCATTTTATGTAGCGGTGATAAAATAGAGTTGTTTTTTCAACTGATAAAATGTAGTAGTTTTCCTTTAGATTTTAGGAGGATTTTATGAAAATATCATAAAATGACTTTTACATTTTATATATTAAGATTGAAGTTTCATAAAATATGAGATTTTATATATCTAAAATTTATTGGAGAAACAAGCTAATACTCTTTTTAAAATGCCCAAAAGCGCGTTAAGTAGGAAGAGGATGATCTCTCTAGCTGGAGTTGGATATGGAAATTGAAACTTCCCCAAAAAATTAAAGGCTTTATTTGGTTATTGCTTCATGATAGACTCCCAACAAATTAGTTGAGAGCCCATAGGGGGATGATACCAGATAATTGTTGTCCTAGATGTGGTTCTCCTAATGAGGGCAAAACACATATCTTGCGTGATTGCGAAAAAGCCAAAGAAATTTGGCTTCTTTCTCCTGTTAGCCGTTGGAGAGTAAATTGTCCTGAATGTCAAATCAAAGATTGGCTCTGCTCTAATCTGAAAAAGAAGGGAAGGATCCTTGGCAATGATGTTTCGCAATCTTCCATATTCGCTATCACTTTATGGCAAATATGGAAGGATAGAAATAGAAAAAGTTTTGATAATGTTGATGTGGATCCCCATCAGAGTTTAAGAAATATTGCCACCTATTCCCTTGAAATTTCTGAGGCATTCAAGTCTATTCTTTCTAATGGACATAAAAATAGTGTTCTAATTTCGTGGTCTCCACCTTGTGCAGCTGGGGTTAAACTTAATACAAATGGTTGTCAGATGGAGAGCCGAAAGCTAGCTGGTTATGGAGGAATTTTTCGTGATCATCAAAGACAATGGCTACTAGCATATTACGGAAAACAGGAGTGTTCTTCTAGCTTGGAGACCGAGATCTGGGGGATATACTGAGGCATAACCATCATGCTCGAGAAGGGATACAACAATATTAGTATCGAATCGGACTCTTTGATTGCGGTTCAACTAATCAATGAAGGCCCTAATGAAGAACACCCCCAGATTGACTTGATCAAGGAGGCAAAAAACTTGCTGGCCCGTACTTGTTCCCTGCTAAGCCATGTGTTTAGAGAAGCTAACCTATGTGCTAACCATCTCGCACACTTGGGAGCTCAGCAAGCTGAACTGCTAGTGGTTTTGGAGGAATCACCTCCATCTATTCGCACTCTTGTGTTGGAAGATGCCCTTGGGTGTAGGGCAGTTTAGAGACTAGTATGTGCTAGTCTTGTTTTCTGTTGTTGTTCTTTTTCTTTTGAACTTCCGACCAAGAATGAAGTCAAGGGGGGACAAGTGGTGGCGGCCGCCACCACAAGGTTTTCAAAAAATGCAATTATTACATAGAAAATATATTTTTATCCCCAAATTATATAGACTCGCCACCACTAGATTTTTATGTTATTATAGTTTTTCATAGAGTGAATGAATATTTGTAATACAGTTTGTCTTTTTATTTTTTAAGTACATATTTTTGCCACTACAAAGGTAAAATCCTAGCTTCGTCCCTGCTTCCGACTGTACCAAAAAAAAAAAAATTCCATGGAAAGGTACAGGTGGACCCCACTATTCCCTCGCGGCTCACCAAAGATCGAGGCAAGAATCCGTTTAGTTTAAGGAAAAATTACTCCTAAACTAGAAAATCCAAGTAATTACATTAATGAACGGTTTAAATTTGCACTATTTTTATTTTGAACTATTTTCTCTAGTCTAAAACTTGGACCAGAGAGAAACCGTTCTCAACTATAAAAGTCAGAATGATAAAGGGAGAAAAGATATTGTTCATATCCAATTATAGTAATGTTTTTTTTTCCTTTCTTAAAATCTTTTTTACAGTATAAATATATAATGAACATAATTATTACTTATTTTACAAAGACTGGACTAGACCAAGCTTGATTTTAAGAAATATTCTCAACAAGTTAAACCCATATAATCAACCCAAGCGATGCGCCTAAATATATATCTCAATTCTTAATAAATAAAAAAAAGACCGAGAGTTGGGCTAGCTCCTCATAAATTAGAATTCTATTAACTACTCTCCCTGTCTCAAAAATAAAGTCTCTTGTTCCATTCTAACTGAATAGAAAATCGATTATATTTTTTAATCAGTAATACATTTCAAATGCAATATGAATTTTATTTGATAAATCTCAATTAAAACTAAAATAAAAAATTTTAAAAATCACCCAAACATTGCAGAATATAAGATATATGAGTATTATATTGAACAATGACACGAACTTCCATAAGGGACTATATTTTTTGGTAATTGATATTCACACTACCTAAATTGTTATTCGTACCCTCTTTATGGATTTTAGCAAAAGTTCTACACATGAAAATTTCATTACAAGACAAAAAAGACGCGTGGATAACAATTTGAGTACGTGAAAATCACTCTCTTAATTATTATTATTTTTTTGGAAAGAGTATTTTATTCCTCTAATAAAGTACTCCCTTCGTCCCATAAAGTTTGATCACTATGAAACTATGTGAAATTTTCAAGCTAAAAAATAGTGTGCTTACGAAAATAATTTTTTAGTCAATATGGATCTTATTTGATAGATCTCATCGAGAACTTTTATATGATACAAAAAAAATTCAAAAAATATTTTGGAAAATACATTATTATTTAATTTAAAAATTACACGTAATTTTATAGTAATCAAATTTTATAAGACGGAGAAAGTAATACTCCTAAATAAATTACAAGATTCTCTCTCTCTGGGAAAAAAGTTAAGGGGCTGTAAATGAATGTGGTCTCTTTCCACAGAGGACATCCACCTTCAAATTCCCCCACTCTCTCTCTCTCTCTCAATACCGTGGAGTATTTGCATTCCCTCTCTCTATATATACACAACGTGGAATGGATTGACATCAAATCCCATTCTTTTCTTTTCCTGTTCCATTTGGTCTTGTCGTTTCACTGGTGGTGGTGCGGGGTGTGAGAGAAATGACGGGCGTCTCTGAAAGCGACGGAAGCGTAACCCTTGACCTTCTCAAGAAAAAAATGGCCGACTTTGCCAAAGAAAGGGACTGGGATCGCTTCCACAGCCCAAGGAACCTCTTCCTCGCCATGGTATGTAATCAATCATAAACCCATCCCATACCCCTCCCGATTTTTTTGTTTACAGATAATTTGTAGTATACACATCTGCGTATCTGTAGTTACGAAAATGTTAGATACGGGAAAAGTTTTTTTCCTTTTAGATTCAACCGTTGATTTCTCTTTCTCGAACTTTTTTGGAGCAACTTTTTCTGTATCTTACTGCTCCACTTTCATGTATGAGAATCCATGTTGGATTTGGGTAGATTGGCTTACAGCCTGATCAGAACTTCAAGGAAAAGAAAGGAAAGGAAAATGAAACTTCGAGTAAACTACGGAGGAAAATTCGTTGTGCTTGATACCTTGTTTTGTTAGAGCATCTCCGTTCCTTTCCCAAATTTTTACTCAAAACCCAAATTTTTGCTCAAATTTGAGAAAAAATTGGAGTAAAAACTTAGGATGGCTCCTTTTAATCCTTACTCAAATTGTACGGTGGAAATTTAATCCATAGTAATATGACTCAAATTGTACGGTGGAAATTTAATCCATAATAATATGGTAAATAGCAGTGCAACAAACGAGACTTGAAAATTCAATTAAAATTTTAGTTTCACATCAATTTTGGTGAAATATTTTAGTAAAACTCAAATTTGATATAGATTTGGATAAAGAGTAGAGGAAGGTTTTTGATGATTTTTACTCAAATTTGAATTTGAGCAAGGGGTGGAGATGCTCTTATTTTCTTTTTTGTTTCCACTTGAACCAAACAATCGAAAATTTTTCTTTTCCTTTCCAAACAAACCCTTAATTTGCAGACACGAGGTCCCTATAATACCCTTTGGGAGCATTGCACCATGTAAGTGTCCTTATTTGACTGCCCATTTCAACATTGCAAGGAATGATTCAAACTCGTAGGTGCTACATTGCAAGGAATGATTCAAAATCACAGGTGCTTGAATTAAATTCGAGTCTTGTATTATCTTGTATTGTCGAATTGACACTACAAGGTGTAGTGCTGAGGGCACCACAGGGTCCCGAATTCTTAGTTTGCCTAACTTGTGTCTCTTGATAGCAATTATTGATACGTAACTTGATTGCAATTAGGTTTTGCGAGATTTTTTTTTGTAATGTATTTTCTTGTTTCTTTTCTTGTGCTTTGTTGTGGTATTCTATTCTTTCTCCAAAACCAAGTGAGGGTTCTAGAAAGGTGTGATCTTGCTCTAAGGTATTCAGTGGTCTCGGGGCACCGTACGTGGTACCTCAACACATTTCTTCACCATATATTTTTATGAGGCTTAGTGTTCTGATAGCAATGCCATTATGCCAAGACTACCAAATACTCCCTTCGTCCCCAATTTTAGTCCCAATGTCCCAATTGTAAAGCAATGGATAACATGTGTTAAGTTTACTATTTCACCCTCATTTTTAAAAAATAAGTATATTTAGTTATGATGTTTTGAAAGGTAAAATGAGGAAGAAAAAAAAAGTATGATAAGTGTAATGATAATATTTTTTAATAAGTTAATTTTTTTAAAATAAACCAATAAATTAGGACGAAGATGTAATTTTTCCTTCATCAAGACTCTTTACAAGTTGTTTTTCGTAGTCAAACATCAGCCACAGCGCCTGCAAAGATGCATTTCTTTTTCTGTTGTTATCCTCAAAATCAGGGGCAACCCACGTTCTTGCTTTTTGCTGTTGCTTTTCCTGTCACACCCTTAAAAAGAATAAAATCACATCGAAACAGTAATACTACTACCATTTACGGCTTGTATTGTTCATCCATTGTTACTGCGGAAAAACTACGCGCACATATCTGTCCCTACACATAGGTCGTTTTGGATCAAGTACTTAGAGTTATTTGATTGAGCTTATTAGTAGAGGTTATTTGAAAACATATTTTAAAATTAATGAACGGCTTGGATTATTCGTTTGAGACTTCGAAATAAGGCTCATAGAGTGATCTGTTCGCACAGATTTGTGGACATAGCAAAAGTCTACCATGTTACTGTCCTATTTAAGAGTATTTATTTTGTGTCTATATTTAGATACAATTAAGAGCAGAAATGCCTAAGAAAATTGCCATTTGCGCTGGTATGGTGAGGTATGGCTGTAACAATCAAAAAGAGGCGAGCCTTTTGTTGGGGCTTGTTTTTTGTGTTCAGCCTTATCAAAATAGCTTATTAGAGGCCTTTCAAAAAAAAAAAAAAAAAAGAAGCTTATTAGAGGATATGACTAGGCTGTTGGAGATGCTATAAGATGAAATAATCGAATGACTCTTAAGTACTTTTTGGCACCTCAAGAGTCTCCTCTAGCAGGCTACCGTCAGCAAGCCATCTTGCCTCTAGGTCTTTTGTTTACAAATTTTGTGCTCTCATTTCCAGTATTTTTGTCGCGCAACACTTCATGTTAAACAACATTTAATTCTATAAACGTTAATGATACATACACAGACAGAAGTGTGCAGTTCCGCTTACATATATAAATGTCTGAAACAATCTGATTCACATAGGTTATGTACGGTAGACGTGTATGCCCACACACATAAGACGTTCCAGACACAAACGCGCAGTATCTGTTTAAATCTCTGCATTTTTCTATGTTTGTAGAATATTTGTTCTTCAAAACATGAAATATTTAAAAGTTCAAACACAGAGGGATAATGTCATGCATTCCCTCACTGTTAGATAACTGTGTTATGAGAAATGCATCCTTATTATTACCAAACATGCTTTTAGTATCATTGGTTGTGGTTGATGATATGATGCAGGTGGGAGAAGTAGGGGAGGTGTCTGAGGTATTTCAGTGGAAAGGGGAGGTACCAAAGGGGCTGCCAGATTGGAAAGAAGAAGAGAAAGTGCATTTGGGGGAAGAGCTCTCAGATGTTCTGCTCTACCTTGTCAGGCTCTCCGACATTTGTGGTATTGATCTTGGTCAAGCTGCCCTCAGAAAAATTGAGCTTAATGCCATTAAATACCCAGCTCCCGTTAAAGGCTCTGAGAGTGTTTGATCTTTTGGGGTGTGGCCAATTCCCAATCCCTCAACTCCATAAACAAATCTCTATTATGTTCGGAACAGTCCAATGTGTGTGAGTTTCGCTTGCATCATGTGGTACTTAAGTGTATCGGACATTTTTGGACACATCTGTGTCAAATATGTGTGCCTCCGTATTTTGTCTGTCGGATACTAGGATCACTCCACCTCTACATGTTGGCTGACTAATTGAGTAGTTTTCCCAAGGGTTTTGGATGAGACACTCTCTTGCAAATAGCTTTATGGGATGTTTCAATTGATGCATGGAAACCCAAGTATGGTATTATTCGTGATTTATTTCCGGTGATTTTGTTACTTCTTTTGGTAGATTGTGCAAATCTCTTTGACAGATGCATGAGATGATGAGATTGTATGTGATATCATGGTAGATTCCCATTATACAATTTCACTCCGTAAGTAATTTGTCAAACGTAGACCGAAATAATGTACTGAATTTCTTCAGGTTTGCTATGTGCATAAATTGCACAAATCATTGTGGGATCTACTTTGGAGTCTCACATGAATAATTCAAGTCGTTCATTAATTTTTAAATACTTTTTTTAGTAGGTCGGTGAAAAATAATTTCAATCGGATAACCCCAAGTATTTTTTTTTGATAACCGGATGTCCGGGTTGACTTGCGCATAATTCCGGAGCCCTGGAGGTAACAACCGGGCATAATTCTCGGTGGCCCCAAAGTTTGCTTGGCAAGGGGAATAGTACTTGGGATCTTAGGCTTTGTATGAGGGATTTGGATGGGATTTTCCCCAATTGGTCATGTGCTATGATAAAAAAAAAGTACTTTCCAATGGTTATATCCCGTTGAACACAAATATTGGATATGAATTTTTTTTATCTCTAGGATTTCATGTCTCATTGATATCTCATCCTTATATCTCCGGTCAAACAAATAAGTTGTTAAGTGGGAGTAAACCCCAAAGTCTCGAAGTAACACCACTTTATCAAACCCTTGAGGTTTTCTAAGTACTTGATGTGTGCATTTAATTTTTAATTCAGTGTCTTGAGTTGTCAAAACTTGGAAGATTGGATGAAATACTTGAGAGTTATTTGATTGAGCTTATTTTTTGTGGAGCCACTTGAAAACATATTTTGTATCTTAAAATTGATGAACACCTCAAATTATTCGTTAGTTTCGCTGAAATTTCTTTTACAGTTTCATAATCAACAGCGATTCTCTCATTTTTTAGTTTGAAATTGCAAAACTGTGCAAGAGGTAGATTTAATGCCCCATAAAAACATACCGTGTACTATCGTAAGAGAGAGTTGGGCCTTGTTCTCTTTCCTTTTTCTCCCCCTTTCAAATTTTAAGGCCTTGTTCTCTTCCATTTTCTTCCCATTTTCAAAAATTCTTTTTAAAAAGATTCTTTCTTTTAAAAAAAAATCTCTCTTTACTCATTATCTTATTATTTCATTTCTCTTTCTATCTCTCTTTAATCATTATCTCATTATTCTTATTTTCAAAAACTCAACCAAAAACACTCAAAAATTCTTTTCAAAAGACAGCAATAAGAATATGATAGTTCATTTTGGAATTGCATGCCATTTTCAACGGCTTATGTCGTTTAGTTTGTAATATTTTTTATGATTTTGAAAATTTTGTATAATACTGTAAAACTTATTAAGATCTATCAAACAAGATTCATAGTACATATTTTTTGAGGTTCCCATTAAAAGATATAAGCTGTTGAAAATGACACGCAACCCCCAAAACAACTATCGTTTGGGACGAATGGAGTATGATTCATATTCTCAGACTTAGTAGGAGTTTGATCCCTCCCTCACTCCGCAATAATTTTAGATTTGTGGCTCAATCATTAAAAAGAAGAAATGTTGACTTTAACAGATTTACAAATAATTGATTCTCGTATAAAATTACTGAATTAGTTTAAACGCCGTAGTGAAATTATTTAAGGTATAAGTTTCTAGGAACTTATTATTTCTAATAATCACATTCATATTCTTAGTGCATATTCCATTCATCCAAACATAGCCTGGGCAAGTGGTGGCTAGCTCATATGGTAGAGCTCTTGGAATTCCGAGGTCAAGTCTCATTCCCCCTCCCTCCATATAATAGATTAGGAATGATGAATGACCAAAACAAACATAGTGTGGGTGGAATATAAACTCCCTTGTGATATAAAAATGGTGGAGAGGAAAGAAATTCGGTGTTTGGTTTGATTGAGATTGAGACAAACATTTTCCATTTTCTTCTCAATTAGGACAAAAGAGAGGGGGCCAGACAATTACTCCCTCCATTCCAAAATAAGTGTCAACTACGAAAAGTCGTTTCATTTTTCAAATAAAAAAATAGAGTACTTTAATTCGTTGCAAAAAATTCGAAATATCATACGCGAAAGTACTTAATTATTTAATTTGAAAAATGGTAAGATAGAGAGTATGAGACACTTATTTTGGAACGGAGGGAGTACATTTAATAACTCAATGGAGGGATACAGAATCCCACATTCCCCATGAAATTTCATATCCGGGCATATAAACACACACACACACACTCTCTCTCTCTAAATATATATATATAGGATAAGCTTCCAATAAGGGTCCCTTATTGAAGTTAAAATGCGGACCTCACCTTTCCGAGCCAAATTTTGATGATCCGAATAACGTTTTTAACCAAAACTGATCGGATGAAGCCCTTACGAGTATTTTTTTGGACGAATCCTCGCGTAGGCCCTTAAAAATGCATTTTAAAAACATTGAACGGTTCGGATCGTCAAAATTTGGTCTAGAAACACAAAAAAGGCTAGGTCCGCATGGTATTTTCAATAAGGGACCCTTATTGGAAGTTTATCCTCTATATATATATATATATATATATATATATATATATATATATATTTTTTTTTTATACAAAAAACTTCTAATCCACACTTCCCGGAAATAAGAAAAAAATGTTTTTTTTTTGTGTTACAAATTATTTTTTAAAAACCTGATCCGTCCAATGTGTTCAGAAGGTGTTTTCAAGGATTCACGGGGGAAATCTTTAAAAAAAATACTGGGAAGTGCTTGATCCAAGAAATTTTTGCAAAAAAATGTAAATATATATTTTTGTGAAAACTGCTTGGATCAAGCCCTTCCTGGTTTTTTTTTTGTTGAAGATTTCGCCCGTGAACCCTTGAAAACACCTTCTGAACACATTGGACGGATCGGATCGTCAAAAAAATGTTTGGATCATGAGGTCCGAAAATTAAAAGTCCCAATAAGAAGTTTACCCTACCCGTGCCTAAAGGCACTCACCGAACGAAATCTGATCATGAATAATTGCATGTATTAAAGGAATTTCTTGTGTATATAATCTCACTACACAACCTTATCATATAACCATGCCCCATACCCAACCAATAAAACTTGGCTACTTTCAAGAGGTCTCAAGACAACAAACGGAACCGCTAAAAAAAACACATTTAATGAACCAAAAAACAATCGTGAACAAACATAACATTGTTCACAGATACATATCACGGGTATAGTAACTTTTCTGTTTGAGAATGATACCAACATTATTACGACCAAATTGAACTATAATCCGACCCATAAAATTTTAAACTAATACCACTTTGCAATCGTAATATCCAAATTCAATCGTGACACTAAACACTTTAAATAAAAGTCAAGCCCAGACAAAAAAGTAACAAAAAATGGGTGCTCTACATTAGTTGTATTCAGCAAATGGATCATTGGCCCAATAGTTTGTCTTCATCACTCTTTCAACCGTCCTAAATCTCGTCCATTCGTCCCATCACCACCGATGTACGATCATAACCTTTATAGGTATATTTGTAAATATATTTAACACATTTCAGTCTAGCATGTTCTTTCACATTGATATGAATATCGGACCTATGTAGCACCACATCCCTATTAGCAATTGGTTGACGAAATCTCAGAGTGTACTACACCCTGATGAGTATTACACATGAGACGAAAAAAATTATGATCAGGCCCTTTAAACAGTTTTTAAAAGAGACTGTGTGTATCATTAGAGAACTTAAGATCTATATATAACAAAATCAAATCTTTTCTCTACGTGCTTAGTATCAAAACCAACTTGCAAAATAATTTCTAAAAACTTGAAGAGTATCATTCTACTTGAAATGCAGTTTCTTTTCCGTACAATTTGCTTTACCAGAAGAGATTTAGTAAATAACATTATTTGGACAAAAATTCAGGGAATATGTAATGACAACACTGATAGGCTTACCTCATGGATTCAAATTCGATTAAGTTCTTGCTCATCGCAGATCACCACAATTACATTTATTTCTCCAAAAAAAACTTAACCTTTATACCAAAAATAAGAAAATTGAAAGAATGAGAATAATAATCAATAAATAAATATGTATTAAGCCTAGAAATTGAGTGCGTTGATCTTACAGTTTTCTCCAAGTCAACACCGAGCTGCATAAAAAAATGTAGAATGAAATTAATTGCACATGAAACAAAAAATTCAATAACCTATGATCAAGCTATAAATGAAATGGATCAACTAACATAGCCATAGATGGTTAGATTTTTTTTGTTGTTGAATAAAATAGATGGTTAGATTGTCCATGATCAAAAGTTCAAAGAAATAACTTGAAACGTATCAACATTAAAATATTATTGTGGGAATAAAAATAAAAAAAAAAACTTTGCCTATCAAAAAATACAATATAAGATCGGAAAAAGTGGGAAAGCTTCTATTGATTTCTTGTGAACGTAGAATCCACTCAATTTCAGTAACGTTGTAGAGAGGCCGGATGAAAAAGTGGGAAAGCTTCTTTTGATTGAATTGTTTTCCAGAGAAGATAGAATTAGGCGATTGGGTTCCCATGTCAGGAGGAGAAGTGGAAATTTGTGTTTCCAAATCGGTGACCGTGAGAAAGGAGGGGGGATAGAGAGTATCAAAATAATTAGGCAACGTTTTTAGGTTCTCAAGTATGGCTAAACATTTAGGCGGGAAAAATCTGAACCTGAAAATGCATCTTGACCGTCTATTAAGAGCTTATTCGATCTGAGCCTTTAAGGGCTAGTGTGAATCAATCTCGATCATCCATTGAATCCAATGGTTGAAAATATAAGGGATTCAAAAAATAAGCTCTTTTATAATATTATATATCTATGTAACACTTCTTATCCGGACTTTTGATTTCCAAACTTTTGATCCTTTTTTTTTTTTGACGAACCGTCCAATGTGTTCAGAAGGTGTTTTCAAGGGTCCACGGGAAAAATCTTCAAAAAAAAAATACCGGGAAGGGCTTGATCCAAACAATTTTCGCAAAAACTGTATTTAGGATTTTCTAAAAATAATTAGCAACACAAAAAGAGCCAATTTTTTCTTATCTCCGGGAGGTGTGGATGTGAAGTTTTCCATATATATAATGAGATAGCAAATTGAACTTTTATGACCCATGACATTACATATTTAATCCCACCTCCAAATCCCGCAACAAACAAACCCTTTGAGATGTGTCTTTCTCATCTGTATAGCAATTAGTACTATATAACTTTTTACAGTCTGCAAGATTGCAGTGGCCGAAAATTAAGAACTCCCACACTAAACATGTGAAAATTTTATGAACTTTTTGGTTTAGGGTAAAAATGTGGAAAACAGAAACCAAAACCCTAACTACTATGAGAAGAAAGGTAAAAGAGAGAGAGAGAGAGAGAGAGAGAGAGAGAGAGAGAGAGAGAGAGAGAGAGAGAGAGAGAGAAAGAAACATATTTTAGTTCTTCATTTCTGTAATCTTTCGTTAGTCACAAACTAAGAGCCCACTTGCCCTTTTATACAAAAACAAAACACAATTACTCAAGTTTAACTACCACTTACAACACACGTGCCTATCACCTGATACACAAATCACATGCCCCTCACGTGCCTTAATGACCTTGGCTAATACTCCCCGTCAAACTCAAAGGGGTTGCACCTTGAGTTTGGACGTTAAAAAAAAAAAACCTGTCTACAGACAAAGCTTTAGTAAAAATGCCAGCAATTTGGTGTAAAGTCCTAACATGATGCACACTAATCTCTTTGCTAAGAACCTTCTCCCTGATAAAGTGGTAATCCACTTCAATATACTTAGTATGAGCATGATATACTGGATTAGAGGCTAATGCAATGGCAGATTGTTTATCACACCAAATCTGATAAGGAGCAGAATAATGAACACCCAAATCCTGTAACAGTTGACTTACCTAGGTCATATCTGCTGCTATTTGAGCCAATGCTCGGTATTCAACTTCTGTGGATGAACGTGCCATAGTATGCTGTTTCTTTGCACACCATGAGATGAGATTAGAACAAAGATAGAGATAAAAACCAGTAGTGGGCCTGTGATCAAGGTGATCACCTGCCCAATCTGAGTCTGAATATGCTTGCAAATGCAATGAGCTAGGAACAAAGAGCAGACCATGATCAATAGTGCCTTTGACATACCTCAAAATCCTTTTAACACCTGTGAAATGACTCTATTTTGGGGCATGCATATGTTGGCAAGCCAAGTTGATAGCATGAGGAGTTCAGGCCTAGTCAATGTTAAGTATTAGAGTGACCCAACAATAGTTCTATGCCACTTAACATTTAGAAAATCAGAATCAGAATCAAATGCAGGTGTTTTAACATAAGAAGGAGAAGGACTGGCCTTACACTCTGCCATCCCTGCCTTGATCAACAAATCCTTGGTATATTTGGCTTGTGACAAGAGGATGCTCTTGCCACGATAAAGAACTTCTATACCCAAAAAATAACTAAGTTTTGCTACGTCTTTCATCACAAATTTGGATTCTAAGCTTCTGAATCTGGTCTGTTATAAACCCTTCATTACTACCAGTAATCAGAATATCAGCTACGTAGACCAACACAAGAGTGATGCCTTAAGCATCTCTAAGAGTGAACAAAGAAGTGTCTGGTGAAATGTTATGAAACCCAAGTTGAAGAAGAAATCCAGAAAAAGTAGAAAACAATGCTTGTGGGGCTTGTCTCAAGCCATATAAAGCTTTTTTCAACTTACACACATAATGCTTGCGACCTTGGATTGTGTCGTAGAAAGTGTTGCCCCAAGCGTAGGGCTAGGTCGGCGGTAGCATAATAACCGGTAAGACCGGGTCGAATCCACAGGGACCAAACGCACCCGGCGTGAGAGTTGTCTTGCGAATGAAGTTTTTAGCCTTAAAGCGGCAAACTTGGCTTTTGGATTTTGGTTGGTGGAATTCTCTCGACTTCGAGAACGACTCGGAAGATTAAAAACGGAAAATTAAACTAAGGCAAAGTCTAGGGGATCATAAATACCACAACTAAGGCTAAACCGTTCGACTCTTGATAACCGGCTCGGGACACCGTTAGATGCTTCCGAACGGAAGATCTAGAGACTAAAACCATTTGACTAGAAAATGTGTTTCACAAAGATTAGGATTCTTGTGCCATTTAGATAAACATTGTGATTGACATCGCCCTAAGCATCACACGTGCCAAGTGGTCAAGCCCTTGGCTACGTGAGATCAAAGAGATTAACAAATCCAAATTTTGATACATAAAATTAATCCTAACTCTTGATCAACAGGAAGTGTTTGCTTTTGAAATGAGAGGAACGGATTAACCCGAGTCATGGAGTGTTAATCACCCCATGACCAAGCCTACTTAACTAATCACACATTATGCTAGAAAACAAGTCTAGAATTTTGAAGAAAACTAATAACATTCTTAACAACCCTAAAACATTGATTTTTAATGAAGATTATAAGTCTACCTACAATTTTAAACCTTAAGAAAATCACAAACAACAAGTAAAAACAATGGTTTAAGAAGGAAATGACTAGAAAATGGAGAACACAATTTAACCGATAAAAACGAAAAATAAACTTGATTTATATAGTGATCCAACAAGTAGCTAATACATTAAACAACAAGAAATTAAAGGAAAATGAAGACTTACTTGAGAAAAAACTAGAGAGAGATAACTTAAAAATCCTCCAATGGAGGAGCAAAAACTAGACTAAGGAGGGAGTTGTAGGAGAGAGGAGGGAGGAGGGTATTTATACTAAAACCCCTTTACATTGGCTAATTATCCCAAAAACATACTATAAGTGGAAAGTTTCCATAAATGGAAGATATTAAAGCAACATAAAATCTGTCAAAAATCGCCATAATTGAGTTTGGATCGATCCAAACCTTCTTTGGATCGATCCAAAGTGGTCTGTTGAAGAATTGATGAAGTTGGATCGATCCAACCTTCTTTGGATCGATCCAAAAGGCTTTGGTTGGGATTTATGAAACTTGGATCGATCCAAGACAACTCGGATCGATCCAAGATGGACTGGTCAGGCAGATTTTTGACCCAACTTCGCGGGCACGCCCCGGCTTCGTCCGAACTCGGAATGAGGCGATTCTTGAACCGTTGGAAAGCTCTATGAGTCTACTTTCAAACCCAATTGACTTCATCTTCATGGCCTTTTTAGAATGAGAGATATGAGCCTTTTTCTATCGGTTGGTCAGATTTCCTTGAGCCTCATAACTCTACACTTCTTGTTCCTTTGTTCCGGGCCTTCCTTGAACCTTCCAAAGCTCCTTGAATCGACTTTCAAGCTTCGGCGATTTTCCTCCACGGCATTGCGAGGTCTTGGATACCTCCGGGTACAACCGGGGATTATTTGGAGCTTTGGGCACGCCTTTTAGCTTCGATTTTCTGAAACTTATCAAAAACACAACTCGCGCAAAATCAATCATATAAAGGCACAAAATGCACGTGTGTGTGATCCCAACGAGCGAGATAAGCCCGGATATATACAACGTATGGGGCTTATCACATAATCAGGAAACATGACATTTTTATACCCCAGTGGTTGCTTCATGTACACATCTTCCTCAATACGACCATGCAAGAATGCATTAGAGACTAAATGGGAGCAACCATTTTGTGCATTTATTGCCAAAGGTTAGGTCTGTCTCCTATCCATCCCCCGCCCATACCCCAAATTATTGGGGACTAAATAGGTTATGTTATTGTTGTTATTGTTGTGAAGAATGCATTAGAGACATATATTTGTCTAATGGACCATTGATGATGCACTACTAGACTCAAAACCACTCTTATAGTGGGTTGCTTAATCACAAGACTAAAAGTTTCTATGTAGTCAAACCCCTCAGTTTGTTGATTCTCATTGGCCACTAACCTTGCCTTGTACCTAGCTACACTTGCACCAGAATTTCGTTTAATCTTGTATATCCATTGATTACCAATAACGTTGACATTAGGTAGAGGAGAAACAAGAGTCCAAGTGCCCTGTTCAACTAGAGTTGCATACTCTTCTGCCATGGCTTGTTGCCAAGCAGTGTGCTTGATGGCCTCAGAAAAATGCCTAGATTTTGTGTCTGGTAAAGGATTTACAGAAGAAACACTGGTGAGAGCAAAGGGAGCCTTAGGTTTAGAAATCCCATTTTTAGACCTAGTTACCATGGGATGGTTAGTGATAGCAGGGGCAGAAGTTAGAGAAACAGGAGTTTGTGACACTGACTCAAGAGGAACAGATTAAGAATGAGCTTGAGAGGAATGTTCAGGAATATGAGAACATGGAATCATAGTAGAAAGAGAATCAGAAATAACAGAAGACTGAATAATAGAAGAAGTATTAAGAGTTTAGGAGAATTTGATAAAGAAAAAGAAGGATAAGAAGCAGGAATTTGGATATCATCAAATGTAGTTAATGAAACATGAAATTTAACTGTGTCAGATGATGTAGGGTAGAAGAAACAAGCTTAGAATATGTAAATTCTGTTTCAACAAACTTCAAATGCCTTGAAACATAGACTCTTTGAGTCTTAGGATCATAACACTTGTATCCCTTGGTTGTAGGGCAATACCCAAAGAATACACAAAGAGCAGATTTTGGTTCCAATTTATGGCCTCTATATGGTTTTAGCCATGGATAACAAGTGCATCCAAAGGATTTCAGAAAATGATAATCAGGTTGTTGATGAAACAGAAGATGATAAGGAATTTGAAACTTTAGGGCTGAATGAGGGAGCCTATTTGCAAGATACACAACAGTAGACAAGGCTTCTAACCAGAAAGCAGTAGGCAAATTAGCTTGAAGAAGCAAAGTAATAGTAGTTTCAATGAGATGTCTATGTTTTCTTTTCACAACCCCATTTTGTTCTGGAGAATTTGGACAAGTACTTTAATGTATCACTCCATTAGAAAGAAACAAATGCAACAGAAAATGATTGACAAACTCTCCACTATTGTCACTCCTAACATTTTTAATAGTGGTATTGAATTGAGTAGAAACATATGCCTTAAAATTATTAATAGCATATTTGACCTTAGATTTATAGTGTAAAGGAAACAACCAAGAATACCTTGAAAAGTCATCAACAACAAGCAAATAGTATCGGTACTTCTTATAAGATGGGATGGGTGAAGGACCTCAGACATCCATGTGAACAAGATCAAAAGGAGAAGAACTAACAATTTGAGACAAAGCAAATGAGAGTTTATGACTTTTTGCCATATTACAGCTACTATAATGTATAGAAAGTGGACAACTTACAAGTAAGTTGTGCTGTCTTATTACAGAAAAAAAACAAAGGATAACTTGGGTGTCGAAGCTTGTTATGTCACAAGATTGCTGAAGAGGGAGTGCTGACAAGAGCTGTAGAAGTAGAATCAGAATGAGTAGAACCAGAATGAGAAGGTTTAGAGAAGTTCAATATGGGATAAAGACCCTTGTGACAGGGCCCCTGATAAAGAACTTGTAGGGTGTCCTTGTCCTGTTTCACAAGGCCATGAGAATCAAAAACAAGTAAGCATCTATTATCCTTAGCAAACTGATGAACAAAAAGAAGGTAGAAGAATTGTATGAAACAAAATCACTAGCCAAAGCCGGCAAACAAAACCACAACCGCGAAACCGCAAGACAAAACTATTGACAAAACAAAAAAAAACCACATATAAAATTAACGGCCGGTCAAAACCACCTAAAAAAATTGAGACATAATGTCCTTGAATTTCGTAATTTACGTTTCAATCAGACGAAAAAAGTGACTTCCAGATCGAAATTCAATACGTAACCAGATTAGGGTCCAAATGTCCAATTGTGTGATGATTACGTTTATTCTGTGTTTGACTGCCCTGTCCAATTTCAGTCAGGTTAGGCGGACAGACGTACGCGTACGTACATTACACAAATGTATCTTAATCTTTCACTTCAACGAATCACTGGTAATGATTTTAAATATTTTTTGTCCGTTAAGAGTTTAAGGTCAAAAAATATAGGCCAATCCGAACCGTCGACAATACTATTGGACTGTGCAAATGCACTGTCCATGCTTTTGGCCTACACATGTTTGCGTATGCATTGTAATTTTGGTCCAATTTTAACCGTCAAATTTTGTCTCAGCATTATACTTTAAAGTTTTGAACTTTTTATAATCCCTGTTATTGAAACAATAATAACTGCACGTCTACTAACGTAACTTTTTTAATCTTCCATTTAAACAAATCACTGGTAATGATTTTAAATATTTTTTGTCCGGTAGGAGTTTAAGGTCAAAAAGTATAGACTAATCCGAACCGTCAAAAATACTATTGGATTGTGCAAATGCACTATCCGTGCTTTTGGTGTACACATGTTTGCATAAGCGTTGTAATTTTGGTCCAATTTTAACCGTCAAATTTGTATCGGCATTATACTCTAAAGTTTTGAACTTTTTATACCTGTTATTGAAACAATAATAACTGCACGTCTACCAACGTAACTTTTTTAAAGGGAAAAATGAAAAATGTACATTTTTTTTGCCACTTAACTTTTCAAATGAATACTGACCGTCCAGAGGGACGGTGGGAGTACTTTCTCGGAGCTCAGATTGATATTATTGGTGTAACAATCTCATGGCAGCATTGATGAGTTGCAAAGGACTTTGCAACGAATAGGGAGGGTTTGATACAGAAAATGTACTGAGTCCTTTGGGAGATTCATTTTTTCGTTTCACATGAGTGATCCGAACCGTTCATTGTTCTTAAAATATTTTTTCGAAGGGCCCCACAAAATTTTAGCTCAATCGGACGGTTAGAAATGCTTGAACCAAAGTCCCACCGTTACAAACAAAAAAACTTCGATTGAAACGATGAGACTTTGGTTCAAGCACTTCTAACCGTCCGATTGAGTTGAAATTTTGTGGGGCTCTTCTAAAAAATGTTATAAGAACAATGAACGATTCGGATCACTTGTGTGGGACCCAAAAATGGATCTCCAAGAGGACTCGGTACATTTTCTGTACTAAACCCTTTGTACCCGTAGGTTTATCCGTTGCAAATCAAGACATTATAAATTCGAATCTTGACAAATCTTTTAGGGTCAGGTTGGAAGAGAAAAATTTCTTACAGTATGAATTATCTAAGTCTAGCGCACGTGGCCTATCTTTAATCAGATTAGGAGGAAAATGGTTGAAATTTAAATAAGCTGACCGGGACATCTTTAAGAAAAAAAAAACCTCTTTGAAGATGTAAGAGGCCTATAAATTTTTCTATTCGATGATGTAAAGTGGCCTAATAATTTTTCCTACTACTTATCTTATTCAGTTTGAGTCTCAAGACCAACCATACGTGATTCCTAATAAAATTTTCTACTCCCTCCGTTTTTATAGTCTCTTATGGGAGTTCGTGCCACTTTTCAAAATGTTATATCTTATAATCTACAATGTTTTAGGTGATTTTAAACACTTTGTTTATTAGATTAAATCAAGATCTATCAAACAAGATCCATATTGCATATAAAATATATTGCCGATTGAAAGATACAATCGTTTTTTTATCCGGTTAGGATAGAACGAGGAACTATAAAATTAGAATGGAGATAGTATCTATTTCTCTCTACCCATTACCCACAAACTCTTCCTCAAAACTCAAATCGAACAAAAGCCAATACTATTTCTTCATCCCCACAAGCTACAGCCGACACACCACATTCTGATGAGTCACTGGGACAGAATGTGTCGGCACATAGAATGGGTGACAAGAGACAAAAATCAATTATAAATACGGATATGCAAGGGCACTGATTACCCCTGTACAGTTCACGTACAGACAGCGTCGGGAATTCTGTTGTGGGCAGTGGCGGAGGAAAGAAGATATTAATGGGGTTAGTTTACTCCCATGAGGTCCAAATTTTTGTATGGATAGTTATAATTTTGCCAAGTTTGTGTTATTTAACCCCACTTTACATCTATTTTTTTGCCAAAACCTATTAGCAGTTCAAATTTTGGCCTCGCTTGCCCAATTTTTGCTATTTTGACCTTATTTTACATCTCCTTTTTTGCCCAAATCTATTAAGAGTTCAAATTTTGACCAACTTACCCAAGTTTTTGTTATGTTGACCCCACTTTATAACTTTTTTTTTGCCCAAACCTATTAACAGTTTAAATTTTGACCCCCTTGTCAAAAATCCAAGCTCCGCCACTATTTGTGAATTTTGAACAATCAATTTGAACCGTTCATTTATCTTAAAATCAAATGTTGAAGAAACAACTCAAAGTTATATCCAGCTAAAATCCACCCATTCTGAAAATGAGTGAAGATTCTTTTGAAATTACAGAATTATATACAACAATTTTGATTAGCATAGGGCATAATTGCCTTAAAGCATCGTCGCCACAATATATTTTTTTATTAGTATTTTATAACAAAGGTAAGTATCTCGCAGGGTTTTGAATACCATACCGTACTAGGCGGTATTTACCGTTTTGAGTTTTGACACAAAAACGGTACCAAACACCTCTAATACTGTACTGTGCTCAATACCAACCCTTACCGGACAGGTACTGGCCGTACCGGCAGTACCGGCGAAAACGTGAATACCGGCCAATATGAAAAATGAAGAAAAGGGGAAGAGACTCAGATCTGTGCACTACATTTTTGGATCTGGACTCTTCATGAATGAGTTTCGAGGAGATGATCTTGCCCTCGCCCTTACTCCGGCGGCGGCGGCAGACCTAACTTCTGATTCCGGCCAATCTCAATCGGACCTCGGTTACCTTCTAGAAGACTTTGACGACGAACTCGGTCTTCCTCCGTTGACTACTGAGTCGCCCAGTAAGGTGACCGAGTTGATCTGTGTTGATCTTTTGGTGGCTTTGGCCTGGAATCTTGTCGATCCAGATTTTGTATTTGGGAGGTCATATTGTTTGGCTTTGAAGAAGATGAAAATACACAAGCAAAAACAAAATAACAGCTGGCAGTAGTATTTGTTTTGATAGCTAAAAGTATACGTGGTAGTTCAATATCTTTGAATTTTTTTTTTGATTTATATACATACCACCCGTGATCCAGGTCAAAAGATCAGGATTTACAAGATTAGGAAGCGTTTTTAGGTGTTTTGAAATTTTTAAATTTTTTGGGAAATCCGGCGGTCCGATGTGTTCAAAAGATGTTTTCAATGTCACGGGAAATCTTGAAAAAAAAAAATTAGGAAGAAGGGCTTGATCCAGTAGTTTTTTGGCAAAAGTATAAAGTTTTTTCAAAAACTGTTTGGATCAAGCCCGTATTTTTTTGAAGATTTCCGCGCGGGACCTCGAAAACACTTTTGAACAGCGTTGGACTGACTCGAAAATCAAAAAAAAAATATTGGGAAGGTGGAGTCCCGGATCCAACACTCCCGGACTAGATCACTACTCTCTCTCTCTATATATATATAATATATATATGTAGTATCGTTAAATCCAAAATGAATGCAGGTATTGGATCAAGATCGGATCTTGTCTGCCGTCTTAAATAAAAAACCGCATACCCTATCGTCTGGTATTGAACCTTGGTATCTTGTAAGTCAGTTAATGCACGTCTATTATTTTTAGGAGATGAATTTCACCTTCTACCAAAAGATGATTCAAATTATGGGTCACTTAGTCAAATATTCAAAATATTTGACATTATTATGGGGAAGGACATCAAGAAAAAAAAAATTATAAGAGGAGGTTCATCAATTTTTTGGCCCGCAGGGCCACAAGGCCGAAACAAATTTACAGGACCAAAATGACCAAGGTCGTTAAAACCCCAAAACAATACCTGCTGCTTTTGAAGCCCCCTCCCCTTCTCTCTCTCTCTCTCTCTCTCTCTCTCTCTCTCTGTGTGTGTGTGTGTGTGTGGTAATCGATCTTCCTTGCTACAACAATTCGAATCTGTCCCTCTTTGCCTTTGTGGTAATCGATCTTCATTGCTACAACAATTCGAATCACCTTTGGTAATAGATCTCCATTGCCGTTGTTCAATTTGATCTTCATTGCTGCAACAATTCGAATCACCTTTGTTTTGAAGGAATCACCAAAAAAAACCAAGTAATTTTCACATTGTCCTTCCTTGTATTGACTTCCATTCAACAATCGATCCCCATTGTTGATGTTTTTGTTTGAAATTTGATGTATGTTGAGTTAGTTAGGCAGATAAGATAAAATCGCATAGTTTAATACGAGTTTAGTAAGATCTAACTAATTCTGTAAACTGGTTCAAAAAAAAAAACTAGTTTTGTAAACTGGTTCAAAAAAACTAGTTCTGTAAACTGGTTCAAAAAAACTAGTTCTGCAATCAACGAAACATGAGTTCCTCTCTGTATCGACTTCGACTTCAGGATGATTGTTGATGTTTTAGTTTGAATTTTGATGAATGTTAAGTCAGTTAAACACATAAGCTGAGATCGCACAATTTAATCAAGTGCCTTCATTTATGAACTTTAGTGAGATCTAACTATTTCTATAAACAGCGAAATATGAGTCTCTACATTTTTTGCTTTTGGTTCTATGCTTAAACATGTTTTTATTAGTCGTATGAAAATCAACTTTTGTTTGACTGGGAATATGAGGAGCTGCTCTAGAGTTTAACATGACTTAAAAAGGTTTGATGAACATTAGTAAGAACTAACTAATTTCTATAAATTGTGAAATAAGAGTTCATGGATAAATGGTTTAGGTTTCAAGCTACGATTTATTTGTACTAGTTGTTTGCAAATCACCTTTTACTACACTAGAGTTCAACATGACTTTAAAAGGTTTCATCAACATTAGTAAGAACTAACTAGTTTTTATAAACAGTGAAATAAGAGTTCCTCCATAAATGGTGTAGGTTTCATGCTATAATTTGTTTTTACTAATTGCCTGCAAATCAGTTTTTACTACTCTATAGTTCAACATGGCTTAAAATGGTTTCATGAATAATAGTGAGAACTAAATAGTTTTGGTAAACAATGAGATAAGGGTTCTTGCATAAATAGTGTGGGTTTCATGCTACAATTTGTTTTGACTAGTTGTCTGCAAATCAACTTTTACTACTCTAGAGTTCAACATGACTTTAAAAGGTTCCATGAACATTAGTAAGAACTAACTAGTTTTTATAAATAGTGAAATAAGAGTTCTGCATAAATGGTGCAAGTTTCATGCTACAGTTTGTTTTTACTAGTTGCCCGCAAATTAGTTTTTACTACTCTGTAGTTCAACGTGGCTTAAAAAGGTTTCATGAATATTAGTGAGAACTAACTAGTTTTGGTAAACAGTGAAATTAGGGTTCTTGCATAAATGGTGTGGGTTTCATGGTACAATTTATTTTTACTAGTTGTCTGCAAATTAGTTTTTACTACTCTGGAGTTCAAGATGACATGAACCTTAGTAAGAACTGACTAGTTTTTATAAACACTGAAATAAGAGTTCCTCCATAAATTGTGTAGGTTTTATGCTTCAATATGTTATCACTACTTTCATGCGCATCAGTTTTTGTTTCACTAAGAATATGATCATTGTTCTATTCTTTGTACTTCATGATGATTAGTGAGAACTAACTAGTTTTTGTGTAATAATAACTGTTCTATTAGTTTCTTGTTTTGCATTATGGATTCTCCATTGATGTTGCTCTGCACGTATGGATTGTCTACTTGTGTTGTGAGGGTCTCCGTCCCTATGGATTTTGATGGTGTTTGTTAAATGCAAATTTGTAACAAAGTAATTGGATAATGTGATTTTCGTAATATTGTGGATTGGGGAAGGAAAAAATAAAAAGTCTAGAACCACACTCAAAATGAACATACATTTATACAAACGAACATACATAAATCTACGGGGCTCACATGCAACATCACCGAACATACCCACCAATTTATGTGGTCTTATATATTTACGAGAGTGTTTTATATTTAGGTGTGTATTTTGAGTGTGGTTCTACACTTGTTAGGAAAAAAATAGAGTAGAGGAAAAATGGAAAAGAAGGTTGTTGATAAAACAAAAGGTAAAAAAGGAAGAGAAGTAAAGTCCGCCGCCAAGAATCGATCATGTTCATTTCTATATATCTCTCTCTCTAATCATTACCCTTATGTTTTTAATTATTATCTCATTTCTTTCTCCAACCATTACCCAAAAACCAAACACAAAAAAACTAAACCAAACAACGTTGGTTGATCACAACTCTCAAGGAGGTTGGCTCTGTCTGATGCCATAAGACCAAGGCTGCACTTCGTACAACTGTTGGAAACTTTTTTTTATTTATAAATAGCTTGAGAATTGATAATCGCGCTCCAAAAATTGATGGAGGCGCTCCAAACTACAGTGGTTTTCCAAAACCAACATTTTGCAAGTTTCAATTTTACTTCAGGCAATCCAAATTTTATTTTACATGTTCTTTCCCTCTGTATTCTCTATTAACGCCTAACGGAAGAAGAAAACTGGACGCCCATCCAAATCCTATCCATCAAGCACCGCTCTCCATTACCTTTTGTCGCCAGTAGTTGCTCCCGATCGTCGTCTCTGGCTTGCATTCTGTTCCATCCAGGTTATTGATTATATATTTCTTCGTTGCATGTGGCGTGATCGATATGCAAATTATATGAGTATCATCTCGCACCCGGTGTGAAGAATTAATGAAAACAAAAGAGATTCATGTTCCAAAGAACTAAAATTTTATCCTATAGCCTAGTAATCAAAAGCCATTGGGGGCAATGGATTATCAAAGAGAAGTTTCAGTATTTCTATTTTGTTTACAAACCTTATGAGACTTTATTGTAATGGATCTCTTAGATACATTAGCTTGAGAGAGATGGTGCGGGAAGAATCTTATATGACAACTACTCTTTACTCACTGTGTTTGATTTTTGTTTTTAAGGCTTACTGTGTTCATTTGGCATTCAACGTATTGCTGGAATCCAAGCCCAAATACAGGTAGGTTAACTTTGATAGAAAGACTCAAAAGGTTTATGTCCCAAATCAGATTGTAAACATCAGAAGACAGAAGCTATAGGTACCAATATGCCTAATTTTTTTTTTTTGTTGAAAGAGCTCTCTAGTTTTGTTTATATAAGTTAAATTGAATGTTCTTTTTGGTGTTGCCTGACACTATACCTTTAAAGGGTGAACACTTCAGAAAGCTTTTTCCGTTAGAAAACGGTTTTCTTTAGGAGTGCCTCAAGTAAATGAGAGGATAATTTTGGGATGGAGTGTCTCTAGTAATTTTTATATTCTGAAAATGGTAGTTTTGTAACTTTATTAAATTTTGGAGTGTCTGCATAAAAAAAAGGGAGCCCCAAAATCAGCTTCCAATAACTTAGGCCTTGTTTCTCAAACGATAAAATCAAGATTCAATAAAATCTAATACTTGATTTTATAAAATGAGGAAGATATTTGATAAATTTATAAAATCAAGTGTTAGATTTTATCAAATCTTAATTTTATCAATTGGGAAACAAGGTCTTACCATATATTTTTGAGTAAATTACCATTAAGGTAAGAAAATAAATATTTATTACTACTAAGGTTACTCACTCTTTTTAATTACCATTAAGGACAATCACTTTTGTTTGGGGGTTTAGGCACTCAGGGTAGCCATACGATTACATATGATTTTAGAAGTTTAAGCACTTTCATTCTTTAGGTATAGACACTTAGGATATCAAGCTTAGAAACTTTCATAGGATTTTGGGATTTAAGAACTTTTATTAGGGTTTTTGGGTTTAGGCATTTAGGGTATCATAAACTCCGTTTCCTAGGGTTTTAGAAGTTTAGGCACTTTCATAAGGTTCTGGGGGTTTAGGCAGTAAGGGTATTATACGGTTTCATAGAATTTTAGAAATTTAGACAGTTTCAAATGGTTTGAGGTTTAGACACTTTCACTTTCATGAGGTTGAGGGTTTTTAAATTTAAAATGTAAAATAAAAGAGGAGAGAGGGTGGGGGGATGTCGGGCATCGGCTTATATCTACTTTACTAGTGCTTTTTTGGGTTTTAAGTTGGAGTGCACAAGAAGCAGGGGCCCAAAATTGGACCAGCCCATACTCTTGCCTACTTTTTTCCTTTGTTTGCCCAAATCCATGGCTTGTTGGGCTTATTCCTGAATCGACCTGGGTGCCATGCAAGAAGGAGTAAAAACAAGTCAAATCGAACCGAGTCAAGTCTACTTATTCGGTTCAAGGAACTGAGCGGATATTCGGGTCAAACCAATCTACCAAGTACTCAACCCGGCCTCGACGATTAACGCAGCAAAACAAACAGTAGAGACCATACCACCAAGCCCACCATGTTTTCACTAGCAAGGCGACTCCACCACGCCTCGAAACCACGCCTCCACCAAGCCGCCGCCGCCGCCCATCAACTCCGCTACATAAGGACCGACGCCGCCTCATCCTCCTCTCCCGCTCGTAGGCGTCGCCCTAAGTTTGGGGCGGCGGCACTGAAGAAAGCGGACGATAAGTTGGAGTGGTGGGTGGTGGACGGCGAGATGCACGAGATCGGCGAGAACGTGGCTTTGAGGGAGAGGTTCGTTATCCCACGAGATAATATCCCCAATAAGCGAAGAAAGCAGCTTCGTGATCAGTTCATGCGCCGCACTCGTCTCGTTATCAAAGAATCGGTTTGTACTACTCCTTTTAATCTCTTCTAGGGTTTTTGTTATCCATTATTGAAGATGCATGAATTGCTGAGAAATGGGTGGATACCATAAGAAATTTTCTATTCGAGGTGGAATTGACATCGAATGGGATTTATGTCCAGTTCAGCAAAAATTAAGCTGCTTGAATGCAAATTGGCTAGTGGAAGTTAGGGTGGAGGTAAAAGAAATATCTTGCGTAATTACAAATTTAGGTCTGCATGAACCTAGTTATTCACGAGTGGCTTGAGGCTCGGCTAGGATCGAAAGTAAACGCGTTGAGCACGAGCTCGAATTAGTTGTTACTCGGCTCGATTGTAAAGGCCTGGCTCGTTTGTTGAGGCTCGGCTTGTTTATTGAGACTCGTGCAGTAAACGAACCGAGTTGGAACACCTTGATAATAAATGAGCCAAGCTTGACCTCCAGTTCAATTGTTTGGGCTCAAGCTAGACTAGTTTTGAATGATCTGAGCTCGAACATAAGCTCAGCTCGGCTCCGCTCGTTTGCAGCCTAATTATTTTAATTCATAAGGTTGAAAAATAATCACCTTAATGGGTATTTTATGCCCTCAAACTCAATGTCGAAGTATGTTAGTTACCCAATCTAAATTTGAGTTGTTGTCATTCAGTAATTAGTACAAATGCTTTGCTTTGAATTTCATACCTATCTAAAAGCAACTATGTGATAGTCATTTGGGAAATTGGTGGAAAGAACAAATGGGAACAACGTAGTTTGTTTTGGGAAATACTGGTGTTCTCTTTCCTTTCTCTGTTTTCTCGGCAACCAGTCGATGGCTGCTCTGTTTGCACAACCATATTTGGTCTTTGATGCTTTGGGTTTCTAAATTTTGGAGTATGCGTGAGAATTATAATTGGTTAGTGTCTTGATGTACTAATTTTTGCTTCCATAACTTGAAGGAGCATGAGCCCTGGTGCAAAAGGTATATGGAACTATACCAGGAGCTTAGGGAGAATTGGGAGAGGCTTTATTGGGATGAGGGTTATTCCAAGAAACTAGCTCAGGATCACGCTAACTATGACTCTGCAGAAGATGATGATCAAGATTTTTCACCATACCGGACAGTGTACTTTTTTCTCTATTTATGGGTTGCGAACCTATCTTATTTATTAGCCAATCAATTTCATGCACCTCTATGCCTCATGCAATAAATGCTTCATTGTTTCGCTTCCATTTTATGGCCTCATTGGATTTAATTGTCTCTTTACTGATATGGTTCGTTTGTATTGTTTTTCCAAGAAATTTGATGAAGAGAGATTTTAACTCAAGTCTTTTGCCTGTTTCAGGAGAAAGCGACTGTATGCTGATCAAATGAAGGTACTGAAGCATGTGTTGTATGAGATTTGGCATTAACTATGTTATCAAATCCTTAGGTTTGGTATTACATAATTCCTTCGTCTGCCTTGCATAGAAACGAGGTAGCTGAACAGATTTTGCAGCCTTCACCATAATAAAAAAATGGATTCAAATCTTTTCTTTTTTTTCCAGTTCTGGATCACCCAAATCTTTAATTTCAACTTCTAATAGGTGCTGGGAAATGCTTCCTCGATTTATTTTGAATGTTTAATCTTGTGTATTGTAAACGGGAAAAGGTTTGGAACATGAAAGCAAAACATGAAAAAGAATATGAAAACATATCCAACGGATGAGACCCATCCATTGGATGTGTTTTCATGTTTTGTTTCACGTTTTTCTTTCATGTTTTGTACCATGGTCAATTGTAAACATCGTTGTTCATTTGTATACAGCATCTGCCTATGTATTCTTTTTCTGATGTTCATTTTGTTTCAGTTGCAATGTGTCCCTTGCAACTTTTTTATCCAGATTCTAAATATTTCTTGGTAAAAAAGAGGTTGGACTTGGACCTGCTGCATATCGTCTGTGTAATCTTGATTTTATTCATGCTTCAGTACACTGATGAGTCATATCAATGTGACTACTGAGTGCAGGACCAAGGAATGGGAAGAAATATGCAAGATGATACCTGGGAAAGGGTAAACCAGATCCGAGATAAGTTCGAATACGACAGAGAAAAAAGATTGAGAGAAAGGGGTAGGTTCAATTAGTTTTGATAATTCTTATGTCTTTTTCAGTTGTAGGATTGTTTACTGATTTAACCTTAAGTATGATTTAATGACTTAATCATTAAGGGTGCCATTATTTGACAGTCTTCTGGCAAGATGAGATACGTAAATAAACTTGACTTAAGCCATGTGCCAAATATGCTAGTGTTAAGTTATAGTTTCCCTTTCTCCATATCTTCAACTTCTCTATTTGCTGTTGAAATGCACAATTAACTTAAATCAATTTCTTATTGCAAAGTTTTTGCAAAATAGTTTTCATCCTTCAAGTTGCCAGTCCAAAATAGTTCGTTTAGTTCAGTTGAGTTGAGTTGCTTTATCCAGGCTGAAAGCATGAAATGAGTTTTAGGTGATGGATTTTCTAATAGTGCTAGAGATTAGATTTTATGCTGTCCACCGGTCACGGAAATCTCTTGGTTGATTGCTACACCTTCGTTACCTATAAATTGTGCAGAAGTTAGGTATACCGTATACATTATCCGTCCCACTTTGCAAATGATGTATTTTAGCCATATCATTAGGAGGATGGACGTAGTGAGTTGAGCATGAGTTCTTAGAAGCATATTGTTTTGGCTTGTACACGATTGACTAAACCGAGTCGAGCTGTGAGCTGTTATTGGTTGCTACTTGCTATATTTGATAGGGTGCAATTCTTACTAGGATGTTCTTGTTTTTGCAGCCTTTGCGCCTATGGACAGAGGAACAGGTTTTGTAGTGGATGATTCGGGATCAAACAATCGGCCACTCGACACTCGGAGATACTTCCCACAATCTGAAAGAGGCTGATGAACAAATGTCAAAATGTTTAGCATGAGAACTGACAGGTTTTTTAGTTGTACATTTTCTTGTAACTTTATAGAGGAGTTGAGTTCTGCAGCAACAACATTTAGACGTTACAGTCGTACGAGATTGGGATCATTATGAAACTTTTGGTTCCATCTCCCTAAAGTAACTTTTATCATATATTAATTTTATGGAATTTTGTATTATTGTTTAACTAAATACATGGTGAATTATTTCATCCACAAAATATTTAATTCAGATATCTTATTCTTGTGCATTTGGTGCACTTTCTCATATTTCTAGTGTCCAAATAAACATTCCTTCGCGACCGTTTGATGACGGCTTAGCAGGGGGAAGATCTGGAATACAACATTCAAGAACAGAATGCTCCTGTTCTCAAATTCTTCGTGGCAGAACTTTACGTAGCGTTGTGTATGTATCATTTTTGAATTTTTTGAGAACCAATTGCTTCATATAGTCATATGTACAATTTCTTTATTGGAGAAATCCATACTTCTTACACCCTGAGCAATCTGATTCCCAGTTAACTAGTCAAAGAGCTAGAATGAAAAATTGAAACACCAAAAGAGCATAAACATGACCCATCAAGAAAACCCATCGGCCGCTGTGACTTGAGAAGAATTCAAGACTAAATTCTGATGCTCTTCCTTGTTCATAGCAGCTCTTCCAAATCGGGATAGCTGATAGCTAAGCTGCTGCATGTCTGTCGTCATTGGAATGATTGTTTGAGTATTCCCCTCGTGTTCTAACAGCTTCTGTGATGATTTCTGAGCCGTGCTGGTTCGGTGCAGGTGGCACCTGAATGATCCGACGTGGGTGGTCGGAGCGCATATGCATCTACTTTTGGACGTCGGATTCGGTTTGTTTCCCATCACATTGTTCTTCAATACATTCTGCATTGCTTTAACTATATTTTCTTCCTGATTCGACATACGATTCCTCTTCTTATGCCTGTGTGCATCAGTAGGATATGAAATGGTCACATTCATCATAAAAAGAGGTAGTAAAAGATTGCCTGGCTTACATAACTGGTTTTTCCTAGTAGAAACCTAGATTCATCCCATGGGCAGAGGTTTCCTGTTTTAATTGCTTTATCAACAAACAAAAAAATCTCTATTCTAAATTGTGGAGCTTCCATTAACGACCTTGCAAAGTCAAATTCTTCTGTTTGATTCTGCTGAGAAACGCAAGGGAAATCGAATCAAGAGAGACAGATTTGACATGGTCGAGTTTATTTTGGGATGTAAACTTACTCCACGGGTAATCATCAATGACTTCCACTAAAACAAAAGGCAAAACGAATGCTCAAGAGTTACAAAGAAGAAGAAGTTCTACAGCAACCCCCTCTCAAATCTCACCAAGCCACAAAAAACAAGAAGCTCTCTCTCAGACCCTAATATGTTCTCTCATAGCAAATACTAATGAGTCCCAATACAAGTATTTATAGTTCTTGCCAAACCAAAAACTAACCAAATTGGACTTTGAAACCTTAAAAAACCCCAAAAACAAAGTTTTCCCTGCCACCCGCAATCAATGCCGTGTCCGACCCTAAAAATTGGTTGTTAAGTCCAGGGACAAAGCCTGCTAGTGAGACGGGGTTGGCACGTGCTAGGTTCCAAAAAAAGTTTTATTTTACACTAATGGTTTTACATGTTCAAACAACTTGATTTTTCACACATATGATGCAAAAATAGCATTTTAAAAGATGAATGATTTGGATCAATAAAAAAAAAATACCAAAAAGACTTTCACTGAACGACCAAATGATAACTGAATCAAGCCTTTCTTGTTCTTCTAACAAAATAGATAGTTCAGGCCTTTAGGGTTAAACTTGAGTTTGCACTTAACATTTTCTCTTCACATTTTACTAACTGAGACATCCAAACTCAAACTCGGGTTTGACCATCCGGACGACCGTGACCCTCGTCCAAACGGAGATGCCCATAATTGAGCCGATCTTCACACACTGTTCCTTGTTTGGTTCATGATTTTTTTTCTCTCGGGACACTTAAGTATATAACCCCCAATCCACACCATCAAAGGCCGAGGGGTCCCTGTAGTGCACAAAATGTACTACACAGTGCAGTGCACATCATCCGGCCATCCATTTCGACAATAGATTGCTCGGATTTAATCCAAACAATCGACATTCGGATTTAATTCACTGCTCGGATAAAATCCGAACCGTCCATTGTCGAAATGGACGGTCAGATGCACTGCACCATCCCCCAAGCCCACCATCAAATCTAACATAGTAGAATGTAAGACAAGAAAACCAAGTTCAAGTCACACACAGGAAAAAGCTGGCGAATAACAGAAGCGATGGGGAAACAAAAACGATTCGCGACACATTCGTAAAAGAATAATGATAGTGACACAAAATTTGTGCCACAACCAACCACAACCCCACTCACATGGGGTGTGGAGCCCGCACGTGGAGCCCATGTGGGACCCACATCCCATGTGAGTGGAGTTATGACACAAAGTTTGCATCATAATCATTTTTGTTCGTAAAATGTAACCGAAAAGAAAGATATATCTACCGACGTCTACCTACCTTACGCGACAATATACTGCCTGTGTTTACGAAAAAATATTTTCATTGTCAGTGTAGGAAGATACATCTACGAAGTTTGAAGAAAAACATACAAACGGTTCGGGACGGTTGTGTGGGATTCCTCGAGTCTCTGTAACTCCGACGGCATCCTTATCGATCCGATGTAGCCAAAACAGAAATTAAGGATATATCTTAGAAGAAGAAGTATTGAAGGGGATGATGGATATATGTAGATCTATCCAGATAGAGTGGAGACTGGAAGACGGATTTGGGCGCGAACTTATAGGATCCTAACTGACTACGTAACTCAAAAATTGCCAATATAAAAGTTATTATTTGGATAAGAACGAAATATTTTTAAGGCTTTTGATGAGGCAAATCGGAGTATTTCTTTGAAGGGCAGTGATTTTTGCACTCTAGTTATTTATTTGAACTCTTAAATTTTTACTTTAGTGCTTAAAATTAAATACAACACAAATACTAATCGTCAAATTTTTTAATGCGTTTATAAGAAAGTTGAGTGCTAAAATCATTTAGCTTGTTAAAAGTCTCTACTCTACCAACGTGCGAAGCTTCAAAGTGTGACACGTCTCCTAAAATAGCCAAGTACTTGGAGTTTATCATTTAATATTTAAGTTTATGTACTCTTCATATTTTTTAGTGCTCGTGGCATGCGATTTAAGTTTATGGAGAATTACGGAGAATGCTAAACTTTTTAAGAAAGGTGAACAAAATTATTATTTAATCCTAATTTCACAATTACGGAGAATCCATTCGTAACTAAAATTGCTATTTCATCCTAATTCCACATACGAATGCATTCTCCATAGTTGTGAAATTAGGATAAAATACCTAAACTTTTATGGAGGATTAACAAATTGCTCACGTAAATATGTAGAGTAACCCATCCAATATCTAATTTTCTTTTTCGCACAACAGAACAAGCGAAAACCTATATAATTTTCAAGGGACACGTAAATAATCATCCTTTTAGTCACTTGAAATTAGAAAATCATCCTGAGCCTTTTTAGGAGTTATGTTTTCATCCCGAGATTCAAATAAACCCTAAAATGCCCTTTATCTATATAATTTTATAATTGTAACATATTAAGGGATCGAGGACTAAATTAAAAGTTGCATATATGAGGCAGTAGGAAGTGGATCATTTTCAAAATTATGAGGCCCTTTGCTGCAATTACGGGATTGGGGATAAAACCCAATCCCTAAAATCTCTCTCTTTTCTCTATTCTCTGTTATGAAATCTATTGTAAACCCTCTCCTATCCCTTCCCTCATCCCGAACCCATTGTCGTCACCGTCGCGGCGTCGCCCACCACCCCACGACCGATCCCATCGTTCGTCACCCTTGGAGCCGATAAGTAGGAATAAAGGAGGGAAAGATGATGGACCACAAGAGAAGCCCTGTCTCTATTGATCAAACCAGCCACACTGCTTTTGTACCAAAACGACACAAGGCTGATCTGTCCATTTCCTCCAAGGTTTCTTGATGTCTCTAAATTTCTGCAATCCTCTCATTGTGTTAACTTTTTTCCTTTTGGCTTCTAGTAATTTTGTTCTCAAATACAGTTTGTAGTTTATAACTTAAATTGGTTTTGGGGAGTGGCTTCTATTTGTATATATTGCAGTGGCTGTGAGAAGCCCTTTTCTCTTTCTCCCTGTGGAACAAATTGAATGAGGCTGTGATGATGTTTTAGATCCCTATAGAGGTGGGTCAATTGTAATTTTTTTTTTTTACCATGATTCTTACACAATTCAAATTTTTGTTCACTAATTTATCATGAACTATGTTTTGGGTTTTGGATGATTGGAGATGGGTTAATTGCAATTTTTTTTTTTTACCATAATTCTTATACAATTCAAATGTTTACCATGAAATTAGTTAAGATGATATTCAAGTTTACCATGAAATGAGTTTAGATGATCTTCAAGTTTACCATGAAATGTGTTAATACCGTATTCAAGTTTACCTTGAAAATCAATTCGGATGGTTTTCTATTTCCAAGGATCATGGTAAAAATGCTAATTAAGTTTAAAACAGAAAAATTTACCATGACTCATGATCGATTTGTAAGCATTAAGAAAATATGGTTAAAACAAGTGCATTACAAAAATTATTATGGTAAAAATAAGTGCATTAAAATTTCGTCCTTGTCACGTATGCCATTTTTACCATATTTGTTGGTGCAAATTTAATTTTTTTTGCTTGGTAATCTATAATTTCACCACATTAGTAACAAATTTTTAAATTTGAAATTTCCTTTGTTTTCTCTCTTAATGGATGTGATTGAATCTTATTAAATTAAAAAATAGTTAAATCCCACTAAATTAGGAAGTTAATGAATCCCACAAAATATGGAACTTATTGAATCCCACAAAATTAGGAAAAAATATAATCATGTATATGTTGATATCATAGTAAAAGGGTAGAAAATGTATTTCACAATGGAAAAGGATGAAAACATAACTCCATAAAACAAGCGGGATGAAAATCTAAATAGTGTTAAAAAAACGGATGATTATTTAATTACCTCAATTTTCAATGAGAGGAATCCACTTGATATTTTACTTCGCTACGGTTACGATCAAATTCCACCATATTTCATCACATACTGAAAAGCTAGCAGAGATTGAAAACATAAACCCATTGCAAAACTAAAAAAAAAAAGCAGCAGCAAGAAGACCCTTTAACCATTACCAAATGGTAATGACAATTTCATCTTCTCCCATCAACAATCTCTTCGGCAGCGCCACATAAAAGGGTACGTACATCAATATATAGCCCCAGACATAGGCATAATAAAAGCACTACAGGCCTCCCGAGTCCGATAATATAATGCTCTCTTCATTTTCCGTGTCCATATTTATACACATAGGCGTATTGTAAGCTCTACCGGCCTGCAGATTCATGAATCACAGCTCGGCTGCAGGCAGCTCGAAAAGAAACCGCACCCTCTCTTCTGGAATAAAAGAGAAACATGAAAGCAGTCAAGAGTGTGATCTGATTAGTGAGAGTGCAATTTCATCCCAATATTCCTAATTCCACAATTACGGAGAATGTGTTCGTATATGCAAATCCCATTAAAATACTCCCTCCATCCCTTTTTAAATGTGTTACTTGGGATTCTGTGTCATTTTCAACGGCTTATAACTTTTAATTTATAATAGCTTTTATGATTTTGAAAATTTTGTATAATAAAAATAATTAAGATCTATCAAACAAGATCCATAATGCATATGTTTTGAGGTTCACATTAAAAGTTATAAGCCGTTGAAAATGGCACAGAATCCCAAGTAACACATTTAAAAGGGATGGAGGGAGTACTTGCTACATTACATAAGGATGTAACGAGAATTTTTATGTGCTCGCTATTGGTTACTTTAACGCATAACACTCTTCCTTTTTTTTATTTGGTACATTTGAAAGGTGTATTTATGGTGGGGGCCATGTATCTATGGTTGGGCCCGCAGTGGCCAGGTAGTGATACTGCTGCTAATCCATGCTCTAAATGTCGAGAAAATTTTGGGTGCGTGTAGGGCAGGGTACACGCGTGATGCCTCTTACACAGATCTTGTCCGGCCCAAAAAAAATCGGGCGGGTACTGGATTGAAATCCACTTTTTTATTTATTTTTGTTTTTTAAAATCCGTCCCAAGACTTTTAATCCGAAGCCCGCCAGATTGCGTTTTTTTGACGGCCGGATGCGGTCGCGAGACGGACACCACCATGAATGCCCTACCCGCACCCAAAATCTTCTCCTAAATGTCATCCAATACGGAGTACTTTTTTTTTTCTTTTGCTTTTTCGCCCTTTTTTCACGGTTTTGCAATTAGAATGACTGTGATTGCAGTTTTCCTAAAAATAAAAACAAAAAAAGTAAATAAATAAAGGGATAGCAGTAATATAGGTGGCAGACAGGTAGAACAGAGTCGAAGCCATAGATTTTGTTTAAGGTCCATCGTAGCCTAGATCGGAGCTAAAACAAAATTGAGGTTACATTTTTTAAAAGGGTAATTAATGAAGACAACATTAGTTACTTTATGGAGGTTAGTATGGTAAATGAAAAGTTTTACCGAACTTTGAATCTGAACCATTTATTTTCTCTTTCTTGGAAATTATAGGGGAAACTTTCCCTAAATCTTAACATTTTTGTTTGTTATTTCGTCTGCATATCACTGAATCTATTTATAAACTAACTATCTCAACTTTATCTGAAAGTGTAATATGACAATTGGAAAGACATACTCTTTCTGTCATAAAATGTCAATTCAGTATTTTATTTTGAGTTGTCCCAAAAAGCTCGTACATTTACAAAAATCAATATATTTTATTTGATAAATTTTCATTTTTACACTTCTTTTTTTTTATATGACATAATTATGGACAAAATGAAATATGTAATGATTGTGTCTTGAAAAATATTCAGATCACCAAGTGACTCAAACATTGTGGGGGCAGAAAGAGTAATATAAAGTCAGAGGTGTAGGGTCAAGGATGTCAGTCTAAACAACTTTATTAATTGGTGTAATTCAAAAGTAAAAGAAAGTAAATTATTTCTGTCGGCAATGTAAATAAATATTTTATTTAAATCAATCACAGCAGTTTGTGTAATTATGTAGAAAGTAAAAGAAAGTAAGTTACTTCTGTCGACAGTGAAAATAAATATTTTATTCAAATCAATCACAACGGTCTGTATGATTATGTACTACATAATCACACGAACAACTATAGTTAATTTGAAAGAAATATTATTTCCGCCGGCAGTGAAAATAATGTTTTCTCAAGTAAAAAGCTCACATGGACAGTATGCTTTTCACAGTTGAGAAAAAGACAAAAGGATGTTCACAAATCAAGTCAACAAAATTCATGTGTCTAAAGGTTAATAAAAGAACAGTCAAGTGTATCCGACGATGATGAAAAAACAGAAGTGCATGTGGGTCGTTTTGAAATAATTCCAAAACTGAGGGGTACTAGAAGAGTTATGAAAAACTTGAAGGGGGAAAGCGGTGGGAACTCACTCTTTTGGACTTAGCACGGAGGAGCTCCGGCGAGATTCGGTAGAGATCTTCATCCACTGGTTTCGGAGCTTTTCTAGACCGACGCGGTGGCGGCGACGTTGAAACCGGACTTGGTGGTTCTTTCAAATCACACACCACCCAACCCTCCTTTTCCGCTTCTTTCTCGTGCTGGTAACCGGCTTTTTCCTTCAAAAGGAGAAAGAAAAAGAAAAATACTCAACAGTGTTCGATTTACAAAACCGAGAAAGCTTTCGAAAAACTAAAATGCTCCGGACACAACATCCGGAGATTCCGGACAAAATACTCACACGAGATGGAACCCATACGTGAGCCTAATCAGCGGGTCCCACCCAATGTGAGTGTTGCATCCGGAATATTGTTGTTCGAAAAATTGTTAAAATTAATTCAAGTTCCAAAATGTCAAAAAACAATATCATGGTGACCACATTTCAACTTTCAAGTACAATAAATATTCTTAAAGATACTGTAATAGTATTCTACGAAATACGAATACACTGGTGACACGTAATATCCAAAATGTGATATAAAAATCGTGGTCCGCCTTAGTATTATTGGATGCGAAATGTGGTTTTTTTGAGAGGCTAGTATACCCTTCGACGAGGAACGACAATCATGGCCGGAGTGACGACGTCATTCTCGTATAAGTCGCCGGCGACGTACAAATCACGATCTAGTCCGGCGTAGCTGCAGTGAACCGACCCGGGTTGCCTGGCTGAGTCGAAACACTGAGTGAAAGGGAGGTTGTCGGCGCATTCCCAGCTGCCGAAAGCCGGCACATGGCTTCTCCAATAGTCCTACACAGACACAGAAAAAAAGCAAGAAACACACACCATTTCATTCATCCATACACGTGAATTTTAACCACTTCGGAAATTTGGCTAAGTAGTGAGAATTAGATTAGAAGGAAGTGGCTTACATCCATGGCCTCAAAGAGAAGAGCTAGAGCTAGTTTTTTAGAGAGAGAGAGAGAGAGAGAGAGAGAGAGATTGAAGAAATGTCAAAGAGTTGAAAAATGGGTGTTCTTTGTTGCTCCTTTTCTACTAGCATGTAGGCATGGGTAGCTATTATAGTAGTAAAAGCTATAGTAAAAGGCCGGAGAGGTAGGAGAGCGTGAAAGGGTCTTTGTTTCTTTCTTTTTGGGTGTAGCGTGTAGATATGTGGTTTAAAAAGGACAGATAAAAAGAGATTATTAGGTATGCTCCATGGGACCGGGGGTTAGGGCTGACTCAAGAGCTTTAACTGTTCAAGACCTGATTAGAAAAGAAAAAGATTATAATACACACTCCCTATTTGAGTTAAAGATGGCTATAAGATCTAATTTATGTGTTTTATATTAACAAAAACAATCATTTAAAACAAAATAGAATAGAAAGTTGCGAACAAATAATAGTGTATCAAGATTATATACAATTTTAAAAACTACCGTCATTAAATTTTTTTTAATACTTAACTATACATACTTTTAATTCAGAACAATATACATAAATTATATCAATATGCATGCTTATATAAAAACATACATACATATAAATTTATATACTACTATATGCCAGCATATATACATACAATAGTCATAAAAATATGTATACAATTTGAACGGGGCGGGTACAGGTATTCAGAGACGTGTATCACAAAATCATCCCTGCTCCATTTTCAACCAGAGATTCTTTACGTTCTACCATTCCTGTTCCTATTGGATGAAAAATCGAATAACATCTGCCTCCAAATAACTGAGTGTGGGGCGGGTATCCATCGGGTTTGTGGAAATTGTCATCCCTAATTTGGGTGTGTATCATACACACTCCTATAAAAGTTATGAAATTTTTGTACAAGTTACGAATTTTTTTTATATAAAAGTTACGAATTTTTTTGTAAAAGTTACAAATTTTCTTGTAAAACTTACGGGACACACAAAAATGTGAAGAATCATATTGCTAAAAAAATTACGAAAAACTAAAAAATGTTACTATTGCCAATGAAATGACACAATTTGGATTATACAATATGTGTATATGGTACACCTAAACAAGAAGTGTATATTGTAGCCATTTCCCTTAGAAAATTGTGCCCTTCAAATTAATACTTGACAATTTTTACAATAACAATTACAATAAGAGTAGCAGATGATTTTCGTGGAGTAGGGTGTCAATCTAATTGGGATGCCTTCCTCGTTTTGATGCTTTGCTCCCCGTTTAATCATTTTATCGTTGATATATGATTAACAAAATTTTGTTGTCGTTCAATAAAAAAACAACTATACGAGAGAAGCTAAAAAATATAATGTTCTAATAATCATTATATAAAAACAAAAACTACGAAGTTTCCAAATACATATCATTTCAAAAACACAAAAGAGTCCCCCTCAAGTCTAATACTAAAATTGGACTGCCCTTAATTTTTGGACCTTTTTTTGGATGCCTTAGGCCCAGACCCTGTGTTTGTCGAGGCCCCTACCCTATCCTCAATCTGAGACCCTTCATAAATTTTTCTCTTTATGAGTAAGCAAGACTATTATTGTAATAAAGATCAACATCTCATGTAAATTTCAACCTTTGGAATTGGGCACTGACAAGTGAAATGGTTTTTTTTTTTTTTTTCACAAAACAATCAAAAAGTAAAAGCAGAACAGAGATGAGAAAGAAGTGGGTATTTTAAATTTTCACGAGATGAGAAACAAGTGGGTATTTTAAATCTTTACCTTATGGAGAATTCGGGAAGTGGGTTGTTGTCATAATTAAGGCCAGATTTCAGCAGATCTACCTCTTATTGCAAGATAACCTTATCATGAGAAGCCCTCTCATATCCAACACCACTATTCAGCTTTGAGATTTCACACAGAAGAGAAGTACTTGGCGGATTTGAAACTTCGCCGGACTGCCTTCTGCCATTTGCCAGCCGCCAGAGGCCTAGAACTTCAAAGGGGCAGAGACAGAGAGAAGAGATTTTTTTGATCGGCAACAAAAATTTATTGAAGAAACTCGATTAAGGGTATATCGAGAAGGAGAAAAAAGATCCAACCAAAAGTTGGAACAACCAAGGGCAAAACCCGTACACCCAATGGCTAGAAAACCCAGATAAACAATGAAAATACACCTGATGGCCTAAGTGCCCAAATACAACATTAAAGCACAAAGATGCCCAGCCAAAACAAATGGGCGAAACCCAACCCCAAGAAAACCCTAAACTTAACCCTAGATCACAGTGCAAAACATCACCATCACAACTACCAAAGCTCCTGACAGCCGCCATCGCAAACATGGACATCCACCACGACCACAAAACCACCACCCCACCATAGGTAACCCGAAGAAGTGGTGGAGCCAACAAAGAACAAACCCTGCTATCTTGGATGCACCTTGAGCCTTTAAGTAAAGAACCACGGTACCCACCGGCACCCGCAGTGAGAGACCACGACGAAAAACACCCTCAACCGAACAGCGCCTTATCGTTAAGCGAAGCCCAAAAACCCAATAGGGATCAGGCCAGAGAAGCACTTGGAAGGAGAAAATTGAGTAGACTTGGCGGAGGGAGACAAAGACCTACGGCGACAAAGGATTAGGAGTCGAAAACAAATAGATGGGACGAGGAAAGAAACTAGGAGAAAAAACCTCACCACGGGCCGCCCTTGTCGCCAACTGAGAACCCACACAGGACACACTTATCAAATGGCAAAACAATCCCAAGGAAGTCAATCATCGAGGACCATGATGCTTGATTCAGTCCATAGCACGAGCCGCCGTCCAACCTCAAGCTTGCTGCCGATCGATTTTGAGTAGAAGAAAAGAGAAGATTAGACCCGAAGATGGAGCGGAGGGGATATGGATGGTAAAAGAGAAGGATAGAGGAGGAGGCGCGGCGGCGCCTCCTCCACCCATAGAAAAAATCAATCGGTTGTCTAAGGGTAGAAGAGAAGTCGAGTGATTTTTAGAGAGAGAGTCCAACCTTCCTAGTATTTTATATATATATATATATATATATATATATATATAGAGAGAGAGAGAGAGAGAGAGAGAGAGAGAGAGAGAGAGAGAGAGAGAGAGAGAGAGAGAGAGAGAGAGAGATTTTGTTTGGTAAAATTTGGGCTTTTTCCCTATTTCCTTTTTGAATTTTCGCTGAATGAAAATCAGTAGGTCTAGTTTTAATTTTGAATTTTTTTTAAAAAAAGGCATTCAATCAGTGGGCCTAAAAAAATAATTAAAGAAGGAAGATGGAAGTTGGTTGGGCCTCAAAAAATCAAATGAGCTTAAGTGAATAAGTGATTTTGGTGGGCCTCTACAGCTCTAATAATATTGGATCAAACCAAACCCATACTTATACTAGCCTATAAACTTGGGGGCCCTAAAAGAAGCCCATTTTCGGTGGGCCCCAGACCTGGGCCTGCCCAGCCTAGCCACAGGGCCGGGCCTACTTAGGCCTAGGCTCTTGTGCGCCGGCCCTGGGTCTTGTAACGCTTATTTGAGTCGTCAATCTTTGCAATTAATGGTTCAGGTTCACAGAAGTTAGCACTCTTATCCATCATAGTTAACTCCTATCAATGATTAGCACTCTTATCCAACAGAGTTAACTCTTATCGGTGATAGTTAACAAACATATCTAAATTATTTATTACCGAGACGGACGGCTGGAACGGAGCGCTACTCGCAGCATGGGATCCAAAGAGAAAATTTTCTACAAATTAAATAGGGGAAGGTAAAGGATTAGCAACTAAGAATAATTAATAAAGTTTCACGGTAGCAAACACAAAAGCGACAAAGTGAGATGGGGATTGCTTTAATTTGCTTTTACTACTACTACTTTGTCATCGTCCTTCTGTAAACATGCCCTTTTTGTTTAAAATCAGGGAGGGGCTGGTCAAGTGTGTTGGCCTTTGTTTGTCACCGATAAAGTATATTCAAATGAATTTGTCTAGCAAAAAACATGGCACCTTTTTTTTTTTTTGGGTATTCAGAAGGGTGCTCGAGAGTCGAGACAGCTTGTGCGCATCTCAATTAATTTTATTTCATGTCCAAGTAAAAGTAGGTTATCAACGCTTGAATTGAAAATTTACAAAAAATTACTTTCAAAATCCTATTTTAATTTTGTAAGGAACAAACTCATCAACTTACGCGAACAATGTTGGAATTTGGGATTTCAAGAATGTACCTCTGCTTCTGTTGGAGATTGGTACTATGCTACAGTCCCAAGTCTCATCCGAGGAGGGAAAAAAAAAGGTTGAAAAAGGGTGATTAAGTAGTAATGCTACGCGCACACATCACATGCATATTAGCTCATCCGGATTATTCAAACACTTTTTGACCTGTTTGAAATTCAAACCGTCCAAAAAACGTTTGAATGGTCCGAATGAAATGGTGTGCACACATGTAGTGTACGCGTGTATTTTTCCGGTGATTAAGGCCTCAGCTATTACTCAACACGCGGACCATGGGTAGAGCTTTGTGCTCTGTGCCAATGCATGACCAAGTATGGCCCAAAAGCTGTAAAAGTGGTAAAGAAAGAGTAAAAATGTCGTAATTGTCCTCCTAGAGTACCATGGAACATTGTCTTCATTATTCTTTTAACGAAAATGTAGTGATAAATTAGTCGGTAGAAATCATTATTATTCACTTTTGTTTGATAATTTAGAAACAAAAAGTAATATACACAGTGTGATGACAATATTTTATTTGTCGGTAAAATAAGGGGTTCAAACCCTATGTATATAGACCGTGTACAGATGGGGTCGAAGAGTCCGTTGTGGGTCTCAAACGATCAATCCGAACCCTTTATCTTTCTCAAAATTGAATTCGGAGTGGGCTTTCATGAGAATCGAGACAATCGGACGGATGTATGTGCTTGATTCAAAATCACCCCATTTGATTAATTTCTTTTTTGAATGAAATAGGGTGATTTTGGATTGAACTCATACATTTGTCCGATTACCTTGATTCACGCGCAAGCCCACTCGAAAATCGATTTTGAGAAGGATGAACGGTTCAGATTGATGATTTGTGACCTACAAAGAAATCCTTAACGCCGGCCAGTACGTGATCGGTTCTGTGGTCGGTATCTATAGAAAGCGTTCTTTATTTGTAAGGGGTACTAGGAGTAATCGGGGAATACCCAACTGAGAACAGTGAGAAGTCAGTTTTACTGTTGGAGGACACTGGGAACTGTAAAAAGCGCTCAAGACACAGTCCTATCACCAGCTTTGAATGGTACTATGATTTGCAGTCTTAAATAAGTATGTTGTGTACTCCTCTATCTTCCGTATTTTTTTTGTCGTAAAATTCCAAAATTAGCCGTTTGGCATTAAAAATTAAAAATGTGTATTAAAATAAGTAAAAAAATAATAAAAGTATATGAAATGTATTACTCCATCCGTCCATTTTCGACATTCGTGTCATGTCTTTAATTGTCTATATCTTTCAATTTATAGTGAATTTTATAATTTTAAAAAACTCGCACTATAATAGAACTATTTGAGAGCTATCAAATATGATCCATATTGCATATTTTTAGAAATTCGTAGTGACAAATATGTATAATTTTTTAACGTGCTATGAATAGTGAAAGTGGACTAACAAACATGGATGGAGGGAGTACAAATGTAATAATAAAAAAAAACCTGAAGTGTTTTTTTTTTTTTTTGTCTCCTTACTTGTTCGGTCGAGATTGCCATCTCTATTTGTCAACTATGAACTTTTGTTTGATTAATATGCTGAGAGTTGCTCAGGTATAGTTGAACAAGGCAGAAGCGGCCCAGAAAAAGCCTAAAAAAGTTTATAAATTTTCAATGTTATATGTGAAAAATTTATGAGCTATACATATATATTTTATGTACGCTAGTCTAGTCAAGCCGAATACTTTCAGGTTTGGGTTCGACTCATTAATGAAACAAGCCTAAAATTGAGGCTTTGGTTCTGTTCTTTTAGTATCCAAAACGAACTTGAGCAAGCTTTTAACAAGTTGAGCCTCATTTTCCAGACGGCTCGGTTCATTTGTACCATTAGATATCATTAAAGCATTTTAAACTCTTCCCCAACACATCTCAATTACTCAATACCATAAACGAGAGTGGGTTGGACAATTTGAATTGCGAAACTTTAGGAATTCTCCCTAACCACTTGTTAGGCCCAACCCATGGAACTAAAAGTGAAAATCTTCCATATGAAGATCAATAATGTTCAAGTCTTTGTTCGTTTCTCTATTATCTCGGTAGAGCTTCCTAATTCCATCTACCCGGTGACTAAAAAAAAATCAAATTACCCAGTGAAAGCGTCTTTCAAAACATCTCAAACTAGTAAAATTCGGGAGTGCGAGCATGAAGTGCTGGAGCAGAAGTCCTATTGAAAGATTATGTGACTAAATTACCGAGTATGCACATCCGATTTATTTATTCAATTTTTCTTCCCCAAATTATAACTCTCTGATTGTTGTTTCAATTTCCATGTCTTTTGGATCGGGCAAATTACAGGTCATTTTGAATTATGATACGAAATTTGCATAGCTGAAAAGTAAAATCTATCAATTGGAAACTGAAAGGCCCTTTCTAGCCCACCAACTTTCATACAAACTGAAAGGCCCAGTCTTCGTCACATCCCCAGTATAGTCATTTTTTGGAACCTGCCAATTTTAACAACGGGCCGCTTGGTCTTTCCATATTCAAACCGAATCAACTAACATTCTAATGGAAGCAGGGAGGATGGTGCAGCGTATATCACAACCGTTAATCTTAGAAATCAAGGTTTGGATTCTCTGAAACTTTTTTATCGGTCAAAACACTTTGACTTGTAAGAAAGTATCTGTGAATCTGAACCATTAAAAATATTTTTGGATGACTGAAATCAAGGGCAGAGCCAGGATTTTTGGTAAGTGGGGTCAAAATTTAAACTTTTAATAGTTTGGGGCATAAAAGGAGGTGTAAAGTGGTGTCAAAATTACAAAAATATGGGCAAAACTACAACTATCTCTACAAAAATTTGGAGCTCAGTGGAGTCAATTGACCCCATTTGTATGTTCCTCCCTCTGCCCTTGGCTGAAATTATGCGCTGCAAGGTCTCCGGTCTTGTTATAATTTCTTGTGAATCTCCTACTTTTGACCAAACGAGGTAGTCAAGTTACAAGTCAGCTAACATAGACACGCTCGACTGTCGAAACCAAAAAAAAGGAAAAAAAGAGAACCCCCATTGAAGCAATTAGTTGGTTACTTGGACAAGTACACAATACAAAGAAAAACATAACCCAAATACAAACATTTTTCAAATCAACACAGGTACAGATAACTTGCCATGCAAAATCCCCAGAGCATGGCTGAAAATTACATAAAGAAAAAAGCCCAACATGAAAATAAAAAAGTCCATAGTTTCAAACACTCCTCCCACCATCAACACAACCCACTCAAAACCATAAAATTCCGATCACATGCCTTCCTCAGCAGACACAAGATCGGTCCTTACTTCAACCTTATCAGATTGATAAAATGAGTTAATCGTCTTCGTCCTCGTCTTCGTCCTCACCAAAATCATGAGTCGTTCCCCCAGAGGCAGCTTCGAAAGAAGTATCTGGTGCAGCTTCCTCGATGATCGGCCAAGACTCAGCAGGCTTCTCGTCTTCCTCTTCTGATAGTTGTTTTTCTTTTTCTTCGTCTGACACTGGGGTTTCCTTGGTTTCGGATTCGGTTGGTGGAGTGATGGTGTCTTTATCAGTTGGTGCGAGTTCGGTTTCTTCGGCTGTTGGAGACAACTCCCCGATTTCCTCTGGCTCTTTGGTCATTTCATCCGCCTACAAAGATTATAAATTGCTACGTTAAAGGAACCCACCGGCATGATAAATTGACTAAAGTTCATATTTACACGAGACAAGCCATTCTTATTCACATACGTAATTAAAAAGTCCATTTTGCCCATTTAGAAGAAACAATTTGTCTATCGTCTATAGTCTGAAGACAAAAAAAATTGCAGAAACTCATCCTAAATTCCTTATCATTCAAATAAACAAAAAAAGAAGTGATGAAAGACTCTTTATCGGGTGGCCAAATTTGTTGCCCAATTTGAACGAGGAAAATGCTAAAAGAAGCCTACTAGGCTTTTGTTAAGATTCAAGAAGTGTATAAAAGTGGATGAAAGAGTGTTGAAAAATATAAAAAAATTATTGAAGAGTGTGATTTTTGTCTTTTCATGTGCTTAATGAAAGCTCAGTAGGCTTCTGTTACCAAAACCGTTTTGACAAAATCATTTTTTGTACAAAATTTGACAACAAGTTTACAGGGACAGCCCAACGTCTTTGGAGGCCCAAGGCCAAATCCGAGTATGATATTTTTGTATTTAATTCATAATTCACAAAGTTATTACTCTTGAAATACTTAATATTTAATATACTTAATATATAACTTTAGTACTACTTAATTACAAAGTTGTATACATCTGTCTCTCTAATTTATACAACTTTAATACAATGACAAAAGGACAAATATGAGAGATTAATCTTATTGAACAATCAATCCTGACAAGAATTTCTTTTTGAGGAGGTTTTTAAACCTAAATTGAGAACCTTTTTTTTTTAATCAATTGAAAGAGTTTTTGTAAAGTCAAAACTTGTACGAGTACCTCTAAATATTAGAGGACTTGGCACTTTCTTAATGACCTAATGCTTGAGTCAATGTAAGTTTGGCTTTGCCAAACCATTCAACCTCACTCAACTCAACTAATTGTTCCTCCCTCTTTTTATTTGCAAATGTGCCAAAATAATACCAAATTAAGTGAAACACCAGTTATATTTTGTTTGGCTTTTTAGCATTGTAGCATATCAAAAAATGACTTTGATGAAGTTATTATGACACCAACTTGTGGACCCTCTCTTGTTAGCAAATGCAAATGAGAGTGTGTTTCCACTATGTAGTCATCAATTATTAGACATTAATTAATATATATATAAAGATTTAAAGCCCCAAAATGGTGAAAAACAATTAACTAATTAACCAAAGATTTTTCATCAAAAATAGTTTGAGAGAGAGAGAGAGAGAGAGAGAGAGAGAGAGAGAGAGAGAGAGAGAGAGAGAGAGAGAGAGAGAGAGAGAACCTTGATGGAGGCCATGGAGAAGTTGATGTAGAATTGGGAAAAAGATAAGAGAAGGGTTGGTGATGGGGGTTTTCAAGTGGCAAGGTCAAGGAAACTAGTTGGACATGAAGTGAGGAAGATGGTTGAGGGCTTGAGGCCTATTTATAAGGCAATGGGAAGCAATCGGATGAGAGCAACCCTCCTGTGTGTGGTTTATCATCTCTATTGTTCTAAGTTTATCGGATGTCTCCGAAAGAACTTTGCCATCACGATCCCTTCACTTTATGCTGTAACAACATAATAACTTAAGATTCTGATACCACATAATTGAGTTCTAGTTTAGCATTTGGTTCCAAGGCATTATACAATACATTTGTCACGAATCTGCCTTTGCCTTTTTCAACAAAAATTGTTCCAAGGCATTTTTCTTAGCCTTCAAGAAAAAATGGTCAACGTGTCTCCACTTAGTTGGATACTTGTTGGTTCAAAATTTTTTGTTTAGCTAAAAAGATTATGACCATTTATTCACTTAATAATCAAATTTATTGGGCGATAATAGTCTAAAAAAATTGTCTTAAGCTTGAAGGTTTCTAAAGATGATACTACAATTATTTGGGTATCGATTGTTTAGATTTTTAGTCATAGTTAAAAGTTTTGAAATTATCCTAGGTGAGATCGAGAAAACAAGAATGCGCCGCTAATTATACTGAATAATGTCCAAAAGTTAGATTCTTTCCCAACATATGAATATTATATGGATTATTAATGACGATACATAATAGAGTTGCGTACCTAGTAAGAAGTTTTCCAAACTCAGAATTACTAAAACGCCTATCTGAAATCAATTATGTTTCAAAGAAAATTATGTGGATTAGCCACATTATCACTTAAAAAACAAAATTCTAGCACAGCTTGACGATTAAATTTGAATAAATAGCTTTTAAATTGTTGACTTTCAAATTATTACTCACTATAATTAAATTAAACTATATATTTTAAAAAGGCCTTGTGTTGATATTTCGCCTAAGACAACTGAAAGCCTTGAGCCGCTGCTCACTAAATTCTTTCATCCGCCCGTTCATCTCGGCACTGACGGCTCGGATTTGATCCAAACTCTAAATGATCAGAGTAATTTATTGTTTGAATTAAAATCTGAGTTTTCATTATCTAGATGAATAACTAAATAAACTCAGTATAACCCTTGTAGCGAGCCCCTCACTTGAAGGACCCCGTATCCAAATAAATAGAGTGACCACACTATTTCATTGTTGGAAAGTAGATTCAAATTGAACAAGAGTATTTAAAATTTGGGGGAAAGAAAAGGACCAACGAAACGAATAAAGGGGGGAGGGAAGCAAAAGCAGTGGTAACCATCCAAAATCTAGCTTTAATCGCTTCAAAAGAATCAATACCATTCCACTTGTCAAATGATGATTGGCCAGATTTTTATATGAACCTAATTTTGTGGGACCGGGACTGGAAGATTGTCTAATTAAAATGGTGCTTTTATTTTCGAACATCTTTTAATAAGGTTCTCTGTGATAGGATGCTTGCAAATTATGCTTTTGAAAACCTTTTTTTTTTTTTTTTTTTTCTACTTTTGGAAATCAAAATGATGCTTTACAGAAAGTTCTATCGCACCATTGGGAGCATGTGGGCAAGATGTTGGGTAAGATACTGTCATATTAACATAGGTTAATTATGTCTTTGATTTCCGAGAATCACTACAAGAAAAAATGTCTACAGTGACGATTGAGTTTCCTCGCCCAAACACCAAATTTTCTTGCTAAAGGAATTGGCTAAATTGCCTCAACTTGCTCCAGGTACATTGAAATCCCGTGCATTTTCTTCTTTTTCTGAAGTTGCTAGCATTACAAACAAGACTATCGAGCATCTTTTTTTAAATATAATTTAGTTGTTAGGACAATTTATAAATTAAAACTACATTTATGAGGGTGTCTACCTTCTAATAAGCTTCTTATTTTGGGTACTTTTTTTTTGAACTAGTAACTTGCATGTGGACATAATTTTTAACCCACTACCCAAAAATTTAGGCTCCTCTCATCTCTAGCTCAAGACCTTATTATTGGTAATGCCTATAATACACCAAAAAAGTGTAAACCAAATCAAAGAACCACCTGAAACCCAAGACAGAATATCCTTGTGAAATTCTAGCAATGCTCATGGTTTCTGGATAGAAAAATTATGGTAGAACATATCACTAACCCATGGGAGCTTTAGTTCTCACAATCAAAATGGTCAACCCAAGAATGACACTTCTTAGGGCTAGAAGATGCGCCTGATACCAATAAAATCTACGGAGGATAAATCAAAAGTGATACATTTAACTGTTGAAAAGTCAAAGTACATTGGGTTTCTACAAGAGGTAATCGTACCCATGCATAAGTAATGAATAGTTAAGAGTTGTTGCATAAACCAAGTTTTGTCAAAAGATTGAAGGAATTAAAGTTACAAGATCATCTCCCAAAATATATTAACGATAGAGAGGATAAAATAATTTCATGTCAAATGAGCCTCATGATATGCATTCACACGCCAGACATTCCAATCACGTGTCTTGCCGAGTACCTGAAAATGATAGATTGAGCTCACTAGCCCAGTAGGAAACTTTTCTACCAATGCTAAAGGTATAAAAGATGAAATATGCACATGGAGATAGGATACACATGAATGAATAAGCTAAAATAGGCCAAAATAGATTGACTTGATGAGAGAATATCCAATAGATGCCCCAAAGATCGAATCAAACCCAAGTGTTTGTGGATTTCCTAAAAAACGTTGCATTTCATGTCATAGGTCCAATCCTTTCAAAACATAGTCATTTTCATAAAACATTTCCTTTTTCACCTCTTCACAAATAACCACTTATTTAAATAGAGAATGAATCCCTTTGCTTAATTTCGTGGGCTCCGAACACCCATGGCTAGGGACACACCAAATGGTGACCCTCGAATAAGCAAATTATCCTTTTCAAAGTTTATCAAACAATCAAGTGTCCAAAAACATCCACGTAATTCATTTAGTTCGAAATCTCGTAGTGTGTCGGTTATGACAAAGTTAATATGTGTCCAAGAACGTGAGAGATCATGACAAAACATCATTCATACCACGATAGGCTACCAAAGCTTAGAAGTCGATTTGAGAAGCTTAGGAAAGACCAATGAAGGCTCGGAGCAAATGAACATGAAAATGGAGTTATATAGACCTCGAGAAAACCCGATACCTTGGTAGGAAAAAGAACATTTTTGCCAAAATAAAAAGGCTATGAATGTGAGACCAATTGGGTTTGAAAGTAGATTTATAGGGCTTTCCAACGGTTCAAAAATCGTCTTAATCAGTGTTCGGATGAAGCTGGGGCGTGCCCGCGAAGTTGGGTAAAAAAATCTGCTTTACAGACAACTGGGTATCGATACCCATGAAAGTTGTATCGATACAAGGTAACCAAAATCTCAACAGAACGTTGGGTATCGATACCCCCAAAAGGGGGTATTGATACAAAGGCCATCTCTAGTAAAATTTTTAGATTTTTCCAAAATGGAAGGTGTTTCAACCCAAGCCAAAAATTGAGGTTCCAAACAACAATTACTCATAGGAGAGGGATATATCAACAACTAATTCATGACTTTACCAACTAAACATGTAAAACTCAAACTCAATAAAAAATCAAGCTCATTTCCATGGTGATAACAAGTTTAATAAGAAGTTTGGGAACAAGAACACAACAATGCAATCATTCAACTAATATACACTTAGAGGAGGTAGAAGATTGTTTCTTACCTCAAGGATTGAACTTGAAAAGGGTAGAAAATGAAAAACTCTTGCCCTTGAAGCTCCTCAACCAAAAATGTTAGCTCCAAGCAAAATCACAGAGTTTCAGACTCCAAATCACGCGTAGAAGATGAATCTTTGGTTGGATGTTGAAGTATTTGAGTGTGGAGGGTGGATTTTGTGGAGGGTTTTGAAGAAATTTGAGAGGAGGAGACGCGAGAGAGAGAGAGAGAGAGAGAGAGAGAGAGAGAGAGAGAGAGAAGAGAGGGGTGTGTTTTGAGAAAAAAAAATTGATCCAAATGTGTTTATACACACACTCACACTAGCACTTACACCCCTCTTGTTTCTTATGTGCTTCATAAACACCCAAATGCAATTACTAACTTCACATTGACCCCATACTACACTATTTTCATTTCCTCACACTTCCCCAATATTATTTCTAGAAAATTGTTAAAAAATACGATTCCTTACACTGTTGTACAATCTTCAAATATGATAGCTCTTCTAAAAATGTCCTATAATTTGCTTTTCGAAAAAAAAATAAAAATTAAGTTTTGACACTTAGGGGTTTAAACCGACAAAAAAAAAAACCAACAACGTTATTTTATAGCCAAAAATACATTTCCGATACAACATGGCAACTGTAGAAAATGTCAGGCAACATAGCAAAAACCATAACACACAAGAAAAAGCATTCGAAGCTATAAGAGATGAATCACTTGAAAATTCATACCTTACTCAACAGAGAATTCAGTTCATGTGGGTGTGATTTCGCAATATTCCAAAATCATCATTCTACTTGAGTAGTAATAATAATAGATTTATATGCAAATGACATGATCAATGTGATATGTATACATTTAGTCTCACTAATTAGTGTGTGAGTACGACAAATAAGTTTTTTTAATATAATTTTATAGTATCATGAATAGGATAAGTGTTTAATTTGAACTACTTATTTATTTTACGATATTAAATACCGATTATAAATTTACACAAGTACGGTTTTGCGAAACATTTTTTGATCTTTGAAGTGTCAAACTACGGTGAAATAGAGTAAAAATAAAAATGAAAAAAAACTACGATAGTCATATGCAATGAGTAATTATTCCAAACTTCTAAAGTAATATGTGATATTTTAGAGTTACATTACCATGCATTTACATGTAACGAGGGATTATTACGTCTTATTACAACCAAATGAGACATACATGACTTGAAAAGTTATCAAAAATTGACTTGCGTGTGCCCCACCTCTAGCATGTGGAAAACCCCAATAAGGGTAAGAACCATGGAAATAAATCTTTGATTTTTTGGTGAGAAAAGATAATTTTTGTCGTCAAATGGGTAGTCTTTAGCGAGGAAATGAATATCCATTTCCTTGCCAAATCTTAGCTTTTTGAGGAGGAAAAATAATTTCATTGCCGATCTTAGCTTTTTGGCGAGGAAAGACAAATTTCGTAACCAAATGGGTGCCCTTTAGCAATGAAATATTCATTTCGTCGCCAATCTTAGCTTTTTGGCGAGGAAAGATAATTTCGTCGCCAAATGGGTGACATTTGACGAGGAAAGGTAATTTCGTCGCCAATCTCAGCTTTTTGGCGAGGAAAGTTAATTTCGTCGCCAAATGAGCACCTTTTAGCGAGGAAATATAATTTCATTGACATAGAGTACTCTTTGCCAACGAAATCAATTTCCTCGACATAGAGTACTCTTTGCCAACGAAATCAATTTCCTCGCCATAAAGACTCATTTGTCGACGAAATTTGAATTTCCTCACCACATTTCGTCACCATAAGTAATTTTTCTTGTAGTGAATATAGGAGCCATGAAATAAAATAACGAGACACGCAAGATTAGTCCAGGTCGTAATTTGGAACAAGCATTTTGAGTTATTCAAAGGAAGGAAGAAAAAAAAAATCAAACGTATTTAAACTTTGTGATGACTCTGCAACTAAACTATTCGAGAGTTTAGTTGTTTTCCTTTCGTTTTTATTGTACCCAAAAGAAAACTATTGTACCCAAAGACGACTAAATGATGTTTTTATACCTATCAAGAGCCGAGATTATTTGAGATAATTTTTTTAGGCCAGTTTTTATGTTTGTAAACTGCACCATGTCATTCTTCTAAGTCCTTTATGTATAGCTTGATTTTTCTAGGAAAATCCAAAATTTCTAAAAATAAAAATTAGTAGACCTAAATGGCTGTATTTTTTTTATTTTTTTTATTTTTTTGAGTTTGGTGTATTGGTTTTGGTGGTGATATAATCAACAATACTTCTACTGTATTGAAAAAAGAAAAAAGAAAAAACGCAGCCATGGGACATTCATAAATGAGTTGAAAAGAACTTTTAGGATCGTTTAACGAACAGATTGGGCTTGAGAATGGTCTTTCAAGGCCTAATTTTGGCCGGCCCATGTTTGATTCGACAATGAATTAAAAAATAGAAAGTCTACACTACACTTAAAGATGTGTACGATATGATGGAGATTTATGATTTATAAACAGTATATGATCGAGATTTATGATTTTAGACAGTTAAATTGATGACCTTTCGACCAGTCCCAACAAAACAAATAGTTTGAATCAAATTTCCAACAAAACAAACAGTTTGAATCAAATTAGAAAGTTTGAGCTGGCTCTCATTTGAAACTCGTACAACGCAAATCCTGTTTCCTGTGATATTGACAAGAATCAAAATTGAGATCAGATTAAAAACAATCTCAAAAATCAAAACGAGGTCGTTTTGGTTTGGTTTCTGAGGGTGGTTCATGTTCTCGTTTAATTGGGTTCTTCACAATCGAGTGGTGAAATTGAGCCCCAAGAATTATTAAATGTACGCAAAAATTGAATCCGACACCTGACTTATCAAAAAAAAATCACAATGTGGTGGTCAATACCCACATACACAAAAGCTCTTTTACAAAGAAAAACGGACAGTTGAAGTTTGAAACCAAATTCGGTTTCCGTTTTTCTTGCACAAACACGATTAGTTCATATAAAATACGAAGTCCGATCTGAATGATTGTTGCCATAAATATTCTGTTTAATGAGTTCTGCCGAATCAGCGATTTTGATTATGTTTTGAATCCAAGACAAACCCTCACAAGTTGAAAACGGGAGAGGACTGGACAATCGTAAACTAGACTGGACATCCGGCCCACTTACATGGGTGCCGACACACTATTCAATGGTACCAGAGCACCAAAACACACTCTTTTCACTATTAGTTCCCAGAGCCTCAACTGAGTTAAATCGTACCGTATAACCAAAGCCGGCTTATAGATTTCAGAGGCTTAAATCGAACCTATTAAACGAAGCTCATCCTATATTTTGCATGTAAAAATTGGCCAATAAAGAGTCTTTATAAAAATTATTACAAAAGATTTACCATTACAAATGCAAACCTATAGTTATCAAAAAATATATAACCGCTACAATATTTCAAAATCTATCATTTGAATATTTGTCGTCTTGCACTTGTAACGGATAACGTATTAATTAAGTCTTCATAATCAAGCATCTACAAATTGGGCCATTTTTGTATGAATGGGTTACACAAAAATTGCATTGGGCCTAATATATATGTAGGGGTTCTAACTAATTGGGGGCCCTAAATTTTTGAGTTTTTTGATGGGCCTAAACCCCACGGTTCATCCTATTTGTCCCTAAGCCGGTTCTGAGTATAACACAAGGCTGATGTGTATTGTTTCCCATGTGCTAATTGGGTAATTACCGTAGTTGGGCTGCTTGTTGGGTAAGAAGAGCCCAAAATGCTGCTCACTCTCGGCTCCAAGCTTAAGATTCTCATCAAACATGGCATATAAATAAGTCTCAATAGCCCTCCCAGGCCTCTTTGGAGTCCCTCCCTTCACATGACTAAGAAGATTCCTGTAATAAGTCCCTGCATTCTCCACCGAAGCAGCGGTGCCACCCGCAGACGGCCATCCTGTCTCTGACACTACGATCTCCACGTTCGGTCCGCCTGCCTTCTCGACGGCGGAGTAGGTGGCGTCCAACATGACATCAAAGAGGTTCCTGTATGAAAGTTCGCCGTCTTGAACGACAACTCCTCGGGAGTTGAAAAGGGCGTACGGAAGAGACACGACTTGGGGATTGCTCATGTGGCTAAAGTAGGGGTATATGTTGACAAGCAATGGGTTGTTGGTGTTGTTTAGGAAGTTGATTATCGGTGCCATGAACGACCTCGAGGCCCCTTCGAAAGAGCCACGTGAAGGAGGGTATGAGTTGCTTATGAGAGCTAAGTATGTTGCAGTCGAAACCTGTAGGGAAGTTAGATAGGAGTCATTCATACAAAAGATAACAAAAATCTATGAGTATTTAGAGAGTACGAATAGTCGAGGTGCACGTAAACTACTCTGGACGGACCTAGGGGTCCTATAGGGTGGTTCCTTGCAGAGATCATTCAGACCGTCCATCTCTGTCATTGATGGTTCAGATCGCAAACGTACTCTTAGTCAAAGAACAAAATGAATTTGAAGCATTGATAGCAGAGATAGACAGTTTGGATGCACCCTCTAGGGCACCCTACAGGGACCGCCCTAGATATAGAATCCCCCATTTTGCTCAGGACACCCCTGACCATCAAAAGAAATTAGAGGATATGAATCATGAAAGGTAATTAGCTAGTAAAATAACTTTGAACTCAGCTTCAGCAATTGAAAAAAAAGAACAATCATTTTCTACTTTCATATAACTACAGTGCCCTCCTCTCGAGACCTAGGCTTACAAGTCACAAAGACCTCAAAAATATTATTAGGGATGGAATATTTTGTAGAAGAAATTTATTTTTGGCTTAAAACTTTTATATTTTTCGAATGCACTTTTCTAGTTGTGACTTGTGGGTCAAATTTTGTTAATTACTTTTAATTTTCTGATTCATGTCAACAAAACAAACCTATGGGTTATAGTTTTGATTTTCCTTTTACATTTCTTTTGTAGAGTTAATCGGTGTCTGTTTAGCGTATGTTAAAAAACAATCACAAAGCAACAAGATAAGCTAAAAGACCATTAAAAAAAAAAAAAAACATCTCGAACTTATACTAGGATTAGAAACTCTTAGTAATAAAACTAAATATTTTGAAGTAAAGAACCTTGATTTGGTCCTTCAAGCCAGCATAGGCAATTGCGTCGTAGATATTTGTTGGATCCCCTGAGGGCTTCGAGAGCTTGCTGATTTGGATAGTACATTCTCATTATTTGAATGCCGTTGGATTTGTAGAGATCAACTACTTCTTGATTGGAGGGTACGTAGATTGTTGCCCAGTTGTCCGTTGCACACCGCTATTTTTGCATCTGCATATATGAATTTGATTTAATTTAGCCAAAATGTGGTCGTTGGGGTTTAGGGGGTGTTTGGGAGCCCCTTTTCAACTTCTCATTTTCACATTTTTGGGTTTTGGATGTTTGGGAGCCTTGAGCCAAAATGATTTCTAGCAAAATGAGTTTTCCATTTTTTACTTTAGAGAGGAGAAGTGAAAAAGAGGTGGAGAGGGAGCTTTTTTGATTTCATTTTTCATTTTTCTCATTTTCATTAACAAAAAGCCCCACAAAATGGATTCTGTACATATCTCCCAAACACTACTCCTGTTATAAAATACATTCTGCACATTTCTCCCAAACACTCCTACAAATTCAAAATACATTCTGACCATAATCCAAAAAGTTGAAAAGCCAAAAACTTAAAAACGAAAAGCTGAAAATGAGGTTCCCAAACACCCCCTTAATAAAGTTAAAGGTCCAGTTAATATGCGCCCCATGGGGCACCTGGTAAGAATGCATGAACTCTATAGTTTTTCTTTGTTTTTATGGGAAATAAAAAAGGTAACAATGGAGTAATAATTTTTTTTCTTGTGAGCACGGGACAAGAATGTTCCCAGCCCAATGTCTTATTTTCTCACTTTCTCCATGAAAACCTAATGATCTCCACGATAACCATGAAAATTTAAACAAAAACAGTGCACATGTAATCAACAAGTGCAAATTTAGATTTTGAGAGAGAGAGAGAGAGAGAGAGAGAGAGAGAGAGAGAGAGAGAGAGAGACCTGTTTGATGAAAATTGGGAAGAAATAGCACAAGCTGCAGCAATAGAGAAACGAGGAAAGGGTTGAAGCACGATAATGTTGCCAGAAAAACAGCCATTTATTAGAAGAGGAAAAAGGAACAACTAGCTGAGGAGTAGTCGTTTAAAAGTTTAAAGTTGTATGGATTAAATGTAACAAATGTCCGCTTTCTCAAATATACACACATACTTAGAGGCAAATTAATTATAAGAACCAAGAAAAATATATAGTAGGTCCTGTTTGGATCCACCACTAATCCTGGGGTTAGCTGAAATTCCATATCGGAAAAAAGTTGTTTTTAATTGTCCAACGACTAAGGAGGTGTTTTTGGGAGGCTCATTTTTAGCTTTTTCATTTTCAAGTTTTTAGTATTTGGGAGAAATTTGCATAATGTATTTTGCGAAAGGAGTAGTGTTTCAGAGAGTTTTCCAAAAAAATTTAGCAACCCAGTTGATTATAGCAAATGAGTTCATGGTTGATTTCGGCAAATGAGTTCGCCAGGTAATTAAATCATGACTAATTTTTTAGCCATAATTTAATCACCTGGTGAACTCATTTGCTAAAATCAACCATGATTTAATCACCTGATAAATTCATTTGCTAAAATCAACTGGGTTGCTAAAATTTTTTGGAAGGCATAATGGATTCTATAGTATTTTTTGTTAACCCAAATGAAAAAGGCGTAACATGAAAAGTCAAAAAACTCTTCTCACCCTAGTGCTCACTTCTGCTATCAAAATGCCAAAAATAGAAACACATTTTGCCAGAATGACATTTCAATTTTGTAGCCAAACAACGAGAACTCAATAGTACAAAAATGAGAAGTAAAAAAAGGAGGGATTCCAATTTCCAACAGCTACTAATTTTGCTAATTAAGACTCTTCCATTTATTTGATTGTAATTTAGATCATTGATTATTGAGATTGAGGCTTCTTTCCCAAGGGATCTGCAAGACTAACATGTAGAAGTCAAGTCTGATTTTAGTGGAGAATTCTATGATTGGGAATGGGATAATTGAGTGAGGAAGTAGTGGCGGAAATTGAGAGATTGGCGTAGGCCAGCCACCGACCGACATGATAGCAACTTCGGAGGACCGCAGACCAAAATTACTGTAAAGTTAAGTACTCCATTGTTTACTTTTCTCCTCTTCTTTGAAGGAACTGGGGATCAAGGGTCGCACCGTGTGTCGTGGGGATCTCGCTGTCTATTGCAAAATACACGGCTCGGATTTAATATAAGCAATTGATGTTTTGAATTTACATGAAGCTCGGATTAAATCCGAGCTTTACATTTTTGCAATGAATGCCCGCTCCACATGGTGCACAACAGGAACTCTACTCGTTGGAAATGGATCCATCCTCTCCCGTCCAACTTTTGTATTGGAGGCAGAGACGAAGTCAGGATTTCAAATCGGAAGTGGTACCCGAAATTAATGTTCTCTATTTGTCCCATAAAGATAACCTCTTATAAAGAGTTGTGCAATTTTTGGATAAAAATAAAATACTTTCTCGCATTATTTTTAAATTTTCTTAACGCCAAATGAAAAACTTGAGTTAGTTCTTTAATTTGATGTCAAGAAACACAAGAAATTATTCATTAAAGTGCTGAATTTTTTTATTCAAAAACTACACGTTTTTTGGTTGTAGAATATCTTTATCAGACAGATGGAGTAATTACTATAAAAAAGTATAATTATTTATAAAACCCAAAAGGAAAATATGAAATAATATAAAAAAATTACATGTTTTCATCGATTTATCACTCATTAACATGTTTACTATCCGAAAATAATATACGCATTTTATAGAATAACATTCTTTCTGGAATACAAAAATAAAAATAATTTGGGACCTGTGCCACCTCGCCCCCTTATAGCCTTTGTCCCTGATTGGAGAAGATCATCCTTATTTACACCGTCTATATATTCATTCTTATATAACCCACTCTTATCAGCACATATCAACTACTAATTAAATCAAATATATATAAAAGTTAATCCCCCCTCCTTAACTAATTTTCCCTTACAGTTTGTCCACCTCTTATTTACCTTTCTTCCTTATCCATCCACCAAACGAGCAATTAAATTGATAGTCCATGGGAATTGGGATTAACCATTGAAGAAGAATAAGAACAGTACTTTAAAGTGCAATACTTTACTTTTGGTTGTGTTTTGGACAAAATTAGTTTTTCCCTAAAGACAATGCATATTATTGATGTTTAGATATTATTTATAGAGCTATTCATTAAAAAAAATACGTTATTATTCGTTTTCGATGGGAAGAATGAAAAAGATAAAATTGTGGACCGAAACCATATAAGACAACCCTAAATACAGTAAAAATTAATCTTCTAGAAAACTTTTTTTCATATTTAAGTAATATTTTGGAGACTTTTCATTATAATTTTGATTTCAGATTCCGTTCTTCAAGAAGAGTAAAAAAAATTGGCAAATTTGACATGAGTTGTGCCGTAGCCCGTGCCGGCAATAAGTGGGGCCTGGGTAATGTTGTGTTTTTTACGTTTTTGAACTCATCTATCTTACCCATAAAAATCATCCATTCTCTTTAGTACCAACATGACTGAGGGTAATCGGGAAGTTTGTCGAGGTATTCTGGGTTTCAACCGTAGCGCGGAGGAGGGTAAATATTTTGGGCTACCATACATCATTGGGAGATCGAAGAGGGCAGTGGTGGAGTATACCAAGGAACGGGTGGTGAAGAAAATAAGGGGATGGGATGGGATGGGCATAATATTAATCCGTCCGGGAAGGAGGTGTTAATTAAATCGGTTCTTCTCTCGATGCCTATTTATGCGATGACATGTGTACGAATACCAATTGGTTTATGCAAAATGTTAAATTCGGAGATTACAAAGTTCTTTTGGAATGGGTCAGAGGGCATTAAGAAGATCCATTGGATGAGTTGGGAATGGTTGACGGAAGTTAAAGGCAAAGGTTGACTGGGTTTTAGAGATTTGGAAGCTTTTAATTTAGCGTTGCTGGCCAAACAAGGATGGCGTTTGCTGGTGGGTGATGAGTCTATTTTCTACAAGGTTTTCAAAGCTAAATATTTTCCCAACTTGTGTTTTTTAGAAGCTCAACTTAAGGGTAATGCATTGTGGGCATGGCAGAGCATTTTAGCTAGCAAGGAGATTATTGAGAAAAGTTGGAGATGGCGAGTAGCTACAGGTACACAAATTAACATTTGGAGGGACCCGTGGTTGGACGACCCACTTTATCCTAAAATTCTAACGGCCGAACCTAGCAATGGGCAATGTAAAATGGTGTGGGATCTTGTGGAGGATGGATATGCCACATGGAATGAGCCACTGGTGAGATCTATTTTTAATCATCGTGATTGTGAGCAGATTTTGCAATTACCTCTTAGCAAGACAAATCAAAGCGACGAGCGAGTGTGGAGGGGTACAACCAACGGTAAGTTTTCCGTTAAAACTGCCTATGTTATTGCTAAAGAGGCACTGCAGCTCAGGCATAGCCGGGTGAACAGATAGGGTCAATCAAGTGGGAGTGCAGCGAATGAAACGAAGTGGAAACGAGTGTGGTGGTGCAGCACCCCAGCAAAGGTTAAGGCTTTCCTTTGGCATGGACTTAATGATATTCTTGTTGTTAATAAAGCCTTAGTTAAAAGGAAAGTTCCAGTTGATGAACTTTGCTCGGTATGTGGGTTGTCAGATGAATCTGTTTCGCATATGCTCTTCCATTGTGAACGTGCAAGTAGAACTTGGCTTCTGTCCCCCCTGCGGCTCAGACTGGAACCAACAACCTCGGCAAATTTGGGACAGATTTGGACTTTGCTAGCGAACTTGAATGATGGGGCTGATATGAGGGATCGACTAGGCTTGTTTGCTATTGTGGGATGGCACATTTGGAAAGCGCGGAACGCTTGGGTGTTTAAGAGGAAACACAAATAATCGGCAAAGCTCTTGGTGAATTTTTAGAGTTTTGCGCATTAAAGACTTAAAGGCCTGGCAACACAGTGGTGCAATTGCATGAGGTCAATAGGTGGAATCCACCTTTGAGGGGTGCTTTTAAGATTAATGTGGATGGGGCTCTTGATAAGATTTGCAGGAAGGGTGGTGTCGGCGTTGTTGTGCGAGATGAGATGGGACAAATTGTGAAGTTGGCAACAATCCCTCTTTCTAATGTTTGGGTGGCAAAAATGGTAGAAGCTTTGGGTTTTCAAAGTGCCTTAGAAGTGGTGCATGATCGTGTGGGGGACAATTTTGTGATGGAAGGTGATGCGCAAGAGATCATTCAGATGCTTCAAGGAGCGATATGTCCTAGTTCTAGTGTGGACGTAGTCATTGTTAATGTTCTTAATTTAGCTCATCTATTTCATTCTATTTCTTTTTCTTTTGTTCGTCATAATTTTAATAGGATGGCTCATGAAATGGCCAAGTATGCCCTATCTGTTGAGCTTCCTACCACTTGGGAAAGGGATTTCCCGGACTGAGTGTGTAGAATAGCATCTCTAGATGTTTCGTAATTTCTCGTATCAATAATACACCTATTGATTGACAAAAAAAGAAAAAAGAACTCATCTATCTTATGAGCCAAAAAAAAAAAAAAAAACAGGAGTGCTCCATGCACAGGAAAAAAAAACTACCCAAAATATTTGGAATTTGGAAATGAATGACTCTTATTTACTTGGGAGTAATCTGAGCCACTCATTTTCATGGGCTGAAAATAACTTGTAGGCTCGTTTAATCAATTAACTGATCGGCCTTAAGAATGGTCTTTAAGGCCCAATTCGGCCCAGCCCATCTTTGATATATAGAGTAATTCAATAAATAGGAACCATCTTTTGAGATTGGGTGGGCAATTGTAATTCTAGGGTGCAGGGATATAACGGGCTAACGAAATTAGTCTACGAGTCCAGATCTATTTTAATAGCCAAGGAATAATACACTCCAGATTTTACGACGATACGTCAATATTTTCTCTTTTTTACGAACAATCAAATTGAGGACATTCCACCCATTCACCAAAATAAACGGTTTGAATCAAATTAGAAATGATCCGGCTCTCTTTTGAAACTCATAAAAAAAATCCTATTTCCAGAATAAACTTTGAGATGAGATCTAGAACAATTGGAAACAATGCAAAAGGAAGGTGATGATGTCTATAGCCGATATTGTGGGATGAGAATTTGCATGAAAAGAAAAAAAAGGTTCCAAGACATCAAATAGTGGCCCATAAAAAACGTCTCTCTCCTTCACTATCTCATTATCATCATTTTAATTCGTAACGTGTATCAGTTATTACAAATTACAACCCAAAATAAAGAACATAAAGAAGACCAAAAAAAAAAAAACGCAAATTTATTCCTTTCAAATTCGTTCACGGGATTAAACACACAAAGTGCCCTAATATGTCTAATGATTCAGTGCTCCTAGAGCACAGCCAGCACGGCCACGCAATACTGAGGGACACTGCAATACCACACATTTTCGTTGAATCCACGCCAAGAATATATGTGTGTGGCATTGGAGTATCCCAAAACATTAAATCATTGCTCCCCATTAACAGACAAACTCTTCAGTCTTGTGGGCACTCTCTCACGCCCTGTTATAGCCACAAAAAGTGTCCCAATAATGGAGAAATCATTCAGCCCTTCTCAGTTGTTTTTCAACCTCCAATCTCAACCACATACATTTATACATGCATTCATGCATTTTAGTGACACAGAAATTACCAGGTTCATCAGGTACCAGCCCCGGTAATACTCGAACCCTATTCACATTGAGGCAAAACCAAGTGCTTTTAACTGGATCCACTAAAACACCTAAGTTGCCTCAAAACGTCAAAATGTTTGCTCTACCTAAAACACCAAAATTTTATAACTTCACATTTTATAAAACTGTATTTAATCGAAAATTGCTCGGATGAAGTCATTCACAGTATTTTTTTTTTTTGATAATTTCTCGTGGGGACTTTTAAATTAAAAACACATTTTAATTTAAAATACCTCGTCCGGACAATCCTAGACCGTAGCTATCCCGGATAAGAACCGGACTATATATATATATATATATATATATATATATATATATATATATATATATATAAGTCTTACATTATTCACCTAGTTGCTATTGAAAAATTCCGGCTCCATCCTAAATCTTCATATGCACCCAAAGCATTGAATAAGTTATCCCCAAATAATAACACCTCGTGACTCCGAATCATGCCAAATCCCATTCACGGACTCTCATAACTTTGTACACCTCTCACCTGTACACCAAAATATAAGTACTCCAACCAAGAGTTTGTCTGTGCAAGTGAATATAACTTGAGTGACCAATTTCGTGTATGGAGATAATGGGGAGAAAACTTTCGGTGGCGGCGGCAGCGGTGGCGGTGGCAGTGGCGATTTTGCTTTTGGTTATTGGAGGGTCCGAGGCGTTGGAGTTGTGTAACATGAATGAGGATGGTTTGATGGCGTGCAAACCCGCCGTGACTCAGCCGAATCCGGTGGACCCAACGCCGCCGTGTTGCGAGGCTCTATCGGGGGCGGACTTGACGTGTCTATGCGGTTATAAGAACTCCTTTGTGTTGCCTTCTCTGGGGATTGATCCTGACCTTGCCATGGCTCTCCCTGCCAAGTGCAAACTCACCCCGCCTTCCAATTGCTAAAATGAAAAGGTCGACACTCTCCACAATCCTCGAAATTCCAAAATTATGCAGAAAAAGAATTTTTGTGGTATAATTAGATTTCGTTTTCGCAATGCGATTTCCATAAAGCACAAAAAACTGCTTTGTTTTTTGAAATATGTTTTTCAAAGTATTTTACGCAAAAAAAGAATGAAGATAATAATGTAGCCATGTAGGTAGACATGGAAATGACTCTAAAAAAACATTCTGCTCTAAAAGGGGTTAGATATGAAAACTACTCATCTTATTTTGTTTTCAAAAACAACTTTATAACCCGGTGTCTCGAAGGGTGGCTCCTGGACCGTTGATTTCGACAATCAACGGTCAACGGTTCGGATTTTATTTAGATAAGGATGGTTTGAATCTATAAGAGCCGAGATAAAGCCCAAATCATTAATTATTAAAATCAATGGCTCGGAGCCACCCTAAAAAAACGCCCTCCAGGAAACCTTCCTCCTAAAGTGTGTCACGAAATAAATTTCCAAGAACTCAGACCGTGGCAACATATGTCTTAATATGCTCACACAGCATGTGATGTTCTATTCCTCTCTGATTTTTTAATTTTTTTCAATTTTTTTTTTTCCGTTTCCAAAACAGGCACTTATACACACACAAAATGTTTATTGCGTGGATAGTGATATGGCCCATACTCCCTAAACATCGAAAAAAATACCAGACCGAAAATTTGAGTAGAGTGGGGTCTAGGGGCAGACACGGGATGCCGTGCACCCTGGCCCTTGCACCACTCCAAATATTGTCACATATAGTACTAGTTGTTCACGTTAATTTAAAAAAAATAATACTTACGTAGTAGCCACTACAACTACCATGGGTCAAAAAAATTCTTATAATTCCTCTAATTAAATATGTGGCAAAAATTCAAAATTCTTAAAATTTCAAATTATCAACTTCTTTTGGTCATATGTAGTACTGAACTACGTACAATCTAATCTCTTCATTTGACATAACATACAAACATATATATATTTATGAAATATTTGTCAATGTAGGGATACATATGTGGAAACTTTATATCCATCTCAAAACCAATTGGCAATGAGTGGAGAGGTCTCAACATATATAAAGTGATCACCCATTCCACTCCTAAACAATGTGGGACAATTTTCCTTAACAACATATGATTCGGCCCATGTTACGTGCAAAAATCATGCGTCCAGAGAAAATTATTCTTTCTTGGAATATTGGGTCCCTTGTTTCAATGAAGTTATGCCTCAGTACTTAATTAGTGACTGTTTTTGTCATTTTTTCAGGACAAGAAGCAACATTCTGAAATGCTTATATCGTTTTAGAGCTGGGCTAGTAGATTTTAGCAAATGTGTTGATTTTATCATTTGGCAAACTCACTGTCTTTATTATTTATGATTATGTGATTACTAGTCGTGCGCAATTACCTTTTTCGTAATCTGTAATCGGTTGTTTGTGTGAAATTTGGGTTTTGTCCCCTTTCCTCTTATGCTTTTTGTGATCTTTTCCCTTTCATTTCACTTGACACTTTCGACCCAAGGGACTAGTCAAGGGCCGAAAATAATACTCCCTCTGTCCCAAATTTGTTGTCCATTTACGGGCATGCGTGTCATTTTTCAATTGCTTATATCTTTCAATCTATAATGTTTTTTACAATTTTGAAAACTTTGTTTAATAGAACTCATCGAGAGCTATCAAATAATATCCATAGTGAATATATCTAATATTATACAAATGAAAATATAAATAATTTTTTGAGGTACTCTGAATAGACAACTGAACAAGAAATATGGGACGGAGGGAGTATAAACTCCCAAGTCCTAAAGGTCTCAAGTTGAAAACCTCTTTAAGTAAAATAAACTTCTTTAGGGTCAGTGCAAGCTTTGTTCTGGATTCAATTTGTGCCTCAACTAGTGGCCAATAAAAACTGGCCTTTTAAGACTAATCGAGATTATTAGAAAAACCTCTCTATAAATTTGTGCCTCAACAAGTTTAAACCAGTCTATATTCTAAAATGATTGGAATTGTTAACATTGTAAATCTTGTCGAGAAATTAAACCACACCAAAATCATGTTGATCGGCACACGTTTGTATTGTTACGGGCCTGGAATGGGTCCACAAGAGCCCAAACCGAAGAGGACAAGAGAGAACCCAAATAGAGAGGAGCCAATTCCATATATTTAACATTGACATTGTACTACTTTTATTTCCGAAAGTTTCCTTCAATGAATAACTAATTGGGCTAGCTCAATTAGTTAGGATTTCTGCATCTCATTAGGGGGTTAGGAGCTTGAATCTTTCAATTTGCGTGAATATTATTTTATTTTTTTTGGTAAGTGAAAATTTTATACTTCCTCTGTCCCAATTTGTTTGCTCACTACGAAACTACGTGCAGTTTTCAAACTAAAAAATAATGTATTTATCAAAATAATTTTTAATTTTTTTTGCACTGTATTAAAGTTCTCAATGAGATCCATTAAATAAGATCTATATTCATTAGAAAATTATTTTTGTAAGTACATTATTTTTTAGTTTGAAAATTTCACGTAGTTTCATATTGAGCAAACAAATTGGGACGGAGGGAGTACCAACCAAACAACCAAGCTTACAATAGGGGAAAAACCAAAGCAAAAGCAATACAACTCATCAACGAACAACCAATTATGGTCAAAAGAAAAGCAACAAAGAAGACTTAACTTCTCAACATTTTACGGGGTAGATTCCATAGGCTACACAGCCTAAGGTTTTCTTGAGAGTTGAGAACCTTCCTCTAAGAGCTGGCTTTATACCTCACATTTTCTTCCAGAATTGCAAGGACCATACTAGAATCTTTTGAGCATCCCCCCAAAATTCTAGTATTCCTTTCCAGCCATATATAATATAAGGCAGCAGCAAGGAACAAATTGAATAACATAGCACGAAAAGATTTACTTTTACAATGATCGCATGCCCATTTCAGATCCACATTCCATTGTCTTGCCCCTCATGGGATCCCAAACTTCCCAACACATCATTCCATATCTGTCAGGAAAAACTGCAAACAAAAAAAAGATGTTGGAAGGATTACTCATGTTGAGAACAGTGGACACACTTAGCATCTATTGCCATCCCCCACCTTCTTAGTCTATCTTTAGTTGCTAATGTGCCCCTACAAGCTAACCAACTTATGAAGGCCCATTTGGGAACATTTTGGGAGAACCAAATTACAACAACCCATGAAACCTTGACAGCTTTACATCTGAGGGCTTCCCAAGTTGATTAAGTAGAAAATTGTCCATTGGACGAGAGAGTCCATACAACTTCATCCTCTCCATCTAATCTTAGAAGAAAACTAGGAGTACCAGCCTTAATTTGTTGGATAATCCTATTCCTCGGTCTTGGCCAATTCCACATAACCCACAACGAATCTGCCTTTTCACAAAGAGCCCACAAGTGTCTAAACATAGTCATCTTATTTCATATTCTAAGAGATTTTAGACCAAGCCCACCCTCATTCTTTGGAGTACAGACAATCTTCCATTTGACCTTGGCCCCAGTTTTCTACAAATTAAGACCTGTCCAAGAAAAGCCCTAAGCAAGGCCTCTACTTCCTTCACAATTCTTTGAGGAAGAATGAAAAGAGAACACCAATAGTTCTGCATACTAAATAGCACAAATTGGATTAACAGGGCTTTAACACGAAATGAAAGATGTCTATTGGACCAATTGGCGATTCGTTGTTGTGTTGTTTCTTTTAATTGAATACAATCCTCATACCTCAATCCGGTTGATATCAAAGGAACACCAAGATACCTAACTTGCAAAGAGCCCTCTAGAATAGGTAGCAACTGCAGCATCTCTTTTTTAACAGAAACATCAACGCCGGAAAAAGAATATTTTACTCTTTTGCAAGTTTGGCTTAAGACCTTAGAAGCAGTAGAACTCATCCAAAGTTGCCTTGATAACTACAATGGAACCACAATCTTCCCTAGCCAAAAGAAAAAGGTCGTCTGCAAATGCCAAGTGGGAAATGGACAGACTACTACATTTGGGATGAAAGGTGAACTGCCCATCACCATCTTCTCTTGTATTTATTGGGTTATCTCTCCTCTTAATGGGATCATTAGTTGAGTTTACGGTGATGAGAATTTGTTTCCAATTTGTTGGGCATTTCTCCCCTTAATGAGGCTTTAATTGGGTTTGGCTTATAGTAATTTTAAAATATGGTTTTGAGTAGTCATACATAAAATTAGCTCAATCAAATAACTCTAAATGCTTAATTCAATCTTTTTGGCTTTTTATACTAACTATAAACACTTAAACAAAGGCTATCATTGAAATGTATCCCAACACCAAATAGGGTACGCAGTTGAGTTTTCTTTAACATCTAGTTTGCTCCAATTTTGGGTCTATGTGGACTCCATACCCACAACAATAAGTTTGATTCAACATTAATAGGTACATGACCATATACAATTTTGTACCAGAAAAAAATTGGACAATTTGATATTTCTAACTATTTTTTGTCATCTTATTTTTCTAACTATTTTTCTCACTATTTTTCTCTCCCTTACCCTCTGATCTGCCTACTCCTCCCTTCCTCCTCTTTTCCTCAAGATTTCCGGTCTCCACCGGATTCCTCACTTGAGATATCCGATTCTGCCTAATGGCGAGATTATCGTGGTTTCTCATGGTGACGCGGCTTTCTTGTTTTCCCGTTGATTCCATTCTTGGGTGGTTTCGGTTTTGCCTAACGGCGTGGGGCGACTGCTCGAGGGTTGGAGGCTATGGTTCCGGTCGCTGGGTTGTGGGTTTCAACGGATAGCAAGGCTCTTGGTGTTGTTGGACGTTTTTGGAGTTGACGACGGGGTTCATTGCCAGCAGTCGCAACCAAGATTCTAAAACTTGTTAAGCGCTCTCAAGGTGGACAAACACCTTCTAGGGCAGAGTACTCGGCACCTGGTCGGACAATTAGTCGGACTAGTCGGTATAGTCGAGCTAGTTAGGCTAGTCGGCGAGTACTCCGCCTTCCAGACCTTCTTTTAGAACACCAGTCAGGGCAAGTGTGTTGTTGGCCTTGGATTTGTGTAACCGGTTCATTTTTGGGGCATTTTGGAACTTGTTCCTCGAGCTTCAATTTGGTGTTGGCTGCTCTTTTCCTTGTTGTGGTTGGCGGGTTCACATGATTGTGGCGACATGTAGTTGCTGGTGGTGTTGTACAACGGGGCAGCAAACGGGGGCTTAATCCCCAGGTCTCGAAGGTGATGGTGGCAGCGATTGCTTGTTTTGTAGTTGTGTGCACCTTATGGCTTCATTGTTTGGATTTTGCCTATTTCTGACCTTAAGGGTTTCTAGGTTATTTATGACCTTAAGGGTTTCTAGTAGGGGTGAGCACGGGTCGCTTTTACAATCCCAGTCAGTTATCAGATCCAGAAAGAAGAAAAAAAAAAGGAAAAAAACCACACAACGAAGAGATCAAGGAGTATCGGGAAAGTTCCACAGGAAAACCAATCTTCAGAGTTTCAAACTTTCAAACACACAATGTGACGTTTTATATACAAACAAATCGAAATCAAATTTACAAATACACATTAAAATACACACACAAAGGGATAGGTGTACGTGATCCGACGCGGGCGTGGTGGAATTTTGGAACAATGAGCGGTAACAAATGAATCCGACGATATGTATGGTGGACAAAGAATATGCAATGGAAGGTGATGCGTGGTTGACGACGGACAGTGTGGTGGTTGGAACTTGGAAGGAGGTGACTAGAGAGAGAGAGAGAGAGAGAGAGAGAGAGAGAGAGAGAGAGAGAGAGATCTTCCAGAAGGAGGAAGAGAGGCTAGGGATTGTGTGTGAATCGGTTTGAAGTGTGGATGAGAAGGGTGAGGCTAGGGATTTCTCTGGGATATATCATATATATATATATATATATACTATCTGCCTGCTGGTCACCGAAATTTTAACTCTCGACTGACACCGACCCGATCCTATCGAAGTTACTTATTTTTAACCCCGAACCCGACCCGACTATCTTTTTAAACCGACCGAAACCCGTCGGGTCGGATCGGGTCGGATCGGTTTGGCGGGTCGGGCGGGTATTTGCTCACCCCTAGTTTCTAGCTGTCATTTGATTCATTTTGTAGATCTGGGTTTTGACGCATTGGGGGTAGGATTTTAGTCCTTTGCGAGTTTGCCGGTTTTGGTTCCATTGATTGGCTTCTTAGCAATCTTGGATTGGGTCTTGGATTAGACATTTTCATTTTCTCCTTGCTCCTATTAATTTTGTAAAAATTTCAAGATTAATGAAACTTTCTTTTGCCTTTCAAAAAAAAATCCTATTTTTCTTTAACAAATCTATTTTGTTCATGTATTTATTGGTGCTCATATACTTAGGGGTTGTTTTCCAATGAATTTTATCAAATGTTATAAAATTTATTGGAGAATTTAGCATTGTCGATTTTTTATCAATCCGAAGTAATTTGTTACATGGATAGCATTACTATAAATCGAGTAATTTTCCAGAACATGGATGGCATAACTCTAAAAATCATGTTGTACTGTTGTAGGCCCCAGGAGAGGAAAACTGGATAGGAAGTTAGGAACCCGTCCCTACAGTCCACATCCGCAGATAGATAAGCTGGGGACCACAAATCTCACTCTATCCACTTGCCACGCTGATACCAAAAAAAATGTTAGATACACAACAAAAAAATAGACAATAATATAGATAACACATTTACATAGTGTGTGAACTCTACACATAGTTAAGTGAGTAATGCATGCGGAACCCACACACAACACACAATATAAGTGTATTATTTATTTTTGTTGTGTATCTTGCATTGCTCGATCCGAAAATGTAGGGATATATCTTGAAACACTGCCGGGGGGGAAAAAAAATCTTGAAACACTGATTCGTGCTAGGATGCGTGTCACAATCTGATTCGCACTCCTACCTAGATGTGCCACGGCCTAGTTTCTGCAACGAAAATTTATTCAACCGACATACCAACATTACCTATTTGCCAAATAAACAAATCAAAGGATCCCACAAAATTACCATATCAACCCTATAACGGGCGAGAAAATTTCTGTACTGGCTGAGTACAACGGGAGTCGGGACCTAATACGAAAAAGTACCGTTTTTGCATTTACCACTTTAAGCTCAGTTTTCTAAAAAAATTTAGCATACAGGTATTAAAATCATGTTATTTCAAATAAAAAAATAAAATAATTTAGTTTATTATTTTTGAATTTTTTTGTATCAAATTAAAATACACGAAGAATACTTTAATTTAATGTGAAAAAAATCAAAAAACAACACACAAAATCACTTCATTTTTTTATTTAAAATATCATAATTTTAACATCTAGATACTAAATTTTTTTAGAAAACTGAGCCTTAGGTGTCTTGTTCTTACAAGAATTTTCTTACAAGAATTTTATGAGATAAAATTTAATTTTGATAAAATGCAATTATTTTTCCAATTAAATACATCTAGGATTGATAAAAGTGTTTTGTCAATAATTTTGCGAGATAAAATCAAGTGTTCATAGAATCTAACTTTGCTTAAAATCCATTGAGAAGGTTAGATTTTATCAAAATTAGATAAAATCCATTCCATTCAAGAACAATAACTAATCTATTTATACACGCACCGAAAACAATTTTAAAAGGCAGAATCAGAGAGAGAGAGAGAGAGAGAGAGAGAGAGAGTGCATTAGAACCCAACAAGGAGAGAATTGAAATGGGATTGAATCCGCTTCCCCGGCTGGACCATTGAACAGTCTCTGATCAACGTTAAATTTCTCGTCATCAACGAGTTCCAAAAGGGAACAAATTCCGAGTGATTTCACAAACCCACAAATGGTCTAATTGGACGGTCCAATCCATGCATTTGAGAAAAACAGCGGGGTTAACGTACCACCCACTCACTAAAAATTAAGTGTGATCGGTGTTGTGTGTACAATCATTTCTCATCGTAAAAAATGCGAAACCGAATATTAAAACTGCCAACAGTCGTTACGGATAACCAGGGTTTCATTCAAAGTCACCAGCACCCAGATCGTATCCTCCCCCAAGGCAATGTTAACCTACTAATTACCACTTGTTACTACTACTACTACTACTACTGAGGTTATGATATTAGAGCAACCATCCGAGTGAGTCTATGACAAAACAAGAGAAACATAATACTCCACCTAGCAAAAGCTGGATATGATTCAACAGATCAGATCAGATCAGACGGCTTTCTAAGCCTCCACGACGTCAGCACTCTTCTTGGTGGGAGAGCAAACCGTCCAGACGAAGCCGTAGGGGTCTTTCAGTTTCGCCACGAGCCCCTCCTCGCCTTCACCCTCCGCGAGTTCGCCCTCCGAGACAGCACCAGCGGTCACAGCCTTCTCAACAGCAGCTTTCACGTCTTCAGTTTCTAGGCACATCACAAATCCAGTTCCCACCGTCTTCACCCTGAACAAAACACGAACAGTCCTCTAATCTTCAACAATTATGTAACGAATTTCTACGCTAAAAGGGAGCATTAAGGACTGAAGTTTGAAATCTGAAGCGAAATTAGTACTGGATTGCAAAGGGAAAAAAAAAAAAACAGGCAAAAACGTGAAGAGTACCTCTGAATAAACCGATACTGAATAAATTAAAGTAATATGCCTCGAAACTAGTTTGGTCAACCAAATAGGACCAGATCTTAGTCTGTTGACGCACTCATTCTCGCTCCAACAAATTTTAATAGTAACAGATGTTTTTAAAATACGTTTTCACGCTCAAGATTTGAATAAAAGCTGAGAACAGAGAAATCGAAATGATCAGACTAAGGCACAAAGCGTGTAACAGAAAAGACAAGAAGCATAATAAGAAAGGCGTCGAAACAATATCCAGAAATACAAAAATAAAGCGGAAAAGGACACTATAGAACAAACAAAAGCATATACAAGACAAATGAGAAGAAAACAGCAGTAAAACTCGATACAAAATCGTTCAGCGCTCATCACTATGCAAGATCTAGATGAAAAACGTGACAAAATCCATAATACAACATTATCCAAAGGGGAAATACAACAGCCTTCAACGCATTCATCATCTACAACACCAGAAAACAGAAGTAACAGCAAAAACTTCTTATAATCAACACAGATCTAAGAGAATCGGAAACAAAACTAATGAAAATAGAACACAGAAAGTGAAAGCGATATTTATAGCTTACGGAGCAGAAGAGTCATCAACGAGGTCTGAGACGAGAATGACGGAGGAACCGAGCTTGAGTTCAGCAACGAGAACAAGCGGAGTCTCCTGCTCCGCCTTCCTCTTCGGGTGCACGGTACGGCTCACTTCCTCAGCTCCGAACGCAGCTTTGTAGAACAGTACGGCGTCGTTGGCCTTGGGAGCTTCCACGAACAGCTGCGGCTTAACCGCCGAGAATGTCACCTGCTTTGCTGCAGAGCAGCCGTTCTGAACCTCCTCCTGAGTCATCGCGGTGGTAGTTGGAGAGAGAGAGAGAGGAATTGCAGAGAGAGAAAACCCTAGGAGAGAGAAAGTGAAAACGGAAAGAGAGTGGTGTGGGTGAATTTGGATAAAGCAAGGCGAGGGGATTTTATAAATGGGAGGAAGCGAAACCGTTCATGGTTTGTTATAGGGGTAAGATGGTCATCGAAAAAATAAGCTTCGGTTGGAGTAGTGCAATCTCGCCCTTTGCTTAGGTTTTATTTACGATGTTACCAATCCTCGTTGCGAAGAGAGAAAATTAATCGAGAAAATAACGATTTGTTAAGGCCTTGTTTGATAGTACTTTTATTTTTTGTTTTCAGAATTTTCACAATTTAAATGAATAAATGTTGTTTGTGTGTTATTTTTATTTTCAAATTCTATTTTTTATTTCTATTATTTATCAAATTCTACTTTAGCCACCACCCACCATCACCCCCACCACTAACCACCACTTTCAGCCACCACGCACCAACCACCATCATCGCCACCACCTTGACCATCTCAAGACCTAAGACCACCCACCATCCACCACCACCACCCCCTACCACCCACAACCACCGCCACCACCCACCACCACTAATCACCACCTTTAGCCACCATGCACCATCATCCCCACCACCCCAACCACCACCTCCAACCCATCACGCGACCGACACCACCCACCACCACCACCACGCACCACCCACCATCATCGCCACCACCCAAAGACCCCAACCACCACCTCTAGCCATCACGCACCACCACCACCACCCACCACCACCGCCATCACCCACCACCACCTCCAGCCACCAAGCACCACCACCCCCACCACCTCCAGCCTCCCACCGGCACACCTCCAACTGACTCATAATTATGTTTTTACTTCTTTTTTTTATAAATAATTTCACACAAACGTATTTTTTGTTTTCACTTCCTTTTTACGAAAAATAGAAATTAGAAAACAGAAACAAAAAACAGAAAACAGAAGTGTTACCAAACATAGCCTTAGTTTTTAATACTATTTTTTTTTTTTATCAACGATTAGTTGCAACGCTAATGTGGGGCCACATCTTAGCTAGTAGAGCGCATGACTTTTAAACAGGAATGGGACACCATGCATATTGTCACCAGATTTCACATCTCCATTACCGAGTAGATTTGCGCCATTAATCACCGAGCACAAATAACCCAGATGGAGTCAACATGTATGTTGTCTCTTATTGGACAGTACTCATCCCGTGTAGTTGTGGGATCGATTCCCACAGACAGCGTAAAAATATTTGCTCTAGACATGGAATTCCATATTGAGATAAGTATGGATGATCGTATGCATCGAATGTAAATCATGCATGTGTTATGGGTTTTGGTAAAATTTCACATCTCCACTTCCGAGTTCCGACTGAAGACCCTATTTAAAAATGTTTCATTGTAGTAGTTAATTGATTTGGAAGCATGGGTTGTTGTGCACCTCTCGGCTGTTTGATTGAATTTTGGATGGTTAAGATGTATTTTGATTTTTTATTGATAAAACAATCAAAATTAAAGAAAAATTATCGAACGTATCTAAGCCGTCCAAAACTTGATTCAATAGTCGAGAGGTGCACAACACCCCAATCCAATTGATTTGCTTCAATATGACAGTCCAGTCCAATAAAATTGAGTCAACCATGAGCCCCGAGAAAAGTTTAAGTCAATTTGTTAAACTTTTAAAATCATGGCGCTGCATGTTTCATTTTTCATGGAAAGATGTTTGTTAAGAGTGTTTGGATAACAAAAAGTGTGAGAAACGGGAACAAAAGCGTGTGTTAGAGATTTTTCAGGTAGAGAATAGAAATAGAATAACTTATTTACGGATGTGGCACAAACCACCCGTTATGGGGTCTATCGTTCAATTATTACAATAATTCGAACCGTTCATTTTGTAGTGCTCTCAAAAAAATGTAATCATACAAAAAAATTAATTTGATATGTATGTCAAAAGTTGAATTTTGGTATAAAAAACGGACGGTTGTGGATATTTTAACTTAAAAACTATCTAGAACCCAAAAAATTCAATTTTTGACAAACCTATTGTTTTCCAATCAAGCTAAATTTTCGCATGAATACGTTATTCTGCGAACCTTATAAGATTAACAATTTAGATTATTACAAAATGCGCTTGGTGGGTCACACAAAAATCGGTGACGCAAACCACGCCGCATCTATAAATAAGACAATCTCAAATAAAAAATGCTACTTTAACATTTTAGATGTTTTTTCAGTTTTGGTTAAGATTCAAAAAAAAAAAAAAAAAAATTAACGAACCATCCTTGTTTACTGTTTTCTTGTTAGTCTCTCAACTAATAATTCTCTACAATGTACATTTTGCATGCCACTGGGCTTTCCATTTTTTTTTTTCCTCCACTGGGCTTTCTCATTCGCCTCTTTCTCCCTCCCTTCTATGTAGTCATAGTTACAAACATAGAAAGGGGTTGGTTCTCTTGTAATTAAAAAAAAAACACATAAAAAATACCTCACTCTTTTGGGACCCACTATAATATTCCGAACAATTAATCTTGTTTAAATGAGTAAAGTAGGAGATTCTGCAAAAAAATCAGCTCAATCAGATATCGGTAAGTACTTCATCCAAACAGTTTTAAAAATACTAGTTCCTATCACAATTTTTGTAAAACTGTTTGAATCAAACACTTATTGATATCCAATTAAGCAAAAAATTTGCGAGATCTCCTATTTTACTAATTTAAACAAGATCAATGGTTCATAACATCACAGTGGGGCCTAGAACAAAATCGTGCTTTTTTTATGTTTTTTTTTTAAGTGCAGGGAAACCGGCCCCTAGAAAAAATATACACGAAAATCAAGATAACCCACCTCCTACAGCAACGGATGGAGAAAAATTAATGTAATCAAATGCTTTTATGTCGCCTCTTAAACAAAATACTATTTTTGTACCGTTAGTTTATTGGTTGTCAAACATTTCATGGACATGGTTTAATCCTTTTTTTTATAACAGGATGTCTAAGACAGCTTGCACACACCTTAATTAATATTAGATCTCTGAAGGTAATGACTGAGCATAACCTTCAATAGCACCAAGAGATTGCAAGCAAGGGTAATCGAACTGAGACCTTTAAGTATGAGTATAAACCCTTAAGTCTTAAGAAAAGACCCTTTTGTTAATCCCTTAATTTAATCATATACGCTTTTTGTCATATTTACCACAACGAGCAAATATTAAAGAAAACAAGGGTTAAAAAAGATTTCAAGAAAAGACAAAACTAGACCTAATTTAACTCGAATTGAGGTAGATGCCCACTTCTATATTCTGTGCTAGAATCTCATTTCCTCATTCCCATGTAATAGATTAGGAATGAAGGTTGACAAAAAAATTGGGGAATTAATATTGACACTTTCCAAAGTGTTAATGGCACTCTAAAAGGGAGTGTCAATATAAGTTCATATAGAGATTGATATTGGTCCTTTCCATTTTGTAGTGCCATTAACCCTTTTAGGCTTGTCGGTAACAATAGCCATTGAAAGTTGAAACTGCTAATAAGGCCCTCCCATAAAGGAATATAGCCATTGAAAGTTGAAACTGCTAATAAGGCCCAAGGCTGAAACTGCTGATAAGGCCCAAGGCCCATAAAGGATTATACGGGACCAAAAGGTCCGAAACCAATTCGCGAAAACCCCCCAGTATTCTTGTCCATCGTATTCTTTCCTTGGCAGTTGGCAGATATAGAGAGGGAAAAAAAGAAAAGAAAAAAATCCCTTCAAACGGTAATAGAATAAAACTATGAATTATATTAAATTGGAAATAAAGTCCACAATCACTATAAACTTAACACTATTAATAGCCCCATTAATTACTGGGAGAAATGATCCACAAAATACAAAGGAATATCCCCCACACGAAGGTGAGTAGATTTGAAATCCTGACCTTCTAGTAAGATGCAGAAGCTCAACTAAGCTCGGTTCAGTTGGATGGTATAGAACAATGCTCTACGAATAATTTTAAAAACACAATTTCGGTCACAACTATATCTAAAACCATCTGATACCCGTGAGTCCATATGCATTGAATAATTCTTAACACAACTGTATTTTTAAAATTGTGTACATAGACTTTCCAATAGGGCATAAATTTGAGTTTCCTCTAGTTCTTTTAGCTGTACTTCCTGCAATGACAAGATTTCACATTTTACTCGGAGGACAATGAATTTGGAGAAAATTTTGGGTGTGGATTGGGTAGGGACACGTGGTGCCCGACACCCAATCCGAGTCGTCCAAATACGTTTTGGACGGTTCAAATTTGATAGGGTAAATTTGCACTCGAAAATTACAGAAACGCCACCCTCGGATCTGAGCCGTCCAAAACGTGTTTGAATGACTCGGATTAGATGTCGAGCACCACGTGTCCCTACCCAATCCGCACCTAAAAATTTCTCATGGATTTGACTTCGAAAGGATTTTCTCCCCCTCTCTTCGCTGATTCGGCGCTGTAGGGACTGTTCCATTAAGCTTTATACTGCACTGTATGTGAACTTTTTACGCTGATATTGAAACATACGAAAAACATAATAAGTCTAAAAAAGCTATAAAAAAAAAAATACATGCATTTGGTTAGATAATCATCCTAATTAAGAGCACATACAAACTACACAAGTAACATTGGAGAAGTGTGTATTTGGGATGTACATGTGGTTTACGGGCTTACCCATAGCATTATTGTTTGAGTTTTTGGGAGTGTCAAATGTCAATGTTTATCAACAGAATTTTGGAATTTACGATCTCACAAGTTTGAGATGATTTTTTCTTTGAGCAAACATAAACATAGATAAGTTGGACACAGGGGTTTCCGCATTTATCTTCCATCCCGAGTCGTTTGTCCGTTTCTTCCGGATGGGCCGGTCGATTTCATCTCAAAGACTTTCAGATCTGAATCGTTAATTGTCACGCGTGCAAGATAAAATTTGAACCTTCCATCTAAAAGCAAAATGACAAATTTCGGATAGTAAGCATGATATGTGTTACATGCGGGGGCAAAGAACAATCCCAAATCCAGATAAGTTTGAGATGATTATGTTAAGCATGTTCATTCATCCGCCTTTATTAGAATTCAAATTGTTTTATATTGATCATTCGGTGAGGATGCTACACAGTATAGCATTCATCTATTATTCACACATTTGTTGTATTCACTTTTCTTATTTTCATATCTGATGATACCGCTGGGCTCCTCGGATTGCCTGGCCAGCAAAAAGCTAAGAATACCGCTGCGGTGCCAGTCAACACCTTTTCGATGTCTAAGTCAGTTGAAATATTAGAAAAGTAGATAAAAAAGAGCTCTCATCTTTCCCGAGAGAGAGTATAGTACACCAATTGGTAAATGAAGGTGTCTTTATATAGGGAGTCCGTCTATATGCATGAGACCAAAAATGCCGAAGCGATGCCGGCCGCCATGACGTGTGGGGAAGTAACGGTCGATCAGGATTTGTTAAATCGTTTACCGAATCAAATTAAAGTGGGCCTCAGGTAGGAATCGAGAGGCAATCGGATGGCTGTATGAGCTCGATCCAAAATCACCCCATTTCATTCAAAATTTGTGATTTTGGATCGAGCTCATACAAACAACCGGCCCGATTGCCTCGATTCCCCGCAGAAAGGCCCACTCGAATTTGATTCTCGAGAACGATGAATCGGCTCCGGACGACCGCTCGGGGACCCACACCGGCGCCGGCGACCGCTTGCACTCTTTGGTCCTGCGTAAAAACGCATCTTTACCGTTATATAGGCGTAACAATTAGAATCACATTAGGATTAGGTCGTTTGAATTTAGGAGTATGAATAAGGTTGGCAACTATCGAGTCCAACAGTTGCAGCTAACTAGATATCCTAACCCCTTCTAAAATTAGGATTGTTAATGGTTATCCCGTAGGACATAAGATGGAACAACAAAGTTATGTGGAGACTCGCAGGTAGGAACGGAGCTAGGAATTTCACAACACAAAGATGAATTTTTTGAGGTTTTTTTTTTCTTTGTAGAGGCGATCGTCCCAACTGGTTCCATCCATGCTCGCAGGAACGGGAAGGAAAAAAGGTCGCGAGCAAGTGCATCCCGAGTTGAGCAAGGACTCTGGTCGTCCGTACTTATAAATAAGACGGTAACAAATTGGACGGTAGAGTGCGAAAACAATAACCAGAAAACGTATTATTTTATGACATTTTAAGCAAATACAACTGTAATTGAATGGACACTCTTTAGCAATCTATTGATCGAATAATTAATTTCCATGGTCTACTGAATGGACAAGGGTATTGGTAAGGTTGGATACCGTGTCATGTCCTGTTATGCCATGTCAATTTAGATTCGTGACAAATAAGTCTCAACACTAACTCGATTTATTTAGCTAAATCTGTCAAATATCCCAACCCTCACAACAACCTGAAATTTGGGATACCTGTAGTGACTCAAGTCACTACATCCTATAGTGACGTCAATTGTGGGCCCTCTATAATTAGTATTTGGGATGAGAACCATACAGTTTGTTGGGAATATATATATTTTTTTTTGGTCGAAGTTTGTTGGGAATATTGAATAGATCATTCATGTAAAAAAATTAAATTAATTGGATATTGATAGTCATATATTCGGATACCATTTATATGTGTCATTTGGAGAATACACTGTAAGACAAATTTGTCTCAATTGTACCTATAATTTGCTCTACATTCTTGAAAAATGAAAGGTTCTGATCTCAAATGAAGATTTCAGAGGATCCATAGTTGACGTCACTATGGGAATGTAGTGACTTGACTCACCACGGGAGCCCCAAGTCCACCTAACACGGCCTCCTAGTAATCGTGTCGACCCAAACACAATACGGATCGACGCAATTACACAAAACTCTTTGTTTTCTAATACGGAGTAATATGTTTACATAACCCCTGTTTGCTGCTGTTTGTGTTTCAAGTTTTCAACCAAGTTCTATCCAAAAATTAGATATTCTCAAGGATAGAATGAAACTACCGCTTATATAATTCAACATTTAAAGAAAATACTGCTTATATAATTCAAAATTTAAGGAAAAAACTACTGAATGACATCATAATTTTTGAAACTAACACAAAAGAAAAAAAAAATTGTCAATTACTCCTTGGAAAGCAATGCATAACTTCCCAATAGCACGATTAAGACAACCATAGTACCATAATTCAAGTAAGGAAGTCTTAAAACTTTAATAGTAATAATGGGTCATAATTGGGTTGTGGTTAAGTTAACGTGTCGACACTAATAGAAAGACAGGTTAACCGTGTCATTTTTAGGTTATGCAATTTCAACCCAAAACTAACCTATCTAGCAATAGTGTTAATTACTGGGTTGTATCATGTCTGTTTTTCGTGTAAAAAAATAGTCAACCATAATTTACTAACTTCATGTCAATTTTGAATCATCTTATCGTGTCACGTCACAAGTTCTCATTCCATGTGTTGAGACACTACGTAGCTGTTTCAAAATCGCGGAATAATGGGTCTTGTTGATCTTGACTTTGATAGTCGCGTGTAGGTCTTCTTTGAACTTTTCATAGAAGCCTCCGAGCAAGATGATGATGAACGTACGAGGGAGGGTCCCACTCACATGCATCTCGTGCAAAAGAATGGCTAGGTTTCCATATTTTTTTCCCCAGATATGCATATGCATATGCGGCTAGGTTTCCATATTTGATTCATTGAATGATGATAGGGTTGAATAGAAAATTTTGAATAAAATAGGGTGATTTTAGATTGAGCACTTAGGAGCGTTCGATTGAGGTGATTTTTACAACGACTCCATCGGAATTCAATTTTGGAGTGAATGGACGACTCGGATCGACCATTTAGAACCCACAAGGGAGTCCCGGCGCCGTCGGTATGCCGTCTGTACCATTTTGGTCAGTACAGCTAGCAGTGTCCTTTATTATCATTCTAAAGCCTAAAAATCCAAAGGGGTGACTTGTTTGAAAAATCGGATTAAGCAGACATTTACAGTTCCATGATTGAGATATTGTCATGCAATTTATTTTTACTTTTTTTTTTAAAGAGATCTGACCATTCTATTTTCGAAAACAATTATGATGTTCATGCGAGAATGGATATCGAATTAATGTAATCTTTTTACAAACGAGTTAAAAGCTCAGCAACCTCTTCAAAATGAATGGTGCCGATCAGGAAGACAAGATTTCAAAAAGTCTGATAGAGGTGCACTACAATCCCATGAGGGCGTTAACATTCACATGGGTTCTAAAATACAAGAGCAGGGGCGGACGGAGAGGGGTGCAAGCGAGGCCTGTTCTGTGCACACCTTCCAATTATCCCATTAACTATACTATATTTTCAGGTTAATTTGGAAGTTATATAAAATCGGCCCCTGCAAGTCTCTTAAGTTAAAAAAAAAAATTGAGAAAGTTTCTATATACATATTGAAAAAACCCCTAAAATTTCAATTTATCAATCATTTTTCGATTGTGGTTATAAAATTAAATGCGATCATGTATATATACACAATCTTCTCTTCTTCTCAGAACTAGCAAATAGTAATATTTATATTATAGACTATATTTTTTGTTATTATCAAAAATAGATGTGATTCGAGCCCCCGATGAGTATAAATCCTCCGTCTTCACTATACAGAGAGTTAAAAACAGGATTGGTCACTAATACATATGGAAATCGGCAGAGGGGTTTGCTGAACATAACAAGCTGTATCAAGAGAGCCAAATGTAAAACTGGGTTCAATGAACCTGTTCTAGCTCTGTCAAAAGGAACTAACTCAGGAAATTAACACGTATAATTAGTACTCCTCTCTTTATTTTCTGCCAAGCTACATTCTAATCAGACTTCATTTTTCTAATCCGAGTTCAATTATCTGCAATCACGTTACAAAGAAGGGAATTTTATGCCCTTTTATGATTGTATTTACTGGGACCCAAGGACCCTAGAGGGCGGTCCAGTAGGGCGGCTCTCGGGCCATTGAACTCCGTAATTAACGGCTTGAATTTCATCTCTGCAAGGGATGGTTCAGATCAACAAAGCGTCGAGATGAAATCAGAATTATTAAAAACACATCCAATGGCTCGGATGCCGCCCTTCAAATTTCCCAAATCAATCAATATTTAATGTGGCTATAAACCAGCTGAAATGAACTGGGTTTTTATCTTTATTCCAAAAGTAGAATCATAATGGCAGAACATTTCTTTTTATTCTTAGGTCTCACCTTCGAACACTCTCTAGTGCTGTCAAATATTTTGGGGCCAGTCTATAGAGAGTTTTTATTCTGACTTCAATTAGGCTCTCCACAATTGAGAGATGAGATTGGGCCTTCAAGATTAGTCAAGGTAAAAATGTAAACTGACCTGAATACCTAAGTTATAAAATTGGAAAAAGAACACCTTTTATTTCTACTACTGGCGTCTATTAATTGCCAGCTACCAATATGGATTCCATAGAATAAGTTAAGTTGCATGCACCAAAAACAGAAGGTAAAGCTACCACCGAAGTAGGAGAATAAAATCTTTTATACTCAATTTGGATCTTTAAATTTGAACAAAGGGAATATAAAAGGAGATTTTATCACCATCTTACTAAAATCTCTAACTGTCAATCTTTCTAAATCCCAATGGGTTGTCTGAGTAGGACTCAGCTTCTGGACAATGGAATTGAGTCAATTGACACCCAGAATTAGATTAGGTGTGCGTAAATTGCCCGAACACCTGATTATAATAATAATCCAAAAAAAAATGGTCTGGGAATGAAATTAACACCGCTTAGGGCAACTTCAATCCACCTCCATTCCTTCAAAATGGAGGGTGGATGTGACACATTGAGGAGAAATTTTGTAATTAATACCCACTTTTCTTTAATTTTTGTACTTTTTAGGAGGGGTCCATCCTCCAAAAATAGGGAAAGGAAAACAAAATGAGATTTGGTCCTCCATATTTGGAGGATCAAAATAGTTTTGGAGGACCAAATCTCTAAAAAGGACAGTGGATCCCTCCAAGATTCTCCCAAAAAGTACAAAAAATAAAGAAAATGGATATAAATTACAAAATCTCCCCTCAATGTGTCACATCCACCCTCCATTTTGAAGGAATGGAGGTGGATTGAAGTTGCCCTCCAAGCTCAAAAGTTTGAATATTACTGGTAGCAAAAATAGTACTTGAGGCCGCTAAAAGTTAACACATTGTTGATTTCAATAATTTAGACAGCATGTGCAAGATGATCTAGACATCCAGTTATAAAAGTTGTCATTGTTTTATAACAGCAGTGAGTGACTATGGGTACAACGGATCCAAGGTAGGGGTTGTGCGGTAGGTGTTGTGCACTATGTTGTGCGGTTAAACGACGTAATTTTCGGCATATCTCTGAAGCTTTAAAAGACCTTGTTTGGAAGAAGGAAAAAACAACTACAAAGTGCTTAAATCCTAAACTGAAAGTGTCTAAATCCAAAGTGCCGAAACCCAAAGTGCCTAAATCCAAGTGTCTAAAACCACTATATCCTACCCCAAAGAACCTAAATCCCCTAAAATTGAACCTCAAAATTAATTCTCCGAATAGGGTCTATTGAAGTGTACTAAGAAAATGAACAAAACTACATTGTTTTACCACATAACACGGCATACAACATCTACTGCACAACAGCTCTCCGGATTCGGGTACAACATACAGGAACTCATCGGTTATTAGTCACTTTCTGATCAGCCTCACATTGCCTAAAACAAGTGGCAGTGACGTGATTTGTTTTGCCCTTTTATGCCACACTTGGAATAGTTGAGTTCAGCTGTCACAAATTGTATCTCCTAGGAGAAACTTCTCAAACATTTATGAACTCTGTTGGAGATTGACACCAAAATATAGCAAAAATAGATTTTGAAATTGAAGGCCGTGAATGGATAAGAAAATAACAAGATAAACAGCCTAACGAGGGAAAATAGATAAGCTTTGCATCTTATCCTTATCACTATTTTAAAACCATAACCATAGTTAAATAAAGTAGGCTCCATAAGTTTAGTATCAATAAAAAGGAGACCGGACTCAAAAACAATAACAGTAATAACGAAACATGTATATCTCTTTTTTGAAAAGAAAACATGTTTATCTCTTAAACCCCGATGTTTTATACCGCAAAAAGAGACTTGATTTTGAAACCAAGCATGTTTATCAATCAACGAAGAGACTGGACTATAAAACAATAGCAGTAACACCGAAACATATATATCTCTTAAACCCCGATGTTTAATATTGCAAAAAGAGACTTGATCCTGCAACCATGTACGTTTACGTTCGTACATTCATAATAATGAATCTCTCAATATACTCCTACTAATTAAGCAAACTTTTCCAGATTTTACCACCTGAAATTAACCCCCTCTTAATTTCCAATGCTTCTGCTGTCCCAGTCCTTAATTTTCTCATCTGTATGACATAATCTGATCACTTCCCATAGCTTTTCTTTACGAATCCTTTCTTCTCAAATCCATTGTAGTAAGGTATGTACCACAGTGTTATGTTGACACTGCGCTATACAATTACTAGTAAAGAAAACCGAAAGAAAGCACACTGAAATGGAACCATATGACCTTTCTACCGGACTCTTTTCTCTGCAGAAATTCATCTACGAACATAAAATGGGAAGATCCCTCATGTAGCGATCGAGGAAATTGAGCGATTTGAATCATTTTTCCTGCGGCGAATCCCTATAAAATAGCCCTCCCGAAATCACCCGGATCGCGCCGATATCTTAGCTTGCCATATTGACTCTGTATGCCACCAACAAATTGATTATGGAAATTAGAAAACAAATAGTAACAAATCTATATAGTAGTAGTACTAATTAATGAAACATACTTAGAAAACAATAAAAACACAAACTAAATGGAACAGAGAACATGGATGGCTCTGCAATGGATGATTTATTCCTCCAAAATTTACTACCATTATTGAATCTCAAATAGAATTTTCAACCCAAAGCAAATTTAGAAAGAATATCAAGTTTGTCAAGAAAGAGAGACGCACAGCTATCTGGACACAACCCCTCGTATACACGTGGGTCCGCATACTAAATGTATGAGGAACCTATGTGTATGTTCGGGGTTGTGTTGCTAGCATCTCTCGTCAAGAAATAATCTCACCATTTTTTCCAATGTATGATGAAGGCTCTTCATTAAACACATTGCTGATTCTAAAATAGAACCTTCAACCCATCAATAAATTTCATTGTAGGAGTAGTTTGCAAAAATTATCTCAAACATTTAGAATTCACATAACGAAACATCAAATCCATTAACTCGTCAAGAAACTTCAAAACAGCCCACAATTTTCGAAAAATTCATCGGAAACATGAGAGAGAGAGAGAGAGAGAGAGAGAGAGAGAGAGAGAGAGAGAGAGAGAGAGAGAGAGAGGAATTAACGACCTTAGACGCAGCAGCTTCAGGGGGCTCCATAGCCAGACAATCCCTCGGTGTTTCGAAAAGAGAAACAGAGAATTGCTTAAAAACAACACCCACGTCAAAATAAATCAACCCGGAGCTCGGCACATCGACCCGAATTCCCTTCACAGGGAACCAGAGGAACAAATCCTGAGCCGAAACTCCGGTCAAATTGGCGATCTGCCCGTATAACAGCCTGCCCGATACGTTCCGGTCGTAGTGCAATTCGTTCTCGAATTTGGCATTGCATTCTGTGTCCAAGAAAACCGTGAAATTCCCCATAGCATCCAATTGATAGTCCTTGATGCCTTTTGGGAGCAAACCCATTGGCAGGCCGTGGGATTTAAGGGCCCCGTATATCGATTGGGAGGCCGAAGAATACAGGAAATTCGAAAATGAGAGGAGGAATAGGATTGGGAATTGGAGAATCATGTTGGGTTGTGTTTTCTTTGTTCTTTCTTGAAATTTGGTATTAGAGGATGGGGATTTGGAGAAGGAGAATGACTTTGGGAAACAGAGGAGGGGGGATTTGGGCTATATTTAGGAGTGGTTGGTGCTATTTGAATGATTGTATGTATTTTTGGAGAGTGGAGGTTGGAGGTAGGGTTTAAGGGAGTTGAGGAGAGAGAGCATGATCAAGAGGAGAGAGAGGTGCCAGAAAGAATACAGAGGAGAGTGAGAGAATTATCAATTATTGGTTTGTAGAGGTGAAAAAATTATTCAGTGTATTAGGTTACCACTACGTGGTGCCACAATACTCTTCACATACATTTTTTCCGGGCCCAGTACATTAATGTGTGATGGATAATTGGGTGAGATACCCGTATCGATGCAACAAGATCATTGAATAATTACTTGTGGAGGTTAGTCGTTCTTGATCATCTACCATCGGAGTTATAGGGTGTTTGGTGTTGATTATTTTGTTGAATTTTAGATTTTGGATTGTGATTCTAGACTATTGGATTCTGGAAAACTCATATTGAGAATCTGTAAAAGTATTTGATGAATGTATGAAAAATAGATTGTACATGTGTTTCAAGAAAATAGATTACAAGTATGTAGAATAGCGAAGTGTATGGAGGGTATTTCCGACACCACAAATATATGTTGGGTCGGAGTTCCATTCCAATTTTGTTCTCTCTAGTTTAGTATACAATTTTGCCAGTTTCCTTTCGGTTTCGGTCATAAAAAAATGACTGAAAAGATTCATTTTATATAAGTCGTTGAGAAGAATATGCATGCCAAAAATCAGTCTGATGGGATCAAGTTTCGTATATTATTGAATTGATTTTTTGGCAGAAAAAAATAATTTGTTTGAAGTTTAAACTATATTTGGTTTCCATTTTTTTCTTGATCGAGCAATTGCACTTCCTTCGTATTCTAGATGAAATCCGATCAGAGTGATTTTTGACATGAATATTCTTCTAGACGAGTTCTAAAAAAATGAACTATTTTGATCGTTTGTTTGGGTCCGGAACAAACCCAAAAGAACTACAAAATGGACGGGACTGGTTTTTTTTTTTGATGGACGGGACTCGTGGTTAACCACACTGGATTGCTACTCAATTCAAAATGTTGAGTATACATCCAAGTTTACATTCATTCTCACATGCTCTCTCACAAGTCGCAAATGAGAATAGGACTCTGAGTATTATAATATGTCTGGCCTTAACTTGAGACGTGTACCTAAAGTTAGACGTGTACCTACCATTGCTCTTGCAAATAAAAACGTAAAATCTAAAAATTAGATTCAAAGTGAACTATTTGAGGCTACATGACGGTAAAAGTTTGTTCAAGTTCGGTTCAAATGCTAATTAAACAAACTGAACCTGAACCTCAATTTTAGCTCGTTTAATAAACGAGCCAAACCTGAACTTGACCATATTCGGCTCGAGTAGGCTTGCGAACTTGGAATATATATGAATATCTCATAAGAATTTCATATATAACCTTGAACATGTATAAATTTTCATATACATAATGAAAATTTTATAATTTGTACATGTATGAACTTAAAAAAAAGTATTATAAACTTAAATTTTAACATGTGTTTATAATTTTTTATATGTATAGACTTCTTTAAGAACAAAATAAAAACAATATTTGAAGTTCTAGACTTGTATGAGAGCATATATATCTAATATTTTTCATTCATTAAGGCTCGTGAGCAAGTTCGAGTTCGATCCAAACCTCGGCAAGCTCGGCCCGAATTCGGCTCGTCAAATTTTTATTGAGTTTGAGTTCGGCTTGAGTTCATTTAAAAATTTAATGAACGAACCTGAATATTTTAAAGCTCGACTTGATTCGGCTCATTTACCGCCCTAAATGGTGGTAATAGCTTTAGGATATATTTGGTTTTCAATTTTCTACTTTATCCTTTAGAAACTTGTATCAGTAGATAAAATTGATTTTCATAGTTACTCCTATAAAACTGTGGTTGAGTTACGTTAAAAAACTAATAATGTAACACTCCGTGTTTTCTCGTCACCCAAGCAAGAGTTATCAAGAAGCTGTACGTGGAGTGGTATAGGCAAGTGGTAAGTGGTGAGGGCTTTTGCCACATATTGACACATGGCTAACCATGACACATCATGCTTTATGAGTTTGAGTCCATATGTCTACTAGAGTTGTCCAGTCGATTGTTCAATCCGTTCAATTTGTTTAAATCGCCCAAACCGATCCATTCGTTTACTCATCCAAGGTACGTTACGGATGAATACGGATCCTAATATTTTTATTTTGACGAATGCAGTTCGGTTCGATCCGCTCAATCCGCAATCGAACCGACCCATCCGTATGTCACCCACAAACGGTTACAGATCTTAAAAATGACAATCTGTCACGAGCGGATTGGATCTTAAACTGAAGCGATCCGTGGACACCTAATGTCTACAAAAAAAAAAAAATTCCCTATATTCCTATATTATGTTGTTGCTGCACCCAGAGAGAGAAGTCAGGAGAGCAACCATATTATTAGCACAAAAAACTATTAGACTTGGCCTGGCAAAGTTTATTCTTGGCCGCGGCTAGTTGATTGAAAGAAAGAAAATGGCTATGGAAGTTGAACAAGGTGGATGGGTTCACTGAACAACAGACTCCTATGTACGTGGTTAATATTTAAGGTAGTGGGTAGTGTGTAATGCATTCCTCGCTAAATTTCTTTGCAAAAAATGTTCTTTGATTCTCTCATATTTGTACTCTTTTGATATCTAAGTTCATTGGCTCAGTTATTGTCACATTTTGTGCCGTGACATAGAGAAGATTTGCCTGAAAGCCATGGAACAGATTGGTACACGTGCCAGCCCGCCCGGTGGAATGAGTTAGGAAATATGGTTGATTTCCCTGAGGGAAGTACAATATACTTTCATATGGCTCGAAAGGGGGCACACGAATTCGACCCCAGTGATGCTTGGCGTGCTACCGAAATGAGCTAGGTAAGAGGTTGCAAATGATTTATGATTCACTTTGATTTGTTATCGTCGATTATTGTGCACATCTTTATGTCAAGCTATATTTATTGTCCTCGTATTGCACATGCTACATGGCCATTTTATATTTTTTCAGGTGAAAAGCGAGTAAGTGGTGGCTAGAATCGGAGAATTCGGAGGATTAGCTAGAGATGCTAGTTGCAGAAGTCATAGTGGTCGTTTTGAGGATTTTAGAGCCATTGTAATTTTTAAAGCTTGCTGTATATTTTTGAGAAACTTAAAAGGTTATTGATTTTGAGGGGGTTTAAAAAGTCGGGTCGTCACAAATAACATTTATTGCAATAAGCTGAAAATCGTTTTTAATTAGAACACTTAGAATCTAGAATTTAAAATTCTTTAGAATCCAAAAATCCGACTCTTTTCTTAAATCCGATTTTAAGAATTCTTAGAATTCCAAAATTTGGATAAAAATCTTTTAGAAAACACTTACAGCAATTTTTAACAGTTTAAAATCTTAAACTTTGCTCTTAAATTATTTTCTAAACAAGCGCATTATTACTTTGGTTTTTACGAGACTCGCATGGAAATTTCTGTGGTACACACTGGACCCGACCGAAATACCTATGTTCTATGGGCATATATGTGTTTTGACAGGACTTGTTCACATGAGGAATGGTGGTTCCTCGCACATGAGATTAATGGTGGTGCCACACAATGAAGGCCCACAGCCCCACGCACATGATGCACTTCATACCCCTTACTGCATGTGTACAAAATATGCTTACATAGCCGCGGTGTTCCACAAAGGTGATTTTTGGGCTTTTTAATTTTTTTTTTACTTTTCACGTTTTTTAAGGTAAGAAATTCTCTCATATATATAAAAAAAAACCCGAAAAGTCTAAGTTAGTGGAAGGCCCATTTGTTTTCACTAAAGTTGTGCACCGAACGGTTCTGGACGCAGTTGTATCGGGAGTTGTATTTTAAAGTTGTGTTAGTAGTATTGTTCTTTTATATAATTCTACGGTTTAATTCGGGACATGGTTGAGGTAAACACCACTCGAAATTGGTGTACAGTGTGCCCTTTCGAATTTTGAGCCACAAGAATTCATAAAACCACCACAAAATCTCGTAATTGAACACCATTTTTTGTATATTCGACAATACAGTTTCATAAACAACAATATAAAAATTAGTAAACACCACCACGAAAATTCATAAATTTGAGCTGAATTTTTGACTTTTTGCCATCTTTGTTTACTACAAAATTCATAACCGACTCCAAAAAAATTCGAAATGTGAAACTCAATCCCTAATGAAATTCATAAAAAATGACCGAAAAGATTCATTTTGTGTAAGTCATTGAGAAGAATATGCATGCCAAAAATCAGTCTAATGGGATCTAATTTTGTATATTAATGAATTGATTTTGTGCAAGAAAAAATAAGTTGTTTGAAGTTTAAACTACTCTATATTTGGTTTCTAATTTTTTTTTCTCGAGCAATCGCAATTCATTCACATTTAAGATGAAATCTGATCGGGCTGATTTTTGACATGAATATTCCTCTAGTTGCGTTATACAAAATGAACTATTTTGATCATTCGTTTGGGTCCAGAACAAACCCAAAAGGACTACAAAGTTGACTGGAGGTTAACCACACTGGATTGCCTCTCAATTGAAAATGGAAAATGTTGAGTATAGATCCAAGTTTACATTTCATTTTTACATGCCCTCTCAAATGAGAATAGGACCCTCTGAGTACTATAATTGGTCTCACCTTAACTTGAGACGTGTACGTATAATAGATTTTAGGTTTTCAATTTTAATTTATCCTTTAGAAACTTGTATAAGAAGATAAAGTTAATTTTTGTAATTATAATACTATGATTGAGTTACCGTAAAAACTAATAAAATTTATTGCTATAAGTTGAAAATCGTTTTTAGAGCACTTAGAATCTAGAATTTAATCCGAAAATCCTTAGAATCCAGAAATCTATCCTATTTTAATTTACATCTCTTTCCAGCTTATAAGATTTCTTAGAATTCCAAAATCTGTTGATAAAATCTTTTTAAAAACACTTATAATAGTAATTTTTAACAGTTTAAAAACTTAAAATTTGCTCATAAATTATTTTGCAGACAAGCACATTATTACTTTGGTTTTTATGAGACTGGCATGGAAATTTCTGTGGTACAGACTGGACCCGAGTCACCCGACCGAAATATCTATGGTGGTTCCTCGCACATGATATTAATGGTGGTGCCACACAATGAAGGCCCACAGACCCACGCACATGACGCACTTCATACCCCTTACTGCATGTGTACAAAATATGCCTACATAACCGCACAGTTTCCATAAGGAAGTTTTTGGGCTTTTAATTTAATTTCTTTTTACTTTTCATGTTTTTTAAGGTAGGAAATTCTCTCACGTATAAAAAACTTAACCCGAAAAGTCTAAATTAGTGGAATGGCCCCTTTGTTTTCATAAAAACAAAAGGTTACGCGCACAACTCTTTTTTCTTTTCTTTTTTTCATTAAAGTTGTGCACCGAACGGCTCTGGACGCAGATGTATTGGGAGTTGTATTTTAAAGTTGTGTTAGTAGCATTGTTCTTTTTGATAATTCTACGGTTTAGTTCGGGACATGGCTGGGGAAAACACCCCTAAAAATTGGTGTATGGTGTGCCTTTTTGTATTTTGAGCCACAAGTATTCGTAAAACACCATAAAATCTTGTAATTGAACACCCAAAAAAATTGTATATTTGAAAATACAATTTCATAAACCACACTATAAAAATTCGTAAACACCGCCAAAAAAAAAAATCGTAAACACCGCCACAAAAATTCATAAATTTTGAGTTGTCTTTTTTGTCTTTGTCCCGTCTTTTTTTCCTACAAAATTCAAAAACAACACTCCAAAAATTCAAAAATTACACTACAAAAATTTGTACACACCAACCCGAAAATTCATATCTCGGGCCACAAAAATTTCATAAAAGGGCGTACCGTACACCCATGCATAAATGGAGCCACATAAATTCGTAAAATGAGACCGGATACTTTTCCTTATAGTTCGTCCATGTCATCATTATGTAGGCAACAATTCGTTGGAGTTGCAAATATAATACTAAGGCTCAGTTTGGATGCCCCTAATCTTCTGTATAAAAAGGAATTTGATTATCAGGAATTAAATTCCTAGTAATTCGATACCCATTGTAATTCTATTCCGATGTTCGGATTAATTCAACAATATTCTCTAGGAATCATTTATTTTGAAAATTAATAATGTCGAGAGTCCAAGTCTATCACCATCTATAACATCTATCAACTCCCACTATAAAATAAGATTGTTTTGCTGTGTTATATTGTTTTGCCACAGCATCTAGAATACTTACAATTGCATATGAAATATTTACCACAACATCTGGAATACTTACTTTTAGAATATGATACACCAATACCACTTTGGTATACCATAGAAAAAATTATGTTTCAACATATCACAGATGGATCCAAAGAAGAATTTCCAACTGTTAACATCTGCCCAAAAAGGTGAAAATAGTTAGTAATATATATACACACACATAGAAAAAGACATGGTTGCAAATGAGCGGAGGTTTAAAATGTTTAGGTTTGGTTGTTAAGTTTTTAGTAAATTTTAGTTTCATCTTGAGCTAGTAAAAATATGAAGAGCAAAGCTCGAGGTAAACTCGCATAAGCTTGAGTCGAGCTTGAGCTTATTCACGAGCCTTAACAGACCAAATAAATTTTATACTTATTCCCATATACAAGTCTAGACATGCAAAAAATAATAATTTATATATATATATATATATATATATATATATATATATATATATATATATATATAGGTAACACTTCTAGTCCGGGATTTGAGATGCTAGACCTCCTTGTTCCCGATATTTTTTTTATGATCCGATTCGTCCAATGTGTTCAGAAGGTGTTTTCAAAGGTCTACATTGGAAATCTCCAAAAAAAAAAAATACCGGGAAGAGCTTGATCCAAACAGTTTTTCGCAGTATTTTTTATTTTTTTTAAAGATTTCTCGCGTAGACCTTGGAAAACACCTTCTGAACACATTGGACGAATCGGATTTTCCCTAAACAATTGGCAACACAAAAAAAAAAACCCAAAAGCCTCTAATCCGGGATCTCGGATTAGAAGCTCTCGGTGTATATATATTATTAGGTACAAAAATAAGTACTCATGTATACAAAATTATTGAAAAATACAATATTATATAAGCTTATAAAACATGCAATTCTTATACATGTACCAGTTATAAAAAATTTATGTAGTATATACAATATATGTATATACATAAGTTTACACATGTACAAGTTGTATACATTCAAGTTTATGATATTTTCATACATAAATATATTCTAAGTCTGTGAGTCTCATCAAGCCAAATACTAATCAGACTCGGCTAAGTTACTAAACGAGCTTAAAATTGAGACACGAGTTTGGTTCATGTAATAGATTAATCAAAAAAATCGACAGAGAATTTTTACCGAGTCGAACTTCAATTAATTGACGAACAGCTTAATTCATTTGCAGTGCTAGAAGAAGACATTATAGATGGAAGGGGATATGAATATGATTTTGTATGAATGTTTATGTAGAGAGAAAAGGCCATGTGAGGAAGGGGATGGGTGGGTGAGGTTTGGCGTGTCAATAATTATAATTTTGTCTTGGCATAAACCAATGCCTCAATTATAGCAATTTTGGGGTGAATCAATAGTTGTTCCAAATAATTCCAAAATAAATGAACTTCCACGGGTCCAGGATGTCCTTTTAAATCAGGTATCGCATGACCAATGCCTAATCATGGATTGGATCTTGTTTGTATAATATTTGGTCGCATCCCTTATTATTCAGTGCTTCTCATAAATTAATGTCAAAAAGACAGCCCACTAGTAGTACCACTCAAAATAAGGTGAATTTTACTACACATTTCGATAATCAAAATCGTTCGTTTTGTAAGTATCGACACAAATGTTGTTCATGTCAAAATCATGTTTTTTTTTTTGGTCGGGCATTAGTAGGAATCTTAAAATTTTGTATTTTCCTTGAGAGTAATGAATCGTTAAAATTACTCTTGTTATTCAATTAGTTTAAATCAAACAAATATCGATATCCGACCAATTTATTTTTTTGTGTCAATGATATAGTCGTCGACTCGTCTCGAGCTACAAAATGAGGGACTCGGGATGTGAAACCTCACATCATTGGGTGGTGTATTCATTAAGGTGTATTTGAAATCATTGGGTGGTGCATTCATTCATTAAGGTGTATTTGAAATGGTGTGCACAATTCAAATATAAATTAGAAATTTTACACCATTTACAAAATAAAAGAAAAAAAGAAAGATAAAAAAAAATGTCAAGGACACAGACTAAAAGTGCAACACATTAACACATAAATGTGCATGTTTAGAACCATGTGATACGTATGGCCTCGTAAGGTCCACACGTGAATTGGACAATTCCAGACACAACTATATTCGGATACATACATTTTGGTCTATGTTTGTATGTCAGTTAATAAACGATGGACAAAGTAAAATTAACAAAGTGAGACCAAAAGAACAACACTAATAACTCTAAGGGGTTGGCATAGTGGTTAAACCTTGAGACTTATGAGTTTGTCATTTCTTAAGGTTTCAAGTACGATAAATTCTTTTGAGGCCATTCCATACAGAGAGCTTTTCTCAGTCTTTAAATGAGGACTCTGGAAGTGGACGGTGAAATTTTTCTTCCAAGATTAATCGATCAAGATGCGCGTAGGTGGGTGAGAATACCTAATTATCAAAATGGAAAAAAAAGAGGGATGAGTATTAATAATGTGTGCCTCCATTAACTGGGAAGTATAATGAAGGGAACTTTTGCCGTTACTATTATTATTGCTGCACACTAAAAAAGATGAGCATAATTTCATCCTCAGTGTTTAACTTTATTGGCCATTTGGTATCGAGTTCACCATCATACAAACATGTAGAAAACTAATTATGCAAGCCATGAGCGGCATTCCCCCATATACATATTTTTAATTAACAGGATAACCTCGGAAATCTCAAAATTGACTCGACCACTACGAGATTGACTCTTTTTTTTTTTTTTTTAGGGTTTTGTGCGGAAAAACAATTCGTCGTACACCCACAAAATTTGGCCGCAAGAAAATTTCTTGGCAGTTCAAAAAGGAATAAAAAAAAATAATTATTTGTGAATGTTTTAACCCAACGTGGATGGTTTGCCTTTAACTGGTCCAGATAGGAGATTAGTCGAAGTGCTCATAAGTTTACCCGAACACTCTAACGTTCAATGAAAAGAAAAAAACAAAAGAATAAACATGTGCTCACACATTTGCAGTATGCACTGGCATGAGAAATTAGCCTTATACATTCACACTGTATGGTTTTAGATTTTTTCACATACAGGTCCTATAACTTGTAGGTCTAGGGACTCATCTCAGGAAAGTGCTTTGTGTTTTAGTACTATGTTATTACTGGATTACGTGCACACATTTTTTCTTTTTCTTTTTAGGAAGAGAGAAATATATTGAAAAAGGCATAGTACAAGGTCAAAACATTACTGGGAGGTGATCAGTACAAAAGATTAAAATAAACATAACGCAGACTCCCAATAACTATGCAAAGGCAACATAACGAACACACGTAAACATTTGCATAAGAAAAAAAAAACACTAGCACCTGCAAAAAACCATTAGAGGGAAACGAGCAAAAGAGGATACTAGTAGCTATCCTCAATTGTATGTGACTGTTTGCGCTTATGCCTCGTGAATTCTTTGAACGCCTTAACAGTTTGACCATCGTCAAGGTCTTTCAGCTTTCTGTTACGCCTCAGAGCCCTGCATTTGTCTATAATTTGTATTAACCAAATAACACCCTCTCTTTGTAAGTGGAGTGGAGTGTAGTTAGTGCCTCTCTTATACTCTCATGCCCATGGGCAGGGTTCGATTCCTGTAAGCACCCATCCCCCTTCCCTAATCCTCTAAGATAGAGTAGATTAGGATTAACGAATGACACGAGAGAAAAAAAAAATGACGCCCTCTCTTCTTAGCACTGCTATTCCTAGATGCCTTGATTCGCACAGACCTAAGATACCTCAACATGTGGTTGGATGAACGCGCCAAATGATGACATCCATCCACAAAATTAGTGATCATACACTCAATAGCAGAGGAGTGTTCAGCACAAAAATCCTGGGAAAGGACATTAATTGTCGGAGACATCTTCCTTAAAAGCTATTAGTATGAACTTACATCGGAGGTTCCTCGTATTTGAAACTTGATGTGCAAGATTAGCTTCTATATTGATTAGAAGGTTCTCAATATTGGAACATCGAGGCAGTGTTTGTAATTCAATTGATATCAGAACTGGCTCCCAACCGAAGCATTTGCTAACTCGTCAATGGTGGAGGTGCCCGATACAAAAAGTTTGAGAGTCACATGTCATAGGGTCCTCAGGAGGCCCGCTAATGCTGCAGATCTCGACGGGTTAGATTCGATTGATGGAAAAAACGAAAGACCTTGAGATACTTGGTTTATTGACATCTCAGCGTACTGTGATGGGATTTCTCTGCTTAAAAAAAACAAACACAAATGGACACATATTTATTCTGAATCGTCTAATGCACACAAGAATACATGTAAAATTTGTACTCATCAAACGCTTCCCAATGTATCTATGTCCGAATTATTTTCCCAAAAAAGAATGCTTTCGGCTGCTTGATTCATGGCCCATTCTGTTCTTTATTTTTCGGCCTCCGGCTTCATATGACCCTTCCACAATGAGACACCCTTCCACAATGAGACTAGGCCGACCATACTGCGCCCAAGACCGTTATTAACTGTCCTCAGCTTCCCATTTGCTTTGCTCTCTCTCTCTCTCTCTCTCTCTCTCTCTCTCTCTCTCTCTCTCTCTCTCTCTCTCTCTCTCTCTCTTTCTCTCTCTCTCTCTCTCTGGAGTCGGAACTGTTTGGATATCAAATTTTTGCATTTTCATTTCTTCATTATTGCATTTTGGGTGTTTGGCTTCTTGAACCTGTGGAACTAAATCTGCACAACTGAAGGCAAAATTTATTCTTGATTTAGGGGTTACAGAGAAAACTGCAAAAAGTAGTGGGAGATAAGCTTTTGACTTCTATTTTTCACTTTCCCCATTTTGTTTAACATAAAAGACTTACAAAATGTATTATGTATATTTATTCCAAACACTACTCTGCAAAATACATTCTACACATATCTCTTAAACACTTTGTAAATTCATAATACCACAATTCAAAAAGCTAAAAATGCAAATGCATTCTATATATATATCTCTTAAACACTCTGTAGATTCGTACTACCATAATTCAAAAGGCTAAAAATGCAAAATGCAAAAAAGTAAGAAAATGAGGCTCCCAAACACCTCTCTCTCTCTCTCTCTCTCTCTCTCTCTCGCGCGCGCGCGCGCGTTTGGATCACATACATATGAACACAGATTTTAGTTACAACGGTTAGTTTGGTTGGTTGGTAGGTTTGCTACCTACACAATTGATCAGGGTTAGATTCTATGGCAAACTTCACTTATATGGTTTGGGCTATCTATGGTTACACCCCATGTGGTTCAATTTGTTGCATTTGCACTCTCTGTGGTTTTAAAAAGTTGCAGATGCACCAATTTTCATCCATATTAACTGAAATAATGCTTGCGCCGTTAGTGGAAAATGACTAAAAGTCCAATCTACCCTTATCTTAGTCTTTGATTCTTCTTCTCCCTTAGATCTAAACGATCCAACCCATATACAAAATATTGGATCTGAATCGTTCATATTGTAGAGCTTGATGAATACTACACCCATACCAAAATTCAAGTCAATTGAAAAATGAAAACCTCATGGTCGAATAGAATTTTTTTTGAAGTAAATTTTAGAATTCAAATTTACCTTTTCATTTTAACAAGAACCCGATCATTAAGTTATTAATATCCAATCGACATGATTTTTTTTACAGAGATGCTCTACTCTTTGATTAATACAATTTTAACTGCTCGGATTAAATTTTTAATATATCATATTAATATTTAATATACCTCTAGTAACATGGATGGAAATGAGTGCAAATGCAACTTCTTAAAAGCCACAGGGGGTGAGGATGCAACAAATTGAACCACAGGGGTGTAATCACACATGACCCAAATTACAAGGGGTGCAAGTGAAATTTGCCTTGGATTTTAGGGGTCTGTGAATCTCCTAGTCTCAATGGAGATGGTCTTTGACCAAACCGGAGAGGAGATTTACTCAAGGTGTGCATAAGCAGACACATACACTTGAAAAAAAGAAAGAAAAAAGAAAGAAAGAAACACAGATTTTGGTTATCTAATGATGTGTATAAAATAGTTTCATGGTTGAAAAACTTTTAGGTCCGGCCCAAGTATTTGGAGTGCTCTAGGCCTAGTTTAAAAATTGTGCCCTAAGAGCACAACACTTAAATAATTTTCCAATAACAATCACGAAATGAGAAATTCAAAACACAAAGTCTCCAAATACATATAACGCATGAGTATCACTTGAATATTACTCGTGTTGCATTTTTAGAAACAAAAGTGGTTTGTGGACTTCATGGATACTCCCCAATAAATTGGACCTACGTGCACATGAGAAGAGCTCAGGCGAATCAGACTTTCAGCAAGTGGTATCAGAGCAATGTCTAATGATCTATGGGAAACCATCGGTAAATAAGCCTAGGTTCGAACATGGTATCAGAGAGTAGATCAAGAATTGTGGACTCAAGTGGATCAGATTGAGGGGGAGCTAGACCCAATGCATGCTTCAGACATGAGGGGGAGATTGTTGGAAACATGTGTGAAATATTAAGTCTCACGTTAGGGGGGGAAAAAGGGTTAAACCTTAATACTATATAGTTGAGTGACTCACCCCTTAAAAGACTAATGGTTAGCCTTTTAATTGGATCTAGTTGATGTGGTTTGTGGAATTCATGAATACTCCTTAGCTGATTGGTCTATGCACGCGGAGAAGATCTCAGGCGAATCAGACTCTCAATAGGGAAAAGAGAAAACACGAAGGACATGAACTGTACTTCCAAAATGTTTGCCCAATTGGCTGATGAAACTCGAAAGTTGATGATTCTGAGATGCAGACTGATGCTTAAAACAAGAGATGGTGATGCTAATTTTAGATCATAAATAGTTCTATCAAACATCGACTCCCTTCTCTCTTCAACATAATGACATGGCACCCCAAAATAAAAACCAATGATTCAACGAAATTAGTGGGTTTCCTCTAACTCCCATTCCTCTCTCCACTTTTTACTCAACAAAACTTAAAACTCACCCCTCAAACACATTCATTCACCCTTGTCCTTAACACCCCTTCCTCCCAACCATCTTGCCCGTAGGCTTTTTCCATGTCTGCAACCATCTCATTACCATAACCTCCCTTTTAATCTCCTGTATACCTCTTTCAAACCATGAAAATTTGCCATTAATCATTTCGCTTTTTCCTTCTTTGGATCATCTCCATTCGTTTCCTTTGTCTTTTCTTTCGTTATCTCTGTTTTCACATTTCTGTGGTTAGGTTTAGGTCAATGAGCGATGGATTCAGGGGAGCTACGCCGAGTTTTCCAGATGTTTGACCGAAATGGGGATGGAAAGATTACCAGGAAGGAGCTCAGCGATTCGTTAGAGAACTTGGGTATAAACATACCGGAAAAAGAGCTCATCCAAATGATCGAAAGAATCGATGTAAACGGAGATGGGTATGTGGATATTGAGGAGTTTGGTGAATTGTATAAGACAATAATGGACGAAAGAGATGAGGAGGAAGACATGAGAGAGGCATTCAATGTGTTTGATCAAAACGGAGATGGGTTCATCACGGTGGAGGAGTTGAGGTCGGTTTTACAGTCGCTAGGGTTGAAGCAAGGACGAACCATAGAAGACTGCAAGAGGATGATAAAGAAGGTGGATGTGGATGGGGATGGAATGGTCAATTACAAGGAGTTCAGGCAGATGATGAAGGGTGGTGGGTTTGCTTCCTTGAGTTCGAACTGATAGAACAACAATCTAGAAAACTTAACGGGAGAGAGTGTCTCTTGTAACCTATATGTACGTTTCCAATGGGTTCAACCCGTATTTGTGGATTTCATTTCATCAAACCTCTTATGTGGCTTTAAGCTTTTGATGATTTTATATGTGTAACTTGATCTCTCTCTCTCTCTCTCTCTCTCTCTCTCTCTCGTGATAGTCTTCGTTGCATATATTGTCTTTGTTTTCCTAGTATTGTTTTTCATGTTTTCAGAAACAAATCCAAAGACACCAAAGCGGGGGGCCTGCTGTGCACCTAATGCGTTGCACCGTGCAATGCATCATTCCAACTGTCCAAAAGTGTTTTTAGTCGTCTGGATTCGCAGATGCTTTCTTACCGGTCAAAATATATTCTTGATGATAAGAAAGCTTCAGCGAATCCAGACCATTGATTTTCAAGATGGACGGCTGTAATATGCGTTGTATGGTCTCAAGTCATTTTTTATGGCAGCAGTTTTTGGAAATTGGAAAACTAAAAAGTGGGTTGGTTCAGCAAATTCTCCCAGAAAAAATTTCCGAAAACAATTTTTGTGTTTTCCCAGAAAACAAGAATGGGTAACAACAAATGAAAACAACAGAAGGGCTAGAAAGATTAAGGATTTCCATACCTTGTTAGGATCATAACCTCAGATGCATACATCAGACAAAAATTTCACCATGTATCAGAAACTTCCCAACTGCAAACCAGTAATGTCGTCGTGATCAATTTTCTCTTTAACAAATCCAAAGGGAATGACTCCGACGGTCCGACCTGTATATTCATAATACCCCACAAGAACTTAAAATGAAAGAGATGAAAAGGGACGACAGGAATTCAACAACAATGAAATTATAATACAGAATTTTCTGCACAAAATAATTAACAGACTTAATAACCATATACCACGGCATTGTGTACATCTCTTCATCTACAGGCCTATTCCGGATCCCGCCCATGGATAATAGATAAATGCTAGACAGATTAACCTCTAAGGTTCTCATCAGAATATATTAAACCCAAGCTTGTATAAACTGAACCAATAGGTTGATTCTTAGTATACATTAAAGCTTACATTAGATGAACAAAAAGATGTGCAAAAATAATAATAAACCATACTGAACTGGCGCTAATCTGAACCATCTAGATCTTCATCTTCAAGCTCTCTGATTCGTTGGACCATATCTTGAACGCTTCTTGATAAGTGATCGGAGTGTTCATCCACAAAGTTCAACACCATTTGCAACTGTTCCTGGTAAGCTGCACACCGACGTTTACATCGTTGTCTCTCATTGTAAAGTTCAAGGGTCAGCTCTCGAATTCTTTGATCCTTCTCATCCTGAAAGAAGCAGAGAAGCCAAGACAAAGAAAACATAGGTAATGCTCCAACAAATAGGAAAATAATGGAACCATTTTCCAAACAAAGATGAGGATGGATTTTAATTATAAGCCCTCTACTGGTGCCTAGTACCTACAAAAAATTTCGGTATCTAATTTCCCATACAACAAAGAAGAGAATAATGGTGTTCCAAATATAGCTGCAAATCACATTGCCATATTGCTTGGTTCAACTGAAATCATTTTAAGAGTTAAATTAGGCTTTTCAAAAAAAAAAATGAAAAAATTATGTGCAAAGGATGTACATGAAATCAATTGGCTCACATTTCATGAGGGCAGCTAATAATGCACAACTCAAATGCTTTGCTGAGAAGAACTTATATGTTAATCATTTAAAGTCAGTAGCTCACAACTACCGAGTAACGAACACAAATTTGAAACAATAGATGGGTCATGTGATTCATGTTATAACAGTCTTCATTGAGCCAAAGGACTAAAGTTCAGACTAGTGCTCATAAACTTTAAAAAAAAAAAAAAAAAAAACATGCACGTCCAATTACCCGGTCACTGATATTTGCAAGCCTTCACTTGGTCATCAGGAGGGACTTGAAAGCAATTTCCAAAACCTTAATGAATATTCCATTGCTCAAGTCAACACAACTCGTAATGCCTATTCTAGAATCTTAAGCTCTCTCTAACTGACTTAGCCTGTTGGCCAAAAAGGTTTCAGCTGCTAGGCAGAGGCTTGATTTAAGATTCAGTACGAAGTTCATTGTGACAAGAGGAAAGCATTGTTTATCCCCAAGTAATACAGGTGTTATATTTCAGGAGACAACTGAAGTTCATGCCCGACCCATAAAACCCCAAAACTCCCCTTCCCAGTCTCTCAACTTAACAAGTAGATAAATGTAAAAGAAGTGCAATCAAGGACTTCAAGTGACATGAAAATAAGTGCAATTAAGGAACCTCAAGCGCATGTTAGATTATGAAACAAAACCTGCAACATAAATTAGAGAATAGAAGATACCTCACTGATCATATTTTTTCCGGATCCACGCCATGGAACTTTACTAGGAGACATTAAACTGTGATTGTGGTCTTTTACATATTTGGTAACAACCCACTTTGAACCATCCCTAAGAGCTACTCTAAACATTGCAGGACAACCTTCTCGAGTGATAGGTGGTGGAGGAAGAACTCTATCTTTCCGATGAACATATTTCTTTTCGCGAAAACCCTCTTTTGAACACACAAAATCTTGACCAATAACCGTATTGTTGATTCGAGAACGGCGATTATGATGAATTCGTACGGTAAAGCCTGTACGCCTACCATAAGCAACATAAAACTCTCTAGCATCCTCTCTTGAATTGAACTCCATACCAATCTGAGGTTCTTGGCCATTCTCACTTGAGTTAAAATTTTCAACAGCTTGATCTATTATATTGTCATCTTCATTGACACACAAATTTATGCTTTTGCAGAGTTCATCATCAGTGAATTCATTCCGACTGTAGCTTCCGACTGACAAGCACCTCTCATCTTCATCTGAATCAAAAGCTTGATAAGATGCGCTCTCCATAAAGACCCTAATTTAGAGAAAACATCTATCCATCTTCTGAGATCTGCAATGAGGAAGCAAAACTGGAAAAGAAACAACTGTTTTCAGTTTGTTCACTTAAGCTAGAGTTTTCGAATCAGAATACAAGGAAACAAAATATATACACCCTCCGTCCCATATATTTGTTGTCCGTTTACGGGTAAGCGTGTCATTTTTCAATTGCTTATATCTTTCAATCTACAATGTTTTTTACAATTTTAAAATTTTTGTTTAATAGTACTCATCAAGAACTACAAAACAAGATCCATATTGAATATATATAACATTATGCATTTAAACATATAACTTTTTTTTTGAGGTCTAATGAATAATGCAACTCGACAACAAATATGGACAGAGAGAGTACAACATTTAGTACCACCTGTTAAAACCAAGGAACTAGTAGGCTACAAAGAGAAATGCACAAGCCCAAAACAAAAAAATAGACACAAAGAAACTAAAACTTAATCTTAATCCTTGCCTCTAATTGCTTAGTGAACAAAAAGGAAATTGGTTTGATGCCTCTTATAAACCCGGGGCACCCGAAAAAGTCGACAACAGGTTCATTTTCCTTTTTGACAGATGAACCAAATAGTTAAATTAGAGACATAGTCAAGTTCATATGGATTTATTGCACAATCACTATTCACTAGACTACTCTGCTGATGGAAATTGCAAATGCAGATAATCGAGTCCAATTTGTCACTACATCAAGAACCAAAAATTGATTTGCAAATCAGCTTGTAACAGGCTTGACTTCCGTTCTACTAAATTGATCACCCAAACAAGAGAGTCTAAATACCACCAAAAGATATAGTAGTTTTTAGCCCAATTATCACGCAATCGTCTCCTACAGTCCTAGTCAAATAGGGTAGACTTAGTTTGCCTGCATATATATTCTCAAATAATCAGATTCTAAAACATCACTCCCTTTCGTTAGTTTGGCTACATATAGTTATTTCACTTCTTTTTTTTCCTCATCAACCAAATAGAGGGTTTACGGGAATGCAGTTCGAACATGCAGAAAATTGAGCCCAGTTTGACAGTATATCAAGAACCAAAGGCTGATTTGGAAAGCAGCTTGTAACAGGCTTGATTGTTGTTTTACTAAATTGATCATCCAAACAAGCGAGATGCCACCAAAGAAAAATACTATTTTTGAGTTCAATTATCACAAAATGGGCTCCTACTTGAATAGGGTAGAATTAGTTTGCCTGCATATATAGCTCATCAACCAAACAGACAGTTCACCGGAAACAATGGGGAAATTGAATACTCATAAGATCACGAAAGCGGAGCATTTAATCGACGGTTGAATTCAAATGAAATGCACAACGAAGAGACAATTAAACTGATCGACAACGTACCAGTATAAACCCTAGCGCTTCAAGAGCTCCAAAATCAAAGTGAAGAGCTAATTGAATCTCTTTGCGTGATACTAATTGAATCACTTCTCAGTTGGGGGGAGAGAGAGAGAGAGAGAGAGAGAGAGAGAGAGAGAGAGAGAGAGGGAGAGGGAGAGGGTCTATCAAGTCTCAAGGATCGCAGTCGCAGAATGGTGGGATCTAGGTTAAGGATCCGACCGGTTTTGAGGGTTGATGGGTAATAATCAGGTGGATCGTGGTCCACTGGATCAGGGTCGTTAAATATATTTCTTCCGTCCCAATTTGTTTGCCCTTTTTGGAGAAGTGGGTTTTTAAGGGGTGTGAAAACTTTGTATTTATTTTTCTATTTTGTCCCTAAATCCATTCAATATTACTGTGACTAAATTTGTGAGACTAATGTATTATATAAAAGTTAAAACATATTTAACATGGATCTTGTTTGATAGATATCAATTAGTTTTATTATACAAGATTTTCAAAATCATAAAAACAGCTATAAAATAAAAGATAATAGACTAGTCAATTAAGATAGAAAAGTACTTTTTAAGGATAAACTGGAAAGTGACCCTGTTTTGATGGATGTTTTTAAAAGTGAGACAAATATTTTAGGACATCCCAAAATGGAAAGAAAGACCAAGAAATTGGGATGGAGGGAGTAGAATAGATTAAATAGAATAAGGCTAATTTTCCATTAAAAATACCAATACCATCTTTCACTATGTTGTTTACACAATGTTAAATCAGATTATGCATGTGAAAAGAATAAATTAGGGTCATTTAGCCAAAAATCTAAAACATTTGACATTTTTAAAGAGAAGGATAAAGAAATTTTTCAATCGAACATAAAAACAAAAATATTTGACATTTTTAAAGGAAAGGACAATAAATTTTTACAATTGAACATAAAGACAAAAAAAAATAGTGAGATGTCACTAATTTTTTAAAATTCTAATTTCGAACATAAAATTCAAAAAAATCTTCATCCCACCTCCGGCCGAACACCACCGGTGACCAAAAAAATTAGTGAGATGTCATTAATATTTAAAAATTCTAATTTCGAACATAAAATTCAAAAAAATCACCACTCCACCTCCGACTGACCACAACCCCACCTCTGGCTGACTCGACCAAAAAAATTAGTGAGATGTTAATAATTTTTAAAAATTCTAATTTCGAACATAAAATTCAAAAAAATCACCACCCCACCTCCGACCAACCACCACCCCACCTCTGGCCAACCACTTCCGGCGACCAAAAAACTTAGTGAGATGTCACCAATTTTTAAAATTTCGAACATAAAATTCAAAAAAATCACCACCCACCTCCGACCAACCACCACCCATCTCTAGCTGACCACTTCCGGCAACCAAAAAACTTAGTGAGATGTCACTAATTTTTAAAAATTCTAATTTCAAACATAAAATTCAAAAAAATACCACCCTAACTCTGGCCGACCACCACCCCACCTCTGGCCAACCACTTCCGGCGACCAAAAAAAATTAGTAAGACGTCACTAATTTTTAAAAGTTCTAATTTCGAACATAAAATTGAAAAAAATCACCACCCCACCTCCAACCGACCACAACCCCACCTCTAGCCAACCACTTCTGGCAACCAAAAAAATTAGTAAGATGTCACTAATTATGACACCATTGGCAGAAATTTCGGGAGTCGTCACTGCATAAAATACCTAGCTAAAGCACTCAATATGTTTGTCGTTGATTGATTGATCAGTAAGATCTTTTTTTTAAGGTTTTGAACCATTCATTCTACATGCTTGATATGTTTTTCGTTGATTGATTGAACAGTAAAAACTTTATTGAACCATGGTCCATGCAAATTCGCAACAGGAAAAAAAAATGAACAGTTATGTCTGACCATCAAATTGTCTTGTGACAAATATACTTTAAGTAAATGGCTATCAATTTCTGATCAACTTGATTTTTTGTTCATTAGTCATTGGATAAAAAAAAATCAAATTGATTGTATCTCGAAGAAAAGTTATTTCACAAGAATTTGATTTGACGTGATAAAATTTGGCAAATTGTGTATTGTTGCAGCATTATTAGTTACATTGGTTGTTACTTATCTTCAACAACCATTACCCTGCCTAATTGCATTCACGTTCTCTGAACATAGAACTATGTATGTAGCTTCCTTTTCGGAAGTGCATCAGTGTCCTTCTTCTTGAACATAGAACAAGACTCGAAACTAAACTTCCAAATTATTTTGATCATTTCAGAAGTTAATTTCCGATTTCGGTAGCGGTTTTCGGGACTTGAGGTCCGATTGTTGTTCTCTGTTTTGTTTATGGAGAAGAACAGAGAGATTGACAAAGTGGAGTTGATTCTAAAATTTTGGAAAAATATTGTGTCTTTATGTTTGATTGCAAATGTTCTTTGTCTTTATGTTTGATTGCAAATGTTTTTTGTCCTTCCCTTTAAATAGGCAAAATATTGTGTATTTATGACTAATTATTCCAATAAAAATTATGAAAGAAAACCAAAAAAACAGATAAAAAATACCAAAATTACCATAATAGAAAGTTACATTGAGTTAAACCTGACTGGTGGATGAAATTAAACTTGTGGGTATCTGGATCCAGACCCTGTAACATTACATAATCAAATGATAATTTTATAGAAAAGGCTAATAACAACTCATTGAGTTGTGAATAAGAGAGGAAGATAACAAAAAATACACTTTTTTTCGATGTGTTAAAATGCCTTGAAAAGTTTTTAATTTGCATCGGAAATTGTGTTTTTTTGTCATCTTCCTCACCCATTTTTTTTACCAGACGATATACATTAGCAAGACAGAAGAGTTAGTAGTATCAGTAAGTTAGAAAAAACACGCTCCCCGTGGGGCTTGAACCTCCGCCTCCACTGACGAGGCAAGTGAACACACTAGCTGAGCTAGCCTGGCAGTTCATCATCTTCCTTATTCACAACCCAATAAATTGTTATTAGCATTTCCCATTACCAATGTGCGACTTTTTACGACAGCAAGCTGCCAGTTTTATTCAGTACTCTAGTCAACGACATTTTTTGTCACTACTGTTAGAGTCCCGTGTATTTTTATAGGAACAATGTTTTTTTCTAGATGTTTTTTACAAATTAAAACATGATGTTTTTAATTTTTGGGAATTAAAAATAAAAATAAACACACATCACAGCTTTGGCGGCAAAAATTTTCACTAATAACCCGAATGATAATAACGAGCCTCAATGACGAACCCAATAATATAAAAGTCAGAGTAGATAAATTGGAAATGTAAAGAAATGTAAAGGCTCAATAGGTTTAATCGATAGGTGAAGGGTCAAATATAAAGAACTTCAATAGTTGAGGGGATAAAGAGAAACTTCGCCATCAGAGTATGATTTAGGTCCCATCCACAAGTGGATTATTAACTTTTTGGCTTTTTATGACACTAGTCATTCTCCTCATATACATCTACTAAAAAAACCTAGAAAATTAGCTTCGTGAAACAGGCCCTAAAATGGTCTGCATTGCCCATGGCCATTGAGCAATTGTTATTGGGGAGTGATTTTCACACCCCCTAATTGTTATCCACACTCTCTGTTTTGTCTGCTAGTGAAATTTTTATATGTAAAAATGTCACTAGAAGAAAAAAAAAAAAAAGGGGTGTAAATAACAATCTAGGGGGTGCGAATATCAATTACCTTAATATTAGTATGAAGTTTCCCGAGGTGGAAAATGGGTGATGAATTTATCTACTCCTTTTTTTTCCGGTCTATCAATCTTTTAAGTGTGCAAGTAATGGCTAACTTATATGGTAGAGCTCTTGAATGCCCCACACTGCATTCCGGGATCAAGTCTCATTATTTCCCCCCAAAAAATCTAAGTAAGAAAGAATTACACGACTAGAAAGCAATAGAAAATCCAAATTATCTTGCACTCACTCCGCCCCAAATTTTTTAATCATTTACGTGCATTCATGCCATTTTTCAATTACCTATATCTTTCAATCTCTAATATTTTTTACAATTTTGAAAATTTTATATAATAGAACTTATCGAGAACCAACGTGATTCATATTGCATATATAGAACATTATAGATTTGAAAATATTAACAACTTTTTGAGGCATCATGAATAGCAAAATTGGACAAGAAATTCGGGACGGTAGAAGTATTTTTGTAAGGACCCACATTTTCTTTACATTATAAATTCGTGATTTATGACGTATTTTGAAGTACTATATTAATAGAATGTGTACAGTCAACTATGTGACTTAGGTGCCAGAAAGGCTGTTTTGACTTTATGTGAAATACATAACCTTTGAGTTGGCACATTGAACTTATCTTTGTGGTATTTTTTTTTGGAGCTTAAGATGAAGCTTTGTGCAAGTCAGGAGGGCTTGAGGAGCAATATTTGAAAGTGGGCTATTTTAGGATTTTGCAAATTGTGCTTGGTGGGGAGAGTTGACTTTTTATTTCAGTCGAATTAGGCCTTGTTTTCCATTTGATTTTATGGCAAATCCCACTTTGATTTCCGTTAAATCAAATAAGAAACAAGACCTAACCTTTCTAGACCCCACCATTGTTACCGAATATGGGGGGAAAAGGGTACTTCTTTACTTACATGTAACTTTTAAGTAACTTTAATAGTGAAGTGTAAGTAAGTATTCTTTCTTCAAATTTCCTTCAAATCCTTGGGTTTCCATCATAACCCACCACCAATCACACGGATCTACGCTCTCCTAAGATCATCTTCACTTGAGATTTGAGTTTTGCCCTCACGGAGGTAAGAACTCTTGAGTTTGGCTTTTTGTTTCATCAACATTCACATTTTTCTCTCTCCCTCTCTGATTGTGAGTGAAACCTCACTCATGTAACTCATTTTTTACTTGATCGCATTGTGGAGCTCAGGTGGAACTCATTCTTGGAGTTTGGAGTCTAAATCGATTGGGGTTAGGGATTTGCTCAAAACTCATTGTGGTAGGGATCCCTTTTTTCCTTTTTCTAAGTGTTAATGATTGATTTGTTGCATAAATTACTAGTTTGATCATGTCTCTCTTGGTTGTCTTGAAAACCCATCCCTTTCTAGAGTTTTGATTTAAATTTATGATGATCTTGAGTTTTGTTAATTGAGCTCCTTGGATTGGTTGAAAATCTACCTTTCCCTATGTATATTACATTGTCATTTAATGTCAATGTGGGATGGGAAAAATATTTATGAAACACTTTGACACTTCCTAATGTTTTGCGATGAACATGTGAACACAGTTGAAAATGGTATAAAAGATACTTTGTTGTTTTTGAGAAAATGAGATTTTGAATACGGGTCCCAAAATTTCTGGGTATTGAGATTTTGAAACTATGAAGGTGAAATCAAAGAGAAATGAAAGTTATACTTTGTTTGATATTTGAACTTGAGAGAAAAAAAAAATGAGACTTTTAAGATACGATACACTTCATTTTCAAACTGGATCTTATTCTAATGTGTCTCTCTTGTTTATTGCTTTGTGCTACCTTGTATTCATTCTGCACATGTCATTTCATTTGCATTTAGCAGGAGTAGAAGAATTTCCTAGCCCTTTATTGGGCTAGTGTAGCTCACCTATCATTTTAGATACAATTCACAAAGCATAAGTGATGTGCTTTGATTGCGTTGCATTAGATGAAAGACATAACATGAAGAGTTATTTGATCATCTTATGTATGGTCATAGTTTTACAAGATAAACGTGCGACTCTAGTTGTTCACATCTTTTGACTTTTGAAAGAACTTAATACCCTAATATTTATACTCTTATTTTCACATGAGACGTGGGTACAAAACTTAGATATTACCCTTGGTTATGTACTTGAGACTCATGTGACGACTTTGGAAGTGTGTTTAAAATATGGTGTTCCTTATTCCGAAAATGGTTTATTCATTTATGTTAAAAATCAAAGGCATGAAAATCTTTTTCAAGAAAATTTACTACTTTGCACCCTTTTGCAACGTTTGAGTCGGAGAAGAAACTTTGTTTCGGAGAAATATGAAAAAGTTAACTAAACACAAGAAAAGAAAGGAAAAATAAGCCAATAAACACATGCATGTTAGGAATCGAATAACGCATTCAATTCACAACGCTACAAATCTTGAAAATTAGAATGACAGAAATCGCAAAACATGGAAAAAAATGTCATAACCAAAAAAACATGGAAGAGACCAATATATGTGAGGAAAAAACACGAGAGCTACATCAATCCTCGAAGAATGTAAAGTGCGGGTCTTCACTTTTCTCTCTCTTAAAAGTTCTCTCCCCCTCCTCTCGTGTTTGGAATGAAACGCTCTAACCCTAATCACAAAGCAATTGCAATACAATAGGTAAGGCCCAATGGCCAAAATTGCCACTGCCCAGAAAACAAAATACCATTTTCGCCGCAACCCCTGCGTCACTTTAGGAGCACCCAGATTGCAGGACTTTGCACCCAGAGAGCTCTGCCCCACTTCAACCCCAGGCTACCGCATCCCCAACGCACAATCCGATCCGAAAAGGCTCCTTAGTCACACTTGCCTTTGGAACAATAGAAAACCATTATGAATTTGAAATCAAAATTGTTATTCCAAGGAAGCAAAGGTACACAAATAATTCAAAACCTTCCAGAGTCATCAGCGGGGCCGAGGCGGAGGTACACATAAGCAACCGCATCAATCGATTGAGGCGAAGGTATACATAACCAACTGGATCACTCAACCCGACTCACTTAGAAAATATTTAAAGCAGCTATAATTTTCACACAATTTTACATAATTTTGCCCTCCAGTCTGACACGATTCAAACGATTGTCCTTAAGTACTCTTGATCATTTCAAATCTCATCCTTTCTCGTCACAAACCATAGATGGCTCAACGTAACCGAGGACTTAAATACCAAATAAACCAATTAATTCGGAAGTTAGCGAATCTCGAAAGCCTGCCTCAACAAGTCCCGATTTCCCCTTGTCCACAGTAAACTGCCATGCTTCGTTTAACTCTTTTATCTGAAGGTGGTAACCACGTAACATATCTTCTGGGCTTTCAGCCTTACCAATCACTGGAAGTATATAACAAGGGAACATCAATCGAATTCATCAATGCACTATATAACAAGGGAGCATGCAAGGCGTACCGATAATGATACCGTTATTCTTATTGATACAGTAGCCGGTAGGTACTAGGTAGTGATACCGGTATAATTTCAGGTACTGTTTAGGATATTGCGCTATGAATATCATATATTACTGATATGTATGCTTAAAATGCTCAAAGAATTCCACCAACATGAAAACATTTTTTTTTTATTAGTCATTATTATGAAGATATTAAGAAATAAAAATACATAAAAAATTTATTCGTGAAGTGTTAATTGTGGAATTACCTCCTAAAAACAGAAGATAAATAAATAACAGTATGACGGGTAACACCGGTATGACTGGTACCGACTGGCATATGAACTGGAACGAAATTAGAGGGGTTGCATACCTGTTTAAGACAAATTTTGTACCATACCTACCAGTGGGATTCAAACCTGGTACTTGCAGTATTTCCTACAGCACTTTGACACTGGCACTGCTGGTGCACGTTAATTCTGCGTGAGAGAGAGAGAGAGAGAGAGAGAGTGATGAACAGACAACAAGAAAATGCAAGAGACAACCTAAATTAACCATTTTGATTGATGTATCATGTATGTACCATGTTGTCCTACTCGAAGAACAGAAGATTGAACATAACAAGCCACATTCCGTGGTCTCTTTCTTAAACATGAGGGTACAGATGTCTGCAGTAAGATTTATGGCAACCCCTCACAAGTCACAAGGTCCAAAAGGACAGTTCAACCTAAATAATGGCCAAAACGAATTCAAATCAGCAGCTCCAATTGATCAGAGATTTTACTAAATTTTGGACTAACCTTTAGAACGATCTTCTTTAATTTTACAATGATTGTCATCTCGTCTAAATATATCAGGACGGTTATAACCGATTTAACATTACTTTGTGTTGATAGCCTTGTGCAGTGCTTCGACCCAATCGACAAGCCAAAACTCTTGGCGAATTTAACTTGAAATTAGTTGTACTAGTGTGATTGGCAAATGGTCAATGGTTCTCAAATAGATTTCGGATCTTCTCATAACACGCTATATACTGTGAAGAAATCTACTGAAAAATTAAAGGGTCAGTCAATAATGAAACAAATGAGAAGGAATGAAATCCCCAAATAAATTTGACCTCCTGAATGCTTTGTGTCTGTTACGACTGGGTTTTAGCCCTTTCATTTGGTATTTTATTTTAAGAACAGTTAGAGGGTTTTAAAGATTAAAAATTATTTAGTGCAATGTCTATATAAAATTTTGCTGGGTTTGTTTAAAATATTAAGAAAAAATAATAATATAGCACTAGTAAATTTTTTATTTCCCATGGGGTCGCCTGACCCCACATCTTTCCATGTGGCTTCGCCACTGGACCCACATATGGTCAAGGCAAAAGATTACTACTCTTAAGGTTAACAATTGTCTAGAGTTATTTTCCAACTTGGGAAGTAATTAGCTTTAAACGAGGGAAAAGGGTCGGGGACCAAGTATTACAGGTAAACCATTTATATTGCTTAAAGTCCACGCCCAGCAAAATGTGGAAGGCATATGGATTATCAGGTGTTTGTAAGTGTGAACGAATGTGAAATTTTATTACTGGGAGGTTTATAAAGCCATAGAGGTAATGAACATAAAGGATCAAGTGTATTAAGTAGAAAACACTTCAAAGGGTTCACAATAAAAAATAAAAAAAAAAGAAAATGAAGACCACACGGTCCACATCCCATATAAGAAATGGCAAAACCTTATGACTCCTCTATTCATTGTCATTTGATTTTGAGTTGGATACTCTAATAAAAAATAAGTGTATTAAGGACAAGTGATAACTAAAAATCCCAATTACGAGCAATATTTCAGTATAACTATTTCTCTATCACATATGGTACATACATAGGAAAAAAAGTATAATCACCTCCTAGCATATTGGTAAGGAAGCACAGCTTGAGAATGACGAAGCATGCCTTGACAAGCATATTATATGACGACGATAGGGAGCACGCTTGTAGACAATCATGTCGTGTTCATGGATGTTGACTAGCGTGCTCTCTCTCGTCGTCAAGTAATCATGCCTCAACGCTTTTGAAGACCTGTGGGTAAAAGAGAAGGTACAGATTAACAAAGAGTGTAAACAAAAGTGATCCACAAATTCACCAAATTCTCAGAGATGGACTGAGATTAAAACTTCAAGACGGCAAAAGTAAATGTTTACCATGACACTATGATAGTAATCAGGTTCGTACTATTTGTCGCTGTAGCTTGGGAGAAGGGTGATTGACCCTTCACGTCCCACTGAAATATGACGATTTAGCCAAGGCTAACTCCACTTAGTTTTGCCAATACTTTTCGGTAGAACAATTGTTTCATTCCTCCTTGGCATTGCAACTGGTAGATCACAAGAAAAAATCACAGTAACAAAGACTATAAAAAGTGTAATCATGATGTCCAAATCAAGAAACACCAAAAGAAACATCAAAAAATTCATATTCCTCCTGATCTTCATGATGTCCAAATCAAGAAGCACCAAAAGAACAGTTTCATAATCATGATGTCCAAATCAAGAAGCACCAAAAGAACATCAAAAATTTCATATTCTTCCTGATCTGAAATCTAGAAGGAGCTTATTGAACAAGTAAAATAAAACAATATATCAACCAAAAGAGTCCCCTGGAGAGAAATACATTTTCCATACTCTTTTAAGCATGAAACTTCAACTGTACCAACACAAAGAGAATTGCATATCAAAAAATCAATGTGTAAACTGGTCATTACAACTCAAGATTTCTCAGTCTCAGCTACAGTAGTATTATCACATGCAGAGAAACACCCAAGATCTAAATAAAATACAACTACAAATACAAATACGCATGTGATGATATTTTCTCAATCACTATCGTTTGTAAAGGAGACTAATAATAAATATAGAGAACATCCTAAGAGCATCTCCAACTTGTCTTTGTAACTTTATTTTAAGAGAACATCAAAAACCATCTCCAATCCGTCTCCGTAACATTATTTTAGAGCATCCCCAACCCATCACCAAAACTCTAAAAATAGAGAATTGAAGACCTCCAACCCATCTCCGTTTTGGGCCTCTAAAATAGAGAACCAAGTTTGAGTCTCCATATATAGAGACTCTCACTTGGTTCCAATGTATAAAATAAAATAAAAAAGCACCTTTATAAACATATCGACACTAACTTCAAAATGAGTTCCGCCTTGCATATATGTCAAGAAATTTATGAAAATATTAAAACTATAGATATGGAAGGAAACTTGTGATTTTAGAAGAAATGAATATGTATTTGAAAAATGAAGGTGAAAATGGAAAATTCAGGTTGGATTGTGTGAAAATGCCTAGTGTCGTGATCCAAACAGACATTTTACATAGAAAAAAAAAATTATTTGAGTCTCCAAAATATATAATTTGAGAGATGGGTTAGAAATGCTATTAGACGACTAAAACTCTATTTTGGAGAATCATTGCCCTTTAACTGTACTACATTTGGAGCCTCTGAGAATGAAAAATCAATTTTCCTTCTCCATATACAAAGGAAATCGGGGTCCTTGCAGTGCTCCATGGAGCGCTATAGGGTGTAGTGCCCCCATCCTAGCCGCCCATCTCTCCCTCCGTGCTACAGGGTGTAGTACCCCCATCCTAACCGTTCATCACGGCAATCAAGGTTCAGATGTAGTAGTTAACTGTTACCCTTAAAAGTGCTTCTGCAAATCTAAATCATCGATTGTGAAGATAGACAGCTTGGATGAGCTCTACACGGTAATAGTGCAAAGGGGGTGCTACATGGACCCTAGGTCCTATACAAAGACTCCCAACCAGATGGATAGCCATCTCCATTACTCAGTTTTTTCAAAACTACTATTTTTCATTTTAAAAATTCTACCTCCACCCATTGGGTGAACAATAAAAGTGCTCTTTTACCGGTAATAGTGCACTCATGCATGCAACTCTTACTGGTCAAAGAGCTTTGTTACTAGTAAGAAAACACTTTTGTTGTCTGCCCAATGGGCACAATAGAAGGACTGTTTTAATTTTTAATGACTGGAAGTCAAATTCCAATTGGTAATTATATGGGTACAGAACCCATTGCACAAAAAATGAAAAGATCGAGCTTAGGGACCCACTTTTCGGTCTCACACGAACAATCCGAGCCATTCATTCATTTTAAAATTAAATTCCGAAGGGTCCCGTAAAAATTCAGCTCAATCGGATGTCTTGAAATGCTTGATCTAAGAGCCCCCGTTTAAATTCCAAAGGGCTCTTAGATCAAGCACTTAAAGACGTCCAATTGAGCTAAATTTTCATGGGGCCCTTCGGAATTTAATTTTAAGATGAATGAACGACTCGAATTATTCGTATAAGACCCAAAAGTGAGCCCACAAGCTCAATTTGTACATTTTCTGTGCAATGGGTTATGTGCCCATAGCCTGGTCCAATTCTAACACAATCAAATCACCTTGACTTTCTTTTAAATTTTCATATAATACTTTAAGCTTAAATAAGTAACTAAGTAAGGGAGTTGGCACACAGCCAGACATGGAAGAATTTCCAGATGCAAAGAAAAATAAATAAGTAATATCCTAGGAAAAAATCATAAGATTCATAATCTAGCTCACTATTCAGCAACTCACAACAACAGAGACAGACACAAGTGTACAACCGTTTACCAGGTACCTACCTAATCATCACAAGAGGAAATGAGAAGCAATCCGAAAAAAAAGGAACACAAAAACTCAGCACACCCCAAAACAAAAAGCGGCACCCAATAAAAGAGTTTACGATGAAATAGCAAAAACCCCAAAACGGTTCAACAGAAAGTAAGAAATCAAACAAAATACACGAGAAAAATATTAACACTTAACCCAAAAAAAAAAAAAAGCCCTTGACAAAACTTTCAAAACCCTAGTTTCAAATGAAAAACCTTCTATGATCATATTACATATATTCCCACCATTAAAAACACTCTTTGGTTTCCTAGATATTCCAGAAATTAAAATCAACTTGAAAAAAATATATATACAACACAGAAAGCAGACAAATAGAATCACAACTTGAATATATGCATGGATAGCAAGACTTTTACTGATCTAAAACTGCACTAAACTGCCAGATCTACAACAAAAAACAATGGAACAGAATGAAAAAACGCCGTAACTGAAAAGAGAGAGAGACTGTCCATTGTTTTGCTGCAGGAGAGGGGCGGAGAATTCTAGATCTGGGTAAAGTATTGAGTAAGTGTTTTGAGTATGTGTGTTTAGAAAGAATTTATGTTGAAAAAAACCCACCAATTTGTTAGCTGCCGGTGCTTTTCATCCGCCGCAGAAAGAGGCAGACCGGGTCACGAAGATATTTTTCGCTTGGCGAATGGAGAAAGAAGGCATGATTATCAATTTCACGAGGTACAGAGAGTGAAAGAGGGGCGGCTTTTTCCTTTATTGCATTGTGTGTGGTACAATTGACAAATCAACCTCTTTCCTAGGAAAATTTATTAGGTGTTTTTGGACGACCAATTATTCCATTGTGTTTGGGCAGAATCAAATGGTATCTAACATTCTTGTCCATCACACCTCCCTATGGACTGTACTAGGCGTACAGAAGTAGAACGCACAAAAAATGTACAAAGGTATTCGAGTGGGTCTCACACGGATAATTCAAATCGTTCATTCATCTACAATAATTTTTCGAGGGGCCTGTACAAGAAATCAACTTAATCCGACGTTCATAACTAGTTGATCCAAATTCCCCTAGTTTCATGCAAATTGTTTTGAATGAAACGGGAGGATTTGGATCAGCTAGTTACGAATGTTGGATCGAACTGATTTCTCTTATGGCCTCTCGGAAAATGATTCTAAGATGAATGAACGGTTCGGATCATCCGTGTGAGACCCACCGAACACCTCTGTACATTTTTTTGTAGCTATAGGTTTTCCGCCTCCCTACAACCTCACATGACCTAGTGTGTGTTTTTCCTTAAAATGAGGTGTAGTACACATTACGAGTGATACAAAAATCGATGGACCAAAAAACCTGACCGATCAGTTTGGTTTTTGGTCTAGGTAAGGGTGGGTTTGGTCGCTTTTGAACTTAACCGAACCGGTCAATTTACAGTTTGGTCTTAATTTCCTGGAAATTTCTTCGAACCAAAATATCCCAAAACCTTTCCGATTTAGACCAATCAATCAAAGCCGTCCATCTTAAACTAAAAAGGAAACAAATCTTAGTTGTCCATCTCAATCGTCCATTTCAATCTTAACGCCAAACCGAAAATCCTTAAAAAATCGATTAGACCGAACCACAACAAACCAATTTTGTCCATTGTTTTTTTGGTCAAGATCGGTTCCCAAATAAATTACCCCGGAACCAATTAGTTCGATTCAACACTTCAAAAACCGAACCGACCGAATTTCACCCCTAATCTGCATAGCTACTTAAAGGGGGTGGCGTACGTGTTGCTTAAAAAAAAATTATATTAATTAAAAACTTATAATCAATAAAATGGCTGGTTTAGCTCATAAAAATGATATCTCAATGGCTAACTACAAAAGAATAAATCGAACCAAACCTGTATTATTTTCGCAAAAGATAAATCCAACAATAAAGTCTAGTTATATGACTTTATGCATGACTTTCTTCTTCAATATGTTTTTGCCCAACATAAGTAGATTCCATCAAACAGTGTCACTTCCGCTTGTGAAGCAAGCTCTTTCAAGTTATCATATCCGATCCTAACCATTTAATTTGTAAATTTATTTAGCACTAGATGGTTACAACTTACAAGTTATAAATACCCAACTAATATAATATTTGCACAAATAAAGTACTCAACAACCTCTACGTATTGATCGGCTTGAGTAGTGATAATCATACTTTGAATGGCCTCAACTTGTCGCACTTCAATCAAGTAATGTGTTTGATGCACTAGGCTAGGAGGACCCAAATCCACCATTATGTTATGATCTTCCCTTTACACTCTCAACAATCACATATTCAAACTCAATAATAATTACAGTACATTGGTCTGTCATAAGTGTGTATGGTGGTATCATACGATCATGGTGTCTCAAGACCACTAAGTTCATCCTCGAGTGTTCATAATATATAGAGTAATTATTCAGTAGTACTCATAGAGTGGCGTTCACGCAGTTTTCAAACAATCTTCATCATCCAATATTAGTGTACAGTTCATATAGTCCTACACCAGTGCGAATGACACATTCAAGCTTACATCTAGTCTTGTTACTAAAAGGATCTCAACGTCACACATGAAAGAGGACTGGGGGCGGAGTTAAAACCAAATGTTAGTGAGATCAAATTCTTAAAGCATAATAATTGAAAAAAAAAAACCACAAAAATGCGAAATAGAAAGGAGTTAAAATAGATATCTAGTAATAACATATAATTTATTTTACAATTGATCACCAAAAGATACACTGAAATGTTAAACAAAAAGTATGTAATTAGATATACAACCTATAATCGCGTCCTCATTTGTGATACTGTAAAAAATCACCCTCTCAATATACACGATCAAGCTAGCGTGCAACCATTGATCACTCATTCAGTTACGAAGTCAATTCTTCATAATTTTCATTGTAGAAAATGTTCCTTCTACTAGAGCTGCCCAACGGATCATCCGATCCGCCAATCCGACCAATCTGAACCATCCGTTGATCCATCTGAGGTATGTACTGAAGGGTTGTGAATCGTCCAACACATAAGTTGTTAGATCCGGATCCGATCCGGTTAAAACTGATCCGTCAGTGGCCAAATTTTTTCTTTTAAAAAAAAAGTAAAAAAACAGTCTGCTACACGTGTACGGTGTACACCTAACCGAGTAACCCTAATCTCTAACTCAACCTCTCAGCTCTTAGTCTCTCACCCTGACTCTGATCTCTAACTCAGCCTCTCAACTCTCAGTAACCTTACACTCGCTACACGTGTACGGTGTACGCCTCCTCCACTAGGAGATGTGAATACGACGGCCTTCTCTTGGTATGACTCTCTCTCTCTCTCTCCCTCTCTCTCTCTCTCTCTCCGCGTAGATCAGCAACCACAGTTGGGGTTTACGCTGAGGTTTGCTCCGGCGATGTGACTTAGAGCAACCTTGTCTGATAGCGATTTGACTCAGTTGGGGTTTTCTCTGGTTGGGGTTTGTTCCGGCTGGGGTTTACTCCGGTTGGGGTTTACCACAATTGATTGATCTGATTAATGTTAGATTAATCCTAACTATTCTGATTGATTTTCATGTTAGATTAATGTTTTTTGGGTAAAAATATTATATTAATGTTAACTAACCTGTTCGGTGTAATCTGGTCCAAATCCTAACAGTTTGGGTTTAGTCCAAATTCAATTCCTTTTCTTTGGAGTTTCATATGTTGATTGATTTGATTCATCTGTTATAGTTTCGTTCCTTTTCTCTGAAATTTTTGCGTGCATGCTCTATATAGGACTTTGTTAAACTTGGTTCACTGATCAGATCACTTGGTTTCACTTGGTTCACTGACTTGTTGGTGTTAATTTGAAAGGTATATTGCGTAAGCTTCCATTCTCTGTGCCTAATTTGGTGCTAATTTAATTTAGAATTTGGGTATATTGTTAACAGAATCTCATTGTTCTTTTGTTTGTAGACCATGGCTTCTCAATCTCGTCCTCCACTAGAGACCTCCTCCATTAATCAAGACGGTGCTCCACCCTCTAAAAGGTTTGCAAACAACTCCAAAATCTAGGAAAACCACCCTGAGAACCAGGTAAAGGTAGAAAAGTATCACCGTGTTGGGCACATTTTACAGAAGTAAAAAATTATGCTGGGGTTATTGTAAAGGCCTTGTCTCAAAGAATATGTTGACAGGTCAGGATCGAGTGGGACAAGCAACTTGTTGAAACATACAAGTAAATGTAAGGATAATCCCGAGAACCAAAAGAGTGACCAAAAAACCTTAGACTTGCATGTAAAACCAGTGATGGAGATTGAGCTTGTGGCAACTACCTTCACATTTGAGGCTTGCAAACGAGCTCTTGTTGAGATGGTTGTCATTGATGAATTGTCGTTTAACTTTGTGGAGGGCTATGGGTTTAGGAGATTTTGCAATGTCCTCCAACCAAAGTTCTTTCCCATCCCTTCTCGTAATACTATCACTAGAGAAGTTTGAGAGATTTATAGAAATGAAAAGGCTAGGTTAATGAAAGAAATTAAGGGTTGTAGAATTTCCTTTACCACTGATACATGGACTTCTATTCAAAATTTGTGTTATATGTGTCTTACTGCTCATTATATTGATGGTGATTGGAATCTACAAAAGATGATCATAAATTTTTGCTTAGTTAAAGACCACAAAGGGAAAACTGTTGGTAGGAAAGTTGAAACTTGTTTTCTTGATTGGAAGATTGATAGCATGTTTACCCTCATTGTTGATAATGCTAGTTCAAATAGTCTAATCATTAAGTTTTTTGTGGGTGCAACAAAAGATTGGAAGGGGACAATCTTGGAACACGAATTTTTGCACGTTCGTTGTTGTGCACATATTCTTAATTTGATTGTTGGGGATGGTTTGAAGAAATTGCAATCCTTTAATGCGAATATTCGGCATGCGGTGAGGTATGTGAGGTTATTTCCCAATAGAAATGACATTTTTTTAAAATTTGTGGAGAAATGCAAGATTGTGTCCAAAAGCCACTTGTGCTTAAATGTGCCAACTAGCTAGGTGGAACTTTGCATATAAGATGTTAGAGTATGCTGAGAAGTTTGAGAAGACATTTGAATGGATGGGGAATGAAGATGACCAATATAAGGCTTACTTTAAAGATCATGAAGTTGGTGGAAGAGGAGGGAAAGAGATTCCAACAAAGGATGATTGGGACAAATGTAGAGTGTTCTTGAAATTTCTGAAATTATTTTATAATGCAATTTTGAAATTTTCGAGGTCCATCTATGTTACCTCAAATACTTTCTATCGTGGTTGCTTGCAATTCAAATACAAATTAAGAAATACATAGCTAATAGTACTCCTCTCTTGGGTACAATGGCAGCGAATATGAAGGAGAAGTTTGACAAGTATTGGGGTATTGGAGATAGATTCAATTTTTTTTTATATATATATGTTGTTGTGTTTGATCCTCAAACTAAGAAGAGATTCTTGACCTTTAGTTTTATAAGCATATATGGCGAAATAGTGACGAATTTCATGATGGACAAAATGCATGATGCTTTATTTAGATTGTTCAACGAATATAAGGTTTTGCATGATTCATTGATTGTTGAAGTTCCTGGTGAAAATGAAGCAACTTCTATGGTTGTTGATAATGATGATGATAATCCTTACTCTTTGATTCTTTCCCTTTAGTAGCTCAATGTCGGAGTTGGATAAATACTTGAGTGATGATGTTGTGAGTGCTCTAATAGAGACTCATTTTGACATATTAGGTTGGTGGAAGAACAACTCTTCAAAGTATAAAGTCATATCACTAGTGGCTCGGGATGTCTTGGCAATGCCCATTTCCACTGTTGCTTCTGAATCGGCTTTAGTACGGGAGGTCATATAATTGATCCTTTTCGTAGTTCACTCAACCCCGCCACTGTTGAAAGCCCAAACTACCAAATTGATCCGGAACCGATCCTCGAAAATCCAGAACCAATCTAATCCATTTGTATGTCACCTACAGATGGTTCTCGAATCCTAAGAACCCAAATTTGTTCTGACCGGATTGAGTTGGATCCGTATCCAAACTAGCCGAATCCAATCAGTGGACACCCCATGCTTTCTACTGAAGTTGTCATAACAGGTAATACTAGAGCCATAATCAAAAGCCTGAAAGCCAATGGATAACATATATCTTTTTGGATCTCAACCATCTTTCGAGACAATTCTAGACCTCACATCAATGATGAAATTCCCTAGTTCCTCCGATAGCGCCAAAAGCTCAATATCTAAAAAGTCTTTAGGATAAAATTCGGCCAAGCGCTTTTGAGTTGCATATCAATGACTAAGCGCTTCAACAGGTTTTTTAGCTTGCTTCTCATGCAGAATATCATGATGTTTGCACGAGGCTCCAACAACATTAACGATATTAGAAACAAAAGCAAAGAATTCGGCAACGTGGATACGTTTATTTGCTATTGACACAAGAGCTAATTGAAGTTGGAGAGGGTTAGAGAGTTAGATGAAAATTGATTTAGTGTGGTAAGGAGGGCAAGTAGTAGTCAGACAATTAGAAAGAAAATGATTTGGCATACGGTAAATAAGGCAAGTAGAAGAAATACCATATACGAAAAGTAAAATACAAAATTCTAAAAATTATTATACCTATCCTATTAAAATTTACTATCTCAATGAAGTCAAGTGACGTGGTTGACCCCTCCCTCCGCCTTTGAAGAGGACGGATGAATAAATGTAAACTTAACGAATATCTAGCATTTATTTATGCCCTGTAAAAATACTACCACGGAGAAGTGACTCGGTTAGAGAAGTAGTACGAAGAGCAATAGAGCACCGAATAATTTGTTACTTAAGACCGGGTTGGCCCATCTCCTTTAATCATAGAGGTGTGATTTTATATTAGTATATACGGCTGGAATCCCTCCACGTACCCTATGAATAGCAAAGTGATGATAGGAGTAGTACACTAGTACTGTCAACCTGAAACGCCAAGTAGTACACATTTGCTACTGTTAAGTTTTAGGGGGTGCTCTCTAACAAAACAAAAAAAACTACTCAGTCTCAATTTTTTCGTCCTTCTTTTCATTTTGGGATGTTCCAAAATATTTATTCCATTTCTAAAAATATCTATTAAAACTGGGTCACTTTCCAATTTTATCCTTAAAAATTATTTTTTCCATCTTAATTGGCTAATATATTACTCCCTCCGTCCCAATTTTATAGTCCCTTATGGGAGTTCGTGTCACTTTTCAAAGTATTATATCTTATAATCTACAATGTTTTAGGTGATTTTGAACACTTTGTTTATTAGATTAAATAAAGATCTATCAAACAAAATCCATATTGCATATAAAATGTATTACCAATTGAAAGATATAATCGTTTTTTTATCCGGTTAGGATAGAATGAGGGACTATAAAATTGGGACGGAGGTAGTATCTTTTATTTTATAACGGTTTTTATGATTTTGAAAATTTTGTATAATAAAACTAGTTGATATTTATCAAACAAGATCCATATTGAATATGTTTTGATTTTCATATAATAAATTAGTCTCACAAATTTGGTCATAGTAATATTAATTAGATTTAGGGGCAAAATAGAAAAGTCAATACAAAGTTTTCACACCCCTTAAAAACCTGTTTTCCCAAAAAGGGCCAAGAAATTAGGACGGAGGGAGTACTACGTATTTTCTTAAATACTGAGACAGGTCATTCTCTCACAACACATTTCATTAAAAAAAAACCCTAAAAAATCAATTTTTTCAAAAAACTGAGTTAGTGGAACACCCCCTCAATGTCGTCCTCTGATGGTCATTGTCAGTGCCGACTTATTAGTTTTAGAGGTATGAAATAAACTTATGTAATGAGACCTTCCATGCATTTTGCAAAATAATTTTTTTTTAACACATATCTTCATAAAAAGAACATTAAAAATTATTTATCATTGCACAAATTACATATAGTCATCAAAAATTAAACAACCATTACAATATATTGGAGGCATATATGTTTGTCCCTATTTTTTCATTTTTGGAGGAATCCAAAGCGGTGACTTCATTGACTTATGTCATAAGCCGGCTCTGGTCATAGAGTTCAAATCACCTATCTGAAGACTTCAATTATTCTTTTTCTCGGTGTAATAAAAAATATAGATCATCAACGTCAAGAATAGGAAATACTATTTCATAAGAGATTTTTTTTTTCCTGCGATCAGGCTCTTAAGGGTGATTTGGAAAAAAAGTAAAAATCGGTTTTTTGTTTTTTGCAGTTTTGTCTTTATTCAATTTTTTTGTATTTTTTGGTTTTGCGTCAAGTTTTCGTAGTTTATGAATTAATCTCGTCGAGACAATTTCAAAGAGTATAGAATTATGGTCAAAAGTTAATTTTTTTTAATAAAGTAAAAAATAAACCAGTTTATTAGTTTAATTTCAGTTTTATTAAAAAAAATAGTTTTTTTACTTTTTTTCCAAATCGCCCCTAAAAAATTGTCAAAACGAAAAAATAAAAAAATTATTTTTTACTTTTTTGCCAAATAACCCCTACCAAGTGGTCTAGGTTATGTTCGTTTCTCAGTTTAATTTTAGTTTTAATAAGATCATTATTTTTGTCATTTCTCTCTATATCTCTCTCCACTCATTACATATTATAATATTATCAAAACTAAACTAAACTAAACTATCTAACCAAACATAGTCCTAATCTCTCTCACTAGTACTATATAATCTTGAAGCTTCGAAATGGAACCCACGCGTCAGGAAGTGGGTCTGAGTCTCTGAGCCATGGGGTGGGTTTTATTCATTATTGAAATCCGATTACCTCTAAAATCCGTTAATATTTTCACTCCTACCCATGGTACGACCGTGTAGCCTGTACCCTGTAGGCCTGTACTTTGCCTATATTTTCACTCCTACCAAACCCTTGTCTAGGGCAAATTAAAAAAAGGAACAGAAAAAAATAGTATCCATTTCAATTACGGAGTATATTTTTTTACACGTTTTATAAAATTTTATGCATTTTTCAACACATTTAAATAAAAATTTTAGGCCTTGTTCTTTTTCCTTTTTTCTCTTCTTCCAAAAAAAATTTTCAAAAAGATTCTTTTTATTAAAAAATATTTCCTCTCCACTCATTACATTATTATTTAATTTATCTCTCTATCTCTCTCTAATCATTATCTCATTATTCTCATTTTCAAAAACACAACCAAACACATTCTCAAAAATTCTTTTCAAAAATTTCTTTTGAAACCCAATCCAAACACAGCCACTTTAACGATAGTCTATTTAATTTTATTTTTGAATTTCCCATTTCTTAACAAAAAAGTATTTTTTACAAAAACCAAGACTAGTTATTCTCTCATACTACATCACATAAAAAATTGTGAAAACCAATTTATTCTAAAAACTGTTTGAGTGGAACACACCTTTAGTTCTGTCCCAAGCCTCTCTGACAATTCCACATTTAATTGAGACAAAATTATTTATATAGAGATTTTTATAGAGTACTTTTCAAAATTTCTCCGACAATTGTTTTTAGGAAAAATGCTAAAAGAAGCTTGTTAGGATTTAAAAAATGCATTGACATATGTGAAAAGTGTATGAAAATGTATTGGAGGATTCTTTTTTTTTCTTTTTTCTTTTTTCTTTTCATGTGCTTAATGAAAGTCATATGGATCTCCGTTAACAAGACCATTATTTTTATAACTTTCATTCGTTTTACTTTGGCGTTTAAAAAAGGGAAGAACGGAAAATATATGACATCGAATTCCATAAAAAGAACATGCAATGTCAAAGCCAGAATTTGGACTCGGGGGTAATACCGTTCAATGGAAATCTAATTATGCTTTGTATAATATGAAGAAGAAAACTAAGTATAATGTCCTATAATTATTAGGTATTGTTGTGGGCTTTTTATTTTATTGTGAAAAATAAATAAAGGCTTATTACAACTCTCTTATGATATTCAAATAGAAGACATTAAGATTTTTTTTTATATAACCGTCCATCATCTAAATTTCAATATTTATAGAATTTGTACAAAGTGTTACTCCTCCGTCTCAAAGTTATTGTCAATTTACGTGCATGCGTGCCAATTTTCAATTATTTATATCTTTCCATCTATAATATTTGTTACGATTTTGAAAGACTTTGTTTAATAGAACTTCGAGACTATCAAACAAGATCCATATTGACAATAGGAGTATATAACATTATACATTTGAAAGTATAAACAAGTTTTTGAGGCACCGTGAATGGTACAAGTGGACTAGAAAATTGGGGCGGAGAGAGTAGTTTTTTGCATGGCCGCAAATACTTAGTCGAACAATGTTAGTTTATAAAAAAATTATGTGGTTCAAAGTGCGGGTGACACCTATCCCTCCCCGCTTTATGTGGCTCCGCTAAATACCAAGGATGAGTTGAAGGGCGGATGAGTCCGGATGACCACCCTATTCATGTTTCAAAAAATTTATGGTTTGTATCATCAAAATTAATATTGCATGTTACAACTCGGAATCCAAGCACGTCGAAGTCGCATCACATGCATGTCAATGTTGCCGTCCTTCAGCAATCAACAATCTCTGATATTTCCGAGCAAGATCGAAGTGAGTTTGTGTGAGAGTTTTGTTCATAAACAAATCTAATTTTTATTTTTCCAGAAATGGAGTTGTCACATAAGCTGGTTAGGCTATGTTTGGTTTGTCGAAAACTAAAAAAAGAAACTAGTGTAATTGGGGGTGGCATGTGCCACTCACCTCCTTCTAAGTTCTGCCCTGAGGTCATGGATTGTGGGAAAGTCAAAACTTGAATAATTGACTAACTTTACGGGATAGATCGAGAGAGTATAATTTAAGATCGCGGATCAACAATGGGGATCTCAAAACTTGTACATTTTGGGCATTGAGTTCTATAACTCTAAAATTACATGAAATATTAATCGCAGTTAAAACTGTTCTTGCACGTTGGATAATTCAATTGCACTCGGTTAGATATTACAGACTATTCTATTACTCTTTTGAGATCCTTAATTTGGTGCGAAGATAATTGAAAAATCATGTACAAAAATATTTTATTTTTTGTCAAAAAATACATATATTTCGGACAATCATCTTGGGACAGAGATAGTACACAACATAGTAATAGGAAATTGCAGAAATTGTTGATGGCGTGGAGGGTGGAATTCTTTGGGCTTAAGGCCTGTGTTTAATGGATATTTGATCGCGTGCCCTTGTTTGTTAAAGGGGCCAAACAGACTACATTGGGTTGATTGTTACATTTTAAACTAGGCTTGTTAATGGATGGGATCCTATCCTGATCTGAATCCGAATATAATCTAGAAAATTCAATCCAAATTCGAAAACACCAATGAAGCACGAATATGGATACGATGGAACACGAATACAGCGATACAATGAACGGGGCTCAGCTTAAGGTGGGGGTGGGGAGTGAGCCGCCAACCCCATCCGCTGCCGTCCGTTTCGCGACATCAGCGGTTTCCGGACAGATCAAACAAATGGGCGAATTTCCGGATCTGGCTTTTGAAGAGGTGAATATCCGGTACGTTGATGATGAAATAAAACGGACGGATGGGGATGCAAATTTCCGCCGACCCCACGGACAGCAGAGCCCCCCATTTCCGATACAATGAAACCTAAAAAAGAATAAGATACGAGTATGACGGGAATATGGATATGTAAATTGTACATTTCTATAATTATTAATCTATTACTAGGCATTAGAAGTCAAAAGAGTAGTTAAATTGCAAACAACAAGCATTAAACACATGTCCCAAACAAAATATAAATCATAGAAGTCATTCCAAACAAAGAAAAAAGCAAACAAAAACCAGTAGTTTAGACGTTCCTATCAATTTCGTCTCATATCCTCTTATCAATCACTTTCACATACTCCCTCCGTCTCATAAAGTTTGATCATTACGAAACTACGTGAAATTTTTAAACTAAAAAATAATGTATTTACCAAAATAATTTTTGAATTTTTTTTTGCACCGTATAAAAGTTTACGATGAGATCTATCAAACAAGATCCATATTGATTAAAAAATTATTTTCGTAAACACGTTATTTTTTAGCTTGAAAATTGCACATAGTTTCAGAGTGATCAAACTTTATGGGACGGAGAGAGTATATAGTATAAATATTGAAAACAGAGTAAGAGGGAAAACGAGATACAATACACCAGTCAAATATAAAGTCACAAAACATAGTGAGAGAGAGAGAGAGAGAGAGAGAGAGAGAGAGAGAGAGAGAGAGATTGACTGTGCATGTATGCGCACGCGCGCGATTGAGAGAGTACCTCAAGATCTAGGGTTTGGACATCGACCAGATGAGATCCTTCTAAAGTCGTGATAATATATTACGGGACATGGCTACAATACACACGCATTAAAAAGTGTGGACCATAAGGATGACAATTTTATCCGAAACCGATGGATATCCGAGAAATCGTCGTCACTATCTTCTGGATTATATTTTGAAAATCTGAACATGACGTTCCAAGTGGTCCATTAGGATCGGAAACCAATTCTTCGATTATCCGAGAAATCGTCGTCACTATCTTCTTCAAGAGTAAAGAGGTGGAGGAATCTTTGCTCTTGGATCTAGAACGATCCTTAACTTGCTTGTCGTCCATAAACTCCGATGTCTTTATTGGTCAAGAAATCGAAAGCAGTTCAAGCTTTGCTGTATGCTGGGTAAAAATTTGTTGCATTTTTCTTAATCGGCAAAAATTCAGATCGGATTCGGATTTTTTTATTGGATATCCGATACCCCGGATTAGGATTCAGATTAGTGAGTTTAGATACACCGAATTCGGTTTTGGCTGATAACCAGACCAAGTGTTGGCTCATGAGCGGATTAGAGGGCAGGCAAGGGTGGAGCCCGAATTTTAGATTTGCAAGTTCAAAAATTATATCTATGTGCAAGTTATTTTTTATATTTGCTCATGCGAATAAATAACTAAATTAAGAGGTTAATTATAATGTAAATATATAGTGATACATGTATATTTGCTTTATAATTGGTCCAATGACTTGCTATTATATTTTGAAAAAATGTATGATAGCCTCATTGTAATACTATCAAACTCTTACAAAGAAGAAAAACTTGAGATTTTTATGAATTTTAGGCAAGTTGGGGTAATTTGTGAATTTTTTGATGGTCAAAGTTGTAAATATAAAAAATCTTTGTGAAAAATTAAAGTGAGCTTTTCCCTTCATGTCTCTGCCAGTGAGAACAAGTCAATCATCCTATGAAAGTGCACAATGTAACCATGGGGAAATTATAGTTCGACCGGCACTCAAGTTGTTGGCTCATGTTCAGTAAGCTTACAAAAGACTTAATTTTCCCCACCACATATAATTCTTGAAGTAATATGTCACACTGATTACTCATTGAAAGAGGCTAACCCCGCCACAATCTTCATGAAAAATGCGTATTAGGCGTCACATGTGAACAAGTTTTGGGAGTGTGGACTCTATGTTTTCATAAATCATTTCAAACTACCTATACGAGCTTTTTTACTAAAAAATCATTAAGAACGTACATAATTTACGTGCTTAAAACATATTCGTACATCATTTCCCTCATCACATTTGATGAGAATAGATGCTTTGGGGAGAAATTGAATACTCATATGATTTTATGATACCACTAACTCAACATTGATCTACACAAATTCACAAACTTAACAAATTCCATACTTCCCAAATCATCCTTTGGAGTGATTACTCCTCAAATATACAAGTTTCATTTTCCCAAATTCAAATCCCAAGTGGACTCAACCCTACTCCCAGCCCAAACACAAAGGCCCAACTTGTTTACTTAACAAAGTAAGGGAGGTTGATGACATAGAGCAAGAAATAGGCCCAAATGACCCCAGAAATCCCACCAAAGAAAAACCCACCAGTGAACTTGGCCCAACCTTCGGCAGTCTGCAACTGATCAGGCACCTTCTTCCTTCCAGTCAGTGTTAGTGAAGGTGCAATGGATGGGTCCCCTTCTTTGAATGAAGAAATCCCATAAATGGTCAAGCAAAGGCTTAGGATCACTACAAGACCTGCAGCTGCTAGAGACCCAGCTGCCCCTGCAACTTCTGTGTCTCTCAATGGGCCGGTTTTTACGAAAGGACCCACCAGGAAGAATCCGTGGGCCAAGCCGACCTCGACTCCACGGAGAAGTGGGCTTACGGCTGTCCGGTAGGCCGGGAGGTTGGAGAGGTACCAAGCGATCAATGGGCTCGATGTCACCGGAGTCTCGAGGCTTCCGATGAATGGGTCGCCATTGATGGGCTGGACAACTTGGTAAGTGGGCTGCACCAATGGTGAAAACAAAAAAAGATTTTCCATTAGTTTTTTTTTGGGGGTCATTCGTCATAACTAATTACATGGGGAGGGAGGAATAAGACTCGATCCCGGGATGCGAGGGATATCCAAAAGCACTGTCGCATGAGCTAGCCACCACTTGCCCATTAGTTTAATTCAAGCATCAGTAATGAACGAAACAATCATAAAGACAGAAAATTAGGATAACAAAAAAAAAAACCAAGTAGAAAACTCATAATGGAAAGTAACACGGAATGGTAAAAGAACAAAATGCCACGGACACAACTGTGTGTCCAGAACCGTTGAATGCACATGGACCCACATATATTCAATGGTTCTGGACACAGTTGTGTCTACCGTTTTGTTTTAAAGTCGTGCTTGATGGTAAAATAAGTTGGGATCCTATCATAGTCTTATGCACGGATTTATGTCTAATTTCCTTGGAAAAAAACAGAGTCTACTTGAAAATAATTTTCTTTTCTCTATTTTCAAAGTGGAAATAAAATTCTTATGAAAAGGAAAAAGTAATGCCTAACTATTGAGCAAAATAAGAGTGGGGCTTACGAAATCAGTTGTCCAATAGCCTTCTAGAGTTGATATTCAAAGTTTAATTTAAAAACTTCAAATTTGCGACATGAGAATAATGTGTTTTGTTAAGCAATTAGACTACTGTTGAGAAGAGAAACATCCAATTATCCGAGTATTGATGATTTTGTTTAGGAAAATGTTACGCAGATTCGGACACAGATGCCTTCATAGCCATTCGAGGAGTTTTCGGTCTAATTTGTATTAAGTCTAATGCATCGAATGATTCCGAACCACAAACACTGCTCTTTTGTTTAAGGGAGGAATTGTTATTCCAAAACACTGTTTAACCAACACAAGAATAGAAAGCAATCAAAGGTAAAAAAAAAAAAAAGCTCTCTGCTTGCTCACCTTATCTGCCTGGATTGCTTTGATGGTGAAGGAAGACTTCCTCCTGGAGGGTAAAACTGTCAATGGAGATCCAGAGATACCCTTGGGGACAACTTGTCCCCTTGTTAGGGATGAAGCAAAGCTGGTTCTGAGCTGAGCACTGGCCATAGTGGAAGCAGTGGCTGCCATTGTTGCCCTTCTCTTAGAAGCACTCCTTGAAACTAAAACAGTAGGGGGTACATAAGAAATTGGGGAGATGAGAGAATTCAAGTTTTTTAGGGCTAGGCAAAGGAAATATCTTTGCCCACAAAAACTTGTGGTCGTTAGGGCAGATGGGTGTTGAACTTGCACAATTTTCATTGGATGAGTGGTGTTGTGGACCTTATCCCCTTATCCACATTAGCTGGGGTTAGATATTGGACTGAAACCAAAGGTATTTGATACAAACAGGAATGCTATTAACAAAGATGGATATGCATGTAACTGGTATAGATGTGTCCTGAACCGTCCGATGCACGTGAGTCTTTACGGTAAATGTGGAGCACACAACGAATAGTTGCGGATGTTTGTGTCCAAAAATGGGCATATCCATATGTGACATGTGTCTCTTGCATTTTTGGCAATTAAAATATTACTAGCATAATTGTTATACGAATATTACAAGGTAAATACCTTTTTTTTGAAAGATTACAAGGTAAATACCTGATAAGTGGCAGTCTTTATTTTATCAATCCAAAGTAGAAATCCAATTAAAATGACTGAAATTGTTTCTAGTGCTAAAATGTTAAAGTGGCTTAAATATGAAACGGAGTTATCATCACAGTCATCCTATCAAAAATTTTCTTTTTCTTTATTTTTAACGAAAATAAAACTTCAACACGAAAAACTAAGTGGTGCCCATGCTCTTTTTCCACCTTTTATTTTTTGTGTGTAGACCCCGTATAATTGCATGGTGGAAAAAGGCATGGGCACTAAATACCCTAGTGCATCGCTATATTTTGTTGATATAAAAAGAGAGAGAAAAAAAAAAACCCATAGTATAGTTGGATCCAGGCCCAATTCCCCATCAGGGTAGACTTTGGGCCTATCAACCCATTTTGCAAGACTATTAAGGTCGTAATTTTTGGAATTTCTACACTTTCAACCCAAAATTCGGCCCAGCATTAACAGCCCGCCCGTCTTCTTCACTCTGAAGGGGTTCTCTGAAATCAGAATTGATTTGCTGCAGAGGGTTTATGTGCAGATAGTTTTTTTCTGCGGTGAGGCGAAGAAATAATCCGAGAGGGACACAAAATGGCGCTTACAGCTTTTGAAGCTTCCCACCATATCACGCCGTTGTTGTTGTAGTACTACTGCTAGTATCAGTTCAAGTACTCTCTCTCTCTCTCTCTCTCTCTCTCTCTCTCTCTCTCTCTCTCTCTCGGTATATGCGTGTATGGGTTGCTGTTCTCTATGATACCCATCTCATGAATCCCTTGCTTTCTTTGTCTTTATATATCCGGGCTTCTGAATTTTGATAAACCTCTTGAAATCAGACAAATTACGGGGATTCACTTCTTTTTCTTTTTTGTTTTTCTCTCTTTTTGCTCTTTGAATTGCTTCTCCCAATTATGAGTGGCTGTATCTCATTGTTGTTCCGATTATATTTTCTTTATTCTTCATTTTTTTCCCATAACCATACCCATCGGCCATATTGCTTTGTTGTGTTGATATACTGAGTTAGTAAGTTTGGTTCCTTGATGCATTCTTTAAATTTTCTTGATTAGTTGATTGTATGGATATTTGGATGATATTTACGGGTCAATAATGGGTTTTCCAGAAGAAAGAGTATTATTTCATTGAGTTACCATGTTGATTGAAGAAAGGAGAGTAGAATAGCTGCAGAGACTGTAATTTTATTTGGTTATGGTTTTCATGTGGTGTCTTAAAATGGTTTAATTACTTTACTCATGTTGGGATTGATAGAGTATCTAAATGTATGTGAAACCTTACTCTTTTTGTGTTCTTGAGTTTATGTTGGACTTGTCCTCACTGTGTTCGACTTATTTTCAGTGAGATGGGGCAAGACCCACATGCACAATGCCATTAGATGCTTTGCTGCAGCTAAGAAGTTACAAAAACTTCCACTGAAGAGCAAGTGAGCTCTCTCTCTCTCTCTCTCTCTCTCTCTCTCTCTCTCTCTCTCTCTCTCTCTCTCTCTCTCGTGCGCGCGCGAATGTGTGTGTGTGTGTGTGTGTGTGTGTGGGTATGTGATGAGTAGAAGGCCCACTAGCAACCACCATGTAAATAGTTAACCTTGATCTCGATGCATTTTGAAATGTAGTTTGCATGTTTGTACTTTTCTTGTTCAACCACTTTTTGCTTTCTCCTTTTCTTTTGACTGTAAATTACTTTTTGTTAAAGAATGTCTTACAGAAACTAAATGTGATTAAAAGTCATGTTCATTTATATCTACTGAAAGTTCATGGAGCAAATTCATCTTTATGAAATTATCATACTGGCATGATTTGCCATAAACTAGGCATAACCCATTCTTTTGTACTCCATAAAATGTACTCTGTATTCAAATCATTACCACTTCTTGATTACTAGATGTGTCGATGTTTTCAGGAAAAAGAGACTAGACGATTTATGTGTGGAAAGGTTTGAGCAATACAGTAAAACCTTCATACAGTCATGGATTCTGCAAGGTAAATAGTCTTCCTGGATGGCGAGATGTGCTTTTTGTTGTTTAATGTATAATATGTTAAGCTTCGTCCTCTGTATTAGATTAGAAATCATATTGTGGTACTTGAATTAGTATTTAACATGCCTTGAACCATAAAACTGGTTCGTTGATTTCTTCGTGGTTGTTTTCTTAAGAATACTATTGAATGGGCTCTTTAAGAGAATGATAGAAGACATGAGTTGGCATCTCAAATATGCATGATAGCTTGGTCATGTTCTCGGATTGTTTTCTTAATAACGCTATTGAATGAGGCTCTTTAAGATGATGATAGAAGACATGAGTTGAAATTTGATCCAGTGCTTTACCCAAATAGTATGAATGCTGTATAAGCTTTAGACAATGATAAATTGAAACCTGGTCCAGCGCTTACCCATTATAGTATGAATGCTGTATAAGCTTTAGATATTGTCTGGGTAACAGCATAACTCATGTCTTTAATTTTTTTTCTTTTTTTTGAACGGCCATTTTTGATTTTGTTAATGATATATTCGAGTATGCATACATTCTGTCATATATATGGTCTTCTTTCTTCCGAGCCTCTTATTCTGAGGTGTGGATAAGGACTTCCAGTTTGATGTCTTTCTTTTTCGGCTTTTGGCACCAAGTTGAACTTATTCACCTTATTAATGACTGTTGAAATATGCACACAACCTTTTCAATTTATTAAACTGAAAAAAAAAAAGAGAAGAAAATATCATATCCGATGCCAGAATTAACTTATGTTGGTTAATCCTCTCTTTGTGCCTTCTCTTTCTCTCTTCAGGTAAAGTGTTCGTGAATGGTAAAGTGGTAAACAAAGCTGGGAACCCTGTCTCTGATGAATCTGTTGTGGAGATCAGGGCTGAAGTTCCAAAATATGTATGTAGGTGATTACTCTCCAGAAACAAATGTGACATTTTTATTTTGTGATGTCTCATTTTCGTGGAACTTTGCGAGGTATGCAGAATTGATTTTTCTCTTGTTGGTTCTGAGATTCAGAGGTGGATATAAGTTAGAGGCCGCCATCGAACAACTAAATGTCGATGTCAATGGAAAAGTAGCTCTTGATTCAGGGTTGTCCACTGGAGGGTTTACGGACTGCTTACTTCAGCATGGTGCTGCATTTGTTTATGGAGTTGATGTTGGATATGGACAGGTAGGACTTCTATAGTGGCACATTGTTCTCCAGAGCTTTGGTGTCTTCTTTGCTTGCCCAAAGATACAACATCATCTTTACTAGTGCATTCTATTCTAACTGCTCATTCAACACGCCAAAGCGATGGGACAATGTAAACAGAGGCGACGGTGGTGCTTGTGCGCACCATTTCTACTGCTCATTCAAATAGATCAGCCAGAAAAGGAAACAGCTGGTACTTTTAATAACGGGCAGGTTGCAAAACTCTAGGCCACTTCAGCTCAAGACTGCTAGAGCTGCGAAGATTTCTGAACTTGATGGATCATTTCTTTTTTCAGTACACAAAATAAAGGATTTCACTAAGTCAATTCTTAGGAAATCTTGAATGAAACCATTTGTCCTTATTTCAACAAAGGACACATTGTCCTCTTTGATCGAAGAATTTTTTTTGCCTTGGTCCCAATTCAATTCTACTAAACAAGTACGAACTAACAGAATACTTGTATCGGGAATTATCCGAAAATTCTCTACACAAAGCCAGCGAGGGTGCAAGATTAGATTCGTGATAAGCCAAAACGGCCAAAAACTAATGTAGCACAGTGTTGAAACTGCTGACATGGCAGCCTAAGAGTGGCGAGTGAATTAAGATTGCCTAGTATTGCAAATGTTACTTGTCAGCATTGTATTTCTGTGAATTAGAAATGGACTTGTCGATGTCTCTTCTTTTTTTTTTTTTTTGCATATATCCATATAACATGCTAAAACTTAAGTATGGTGCCATAGTATTTTCCTTCCTTTGCCTTTTTCAAACTCTTTGTATGAAATTGGATTTCACAAGTTCATGAGTAATGGTGGTTGTTGATTTTCTATTAGGTGGCTGACAAAATTCGCAAGGATGAACGTGTATCAGTTGTAGAGCGGACCAATTTAAGATATATTTCTGGACTTCCGCAAAAAGTTGATTTGGTGACATTGGATCTTTCATTCATCTCCATACTTCTGGTGAGCTCTTGTATATCGCTGAATTAATCTTAACTGCCACCAGTATAATTCGGTGCTCCGTTTAGACTTTAGAATATTACCACTCTGGTCTTCATTCATTGAAAGATGCAGCCTCTGATTTCTGCATGCCTTCTAAAAGACAGTCCATTTCTTTCTTTTGTATCGTAGACCACTGAAATAGTAACAGTCTCCATTCTTATTTCCGTGATAATATTAGTCGTTATCAGGATTTTAGTCCTATTAAAAGCTTGCTTTTGTTCCGTTTCTCTGTCTGATCCATTTCTTTACCCCCAGCGCAGGTCATGCCTGCTGTGGTCAATGTAATGAAGGAAGAAGCTACACTGGTCACTCTAGTGAAACCCCAATTTGAGGCTCGCAGAGATCAAGTAAGATTGAATGCATTTTCGTGATTTGAACCAAGTATTAACCTCAATGGGAAGGTCATCTAAAAAAACAGAAAGTGGGAAAAAAAGGAAAGAAATCAAGAATTAACATGTGCGCACTTTTTATTTGGTGTCTACGGCAGTAGCAAATTATACCTATTCTGTTGCACATTGTCAATCTTAATCTTTTTTGTATTCCATTGGAAATCCAATGATTGCTCCATAAGAAAAAAGAAAAAGGAAAAATGAAGAGCTTTTAAATTCTGAATTTATAACTTGGATGTCATTGCAGGTGGGAAAAGGTGGCATAGTGAAAGATCCCTTGGTCCATAAAGAGGTATGTATTTGCTCTGTTTGATTTTTTTTGTTATTGCTTGGTTGCCATTTAGGAAGCATATATCATGCTTTTGAATATAACAATTTGTTCATGCTAACAACCGCCAACTGAGTGGTGGATAAGATGTAAATAATGTCAAAAAAATTTGAACTCGAATACATATCTCGCACATTTTAATACATTCACATATTTCTGTACACTTATACATAGATCACAGCCCAAGGCACTGTAATCATTTACATTATCAATTGTACTCCTGAGACTTCCACTTCTGAGTTGCATTTTGTTTCATGTTACTCATGGAGGAAAATCAGAGGCTGCAAGGCATATACCATTGTAACAAGCATTTTTTGACGTTTGTCATGTGTTCTTACCTTTTTATGCTTTGGAAAATGGTCTCTGGGCTCTGTTACAGAATGTGCAACAAGATTTCATATTTTCATTCTTTAGATACTCTGTATTACATTTTGGGAGTTCTCTACAGTTTTTGTATTTACATGGCATTTCGACAGGGCTCGGTCGCAGAATGGAAATAACATTCCAGTTTTTTTTTTTTTTTTTAAACTGAAAATAAAGATTTCAGTTGTATACAGTTTTTGCATTTAGGTGCTATCACAGTTAAATAGATACGTATTTGAGTATAAATATATCTTATCCTATCCACCAATCAAATTTGGATTGATGTTGGACTACAGAATGAATTGAATATAATTATGTATTTTTTTTTTCGTCTAAGAGATTCATTGCTATAGGTTCGTGAGAAGATCATCAATGGTGTTGAAAATCATGGGTTCTGCTGCAAAGGGTGGATCGAATCCCCTCTGAAGGGTGCTGAGGGCAATACCGAATTCCTGGTTTGCTTCACCCGAACAGCAGACAAAATTGCAAGTCACCAACCCATAGACGACAGCAGATAAACAATGAGATGAATTCTGGAGTGAACTGTGCATTTTCGGACGAGAATGCAGAAAATGCCATTTGCAAGAAGTTGCACCTTCTGATGGAAAACCCCTTTGTTGTATCTATTTTATTCTTTTCCTGGCTAGAGGTTGTAAAGGATATTTAAACGAAATGCCATCTTGTGCATTATTCAAAGTTACAACATAGTTAACTTTTCTAACGATCTTCAAGCTCTGCAAATTTGTATTCATTCATATTTTATCCCTCATGTGAGAATGCGATCTCTCTTAATTTCCCAAACAATTTCTTATTTCAACTCAAGATGTAACAAATATGATCATACATTCAATGCCCGATTACTGGGGATGTTGCTTTACAATCTTTTTGACCTACAACTGATTGACAATCTTTACCAATGGATAGTTCATCGGCTACAACTGCCAGAATCTTTCAACATCTCAAATGGGATCCTAAGACCAACCACCTGCCCAACGACTGAGAGCCACGATACAAGATAATTTTCGAATTCCACTTGATGCTTATCCCGAGAAGCATCAGTTGAAAGCAACAGCTTCATCCATTCACCGGTACCACACGGATGAAGTGTATACCACGGCCTGTTCAAGTAGGGATGCTCCTACAAATGAGAAATTCCACAATTTAGTAGGGAAATTTTCTTATCCACACTCCCGGAAATAAGAAAAAAAAATGGGTTTTTTTCGTGTTGCAAATTTGTTTTGGAAAATCCGATCCGTCCAATATGTTCAGAAGGTGTTTCCGAAGGTCTACATGGAAAATCTTCAAAAAAAAATACCAAGAAGGGCTTGATCCAAGCAGTTTTCACAAAAATTGTATTTATATATTTTTACGAAAACTACTTAGATCGAGCCCTTCCCGGTATTTTTTTTTGGAAGATTTTCCGCGAGCACCCTTGAAAACACCTTTTGAACACATTGGACGGATTGGATTGTCAAAAAGAAATTTGGATAAAAAGTCCGGAAATGAAAAGTCCGGATGTGAAGCTTAACCCAATTTAGTATACATTCTAAAGATCTGAGGATTGATATTTGTGTTGACAGGATCAGAAAACACAGTTTCATAAAATGCTGAACAAGAATGGCTATTCAGGGATATGCAATTCAAATTATCACTATGAATGACAAAATAACAAAGACGGGGCAAGTGCAAGTTTTACAAGGACAAAACCATGACTACCAATCTCTAAAAGACACTGAGCAACAGGCCAAATTTTTACTGCCCATTGCGATAATTTTAACATGAAAAAAGGTTACAACACTTGTATTGCACAAACCCTTATGTTACAAAACTGATATTGAAGCACTTGCTAGATTTTGAACCAAAACCCATTCCTCTAAACGTACAAATCTTTAAGGGATACAGTAATAGTGGCGGGAAAATAACAAAAAAAAATATACCTCCTGAGTTATGAATGTCCATTTGGATTCCATCAGCAGCTTTGCAGAGTTGCCGGGGAGATCCTTTTCTATGTCATCCAATACCAAAGGCTGCCCATCTACTTAAAAAACAAGAGAAACCACAAATACCAAAATCAACAATAAGAAAAATAACGCTGAACAGTTAATTTAGTAAGACAGCCAACAATACAGTACAAACAAATTGAAAGTCATGTATAGGCACTGGCAAGCAAAATAATGCTTTGCCTAGAAGGACAAGCCAGAGTCCCCTAGAAGGACATGCAAACACTGAGAATAGTAATCAGACATTAAACCAACCCAGAGTCCCCTAGAAGGACAAGCCCGGTGCTATAACTATCTCTTTCATCTGAATATGAGAGTTTATGGATGCCACGCAAGAAGTGTTCATCCATTAGTATTAACTAATAAAGGTGAAAAAGTTTAACATGAAACTTTCTTTTCCATTTGTTAAAAAATGGATCACCCTTAAAGTTTAGATTGCCCATGCGAAGCAAATCACAGAGAGAATTTTTTGGTTTCTATGTGCACATAAATCAAAATGATTCTTGGGTCTGCCCTCTCTGATGTCTTTTGGCTTTGATTTGAGGGCATGATTCCGCAGCAAACGCGACGGTTTAGGGGGACCACTGTTTCAATGGTATTCTGTGAGCAACCACTTTGTGCATTTATTGCCAAAGGTTAGGTTTGTCTCCAATCCATCTGTTTCAGTGGTATTCTGGGAGCAGCCACTTTGTGCATTTATTGCCAAAGGTTAGGTCTGTCTCCTATCCATCCCCCGCCCATACCCCCAATTATTGGGGACTAAATGGGTTATGTTATTGTTGTTGTTGTTGTATTGTCTACTGTAGGAAGAAGAAGTTAAGGGGGAAAGTATAGTCTAGGAAAGGAATTTAAGGGCAAGATCTAAGTACTGAGAATACTTCACCTAAGAATTAGAATCAGTACATATATCTTAACATTCAAAATTGCAAGAGACATGAGATGTCTCCTCCATCCAAAAACCACGATTGGCATAGCATGCATATCATATATAGGTACTCAGTAAAACATTGCGCTTAATATTCCCAAATGAGATGATACAAGGTGACCATACCACTGCAGTATGCACGGAAATAAAGCACTGGAACTCTATATGACGTGCTGTACACTATGTGGAAGTCATAACGATGCATTTCATCAAAATGACTCTGGACCTGTCAGTAACACGGTTATTTAGTGAAGAAGGTAAATATATCAAGATTCAAGAGTCTCACCATATGTCTGATTGCTGATAACTGATCAGTAGAGGAGATGAAAACCACTAATTACGTACTTATTTTGACAGTGTTACCCTTGTTGGGTCTTTTCTAATGCCGACAAGGAGACGAGCTACGTGACTACTTAGTGAGCATTTATCACAACTAATTAAGTGAGGTATAAGTTGAACCTAAATCAAGGTATGCATACCAGAATTGTACTATCAATAGTATCATCCTGACCAGAGCAACTAGGCTCCTCTTTTCCTCTGTCACTGACTTGATCATGATCTTCCTGTACAAGGCAGTTACAAAGTGTCTGTAAAAGACAAATTAGCGCGAAGAGAATGAATGCCCCAGTAGAAATAGGGCCTGTTTGGCCGCTTGATTTATGGCTTTTGAATAGTGCTCGACTGCTTGTCTTTTGGGTGTTTCGGAGCCAATCTGATAATGCATTATCAGAAATGAACTCGAGAATGTAGAATCTAGAATAAAGCCGTATGGATTTTGATTGTTCTTCTAGTCACTAAACCCTCTAGCAAAACTATTCTGCATCATGAAACATTTTTACAGATTCTCATTATAATCCATTAATCTACAATCTAAAATTCCCAATTCATAATCTAGAAAATAATTTGCTCTAGTCACCCTAGTAGACCGTGATTTGACGGACATGAGTCATAGTTAAGGGATATTTATTCCCGGATGAGTAATCTCACCAAGGGGATTTGCAATACGACGTCCCAAGGTATCGGATATCTCATGTGTGGGACAAATTTTCCAATCTTTTGTGAAATAATTTGTCCAACAAATATGTAATTCCTCCATGAAACATTGCATTTGAAACCCCAAAATGCACCAATCAAACAAGTTCTGAGGGCTATACCTTGCTAGACCCACGAAGAAACACATTCTCTAGCGATAAATATCCTTCTGCCTGACACAAAAAAACAAATACATGATACAAAAAAAAAAAAAAACCGACTAAAGAGAATAAACTGTGATTAAGACTAGAGTAGCATATGGGCAAAAACAAACTTCATGGGCAGCAATCCAAGGGCGTTTAGGAGGAAGGGCCCAAGACCACTGAGGGAGACTACCAGAAATAAATCTATTCCACTTCTCAATGAAAGCAAGCGCAGCAATACAGAATTCACTTGGTGAAAGTGTACCATCCCAATTCATGATATCAAACCTTTGCTCCATTTGAAACCTTCACAGCCTGAACAAGATGAAAGCAGCAAAGGGTTTCACTTTCTGGGTTGAAGACGATTGATCAATCTTCAATATGCTTTTTTTTTTTGGCCGATCAGAAAGGAAAAAAACTCCACTATGCTCTTCCAAAGCAAAAAAAAACCCCAAAATTCGAACGAAAGAGATGAGACGATTCTGTCAAATAAACTTCATCTATGATCAAAAACAAAAACCCAAACGCCTTCTGCGAGAGAGAGAGTATTAGAGTTTCTTCACATCATTTACAAAATCCCTTCTTGGGATGATATTTACTGTCATTCTATTTTCAGATTTTGACATCCGTTACCAGATGCATAACCTAACAGATTACGGGAATGATGAAAACTGGTGCATACCTGACAGAAAGAAGTGAGGTTAATCTCACCTGAACGAGCTCGAAGGTTGAGTTGCCGATGCCCTAGCTGTCAGAAGTTGAGACTTGAGAGAACAAGGACGACAGCGGGGAAAGGTATCATTCGGCTAAAAACGTTGTCCAAACTCACGCTTCTAAAAAATGTATACTTGGAAGACACTTTCATAGAAGCGTTGCTACTGAACGCGCCTTAGGTTTGTTCTGTGTAATTCTACAAAATCAGTCACACTTACAACTAAACTAAATGCTCTTCATTAAAGTTGTATGTTAAAGTTCTTTGGCTGAAATCCACAACTATCAAATACTCCCTCCGTTCTTTTTTAAATGATCCATATGAGAATACGTACAATTACAAACCCATAAAAAAAACATATTTCTTCATATAACTTTTTAATTTGCTTTATACCAAATTAAAATGCTCATTAAGTACTTTAATTTAGTGCAAAAATAATTTTAAAACGTTATACGAAAGTACATTTTTAAACATCTGTAAAAATACACGTTTCTCAAGTGGAGCACTTAAAATGGACGGACGGAGTAGAGTTTTATGATTTAGCGAATTAGATTTGTTAGCATAAGTTTGTTCTGCCAAAAGTAGAATCGGAAACTCAACGCAAAATTTTAATAATAAGAGCAAGTTTAATGGTGATGAAAACTTGCTTCTGTACCTATAATTTGGCACCAATTATACAACTTCATTCTCTTGTATTGCTCTATAGACGATGAAAATTTGGTTGTAAAATGATAAATTACTAAAATTAGTTTCGAACCAAGGATTACCAGAGCCATCTTTGCCGTATCACTAATCCCAATTGAAAACCTACCAGAAAATGGACGATCGGAAGCTACATAATTTGGCCACAAAATGTCCGAAATTTGAAATCACACGCGAGTGGCCAGAGAGAGAAGATCGCAGGTTAGGGTTTTGGTCTTTAATGGCACGCCCATTAAAGGTTGGGTGTGTATTGTAGTAATATTTTCCTACACAACCCTAATTATTTGGGGTTGTCATATGCCCTCCTAAAACTGTTACAAATCAACTAACTCTTATGAATAAAAAAGTCATGATTTTTATAAATAAAAAAAGGTTACAAAATACAAAAATGTTGCGAATCATGTTGCTGAAAAGTTATGAAACATTAAAAAATGTTACGATTAGCCATGAGATGACATAATATAGAGTAAAAAAATATGGTAAACACCTTAATAACTGTGTATTGTAGCCATTTCCGAGTGTTGTTGTGGACCTGTGGACTGTGGTGCAAGGCCATTTTTCTGCCATTCTTGTTAATATAATTCCATTTCTATCTCATTTTCAGCTCACTTCCACCAACTATCATTCCTTTATTCTTTTATTCTCCATTCTTGATCGACCATTTCTTATTCTTCATGCATCATTCCTTATTTTCATTCAACACTGCCATCTACCATTCTCTATTCATCTCTATAAATAAGAAAATCCAGCAATTAATTATTTACAAGACGCATATCTTTTTCTTTTTTTCCCCCTCAATACACAATAATTATCATCTTCTTCTCTAAAAACTTTCCCAGGGACAAAAGGGCCGCAATTGGCATCCATTTTTGCTGCCAAATTTTTGGGTAAAAATGGGTGGGAGCCATTTAATCCTGGAGAAATGGCACACCTTTTGATTTTGGTGGAGAATTTTGTAACATCATAAATTCAGAATTCCCCACACTCGTTTGTAGATGAGATAAATTCATTATTTTGAAGCACATTAAATTATCCAAAGGATCCAAAAATGCGGATAACCAAGCCAAACGTCACTATGCCAATAAAGTTTCAACCATCTTCCTTCGATGACTGCTCCAACACAACTCTCTTGCGTCGATCCGACTAATAATCACTTTTTTGTTATATAAAAAGAATAAAAAACAATAACAAACTTAATAGAAATGCACAGAAGAATTTCCCAGTCTCCAATGAAGAAGGTGGCTCCATATCTGGCTTCTACTATCAATGAACAGAAGATAATACTCAAGACTTGCTGCCGTCTGATGCCAAACCATGCTATTCCAATACATAATCCAGGAACAACATAGTAAAATTTACATCAGTTGAACTCAATGCATCTGCGACTATTACCAAAACATTTGCATAGTGCTGCAGTATAGTTGACACCACAGTGAAACCTACATGGAAAATATTTTACGTTGTAAAACATTTTACATCGAAACAAAAAGAGCCTTAAGATCGAAAATACAGTAACAGATGAAGAAACCCGATTTTTGTTCACAAATTTTTCATATAGTTACAATGTGCAGCTTTTACCTACTATATAGATGTATATCTTCTTGAGAAGTACTAACAAATTGGTACGACTGTGCTGGAGCTGGAGGAGGAAGAAACAGAAAATATGGGAGTGCATTTGGGTTAGGAGACAATGATTTCGAACCATTTTCCACATGCGGGGTAGTTTCAATAGCATTGTTTACATATAATTGTCCATGGATAGGTAGACTTAGTTTCAACTCTGCTGGTTCACTCCTCCATTCATCTCAAGTTGTTCTGACATTTTCTTGACCTTCTTCCTAGGATAGATATGGACAGAAGGTGGAAGAAGACTCTCCTGTATTTCCTGCAAGTTGAAAACCAATTGTTGATGTTCCAAAATGTACTTTTGTTATAGAAGAACAGCAGGTCATGAGAGCTAGAAGTGGAGATCTATTTGAGATAGATTTTGTTGCTCAACACCATGGGCTAAGTGGACGTCATAAATTGAGAGAGAGAACAATTAACCAATTTCGGGGATGAGCTATTTTCATGTAGCTTAGAAAAGCAAAGAGAGAACATCCCAGCCTGATCGATAAAGTGAAATCAACGTATGTGTGTCGGTACATTTTGCTGCTTTTCCATGAACTAGCACATATGGAAAAGAGGCATTAAATCTCAACTATAACCCACTTTCAAATGAAAAGCACAACCACATTTCAAAAGAGCAATAACCTCAGTAGAAACATAATAGGTACTTTTGAAACTTGAAAGACATCAACATACTCTCATAGCCCAATGCGTCAGTCGTGGCAGCTCTTTCAGTATTAGTAGGAGGGAATGGTGGTGGAAAACTTGTTTATACAGATATATTTTGATATGTTTAATAGCGATAATCATTGCAAATGTATGCTCAGGAAAATAGTTATATGGGCAACTCCACAGGATGGTCTAGGCAAAAAATGAGACAATCAATTACCACATATTGTTTATTTATCAAGACATATTATTAATCTGTGCTCATTACTTAGATACTTTGGACCATGAATGAAGGTATCATGGTAATGAGTACAAAAATTGATTTGGGTCTCTAGGCCTACCCTCTCTGATGCCTTTTGGCCTTAATTTGGGGGCATGGTTCTGCAGCAAAACATACTTGTAGCTCCTCGGATCTTGGAGGTTTAGGGGGTCACTGTTTCAGCGGTATTATGAGTGTAGCCACTTTGTGCATATTTCCAAAGGTTAGGTTTGTCCTCAATCATCCCCCACCCATACCTACAATGATTGGAGACTAGATGGGTTTTGTTATTGTTGTATCAAGACATATTATTAGGATGATGTGTACACAACCAATCAATGGGAGATATGCAAACCAAACATAGCACGCGAACTAAATTGAAGAATCGGAAAAGAGAAATCATACTTGCCACCCCTTCTTGCCTCTAACCCCACCTCGGATTGCATAAGCTTCTTTGAAACCATTCTTGAACAATAACTCAGCCACTTTCATGGAGTTGCCATCAAAACTACCTTGCAGGCAAAAGAAAGGAATGAGCGGTAAAATTGCAGCTGTGCTAAAAAATAAAGACACAATTTATGAATCCACAGCAAAGACACAATTTACAAATCCACAGCTCATAGCAACTCCAATGCCCCATGTTCAACTACTTAGAGGTGCGGAATGGTATGATGCATTGCTTGAGCCAAGAAGCCATATTCAGGAAAAGCATAGAGAAAAAAGGAACTCAATAACTTGAAATGGAGAAATCCCAGATATAGTGATTGAAAAAGAGAATGGTTGGCACACCATTTCAACATAATTGGGAGAGCAAAGTCAAGCAAGGGGCAAGGGAAGAGGGAATTGGGAAGGGGAAGGGGGTGTTTGATGAAGGCAACCGTCACCAAGTTAGGAGCACGCAGATATCCCATCAATTGCTACCTGAACAGCTGTCCAAACATCTCAGATTGAAGATACATAGTTGGTTCACAAGTCTACAATATGCCATAACTCTCATCATTGCGAAAGATTTTCTTGCGAATCCTATTTTGACCATGGAAATCTTATAGGACATTCCATTTCCCCGCTGAGCTTGATCAGCATCCACACTTCCAATTCCATGGCCAAAATTTCCACCAAGAAGTATATTACCCACCAATATACTACTTATAAGACATTTTTAACATGTCATTTCCAAAGAAAATGGCAAACAAAAACATTTGAATCACCATTACTGTCATAGCAGCTGTCTCTTTAAAGAATTATGCAGTATTTTGTTACCAGACAGTAGACACACAAACCTGTACTCTCACAAGTTAATATACCACTCCAACTGTCTCTTATCCTCTCAGTTCTGATAGCCAACATGTCATGATCCAAGTAACTCAGGTTGAATACCAATGTGAATCCAGACCTCAATTTTAAACAACAGATTCCTCATTTGCATGATTGCAATAGGTATGCGTTGTTTCTCGGCATTCACTTTCTTTATTTTGCCAACCTGAAAAGAAATAGGACTACGGAGTTTGACTTGAAAACAAACAACTGGCGCTACTGCCCCTATCACAACGAGGAGATAGGGCACTTGTTTCCTTCCTTAAGTCCACGATACAAAGAAATTCCAACCCACCAAAACGAGGAATTTAGATGCCTTTCTCTAAAATTCAGCATTTCAACAGCCCATAAGCTTAAACGCCACGACTTAAATTTCTATGAAATCTGATAATTCAAGTAGGGACCATTCAATGCTGCAATCTAATCAAACGAAACTAAGCCTTGAGTCCCAATCACTTAGGACGGCTATACAGTGCTGCAATTCATCATATACAAAAGTAGACGAAAGATGCGAAACTTACTTGTCCATGACACAAACTACAGTATTCGCGGGCTCTGCAAACTTCTCCAACACCATCTTCACAAACCCTTCTTCATCTCCTTCACGAAACTCAACCTGAACCACACCCTTATTCAGAATCTTCAAATTTGGCGAACCCAAATACCGCAAAGTCTTGCTGTCCCTAATATCCAACAGCTGGGCATTAGGGTCATCACGAAGCTTGCGAAAAGCATCGATGGCCGAAGTAAACTTGTATTTTTGCAAATACTCTTCAGTCAGTGGAATCACAACAAGCCAAATGAATGTCACCCCGGCAACAAAAAACGGGTTCCTGTTGTTAAAATCATCAATTGCGATCAATATAGACTCCAAATTTATTCTGTTGGATACTTCTTCAATGGGTACAGAAGGGTCAGAAGCAAAGCAAGAAAGAGGGAAAAAGAGGCCCGTAGAAAGAAAAGGGAGAACGGATTTTAAAGAAACATTGAGAAAAGAAGGGGGTTTGAGATTTTGGGGATTGAACTGCAAAAGTTGGGAGTAATGGGGTGGGTTTGGTTTGTGGATTAGGGGCTTTAGTTGGGGTGGGAGAGGGGGTTTTTTCATGGAGGAAAGAAGATTGGTTTGGTTGGAATTGAAGGAAGTGGAAGTGGAAGTGGGAATGGAGTTCGGTGGAAAAGGGGTGAAATTGGAGTTCGGTTTGTGGGTTTTGGAGTGGGTTTGGAAAGCATGGAAAGATGAAAGCCCGGGGGAAAGGGACTCCATCACAGAGAGAGAGAGAGAGAGAGAGAGAGAGAGAGAGAGGCCTGGTATTGGATTTTGATAAGGAGAAGATGAGATACTATTTTGGCTTGTTTTATAAGATTTTGGCTACGTTTTATCAAAATCTCATAAAAAGAACATTTTATGCAAGAGTGATAAAATAAATTTGTTTTTCTAATTAATAAAATATAGTGGTTTTTCTATAGGTTTTAGGAGGATTTCTCATAAAATCATTTTTACATCGTGTGTTGAGATTGAAGTGTCATAAAATGTGAGATTTTATGTACATAAAATCTATTAGAGAACAAGGCCTTGATACTTTTTTGTAATTGTTGATCTAATCTAAGTGTTCGTTAATGCTGTCAATGGCGGTTTAACAAATGATTTTTTTAATACTAACTGGTAACCAGAGGAACTTGTGTACTGTATATCGACTAATTCTGAAGCCTAAAATTTTAACGACCGAACAAAAGGAATTCAAATATACAATATGAAAAACTATTTCTCATTGTTGCTTGCCAAATCCAAGGTTTTAAATGGTTTAACAATCTTGTACCTCCGTTGAATTCGAATGTACGATCTAATGGAGAATTATCACTTTTTACCATTTTCTCATAACTGCTTGCCAAATCCAAGGTTTTAAATAATTTAACAATCTTGTAACTAGGAAAATCTTGCCGCCTTTTGTGGGAGTTATTTTAGGTCAGAGCAGTAGAGGAACTATAATGACGGAATCCATTAATTACGTGAGATCTATAAAATTACGAATAAATTCTTGTCTTCGATAATAGGCGAATGTAAAAATATGACCAACTAAATAGTAACTATAATTTATGTTTTATTAGTTCTATTTGAATCCACAGTTTATTTTGTTGTCGAAATTATCGATAAAAATAGGGTGTGTATATAGATCATGTCTCATGTTGATATGATACTCTTGAATTTCTTCCATGTAAGTCACTTGTTCCAATAAATTTACGTCCATTTGTAAGAGAAATATGCCAACCCTCCTTTTTTTTTCTCCACGAAAGTCAATGGTGCTAGTTTTGTTTAGTGAAATTTAAACTCCAATCAAATGCAAAAATAGTTGCAGAAAAAGAAATACCAAATTCTCTCACCTAACCACAAATGGTAGTATCCTAGATGACAATGGTGAGTAGGCTTAAGTCTTCCTCCTTCCCGCACACGATTCGACAAGAGTTTGAGTCCCGCTAACTGCAAATTGGCATGGAGGGTCATTTATCCATCTAATACCTAAGTGATACTACTGTGACAGCCTATCCTTACGAACAATAGTTATGGCTCGAACCAGATATTCCACAGCAGGTCGGGAGCCCCTATGATCAAACCCGGGGGTAGCTACATAGCTACGTTGGTTGCCCCTTCCAACCTTATAGCCGTTCAAAAAAAAAAAGGGCTCTCACTATCCTTCTGAACAATAGTTATGGCTTGAACCAGATATTCCACAACGGGTCGAGAGCCCCTATGATCAAGCCTGGGGGGCAACTACATAGCTACGTTGGTTGCCCCTTCCCACCTTACAGCCGTTCAAAAAAAAAAAAAAAAGGGCTCTCACCTACAACCCCAGCCAAATTCGCTCCAAAAGTTCACAAAGATCTGAAAGAAACTACATTGGAATTAGGGCAGAGCAGAGTGTAGAGAGAGAGAGGGCAATCTAGGCAAGAGAAATTTTCTCCCTTCCACCGCATGTCCCCTCCCCCACCGCCCCCCCTTTCACCTTCTTCCAATCCCTCCTCCCCTCTCCTATATTACTTCCCTTCCCCTCTCCTATATTACTTCCCTTCACGGATTTGTTAGTAACTCCCCATACATGGCTAGATCTAATTTCCTTTCAGTGTGGATGGTCGGAATCTGATTTTTGGACCAAGGGGAGGCCGATCTAGGCCTCCGACATTGACGGCAAGCGGCGGCAACTGCGTGACAGTGACGACGATGGCACTGGAGGTTTGTTTCTATTTTCTGATTTGTTTTTTTGGTAGTTTTAGGTTTGTTTTTGGTAGTTTTTAGGTTGTTTTCAGTTAGATCCGTGTACTGGGGTGGTCTGATTTAATGGAATTTTTATCTCTTGATGTCTTCATCCTTTAAAAAAAGAAAAGAAAGTAACAACATTATATTTGTTAAGAGACTAACAGTCGAAGAATATATATTACCAAAAGGGTTAGTGAGGTAGAGGACCCCCCACCACCAACCACACAGCAGTCAGCAGCTTCAGAGTGAGTTCCAAATTCCACCTGATTAAGCCTTTGCCCTAGCACCACCGTCAATCTTGTGAAGATTCCCAGAAGCTCTAAAAAGTAACATGATCGCAAGGCATAGAAAAACACGGCAAATTCGTAGCAAAGATCGAAAGTCGATCCTTCAATAGAATACGGAAAAAAATCTTCAACATTAATATGTGACCCACAAACACATAAGAAAGCACAAACGAAACAACGACGAGATAATAATACTACATGAACAAGGAAAACAGAGCATATATTTAAAAGGATCACGGTATCAGCTTTTACATTCATCCAAAGATCAACATTTTTCGTTTTGGGTTTTTTTAGATACTGAATTCGATCATACAATACAACATTAAAGGAACTGAAGGGTTAACACTAATTGTTAACAGGATCATGATCAAAGTTTTTAGACTTTCCTACCCACTAGTGAAGATAAGGGGCTTGGTACTGGAATCCATTACCAAAGAAGTTGCCATGAGCGGGGGACACGGAGTAAGCAGCGGAACCCAGATGCGAGGGAAATTGGTTGTCAGTTGGAGCAGGGTAAGCATAAGGTCTGTCGTACATGTACTGGGGAGGGTACCTGTTGTCAGTCACTCTAGCATAGAAGTTCTTGTCAGCAGCAACATTAGCAGCACGGGGCGCATGTCCGATGCCATTTGCACGGGGTCTTTTGGGTTGAGGTTTTGCAACTTCTGTCGCCCTCTTCTTGTCAGCCTTTGCCTTCTCTAGCTGGAGAACCCGTTTCTGGAGTGGGTCCAGGGGATACTGCTGTTCAAGCTTGTGGTCTTCGATGCACTTGATCACAGCCTTTAGTGCAGTCAGCTCCCTTTCATTGACCTCATTCTGAATATCAGAAAACGTTTTTGGTTAGTTAACACACGGAAAATTATACTCCCTCCGTCCCATAAACCTACGAATTTACGTGCAATTTTCAAACTTAAAAATAATGTGCTTACCAAAATATTTTTTTGTGCAATATAGATCTTATTTGATGGTTTTTGATAAGATATTTTGAATGGTGCAAAAAAAATCAAAAAATTATTTTAATAGATACATTATTTTTAAGTTTGAAAATTGCACGTAGTTCCGCAAGAGACCAACTTTATGGGATGAAGGGAGTAATATCCTGTGGCCGAGACCAAGTGGATATCCAGCCTCAGTTCTGATTCTCTAAATTCTGTCCAACCTGTTCCGTGCTCCTTACAAAACTTCAAAGGAAAAACTTGTATGATACAAGACAATTGCACACAAGAACTACCAGAAGCAAGAGAACTAAAGAGGGCTACGTAATCAAGCGAGCGTAAATTTTGTATATTAACGGAGGCAATACTCAATCAAAACATACTGTTCACAACTGTATAATGACAAGACACACACAAACTAAAAGTACATAATTAATTTGGAAAGAGCACCACAAACACATTACAAGCATTAACATCGTAATAAATCCTACCAAGATAGGTAATACCATTAGCAAATTATCATTATTGCTAACCAGTTGGGATCAACAAATACCATCCTTTTCAACAAACTGAAGACTCAAGAACATACCTGCACCGTAGAAGACGTATTTCCGTTTCTGACAGGCGAAGAAACCTTCTTCGCCTCTATCAAGTAAGACTTCAGTAATGATACTGGCGAAAACTGTTCAGTAAGTCCAAATTCAAAAGCTAGGTTAACAGCATCTATTTGCCTCCCATTATTCAGCAACACATTGATCACACCTGAAAAAATCCAAGAAGACCGAAGAGAACCATCTGAATCTCCACAAAAACAGACACTATAGCAGGAAAAATGTTCAAATCCACTGGATCAATCGATCAATGTTCTAAGATTTCATGCATCAGTTCCAAGCTATAAGAAAGAAGATTTTATATCCATCCAACCCATCAAAGTGTAATTTAAGTTGTTTAATATAGTTCAAGATTTTTTGTTCTTCTATGAAGGTGTCACTACCCCTCCTAAAGATGTTTCATTTTCTCGTGGTATTTTCTTGTGGAGCCCCAACACATTATCATGGTCATTAATACCATGATAAGGTAACTAAGAATTGAAAACTATTTTACTCCGTAGTATTTTAGGCTTTTTAGCATGAAGCAGATGAAATCAGTCCTCCTAGAAGAGAACCCAAGATACATGAGGGAGGGAATGATGGGAAGTGAAGCCTCATCTCGACCTGAGTCATGTGGTAAGGGAATTTCAAAGACATCAAACAGAAACAAACACAATACATGCCTACGTAACATTCAATAGGACTTGTCCATCAACCTTGGACATGCTCATGCCCAATAAACATTTCATAAAAAGACAAATGTCCATTGTCCACTAAAAGAAAAAAGTAAGATACATATTCCTCCATTATAAGAAGTTCATGGGCTACATTACAATCTCAATCAGTGTACAAAGGGATGTCAGAGACTTGATGTCTACTAGAGAGTTCATTTCACTGCCTAGCATACAGAAAAAATCCATGGATATATTTGCGAAATTTATCAGGTCCCGTATTCGTAAAATCACATGTCTACAAGAATTCTTTAAATCAAGTAAAGTTACCACACTTGGCTCCATTTACGAAGTATATGCATCAAAGATCTCTTCACACCAGAAGCCAACTATGAGTCCAGTTCAGACTCCAGCATATCTGGTGAATATAAACTCACAAATGTTCGAAACCCCCCACACAAACTCCATACAATTATATGGGCAATGAAAAAAATACCAACCTGGCATTTTCTCTGACAATCCAAGGCAGCGACACAGATCAGCTGTTTGGCGACGACGAGACACCATCGGTACCAGCTTCAATAAGTCTTCCTGATCGAAATCAGAATCTACGCCAAAAGTGGCCAGAAGTTGTAAAAATGCATGGGCCTCCAAGGAGTTCCCATTGTTGGCATCCACATCCAGATCATCTAACTTTGGCTTCCAATCCTCAGCAATATCCCTTGCTCGTTCTTTAATGTCTTCAGTAATGATATTAGAAGCAGAACTTAAAATTATGCTAAGGCACTCCATCAACATGATACAGGTACGTCGCAAACCCAGTAGATTTGCGTCCTTTTTCCCATCCAAATTTGACCCCTCCATGCAGTAGAACCCATTGAGCGAGTCCAAAACCAGAGAAGCTGGGTCAGTTGCAGTCTTTAGCGCAATAGGAATTTCTTCCCTCACGGCCGCAAGGTTCTTACGATTGTCTGAGATAAATTTGTGGAGCCCTTCTGAGTCCATCTCTTGACATAATTTCACTAGTTGGGGATAAGACATCACCTCCACATTTTCATTTTCAGAAGACTTTTTCATATCCTCTAAGTTACTTTCAGCAACCATCGCATCAGGTGGTTTCTCTTCCACAAATGTAGCCCTGCCTTGATCCTCAGTGGTAGCAGCAGCAGGTTCCACAGAAGACACCTTCCTGTGCTTCTGAAGAGCATTGGCAATAGCAGAAACAGCAGAATCTCTCTTCTCTTGGAGCCTCTCTAATGAAGCATGTTCCTTAGCCATGACAGCTGCTTCACGCTTCTCAAGCATCTCCCAGGATTCCATTGTTTTGGATTCATACTCCTTTTCTTGGTCTTCCAATTCAGTAAAACGCCTCTTCAAGGATTTCTCAAGCCCATGAAAATGTTCCTCCAGTTGTTTCCATTTCAGGTTAAGGGTTAAGGCCCGATGACTTTCAAGCTCAGCAAATGCTTTCTGAAGTTGTTGTATCTTAGAGGTTGTGGACTCTATGAGTGTCGCAACTGATTGAGTATCTTCCATGGTAGATGATTCCTACAGAAATGCAAACACTAAACCAATAAATACACAAAGGAATCAAAAGCTTATACGGTAGGTACGAAATGACTTCACTACATTTGTGTCATGTGACTTATGTCTAATTCCCCTTTGGGTACCATCTAGGTGTGTACTGCGCACAATCAAGCAATCTCAAATCAAATACCCAATTTTAAAAACACTGAAACTTACTAAACCACAAGCAATTAGGGGGGAAAAACCAATCCAACCCCACGTAATGTACAGAAGCTCACTTAATATTTCACAAAAGCCAAGTCCTCAAAAGGAAAAAGGCATAAGAGCCACTGCCAGAGTTTTAAATGAACTCTGATTCTATGGAGTAACTGTCACACATATATCCACGCATGCACATATCGAAATCTAACAATTACAGTGCTATCGAGTATCTTAATCACAGACTCACATAACACACACACACACGTATAGGGGCCGGTTCCGGGGACATAAAAAAACACAAAAAGAAACACTCCATCTCAGCCCTTGTTTTCAAGGGCTGAGATTGAAACTAAAGGTATTGCACACACTCTGTCTCATCCCCTCCTCAACTGATTCAATCTCAAATGTTCACCCTCTCTCTACTCTACCTCAACTCTGTTCTCTCTCCCCTCACCTCCTTACAACCAGAACTTTTTTTTTGGGGTAAATGATTTACCGTAAATCATACAACCAGAACTTTTCCAGGAAATCAGTTTTGTTGATTTCATTGTGGTTGCCTGTATCATAAAGTGAATCAACGAAAATGAAGAGCGTTGCGGCTTCCCGTTTGCTAGTGCCCGCTTGGGAGATGATTCAGATCAAGGTAGTCAAGGAAAATTACCAGTTTACCGCTAAGTAAAAGTGAAAGCTTGAAGTTCTGCCATTAATTGAAGACTTTTTGAGTTCTTCACTGATTCTGAAAATCAGTTCCAGATGATGTACACATAAAGGGAATTTTTTTGGCGTAAAAAAATGAAATTGGTTTATCCATATCTAATCCCATTTTTGTTTTATCGACTTCTTTTTTGGTGTTAAATCTGGAGGATATGGTTCGGGCACAACGTCGGAGGAACTTCCCGCCACGGCGGCAGACGGCGCTGGCTAGGTGACAGCGACTACAGAGGTGGGGAGAGAGAGAGAGAGAGAGAGAACAGAATCAGAGTTGAGGGAAGAGAGTGGATCAGATGAGGAGGGGGAGAGAGAATGGGTGTGCAACACCTTTAGTTTTAATCTTAGCCCTTGGTTTCAAGGGCTGAGATGGTGTGTCTCTTTGTGTTTTTTTATGTGTCCCCGAACCCCCACCCCCAAAAAAAAAAAAAAAAAAAAAGAGAGGATTATGCTCATAAGAACATAGGAGATGACAGCGGCATATTTGGAGTTGAGAAAAGCTTCGTATTTAAATGCTCGTGTAGCGTGTCTGTTGTGTTTGCGATTAGTTAACTTGGAAACTCAACATGTCTACTAACTCTAGTTTACATTTCAAACATCCCAGGATATGATATGATCCTTGTCCAATTTATCAACTAGGATCCCTGGAGAAACCAAGTCTGAAATCCAGAAAAACAAGCTCGACTCATTTGACTTACACGTGCCATTTTACTCACGCACGTTACAACACAAGCAATTGGATTTTACTGGCTTTTTTGGATTTTATTGGTTGTCCCCTATGTTGGGCGTTGCCTATTAAGGAGAGGGATGTTCTCTAGAACAATATGTTGGCTGATTTTATTAGCTTGTGTAAAGTTGGAAACTTGGAATATCACCTATTCTTTTGAAGGCTGCCCTAGCTTGGGATAGTAGGATGCTTGCCCAAATGCTCAATCATAATGAGCTGAACCAGATTCTTGATCCCAATTGCCAATTCAGGTTTTTCCAATTAGGAAGGCTCCTGGATCTTCTCATGTGAGGATTGAAGACCCAATCACGTTCCAACTTCTGCCATTACTCGGCACATTTGAGGAAGGCCAACATTGAAGATCAACCCAAAATTTGGAATCGAGTGCTGCTATTACTTAATCAAGTTCAAGTATTTTCGCTTATTCCCCTATTGCTTTGATTAAGTGTTTCCTTTCCCTTTTCTTAGACGGAATACAAACACTTAAGATGGGGGTTCACATCAATTAGCAATCATTAAACTCTAGTTCATACCATGGTTAAGCAAGTTTATTCCAATGTAGCCAGTTTGGCCATCCTTTTGTTTTCCCTTTTCTTTTCCGTTCTTTCCTCCCTGGGCATGCCTCTTGTAGGCTACAAATAATGCATTGCGGCTAACCCTCGAAGGCTACAAATAATGCATTGCTGACTGATAGGACATCACATTCTTCCAATATCAAACACCCCCAAACCAAAAAAATAATAATAACAACAACCAATCTCACCAAACAAGTATCGAATGGAGAAGAAAGTATAAATTTTGGAAGAGCTTGTAAAACCACCTAATATGCCATGCAGAGTCAGGTTGAAGTCAGGTTTCAGACACTCCCAGGGACCAAAAGAAAAATTAATCAATGACAGTGTAATGAGACCATAGGGTTTAAAGTGACGTTAGATGTTTATTCTCCAAACAAACAGAAACTGGAACAAAACAAACACAGCTATTAACCACATAACAAAAATGCAACCCCGTACCAACTATTATAAAAGCAACGGTCTTAATTTTCAGAGCGAAGAGTGTCAGATAGCACACGACTAGATAAAAAAGGCACGTTGAAATAGGGCTAAATTGAGAACCAGAATACGAGAATGACAATCAAAATTATCAAATTACACTTACAATTCAGCCAAAAATGAAGAATTGCAGACAATAAATCTGAAAACCCGAAGCTAAATTTCAACACTGAGAGTCGAGAATAGGTCTCGATCTGGAGTCTAAATCAATTACTTCACCTAACGACTAAATCGAGGAGAGAGAAGCCGAAGCGCCCTTACCGGATCGACGAGATAGACCGTAGAACGGCGGCGGAATTCAGAGGAGCATCAAGCCATGGTTTTAGTGAGGGTTTGTGGGACGCTGCGAATCCGTAGAGAGAGAGAGAGTAAAGTAGGAGAGAGAGGGAGTAGATATATCGCAGCCCCGACACAACAACTTGCGTGTTGCTTTTGTTAAGTAGCAGTCTAGTTTTTTCTGTTTCCAGGTATTGGTACCACTGCAACTGCTAAGACACAATTTTAACAATCCAGATTTTAGCAAATGAATTCAGCAGATTTTAAAATCATAGTATTTTAAATGAAAAATTTAAGTGTTTTTGTGTATTATTTTTTGAATCTTTTATGCCGAATAAAGTACACAAGGAATATTTGAATTTGGTGCGAAAAAAATCGAAAAACAATACATAAAACCACTTCATTTTTTGATTTCAAAATAATGATCTTAGCACACACTGAACTCATTTGTTAAAATCACCATAATTTTAGCAACTGGATTGCTAAAATCTTTGGTAAAACTATGCTTAAACTTCTATTTAGTTCTTGGGGTGTAAAAAAGCACTGCTTAGGAGTTTTTTTGGCTTTTTGGTTTTTTCGGAACTTTAGTTTTGCAAAAAAAAAAAAAACTAACTTGTTCCACTAACTAATTTTTTGTTTTGTTTTTAGTTTTGCAAAAAATCTAACTTGTTCCACCAAGGGGTGTTCCGCTAAAAAAACAGTTTAGTTTTAACTCAAAAACTACTCTATTTTGCTAACAAAAAAAACCCACTTAATTCCACTAACCTAAAAAAAACCAAAAAGACAAAAAACAAGGGGTGTTCCGCTAAAAAAACAATTTAGTTTTAACTCAAAAACTACTCTATTCTGCAAACAAAAAAACCCACTTAATTCCACTAACGTAAAAAAAAAACAAAAAACAAAAAGACAAAAAACTAATTAGTGGAACAAGTTAGTTTTTTTGCAAAACTAAAAACCAAAAAGCCAAAAAACTAGTTAGTGGAACAAGTTTTTTTTTTTTTGCAAAACTAAAGATCCAAGAAAAACCAAAAAACTAAAAAAACTAAGTTAGTGGAACATGGCCTAACTTGTTCCACTAACTAGTTTTTTGGATCTTTAGTTTTGAAAAAAAAAAAAAAACTAACTTGTTCCATTAACTAATTTTTTGGTTTTTCGTTTTTTTTTTTTAGGTTAGGGGAATTAAGTGTTTTTTTATTAATTTTTTGTGGGTTTTTTGTTAGTGGAATGGAGTAGTTTTTTAGTTAAAACTAAACTGGTTTTTTTTTTTTAAGTGAAACACCCCCTTAACTTGTGTTCGTAAATCAATCATGTTGTAGTCTCTTCAAATTTTGTGTTTGTCTACTTATTTCGGGCCAAGTTTTTCAAATGATAAAATTTACATTTATTAAAATCTAATACTTAATTTTATCAAATGATGAAGACACGTGATTAAATCAAAGACATACTTAATTTTTGTGTAGTTTTGCAATTTTTATTTTATTTCTCTCTCCAATCATTGCTTCACTTTTGAATTACTATTCTCATTTTCTTTCTATTTCTCTTCACTCATTGCCCATATTTCTAATCATTACGATATTTCTCTATCCACTCATTACTCATACAAACAAAACTACCAAAACGAAAACAACCCTTATTTTTTTAAAACCGAAAGTGATAACTATATTAAAGAAATCTCATCCGGCAATTATCAAGATCTCCATCCAAATACAAAGAAGAGTAATTTTACAATAAAAGCATCAAGAGGACTAATGTCTACCATCCTAACACGAGCCTAATGCTCTTTTCACACCGAAAAACAAGTTTGGGGACATTTGGAGTATGAGATTATAGACATGCAATCCCCTCACGCTAACAGCAACCGATGGAGATCTAAACCCCAAGGAGCAGTCATATGTTAGCCAACACCGGTGACTTGTGACACCAATAGACCAGCGCGGTCTCTCACCGCGATCGTCTCTGGGCAATTGCGTTTCTTGCCTACCACTGGGGTGAGCATCCATGGTAGGTTTGGTTGTGTTGGTTGCCCTTTTTCATTCTTCCATGGGTTGACCGGTGGTGGTTTGTGGAGGTGGCATTATGCCGATAGTACTTGTGGCTGCCTGAAGCTTGGTGAGGGGCGGTGGCGTTGTGGTGCCTTATTGAGTAGGATATAGGTTTAGAGTTTTCTTCAGCTTGGTTTTTTTGGCCCATTGGTTATTCTATTTTTATTGTAATATTTGGGCATTTTAGGCTCACACATGTTGCATTTTTCATTATTTTATCTGGACATTTTAGGCCATAAGGTGTATTAGGCTTTGCCCACTGGTGATTATTCCAATCTTTAGTTGGAACCCCCTTCCCCTCCCTAATAAATTGTTACTTAAGGCACTTAAATAATCATTCTTTTAGTCACTTGAAATTAGAAAATCATCTTGAGCCTATTTAGGAGTTATGTTTCCATCCCGAGATTCAAATAAACCCTAAAATGCCCTTTTTATATATAATTATTTAATTGTAACATATTAAGGGATTGATGACTAAATTAAAAGTTGCATATACGAGACAGTAGGTAGTGGACCATTTTCAAAATTATGAGGTTCTCTACTGTAATTACGGGAATGAGGATAAAAGTCAATCCCTAAAATCTCATTCATCCACCATCATCAATCTTCATCCTCCCCTATAATTATGGAACACCTAACTGTGAAAAACCCACATTTAACCACTATGCGTTATGTTCGGACTTAACGTATTAGAAAAGATCCCAAAATATAAACCTTCCTATAAAGATCAAATCTCATACAAAGCTTCTATCTCTGTCTTTGAAAATCAAAAAAATGTTTCATCCCTCCAACGAATCACCACCCAATATCGTCTTCCTCCGCCCTTGTCGACCACCAAAAACCTCAATCGCACCTTAGCACCGATCGAACCTGAACCAGTTCCCTCGCTCCCACCGATTTTGGGAAGCCAAGGTCATGTCCAGAGCTGGTGAGAAGTTAGGGTTTCGGCTATCTAAAATCGGCATATTCGACGTCAAGATCAATTTTAACGAGGAGATGTTTAGGCCTACATGTTCACTGCCAAAGAATTGTGGGTCCGTTGTTTGATTTCGTTAAGTGCACCAGAGTTACAGTTTTCAACGTTGAGAAGTTGCAGTTTGGGAGTTACTGATTGTTTGTTGCATTTGAATTCTATTTAGGTACTGAGATATACAAGAAATCAATATGGTTGAGAAATTTTGCTTCAGTTCAAAGGTTAGAATCTGTACCACAATGGTTAGATGGTGAAACTCAGGGCTGAGAATGAAGATCGCAGGTGAGCCAATCTGTGGGATTCACAGCCTCATTGGTGAATCCACAAGAATGAAATGCTAAGGCAAAGGAGAAAGAGCGTGGTTAATTCCTTTTTTCTTTTCTTTTTTTTTTTTTTTTACTGGTTATGTAATATTTATCATGTTTGCTGATCTTGGTATTCAATTTTACCATGAAATTCATTAACATAGTATTCAAGTTTACCATGTTTATTGATAGGGATATCATGATTATTTTTGTTATCATGATTCGAGGGTGGTGGATTAGATTGATTATATTTACTATAGTTCTTGTGTTCGTATTTTTTACCATGATTATATTTGTCACGGTTCTTGTGAGAGTATTTACCATCCAGTTCAGATGGTATTCAAGTTTTACAATTTTTTACCATGATTATATTTGCCATGGTTTTTGTGTGAGTATTTACCTTCCAGTTCAGATGGTATTCAAGTTTTACCATGAAATTGTAATATGATACAATTTGATGCATCACCAAGAAAAGATGGTAAAAATAAGTAAACGCCAAAAAACATAGTAGAGTTTTAAAGCCAAACAATCAATTTGGTCCACCACCCAAAAATTATGGTAAAAAATAAATTACATGCCAGTAAATATGGTAAATTAAAAAATAAACGGATTAATTTGACTTACATATCTCATTCAACAATAATGGTAAAAATAAACAACAAATATGGTTAAATTTAGTTCTACAAAAATTTACCATGATTATCAATGGAAGTTTCAATGGTAAATTAAACAAAAAAAATTTTGCATTAGTTTCAAGAAGAAGATAACAAAGATTTTTTTTTTTAAAATTTTATCTGAGATAACAAAGATTTGAACTTCTCCCTTTTTCATTTTCAAATAATCAACCAAATCCCACCTAATTAGGAAAACTATATCCCACCTAATTAGGCAACAATATATGTATAATCATATTTATTGCTAAATAAGGGTAGATAAGGTATTTTACAATTGAAAAGGAAGAAAACATAACTTCATAAATATGGGGGATGAAAATCTAAATAGTGCCCAAAAAAACGGATGATTATTTAATTACGCTGAAAAAAAAGGCAGCACGTCGCCAAAGTTGATAGTAAACCTTTACAACCACAAGCAAGAAGCGCTTCTATTTTAAAAGATCTTAAAGCTATTGTGGTCAAGAGTAAAAGGTTGGGAGTTCATTTCCATGAGAGTGATAAAGAAACGATTAGTAGGCTATTTCCAATTTGAGTTAAAGGAGCAGAGGCACCGGCAAGAAAATCTGTTCGAGGCCTAATTGTTTCATTGTTTCTCTCACGACTTTCTTTTTTCATTGCTGCTAAGTTCATTTTTATTCTGGTGCTATTCTAGGGATGTTTGGTTTGTGTGTGAAGGCTTACTTTTGGTGTGTGTGGTTGTTGGTCTTGATGTTTATTGGTATTCCTTGTGTCCTCTGGTGTTTCTAATTGACATGTCCCTGGTGTCCTTGGTAATGTTGCTCTTGTTTGTTTTGGCTAGCTGCTACTGTTAAGTGGTTTTGCTGCTTGGTTTTGATGCGTTTTGTTCGGTCACCTTTGTCATTTATCATCTTCCTTCAGCTCCTATTGGTAGTGTCTTGGCTATTTTAGGGTGATAGTGTCATGGCTGTTTAAGGATGTTCCTGGTATATGGTTTTTTTTTTTTGTTGCAGTTTGGTATTTGTCTACTTTTGTTTTGGCTGGTTTCTTGCCATTTTGTGTTCGCATTGGTGATTTCCTTTTGGGGTCCTAGGTGGCGTGTGATAGACGATTTGTGAGTGTGCCATTTTTGTTAGGATGCTCATGTTTCCATTTTGATGCCTTTGTGATTGGGGTCCCTTTAATATTTGTAATGTGTTTCCAAAGATTAATGAAAGATTTTTTGCCAATAAAAAAAAAGAGAGGAAAGTGCGCAAACTCTTGTTCAGGGATGATCTCCCCCTCTTATACACTTTCTTTCTTTGGCTTTCATTGCTTATTCGAGGGTTATTAATGGTGAAAGGGTCCCCATCCTTTCTCGCGCAGACACTAGGTGCTCATGTAGTCTATTTCTATATGATAACTCATCAATCTTCTAGCATTATCAAAAAATGATTAAAATTACGATCTCTTCGAGTCAACCTAAATGACTTTAACATTAACCAACTGCAGGCAAAATAAGTCTAGCCCTTTTCAAGCCCGATTAGGTCATGCCGTTTAACCTTTACTACCTTTGCTAATCCCATAGTGTTTTCACCGGCAGGTCTCATTAGTGTCAGCTTGTCCACTTCCGCCTTTCAACAATATCTTTAATTTGTCTAGCTCACCTTCTTGACCAAACCAAGTTAAACCCACATCATTAATTTATTAGGTAATCTAGTAATGTTGAAAACAACAATAATCTTGCGATTGGTAGCCAAATGAACTCCAAAATTTAACCCACAGGGTAAGTCGATGTAGAAAATTGAGTGGGAAATGAACAAAAAGTGTTCATGCGAGAAAAGGATATTCCTCTGGGGCCTATTACGAAAACTGTTAAGTTTTGGGGCCAAGTGTGAAAGAGAGAAAGGAAAACTTGTGGCCAGTCGTAAATTCACATTAGTTTTACAGTTTTGTCTCCACAGGGTAACAGCGAGTCAAGCACTCAGTCGTTGCTCCCTTTTGGCAGTCCAGTCGTCGCTGAGAGTGAGACCTTTGGAAAAGAGAGGAGAAGATGGATGGGGCTTTCCTTATTTGACCCAGACGGAACTCTCTCTCTCTCTCTCTCTCTCTCTCTCTCTCTCTCTCTCCTTCTCCTCCTCCTTAATATTTACTTCATCGCCTCTCAATTGGAACCCAGAAGATCCCGAATTCACAATCTCACACAGTAATTCTCTCGCCCTCTCTCTCTCTCTCTATATATATATTTCTTTCTGTCGTTATCTACTTCTTGTTGGATCGTACTTAGTTTCTGTTATTATAGGCTGTTAGTCTTTGAAAGTCTGTATCTGGATTTGAATTTTCAAAACAAAGACTTGTGTTCTGTGGGTTATTTTGCTGGTATAAAGATTGTGATTGGAGAGGAGTTGATTTTATCGGTGGAGATATTAATTTATTGTCCTTGATTCAAAAACCTTTTTTCTGGGTTCTGCGACTACACGATTTGGGGGGTTTCTGATGTCTCAGGTGGGTTTGTGTTAATTCTTTGTTAATTTCCTGTTTTTTTCATTATCTGGGTTCTCTGTGTTTATGATAGTGGTGATAATAATTGAGTAAACACTGTTGAGTCTCATGATCTGATTGATTTTCATCGTTTTCTACTTTTCTTTAGTTTTGATTTGCTTATATGCTTTAGTTGTCTCTATCTTTGTAACACTTGAATGACTTTATTGGTCAATTGGTTATAATTTTGCTCTTTCTGTTATATATTCGTCATTTAGCATCTTAGAGGTTTAAGATTATAGGGAACAAGCTAAATAGAGTTAAGGAGGCTTCTTCCCCATACTCTCCTCAGCTTTCAGAACTTGTTAATTTGAATTCCAGTATCTTTTTAGTCCATATTAATTTTAAGTGTTAGCAGGTTAATTAGTGGTGGTGTTTCTGTTAGGACTTCAAATTCTTATTCTAAAAACTTCAACCACCAGCCAATTCAAGCAAGAATGCACCCCCACCCCAACAAAAACCTTCTCACAACTGAGTGTCCAATTGCTTTTTCTTTATTCTATGCAAAACAGATTTCGTTTACTACAGATGCGTGCTAGGTTTGTGTTGGTCATGGTGGTTTGAAATTTTGAATCTCGCTTGTATCCGGATTCAAGGTGGAATGCTATTTTAACCTCGGTTATGATACCAAATTTGTTTCAGGTTCTGGTATTATGATTGCTAAGGATATTGTGGGCAAGCTATTATAGTCTAAGTGGAGCATATGATGGTTTTCTTCGTGAAGATAGCAGTCAGTACCGGAGCTCTGACTGTTCTTATCTATGCTTTTATCTGGTTGATGCTGACTAGTAGCTTCAGCTATGGTCTTGAGAGCGATATAAATTGCTTGAAAGCTGTGAAAGCTTCATTGGAAGACCCCTCCAACTACTTGAGTTCATGGGATTTCAATAATAACACTGAGGGCTTCATCTGTAAATTCACTGGGATTGACTGCTGGCACCCCGATGAGAGCAAGGTCTTAAATATTCGACTTTCTGATATGGAACTCAAGGGTACATTTCCGCGAGGCCTTAAAAATTGTTCGGCCCTTACAGGCCTAGACCTTTCCAGCAACAAGCTCTATGGAACTATTCCGTCGGACATCTCATCAATACTCCAATATGTGACGACCCTTGATCTCTCCTCCAACAATTTTTCGGGAGAGATCCCTAAGGGCATTGCAAATTGTACTTACCTTAATGTCCTTAAACTAGATAGCAATAAATTGAGTGGTCAAATTCCTCCAGAGCTTACCCTCCTTGGTCGGCTCAAGTCTTTTAGTGCCGCAAACAATCTTTTGAGTGGACCAGTTCCCAACTTCAACAACAGTAACATTCCAGCTGAGAACTACGCGAATAATGCAGGTTTATGTGGTGGTCCTTTACCCGCTTGCCAGGGTGCTTCGAAGAACACTCACCCTGGAATCCTTGTGGGAGCCGCTGTTGGTGGGGTCACTGTTGCGGCATTAGGTGTGGGTATTGCTATGTTCTTCTATATGCGCAGGGTGTCGAGAAAGAGGAAGGAAGGAGACCCGGATGGAAACAAGTGGGCAAAGAGTATTAAGGGAGCCAAAACCATTAAGGTAAGTTCACTTAATCTATAGCTATATTTAATGTACTGACGCGTCTAAGCTGGACATGCGGGGACACATAGGGGACATGCCAAGTGGCATGTGCAATTAATGTTGTTAACTATTTAGCGGGGAAGACACAGGGAACACACTTGGAGACTTGCAGGTCTTAAGCTAGTACGAGTGGGTGGGCAAACATTGGTCATTATATAATTTTAGAAACACGGGTCCTGAATTATTCTTATTAGATTACAATAGGCAGAAATTGGAAAATTTGAACGTGAGAAAACCATTGTTAATTATAATGACTAAATAGTAAAAGCCAAGACTTGCAAATTATAATACTACTTAGCTTTCAATTTTGATTTGAAAAAAGAATGGATACATTTGTAAATATGTTTTCTTGTTGCGTCCTCCATCGTTTTTGTGTCCCGTGTGATTCTGTTTTGGTGTCCATGTCCGTGCTTCTTGGGACCTCTATTTTTGTTTTCTACTTTCATATAGGATGTACTAAAAGTTAAGATATACTGTATTGAGGAAATATTGTTCAATATGCAGCTTTCAATGTTTGAGAAGTCGGTTGTGAAAATGAGACTAAGTGATCTTATGAAGGCTACCAACAGCTTCAGCAAGGACTACATAATTGGTACCGGAAGAACAGGAGCAACGTACAAGGCGATACTTGAAGATGGAACTTCACTTATGGTGAAGAGGTTGCAGGATACTCAGCACTCTGAGAAAGAATTTACAGCCGAAATGGCTACTCTGGGAAATGTGAAGCATCGTAACCTGGTTCCCCTTTTGGGGTTTTGTGTGGCTAAGAAAGAGAGGCTTTTGGTTTATAAGTTCATGCCAAATGGTACCCTCCATGATCGGCTACAGCTTGTGAGTGAAGGTGACAAATCATTGGACTGGCCTTTGAGACTCAAAATTGGGATAGGTGCAGCCAAAGGGTTTGCTTGGCTCCATCATAGTTGTAATCCCCGTATAATTCATCGGAATGTGAGTTCCAAATGCATTCTATTGGATGCAGACTATGAGCCCAAAATATCTGATTTTGGACTTGCTAGGCTCATGAACCCAGTTGACACTCACTTGAGTACTTTTGTAAATGGGGAGTTTGGGGATTTGGGTTATGTAGCTCCTGAGTATGCACGAACTCTTGTGGCCACTCCAAAAGGGGATGTTTACAGCTTTGGGGTTGTGCTTCTTGAACTTGTGACTGGTGAGAGAGCTACCTTTGTGGCCAAAGCCCCGGAAAGCTTTAAGGGAAACTTAGCGGAATGGATTACACAGCTTTCCAGCAACTCTAAGCTTCAAGATTCCATTGATCCAACTTTGACTGGAAAGGGTTGTGACGGTGAACTTTTCCAGTTTCTTAAAGTTGCATGTAGCTGTGTACTTCCGGCTCCCAAGGAGAGGCCTACTATGTTTGAGGTGTACCAGCTTCTAAGAGCTATAGGTGAGCGATACCATTTCTCAATGGGTGATGATATTATGATGCAGCCATCGGACACTGGTGATGCTGATTACCTGGAAGAGCTTATTGTTGCCAGATAAGTAATAGGGACTCGTTTATGGGTAGTGAAATTTAATGGTGAAAGATGATAGAGATTATGTGTAATTATCTGTTGTTGTTGGTGTTTAAATAAATGTTTATATCTTACATAGCTTGCTTGTTTCATTATTGAAATTGACCGTTCAATTTTGGAGAAATCCGCTCTAGTACCGGATCATATCAGATCATATAGTTATACCATTTCTATTGGTGCAGCGTTCTTCATTACATCCTTCAAAAGGTGCTCTAGCTCTCAATCATATCTGTAAATTTTGTTATATACCAGTTTTGACAGGTACAGTTTTCTTCAATACGGATTTCATGGTTTCATTTTGTGTTACCTGTTGAATCTTGGATTTACGGGTCGATGCATCCCTTGGTTATTGCTCCTATCATTTGTATTAGTCAGTACTGGTATTCATGTGTGCATATGATATGAAGCATCTATGAAATCCCTAACAGGGAACAACCATTAGACAGTTACTTGTATCTTGGAGTTTCGGCGTAAAATTATAGCGGCGCAAAGCATGATTTACCATTTTACCCTTTATTTGCTATTACCACCTGTGCTTTTTCTGTGCACAACTATGAATTGGGTTGGATCTCATGACGTACACAGATCTCACGACGTACCCGAGTATGAGATCCACACTTAGTGTGTGTGTGTGTATATATATATATATATATATATATATACATATATATAAATATTTGTATCTGAATTTGTGTCGTATTGTGTGGATTATTGCTAACTTATAAAATTACCATCCTCGTATCATGGGAGTAATAAATTTTCGCGGAATGAAAACAAAAATATCTTTCGTAAGTTCAGACCTTATCATTGTATGATCCTCGTTTAGACAAAGATCATGCCAAACAAGTTGGCCTTCAAAAAAAATATTATTTCGCTCTAAAAAGCCGATAATCAAGGTGGTTAAATTAATCCTGTACTAAATGACGCTGAAGACAAAAATAAAAAGTCTCCAATATTTTTTGAACTCCAAAAAAAAAAGGTGATCTAGTGGGGGTTTCATTGCACCGTTAGGCAAAGGTCCCGAGGAAACAAGTTGCTTGCCCAATTTAACTCAACTCAAAGGAAGGAACCTAGCCACCGGGCACTAGCGGTGTTCATCATACACCCCCAGACAGAGAGACCCAAGAGCCTCGTAGAGGAGACGGGAACAAACCAAAAGTCTCCAATATGATACGTTTAATTAGCATAAGTGCATCTATGAAAGTTTTATAAGCATAAAATATGGAAAACTTGCAGTTTGGACTGTGTTTTTCCTTTTTTGTTATATTGTAGTCAAATTTGGCAGCTGGATGATGCCAAAAAATTTCAAAATTGTCTACGCTCACTCCAAGTTTCTAGAATTTCAAGTCTACATTAGAGCTCAAAATTACACGATTTGCGTACTTAATATTGTTTTTCTACATGCTATCAATTTTTGTGGATTCATGTCATAAGTTTTGTCCTGATTTTAAATAGGCCTTCCGTTGATGGTCAAGTGAAAGTGATTCCCTGAGAATAGTTAGGTGTGTATAAATTGGTCCGAGCACCCTGAGTTATAAAAATAATAGTAGTAAAATTCATACAAAATACTACGTCTTGAAGTATTATTAAGGAAATGATTTTCACACCCCGTTTTCATATAAATGCATCATTTTTTTTTGTCTTGTGAATTTCATGTGTAATTTTATAACTAAACGACAAAAATTGTATGTATTTATAACAAAAGGGGTGTGATAATCATTATTCAAAATAAAAGTGCATGATCCATAAATAATAAAAAACCACAAGTGATGCCCAATTTCAACTCTTAAAAGCATAATGTACCATTGGGAGTGTTTGGAAGACTACTTTTCAACTTTTCATTTTTAACTTTTTAGTTTTTTGAATTATGGTCAGAATGTGTTTTGAATTTGGTAGAAGTGTTCGGGAGAAAATGCAGAATAAATTTTACAAAAAGAATAGTGTTTGGGAGAATAGTTATGAAGTGATTGTTTACACTTTTACCCTTATTTATTTATTGTTTATATATCACTATATGGTAAGAAGGGCTATTTTCTTCTCCCCATTACTCCTTTGCCATCAGACTATCAGTATTTCGTGCAACTCCAACTCTCTCTCTCTCTCTCTCTCTCTCTCTCTCTCTCTCTCTCTCTCTTTCACTCATGTGCATGTGATGATCACCATCCCCAGTCAAGCTTTCAAGAACCCCATCGGCAATCAAGACTTCATCTACGCCAATGCAATCCCAGTCGAGCTTTCAAGACCCACGTCGGCAATCTAAACTTTGTCTACACCACCGCGACAGAGATCTTCGCAACGAAACCAAAATTCTGCTTGCCCCGTGCCCGGATTTCTATAATTTTCTTGTTCAGATTTCTGTAAAACTTCAACTATAATTTTCTTGTTCAAACCCTCTCTCTCTCTCTCGTCTATTTCTTGGTTGGAGTTCTGTAATTTGATTTAATTGATTGCAATTCCACACCAAGTCAGATTGGGTCTGATTCAACTGGGTTGGATTTTTTTTAATTGATTAATGTAGAAGGCTTCATTATTGGAAATGAATACAGGTATGTATGGATATCTTTGTGTATGTATGTATTTGGCTGTGGGTATGTATATATGTGTTGGAAAAAATACAATGGCAATCCGAATTCGAAAGAACAATTCCTCTGATATATAATATGAACATAATACAACTGCAAATTTACAATAACAGAAATAGACAGAATATGAAAAATAGAGATACAAACAAAAATCGGAAGTCGAGTCGTGTGTAACCACACTCTCCTTAACAAAGATTCGCCGCCTACCGTGGGTATTGTAGGTTGAACCAGCGTCTTCGTCCCAAGATTCAACGACTAGAACCACAGCCAACAGAACACCGTTGTTGACTGCCTTAGCGAACTGAAACAACGTCTACCTCTCTCTCACAAAGACGAATTTCTAGAGTACTTGTGTTGCTCAAATTTTTGATGATTAACCAAAAGGTAGAGCTATCAATTTATAGCTAAAAGAGGAGCTGAAAACTTCAATTCAGGTATTAAGGAGGAGCCTCTCCATTCATTATGAAATCAAATGCTGCCAATGAATTGAGCAATTCCATTCCGATCCTGTAACCCCTGCCCTTAATCCGAATTTGAATGGGACTTCAATTCTGCCATTATCTCCATATTCATGAGGGAGTTACCCAACAATAAATGCATAACGTGTTGAATCTGTGGGGTGGTCTAGGTTGCCCCGGAAGACCCTCTGAATGCCCTGGTTTCATTCACAAAATTCCAACAATCCCCCCCATGAATGAAAATTGGCAGGCACACTGACGCAGAGTACAAAGCTGACCCGAGAGAGAGGCAACAGATAATTCCTGCATAGGATAGGTAGCTTTTGGCCTTGAACCTTCCCTTGTGATGGCCTATCAAGTTTACTGGCAGACAAGTGTGCGACCCCGCTTTGAATTGTTCCGCCGCCGGTGTAAACTTAGACAACAAACATCACACAGGACTTCTCCTGACGTAGTTCAGTTCTCACTATTGGGTTCATTTCGGCCATGACACCCCCCTTCCTGGTTCTGTAACTATTTTCTCAAGAATTTCGCCAGAATTCTCACAGAAGCGGCCCCACTTCATACTCATATAGGTAACCTTTCTTATAAAGGGTATCCTGCTATACCCCGCTCGGCATCTCCGATGCATAAGAGTCATTAAAAGCAACGCTTAACCTTTTCCACTTTACAGGCTTCATTGTTCCGCATCATAGAAACGGGCAAGAGATCAAATCTCCACAGTGATCATTCTCAATTACACGCATAAAGTAGTCTCATTGAACCTAGATCTTGGGATCTCCAGTCAACTAGGTTGGCTACCCCCATGGTAACTATGAGCGTAGTGGCTTTAGCCTCATTCCTCTCGATGCCTTCTCAACCAGCTCTCGAGATAACCCTTTGGTTAGTGGATCCGCAATATTGTTCTTTGACCTCACACAGTCAATTGTGACAACTCCACTTGAGAGCAGTTGTTTAATGGTATTATGTTTTCGACGTATATGTCTAGACTTATTATTATAATTGGCACTCAAAGCCCTATCAATTGCAGCTTGACTATCATAGTGGATACTAATAGCTGGCACTGGTTTTGACCATCTTGGAATATCTTCCAAGAACTGACGTAGCCACTCGGCCTCTTCAATTGCTTTATCTAAAGAAATGAATTCAGATTCCATTGTAGATCGTGTTATACACGTCTGTGTAGAAGATTTGCAAGCAACTGTTGCACCACCAAGCGTGAAGACATATCCACTCGTGAGGATACTTGGAGATGTGCAGGGGCCGATGTCCCGCCTAGCACCCCTTGGTACTGCCCGTGATTACAATATTTTCAAAGCATTAGATTATATATTCGTTATCCACATTCTTAAACATTAGGTAGTATTTAATTATTCCTTCATTCTTTGGCTTGTTCTGATTCTGTTTGATTCCTTAAATTCCTTCTTCTTTGAGTTTTTTCTTTTGATACGGAGAAAGAGAGATAGTGAAAGGGATCGAGAGAGACAAAAAAAAGTTGGTTTCCTTGAATCCCTTTTGTTTGTTTTTATGCCTTAAGGCCAGCTGCCCCCACCACTATCCAAGTGCAATTTTGTTCACCCTCAAAAGAGAATGAACAAAACCCTCATTCTTATTGGTTGAATTAGTGTAGATCATACTACTAAGTGATATCATGCTTACTAATGCAATACACTTTTTAGGAGAGTGAACAAAATTACACTTCCATCATCCGAATAGTATATTGGGCTCTAATCAAAGTAATAAATAAATAAATTTATTGGGCTTGGCTTATTTGTTTTATTGGGCTATGACATTTTGCCTAAATTTAGTTGGATTTTCGTTTATATTTTAACTTCGTACACGTAACCCACCACTGGCCGTACTTAAGATAATTTAATTGATATCTAAAAAATATTCATTTTAGTGCATTTTTTGAACCCAACAAGTTCGCTTGAATTCCATGGGACACTAGTAGAGCTGCCCCTGAGCGTTCCTATATAGTGATTTCGGTTCTGTCCAAAAGGACCCGACCCGTGAATTGATTCGGAAGACGGAGATATTATCATGGTGTCACGTTGTGAGCACGTGGCTTGGCCACATGTCCACAAAGCGTCATCCATGACGTTTCTAATCTAAACAGTTACGGGTGACATCAGGAACTCGTACCTTGCACAAGAGACTTTGAGAGTAAGTACCAACCTCCTATGTGTACCTGAGATAAATCCTAGGGAGAGGGATATTATCATTTTTGTACTTCTCTCTCTTGTCCAAGAGCTAATTTAAGTATCGGAGTGCCCTCTGGTGACTTAGTTGGAGTGGCACTAAGGGTTGCTTCATTTCACAAGACCGCAAGTGCTAGGAGCTCTTGAGGAAACCGATGGAGTTGTTGGTAAACCACCACCCCACAGTTGGTTAATGATATATGATTTACGTAACTAATGTTCATTAGTTCGTCCCAGGGGTTCGATCCCACAAACATGTTTCTCTTGTTGATAATAATGCATTGTAATTGTAAGACATAAAAGATCTCCAGGAATCATGCTTTCCAATCGCATTCAAATTCTACCAACCATGCATGTTTCTATTAACCATCCTTCATTGGAAACAATCAAACAAAAAACGTCTTGGACTTAACGAATTCAGCAGCAAATTCATCAATGTCGTTACCTGGACTCCCACCCACATCAACCGAATCAAGATCCTTACGTGTGGTGATCCCCATTGTGACGCAAAACAGGACCAACCATGGGTCTATTTTACAATCGAAACAATTCATTTAATTTGCAAGAATTTGTGTTAAACATTCATGAGAAAAAACAAGTTCATTGAACATAGAAATATATATATATATATATATATATATATGCATTTACACAAATCATATTTTTCAGAGATATATGATTCGACGAAGCTTTTACCGATCTCTGATGTACTTGATATTTGACATGGACAATGAACATATCAAGACTTACTACATGAATAATTTAGATCGTCAAATAGACCCATGATAAGTCCTGTTTTGTCTCATGTGAGAGACCACATAAGTAATCATCTAAAAATGCGTCAATATTGAGGATTACTAAGAACCATGCTATACATACTATAAAACGTAAATTAAACATTCAAAATGTACTATATCGCCCCCTTCAATATTTCAAAAATAAAATGAAAATTGATTATGTATTCGGAAATAATTACTCTCTTTTATGTGTATATGTATGTTTTGTTGGTAAAAATACATTACAATTGGAAAAATCCAGAGAATAATTTCATTGAAAATAAAAATTAGGTTAAATGAAGGATAAACAAAATGATAACGCAAACCGAGTCATGTGAAACATAGTCTCCTTAAAAATAGATTTGTCACTCGTTGAGGGTGTCGTTAGTCGCAATGGCTGCTGTCTTCGAGGATAAACGACTAGACCATGATCAATAGAATACGACCGAAGATTACCTTTGCTACCTAAACTCGTCTGTCTGTCTCTCTCTCACTCACTCAAAGATAAACTATCAAGAGATGCTATTTGGATTATGAAAAAACTCGTGTGGAACACATAAATGGGGATGATGTCAACTTTATGATCAACATAAGTGACCTATGAGTTCCTTGCTGAAATTAAACCAAGACAACTTCTAATTAAAATCAATATTGCCATGAATCTCACACCATGGAAGCTATCATGGGTATTAACTAGCCGCGCAGATCAATTAACCACCCAATTTCAAAATTTGATGAACCAGGAGGGGACCTTTTGGTTTCCTCAGAGTCCCTTTGAATGCCCAACTTCATATCACCCCAAAATTTAATAGATTTCAAACATGTTTTTGCCCAATATATATATATATATATATATAGAAAGTGGCTATATTTTTTTTGAAGGAGATTATTGCTTAGATTTCATGCTTGAATTTCAAACTTTATGAAGGAAAAACTTAAAAATTCAACAATCATATGAATATGGAACTATAGGTTTTAATTTTTTGGCCTCCCATCTTTATAAGTCCTAGCTCCATCCTTGAAAGGTGGCCGGCTCCATAGAGTTTGACATAATTAATTGCTTCTTGTAATTTGATTCTCTACTATATGTTTGCTAACAAAATTATCCAATTGTTGAATGGGTGTTTTTATCAAATTAAGGCTAAGTTTCAACTATGAAATTTTTGGTATATATTTTTGACGGTATTTTCAGTCTTTTCTCTCAAGTCATTCCCTTTACATACATCATACAAATACCATTTAGCGAAACAACACCGGCTTTTGATTATAGTGGAAAGACGGTACTTTTAGTGAAAATTCACCCCAAGTGGGTTCCTTCTTTTTGCATTAATTACACTTCATTGGACGTTTTTGAACAAAAGCGGGCCATTGCCCATGGATTGAACTGTGTGTCTTTCGTGGGATCCTCTACTACCACGTCTTTGACTAGCTCTATTACCCAACCTTGTTGTTAGTCTGCTTATGCAATACGTGTCATTGAGCCTTCCAGTGTTGTGCTTGTGTTCAGATTGTTTGATAGTTTTAGTTCATTCCATATTATTGTGATAGAGTCTGTATTGTCTTCGGGCTGTTGTAATGACATTTGCCTCTTGCATGGATGAGGTATAGCAATTAGCTAGATAAACACGTAACTTAACGTGAAGGAAAGTGTGTTGGCCAATGAAGGTAATTAGGCAATTACTTTAGGTGCATGCTTTTATGGTCGGACCCCAATGTTGAGAAGACTTTTCACGTGGGTTAAAAGATGGAGTACTATGAAAATGTGAGTAAGCATAAAGAGAAATGCATAAAATGTGTATTAAGAGTTCTATACTTTTTGGCATTGCTTAAATGTTAACCACCGCCTAATGTCTAATGTATGATTATCAATGTGATGTTGGAATTTTCAGTGAAGGTGACTGAATTTGGGGCATTCGGAGAGTCTCATGAGGTAATTGAAAAGTCTCCACAGTTGATCGAATGGTGTCTTTGAGCAATTATTCCATTGGTGAAACTCAGATGTCACCCCCTTAATTATCATAAGTTGGCATCCGGTTTTTGCATTTTACGACATATTTTTGGATTCCATTCAACATATTCCTGAATATTCATTCTTTGTGAGAGTGAGAGAGAGACAAGCAAATTCAGTTCACCAAGGCGGTTACCAGTAATATTTTGTAGACCATGGTCTAGCCATTTTATCCTGAGAGACAGACGTCGATGTAACCCCAACACTCTCGATTAGACAGCAAATTAACCTGTATTAAAGAGATTTTGTATCAAGGGGCTCGATCGGTTTGCATATTGTTTCGCTTATTGTTCACATAATTATCTGTAATGTCAGTGTATTGTTAATAAAATTGTTCTCTTAAATTTTGCAAGTAATATATCGTTTTCCCCAACATGTGACTCCTTTAAAATTATGCAAAAATATCAGGCTTTTGTAGGCACCACTTGAGGAAAAGTATTATAGAATTTGTACAATCTTTAGCATTATCATTTTCTCAGCTTGAGAATATCGATCTGCGTATAGTTGCACTTTGGAGACTCTACCCTTCAGTTCTGATAGGTGACGTCTGAATTCAAGTAATAATAATGCCTTTCCTTTAGTACTTGGAAATCTAATCAATAAAGGTATGTTTGGACATTTCCATACGTAGCCTAATTGTTGATCAAATGATGCAAGTGGTGGCTAACTCATACGGTAGAGTTTTTGGATATCCCAAACTACATTTTGGTATCAGGTCTCATTCTCTTCCTCATATAATAGATTAGGAATGACGAATGACCAAAAAAAATGATGGTACAAGTTCTCGATCCATATGCTAGGCACCAAAAGCTACAAATTAGTGAAATTACTCGTGGACAATTATCCTCTCTATGCCGAATTCTCATGGGCAAAAATTCTTTTTCCTCTCAAATATTGTAGGGTATAGGGTTTCTTGTTTTAGACCAAGATACAAACAACTTTTTATTAAGCCTAACCCTTATTGTCCATTAACAAAGTTTTTTCTCGGCCTAAATTGTTTAACGACCCCATAAAAACGGGCTTATTCTGATGTTTGGTGAGAAACCTAAAAAACCCTGCCCTAGTAGTACAACTAGGGAGGACAATCTCACCCGAATTTCGTAAATGCCCGAATTGGTTTTATAAAGAGTAGTCTAGAATACTTTTTATATTCTCTCCATCCATTTTAGAATGTGTATCATCATTACTTATTTCAAGTCAGTTTTTACCTTTGCATTTCACATCAATTTTATCTCTACTTTTCATAATTATTCTCTACTTTTGACCAGTGTCAGAAGTTCACCTGAAATTTGTTGGTGCTTGGAATTTCGTCAGAAAAGTCGCGCAAAGCTAGAAAGTTGATTGGGAAGGTCTTCATCGTGTCCGCTGAAAATGGTGACCAAATATTCTATTGGCATCCATGATAGGCTCCTAAAATAGCTCGTAGTTGAGACTTCTATTTAACAACTCATTTGTTTAATTGTGGTCTTCAATAGGCTCCACATATATATAAACTTCTAAGGGTATTCATTGTTGGCTCTTAAAATGGCTCGCAAGTGAGACTCTTAAAATTTAGCAAGCCATTTAATCCATTGTGGTCTTCAATAAGCTCTCGATACAAGCTCCCAATGGTGGCTCCTAACCCATTAGCTAAATTTAGGTAGTCTTGTAGCTAGCTCCAAGTGAGACCCAAACCCTTTTAATCCTATTTTAATATGGAATTTTAAAAGAGAAATTATTTTGTTTATGGGACTCACATTTTTAGATTTTTTTCTTCACAAAATAGAGAATGTTTTTGCTAGCCTATTTAGTGCACCTATGCTCTCTAAATTTAGCAAGTTCTAGGAGTAAAAAATGAACCCCAATTAAAAAATTACGTGTACACTTTAGAAGTCAACTTAGAAGTTTTTTTTAAGGAGCCCATTGTTACTTTTTTACTTGTTTTTCTTAGATTTTGGAGAGTGTACTGTGAATGCCCTAAACTGGTAGCTAAACTTGATTATGCTACTCTCCATATTTATTGTCAATTAATTTTAAGCGAGAACCATCAAGAAATTTAACCACCACCCACTATATAAGTGGAAGAGAATGAAAGCTGACTCAAGATACGGGGATAGCTCTAGACAACTTGTGTCCAAACAATGGAGTATGGAAACACTAACGCCCACTGCTTGGTTCTTCCTTTTCCAGTGCAAGGCCACATTAACCCAATGCTCCAATTCTCCAAGCGTTTGGAGCACAAAGGAGTCCGAGTCACACTCGCTCTTACCCACTTCATTTTCAACAAAACCAAGCATTCTCACCAGTCATCCGCCTCCTCCATCACGGCGGAGACAATCTCCGACGGCTACGACGGCGAGGTGGCGCCGAGCATCGAGGAGTACTTAACCCGGTTCCGCTGCGTCGGATCGGAGACTCTAACCGCGTTAGTGGAGAAGCTCCGCCGCTCGGGGCAGCCCGTTGATTGTATTATTTACGACTCGATCGTGCCTTGGGCACTGGATGTGGCGAAAGAGTTGGGGTTGGTCGGAGCAGCGTTTCTTACGCAGTCGTGCGCGGTGTGCAACGTTTATTACAACGTGCTTAGTGGTGGGTTGGAGATTCCGGTGACGGCTGCGGAGGAAATTAGGGTGCCGGGATTGCCGCCGCCGCCGCTTGGGGTGGCGGACCTGCCGTCGTTTGTTGGTGTTCCGGAGTCGTACCCTGCTCTGCTGGATGTCGTTGTGAGTCAGTTTGCGAACGTGGGGGAAGCGGATTGGGTGCTGGGTAACACCTTCCACAAGTTGGAGGAGGAGGTTGGGTTTTTTGCTTTTTGCTAACATATACAGTCTTGCATGAGATATTTAAATTCCTTTTTTAATTTCACATATATTTGGAAAGGAGTTTCAGAGCAATAACTTAAGCCATAAAAAAATAGAGACGTATCTAGTGTACAAAGATATGCGAGGTCTAGAGAAGAGTAGATGCATATACGCAGTCTCATGCATCTTTGTAAGCAGAGGGACTGTTTTTGAGAATTGAAATTTTTTAAAAATTCCTGCACTTCAAATTAGTTGGAAGTTGGAACACTCATATCAATTAACTTTTTTTTTTTTTTTTGTGTGTAGGTGGTGGATTGGATGGCAAACATTTGGCCACTGAGGACAATTGGGCCAACCATACCCTCCATGTACCTAGACAAGAGACTCCTAAATGACACAGAATATGGTCTGTCCATGTTCAACCCAAAAACATCAGATTGCATGAATTGGCTAGACCAGCACCCAAATGGTTCAGTGGTCTATGTGTCCTTTGGGAGTGTGGCTGAGCTAGGACTTAAGCAAATGGAAGAACTAACTTTGGGTTTGAAAAACACCAACTGTTACTTCTTGTGGGTGGTTAGGGCCACAGAAGAGGCAAAGCTTCCGAAGAACTTCACGGCGGAGACAGCCGAAAAGGGCCTGGTGGTTTCATGGTGTCCCCAGTTGGAAGTTTTAGCCCACCAGGGAGTTGGGTGCTTTGTTACGCATTGCGGGTGGAACTCGACTTTGGAGGCTCTGAGTTTGGGGGTTCCAATGGTGGGAATTCCACAATGGACCGATCAACCGACGAATGCCAAGTATGTGATGGATGTGTGGGGGACGGGGGTTCGGGCGAGACCCGACGGCGATGGCTTGGTGACTGGAGCGGAGGTAGAGAGGTGCGTGAGGGAGGTTATGGAAGGAGAGAGGGGGAATGAAATCAGAAAGAATGTTATGAAGTGGAGGGAATTTGCTAAAGAGGCTGTTGGTGAAGGGGGAAGTTCAGACAAGAACATTGACGAATTTGTTACAAGCTTGATTCGTTTCTGAAGACTAGGAAAGTTATATTTATTAGTATTTGGTGAATGTTTCTTCATTATAAGTATAGGGAAATACTCCCTATGACATATACAAGGCCAACCCAAGCTTTTTCGAGGCTTAAAACGAAGAATAACAATGGAGCCTTTTTGTTGGAATATTATAAAGTACTATTACTAGAGGATAGTGACCCATAAATTTTTTAATTTTGGAAGTCGAAGCAGCCGCATCTGAAGCTTTCGGCTCTTAATACATAGCAGCTTTCTAGATGTATGTTCTAGTGTCTAAAAGGTTCTCAAATATCAAATTATTATTGGGCAACATAGAATAATGATTTGATTTCACTTGCTATGCTTTGTGCTAGTGGACGGTGGGATTAGTCTCCTTCGAATAATCGAGGTGCGCGAATACTAGCTCAGACACTTGGTTGTGAAAAGGAAAAAAAAAACACTCTATAAAATGGTTATTGGACTCAAATTACAGAATATCAACATCAAACGAATGTTAGAAATAAATTAATACTTGATCTAACTTTTTGAAGTTTATAATAATGAGATTATCTTATTTACGGATCCTCTGTAAATAGGGGGTTTGTACCGAGCAAATCTCCGCCGTTCATCCTGAGATCCAACAGCTCGGAGCCCATACCCAGTTTTTTTTTTACACTTGCAGTGCATTTAAGGAGGAGAGAGAGTGTGCACGGCTCTGAGCCGTTGGATCTCGGGATGGACGGCGGGGATTTGCTCAACACAAACCCCCTATTTACGAAGGATCCGTAAATAAGATAATCTCTTACATAATTGATCCTTTTCAAGTAGTGGCATTGAACAAACCTATGATTGGCGGGGCAGGGCAATTGTTTTAAACTTTAATTGTACACACCCTGCAAGTGGTGGCTAACTCATGCGGTAAACTCTTAGATACTCATACTAAATTTTGGGATCGAGTCTCGTTTCTCCTTTTTCCATTTAATAAATTAAGAATGATGAATAAAAAAAAATGGTCCACACCCTTTTTATGATGTGAGCAGGGCTTTTATTTTAATGGTCCTCCCATCCTTTTTATGACAAGAACAGCTGTCTTCTTGGAGTAGGTTATTTCAGTGGTTAATGGAGATTTCAACAGGGTACATATACCAAATCTGTATGAGTTTCTCAAAATAAGTTACGGTGCCAAAAGTTTTTTTTTTAATTTGTTTTTACTTAAATTTTTTTCAAGTTTGTTAGATTTGTGTTAAATTTTTGTGACTAATTGGTTTTCCTCGATGAGAGAATTCGGAAAAGTAAAAAATAATGACCGAAATTCAAAAAATTTGTGGAAAATACCCAAACTTTTATGTGACAGAGAATGTAAAAATTGATTTACAGTTGATGTGATTTTTGTTGCGAACGCGGGGGAGCAGATTGGATATTGTGCAACACGTTCTACAAGTTGGAGGAGGAGGTTGGATTCATTTTCGGCATTTAAAGAAAACAATAATGGTGTTAGCCGTGGCCCGTGGTGTTGAACCACCGAACATTTTTTTCCGTGGTCTTGGGACTTTTTCCCGTAGTGCCTCTGAACATTTTTCTACTACACATTTATGTGGACTAGTACTAAGTTCATTGCTTCACGGAAATTTATGGTGTAAAAGAGTATTGTGATATCACGTGATAGTGCTCTAAGACCACCAAAAAGTTATTCGCGTTGGCCCTACTGTGCAAGGCTACCTTAGGTGGGAGTGAGATGGTGAAAATGTCTTTTGAAAGTCTCACAAATATTCACCATCTGAAAATCTCTTACAAAATTAAAATTTTACGAGCAACTTCAATCCATTCTCTATTTCAGATTTATAGAGATACATAGTAACACAATGTGTCCCATCAAATCTTTCAAAATGGAGGGTTCGACTCCCCCTCCCTCTATATTTGGAGGACACCCTCCGAAAAGAAAAAATGTCTCATCCTCCATTTTGGAATGTTGACAAGACACTTCACTAAAAAAAGGAGAGAGAGAGAGAGAGAGAGAGAGAGAGAGAGAGAGAGAGAGAGAGAGAGAGAGAAAATTCTAAATGTAGATTTGAAGGAAAAATAGAGATAGAATTTGGGTGGCATACACGCATACATTAAGAAGAGGTTGTCATGCTATTGTTAAGCAAAAGAAAATCCAGCCATTCTGCTTGATTTTTATAAGACACTTCCAAAACTTCCATGAGCCTTGTTTGGAGGAAGAAAAAACCATTACAAAGTGCCTAAACCCTAAACCTAAAGTTCTTAAACCCAAAGTGCCAAAATTCAAGTTCCTAAATCCACTATATCCTATCCCAAAGAACCTAAATCCCCTAAAATTGAACCCCTAAATTAAACCTCACATTTAACTCTCCAAATAGGGCCCTCGGATATACTACGAAAATGAGCAAAATGACGTAGTTTAACCACACAACATGACGCTGTTTGGTTCTTTTACTTCTTTGCAATGGAAAATGATTGTGTGCGAGCGTGCCAGAGAAAGTTTCAATCTCCTCCCTCAGATTAACTTTGGAAAAATCAAATCTAATCAGGCAATTGTGTTTTATTGGTTCAATTACCTCAATTAAGAGAATTTTTCTTAATAAGTGAAGAAATGCAAACCAACAAACTTAGGAAATCAAATAACAATAAAGAAATAAGATACTTCGATTTATGAATCAAAGATAAACTTACTTTGAAATCGTCTCCAACTTCAAATACAGAGTAACAGAACTTCGAACGGGTGATTGTTACAAGAACAACCGAGATAAAGGTGATTGTTACAAGAACAATCAAGATAAATCCTAATCTACTTCCTAATCTACTTCGAACTGGGTTTGAAATCCTAAACTACTTTTCCAATGAACAAACCAAGCATCAGTTTTTTTATAGCTGTTTGTTGAAGATTTGTCCGGGGCTAGTTATTCACTCTTCAATTTCTTCTATTTAAATATGCTGTTTGTAGTTTGAACTTCCCGCTCAATAGATTTGAACTTTGGCTTACTTCGAACTTTAAATCCCACTCTTCGAGTTGGTAGTTATTCTTCCTCTACGTCTGAATTTGAATTCTTTCTTCCTCCGTAGTTTTTAAATCGCGACGCTTGTTTAAACAAACTCAAATGATAACATGTTAATGAAATAACTGCCTTCTAGAAGTATTCCACGTGTTCTAACTGCCAATTGCCTTGTTTCACAAGTTTACACATGTAGTTTATGTGTTTAACAGTTAATATTATGGCTTTGAAGCCAATCTTTATTTTAGCAATGGCTTGTAACTGCCAATAACTGCCTTTCCAATTTGAGAAACAATACGACATCGTATTTACTCAATTTTATCCATTTAATCCAGTGTATCTTCATTGAGAAGTAATTGCTAACGTTTGACACTTTTGATTACGTGTCAATTAATTATTGGATTGGTTAATTTTATATGTAAACAGACGCACAACACCTATAATACAACGCCTCCCCCAGATTCGTGAGGATAGAGCAACAATTGAGAGTAAAAGGGACAAAATCTACCAAATGATTTTGTGACTTGGGGGCTATTAGTCTATTCTAAAGAGATTATGATGTATAACAAGTAGTGGCCCAATTTTATAATTAGTTGGACTGGTAGAAACCTTGGTGGCTCAAACAACTTTTAATTAAAAATTGTCAAATTCGAAATTTATCGATAAGCCCGGAATCAGTTCAAATTTGGTCGGCTGAAGCAGAATTGCGGTGCAGTCATTACTCACCACCCTACATCCGTGTCTAATGGTGGATTTCAACCAAATTCCTCATGAACAATGATAGGTATACACTCTCTCAACCACTCTCCACCACATTCTCTCTCACATGTGCTTTGGGATCCACTGAGACCCACCGGGTGAGACCCACCACACATGTGAGAGAGGGTGTAATGAGGAGTAGTTGAGAGTGTGTGTACCTATCATTTTTTATTCCTCATTTAGGGCTTCAATTTAGTTATTTTGCTATTTTAGGAAATATTTAGATTACAAATTACTCTTAGTGTGTAATTGCTTTCTATTGATTTCAGTTGGGAAATTCTTAAATTTGTTTCTAGTTTTCAATTTTCGGAGTTTCGCCAATTTCCAAACATTTTTTTAGTAATATTTGCTAGGATTTGCTAAGGTTTCCCTGTAAAATAGCATGTAATCTCTATTATTCAGCAACTTTTATTCAAATAAAATTCAGAGTTAATCTCTTTCTTCTTATGGATTCAAGAACCCTCGTGGAATTTAGACCTATTTTGTTTGGAATAATACGTTAACTATTCTCTCGTGAATTCCGCTGCATCATATTAACTTTTTCACGGAGCATCTCTGAATGCAAGTTTTGCAGAAACCAATGAAGCTTTGCCATGTCACTCAAATTCTGAATTCCTCACCTCCCAACAAACACCTCCCACGTTTGATTACTTCCCTTCTCTCTTCCCCAAACATTTCTGCCTCTGAGCCTACTCTTCCTCTTTGAACAACCCCCACCATCGACCACCGCCACCTGCCGGTAGCCGCCACATTCTCTCATCGCCGGTTCACCATTCACCAATCAACCCCCACAAGTTGAGTTCCACAACCAAAAAAATCCACCGCCGGAATCATCTAACCTAATCGCTGATAAAACTAATACAAATGTAAAACTACACATTTCAATCTAATTTCTCTCTCTTTACCTCATTATTTACCGATGTTACACGAACGAAAAACTAACAGATCCGGGTGTGGGAGTGGGATGCAATAAATAATAAATTTGGGTCCATCTTTTGGGTAATCATTTGAAGAGAGAGGTAGAGGAATAAGGTGGTAGTAGTCAGTGGTGACGGTGCTAGATATTGTGAACATGCCTAGAGCGCACTTAACACAAGTGAACATATACAGTACTGGTAGACATATGTGTATATAGTACGTACCCAGATTACACATTGCGTGAATGAGAGCTTGGAGAGTTTTCTTAAACGAATTATTAAAAATTCGTGAGAGGAAAAAATAAGAGCAGAAGCATAGATCAAGAAGCGAAAGCAAAAAGTCCTACCGAAGGTAAAGTTGAGGGTAGTCATTGTAGTTACAGCTACAGAAGTGTTGTAAATTATGTTGTCTAGCTTGCACGGAATAGTTATCCTTGTTTGTTCATTATATAATTTGAAAAAGCGTTCCAGAGAGTTGACTAAAGACATCAATAAATCAACAGTATAAAATCTTCAAAAAAATCTCATATTTTCTTCATATCAATGATATCATCATTGGAACCCTCATCATTGTCTTCATATCAATGATATAATCTGAGTTTCCCCATGTAATCTATGATTGATAATATTGGGTAAATTTTGTCAACTGAGTGCAATAAAAAAAAAATTCTTTTTTTGGAAGGTAGTGGACTGGATGGCAAAGATTTGGTCAGGCCCGGCCCAAGACTTTGGCAACTCCCGGACTGGGGCAACCAAAAAATGAAAAGAAAAACTCAGTTTACAAATAATATTGTAAGTTTCTGCCTACGATACTGATGCAGGACAAGATATACACTCCTATTATTTATGGAAATATTATTTTAGTAATAATTTTTATTTACGATTACTATTAGGAGATTTTATTTGTGTTGCATGTTTTGCACGTTTTTAGTTTAGTTTTGGATATATTTTATTTTATTTCCTTTTAGCAAATTGTCTAGGTTTCCAACTAATACTTTGCTTGGTCACCACTCTAAGTAATTTCCTTTTAGTTAGGACTTCTACTAGAATAAATAAGGATGTAGCCTATGGGCATATTTAACTTTTAATCAAATATAATTCAGAGTTATCTCTCTTTCTTCTTGTGGATTCAAGAATCTCGTGGATTCGAGACCTATTCTCGTTTGAACTAGTACGCAACTAGTTTCCCGTAGATTGTGCTGCGTCAAGTGGTATCAGAGCAAGATTGTTTCTGGCTCGATGGCACCTAACAAAGTTGATGACACAACCCGTGACGTTGCTCAGGGGCTTGTTGATCTAAGGGCGACGGTAGAAGAACAACGAACTCAGTTGACAGGGATTCGTGAATTTCGTGACGAAACAAGAACTCAATTGACGGAAATTCAAGAAACGCTACGACAGCTACAGTTGACTCTTCGCCAAAACTAGAGACCAGCAGAGGTTGAAGAGAATCATGCGGTGGGATTTGCCCAACGCCGTCCTCTTAACCAGGTTCGGGAATACGTGGTGGGATTTGCCCAACGCCAACCCAGTACCCATATTGTAGTTGGGAGATACCCAACTAACTATTCTGATAATGAGGAATCAGAACCCGATTTCAGGTCTTATGATAATTTGCGTAAATTAAGTGGTTATGAGTATTTTGAAGATATTTTAGATTGGATTTTAGATATTGATGATTTCTTTGAATATGTGAGAATGCCGTTTGAAATAAGGTGAAAATATTTGTTGGTAAAACTTACGGGACGAATACTAAGATGGTGGTTAGATATGCAAGATAAGAGAGAACGATTGGGAAAGCAACGTATTCGCGCATGGTCAAGAATCAAAAGACTTATGATGGAGAGATTTTTGCCATGGAATTATGAGCAACTTTTGGAAGAAAAATATGGGCCAAAGCAACAACATACAATTCACACACATCATGAGATGTTGTTGAAGAAGCTGTTAAAGAAGAGGTAATTCAAGTTGATGATGAAGAGCAAATTGATATCAGCAATAGTGGTAACAAGAATATTATGATTGAAGTTAATGAAGAGCAAATCGATATAGATTTGGGTGATAAGCAGGAAATTGATATGGATATTGGTGATCAAGTTGTTGAGAACCCACTTGATTTTTCAATGGAAGAAATTGATGTTGCCAATTCATCTGATGACTCTACAGTCAAGCCAGCCTGTCTCATTGAGTCAATTGTTGATGTGTCAACCAATACCAAGATGAAACAAGATCAAGAGTACCCATAAAGTCAAGTTGGCTTTGTTGATTTTCTTGGAGTGCAACAGTATGATTCGATTTCCAATATCCATCTATTGGATCTTATCAATCAATTGAAACATGCTGAGAAGATATCATTGAAAGTAATTTTTTGTGTGGAACTTTTTTGGAAGGAAATCAAGCGATTGAAGTACTCCAAGTATTTATTTATTTGGCATGGAAGATGGCAGGTTCTTAATGAGAACTCGAGGACGAGTTTTTTTGAAGAAAATGAGAATGATGCAGGACAAGATATACACCCCTATTATTTATGAAAATATTATTTTAGTAATAATTTTTATTTACGATTACTATTAGGAGATTTTATTTGTGCTGCCTGTTTTGCACGTTTTTAGTTTAGTTTTGGGTATATTTTATTTTATTTCCTTTTAGCAAATTGTCTAGGTTTCCAACTAATACTTTGCTTGGTCACCACTCTAAGTAATTTCCTTTTAGTTAGGACTTCTACTAGAATAAATAAGGATGTAGCCTATGGGCATATTTAACTTTTAATCAAATATAATTCAGAGTTATCTTTCTTTCTTCTTGTGGATTCAAGAACCTCGTGGATTCGAAACCTATTCTCGTTTGAACTAGTACGCAACTAGTTTCCCGTGGATTCCACTGCGTCAGATACAAAACAAATGCTGTTTCCGGGGTTGGTCGATGCTGCCAATATTCCGAGAGATTAGAGGGTTGATTCCCAGGTTCTCTTGCTTTCTATCTTCCCGCTTTCGGGTGTGTCACTTACATTTCGTACAAAGCTTCTTCCGCAAATCCATCGGAGTCCTGAGGTAAAAATCAACAGCATAACATTCGTTCTAAACTTTATTTCTAGCTGCAATGCCAATCATTGTTGGTCAGTCAAGTTTGCACAAGCTTGAGAATGAAATTAACAGAATTATCAACAGCATCACTTACTACTACCACTGAGAGACAAGCAGGGACAGCGCCAAGATTCAGCCATGGGGTGGCACTCGGAAACAATTACATATTATGCAGAAATATACGTATAAAGAAAATAATTAATTAGGAAGTTATAGAATTAGGTTTGGCGAAACAAAATAGGAAGTCATAGAATTAAAAAAACATCCCACTTACGAGAAACCAAAACCATAACTACGAGTCACCTTCCTCATCCTCATCACTGCCGGCCAAATCAAAGCCCAAGCGTCCTCCATTCGACGATTTCGGATGAGTATTTGAATCATAAGTTATCAAGCAATTGTCTTCGAGCTGATGCACAAGAAATTCTACCCATTTTCGTATTCTTTGTTGCTCATCTAAAATCTCTGTTTGGTGAGACAAAATCAGGTTGATCGCCTCTTCCAATTTTTTATAACCCTTTCCTTTTGGCGGTGCTCCCTTCCCTTGTGTTAGACGCTTCTCTAAACCAACTCGGCTTAAACCAACTCGGCTTTTAGATTCCATGCCATGATTAATTTAACCTAGAACACCCTTTTGTCAAAACCATATCGGTGTTTCCTTAACCGTGGATATCTTACACAATGCTATGATCATAGTAGGAAACAACATTTTCAACCTAATTGTATGATAGGTGCTGAAAAGCACCCACTTAACCTCTTTACTTCACCCTTTGTTAAGCCAATTAGGTTGTTACTTAATTAGTGTTAGTTGGTTTGTGGTGTTTCAGGCCTTAGAAGCTCGAGAACTTGGAAAACGTGTTTAGGAGTGAGTTAAAAGCGCCGAGGATGGGAAGATATGCATAAAAAGGAGCAGAAACTCAAGTTGCAGCATCTCTGGATTGGACCAACACTTTCCTGGACCAGACCAACACTTAACACGGCAAAACCTACCTTGCAGCACCCTTCGTCTGGACGAGGAAAATTCTTGGTCCGGACGAAGCATACCGGCGGGCTCGTACAGCTCCCAGCTTCTCTGGTCCGGTTCACCCATATCTTGGTTCGGTCAAACGAACACGGAAATTAGCATTTTGGACGCGTTTTGTATAACTTTTAGGTCTCATAGTATAAATAGAACATCAAAACATAATTCTATGGTTCCCAACTTATTTTAGAGGTTACCTAGAGAGAGAAACTTCGTTGTTCTTCATGTTCTTCAAGTTTTCATCAACTCCAAGAGCTCCAATCTCTTCCATGGCCAGCTAAACCCCATATCTAGGGGGAAGATGAAACACCAAATCAAGTAACTTTGTTTATGTGTAGGCCTAGGTTTTCTATCTCGAATCGATTGGTTAACTAAGAACTTGTTTTCATTGCATGTGAATGGAATCATTTCACTTCTTTCAATCTGTTGAGTATTTGTGCGTGCACTCTTAAATACCTAGTTAGTCAATGGTTTTCTTCGCTTGTGCTTGGGTAACTGAGATGGATTATACTCGTAAGACGGATCGTGCCACTGGACAGTCCGTGAAAGAGACGGTTTGTGCCAGCGAGATGGTCCGTGCTATGGGATAGTCCATGCATGTTAACAACTCAATTATTCTCTTGACAAATTGTGATTCGAGTAGAAATCCTAACATATGCATAACCTAGTCACGTGGTTGGGGTAGATTCGAAACCCTAGATCTTTCTCTCACTAGTTTTCCACCAATTTAATTGCTTGTTCTCTTAATTAATTTAATTTCCAACATCAATCAATTCAATCCTATTTTTATTGAATTAAATTAGAAACAAATCAAAGTTAACGTAACTTAGCCAAATTGTCTCCGTTGTTCGACACTCGGATTTAATCACTATTCTTCTAAGTAATAGTTAATTCTAAGTTTTTACAAGCATATTTTTTACTCAGCACAACACGGTCATTGTACCATGTTCATTATAATGCACTAGTTGAAAGAAATCCACTTGGCATAATCCACTGTTTCACCCTCCGTCATGAAAACTACTATCAATTCCATTTCCTCAAGACCTAGCACTTTCTCTTTACCCCTAGGATATAGGTTACAATGGATTATCGTGTTCACAAACCGGTTTGCCTCTACCAAATTCCCTATAGCTGTGGATTAGTCTTGAGGATCAAGAAATAATTCCTTTTTCAGCTAAACTTCGTTAAAGACACATTCGGCTAGTGAGAATGTGTGAGGGGCATTTGGCCTTTTATAAACAAAGAGCATCTCTAGTGCACTACCTAAACAATGTTTGCTAAAGTATACACCTGAGCACAAGTGGGACCCTATTTTATGTGCTAAGAACTTAATTAGCTAGCTAATGAAAAATGAACTTTAGTGGACTACATATATATTCATTCACTTTAAGTACTTTAGTGGACTACCTATATATATTCATTAACTTTAAGTCTTTCCTCTCTCTCTCTCTCTCTCTCTCTCTCTCTCTCTCTCTCTCCTTAAAGTTAATCTCTCTCTTCTTTCTCTCTCCTCCTTCCCTTCTCTTGCTCTATCTCTCTCCTTAAATCTCTCCTCAAATTTAGGTAGTGACTTGGGGCACTTTAGAGAGTGAGGGGTGACAGTTAGAATTTTAGGGAGTCAATTTTTGTGCACTAGAGAGTATTTTTTGATTTTTTCTTAGCTAACTAGTTTTCGCAATTTAAGATACTCTTTTAGGTAGTGCACTAGAGATACTCTAATTACGAGAAATGGTTTGTTCAATGTTCAGACTCAAATTCCAAGCATAAGAAAGCAATGTGTTAAGACACAAATAGCGTGAAAGCAAAGAATCTAATCATACATTGGGAGAATAAACTCAAAGACAGTAACTGGGATAAAAAATAAAGTATTGAAAAAAGAAACAACAATAACATACTTGGAGAACAGGTTTGAGTGCAGCTTACCATGTCAAATATCGCACAACAATACAACAACAATAACATCACCTTGGTAATACCTAACTGATGGGTTATGGGCAGGTGGAGGATTGAAAACTACTTTGGAAATATATGCACAAAACGTTTACTCTCATAAAGTTTGGAAATATATGCACAAAACGTTTACTCTCATAAAGTTTTACCGGTCAAACGGTGGCCTCCTTATACCTCTAAAAATCAAGGAATTTGAGGGACGTTATGCCGTCTATCAACAAAGCCTAAAAAGATATTACAATTGGTGGATTCAACATGTCTATTTAGAGCATCCTCATCAGGGGAGGCAAATCCCCCTAATGGCTAAGTTGTTGAGTGAAAGGGTGAAAAACCCTCCAAAATCATACTCAACAAATTTTTTGTAAATCTGCAAAAGTTATAACTTTGCTAAAGTAACTCGGTAAATCCTTTGAGACACTATTCACGGGTTAAAGCAATTCTCTCTCTTGACTTCCTGAATAGAGAGTCTGATTTTGTGAGTTTTTGAAAAAGTGACTTGTTAATTTATAAAAGATGTTTTTGAGGTTAAATTTGACCTAATTTTTGTTGAGTTTGATGAGGATGTTCTTAGTCATAATGTAAGGAGGACTTTGACGAAGGAATCGGGGTAAGGTTGAAATAAATAAATCAATGAATGCTAAATGTCAGATTTATATACGTTACATTGAGAATGAGTTTGATCGGCAAAAAAGAGAATGAGTTATTGTAAAACACATCGTGCTTAGCTCAAAACTTGTTCTCAGCAACTCCAACTAGAGTATGGCACAAAACTTGCTCCTACCCAAGATAACTTAGGCGTGATTTGGGTATCTAAAAAAAAAAACACTTTTTGGTTTTTTCGATTATTCATATGTAAACCACAAGTAGCTGCTTTGGAAAAATACACGTTTTTTTCTTTCAATTTTGCCGACAAGTACAAAACATGTGCCACCCGAAAAGACAATACTGGCCTTGATGGGATTAATTATCTCCCCCAAATGCGTATGAAAACCCAGCACACCCCTATATCGAATAAATTACAAAACTTTGGATAACAAAAACATACATAATAATAATCCAATAAATTACGAAACTTGGATGACGTGTGTTGGCACATGACCTTTCTTTCAAAATTCACCATTACATGATAGTACTTTTTTACATTTCTCTCCTCCATACCAACAAATGAATGACAAAATTCATGGTGAAAATTACTTTTTTCCCCCAAGTGACGGGAAAAAAAAACTCGGTTTACGTTTATTAAATTTAATTATAGGGGTTTAATTTTTTGCACGAGTAACCCAACAAGTCCCGATAGTACGAATCCTTCCAACCATTATCCCAACCACATACCAGTTTTAATCGATGCAACGGATATTCAATCATTACAATGAAACTAGAAATAGCATTTCTACATAGTTCGAACAGAGATAAATTAACTAAACCATAAACAAGGGGTAAAGGTTACTCCCTAATATGGCTAACTCGAACAACATAATTCCGAATGAAATGACAAACAGGTTGTGGTGATCCCTCTGATACCACCCGATACATACATCCGATACTTCGAAAAGGATACAAGACCTTTGGTTTGTTTCACCGGCATCCTCACTGAATCCACACCAAAGTGACATTAATATATGATTAAACTTGGCACACAGACACATGCATCGAAATGACACTTTACCTCCTATGTATTCCCCAGCCTCTTCTCATCCTCCGCAGTTGTGCTTTGACGTCGTTTCTCACATCATTCATTGCGGGATCATGCTCATCAATCATGTTTGACATCCCTCGATTTGCTGACGCGGGGTCATCCTCACGATCTCATTGTTTGGGGTCCTCATCTTCCAAGTCTTCCAAAGCATACTCCTTCAAACTCACAACCTTCGAAAACATTCTTTCGTCTGAATCTTGATCACGATGACAAAATTGTGGAGTGACGATAGAATTATCTAAACCTGCGTAAGGATTGAGTACATTGGCATGTTCTCTAGAATTCGGAACAGCTTCTTCCACATTCTAAACGTGTGTTCAATAATACTACGGAGTGAGGAATGAGCCCTTTTGAAATACTCACGGTTGTCATTTATGGCGGCGACCTTGCTTGAAATTTTCCAGGTGATACCGATAGCCTTTGTAAGGAGCAAGGAAGTGAGACTTGTTAGGGCAGTCGGCATCAATGAGGTAGACCTGAAAAAAAGTATTGTCGAACACAAATTACTATACCACACATGTGCATGTCACTCCGACAACCTAAACCAAAGTACAAAAAAGGGGAAATGATATATCAGAGGGAAATGGGGCAAAAAATGCCATCTTCATGACACACTTCTTCGAAATCATTACTTGATAGAAGGAGGAAAATTATTTCCAGATTCATGGTATAGCAATTTAAGCAAACAAAAAAAAAAAACCCTTGTTTTTAAAATTCTTTACCAAATCAATCACACCCCTCCCTTCCCAAATCAAACGTAGTCTCCCCCCTTTCCATTTCCCAAATTGTAAACCTACATCACTACTCTCTCGCTCTATGCTCACTATACGACTCCGATTAGTCGCCGATCTCCGATCAGTCTTCAAGCATGTACTCTCTCTCTCTCTCTCTCTCTCTCTCTCTCTCTCTCCAATAGATACATCTTTTATGGTGTAGCGTAGAAATTACTCGAAGAATCCGATGATAATCTCTCTTATACCGTGTGAAGTGCGTTTGAGGAAGGAAACATCCGCCAACTCTCTTTCCTCATTTATGTCGTTCGTGGGTTCATCATCGTGGTGAAATTTCACTATCTGTAAAATTCTCTCTTTTCTCATTTACAATGTTTTTATTTCAGAGTAAAATGAGTGCAATGTAATTATTAGATAAAGTAATGGTTTTTCATTGAAGGTGCAATGAAACTTCTGTTAGGGTGTAATGTTGAAATTTTCCATGCAAAAAGTTCGATTTTGACTACACACTGCCCAACTAGTTAGACTAAACATGAGTACAATATTTTTATTTCTGAGTGAAATGTTTTTTCATAGAAGGTGCAATGAAACTTCTGTTAGGATGCAATGCTGAAATTCTCCATTAATTCAAAAAGTTTGATTTTCATAACACACTACCCAACCAGTTGCACTAAACATGAATGAAAGATTTTTATTTTAGAGTGCAATAGTTTTTCATAGAAAGTGCAATGAAACTTCATTTAGGGTGCAATACTGATATACTCCATTAAAAAGTTTGATTTTGACCACCTACTGCCTAGTCAGTTGGATTAATATCAGTGCAATGTTTTTTTAAAGAGTGCAATGGTGTTTCATACAAGGTGCACTAGAACGTCATTTAAGGTGCAATGCTCAGAATCTCCTTTCAAAAAAATTGATTTTGACCAGACATTGCCCAGCTAGTTGGACTAAACATTAGTGCAATGTTTTTATTTTAGAGTGCATTTTCACGACAAAGAGAGTGCAATGAAAAATTACTGGAAAGAGAAACTAAAAATTTCCCCCAAAAATAGTTTATTTTGAGAAGAGACTATGCTTGACCGACCGGGTGATTGAAAATAAAACAAGTAAAGACGCGGCCCCAAGCGTGGGATTTCTACCGGCCAAAGACAATAATAAGGAAGTACCGGAATCGAACCACAGAGACGACTGGAGTGCTTGACTTAAAAGTGTGGAGTGTAGTTTGAATTGGCTCTTAGGTAGCCACCCCTTCGATTTTATGAGATTAATTAATTAAGCACTAAGCTAATTTAACTGATTAAATGCGAAATAATAAAGAGAGCGCAGTTGTGGGAACCCAGCGTCCACACCTAGCCTAGCCAATAATTACTCGGGCCACAATTAATCCTTTTACTAATTTTAGAATTTGAAAAAGGTTTCCTAACGAATGTGCACCACCTGTCACCAGATTCCGTGCGCATTCGAATTCCGGTAATGCCTGGGTTTGTTCGTTAGAAAAGTTTCCAGTTCCCAAAATTGCTTGAAAATTGATTTAATTCGGCACCGAGGTGAGATATCGACTAGCCTAGATGCGGGCGCGCTTCCGCAAAATGTACCGCTTTCGATGCGACTACTCACTCATACTTATAAAGATTGCAGGAATCAAATTAACCCTAGATCTATGCATGCTTGAAGAATAGAATATAGAAACAATGAAAATCGATACCGTAATTGCAAAGGTAAACTTGAACTTGATTAACGATCCGCAACAAGCCAATCCAACACCGAGATTCCGGAAATAAACTGAAAGCTAAACACTGAATGTAGAACTGGAAACCGTAGCCGAAAACTTCAGAAAGTAAAACCTAGGTATCATTCGTGAAACCCTACTTTGTCCCCAAAACGGGGTATTTATACTCCCTACCAAAGTCAAAATCCGTAACAAAGTCAAACGGTCAATTATATGGCATTCGGTATTGATACAGGAGAAATCCTGTATTGATACCCAGACGTTCTATTCCCGTATGTTGCACACTATATCGATACAGGACAATCCCTGTATCGATACCGGATCTTCTAAAATGCATTCCAAGCTTGTTTGGCCATCCCCACTTGGGCCCCACTGGGTTCCCTACGTCCTGACCGCCATGTGTCCACTTCACGCGCTCTTTTCCGACATGTTCCCTACAAAATAACCAAACACACGAAAAACCAAGAACACACCGCATCAAGTGGAAAATGGAATAAAATCGCGCCTCTAACGCGTTAATTCGTCCTACTTAGGCGCTTATATCTATGACATTGCGCACCTATCAGACTACCTAGTCTTTATTTTTCAGACAAGGAGTTAAAGTTATTTTCTCATTTGGGTGCAATACTATTTTGAAAGGGAACCAAAATAGTTCATTTAAGGTACACCATTGTTCTATTTAAGGAGCAATGGTAACTTTTTTCAAATTAAAAAGGTTGGAGTTAGAATATCTGTTTGTCGTTTCCATATCACTATTTTGTTTAGGATTTCTGTATCAATATCAACCAATAACACAAAAGAAAGAAGAGAAAGGTCAAGGGATACACTATCAAATTTAACCAATTCATGCACATTGACTAGTCCATGAAACAGCTTCTTAATTTTTTGGAATTCGTACTAAACTCCATTTGTGCTCACGACTCTTCAAGTCATATACCTGCAATTAAAGAAGAACAAAAGGAGCATACGCACAGTTAATCAGTTTGATCACATGTATCCATATGAGAGCATCGGACTTAATAAAAAAATAAAAAAATTTCAACAACTAGCCATTTGAGTCCACACTAAATACTGAATCAAGAATAAGCTTTAGAAAGCAAAAGTAAGGAGTAACTCGATTGGTGTTGGTATCACTTTTTTTTCCCATCAGCCAAACACCAAAGAAAATCAAAAAGGATAAAAAGAAACCTAGGAGAGAGACCAGTCCAACTTGTGCAAACAAATACTAAAGTTAAATAAGAATCAGTAAAAATTACCACACTTGTACAACTATTAGTTACAAAATAGGCCACTTATGTGGAAACTTCTTAGAGTAATTTAATCAAACACATGCAATACATCTCAGTAATGCCCTCAACCTTATACAGGGGAATCTCATAGTTCATATAAACTGGACAACCTTGATTTGAAGTACCGAGATCAAGAAACGAATTGCATATAAGAGTTCAAATTGTCCAGTTAAAATAGGTAGTAGAAAAAACCTCTGATAACAACAATATCAAATTATAGCGAATTGCTACCAAAAAAGAAAAGTCTCAAATTAGTAGATCTCAACTCACTAACTAAAAAGACCCAAACCTAAATCAACCAAGTTAGAAGAATCAATCAAGAAAATCAGAGAATGAGAAATGGCTTATAGAGTTTTTTTGTGGGAAAAGATCTACTTTTCTGGATAATGGTAATGATGAGATTCTTGCTTCTATGTCTTATTCTATGCGATTATATCGACCAGCTAAAGTTGCATTTATTATCTTCTCTCTCATGGCCATATCTGAAACAAAATACTTTCTTGCCCGAGAGAGAAAAAGAAGGGCGTAAAAGCGTCGAAGAGGAGAGAAGGGAAAAAAAGATAAAACAGGTTTATGAGAAAGTAGGTGAAAAAGATAAGTTTATACAATCTTGGGATATATCATCCATTCCAATTTCGGTTCCACTTATGTGAAAATAGTATTTTCCTTGTCATGCCACAAGTAATTTTCAAAAAGTGCATCGTTAAACTGGGAATACTTGCCCCTTCCCTGAACTGTTAATTCCCCTAGAAAAAAAATATACATTTAACATACCTTCTTCTAGGAGAGCTTCTTTACCCTCTGGGAACAAACACCCCAATCTGGCCCCACCCCCCACTCCCCCAACTGCCCTCCCCTGCCACCCTCCCTTTTCGGCCCATTTACTCTCCTTTTTTTTTTCCCCCCGTCTCACTTACCTTACCCAACCCCGACCCACCCCCCTTTCCCCCAACTGCCCTCCTTGCCACTCTCCTTTTTCGGCCCAATTACTCTTCTTTTGTTTTCGTCCCAATTACTTTACCCAATAAAGAAGACAAATTAAATATGTGTTATTTGAATTTTATTTATTTCATTTACTATTTAATTTGATTTACTCAAATTACATTTGCAAGTAAATTATTATTTTACATTTACATTTAAATTTGAATTCATATTTAGAAATTTTATATTATTTTAATTAGTTGATTAATTTGTCTTAACAATGAATAATAAATAACAAAACCTTCTAAAAGTGAATAATATTACAAATACGTTTAAAAGTAAATAAATATTACAATCACATTTAAAAATGAATAAATATTACAATCACGTTGACAATGTTCAACCCTAATCAATATTGCCTCCAAATTGTGGTCTTGGCGCATAGCCCAGTATGTGGAACCACAAATCAAGACGTATGTTATAACTAAAAGCTCATCCTTTAACTTCATCTAATGCATACAGCTGGCTAGGAGGGAGTAAGCGTCTTCGGCGGATTGTAGTTGAAAATCGATCAAGTCCATTGCATATAATGAAATGTGACACCATATTTTATCAAAAATGTCGTCACGTAATTGTTTGTGGCATGAAATGTTGAGAGATTTCTCGAACGACTTCTTAATTTCCCCAAACTAACTTTTCAACATCTTTTCTATGCGATCAAAAGATGTTTGGAGCGATGACATGGTAATATCCCCCAAATACTTCTTTAGTCTTGCATGTGCAGACTCAGCCCTGTAATAGAATAACACATTTTGTTTTAATAAAAAAGTTACAAAAAATATTCCTTAGTATAGTAGAATATAATGAAGAAAATTTAATTGTTAAAGTTATAAAGAGACTATACCTTTTACTTGAATTGAAGATAATAAATAATCTGAATATACGAATTAAATAAATACGATTAAATAAATAAGAAAAAGAGGCAAATAAATAAAAGAGATAAAGAAAAAGATAAGTAAATAATTAAATAAATGAATTAAAATATATATAAAGAAAGAGAATTAAAAGATATTAGAAAAATAAGGAATAAAATAATTAAAAAAGAGAAACAAGATATTAGAGCACATTAGAAAGATAAAAGAGAAAAAAATATTAATAAAAGAGATAAAAAAAATTATTAAATAAAAGAACTGAGATAAAATAAATGAATTAAATTAAATAAGTAAATTAAATAAGTAAATGAATTTATATACAGAAATAAAATAATATTCCCTTCGTCCCATAAAGTTTGATCACTACGAAAGTACGTGCAATGTTTAAACTAAAAAATAATATATTTACCAAAATAATTTTTGAATTTTTTTTCATCGTATAAAAGTTCTCGATGAGATCTATCAAACAAGATTCATATTGACTAAAAAATTATTTTCGTAAGTACATTATTTTTTAGCTTAAAAATTATACGTATTTTCGTAGTGATCAAAATTGGGACGGAGGGAGTATAAATAAAGTAAGTTATTAAATGAGGGGAGGGGTAAAATGCATAAAATAAAGGAGCGGGCCGGGGGTGTTTGTCACCCCGGGGGTGAACCGGCGACAAAGAAATTTGCTTCTTCAGGTTGGGAAAATTCAAAGATGGGATCGAAAGCAACTTGTTTGAATATGTAATTGTTACCCCCCAAGTACCTACTTGGGGTAACTATCAATTTAAAACGAGCAGAAGACACTTGGGGACCAACACTAGTTCCCATAAGTGCAGTTTTTGTGGGGACAAATGATGCTCTTATGATTTTGGACAAGCAGAGCCACGTTTTCCATCCAAATTGATTACAAACCCACTCAATTTAGGTCAGAGAAGCAGTAATCAAACTCATAATCAATTTGATTCAAGCAGGAAAAAAAATTACTGAACCCAAAATCAACTGTAGAACTCCCTCCGTCCATGTTTGTTAGTTCATTTTTACTATTCATAACACTTAAAAAATTATACATATTTGTCACTATGAATCTTTAAAAATATGTAATATGGATCTTATTTAATAACTCTCAACTAATTATATTATACAAGTTTTTTTAAATTATAAAACTCAGTATAAATTGAAAGATATAGACAATTGAAAACATGACACGAATACCGAAAATGAACCAACAAACATGGACGGAGGGAGCAATAATAAGTATGGAACTAAGTCAATTAGACAAAGAAATCAAGGTCGGATAGTTACCCCCAAGTAGTTATGTTGGCTCAACATCTTATTATACAGAGAAATCACGGTCGAATGACACTGGATTCCAGCAATGGCAAAGCTGTGTCGTTGACAGCCCTTGACGACCAAAGGCTTATATCTGACTACACTAAAAATACCACCACCCAGCTTATCAAACATCCATCTATAATCTTCCGGCAACATATACTGTAACTCAATACGACTTATTATTGCTACAGCAAGAGGATTATATGGGTTCACCAAAAATGGATTTAGCTTCATAGAGGGGACCAGATTAGTACCTTTTCCTGGCAATTTTAAGTAGGAATTAAAAACTGAAGGAGAGAAATGGGAAGAGGAACTCGGGGAATTTTCTACGGTTTGATCAGCTCGGATCCGTTGGGTCTGTTGGGTTTCAATCCAAAAAAAAAAAAACCAGATCTGAGGGGAAAAAAAATGGCAGATGCCGAGATTTTGGATCGGTTATATGAAGGGCGAACGACGACAATCGAGGGAAGCGGGAGAAGAGGAGAAGAGTTTGGAATCTGGTATTGGTGAGAGTGAAATGAGAGAGGAGAGTAATTGCTGTCTTGGAAAAAGAGAAGGGCAGGGAAAGTGAAGAAGAGGAGTAAAAGCCTGTCCATAAATTTGATACACGTTAGGTAATGTCATGCACGCCTTCATTGGAAATCTGGGACATGAGAAGGACATGACCCTGAAAAAGGAGGTCAAGCTCTATGGAATTGTGTCAAGCTGTAAGGACAAGACGTGGGGGATGGGATGATTACACTTGTAAGGTGTAGATGCATTGTGTACTACGGAGTAGATATTTTGTGAACCCTGACCCAGTGACCAGTATTAGATATGGTCGGGACGAGTCGGGTTAATCGGGTCACCGATTAGCTAACCCGTGAATAGGGGTGCTGCAAACGAAATGGCATGTGCCCAGAAGCCAAAGGCCATGTTAGGTTGGGAGTTTTCCACATGTTTCCTTTTTTCATACCGACATCATCATTTTTCTCACTTTTCTCTCTATCTCTCTCCACTTATTACACCTGCTTACATCATCAAAACTAAACTAAACTCTCTCAAAACTTCCAACCGAACAAGGCCGTAGTGTTCGATTTCGTCTCGTTAAGGGCAACTACAATCCATCTCCATTCCTCCAAAATGGAGGCTGGATGTGACATATTGAGGAAAAAATTTATAATTTATCTCCATTTTCTTTTTTTTTTGTCTTTTAGAAAGATATCTTGGACCCATTTGTCTCCTTTTAGAGATTTGGTCTGGTGTAAAGCATTTTGATCCTCCAAATACGAAGGACCAAATCTCACATTCACTCCTTTTTTTTTGGAGGACGCTCTCCTAAAAAGAGATAAAATTTAAAGAAAAATGTACATTAATTAATTACAAAATTCCCTCATCGATATTACATCCATCCTCCATTTTGGAGAATTCGGAAAGATTGAAGATATACTCAAGAACGACGAAAAATTGAGCTTAGTTTCTGGCCGGCCATTAAATAAATGGTAGAACCGTAGTATTCTCGTTTAACGCACTTTTCTTAAACATGGCTCGAAGCCTATATAATCGAATGGAGGTTTTTTGAATTGAAGTCCGAAGTTTTAGCAAGCTCATTAACTAAGCGAGTCTGAAAATCGGCTGTTTCTGGCCATTTACTTATCGAATCGAAAGCCGAGCCATTTAACTATTCATGAAGAATCCCGGCTCATTTTCATTTGCCGCCGTGAACCTCCCGAAACTCACAAAAAATTCACTCTTCTAAGTTCTAACCGATGAACCACCTGAATGACCTTTTTAAACCGTTGTTGATGTTTGAGTACGGCGGGTTGATTTGGGTTTGGCGGGTTATGCGGGTTTTTCGCGTAGCCCCACCGGCCGGCAGGGAGAGGAAAAATGAACCTCTCTCTCTTTCATGGTATTTATAGTACACTCCTCCACTTATTAAAGTGATAACAAGTCACAAAATTAACCTTTTCACACTAACCCCCCTCTTAACATTGAAAAACAATTACATAAAAATCCCAATTTAATTTTAAAAAAATATTGTGAAATTACAGGTTTTTACATTTAATGGTCTACGCCGTATATTGGTTATTTAGCAGTTGAACAAGTTCATTGATGGTTGCCCTAAAAAATCTAGTAAGATCTAAAACATTAAAATCTGGCCTACTTTGAGGTTGAAACGACAAGCGGATATCAAATCCGTCTTTGCTCGCAGCTTCCAAAAATTTAGGGTCCAATGCATGATCAAATTACCAATAGAACCTTTCTCAATCAAACAAGACTGGAAAACATTTTTAGTTACCAAAATAACCTTTGCTTCCAGTGTACCAGTTGGCCACCCGAATCTTACTACTATTATCCATATTTCATTTAATGACTACTCTTTTTTGAAGATATGATCGGAGCAACAATTGTTGCCTTTTCCAATGTACCAACTTGCCACCCGATTTTTAATTTTTTTTTAAATATTTAATGTTTCAAAAAATAAAAAGGATAAAGAATCGATAAAGAATAGAGAAAGAGAGAGGAGAAAGAGTATGGCAGTAGAGCGGGGGGGGGAGGCAGGGCCTAGGAATAGAAAGGGTGAGTAGTACCTTGGTAATTAATGAATTAGAGAGAGAGAGAGAGACTGGGCAATTGACGTCATTGACATTTTTCGGGAAATCCCAAGCCGCCCCTACTTCTTCTTTTTTTGCGCAGAATTTCATATCTAATATGAGTCATGTTTAATAGATCTCGTCAAGTAGGTTCTAACAAAAAAAAATTCAAAATCGGATATATAAATTAAAAGTTATAAATATTTAATGTTTCAAAAAATAAAAAGGATAAAGAATCGGCAAAGAATAGAGAAGGAGAGAGAGGGGGAGGCAGGGCCTAGGAATAGAGAGGGTGAGTAGTACAGTAGTAATTAATGAATTAAATAGAGATGGAGAGGAGAGAGAGAGAGAGAGACTATGGGCAATTGACGTCATTGACATCTCATGCGCGGCAGGGCCTAGGAAGAAGTGAAAGTGAAAATTGGGTTTGGATGGAAGCCCCCCAAAAAGTAGGGGCAGCTTGGGATCCCGAAAATTGGGTGTATTTATCCCCCGATTTTATTGGGCTTTGTGTGTATACTTGGCCTTCAACAATAACAATTTGTAAGAGCCCTAAAATCTAATTGGACCACTTGTTTCAGCTTTAAAAAACTCCTACTCGGCCTAATACTAAAAATTATTGGAGTGCCCTTTTTTTGGGACTATTTTTTGATGCCATGGGCCTGGGCCTTGCCCAAGGGCCGGCCATGCCACCAAGTTTGGATCTGATTGGAGCATCACTATGGGAATGTTAAGTTTTTACATGTTAAAGTGTTCCTACGGCTAAATTTAGAATTCATTTCAATTAGTTCAGATACAAATAATAAACTCATGTGAAGCATTATGGACAAGTTAAAAGGTTCATTAGTTAAAATAAATACCTCCAATTAAAATGCAAATATCTGCCCCTCTCTTTTCTAATTAAACACCAACAAAGCAATGGTTTTGTTTATTCAAAAAAATTTACAATTGTTACTTTTGCGTCAAGATTTCGTGGATCATTGATTTTTCTTGACGAGAGGAATCCAAAAAACCAATAATACACGTATGTTGTTGATGTGAAACTAGTAAATGTAATTTTTTTTGGAATAAAAACGAAAAAATCCAAAAAACCAGTTATTGCTTTTTTTGCCAATGCAGGCCAGTTTCTCGGCCACACCTAGATCACATGGGAATCACATTTTCTTCTTCAACCTCTCCTCTTCTCTCCTACCCTAGGCCCCATTGGACTTAGTACATATGTCTAAAAAATCAGTCATGTATAACTTGATTTCCCTCCACAAATCAACAAATCCGGAACCCCATGTTATAAATTTTTTGGGCCTTCAAGTCATTCCATTTTATAAGTTTGACAGACTACATAACTTATCGGATTATATAATCTGAAAAGTTTGTTTTTAAGATGTAAGAATTCGGTAGGCATATTTTACTAGTACCCTACTACAATTTGTACTCATGAGTTAGAGGAAGTACTGTCTTACCTTTGTACTGGTATGATACGGGTACATCTGGATTCGAATATCTACTAGGCATGTTATACCTGTAGTAAATTATAGCCAATATATGAACAAAGCACTTTAAGCACACTAAAATGTCAACCAGAACCCTAAAATTACAATTCAAAACCAAATTACTTCGACAAGTCGAATTTCATCCATCCATTAACAAAATAAAACTCAAATGGGTCAACTACCCATGTTGCTTTATAACCACAGCAAGAGTTACCGAAACTATTATAATCGTTTTACTTAAAAAATAAATCCAACTGAAAGAAAGAAAAAAAGAAAAAAAAATGCAAAACTAAATATAACAAGAAGTACTTATAACATAGCAGGAGACACGACTAGCAAAATGACACAGCCTCCGTCATTCGACGGTTCCGGATGAGTATCTGAATCATAAGTTATCAAGGAATTGTCCTCGGCTCAATGCACAAGAAATTCAACCCTCTTTTTTATTCGCCGCTGCTTATCTTAAATCTCTATTTGGCGACACAAAATCAGGTTGATCGCCTCTTCCAATTTTGTATAACCCTTTCCTTTTGGCGGTGCTCCCTTCCCTTGTGTTCAACACATCTTTGAATGAACTTGGCATTTAGATTCCGTGCGATGATTAATTTGATTCGGAACACCCTTCATCAAAACCATATATGGTATTTCCTTAACCCCGATTGTCTTACACAATGTTGTCATCATAGTAGGAAATGGCATTTTGAACTTAATTGTACCATATTCCTTGTAATGCACTAGTTGAAAGAAAATCCATTTGGTATAATCCACCGTTTCACCCTCCGTCATGAAAACTTTTATCAATTCCATTTCCTCAAGACCCAGCACTTTCTCTTTACCCCTGGGCCTGGGATATAGATTATAACGGATTATCATGTTCACAGATCGTTTTGCCTCTACCAAATTCCCTATAACTGTGGAATCTTGAGGATCAAGAAATAATTCCTTCTTCAACTGAACTTCGTTAAAGACACATTCGGCTAGCGAGAATGTGTGAGGGGCCTTTTATAACCTTAATACGAGGACTAGTATTGTTCAATGTTCAAACTCAAATTCCAAGCATAAGAACCCGTAAGTGTTAGACACAAATAGCCTGAAAGCAAAGAATCTAATCATACGTTGGGAGAATAAACTCAAAGACATAGATAACTTACGGGCCAAAAAAAATAAATTATTGAAATTAAAAGAAACAGCAATAATGTACTTGGACAACAGGTTTGAATGCAGCTTACCATGTCAAATACCGCACAACAATACAACAACAATAACATCACCTTGGTAATACTCAACTACGTAATAGGTTATGGGAAGCTGGAGGATTGAAAACTAAATTAAACTTTGGAAATATATGCCCAAAACGTTTGCTCTCACAAAGTTTTACTAGTGGCCTCCTTATATCTCTAAAAATCAAAGAACTTGAGGGACGTTATGCCGTCGATCAACAGAGCCTAAAAAGATATTACAAAAGGTGGATTCAACATGTATGTTTAGTCATAATGTAGGGACAACTCTGATGAATGAATCAGGGTAAGGTTGAAATAAATAGATCAATGAATGCTAAATGTCATATTTATATACGTTACATTGAGAATGAGTTATTATTATTATTATTATTATTATTATTATTATTATTATTATTATTATTACGGCAAAAAAAATGAGTTATTGTGAAACACGTCGTTCTTAGCTCAAAACTTGCTCTCAGCAACTCCAACTAGAGTATGGCAAAAACCTTGCTCCTACCCAAGATAACCTAGGCATGATTTGGGTTAAAAAAAAAAAAAAAAAAACCAGTTTTTGGTTTTTTGAATTATTCACATGTAAGGCCTAGTTTCTCAAAAGATTTTATCAAATCTTCATTTTTATCAAAGATAAGATAAAATCAAACAAGAAATTCAGCCTAAACCACGACCTTGTTTGGTTTGGTTCTTAAGAACCGATTTTCTCAATTATTACCCCTATTTTTAATTTTTATTTTTATTTTTCTCTCTATCTCTCTCCAATCATTAATACATATTTTTTAATTATTACCCTCATTTCTCTTTCTAATCATTATAAAAACCAAAACTCAAAACTCAAACCAAACACAACCCATAAATAACTGCTTTGGATGTATACACGGTTTTTTTAAAAAAAAACAACAAGTACAAAACCTGTGCCACCCGAAAAGACGTCCTGCCCTTGATGGGATTATCTCCCCCAAATGTGTATGAAAAGTTGAAAACCCAGCACAACCCCTAAATCGAATAAATTACAAAACTTTGAATAACTAAAACATACATAATAATCCAATAAATTACAAAACTTAGATGACATGTGTGTTCGCACATGAACTTTCTTTCAAAATTCACCATTATATTATACTTTTACATTTCTGTCGTCCCTACGAACAAATGAATGACAAAAAATTCATGGCGAAAATTACGTAATTTTTTTCCCCAATTAAAAAAAAACCGATTTATGTTTATTAAATTTAATTATATGGGTTTAGTTTTTGCATGAGTAACCCAACAAGTCCCGACAGTATGAATCCTTCCAACCATTATCCCAACCACATACAAGTTTTAATCGATGCAACGGAAATTCAATCATTACAACGAAACTAGAAATAGTGCTTCTACATAGTTCGAACAGAGATAAACTAAACCATAAACAAGGGGTAAAAGGTTACTGATGCAGACCAATATTGGAAGTATTTTAGAAATATAGGAATTTTATTTTATTATTTAAAATTAGTACTTTAGTAGGTGTGTTTTATTTAAATAAGATTTTACTTTCCTAGTTTGTTCTAATGTAGTAGGAATATTTATTTCTATATCTTGTTAGGATTTTTCGAATTAGGAAATTAGGTATCTTAGAGTAATTAGTTTCCTAGTTTAATGTTTCCTTTTTTCTTTATTTCTTTATTAACTGGGATTTAGCTTCCTATTTTGATGTTTCCTTTTTCGGTCCTAGTTTTCTATTATAAAATAAGTTGTAGGGTGACATTAAAATTTGGTTGTTTTATGATTATTAATGAAAATTCGAGAGTTTTCTCAATATTGTTTGTTCAATGAGGGAGTACCTCTAGTTCAAGATTGTTTGTGATTTTTGTTCCAAGTAGTTTCATAAAAGGAGGCTTCTCCCTGCATCAGTTGGAGTTAGAGCCTGCACTCGATTTTGGATCATAGCGCAACAAGGAGTTTGTTATGGTCAATATGTTGTTGTTGAAGATGTGAATGAACAAAGTAAAGCTGCACAAGAAGCACGAATAGAGGCACGATTCAAGCAATTAAAACAGCATGTGTCGGACGCTATTAATGCCCTAGCCAACCAAATTGTTGCCCTAACTGTTAGGGGGAATCCACCCATCATCTTGGTATACCTCGATTTTTGAAAAAGGGGGAGGTGTCGAATGACGTTTCTATCACCAAACATTTGGCGGGTAACTATCAACCAAGGGCGAGGACAAGAGAGGCTACTATTGAGTGGCCTTTCACTTCAAATATTATTTCAGATCTAGTGGTAGATTGGAGTAAGCCACCAGTTTTTTACGAAGAATCGGTGGAGAAAATTACAGAAAATAAAAAAATGCAAAAAAAAAAAAGTAGTTTCTATGTTGGCATTGTTGGAAACAGATGTAGAAGAATCAATTAAATTTTATTCTTATGAAAAGCCTAAAGACAGTGAAATTGAGAAGAGTACTAACGAATATGTTGATCTGTTTTGTGAATTTATTGAAGACATTAAAAGTCCATTTGTTTTGATCGAGGACGGCGAATTTGCTTTGTTAATGAAAATTATTTCTTTAGAATTTCAAGATTCCTTTAAGAAATTCGGGTTCGGAAAAATCAACTTGAAGTGCAAGATCAATGCGGACAAGATTCGACGATTTCTACTGTATAAACTCGAGAATGAGTTTATTCAAGCAGAAGAGAATGATGCAAACCAATATTGGAAGTATTTTAGAAATAAATGAATTTTATTTTATTATTTAAAATTAATATTTTAATAGGTGTGTTTTATTTAAATAAGATTTTACTTTTCTAGTTTGTTTTAATGTAGTAGAAATATTTATTTCTATATGTTGCTAGGATTATTCGAATTAAGAAATTAGGTATCTTAGAGTAATTAGTTTCCTAATTTAATGTTTCCTTTTTTTATTTTTTTATTAGCTGGAATTTAGCTTCTTATTTCATTTTCGGTCCTAGTTTTTTGGTATAAAATAAGTTGTAGGGTGACATTAAAATTTAGTTGTTTTATAATTATTAATGAAAATTTGAAAGTTTTCTCAATATTGTTTGCTCAATTTGATAGTCTTTATTTTCATACAAGGAGTTAAAGTTCTTTTCTCATTTGGGTGCAATACTATTCTGAAAGGGTGCCAACATAGTTCAGTCAAGGTGCAACATTATTTTATTTAAGGAGCAATGATAACTTTTTTCAAATTAAAAAAGGTTGGAGTTAGAATATTTGTTTGTCGTTTCCATATCACTATTTTGTTTAGGATTTTTGTATCAATATCAACCAATAACAAAAGAAAGAAGAGAAAGGTCATGGGATACACCATCAAATTCAACCAATTCTTGCACATTGACTAATCCATGAAACAACTTCTTAATTTTTTGGGATTCATACTAAACTCCATTTGAACTCACGACTCTTCAAGTCATAGACCTGCAATTAAAGAACAAAAGGAGCGTATGCACAGTTAATTAGTTTGATCACATGTATCCATATGAGAGCATCAAGCTTAATAAAAAAAATAAAAAAAACAAATTCAACAACTAGCCATTTGAGTCCACACTAAATGCTGAATCAAGAATAAGCTAAGCAAAAGTAAGTAGTAACTCGATTGTAGCTGGTATCATTTTTGTTTTTTCCCCCTTCAGCCAAATACCAAAAAAGAACAGAAAGGATAAAAAGAAACCCAAGAGAGAGACCAATCCAACCTATGCAAACAAATACTAAAATAAAATAAGAATCAGTGAAAATTACCACCTGTACAAATATTAGTTACAAAATTGGCCAATTATGTGAAAACTTCTTCGAGTAATTTAATCAAACACATGCAATGCATCTTTTTTTGCAGTAATTCGCTACAGGGGAATCTCAAAGTTCACATAGACTGGACAACCTTCATTTGAAGTACTGAGATCACGAAAAGAATTGCATGAGAGTTCAATTGGTCCAGTTAAAATAGGTAGTAAAAAAACCTCTGATAACCACAATATCAAAATATAGCAAATTACTACCAAAAAAGAAAAGTCTCAAATTAGTAGATCTCAACTCACTACTAAAAAGACCCAAACCCAAATCAACCAAGTTAGAAGAAGCAATTAAGAAAATTAGAGAATGAGAAATGGCTTACAGAGTTTTTTGTGGGAAGAGATCTACTTTTCTGGATAATGGTAATGTTGAGATTCTTACTTCTCTGTCTTATTTTATGCGATTATATTGATAAGCTAAAGTTGCATTCACTATCTTCTCTCTCATGACCATATCTGAAACAAAATACTTTCTGGCCCGAACGAGAGAGAGAGAGAGAGAGGCGTAAAAGTGTCGAAACGGAGAGAATGGGAAAGAAAATAAAACAGGTTTATGAGAGAGGAGGTGAAAAAGATAAGTTTATACAATCTTGAGGTATAATCGTCCATTCCAATTTCGGTTCCACTTATGTGGAAATAGTATTTTCGTTGTCATGTCACAAGTAATTCTCAAAAAGTGCACCATTAAACTAGGAATACTTGCCCCTACTTCCTCTGAATTGTTATTTCCCCTAGAAAAAATATCCATTCAACATACCTTCTTCAGGGATAGCTTTCCCCCAACTGCCCTCCCCACCACCCTCCATTTTCGGCCTAATTACCTTTTTTTCGTCCCAATTACTTTACCCAACCCGGCCCCACCCCCTTTCCCCCAACTGCCCTCCCTACCACCATTCCTTTTCGGCCCAATTATTTTTTTTTTTTTCGTCCCAATTACTTTACCCAATAAAGAGGACAAATTAAATATATTTTATTTGAATTTTATTTATTTCATTTACAATTTTAATTTTATTTATTTAATTACTTATTTAATTTGGTTTACTCAAATTACATTTGCAAGTAAATTACTCCCTCCGTTTCCTTTTTATTTGTCCCACACTCTCTTTTACCTTTTTTCAAATCAAAAAATTAAGTACTTCCATGTATCATTTTTCAAATTTTTTGACACCGAATTAAAGTACACGATGAGTACTTTAATTTGGTGTAAAAAAATTTCAAAAATGATACACGAAAACGCTTTATTTTTTCATTTGAAAAGTGGCACAACTTTTCGTAGAGGACAAATAAAAAGGAACGGAGGGAGTATTTTTTTACATATACATTTAAATTTGACTTCATATTTAGAAACTTTATATTATTTTAATTGGTTAATTAATTTCTCTTAATAATGAATAATAAATAAATAAAACTTCGAAAAGTAAATAATATTACAATCACATTTAAAAGTAAATAAATATTACAATCACCTTTAAAAGTGAATCAATATTACAATCACGTTCACAATGTTCTGCTTTAATCAATATTGCCTCTAAATTGTGGTCTCAGCACGTAGCCCAGCATGTGGAACCACAAATCAAGACGTATGTCCTAACTAAAAGCCCATCTTTTAACTTCATCCGATGCATACAGCTGGCTAGGAAAGGGTAGGCATCTTCGGCAGATTGTAGCTGAAAATCGATCAACTCCATTGCATATAATGAAACGCGACACTTTTTTTTTTTAAAAATGTCGCCACGTAATTGCTTGTGGCATGGACTGTTGAGAGATTTCTCAAATGACTTCTTAATTTCCCCAAACTAATTTGTCAACATCTTTTCTATGCGGTCAAAAAATGTTTGGAGCGATAACATAGTTGTATCCCCCCAAATAGAACAGCCCACCCCGTTGGTTCCAAGCACGAGGGTAAAGATTGGGCACCTGAAGGTACACACGCGCGTTCATTGGATAGAACGGGTGGTGTTCGTGCCAAGAGGGCCATGTTGGTCTGTCGTAGTGTACAACTGCTGGTGGTGGCAATAGCGGCAGAAATCCATCATCTACCTCACTCTCTAGGTCCTCCTTAACTACTAGTGGTAGCAGTGTCGGCGGAAGTGGAACAAAAGGCTCCAGGTGCATTGCGTTCTCCACATCCCAGTCTATCAAGGCATCCACTGGGTCCATTGGAAAGTGATCAGCCTCTTCGTCGCTCAAGTACCCGTCCAAATCCACCTCAGGTGGCACGTCCATCGCTGCATCGTTGTCGTCACTACTGTCGATGCCATGGTCAACCTCGTCGTACTTGGAATCCTCAGTGTCATAATCCTCCATTGGATCTTCCTCGTCGTTCTCTAGGACAACCGGGTTTTCCAAATTGTACTCTAGCTCATTCGAATCCTCTGAGCCATACTCCGGTGGGTTTGCCAATTGGGCTTACATATCTGCCCAAATAATCAGGTACATGCTGGGAAAATACGGTCAGTTGCCATGTTGAAACCAGGTCTCATCAACTCCATATGTTCGATGATCCTCCTAATCTCCTCAGTTCTAGCAGCAACATGGTTGGCAGACATCTACAAAAATAAAGTTAAATAGGCTTACTATACGCGCATAACATTACTCATAATTAACAATAATGAATTAATTACCCTGATTATACTCTCGGTTTGTGATCTACCCATTCTACCCAAGATCTGAGGGTTTGAACCTAAGGCTCTGAGACCAAGTTGCCTTCTGATACCAAGTTGTATCGCCCCGATTTTCGGAAGCATTAATTAAGACAACTAATTAGGATTAATTTAATAAAAAAGAGTTTTCATCAGAGTACAAGTTGGAAAACGTGAAGTGCAACCCATTACAAAATACTTAGTACGATTTAAGAAACTAATATTACAAACCCAACATTAAAAATAAAGGGGTGGGTTCTACAGATTAAGATTCAATTCTGGATTCCACGACCCTTGAGCCTGGTCTGCCGTAAAACCCTCGGCACCAAAATAACCATCTCCTTCAACACCAACGGTACCTGCTTGATTACAGTCTGGCATAATACGTCCGAGTCGCGAAGTAACATCATATTATTATTGCAGGGTCACACAAAGTGTAACACCGTGAGCGATAAATCACTCAATAGCTACTCTAACCCTCTCAACCCTTGTTTAACATACAAATACAACATATATGATTGAAAAGTAGTAATTACAAGAATAACAAGGTAATTAATCGTAAAATAGAAAATAAACTCATAACTGATTTCATTACTAGCCATTAACTTCTATATTCATCTAAGTTCTCAACCTAGAGAACTTTCTTCCCAGTTAACCACTTAGGACTATAATCAAATTGTGATTTACTCCCCCCCTTGTTTATCCTTCACTCGGGAGCCCCGACGGAAGGTATAAGTTATGCACTTAATCCAGCCGTCTCACAAAGATGAATTTCTTAGGGATGAAACTGTACCACTAGGCTACGTATGGCAACTGCCAGGTCCTATAGGTATATAGCCGAAACTGATCTATAATACTTCCACCCTTATAACACCTCAAAATTCAAATGAAGCAAATCACAGAGTGTCACATCCTAGGGTTTCGAAATCAAGGCAAATTGTCAAACAATCCTTCGAAACAATCATTTGGCAGAACTACCATTCAACAACAATCTCGATGTCATTCCCCATCAATCAATTCCAATTCACTTTTCCATTAACCTCATTGTCTATGTGATATCCGCGTATGATCACCCAACCCGGGAACCTAGTTGTCCGTTCTAACATTCAACACGTTTATGGAAAGTGCACTTAACAGTAGAAGCAAAGCTATAATGATATCACAAGGGTCACAACCGAATATCTAGATTCACAAGTTCACGAAATTCACGTAATCGAAAACCAGGGGTCAAAACGTAATAAATTCAAACTATAATGGAAAAAACTTAATTTACTAAACTATTGAGGTCAAAACGTAATTTAAAGAAAGAAAGGGTCACCAACGTCATTTTAAGTAAGTACAAGGGTCTCCAACATAATTTCACAACTCTAAGGCCCTTAGTGTAATTTACAAACTTTGTGAGCCTTTTTGTAAATAAACATAATACAAGTGCAAAAGGGTAATTTTGCCACTGACAAGGGTAAATACGTAAAAATACTTTATTTTAGTTAATAAAGTCCTAACTTGTCATAAAACGCAATTCCTTGAATTTTTTTACTAAGTACAAAACTACACTTTATGTAATTTACACACACAAGGGCAAAATGGTTATTTTACACCCGAAGGGCATTCTGGTCATTTCGTTACACTCCTAAATTTCCAGTAGTGAAACTAAGTTGATAAAAATAAGTTTCGTAAATAATACACAAATACACACACCAACTTTCACAAAATTACACTTTGAGCTCCTAACTTTAACACAACGATCAAGAACAAGGTTAAGCACAATAAATTCATGGACAAACTTATATAAACACTGAGTAAAGTATTAAACATGCTTGGAATAATTAAAAACATGGACCACAATGAATCTATGGCTTACTAAACACGAAAACAAAGTTTGGGGTAAAAATAGTCACATCACATATTGACTCGGGTTTCGTGAAACCCTTGACTTGGGGCTTTAACCCATCAACTCTAAATTACTACTAGATTATTCTAATTCATTCAAAAGTTTGGAATAGGTTGGATACGAGTTTCTACCTTGTTTTGTGAAGATTTGACAAAAAATGAATTTTTGTGAAAAACCTGTGGAGGGAGTTCTTTGGCTGGCCTTGGGTGAAAAATGAGAGGTGGTAGTTTGTGGTTGATGTTTTGAAGTGAAAACCTAATTTTTTTTTTACTTTTCTCACTCTAGAACGATGATAATGGGGATTTGTGTTCTTGGTTTGAGAGTTCTTGGGAGACTTTGGAGGAGGAAAAGAGTGAAAGAGAAGGGGAGTAGAGTTCTGGATGAATTTTGGGGTTTGAGGGAGTATAAAATGAGTTTTAAGTGGAGTTTGGAGTGTAGGATAGGTGAAAGAAGTACCATAGTGAGTTAGGAAGTGATGGGAAGGGTGGTGGAGTGTATGGCAGTCAAGGTGGGCCATACTGACTGATTTTGGATATTGGGAGGAGGTAGAGTGTGGTATTGGTGAAGGTTGGTGGTGATTGGGTAGTTTAGAATGATATATAAAGTACATGTATGCATATATGTGTGTATGTGTACTAGTATTACTTATGTATGTGTATGAAAGTGTATAATTACGTTATGAAATGAATTTATAAAATGTAATGCTTGCGATTAAAATATAAACGTGTCTTAGGGTCGAATTTATAGCAATTTAAAAGTATTAGGGTATAAACTGCAGTAATTGCAAATTAATGGCCCTCAGTGCAATTAAAAATTAAATAACGAAATTAAAGTAGTTAAAATGAAATTAAATAATCTTAAATTTTATTAAATTTCGGATTATTACATTAAATAAATAAGAAAAAAGGTAAATAAACAATATTAAATAAATAAAGGAGAAAGAGAAAAAAGATAAATAAATGAATTAAAATATATATATATATAAAAATAAAGAATGAGAATTGAAATATATTAAAAAAACAAGATATTAAATAATTAAATAATTAAAAAAGAGAAACAATATATTAGAGCATGTTAAAAAGAGAAAAGAGAAAAAAGATATTAATAAAAGAGATAAATAATTAATTAAATAAAAGAATTGGTGTTCCAGTAAGGTATTTTTTTGAATAAACTGGCTTCTCACAATTTTTTTATATAATGTATTGTGAGAGAATGACATGTCTAGATTTTTGAACAAAAATAATTTTTTTGTTAATGGAACACCTCTAAAAGAAATGAATTAAATGCTTAATGAAATAATATTAAAAATAAATTAAATAATTAAATGAATTTATATGAAAAAATGAAATAATATGAATAATATAAATAAAGTAAGTAATTAAAGGAGGGGAGAGGGGTAAAAAGCACCCGGCGGAATTTGCTTCTTCAAGGATGGGGAAATTCAAAGATAGGATCGTAAGCAACTTGTTTGATCATGTAATGGTTACCCCCAACTATTACTATTTAAAATGAGCAGAAGACACTCGGGGACCAACTCTAGTTCCCCTAAATATAATTTCCGGAGGGCAGTTTTTGTGGGGACAAATGATGCTCTTATGATTTTGGACAAGCAGAGCCATGTTTTCTATCCAAATTGATTACAAATCAACTCAATTCAGGTCAGAAAAGCAGTTACCAAACTCATAATCAATTTGATTCAAGCGACAAAAAAAATTACTAAATTCAAAGGGGAAATGCTAACGGGCGACACCGTTAAGAGTACAAAAAAGTACAATTATATTTTAAAATACATTTTTTAGTGTATTTTAACGTACAACTGTACTTTTTAGTACAAGTACAACCGCAAAAGTGTACCTTTTGTATTCTTAATAATTGCACTATGACACTCGTCAGCATGACCCAACCCAAAATCAACTGCAGTAATTAGACAAAGAAATCAAGGTCGGATAGTTACCCTCAAATAATTATCTTGGCTCCACATCTTATTATACAGAGAAACCACGGTCGAATGCCACTGAATTCCAGCAATTGCAAAGTTGTGCCGTTGACAGCAGCGCTTGACGACCAAAGGCTTATATCTGACTACACTGAAAATACCGCTACCAAGCTTATCAAACATCCATCTATCATCTTCTGGCAACAGATACCGTAACTCTATACGACTCATTATCGCTACAGCAAGAGGATTGTATGGGTTTTCTGCGGTTTTCACCAAAACTGGATTTAGCTTCTTCAGAGAGGGAACAAATTACTACCTTTTCCTGGCAATTTTAAGTAGGAATTAAAACTGAAGGAGAGAACTGAGAAGAGGAACTCGGGGAATTTTCTACGGTTTGATCGGCTCGGATCCGTCGGGTCTGTCGGGTTTCAATCAAAACATTAAAAAAAAAAAATTCAGATCCTAGAGAAAAAAATAAAAAGGGCAGATGCCGAAATTTTGGGTCGGTAAAATGAAGGGCGAACGTCGACAAGCGGTTTTTGGAGAGGAAGGCTGGAGAAGAATAGTATTAAAGAGAAAAAGAGGGAGAAGATAGGAAGAGTTTGGAATCTGGTATTGGTGAGAACGGGAGACTGAAAAGAGAGAGGAGCGTATTGCTGTCTTGGAAAAAGAAGAGGTAGAGAGAGAGTCAAGAAGAGGGAACACCGGTTTTTTCAACAAAACTGAGTTAATGAAATACTCCTTACGGCTAACTTTAAAAAAATGATTTTTTTTTGTTTTGCCTTTATTCAAAAAGGTTTTGCATTTATTAGTTTTGTGTCAAAATTTTATAATTTTTAAATTTATCTTGTCGAAATAAATTCAAAAAATATAAAATTATTGTCAAAAGTAATAATTTTTTTTTTAATAAAGTCGAAACCTGTATATAAATTTGATAATGTCTTGTACGCCTTCATTGAAATCTGGACTTGAGGAGGACAAGACCTTGAAAAAGGTCAAGCTCTATGAAACTGTGGCAAGCTGTAAGGATAAGACCTAGGGGGATGGGATGATTAAACGTGTAAGGTGTAGATGTATTGCGTACTAGATATTTTGTGAACCCTGTATTATAGTTCCTCCGTCTTAATTTTATAGTCCTTTTTGAAAGTTTGTATTATTTTTCAAAGTGTTATATCTTATAATCTATAATGTTATAGTTGATTTTGAACATTTTTTTTAGTAGATTAAATCAAGATCTATCAAATAAGATTCATATTGCATATAAAATGTATTACTGATTAAAAGATATAATCGTTTTTTTATCCGGTTAGGATAGAACGATGGACTATAAAACTGGGACGAAGAGAGTATATGGTCAGGTCGGATTCATTGGGTCACCGATTACCTAACCCGTGCACCCCCGAAACTCACAAAAAAATCACTCTTCTAACCCGTGAACGCTCGAATGACCTGTTTGAACCACGGCTGATGATTTAATTTGTGCGTATTCTGATAATAGCAATTTTTGGGTTATTTTTTCGCATTATTATTTATTTTCTCGTTGCTGTTACAAACAGCTATTAACAGCATCTCTTCAGATCTGAAATTTGCTTTGGCTCATAAACTTCGAATCTCCTCTGAACAAAGGACGATTATTCTGCATTTTGGATAAGCACAAAATTTGCACAAAGCAAACTATTATTTCACCTTTTATCAAAAAATTATCCACACGACACACGTGTAATAGTCTCGTATAGGGATGGGTCTCACATGTTGTGTAGGATTGATTGTATGTGTAGTGTTTTGGCTTTGTTGAATAGTAATAGACTTTGACCTGTATTTCTGTGCTCGTGTTTTAGCATAATACTGTCCCCAAGGTTATGTCATTTAGGCCACTTGTTTTGATTTTTTTTTTTTTTTTGTTTGGGTAATTTTTTTGATTGTTATGTCGTTTAGGTTTTTTTTTGTTTTGCTCAGTAGTCCTGTTATACACCATTATTTTATTCGGTTATATCTCAAGGGGTTTTATTATGTCCCTTAAGGCCTCGTTTAATTCGGAGACTAAAAAAAGTGGGATTAATAGTCTTGGGATTGATAGTCCTGTACTATTTATCCTGGGACTAATTTAGTACTGAATCTCAGACAATCCCCTGTTTGATTCATGCAGGATTAACATTGGGATATCTCATGTTTTGGCCAATCCCATGTTTGGTTCCCTAAACTACGTTTCGGAATTAAACAAGTGGCATTTTTGCAATTTGGTGGATTTCCCTTCCGCGTTCATTTTATCCGGGACTAAACAATCTCACCACCCCCCAGGTATTGTGTAATCTCATACGTATTGGATAAAACTTGTCCCGGGATTGTTAATCTCATGCCATTTTTGCGGAACCAAACAAGGGATAACGCGGGATTGGACAAAAATAGTCCAATCCCACCTCCTAATACCCGAATCAAACGAGGCCTAAGGGGTTTGTTTTGGATTACCTGTTGGGAAAATTGGATTGACCGATCATTTTTGCATTGTTGGTGCGATCTAAGCCATTGGATTGAGGTGATAGGTGTCCCCTAGGGTGTTATTATTTGTTGATACCCCAATTTTGCCCCGTAGCTCTGGATTAATAAAAAAAAGCTTACTATTTTTAAGTTTGATGAAGCGAGACGCATAAAGAGACATTTTGCACTTCAGTTAATCATCGCAGGAGTTAATTTTGGATATGTATTGACGACCTCGCCATTGTAATATATACACCACTACATAAAAATGCATATCCTAAGACTCAATTGGACAACATGGACCGTTTCGGTAGTCTAAAATGTAATGGGGCAAATACAGCACAATGGTCTTCGGAGTATTAAGGGTTGGTTTGGGTAAATTCAAAAAATTAGTTTTTTGGTTTTTTGATTATTTTTCATCTTTATTCACAAAACTTTAAGTTTGGCTAATAATTTTATACTTTTTAGATTATTCTCGTCGAGATAAGCTAAGAAACCACAAAAAAATCAATCAAAAACCAACAAATGAAAAAAAAATTGAATAAGGACAAAACCAAAAAAACCAAAAAACCAGTAGTTTTTTCAATTTAGCCAAACCACTCCTAAAGCACCGAAAATTGGGAAGCCGTGCCATTGTTTTGTGTGCCAGAAGGATAACCTCGGCAATTGATTTCACAGCCTGCAGCCGTGCATGGAGTTGAAAAATATGAAACCAATGATCTCTTGGAAAAGGAGGAGAGGACACAGGGACTAGATCAGGAGGGGGAGTCTCCATTATAGTAACCCGTTCAATGCAAATCAATTTCAGAATATATGGTTCAATTGAAGGTATACATGGCAAAAGTAGGCTCTGCCATCTTGCCTTTTATACATTCAGGTTCACCTATCATTGTAAATATTGCTTTCTTCAATTGGTTGTTTACTTCCCCAGCCAGGGATAATTTTGAAAATGGTTAATTTTGAAAAATAAGTACTGAATGGGCGATGGAGCATCTCCTACCCATCTCTATTTTTCTAAAATAGAGAATGGAGGTGACACATTAAGGGGAGATTTTGTAATTAATGTCCTATTTTCTTCACTTATGGAGAATCTTGGAGGGTCCCACTATCTTTTTTAGAGATTTGGTCCTCCAAAACTATTTTTATTCTCTAAAAATAGAGAACTAAATCTCATTTTGGAGGAATAAAAGATGGGTTGAAGACAAAAAGATGATGGGTCCTCCAAGATTCTCTAAAAAAATACAAAAAGTGATAAAAAGATAACATTAATTACAAAATCTCCCTCAATGTGTCACCTCAATTCTCCATTTTAGAAAAATAGAAATGGGTAGGAGATGTAATGTGTCTAACACATTCCCTACTTGTAACAGTAAATCCCTGGATCCATCTCTGATTTTGCAGACCGCAAACTGAATGAAGTCATTTTCAATTGAAAAATAATTTTCTAAAGATGCTTTCATTAGAAAACATCTTTATGGGTTACTTAACACACCAAAACTCCATGTTAAGTGGAGACCCTAATTTTGCAATAAAAGTCACAGCTGTCAGAATCTCTTTTCACAATATCGTCAAACAAAGTCAAGATCTTTTCTCACGCCATATCGAGAAATTTTCGGGGCGTGACATTATTATTATTATTATTATTATTATTATTATTATTATTATTATTATTATTATTATTTTGCCAGAAGACAGAAAATGCATTATTATTATTATCATTATTATTATTATCATTATCATTATTATTATTTTGCCAGAAGAGAGAAAATGCATTATTATTATTATTATTATTATTATTATTATTATTATTATTATTATTATTATTATTATTATTATTATTACTAAAGTGTGGCCCCTGCCAATTAGGCAAAAATGGCGATCCTGTATTCGCCACTGCATCCACCTATAAAAAAGAGAGAAAAAAATATAAACATAAAGGAAAAAGCAAAGAATGAATAATTAGACATGAATACATAATATTTTGCATATTTGAAGGTAAGGAAATGAATTTTACAGTCAAACATAAAGACATTGTTTTACAGTTATGATTTAATAAAATGATAAAGCATACCCGTTTTTTCTTTATTTTGGTCACAAATACTCCATCTCCATAAAAGAGATTCTCTCAACGAAGCCAAAGGAAAAGAAGAAAGGGAAGCTGTTGAATCGGATGGTTCTTCATGGTCGTCGGCAAGCACCATACCGTCGGTGCCTAATTCGTCATCGTTATCCTTGCCGGTGGGACCCAATAGTAGTATCTGAGTAATTTGGATCAGTTTTTGGAGCACACTACTCCGGCTGTTCCAGCTCAGGGTTGGTTTAGTTGAATTGAAAAAACTAGTTTTTTGGTTTTTTAGTTTTGTCCTTATTCAAATTTTTTTTGCTTTTGTTGATTTTCAGTCGATTTTTTGTGGTTTCTTGGCTTGTCTCGACGAGAGGAATTTAAAAAGTATAAAATTATTAGTCAAACTTAAAGTTTTGTGAATAAAGACAAAAAATAATCCAAAAAACTGGTTTTTTGGATTATTTTTCGTCTTTATTCACAAAAATTTCATGGAGGCTAATAATTTTATACTTTTTAGATTCCTCTCGTTGAGACAAGTTAAGAAACCACAAAAAATCGACCGAAAACTAACAAATACAAAAAAAAAATTGAATAAAGGCAAAACCAAAAAAACCAAAAAACTAATTTTTTCAATTTACCCAAACCACCCCTCAGTATTGCTCCACGGTAAATGGAAAATGAATTTATTGGAGATGTAGTTTGGTTTTAGTTTTCCATTGGTTTTTTACCCCATGGAAAACTAGGTAACTCATGTGATGATTGTTGGAGATTGAAATAACTTGGTTTTAAGTTTAACTTGTCGCTAGATTTGAAATAGCTTTTTCGTTTAATTTCTTTAGCTTTTATCAAGTTTAGTCAGTTGTCACTAGTTTCACGAGTGACTAGTTGGTGATTTTTTCAAGGTTCTATACAAAATTAGAACTTTAAAAAAATAGTGAAATGTCACTAATTTTTTGAGTCGTCAGAGTGGTGTAGTTGGTGATTTTTTCAAGATTCTGTACAAAATTAGAACTTTAAAAAAATAGTGAAATGTCACTAACTTTTTGAGTCGTCAGAGTGGTGGTGGTGGAGGTTTGTACTCTTTTTTTTTGGATTTTATGTAAAAAATTAGGTGTTTTAAACCAAGTATGTGCGGAGGTGGGGTGGTGGTGGTTGGCTGGAAGTAGGAGTTTTTTTTTTCAAAAAAATTATTGACATTTAACTAGTTTTGCAAGAGTTTATTTAGTAATCATGTATCACCCTTGTCTTTGAACTTATCATTTTCTTTAAAAATGTCAAATGTTTTAAATTGTTTGCTAACTGACCCAAAAAAGAACCGCTTGAATTTGTCATCGCCACCTATAAGGGGTGCTATTCACTTTGTTCACTTCACAATTTTAAAAAAAATTCCAAAAAGATTATTTCTCTATCTCTCATATCTCCAATCGTTAATCACATTTCTCTCTCTACTTATACCTCTTTCTTCAATCATTATTCTTATTTCTCTCTATATCTCTCTCAAATTATTACACCTATATCTAATTATTACTTTTTCCAAAAACTCATCCAAATACTATCTCAAAAATATTTCTCAAAAAATTCTTCTCAAAACTCTCAACCAAACACAGTAATTGATTTGGAGCATTTTCCATTATTTGGAGTATATTTCATTTGACTACTCCGCTTTGTTTGAAGATATCATCGGAGCAACAATTGCTGCCTTTTTCTATTGGTCGGGATTCACGAGGGATTCGACCGACTCCCTCGTTCAGGCACTTCCTACCAAAATTGGAGCAACTACTGCCTTACTTTTAAGAGAGAGAGTTTCATACAAGGAAAAAAAATGAAAATGAACATGAAAATTTATTTAACGGATGAGATCCATCACCTTGAACATTGTATTGGACAGATCTCACCCGTTAGATGACTTTTCATATTCATGTTTTCTTTTCATATGTTGTACCATGGCTCTTTTATTAATGGGGAGATATAGGAAACATAAAGTTTTTTTCAAAATGATCAGGATCTGGACTATTGATTTTCTCTTTTTTAGACTATTTAGAATAAACTTTTTATGTTCCCTAACATTATTGTTTTTTAATTGTTGGGAGACTTCACAGTTGGGCTTTTTGTGGGCGGGTCCTATAAACAAGTCTTATAGCTTATAAGGTCCGGAACAAATAATGCGCATAGTTCACTAGGTCCTGGACATAAGTTTTACACTTTTTTCCAAAATTACCCCCATTCTGAAAATTAGAATGTACATTTTGAGTGTTAAAATGTACATTCTAAATTCTAAATATACAGTCTAAATTCTAAAATGTACATTTTAAATTCTAAAATGTACATTCTAAATTTAGGGTACCCTAAACTGTAGGGTACCCTAAATTCTAAATATACAGTCTAAATTATAAAATGTACGGTCTAAATTCTAAATTTAGGATACCCTAAATTCTAAATATACAGTCTAAATTCTAAAATGTACACTCTAAATTCTAAAATCTACATTCTAAATTTAGGGTACATTAAACTGTAGGGTACCCTAAACTGTAGGGTACCCTAAATTCTAAATATACAGTCTAAATTCATAAATGTATGGTTTAAATTCGAAAATGTACGGTCTAAATTCTAAAATTTACATTCTAAATTTAGGATACCCTAAACTGTAGGGTGCCCTAAATTCTTAAATGTACGGTCTAAATTCTAAAATATACAGTCTAAATTCTAAAATGTACACCCTAAATTCTAAAATGTACATTCTAAATTTAGGGTGCCTTAAACTGTAAGGTACCCTAAATTCTAAATATACAGTTAAATTCTTAAAGTAAGGTTTAAATTCGAAAAAATGTAGTCTAAATTCTAAAATGTATATTCTAAATTTAGGGTACCCTAAATTTAGGGTGTCCTAAATTCTTAAATGTACAGTCTAAATTCTAAAATATACATTCTAAATTTAGGGTACCCTAAACTGTAGGGTGCCCTATGAAAGTGTTTAAAATTCTAGGGTACCCTATGAAAGTGCCTAAATGGTTAGTAAAAACAAAGAGTAACGACAACGAGGATGGGCAAAAAAATAAAATCTCCAACCATATTTGTGCTCCAAGACCTCTCCAGCAATAAATATTAGCCGAGGACCCAGTGAGCCAAAATTCCAAATAATAGGACCTGCCAATAGATTTCTATTCACAGGTCACATGTTGGGGCGGAACTACTTAGTTGGGGCAGGGTGCCGTACAGTTCAAAACAAAATAAATAGTACTAATCTGTGTTCTAATAATTATTGGCTTAAACTCAAAATTGACTTATTACACTCTACGAGACAAGTCATTTTCTCATAAGTAATACATCAACTTAAAAACTAACTTAAGCCAATTCCTGACTTAATTCCGACTTATCGCCTTCAGGCTCCGGTTCCAAAAAACAACTTGATTTTCCACTCAAAATGATGCAAAAATAGCGCTTTAAAAGATGAATAATTCAGAATACAAAAAGTCTTTAGTACATCAAAGACTTCCATTTCCTGTTCAAAAAAAAAAAAAAAAAAAAAAAAAAAAGACTTCCATTTAAAGGCCACTATGCAATTAACCCTTCCCTTTATATTTTTAATAGAAATATACAACACTACTGTCAAACAATAATCCTATTCTATATTTTGACGTAAAATTAACAAATGTAAAAAAAAATTAAATAAAGATGAAATGAAAAAATCAATAATCTTTTTTTTTTTTTTTTTCCCAAAGGAGCCCTACATCTAAACTCCCGTTGAACAACGTCAACCTCTAATCTAAATATATCCTACTTCTGCCGCTATTCACATGGTATTTATAATTTAACTCACCCATGAGAGCTGTTCAAAGGGTTAAAAAAAACGGACAATTGGTGTAAAGTCCACAAATGGGATCTTAATAAAGCATTTAGTCCAGCCAAAATTTCTGTAAGCTGAGGGACGACAAAAGTAGTCGCTGACCCTCTTCATCACGTTGCTGACTCTCGCATCACGTCGAGGACTCGTTTTGACGTGGCGGTGAACTCCCCCTTTGCCCAGGGTGCCCCACATTCCACTCTCTTGAGATGCGGCTTTGGTTTAAGCGTTTAGAAGCGACTTTTCGTAGAATCGAAATGTAGAGTTTAGGTCTTTCATATGATGCACTTGGGGTTTAGGTTTTATGGTCTTGACTTTTCCATTATAGGGTTTTAGTGGTTTAAGCGACTTTTCGTAAGATTCTGCAGGATTTTTAGGCAACTTTTCATAGAGAGTCTGCAAGGGTTTAAGCGACTTTTCATAGGATCTGCGAGATTTTAGAAGCGACTTTCATAGGGTACAAACTTTTTTCTTTTTTTTGGTAAGGTAAACAAAAAAAAAGATGTCAGTGTCAGGACTGGATAAGTTATAAACTTATTTGGTGGATTAATGGAGTTACAAATTCTTTGCCTAGGACTTTTGAACAAATTGCCCTAAAAAAAAAAACTATTTGGCACCTCACGAATTTGAAGCGCAAGATGAAAGTTGAAACTGACAAACCATGTTAAATTCAAGTGTGTGCTTGACGATGAGATTAGAACAACAATTGCTGCCTTTTTCTATTGTTAGGGCTTCTCGTACAATATCGACTCTAATTACTCCCTCCGTCCCAATTTTCTAAATTTTTTGAGGAAGAAATTTTTTAAGGAAATGAAAAATTTCAGGATCGACTTTTCTATTTTCATTTTCTTCCTAAATTCAAACCAATATTATTGTGACCAAATTTGTGAGGTTAATTTATTATATAAAAGTCAAAACATATTAAATATAAATTTTGTTTGATAGATATCAATTAGTTTTGTTATACAAAATTTTTAAAATCATAAAAACCGTTATAAAATAAAAGATACTCCATTTATACTCCGTATTTTACTTGTACAGTTTAGAGATAAACGTGTGGTATATATATTTGATCATGTAATAAACCCCCATATAGAATTGCAAAAGCAAATCAGAGCGCAGCAGAACGGCCCGATTTCAGACATATGTCAACATTCTTCACCGTCAACGGCTGCTTCCCGTAACCGTGGAAGAACCCCACCAATACGACACCAGAATCCCAATTGACCTCCATCGATCATATGTTTTGCTCTGCTTTCGGATCAACAAGAAAATAATTCCCACTATAAACCCAATTTCCTCCCACAATTTCCCATCAAACCCATTTACCGGAACCCTTTTCAATCATCAAGGCCCATAAAATTCCCTGATAAAACTTTCCTTTTCTGACAAACCCATTTCAAGAAACTGCCCAAAATTTCCATGGATTCCAATTCCTCCTTCATTCCTGTTGCTTCCACTTTCACTTCCCCTTTCGAGAATTCCCCTGGGGCCGAAGACCCGGCCCGGAAGCCTCTCAGCCTGTGGCCCGGAATGTACCATTCGCCTGTGACGAATGCTTTGTGGGAAGCTAGGTCTAGAATCTTTGAAAGAATGCTTGACCCAAATGTGGATGCCCCTCCACAGAGTCAATTGCAGACCCAGACTCCGTCTCAGAGCCGAACTACGATTCTGTATAATTTCTCGACTGATTATGTGTTGAGAGAGCAGTATAGGGATCCTTGGAATGAAGTCAGAATTGGGAAATTGCTTGAAGATCTTGATGCCCTTGCTGGAACCATCTCAGTCAAGGTATTGTCTTCAATTTCTCGCAATTTATTCGGGAATTTTCGCTCGCCCAATTCTTTTTTCTGAACTCAATATGATTGCTGCATGGATATTTGATTGTTGCCTGTGGTTGTGGGTTTACTTTGAAGTGTTAGAGCTTGGCTTGTTCAAAACTAGTCTAGCTCGAGCTTTGAGTCGATTCCAAATTTATCAAGCTTGAGCTCGACCCGTTTAGAATCAAGGTGTTCAAGCTTGTTTCATTTACTAAATGAGCCTCTGTTAACAAGCGAAGCCACTTCAAACGAGCCGAGTTTTTTTAATGAGCCAAGCTACAACTAACTCAAGCTTGAGCTCGACTCATTACTAGCGATACTAACGAGCCCTACCCGAGCCATGAGCTGCTCGCAAACAGCTCGATTCGTTTGTGGTCCTACTTAGTTCAATTGAGTTTGTGATAATGTGACCGATGACTGTTAAGAATTTCTTGAATTTTTGCTCGATTTAGTTTTTTGTTTCGTGCATTTTGATTGAAGAAAATGTATGACGTGAGGAACCTGGTTTGAGTATGTGTGACATCAGCCAGTGATCAGAAGATAGGATAATGTGCCTTATTTTTTGGGTTAAAATTGCCAATGTAACTTATCCAGTTATCCTAGATTTTGAGCAATTGACTGTCTGTTGATAGTCATATATGTGCAATTGCCTAAGCCTCCTTTTTGATGTATTGATCGTAATACACCGTGTGAAACAATTCTTAAGCCATAAAAGGAAACTTTAAACTGGAACCAATGATCAAGACATATATTCCAGCTTTAGGAACTTGAAGAACTAACTTCATAAAATGATTCATTTTGTTGGGTGAAGTTGAACTATTGTCTATATGAACTGACTTAAGTAACACAGGCAAGATGAGATTCTTCTGGTAATTTTGCCTTTAACTTAGTATATAGTTTATTGAACTAGATTTTGCTGCTACCTGCATTCTGCGTTTCTTTCAGTAACATATCTGTTTGTTTGTGGAGTAGCACTGCTCTGATGAAGATAGCATGACAAGGCCACTCTTGCTGGTCACTGCAGCTGTGGACAAGATGGTGCTGAAGAAGCCAATCAGTGTTGATGTTGATCTGAAAATGGTTGGTGCAGTTATATGGGTTGGGCGGTCTTCAATTGAGATTCAACTGGAAGTCACTCAGCCCACAAATGGTACTTACCTAGAAGTAACTGTCTTTTAAAAAATTTAGCAGCCTTTCAAAGATTCTTATCAACCTGCTTCAATATCTTAAAATAGAGAAAGGATTTATTGTTTGGTCTAATATTCACCGACTGCTATGAGTTGATACCAGCATTAGAATCCAGAATGCCTTGACAATTTCAGTTCAATGGTAAGTTTGTTTTTGTCTAATGATTCTGAACCCAAATGAAGAATATACATGTGTTGCAACCATATATGTACGAAGATTACAAAGACTTAGCACAAAGGAAAAACAAGAAACTTAAATGCATTATCACAGTCTCAGAAAGCTAGCTGAAGTTGAAGTTTTTTGAAAATTAAATGTCACATTACTTCTTTTTTTTTTTGGTGCTAACTTGTGTTTTATGATATACATCCATGAATACATGTTCACTGCAGAATCGACAATCTTTTAAGAACTCACCATGCCAGAGGATATCTAGGGGCACAATTTAGGATCTGAGTTGTAACAATAAGATCATGTGGTCCATCATTAGACAACTATTTCCAGACCAGTTTCTTGGTTTCCTTTCAGTGGTGGTTTTCAAATTTTTTAGCTTGACATTGTTTATTTTGGTTGTATGAATTTATAGACTTCTGAAACCCTGGATGAAAATCTTCTCTAACTTTTCAGTTCTCATTCCGTGAGTTTTTGAATCTTAATCTTGATTTTCAATCCATATGAACCATCTTGATCTCTACATGAAGTTGCAGAGTAGAAAAATAATGGTCAGTTATTTACATTATGATCTGTGAGAGATGTGGATTACTTCTTTAAGTAAACAATCAAACCAAGCCTTGTGTTCCAGCCAATTGGGTTGGATACATGAATCCTTTCTCGCATGCTTTGAGACAGGTATCTTTATTTTTGTCAGCTAGAGTCATGGCATCTGTAGATGACACGTGTCAAAGTCACAGACGTCGGACCCGTTAAATTTTTAAAGTTTCAAGGAAGATAGTTCTCAAATTTGACTCGTATTTGAGCCAATTTGGGTTAGAAACTCTTTCGGCTCTCCTTAAGTACATATATCGTATTCATTGTGTTCTCTTGCAATGCACATTTGTTGATCATAATTTCTCTTCCTTTTTAGCACCTGCAGCACTACCTCAAGCAACTATGTTGCACCAACAATCCTCCGATCAGTTATTTTGATGTGCCATGTCTTTAAAACACTTCCTTCCATTTCGGAGCAATTGTTGCCTTTTTGAGTTAGTTGAAGACTGCTGTTCTATATAATCCTCCAATTTGTTCTGCAGAGTGCTCTGATGCTTCAGAACCAGTAGCTCTCACAGCCAATTTCATATTCGTTGCTCGTGATTCTAAGACAGGAAAAGCTGCTCCAGTGAACCGACTCTCTCCAGAAACTGAACGAGAGAAGTTGCTTTGCGAAGAAGCAGAAGCAAGACATGAACTGAGGAAAAGGAAGAGAGGTAACGAGTGGAAGGAGATTGAGAATGGGGAAGTAAACAGACTCGAAGCTTTATTGGCTGAGGGACGCATTTTCTGTGACATGCCAGCCTTAGCAGATAGAGACACCATTCTTCTTAGGGATACTCGCCTTGAGCACTCTTTGGTTTGCCAGCCACAACAGAGAAACATCCATGGTCGCATCTTTGGAGGGTTTTTGATGCACCGAGCTTTTGAATTGGCTTTCTCAACGGCGTATGCTTTTGCTGGCATGATGCCATGCTTTCTAGAAGTTGATCATGTTGATTTTTTAAGACCTGTGAGTACCAATTCTCATCCTTCCGTTTTTAATTGCTCCCTTAAATTTGATTTTGGATGCAGTTTCTTAAGCGAAAATGCCACTTTTTCAAAATGACAAGAATTTGAGAAGTTGTCAAAAGCCATTTTAAAAACTATATCCATATCCAAAGCAAGTTGTCGGTAAACTATTTCCATTTTTCAAAATGACAAGAATTGTTAAAATTTTCTAATTCCAAAAGCGAAATGCATGTCATAAACATTTCTTTGGCATTGCCACCTTCCTTTGTCACAAGCTAATTGTACAAATTTGAAACGAGGACTGGAGTTACCACCTATTGTTCTGTATTCACCACCACGGATTCTAGTGGGGAAGAGGGGTGAGAGGAGTTTACAGGTTTGGCATCTTTTACAGATGGGCCTATAAAAAGGTATTTCACAAATAGATGACAAAGGGCTGCATATTAGAATGATGGGTTCATGTCTTTCTCCTCATGAACAAGGTTTTGCTTGCGTTATGGACTCCTTCAGGATCAAAATATTACTGTGCTATTAATCTTACACAATTTTTATGAGAACTGTTAGAGTTTGTCCCACATTGGTTAATTATCACCTGGAAAGCTAGTATATGAGCCTGGGCGGCCTCTCCACTCATTGCCAATTGGTTTTGAGTTGGATGTTTTAACAAACACTAACCAACGTTCTCTGCTTTTAAAAGCCAACTGCTGCATTAATGTAGAGAACTCATATATTATTGGTGAGACAGGTGGATGTTGGTGATTTCTTGCGTTTCAAATCCTGTGTCTTGTACACCGAATTCGAGACTACAGATCAGCCTCTGATTAATGTTGAGGTTGTTGCTCATGTTACACGGCCTGAGCTCAGGTCTAGTGAGGTATGTTCCAGCAATAGCTAATGGTTCTCAATTTCATTAATACTTTTCCATGTTAGACCATCCTTAAAACTTGTCGCTACCCAAATAACGTACAAAGTGTCGTTCCTACAGGAACGGAATGCTTCCCTTTTTATAACCTGTCATCATATGCATGCACTTTTTGAGCAGGTATCAAATAAATTCTACTTCACATTCACTGTCCGCCCAGAGACAACGGCAACGAAGAACGGATTTAGGATTCGGAAGGTGGTTCCTGCAACAGAGGAGGAAGCACGAAGGATTCTAGAGCGCATGGATGCAGAGTCGTTGCAGGTAGCCCAAAATATGAAGAAATAAGCAGAGTCCAGGAAGGTTTGTTAAAGTTTGGTTTAGATAAAAATACAATATGAAATTGGAAAATCAAAGGCTGCACCATTGTAAACTTCTTTTCTCTGCTGCAGACGTAAAAGCAGTCTGAAAACATAGATACCAATATTCTATTAATTTGAATTTTTATGTGGATTACGTACTCAACGAGACAAACAAAATAAACTGTTTGGATCAAACAATGGGACTGACCGAACCTGACAACCATCCGATTTAACGAACCAAAACTGTGGTTTTGATAAACCTTTTGTTCGGTTGCCGGTGATGTTACTCTAAACCCGAAATGATCGAATCAGGTGGCGGGTGGAGGTCAGACCCAACCCGGCCTAGCCCGTACACACCCCTGTTGTCAACCATTACCCATTGTTATTATTGACTATGACCAAACTTTCTTCAATATTCGTCTAACCAACTTCAGTAAATGAATTTTGAAAAAAGTAAAGCAATTTATAACCAATGAAACCAAAACATATGCTATATAGTTCAATAAATTTAGGTAATTAAATTGATCACGAAACATAATAGACAATACAGAAAATTAAAGCTCTCAAACTCAATCCCCTTTATTTTTTCTGTAATAACTAACAACAAAACAAGAAAATGCAGAAAAGAAGAAGAAAGAAGATTCGTATTGCACTGGAGTTTTGTTAGTTACCCAATGAACAATATACAGTAGCTTATATAGTACGCCAGAGAGAGAGAGAGGCATATAACTCCACTACTCAACTACTACAACTGCCAGCTCAGCAAAACTAACTAACTGAATTACAAGCCAAGTATATGAATTACAATCTAATCACGTGCTCTATTTAGAAGTAGAATCTGGTTCTGTTATCACACCCCCGCAAACTGATGCTGGAAGAATGGACAGCTGCAGTTTGGCACTTAAGTGGAGAAAGCGAGCCACAGGAAGTGGCTTAGTGAAATTATCTGCCACCTGAAATTCAGAGGATAGATGATGCACCCGAAGTTGTTTAAGAGCAATTTTCTCACGGACAAAATGAAAATCAACCTCAACATGCTTCGTACGAGCATGGAATACAAGGTTGGTGGCTAAAGAAATGGCGGACATATTGTCACACCAAAGGACAGGAACAGTAGTCAGAGCTGGAACATGCAAGTCTTTAACTAATTGAATTAACCAAAGAAGTTCTGAAGCAGCATTAGCTAAGGCCTTGTACTTTCGGCCTCGATGGATGGCAAGCGCCAGCGTGGCTTGCTTCTTAGCGACCAAGAGACAAGGTTGGGGCAAAAACACACAATAACCACTGTTGAAGGCCTATCCGGGGCATCACCCCCCCCAATCGGTCCCGAAAAGTCGAAAAAGTAAGAGGACCTTTCTGGAAAAGCAACCCCTGAGATAACGTTCCTTTGATGTATCGAAGAATGCGTTTCACAGCTGTAAAATGGTGTTCTAAAGGACAGTGCATATGTTGACAGACTGTATTTACAGCAAAAGAGATCTCAGGTCGTGTCAATGTCAAATATTGAAGTGACCCAACCAAAGACCTATACAATTCTGGGTTTGACATAGCTGTGTTATCCCTGGCATAATCAGACCTAAGGGAGGAGGGAGTAGAGCAAGGTCGGCAATTAGACATACCAACTTTATCAAGAAGCTCGACCGCATATTTTTGTTGTGACAAAACCAACCCCTGAGATGTGTAAATAGCTTCAATCCCTAAGAAAAAATGTAGAGGACCAAGATCTTTTAATGCAAAGGCAGTACTAAGTTGAGCTGTGAGCTGATCCATTAACAGAGAATTAGTACCCGTGATAAGGAGATCATCCACATACACTAACACATAGATCAGATCAGACCCTTGGCTTTTCACAAACAATGAGGGATCTACTAAGCTATTATGGAAACCAAGAGAAAATAGTTGTTGAGAGAGCATTTCATACCATGCTCTTGGAGCCTGTTTAAGCCCATACAAAGCTTTATGCAAAAGACACACATGCTGAGGGAACTGATTACTAACATACCCTTGTGGTTGTCGAAGATACACTTGTTCCTGAAGAGTGCCATGTAAGAAGGCATTGGAAACATCATATTGGCGTACAGCCCAACCAAAATGCAAGGCTAGAGATAAAACAACCCTGATAGTAGGTTGTTTGACCACAGGACGGAAGGTCTCTCGCGGTAATCAACATCCCCGTTTTTTGAAAACCCTGTGCCACCAATCTGGCTTTGTACCGAGACACTGTGCCATCAGACTTCCTCTTGATCTTGTAGATCCATTTACACCCAATAATGGGCACCCCTGAAGGAACAGGAACTAAAGACCAAGTACCCTGGGACATAAGAGCAGAATACTCCTCTGTCATAGCCTGTCGCCACTCAGGAAAAACCATGGCCTCCTTAAAAGAGTGTGGTTCAGTAGTGGGAGGGGACTGAATCAATAGAGAGAAGGGAACTTTAGGAACAGAAATCCCATTTTTGGACCTGGTAACCATATGATGAGGAGGAACTAAAGAAGAGGAAGAAGTTGATACAAGAAGAGGCTGTGTGAGTGAAGAAGATGGTACTTCAAGAGGAGAAGACACAATAGGAGATGGAGACTGCAAAGGAACTGCAGAAGATAATGGTGGAGAAGGAGAAATAGTAGGAGCAGAAGGAGTAGAACGAGGTATATAGGATGAAGGAGATAGAGGGATAACAAAACGAGGAACAACAGAGGAAGAAAGAGAAGAAGCAGCAGGAGAAGTAGAAGCAAGAAGAGTGGAGTAAGGAAAATCAGTTTCAATGAACTTCACATGTCTAGAAACATAAACTCTGTTAGTGATAGGATCTAGGCAACGATAGCCTTTGGTTCCTACACAATAACCAAGAAATACACAAGGTGTGGACCTAGGTTCAAGTTTATTAGAAGAATATGGACGTAGCCAAGGGAAGCAACAACAACCAAAGGGTCTGAGAAGGTGATAGTCTGGAGCAGTCTTATATAGTTGATGGTAAGGAACTTCAAAGTGTAAGGCTGAATGTGGTAGCCTATTGATGAGGTACAAGGCTGTTGTAATAGCCTCAAGCCAGAATTGTATGGGCATGTTGGATTGTTGAAGTAGTGTAATAGCAGTTTCTATTATATGGGCATGTTTCCTTTCAACAAGACCATTTTGTTGAGGTGTATATGGACAAAAGTCTCTTGGATAATCCCAAATGCAGAAAAGAAAGCAGTCATTACATGATTAAGAAACTCTTTACCACAATCAGATCGAATAGTTTTGATAGAGAAACCAAACTGATTGGAAACAAAAGTCTTGAATGCTTGAATATGTGATGACACCTCACTTTTGAAACGTAATGGAAACAACCAGCTATATCTAGTAAAATCATCCACAAGTAGAAGATAATATCTATAACCAGAAAAAGAAGGAATAGGAGCTGGGCCCCATACATACAAGACATGTAACAACTCAAAAGGTAAGAGGTAATGTGTAGAAGAAATAGGAAAAGGCAATCTGTGGCTTTTCCCTTTATTACAAGCATAGCAATGCTGACTATTAAACGATGAAGAAACAGACAAATTGTATTTATGAGAAAGATGTTGGAGGAGTGCACCATGAGGATGACCCAGACGTTGATGCCACAATTCAGCATTGGAGGTTGTACTAAGAAGAGCAGTGTTACCAGTGGTAGATTTAGAAAAAGGAAGAAGGGGATAGAGACCCTGGTGGCAAGATCCTCGATGGATGATTTGATTGGTAGTCATGTCCTGAATGACATAACCACAAGCGTCAAAAGTAATACAACAATGATTGTCTAAGGCAAATTTATGAACAGACAGGAGATTATGTGAGATTTGAGGGACATGGAGAACATGTTGCAGTGTAAAAGTCTGATTAGGAAGAGGAAGTAGGCCTTTACCCGAAAGTGAGTACGTGGATCGCTTGTCCATTCCCCAATCAGAAATGATCTTTGGAGCAAAGTGGTTCTTGGGAGAGAGACCTGAGAAACATCATTTGTCACATGAGCTGTGGCTCCAGAGTCAAAGTACCAGGGTGCTGGTTGATGGGAAACAGCAGAAACTCCAACACTAGGCTGTGATGCCATAGGAACAGAAGGCGAATATGTAGTGGAGTAGACCTGATGAGGCATTGGCATAGGGACAGAAGTAGCAGTGGAAGAATAGTTGCCAAACGGTTCTATTGTGACCATAAGACTTTGTGGTCTAGATTGACTAAATCCAGAGGAGGTTGGGTAGCCATTACCAGGGTGAGTTTGTGGTTGAAACCCCATATGATTACTAGAACCAACAGACGGATAACCAATGTTATAACTAGCATACTGTGGCCCAAACTGCGGATACTGAGATGTTGAACCAAACTGTACCCCAGACTGTGGCCCAAATTGTGGATACTGAGATGTTGAACCAAATTGTACCCCAGACTGTGGTCCAAACTGTGGAACAGAAGCAAACTGAGCAGATGGTGCAAACTGAGACGAAGGCGATCTGTAATTCAAATCTTGCCGATAGTAACATTTGTTGGCTTGATGATTGGTTTTGCCACATATCTGACATTCAGAACCATTTCTCTGGCCTCTAAACCGATTTCCTCTGTTGTTTCTATTTCCCCTGTAAGTCTGATACCCAAACTGATTAGGAGCAGGACTAAATTGGGGGCCTTGGGACCCAAACTGAATGGGAAATTGAAAACCAGGTTGTGACTGAGACGATATAGAAGAAACATTAGATGCAGACTGAGATGAAATTTGGCCTGGTGTTAAGGAGATATTACTGTGTGAAGCCACCAAAACAGTGGAAGACTCTGCAGAATCCGAGCATAGATCTTCAGCAAGAAGCATTGAAGATAAAGCACTGAAAGTTAACGGAGCAGTCTCAGCCCTTGTTCGAATAGCCTGCTTAAACGTACGATACGTCTCATCAGGTAGTCCATTCAGAGTATGAAACACGACATCCTCATCCTCCATGTGAGAACCAGAGGCTTCAAGCTTTTGCAAAAGACTCTTGATATTATCAAGATAAGGTTCCATAGGAGTGGTTTTCCTGAGACTATACAGTCTTCGTTTGATATCCATAATGTGTGTACGAGACAAGAGATTAAACTTTTCTTCTAATTTCGCCCAAACTTCATGAGTACGATTTGCTCCAACAATATGAGGGATAATCGATGGTGTTAGTGTGGCAATCAGGCACGACAGCAGCATTTTATCAATTGTATCCCACTTAACGTAGTCAGGATTGGGAATCTTGTTCCCACCTGAATCTAGGGTTTCGGTTGATGGTATTTCGACAGATCCATTCGCATATCCGAACAGAGAATTTGCACGTAATGCATTCTCCACTTGTGTTTTCCAAGTAAAGTAATTCGTGGAATCTAGTTTGACAGTGATAAAGGATTGAAAATTCGCAATCAAAAACGTGAGAGATTGGGTCAAATACTCAGCTGAAGAAGATGATGACGCTGCCATTGTTGAAGCTTGAACGTAGATTGTTGATCGAAGAACAAACAATACTTTTGAAGACTGAATTTCACTTCGGAACAGAGATCGACTCACGTCTTGTAGGCTCTGATACCATAACAACAAAACAAGAAAATGCAGAAAAGAAGAAGAAAGAAGATTCGTATTGCACTGGAGTTTTGTTAGTTACCCAATAAACAATATACAGTAGCTTATATAGTACGCCAGAGAGAGAGAGAGACATATAACTCCACTACTCAACTACTACAACTGCCAGCTCAGCAAAACTAACTAACTGAATTACAAGCCAAGTATATGAATTACAATCTAATCACGTGCTCTATTTAGAAGTAGAATCTGGTTCTGTTATCAATAACTCTAACCAATCCCTTTATGCCATTATTTCTTGCACTTGTGCTACTTCGTAGCCAGCTACAAAAAATTGAGGTAGATTTTTCAAAAACTGAGAGATGCTTCGCAATTTGCAACCTCTTCATTTGACCCAAAAAAAAAAAAAAAAAGACTTAGCAGAAATGATACTGTATGAGAATTTAAGCAAGACATACAAATGATTAGAGTGTAGTCCCTCAATTGCAAACATAGGACTCGCACTTTCCGAGGATCGCTATGAGACAATTAGATTGGTCTCTGAGATTAGTCAACTGACCATGCAAAAAAGACTCGATCTCCAATTCGATTAAGGCTTGGTTTGGGTAAATTGAAAAAACTAGTTTTTTGGTTGTCCTTATTTCAATATTTTTTTGCATTTGTTAGTTTTCGGTCGATTTTTTGTAATTTCTTAACTTGTCTCGATGAGAGGAATCTAAAAAGTATAAAATTATTAGCCAAACTTAAAGTTTTGTGAATAAAGACTAAAAATAATATTAAAAAAATGATTTTTTTGGATGTCATCTTCTCAACTGATGTTCAAAACGGTGTCTGATTGGGGTGCAGGAATAGTCAAATTTCTTCTTTTAATCTTGGGAATAAAATGGTATAAATCTTGTAATTTTTATGCTTGGCATGTGTTTCGTGGGAAAAAATCTGATATCATCCGAACACCGCGATATTTGTCTCCATTTTTGGGTTCGCAGCCGCTCTACTGACTTCTTGCCATCTACTGACTTTCCTTTTCTATTTATTTGCCCTTTTTTTCTTCATGAATTTATTGCAACCTTTGAAAAATTATCCAGTGACAACATTGAATACACTATTTTTATCCCGTTTTCTCCTAAAACACTCATAACAAACCTTACGTGTAATATCTTATAAAAATTAATAATACACATAATATTAAGATAAACTCGAGGACTTAAGTCCACTAATATTTACATATTTGTGTGCTCATCACATCCCCCAACTTGAATTTTGCTAGTCCCTAGCAAACTAAATAAATGCAACTAATGAAAATAAACAAAAATGGATACGTCTTTTAAACCCCGGGTGGCCCCGAAGGAACGAGTGAAGTCTCGTGAGGGTTTTCAACAGCGATAACTCACAAAACGCCATGAATTTTTCTTTTTCTTTTTCTTTTTATTTAACTTTTATTTTGAAATATTCATTGCTCACCATATACCCACATTAAATCCAACCAACTCAGGTCAAAATTTAAAGAATTTTTTTTATATTTATTTTTAAGCAAGCTATGCTCAACTCCAATGTGCACATGAACAAAAATGAACAAAATTAGTTAAAACTTGTTAAATGCAAGTCACACACAAAAGCTTTATTCAAATTTTATAGGGCTAACTATCACAATGAAAATATACTAAACAACAAAACAACTCAGACATATCCACAACCAACGCCCAGAATTGTGCACTAGCAAGAACAAGGTGCTAGGCACTTTATTGGTCGAGCGCTGCAAGACAGAAGCTTTTATTCAAATGAGTAAGCAAAAACAATAGCGAAACAAGCATGAACATGAACTAAAATGCGCAAGATAAGCAAAAATGCATCATAATGGAGTAGAGGCGCTCTAGAGATCAACTAAGGACTTTATTTAACTTATAATGACCACGGTTACAAAAGAAAGGGTAAACAAAATGAATAACGGCCTAACATAAACTCGGTTCATCTACCCATTGGCCTTTATTGCAATCCTAAGCTACCCCTTTCGAGTACTCCTCCACTGCTACTTCCTCCCCAGTTTCACCACCACACACCCCCACTTCTAAACCACCTTGACCAGTGGTTTTGTAATCACGGCATAATCGGTTCTCGTATTCTGTGAGGATGGCCACATGTATGACAAGCCAAGAGAGGATAATCCTCGACTTTATTTGTTTTTTCTTTCATACTTTGAGCCATCATTCAGAGAAAAACTTAGGTGTCAGCTGAGTATCACGCAGAGGTATTCATCGTGCATTTCGGTCATCTAAAAATATTTTAGACAATACGGATTTGGAAGAGAGAGAGAGAGAGAGAGGGAGAGAAAAATCTGAATCATCCAAAACACTTTTGGACGGTCGAGATTGGCATTCGGATACCACATGTCCCTACCCTATTTGCACCCAAATTTTCTTCATCATTATACAGTCAATCTTGGATGTTAGTTTTGAAATACCAACATAATTACAAAAATCATCATTCTACTGTCAGTCAAGTATGTTAATAATGAGGAAATAAGAAGACAAAAAAATAAACATTTCAGTGTTTTTTTTATATACTTTTATATATTCCAATACATTTTTAAACCTTAACGACAGTACACCAAAGCTGATTTTAGAATTTTTCTTTCAAAATAGATATATCTAGATTAGTCGCTACAATCTTATACTCTACTCCTTTTGAATCATAGTGATTTGACAATAAAGTAATAAAAAAAAAAAAAAAGGGTTTTCGGTTCTTTTGTTTTGTTTTTATTCAAAAAAAATTTGCATTCGTTATTTCTGCGTCAAGTTTTCGTGGTTTATGGATTCGTCTCGTCGAGACGAATCCAAAAATATTAAAATCATGGTTGAAACTTTTTTTTTTGGAATAAAGCCAAAATTAAACTAATAAACTAGTTCGGGTAAAAAAAAAACTAATAAACTGGTTTATTTTCGGCTTAATTCAAAAAAATATTAGTTTGGAACATAATTTTATACTTTTTGAATTAGTATCGTCAAGGCGAATCCATAAACTATAAAAACATGACACAAAACTAATAAATGCAAAAAGGAAAAAAAATGAATAAAGACAAAACAAACAAAACCAATCCAGCAATTTTTTGGCAAAGCACCCCTGAACATTCCTGTTTCGTCAGCTTCATGTGGATCTTGACAGATTCCAGCTTTCCTACGTTAGTAATTATTTTTTATTTTTCCTAGCTGCATTTGCGGATTAAAATGACAATTTTAAAATGGTTCTGTCAACAGCAAAAGCAGCCGATGGCATTTAACAATTTGATGTTAACAGGGGACAATCAATAGGAAAAATTAGGTAATTTGATTTGTCCTTTTGATAATGTCTCTGTTGGTTTCGTATTTGGTTTTCTCTTCATGCTACTGTTGTTAGGAGTCTCGTGTTCTTGTTTTTTGTTTGGGTGTTGGGGCGTTTTTTAAAGTGAGGGATCTCTGTGTCCAAGAGACATAAATGAGGCGGTCTTTGTGAAATTTCACCTAATATTAATTGGTTTCTCTATAAATGCATTAACGGTTCTGAAAGCTTAACTAGTGAATATTCTATCCCGTCCTACAAATGCAAAATGTAATTTTGTTCGCCCCGATTAAAAGAAAGTGAACATTACTCTCATTCTTATTGATTGAGATAGTGTGGATTCCACCAAAAAGTAATTTCATTCTTATAAAAAAAATGTACTCATATTACTTAAGTGAGACCTATATCATTTCAATCAATAAGAGTAAGGGTACGACCTTGTTCGTTTTGGGATTTTTAAGACCCGATTTTCTGAATTATTATCCAATTATTTTTCCTATTTTCAAATATTATTCACATTTTTCTCTTTATCTCTCTCTAATCATTAGGCCCTTATTTTTAATTATTATCTCTATTCCTCCCCCAAATCATTACAAAAATTAAAACTCAAAACCTAAACCAAACACAACCATAATGCTCACTCTATTTTAATGGGGTAAACAAAATCACACTCACATTATTGATATCAGAAACTCAACTTGTGAACATTAATATATCACGTCTAACGAAGGGGGAAAAAAATTGTTATCCAACAAATAAACCCCTTGGTACAATTTTTTAAGTTATAGGTAGTTTTTTAGCGGTAAAACGACGTGCACCGACCGTGGTACATTGACCATGTACCAACGGCGTTAGGGATGCCATTGTGGGTCCCATCCGATAGATCTGGGGCTTTCATCGTTCTTAGAATCAAATTTCGAGTGGGCCTACACGAGAATCAAGACAATTGAATGGTTGTATGAGCTTAATCCAAAATCACCCCCATTTCATCCAGATCGAGCTCATACAACCGTCCGATTGCCTCGATTCCCGCATGAGCCCACTCGGAATTTGATTCTGAGAACGATGAACGGCTCGGATCTATCGGATGGGACCCACAACGGCATCTCCGACGCCGTCTGTACATGGTTGGTGCACCACAATCGGTGCAGGTAGAAGGGTTCGTTTTTTAGTCTCAGTACGCAAAATTATACACGACTTATTGCCTTATTGGTTGCATGCGTATGTAAAAAAGGCACGCATAAAACGAAAACTACAGAGTCTTACAAGTTCGGGAGAAGTTTCTGCGTGCCAGGCAGGCACCACGTGGCCTTGCTTGATCACCCATTTAATTCGTCCAAAACACATTTGGACGGTCTTGATTTTAAAGAGAAAAAGAGGAAAGAGGGAGAAAAAAAAATATGAGTCATCCAAAATACTTTTGGACGGGGCTAAGATAGGTGCTCAGGCACGGCTACCGCCACGTGGTGCCTGCTCGTCACCCAAAATTTGTTCCAAGTTTCGAGAGAAAATCCTTCTTGCATCATCAAATAGAAGATCACAAATAGAAGGGGGAGCATTGGTATGTATGTCTCTCTAAACCCAACAGTTGGGTACTGGATCGACAAACTTGCCATATGACCCGCTCAGCCATTTATTTATTTATTTTTTGATCTGATCTGATCCGCTCAGCCATTAGCTTCCCGAAAAGTGTGCTGTGATTCGCCTTCGATAATCGCATATGCTCCAGCATAAATATGCAATCATGTATAATACTCCATCTACTATTGGAGTATTTCAATGAACAGATATTTATAGGAAATTGATATTCACACTCTCAATTTTGATACAAGCACTCCAAGTTATAGTAGTTTTTCAAAATTGCCTTTTTGCAAGTTTCATAATTTATTTCAGGCACTCCAAAATTTTTTTACTCTTCTCTCTTATTTTAGGCACTCAAAAAAAGCAAATAGTTTTTTTTAATCAGAAAAAAGCAAATAGTTTCTCAACTCATTTTATTGCACGTCACTGAATTGTCTACTTTTTTTGGATCGGGAAAAAAAAAAGAGTAGGCAATTTAGTGACGTGCAATAAAATGAGTTGAGCAACTATCTGCTTTTTGCCTACTTCCATATGTATATTTCCTTGATAGAGTCTTTATGCTACTGTCTCCATATTTTGCACTAAGACAAATTGGACAAGTGGTATTCGACTTATGATTGTAGAATCATCATTTTGTCCATGCAAAGTCTTTTGAGAGTTCTGTCACTTTTCCTCTCAAAAGTTCTCATAACCTTGGTAACGTGCTTTGTTTGTCTCACTATGAGTTTTAAAATGTTGATTTGCAGCAATTATGAAGATTTTGAGGGAAAAATGGTGGATAATGAGTACGAAAGTATGAAGATCTTGTGTCGCAACCGTTATAAAGATTTTGCAGCATCAACATTTTCAATTGTGTGTTGTTTATTTTGGAGAATTCTAGCTAGCAATTTTTTTTTTAGTGCAAAGTGACATGCAACAATCTAACATAAATACATGTTTAATGTTTGGAATCTAATGTTTATGTTGTGGATGTTTAATGTTTAGACCTAATGTTAATGTTTATGTTTGGAACCTAATGTTAATGTTTGCTTTTAGTTCATTTTTCCGTTTGGAGTGCCTTAGTAAATGAGGAGATAATTGAGGGTGGAGTGTCTTTAGTGATTTTTATATCTTGAAAAGGGTAATTTTGTAAGTTCATTAAATTTTGGAGTGTCTGCATTAAAAAGGGGAGCCCCAAAATTAGCATCCTATTTTATAAGTACAAAAATTAATCATGGTCTTTTGTACGCCACATTCATATCTTAGTAACGATTATTTGAGATCGATAAATATATGAGTACAGAAATTGAGGCACAAAAATGTATAAATATCTATTTGTTTGGACCCATCCAATTCCCAAACGAATGATTGGAACGGTTCATATCTATCTTTTAAAATAATGTTCACTTGTACCCTGTAAAAAATTAGTTTAATCGAATACCATTGTTGGGACTGAGCTGATCTATCCTTAGCTCATGCCATAAGGTCAGCTCATTGGGATAAAAGAGCTCGGCCATGGAGAGTCTGAGTTGTTCAGCAGGAAGTCGTGAGTCTCTTCGAACCTAATACGAAAAGACCTTGTAATTAAACAGGAAAACTCCAAGGGGTTCAAAGGACGTATCCGAATGTAAAGGGATAGAGTCCATCCTAAATAGGGGTCTTGGAGCCATATAAATCTTCAAGGGATAAACCTAATCCTCTGGAAAACACGACTCCATATTCCAGTGGGACTCTACTACTCCGATTGCCTACAAAAGCAACTAACGGGATCTTACGAAGATATGTAACATAATCCATTCAATACTTTCCATTCCACCCTCCGATTTACCAACGACTGACTTAGGCATCAGAGGCTATTCGGCCGACATCACATTGGTGGCTTGGTTTTTACTCTCTTTTGCAGTTTGTTGATCGAGAATTGACGGAAATTGCTTCATCAACCATTAAGTGTGTTTATCTTTGTTTTGTATTAAACCAGTCATTCATTTGTAACATTCACATGTAGGAGTAGAATTGTAACAAATTTATACTTTTACAATAAGTAAAGATCATGTTCTAAAAGATAAAATGTTCAAATCATAAAATTAATATCTCAATGGCATTATTTGAAGCTCACAATAGAGTTTAATCAACCTGTTATTCAGTTATTCTTTTTAACAAAAAACAATGTCCAAGGCAAAATTTAATTGTAAGAAGAGAAAATCTTATTCACAGATGATCTGTGAATAATAAGAATGCAGCAACCAATCATCTTTGAACACATCACTCACATTGCCTCAGCATATCTTTGACAAAAGCAAATGTCAATCACATCCAATCAAATCTCTTTCCTCCTCAGCTATGGTCAACATGGAACAAAATTGTTCTACACGCGCCAATACTCCTGACACACACTCATCCAATAGGAATATTTCTTTATCTTTTATCTTTTCCTCTTTTTTTTTTTCGTTTTCCTCTAGTTATTTTCTAGAAGAGTAAAATTGTGTACAACCATTTTTTTGCCCTGTAGTTAAGATAAAGTTAAGGGGTTTTTTGGCTTAACAATTCAAGTGTAGAACTATTATTTTTTCTCCTTTATCCAATTTTTTTTTTTATAGTTTTGTTTCAAATTTATATGGATTATTGGTTCATTTCAAAGAGAGGGACCTAAAAAGTAAAAAAATTATGCATCAAACTCAAAATTTTAAAAAAACTAAAGACAATCATATGGAAGCCAATCATCCCATACCTTGGGGCACTGGAGTTATGTCAGGTCATTATCTTCAGGGTCTTGAAATTTGTCGAAATGTGTGCAAGCTGTCATAGACATTCAATTATAAAAAAAAAGGGCTCTTCAAAATTAATTTTTTCCCATAATTTTTTATTTCTACCAAACTTTTACAAACCTTACTCAGAAAAATTGTATTTTTCTTGAGGTATCTGCATATTTTTCTTTTGTTTCAGGTTAATCATTCAAATGTATTATTTTTTTGTCCTAATTCAAAAAAAATTCATTTGTTAGTTTTGTTTCAATTTCTTTTTGAATTATTGGCTCATTTCGAAGATATGAATCCAAAAACAAAAACAAAATTATGACCAACTTATAAAATATCTGAAAAACAATGGAAAATTAAAAATATTTGTCTGTTTTGAATTATTTTTATTTTTATTTTTAGAAATTTACCATGGTTGCAGCGTTAGGAACTTACAGAAACCAAATATAACAAACTTTTTTTTTTGGGGAAAACTTATTCACGGAGGAGTCGTGAATAAGCAACTTATAGCCCCCAATGGCTATTCAACACCTATCCTGAAGATTGTCCTTTTAAACTGTAGCAACAGATTCTCTTTCCAAATGTAACTATGGTTAAGTTCCTTTTTAAATTTCTATCAGAATGGTTAAAACCACAATAGCTGAATACACCCAAAACGAGAAGAGGTGCGAAGCTAAGGCGAGAAAATCGACGAATCACTGTTCATCTTCTCTTCCGAGTGTTCCATCGATTATGATCAAGTTTTCAGTTAATTAAGGCGCTTGAATCCTCCTTCATTTTTTTTCCTTCTTCTTCGTCAGCTATGGAGTCTATGATGATGTGTGTTTTACCAACTTTCCTTTTTTGTTTCGAACTCTGGTTTTTGGTCATACTGTTCAAGCTCCTAAAGATCTTATATTTAGTGATTTGTCCTTGGGGCCACCTCACCTCACGTCACTTCATCTCACTCAAACGCCTGAAAAAGGGTATGAGAGGAGCTGGAGAAATTAGTGTAGTTCATCGGGATACTCTTCATTACCCAAAAAAAAAAAAGTTTGTTATATTTGGTTTCTGTCTTACCTTAGTACATGCATATGTCTAAAAAATCACTCATGTATAACCTGAACCCCATGTTATAAATTTTTTGGGCCTTCAAGTCGTTCCATTGTATGAGTTTGACATACTACATAACTTATCGGATTATATAATCTGAAAAGTATGTTTTTAAGATGTAAGAATTCGGTAGGCATATTTTACCAGTACCCTACTACAATTTGTACTCAAGAGTTAGAGGAAGTACTGTCTTACCTTTGTACTGGTATGATACGGGTATATCTGGATTCGAATGTCTACTACGCATGTTATACCAGTAGTAAATTATACTTCAAAACCAAATTACTTCGACAAGTCGAATTTCATCCATCCATTAACAAAATAAAACCAATGTGGCTTTATAACCACAGCATGAGTTACCGAAACTATCATAATCGTTTTACTTTTTAAAAAAATACAACTGAAAGAAAGAAAAGAAAAGAACTAAAAATAACAAGTACTTAGGGCATCCATAGTGGACTCTCAAAATGTCTTCTAATTGAGGCTCCTAACATTTACCTAGCGGTAATCCTACAGGTACAGAAGATTTTGTACAGAAAATGTACAAATCGCTCTCGGGGACCCACTTTTAGGTCCCACACGAGTAATCCGAACCGTTCATTATTCTTAGAACATTTTTCCGAGGAATGAAACGGTGTGATTTTGGTTCAAGCACTTCTAACCGTCCGATTGAGCTAAAATTTTGTGGAACCCCTCGGAAAAATGTTCCAAAATTTTTTTTTTGTTACATTTGGTTTATGTAAGTTCCTAAAGCTGCAACCATGGTAATGACAACTATTGGTTCGTGTTTGAAAAGGAAAATCTATAAGGTTAAAAAATAAAAACAAATTACCTTATAAATTTCTAAAAATAAAAATAATTCAAAATAGAAAAATATTTAAAATTTTCCATTGTTTTTCAGATATTTCATAAGTTGGTCATAATTTTGTTTTTGTTTTTGGATTCCTATCTTCGAAATGAGCCAATAATTCAAAAAGAAATTGAAACAAAACTAACAGATAGAAATTTTTTTGAATTAGGATAAAAAAATAATACATTTGAATTATTAACCTGAAACAAAAGAAAATATATGCGGATACCTCAAGAAAAATACAATTTTTCTTATTATGGTTTGTAAGAGTTCGGTAGAAATAAAAAATTATGGGAAAAAATTAATTTTGATGAGCCCTTTTTTTTTTATAACCAAATGTGTAGGACAGCTTGCACACATTTTGAAAAATTTCAAGACCCTGAAGATAATGACCGGACATAATTCTAGTGCCCCAAGGTATGGGATGATTGGCTTCCGTATGATTGTCTTTAGTTTTTTTAAAATTTTGAGTTTGATGTATAATTTTTTTACTTTTTAGGTCCCTCTCTTTGAAATGAACCAATAATCCATATAAATTCGAAACAAAACTATCAAAAATATATATATTTGGATAAAGGAGAAAAAATAATACTTCTACACTTGAATTGGTAAGCCAAAAAACCCCTTACCTTTTTCTTAACTACAGGGCAAAAAAATGGTTGTACCCAATTTTACTCTTCCAGAAAATAACTAGAGGAAAACAAAAAAAAGGGAAAAGATAAAAGATAAAGAAATACTCCTATTGGATGAGTGTGTGCCAGGAGTATTGGTGCGTGTAGAACAATTTTGTTCCATGTTGACCATAGCTGAGGAGGAAAGAGATTTGATTGGACGTGACTGACATTTGCTTTTGTCAAAAGATGTGCTGAGGCAATGTGAGTGATATGTTCAAAGATGATTGGTTGCTGCATTCTTCTTAATCACGGATCATCCGCGAATAAGATTTTCTCTTGTAAGAATTTTCCACGCTGGTAACCTTCCTCTCATAAGGGGATTCTCATGAAACAACGTCACTCCTGTGTTCAAATTTCCAACATTGCTCACAAGTGATGGTGGAACTCTCTAAACTGTGTTATAAATATCTACAGTACCATTTACTTGTAGGAGAAGATGTATGTAAATTTGACTACGTATCTACCATTGCTTGTCAACATTTTTGATGTATTTTTAAATTAGCAGAGATATTTTGAATGAAAATGTTTGAAATCTATAATGACACTACCCGAATACACGATCCTCATTTCTCTCTCTCTCTCTCTCTCTCTCTCTCTCTCTCTATATATATATATATATATATATATATATATATATATATGTACCACTAGCTTTTAATCCGGGATCCCGGATTGAAGCATTTGTGGTGTTTTTTTGTGTTGCCAATCGTTTTGGCAAAATCCGATCTATCCAATGTGTTCAGAAGGTGTTTTCCGAGGTCTATGCGAGAAATCTTCAAGAAACAATACCGGGAAGGCTTGATCAGCGGCTTTTTTTAAAAATTGTATATTTACTGATTTTACGAAAAACCGCTGGATCAAGCTCTTTCCTGTGATTTTTTTGAAGATTTCTCATGTGAACCCTTGAAAACACCTTCTAAACACATTGAACAGATCGGATCGTCAAAAAAATTCTTGGATCGTGGAGGTCCGGAAGTCTGGATCCCGCACTAGAAGATGACCCATATATATGTGTCTGTGTGACATGCTAAAATAAAGAGGTATTTTAAGTGAATACAATATGATTCGAAATCTAAAAATATAGTCATCGAACACACAATCCTCAACATATATGACGTGTTTAAATAAATAAAGTATTTTTAGCAAACACGAAACGTTATGAAATCTGAAATGATACAACTCAATCACATGCCCAATTCTAATTGAGGCCATATTTCAACCTTCCACCGTCAGTGGCGGCCCCCAATAGATACGGGAGAAACACCGTGCATACAACAACAAAATCCCAAATTGACCTCCACTGATAGGTTTTTCGTTCAAAACAAGAAGAAACAAAAATGAAAAATCAACTAATCACGCAATGCTTTCTAATTGTTTTTTTAATAAGCATGCAAATTCGGGAAAGCCGAAATCAAGAATATAACAGAAAAGCTGCACAGATGCATCCCCATAAAGAAAAATATAAAATATAAAAAACAAAAACAAATACAACCTGCAACCTACTAAAATAAATCTTGACCAATTAAAACCCACCTCCCAAACCTAATTCCCTCCTAAAGATTTTGCATGAGTGATATCACAAACCCGCTGCCCGAATCACTTGATAAGACCCATTAAAACCCTTTTCAATAATCCTCAAGACGACCCTTTAAATCCGCTCAAAACCCCATTTCAACTCGTTAAGTTTGGACGCCCCAAACTGCACATTTTTCTTTATGTGTATGTGTCCAATATTTGCAAGTACACAAAACACAAGACAACACTTTAGACACCTCGTTCGCATATAACTGCCCAAAAAATTTCGCAAATGGGTTCCTATCCCACTCCCGCCCTCTCAGTTACCATCCCCGTCGCTTCCACTTTCACTTCCCCTTTCGAGGATTCGCCTCGGGCTGAAGACGAGGCCCGGAAGCCACTTAGCCTGTGGCCTGGAATGTACCATTCGCCGGTGACATATGCTCTGTGGGATGCCAGGTCTAGAATCTTTGATAGACTCTTTGAACCTAACGATGATGCCCCTCCGCAGAGTGAATTGCGAACTAGGACTCCGTTTCATAGTCGAACAACGATTTTGTATAATTTTTCCACTGATTATATATTGAGAGAACAGTATAGGGATGCTTGGAATGAAGTTAGAATGGGTAAATTGCTTGAAGACCTTGACGCCCTCGCTACCACCATCGCATTCAAGGTATTGTCTTCAGGGGTGCTTTGGTATAAAAATTCGAACTTGATTATTGTTGTCTTTATTAAAAACTCCTTTTTTATTTTGTTTATTTTTTTGTGAATTAATAGTGCGTCTCGACAAAGAAAATTGAAAAAGTAAAAATTTACAATCCAAATTCTTAAAAAGTTCACCAAAATAATAAAAAATATTCAAAAATCATTCTTTAGTCCAAAAAATTAGTTTTGTTCATACTTTTTCATTTTGCATATTTTTCTTGTCGAGACAAACCCATATTCAAAAAAAAAAAAAACTAAATGAAAAACTAATACATCAGGGGATGCCAATGTGCATGTCATTTGAATTTGTTATTATGTCATTAATGAGGTTTTTACTCAAATTTATGTTTTGATTTGGTTTACCCATTGGATTGCTTCATCTAAACTAAATTTTTAAACAAATTTGAGTAAAGTAGGAGTAAGGCCATCTCCATTCCTTACCCATTTTAAGACTCAAATTCAATATTTGGGTAAAAACAACAAAAATCATCTCCAATGCATGACCCAAATGTGTACATATATTGAGTTTTACCCATTTCTTTCCCCAAATGAGGAACAAAACAAATCCCTCCCCATTTTTCCAATGGCTAGTTTGAGAGAGAGAGAGAGAGAGAGAGAGAGACCTTTGCAGGAACAACCACCGGACATTCGCCACATGAGAGAGAGAGAGAGAGAGAGAGAGAGAGAGACCTTTGCAGGAACAACCACCGGACATTCGCCACATCTTCGTTGGAGCAACCCAAACCCTTATGACCAGTTGTCAACACTTCACCGGAGCAACCTAAACCCTTTTGACCAGTCACCGGAACTTCACTAGAGCTTTGTCGAAGCATCCTAAGCCCTTTATCACTGGAGTTCGCCGGAGCTACTGAGCTTCGCCGGAGTTGATCCTCTCCTCTCTCTTATTTACATGTATGACATTGGATATTTTAAAAATAATAAATTTGGGTCAAAATTAGAGTTTCCCATTGGAGATTCTCCTACCCAAATTAAACCGATAAAATTATTAACCAAATTTAAATTTTTGTGAATAAAGACAAAAAAAAATGCAATAAACCACAAAAATTTGGATTATTTGTGTTTAGTGAACTTTTTGAAAATTTTGATTATAATTTTATTCTTTTTAGATTTCTCTTGTCGAGACGAACCAATAAACCACAAAAAAATAGATGCAAAACTAACAAATGCGAGAAAATTTTGAGTAAGGGCAAAAAAATAAACCACTCATGGTTTTTTTTGCCAAAACAGACCTAAGGTTTTACTCATCTAATTGAAATTTTAGAAATCTATTGGCCGGTCCTATTATTTGGAAGTTTGGCCCACCGGGTCTTGGACTAAAATTTACTATTGGAGAGGTCCTGGGGCACAAATATGGTTGGAGATTTTACTTTTTTGCCCATCCTCGTCATCATTACTCTTTGTTTTTACAAACCGTTTAGGCACTTTCATTAGGTACACTAGGATTTTAGGCACTTTCATAGGGTACCCTACAGTTTAAGGTACCCTAAATTTAGAATGTACGTTTTAGAATTTAGACCGTAAATTTTAAAATTTAGACTATACATTTTAGAATTTAGACCGAACATTTAGAATTTAGACTATACATTTAGAATTTAGACCGTACATTTATAATGTACATTTTAGAATTTAGATTGTACATTTAGAATTTAGACATTACAGAGATTTTAGGTATTTACGTAGGGTTTAGGTTTAGGGTGCACTTTCCTATTATAGGTCTTTTAGTGGTTTAGATAGTTTCATAGGGTACCCTAAGATTTAGGTCTAGGTTTAGACACTTTCATATGGTACCTTGGGTTTAGGTGGGGTGGGTAGAGAGAGAGAGGGATGGGACAAACACACGCACTTGATAGAGAAGGGGTAATTTCGGAAGAAAAATGTAAAACTTATATCCAGGACCTAGTGAACTATTAGGCTAGGCGCGCATTATTTGTTCTAGACATTACAAACGATAAGACTTGTTTATAGGACTAGCCCACAAATCTCTCTTGAAATTTGGAAGGGAAAAAAGGGTAAGTGCTAGAGAAATCAGAATCCCTACAGCGCTTCCGTCCTCATTGCACAGTATAGCGTCTTATCCCTTCAAAATTGTTTTTAATAGTCCGAATTTTAAAAAGGCTCTTCAAACCGACCAAGAATGTGGACTTATTATGTCATTTAGTTCATGTTAAAGTTTTACAAGGTCTAAGATCTACCAATTTTTATTTTTTTTTAGAATTTACGCACTTTCAAAAGATATACTAAGGTTAAGGTTTTAGGGTGCACTTTCCTATTATAGGGTTTTAGTGGTTTAGGCACTTTCATAGGGTACCATAGGATTTTAGGCACTTTCATAGGGTACAAACTTTTTTGGCACTTTCATATGGTATTATATGGTTTAGGTTTTATGGTGCACTTTCCTATTATAGAGTTTTAGTGATTTAGACACTTTCATATGGTACCCAAGGGTTTTAGGCACTTTCATAGGGTATCCTATAATTTTAGGCACTTTCACAAGCTACAAACTTTTTTGGCACTTTCATAAATGTACAAATATTTTTTGGTAAAAAAAAAAAAGATGATAGTGTTAGGGTTGTATAGGTTATAAACTTATTTGATGAATTAGTAAGGTTATAAATTTTTTGCCTAAAACTTTTAAACAAATTACCCTTTTGTTTAATTTGAACAATCAATTAGTGAGATAGACAGTTAACACGGACATTACACCGTATAGGGCGGAGCTAGCGCCACCGAACCCGATTCCAGTGAAGAGATGGTCAAAAGGGGAAATTGATTCAAATCAAAGAAATCATTTTGAAAGAAAAAAAAAAAAAAAATCACTTTTGAAAGTAGGGGGAAAAAAAAATCGCTTCAAAAGCGGTAGATGATGCCGAAAATCCCGATCTCATCCCTTGGATTAACGGTCAACGAGCTTCGATCGCCGGGGCTCCGACTCTCTGATTTATAAGACCTGAAAAACCACCCGTCCTCACCGGGCTAAGAGGGAAAGCGAAGCGGGATGTGGAAGAGGCGGTGATGGAGGTCGTGGAAGGCGGCCTGTGGGAAGCGGTGAAAGAGGGCGGCGGGAATGGAGGTCGGGGAAAAGGGCGGCGGTGTGAGGCATGATGAAGGTGGCAAGGAGGAGGAGGAGGGCGGTGGTGGAGATTATCGAACAAAAGAAAAACTACATACAATTTCACCGCCGCCCCATCTCCCGCCGCACAGAGAAACACCCTAAGAGAGGAATTAAGAGGGAAGAAAGTCTAGAGAACCAGTATAAAACTGAGAGAGGACAGAAACAAACTGTGGTTGTGGGTTCACTTAGTTCAGTTGAGTAAGTGATAACGTGACCGATCAAGATTATGCACTATGCCGATTTTGGAAATTTGAAGAACTAACTACATAGATTGAGTGGCAGCATCCATTTTGTTTGGTGAAGTTGAAATGAACTCACTTAAGTACAGCAGGTGAAACAACATTCTTCGGGTCATTTTACATTTAGCAAAATACTTGTTTGAGTTGAATCAATTCATAGCTTATGCAATTCAAAGAAATACTCTGTAGTAATTTAGTATTGTTGATACCTGCATTCTGCCTTTACTTACCTTAAATGCTGGTTTTGATTGTGGAGTAGCACTGTTCTGATGAAGATTGCGAGACAAGGCCACTCTTGCTGGTCACTGCTGCTGTGGACAAGATGGTGCTGATGAAATCAATCAGTGTTGCTATTGATCTGAAAATAGGTGGTGCAGTGATATGGGTTGGACGCTCTTCAATTGAGATTCAACTGGAAGTCACTCAGCCCTCAGATGGTATTTTCCTAGAACTAACTGTATTTCGGAAAATGCAACAGTCTTTCAAACATTTATATTTATACCGAACCTGCTTCCACGTCTATCATGATTCCTTAAATTAGCTAATGGGTTCAATGTTGGTCTAATACTGACCAAGTGCTATAAGTTGATACCGGCATTAGAGTTCAGAATGGCACGACATTTCTCAGTTCAATGACAGGTTTCTTTTTGTTTGTGTCTTATGCTCGTAAACCCAAATGAAGTATAGATATATTTATATCTTACCCTTACAAGGAATTGCCCCAAAGGATAAACAAGAGACTTGATTGTATTTCCTCATTTTCTAAAAGCTGCTGAAGTTTCAATTTTCGGAAACTTAAATGGTTGCATTACAATTTTTACTCCCATTGGCAACTTATGTTTTAAGTTAATCATCTATGAAGACTTGGTCAAATCTAAAATCTTTCAAGAACTCACCATACCCGAGGATATCTGGGAGACAATTTGTGAGACCTCAGTGGTTGTAAAAAGATCTTCTGATCCATCATAAGACCAAATTATTTGCTGACCAGTTTCTTGGTTTTCTTCAGATCATTCGTGTTAGTATGACGCTTCACATTGTTTTCCCTTGACATCATTGTTTGGGTTTGTTTGCATTTTAGACTGCAAGCTATGTTACATGGACTCGGGAGCTAGTATCAGGTGCGGATGGTAGTCCAAACGTCAGACTTTCCTAAACTTAAATCTTAGGATATTGGGATGTGTGTCATCTAATTGAGTGAGGGTACAGAGACGCGTCATGAACACTTGTTTGTAGTGTATATGCATAACTCTTTTTGATTATGTATTTTAAATTATAATTAAAAATGTACTTAAACAAGAAGGGGGTAAGATTTTATTTTTATTTTTTTGCTTTTTCATGCCCATTTGAAAGACTATAATATCGCTTTTCTAGCAAATTTGATATTCTTTTTCTGCAAATATCATGAAAATAGAGGATTCGAGTGTCCAAAAGGGATACATCTGTCAAACACATCGACACAGGTACTTTAGCCAAAATGAAGGATCCATGTAACCTAGCTGCCAAGACTCTAGATGCAAATCTTCTCTAACTTGTCAGTTCTTATTCCGCCGGTTTTTAAATCTCTTACCCCTGTTTTTCCATCCATATGAACCATCTTGATGTCCACCTGAAGTTGCAGACTGGAGAATAATGGTCAGTGCTATTTCATACATTATGATCTGTGATAGATACGGATTACTTTCTTTTGAGTAAACAACCAAACCAAGCCTTTTGTTCCAGCCAATTGGAGCCAGATGCATGAATCCTTTCTTGAATTCTTGAGATAGCCATCTTTATTTTTGTCATCGAGAGTCACGGCATTTGAAGATGACATCTGTCAAGGTCGCAAAGGACGGATTCGTTGAATATTTATAGTTAGCAGAAAGATAGTTCTCCAATTTGACTTCATATTTGAGCCAATTTTGGTTAGAAACTCTTTTGGCTCTCCTTTATCACTACATCGATTCTCTTTCTCTTGCATGTTGATCGTAATTTTTCGACTTCTTTAAAGCCTGCTACATTAACCTCAATCATTTCGATATGCATGCCATGTCTTTAAGCATTTCCTTCAATTACAGAGCATTGTTTGTTTTATGAGTTAAATTGAAGACAACCATACTATAATACCCTTAAATTTATTTCTGCAGACAGCTCTGATGCTTCGGATCCAATAGCTCTCACAGCCAATTTCATATTCGTTGCCCGTGATTCTAAGACAGGGAATGCTGCCCCTGTGAACAGACTCTCTCCGGAAACTGTACGAGAGAAGTTGCTCTACGAAGAAGCAGAAGCAAGGAACGAAATGAGGAAATGGAAGAGAGTTAATGAGAAAAAGGAGATTGAGAATGGGGAAGTAAACAGACTAGCAGCTTTATTGAGTGAGGGGCGCATTTTCTGTGACATTCCTGCCTTGGCAGATAGAGACACCATCCTTATTAGGGATACACGTCTTGAGAATGCATTGATTTGCCAGCCACAACAGAGAAACCTCCATTGCCGCATCTTTGGAGGGTTTTTGATGAAAAGAGCTTTTGAATTGGCTTTCTCAACGGCTTATGCTTTTGCAGGCATGATGCCATGCTTTCTAGAAGTTGATCGTGTTGATTTCTTAAGACCTGTGAGTACTTTCTTTTCGTACTGCTCCTTTACTGGATTTTGGATGTAGTTGCTAAAGGTAATTCCGCAGGCTTTTTAAAAAGACAAGTATTTTTTAAAAAAAAATCAAAAGTTCACAAGAAGGAAAATATATCAAAATGACAGCGGAGGGCTGCAAAATACAGTGCTGGCCTTGTGGTGTTTCTTCGCATGAACAAATTTGTGGTTGTTTTGTCAATTCCTTCAGATCAAAATATTACCTGTGCCATGAATCTTATGCTATTTTGATGACCATTAGTTGGTCGTTCTGAAACATACGGTACTCTCCACATTTAAGAGCAACCTTTGCTGCATTTATATAGTAAAATCGTGTACTTATTGGTGGGACAGGTGGATGTTGGCGATTTCTTGCGTTTCAAATCTTGCGTCTTGTACACAGAATTTGAGACTACAGATCAGCCACTGATTAATGTTGAGGTTGTTGCTCACGTTACACGGCCTGAGCTCAGGTCTAGTGAGGTATGTTTTAGCAATAGCAAATGGTTCTCAATTTCACTCTTACTTTCACAAGTCAGATTATCATTGAAACTTACAGTTACCGAAATAATGTACTCCATATTGGTACGGAAAGTTTCCTTTTTTATGACCTCTCTCTTTGTGCATGCATTTTTGGAGCAGCTATCGAATAAATTCCACTTCACATTTACTGTTTGCCCGGCGGCAAAGGCAACAAAGACTGGATTTAGGATTCGGAAGGTGGTTCCGGCTACAGAGGAGGAAGCACGAAGGATTCTAGAGCACACACGGATGATGAGTCATTGCCCAAAGAGAGTCATCAAGAAGGTTGGGTTAAAGTTAAATGGGGTTAATGGTGTTAATGGGGTTAATGGTGTTAATGATGTTCATGGGGTTAATGGGGTTCATGGGGTTAATGGTGTTAATGAGGTTCATGGGGTTAATGGGGTTTAGATAAAGAGTACAACAGCCAGCTTGAAGGCTACGTTGAATTGGGTTTTAATTACAGTATGTTCTAAATGTTTTTCAAAGGCAGTCTTCCGATCACCTCCCCTCTCCCCACCACCCCTTCGGACACCCTCCTTCCCTTACCCTTCTACTCTTCCCCTCACCTCCGTCCTTTCTCCACCTGATCCGTCCTCATTTCTCATATCTGTTCTCAGATTTGTTTCATGGCTGTAGTCTCTGTGTCTCACACCATTGACCACGACAGTGCATGTTGCACGCCTGCTGGGCAACCACCTTCGACCAAGTAGAGTCTAATCTGTACCCGAGGTGGAGGCTACAACTTTTTGCGAAGATGGTGGAGCTTCTAAGGCTAGAGATGTTGAAAAAGTTGTTCTTTCCTTTCTTTTTCTGTTATTTTCTGTCATTCATGTCTGGAGGTTTTCTTTTGTGTTTGGCTGAATAATACTCCCTTCTGCATGGAGGTGCGTCGTCTGCCTTTGTTGCTTTCTACTCGTAGTAGGGAAACCTTCTCTCTTTTGAGAGTTTTATTGTATCCCAATGTAATTTATTGTATCAATGTTATATCGGTGATGCAATATAGTTAGACTTCATGCCTTTCCAAATGTATTGTTCCTTTGGCCTTGGAACATCTCCTACCCATCACTTTATATTGCAGATGTCAAATTTTTTTTTAAGGCTTGGCATTTTGGCTTTTCCTAATTTCAACAAACCTTGATGTCAAATTCTGAGTATTAAAACACAAAACATCTTTTTGAATTCCAAGATGCCAAACATAGATTTTAAATGAGTTAAATTTGAAACAAATGGTGAGGAGTCAAATTGGCGTAGGATTTGATGAGTCATTTGACATTAGAGTTGGATTAAAGATGATGCTAAAAGTTGCCGTTTCTAGTCCGCATAGGAATTAGGATCACTTGGGTCAAGGATGGCTAGTGAGATCTGTGGGTTACTATTCTGATACTGGAGTTTAAAAAGTTAGGTACATGTGGCATTTGACTTATCCGACCAAGCACCAGAAATATTCTCTTTAAAAACATTCTGCATCGAAACAAACGGACCCTAAAGCAGGTCTCTATTTTCACCCTTTTTTATTCAACTATGGTCCCAGGCTTTTATTTTATCCTTTTATCATTTCACTTTCTTTATGGGAGGAATCTTAAGCCTCTTTTTTTGGTGGGGTGAGTAGTTTCCACCTTCCTTCCACAATATCATGGCCTTTTGCCAAACCAACAGTGACCTAAAGTGAAAGGCAACAATTATTATAGTGGACCCCAGACTATCTATGATGTTAATTTCACTAGAGCAGAAATTATCCTTTGATAGATTTTTGCTTTTAATATATGGGTACTGATTTTTTGCTTTAATAGTTTGGTATCATCTTCATGTTCATGATAACAATTTTTTAGGTCAAAAGACAAATTAAAGGCTTCGCCTTTTTCAAGACAATTGAGGGGGTAAAAGCATAAGGAAAATTATATCCCCTAGTAATTATTCAATAGCCCCGGAGCACAATCACTCATTGCTCCGGATTATTCTGGCACTATACATTTAAAGTGAGGTCCATATACTTATTTGTGTAGTGTATTCCACAAAAATGCGTGGTGCTAAAGTGACCCGACTCCTACAGCCCTTTTTAACAAGGAAAGGAAACTTTGTTCAACATCAACTAAACCAAGAAATTGTTTTGTTGTCTCATCTTCAGGTCCTTGGGTGCACAACAAACTTTTTTATAATAGAGATTTTCTGCTTTTGTTTCAGATAAACCTCCATATTAAAAAGCAGAAAGCATCTGAAAAAGGGAAATTCAAATTGAAGTAGAGCATCACAAATTCTCACCATCCCAAGAATCTGTTAAAATTTGATACTTGATACTGCAAAAGGGGTGGAACGAGGACCTGATGTGCGCTCCCTAGTATGTGGCATTCGAGCCTTCGGATATATTTTCAAAGATCCTGATTTTATCTTGGCACTTTGCAGATCCGAGCTGTCTATTGTCAAGATGAAATCAAAGCCGTTAATTGCCTAGATCAAAGCAAAAAGGGAAAGAGAAAACAAACAGTGTAAACATTGAGAGCTACCAGCAACTTGTTATCCCATCCCAAGCTTTTTACAGAACCATACATCACATAATCCCAACTGGATTGCATTATTCTTCCAGCTAATCCCTTCTCTTTATATATATATATATATTTATAAATCTATATATGATGGAACAATTTCAGTCTTTTACATGGATCTATGTAAATACAGAAGGAAAAAAAGTTCAAGAACTACCAGCCAAACCATGGATTACACATTTTGGCTCAAGGCAACAAAAATGTTACTTGATGATGCGAGACATATTGCTAAGGAGAAGAACTTTCATCGTCGGAGAAACTATACTGCCGCCTTCCTGGTCCGCTAATAAGAGGCTGCATCATAGGATTGACTGGGACTGGGAATTTATGAGCGGAACTGACTATAGTCCTCTCATTGATCATCCCTACTTCCTTGCAAACCCTATCAAGGATCGTTAGGAAATCCCTCACGACAGTGAAAATTCTAAATGGATGAGCTTCTTCCTTGGCTGAATTTCCATGGAAATATTCAGTTATCTCCTTCACCAGCGAAAGAGCCACACTCTCTTGGGCTTGAATCCTATAAATCTCCTCCTCTGCCATTTTCACAAACCTCTTCATTGACTCTGAGAATTTCCTTATGCTTTCTTGCGATCCCATTTCTTCATTCAATCGTACAGTTTCTGTAATGCCTTCAAGTCCTCTGGAAAGTTTCAGTACATCACTACTGAGCACATCTGAATCCATGGCAGCAGATTTCTTAACGTTGTTTAGCTCTGAACTGAGGGCAGAAACAACTTGTAGGCCAAGCTTTCTGCACTTGGCATCATCATTGATCAACGAATTAGGGTTTTGGTCTCCACTAGAAAGACGAGCTCCTTCGCTTCTGATTATTTCTTGTACAACAAAATGCAAGAGTGTGGTTTTCCCATCAGCACCTTTGACGTCAACAAGCTTGAGAAGCGTGTCAAGCTTGAAGGCATGGGCGTCACCGCGGTTCGTACCAACATTCATACGGTTACCAGTTTTCAGCACAGCTTCTAGAAGCTTCAAAAACATCCTACTGTTCCTCAGTTCTTCACAGGCTGCCTGTAAAAATAGAAAACCAAAAATACCTGAATACTAACTTGAATTATGGTCTATGGACCATGGGGAGAAGCAATGCAACAAACCTTAATCTTTCTGAAAGTGATGGAGCACTATCACTTGACAAAAGCACTTAATAAACAGTATGGTCAGTTCACCAAGTCTATCTTTGGCAATCCACAATACAAGTCTTATTTCAAAAAAAAATTTAAGTTGGCCTATCTACATCAGAAATCTTGTCGTAAGTTCCTTGCCTCCTTTGGGCTTCAATATCATAGGTTCAGATCACAGACCATAAAAAACAGGGATTGGTTTACGATGGCCTGACTCTCATCTCCTCTGCCCTAAAAAATCCTGCAATTTATTCTTGTTTATTATAGTCCTGCCTATTATATTATTTGGTCCATTCATATATGAAAATGCAGCAACAGAGGTCAGAATCCAAGCTTCAAACAATTGATTTAATTGATTCTGAATAAATGGGGGAGCGGGCATGTACCAAGACCCAAGTAACTGTCCTAATTGAATGTAAATAACAAAACAGCAGCTAAAAAAAGCTAATGTTGAAGTGAGAGATTTACCTCTAGGGTATCAAATGACTTTTTGAGGTAGTCAACCTCAGTCTCAAAATTAGCTATGTAAAGCATAGCATCTGCTCTTTTAAATGCATAAGGTATATCAACCACTGCCTTCAGAAATTTCTCAGCAGGTCCAAGTTTGAAAGGTGAATCATCCTTGTACTCTTTCAGTCTATATTCTTCCTCCTTAGTTGGAGCCATCTTTAATAAACTTTCAAGAAGCTCAGTTCCAAGAGCCTCAACGTTACCTGTACATATTAAGGTGCAAAAAAGGGAGAGAGGAAAACTTCAGCTTGTAAAACGCCCCAAATGGCCGAGCTCTAACATGAAGTGCTATTTATTCTGAACTTTTATGAAACAAGATAGTAAAAGGCTCTTCAAGTTTAGATAGCATTATGGACAAGGAATTATCAAGTCCAGAAATATTTGCACAGCAACGCCAATGCTTTGGATGCTGAATGAAAGAAGCATGGTAATGTGCATATAAATCAAAATGATTCTTGGGTCTACCCTCTCTGATGCCTTTTGGCTTTGATTTGAGGGCATGATTCCGCAGCAAACTCGACGGTATAGGGGGACCACTATTTCAGTGGTATTCTATGAGCAACCACTTTGTGCATTTATTGCCAAAGGTTAGGTCTGTCTCCTATCTATCCCCCACCCATGCCCCCAATTATTGGGACTAAATGGGTTATGTTATTGTTGTGTAGAAATATTTGCATAGCAAACTGGAAAGCGCATTCAAATCCCCTGATCTAGTGCACTCTAATGAAATCCATCGTCAAAGTATGGCAATATCCACGATTACATGCCAAATTCCTTGGACATGAAGCCTTTTTTTTTTTTTGGGAAACTCTAGGACCTTGTATAGAGAGAATCAAATGCCAAGTAAATTGGGGAAAAGGTGACCTAAAAAGCCTTCCGGGTGACTTGTATATAGAGCTAATCAAATCCCAAGTAAATTGGGGAAAAGGTGACCTAAAAAGCCTTCTGGGTGACTTAACTAGATGCAGGTGCAATTTGCATGCTGATTCTCTCGATTTAAGACTTCTTCTGTTCACACAATCTGCAAAAAGGCAACTTCTTTCGCAACTCTTTCACATTTATTCTCCCTGATACTAATTCATGGCTAGACTGATCCAAAAAAATCATTTGACCATTGTGGTAGCAATACGTCAACATGCCAATAATCTGGAAACACACAAACGGCTAAAAGTAGGCAAATGGCCATTGGAGCATAAAGGATTTCCAGTAAGCCATGCCAAAATCAGTAGGGTACAGCAGCCACAACACATCCAAAAAGGAAAATGAAAAAAATAAACTTGCACGCTTGGCAATGAAGCTATCTAGTGGAGCACAAGGCAATCTTGCACAGAGAGGCTCATTTGATGAGATGCTGAGACCAAAAGATACAAAAAATTGCATGGTTTTTGTTATTCAAGCTGCGTGATCAAGGATGCAGGTAATAGGAGCTAGCAAGTGCCACGAAGCACTAATGCTGATTTTCCTCAAATTCAAACAAGAGCATAGACAATTACAAAGAAAGATAAACTACCTTCCGCAAGGGCTTCACAAACTTCCTCTATTGTTACATTCAGTGCCCTAAGTGCAATTGCAATGTTTTGTGCCTTCTTCGGATCAAGCACTCTATTCTCCTGACTTGGAGAGGGAAGAACATAACGTCGAGTTGCTTCCTTATGAGTCGAGCTTGGTTTATTTACAACAAATAGTGTTTCAATCATCTCCTCATTCACTCTGCAATCAACAACCTAATATTACATACTTCAAAAAAGAAACATGTAGGAAAAAACTAATGTACCTTAATGACAACCAAAAATGATCGAGTTCAAATTCATTTCATACCTAAAGGAGCTGGATTTTAGCTGATCCCAAACCATCTCACGATCAGAGCTTGCTCTGACTTTATCCCAGTGCAGTGGCTTCAACTTGGGTTTTTCAGTCTCCTCATCCTCCTCAGCATTTTCTAAATTGGGACCCAATTCAATGGGAGATATCAACGTTGCAGTAGGAATGGCAACAGGTCTTGGAGCAGTTACCAGATCTGGTGGTTTCAAAATTCCTGGAGGAACTGACTGGGAGGAAAATGGAATTTCCCAGTGTCTCCGTGACAGTGGTGGCGGTGGGGGTGGTGGCGGCGGCGGCGGTGGTGGTGGAGGAGTAAACTTGATTACTCTAGCTGGAGACCCAGCATTTGGATTCAAACCATTTGAAATTCTTGCTGGTGATTCTTGGGCTTTCTCCAAAGGCCTTTGTGGTGAGGATAAAGACGACCATGAGGGTGATCTAGAATGCTTCTGATTAGCCAAGTTTTCCGAATTTTGATTCAAAACATTGGACATTCCAGGTGATGACAAATCATGGGTCTTCTTCAAAGGTGAAGAATCAGGGGAAACTGGAATTTCCCAGTGTCTTCGTGGCCGTGGCGGTATAGCATTGCTTATTCCAGCCAAAGATCCCGCCTTCGGTTTTGAAAGATGCGAAATTCCAGGTGATGAATCATGTGTTTTCTCCAAATGTCTTTCTGGAGAGGATGACAATGAAGATACTGATGGGGATCGAGAATTCTTATTCGCCAATCCATTCAAATTACCACTGCTGGTTCTACCCGGATACCCCACACTTTTATTTGAAAAATATGAGATTTCAGTTGATCTTTCAGGGGAGGAAGACGCTAATGAAGATAGTGATGGGGATCTAGAACTCTTCCTACTTCCCAACTGATCCAAAACTATAGCACCACTAGTTCTCAAATGAGACTCTCCATTATGAATCGAAACATTGGATATTCTTGGCGATGATGAGGACACTGATGGGGACCGAGAACTCTTCTTGTTACTTAATTGATCCCAAACAGCACTGCTACTTCTCAAAGGAGACTCGCCATTATGATTCGAAACATTGGATACTCTGGGTGATGATGAAGATAGTGATGGGGATCGAGAACTCTTCTTGTTACTCAATTGATCCAAAACAGCACTGCTACTTCTCACAGGAGACTCGCCATTATGACTCGGAACATTGGATATTCTCGGTGACAAATCATGGGTTTTCTCCAAATCTCCTTCTGAGGAGGATAATGATGGTGATGGGGTTCCTGAATTTTGCCCATTGCCCATTTGATTCGAATTAGCATTACTACTTCTCACTAGAGACTCCACATTTTGATTCGAAACAATGGGTATTCTAGTTAACAAATCATGGTTTTTCTCCACAAGCCTTTCTGGTGTGGACAAAGGAGGAGACTGAACATTGAGATTGGAAACATTGGATATTCTTGGTGATGATAATAGTGATGGGGCTCTAGAATTCTTCTCATTACCCAATGGATTCGAATTATCACTACCAGTTCTCGCCTGAGACTCCGCATTTCGATTCGAAACAAGGGATAGTCTAGTTAACAAATCCTGGGTCTTCTCCACAAACCGTTCTGGCAAGGATAAAGAAAGAGAATTACCCTTACGAATGGGGCTAATTCTCCCAATTTCAACCACATCATATGTTATTCCAGGTGATGAATCCAGGCTATTCTCCGAAAAACCCCTTTCGGAAGACGACGAAGAAGGCGGTGAAAGGGACGGAGAACTCTTCACTTCAGCCAACTGGGTTATAACAGGCCCTGATTTTGTTGGACTCGAACTTACTGGTGGAGAACTACTTACAGGTGGTGACCCACCCGAATTAGACGAAGGAGAATACAGAGAAGAACTCGACTCAGTTCTACATCTGACCTCGTGACTAATACCCGTCCCGGCAGCAGAAGCAAACTCTCTCCTCGAGGCGGATCCGGTGCCGGTCGAACCGGAAGACCCTCTCGGAGAGTAAAACTCCTCGTCTTCAGAACCCACGTCAGCAGCATTTGCGTAATTCTGGGTTATACTGTGCTGACGAAGCGGCGGCAGAGGGCGGAGCTCCGGCGAGTCTAATTTCCTCAAACTCACATCTCCTCCCCCGCCTCCGCCGCCACGAGCACCGCCGCGAGAGGTGGCAATGTTGCCGAGATAAAGAAACTCGGAGCTGTTATTAGTTGGAGGCGATCTTCTCTGCTTTGGAAGCACATTACTGCTAACACTTAAAGCATTTACGGTATTAACATTAGCGATATCTGAGATAGAAGACTTGTTGTCGGTGGGACTTTGGCGCCTACGGCGGCGGAGGTAGAGGAAGAGGCTGATTGCGGTGATAATGAAGGCGGAGACAGTGAGGACGGCGGCGACGGCGGCGAGTTTGGAAGAGAGGGGTTTTGAAGAAGAGGGGGAGTGGGGGAGGATGAGAGAGGAGATGTTGGCGGGGAAGGAGGCGACGGAGGAGGGAGAAGAAGGAGGAGAGGGTGGAGAAGAAGCGGAGGGTAGGGTCGGGAAAAAGGGTGGGGTAGTAGGGGTGGCAGTGGAAAAGGGGTATTTGCGATTGGGAGTCGTTGTTTGAGGTGGAGGGGAAGGGGGTTGGGCTGGTGGTGTTGAGGGCAAAAATGGTTGGTGGAGGGTGCGGCGGTTGTGGGTGGCGGCGGCGACGGTGGCGGTGGTGGAGAAGGATAAGATGAGGTGGAGGAGGAGGAGGAGGGGGGTGGGCATTGTGGGGTTTTAGAGAGAGAGTAGAGAGAGAGTGAAGCAGATGGAGTGGCAGTTGTGGGGACTCGTTTCACACATTGGGGTGAGGAGAGAGGGAGATCTCATTTGCATGAATGTGTGTGTGTGTGTGACAGAGAGTCAGAGAGGAGGGGATTAAGGGTTGTTTGGAAGTCAGTAAAAATAAAAAGAAAGGAACAGAAGTTTTTTACTCCATGTTTGGAATATGAGAAGGAACAGGAAGTTTTGGGGAAAATAAAATTACTCCTAGAAAAAGTGTGGAGGAAAATTTGAGGTGATTGATTCTTTCTTCTTCTTTTTTTTTTCTTTTCACAGAGAGGTGATTGAATCATTGCTTTATTATTTTCTTTAAAATAAGGAAAAATATTTTTCCTTTTCTTTCCTTGGTTGCAAATAGATATGGGGCCCTGTAGCTCCCAAAAGTGTTACAAGATCATAGCCTCTAATTGTGACCGTTCAAAAGTATTTTTAATAGTTTAGATATGCAATTTCTTTATTACCAGTAAGAAAATAACTGCAAATTCAAACTATTGATTGCTAATTTGGATGGCCACGATACGCGCTACAAGACCCCGGACTCGTTACAAACAAAACCTTTAAAAAAATCCTTGTTTGATTTGAGATGAAAAGGGAAGATTAAGCATAGTAATTTTTTGCCTTTTTTTCATAAATATTTAGTTATTTTCTCTTTATTTCTTCTCTTTTTTCGATGTTCCAAACAGGCAGTAAAATGTGTGTAAATGTTTGTCCATGTTTCTTTCATAAATTTTTTATTTCTTCCTTTTTTTTCATTTTTTCCCCCTCAAGTTGTCAAGTTCCAAACGTGGAGGTAGTGAATAGAAGAGAAGGAAAAATTAAAATTATTTCTCTTCCTTTGTTGGGTTTAGGAAGAAAGTAATGAGAAAATAATCAAACGAAGTATGTAAAGTAAATTTTTCTCTCCAATTTTCTCACTTTACTTCTCAATTATGTTATCCTCTCCTCCCATCTCCTATTCTCTTCCTTTCCACAAGGTCCAAACAAATCATTAGTAGGCATTCTATGGGAGATTGAAGTGAGAAGAGATCGTGATCAAAAAAAAAAGTGAGAAGAGATCGGTTCAGGAGCCTTGTAATTTCCAAAGCCAATGAGTTGTAATGTCAAATACAAATATCCAAAAAAATATATTTAAAATTACAGATTTAAAATGAAGCTTCTACAGGAAAGAATTATATTTTCATGAAAGAATTTTATTTAAATCCGGACCATTAATTATTGAGATGGACAGCTGAGCTAGGAGCTATAGGGCCCTGGATTCGAGAAGTGATGGAGATGTGCAAGGCTCATGACTGGGAGAGATAAATCAGATCACAAAGAAAGCGAGTGATGGTCTGTTTTTTATCGGACCAAAAAGAGAATAGTTAAAAACAAAAAAAAGAATAGTCGAAATGTGCATAAATTACTCGAGACAACACACCGTGAAAAAAAGGGGTGAGAGAGAGAGAGAAGGATTTGGAGTAGGAAAAGTGAATGGTGGAGGGAGTGTCAAACAGCCGTGGGTTGCGGAATCATTTATTGACAGTGAATTTTTGGAAAGGGACAGCAAAAGTAGACTGCTGCTGTTTCCAGCTATCAGAATCTGCCATTGGTATTAGGTTTATTTCGTACGGTAACAAAAATGAACTGAGCTTCCCTCTTGTTCTCTTCCCTCCAATCTTTGTCCAGTTTCGGTCGTTTGTGGGCCTTTTCCATCCTCGTAACAATCATCGAAGTACTATTTATTTTTTATAACTTATTGTGGAAAATTAAATTGATCAAATACCGTTTAATATGATTTCGAAAGGTAAAGGTATTAATGCTTGTTCAAAAAAAAAAAAAAAGAGCTGGCTTGCAACACTTGATTGAAATCCATTTGACACAATTACATGAAGCTTAGGAGGTATTCTGTTAAAAGTGTTTTTAAAGTAAATTGATTTTTTTCTCGTTTTTATGTAATGTATTGTGAAAAAATGACATGTTTACATTTTTTTAAAAAACCATTTTTTGTTTGTGAAACACCCCCTTAATGCATTTCTAAAGCATATCAACGGTATCAGAACATAGTGTAGTAATTTCCGATGTAATCTATGTTCTCAACAAGCTCTAAAATATATCCTATCATTGTTGTGGGCCTAATTCCCGAAAATGAAACTCAGAAAGGTCTTGGTTGTGTTTGGTTAGATAGTTTAATTTAGTTTTCATGATGTCAGCAAACGTAATGAGTGGAGAAAGATAGAGAAAAAATGAAAAAAATGATGATGTCATCAAAATTAAAACTAAAACTAAACAGAGAAACGAACAAGGCCAAGAAAACTGGTAGAAGTAAATCTTTTGTAACAAGTTGGGACCATTTTATTAGCTGTCTCTTTAGAAAAAGTTGGTGCACCCATACTTTCACACACACATATTTTACAATCATCTTTATTCATATGCGGAGCAGATACTAGATATTCCCAGGTGCATTAAATAATTTTGTCTTTATGATTAAATCTGAGCTCTCAAACCAGCCCGAAGCAAAAGCCCGAGGTGTGACCGTTATAAATCCTTCAAAATTTGGTACTCCTTTTAAATCCGTTATGTCTTAGTACTTTTGTAATCCTTTTAACGGTTTCATCCTTAGTCACAATCCTTCAAAATGTCTTGCACTCCCGCTCCTCCTCTCAATTCCTCGCAGTGCGGTCGCACACTCAATACTCGCACTGACGGCTTTCAAAGACGTTCTCAGTCTCGCACTCCCACTTCCTCTCACGGTCACTCATCCGAATTGATCCGGGGATGCTAGAAATCAGCCCCTGCAAATCACCCTAAAAATCGCCAAAAACGATATCATTTTGGGTGATTACCACTAAGTCCAATTTTGATCAAAATAATTCACACCAGGTCAAGGTTTTTTTTTTTTCAAAGTGCCTAAACCCCCCAAACTGTATGAAAGTACCTAAACCCGTAAAATCCAATAAAAGTGTCAAAACCCCCAAACCATATAAAAGTGCCTAAACTCCCAAAATCCCATGAAAATGCCTAAACTTCTAAAATCCTATGAAACCATATGATACCTAAGTACCTAAATCCCCAAAAAAAAAAAAAATTGGCCTAAGAATAATATGCGTGGTTGTTTCGGTTTTTTAAAATTAAAAAAAAAAAAAACTTGACCTAGCAGTAATTAAATTTCAATCATTGACCTAGTGGGAGTTAAGTTTTCAAAAAAAAACCACATCTCTTATGTTCCTAGGACTCAAAACAATGTAATTTTAAAATATTTATTTGTTGTCACTTTTCGCTACCAAAACGACGTCATTTTAGGTGATTTGCAAGGGTTGATTTCTAGCATTCTGGAAATCAACTTGACAACTTGACATGAAAAAGAGAGGATTTTGCCCTTGTTTCATGAAAAGGGCTTCTCAGAAGTCTAAAGACCCATTTTAATTTTTTCAACACAAATATATTTGATCCAACTATATTAAATTAATTTTTCACATAAAGAAGTCGCATTCACATCACGTGAGCTACACGTTGCAGTCTCAAATTGGCACCATAAGCATAGATATCAAGTCCTTAATATGATACAAAAATCAACTTAAAGTGTAATCATAAGCACAAGATTTAAACCCATCGATTGATCTATTTTGGAAACTATATTGTTTCACATAATTTAGTTGGGTGATTTATGATTTTTTATTTTTTATTTTACATTTTTAGGGTTTTGAATTTATTTTAGTTTCAATCATAATTTTATACTTTTTTATTTCTCTCATACAAATCACGGAACTTAAAAAGTTTGATGCAAAACTAACAAATGCGAATTTTTTTTAAATAAAGACAAAAACAAAAAACGTAAAAACAAAAATAATTCACACATAGTAATTTTATCCTATTGAACACCAACCTCATCACTATTGGGTGTCTGGGTCTCTGCATAATTCCTAATATAGTACTAATTTTTTAGATTAAATTGACAAAATTTTATGACATTGGTCTCTGCAATTCCTTCAGTGTAAAAAATTAATAAAATTACCATGTCTACAGGTGGGGAAAAATCCTAAAATTTCAAGTTATTGACTACTATTTTTACCCGATTGTATAGTATTACACAGTGTACACATATACATACAATATACATACAATCTAGTCTCTTTCACGAGATTTGCAGGTAACAATATGCACACGTAGGTCTGTCAATGGACCGGATTGGATCCGGATCCGATCCGCAAAATCCGATATTTCTGACCTGATAGACTGAATCTGAGGATCCGATTAAGATTCGAATCGGGAATCGCTAAAACAAAACTCTCCTCCTTAGCTCATTTTATTAGAAAAAAAAAACTAACCGAATTCAAATTTTCAAATCAGATATTCTGAAAGTTCGGATCCGGATCCATATTGTTGATATTAGGTACAAATTGGATCTGAACTAATCAGGTTCGGATCGAATCTATTGACATGCCTAAAAGAGGTACTTTCTTAAATCATTAGTTGCTGCTGAAGCATACGGCTGCATACCCCCACACAGGATTTCAAATACTCCTACATTTAAGATCTGTATCTTCGATGATAAGTTTCATAACTTAAATAAGTGAATGGGAAAGAGTACCCGACGCAATGACTTGACCTAAAATAATAGGACATTTTCCTACAGACAACCGACACTTTTTTGAGTAGCATACACACGTATATATATATATATATATATACCCAAAGTGGTAATTTTGCTCTGTTCGATCATGGTGTCGGCCTCAATAAAGTACTAATTTCTTGTGAATCTCCTAATTACTGCGTGAATGACTTTTCTTGGACTAGATCGAAAAAAAATAAAACTAACCTTGTTATTGGCTCTTTCTTATACTTCTTTCATATGTCTTGACATCAGTATTGGTGTAATCATTCACTAACCTTAAGTTCTTAGTAATAACTTTGGTTGTCATTCATTATCTCACGAAATCTATAAATTAGCATATTACCTAATTTTAGCTGAAAAACCAAAGTTTATTTATAGCGTGTTTATTTTTATAGCCTTGATGAAATATAATATTGTATATTATGATATCTTAATCAAAAAAAATTATCTGGAGAAATGCAAATTGTTTTTACTCATAAATCCTAAAAAAAAATTATGCGCTGAAAATTTACCAATATTTTTCGACTTTATCTATGTTTATAGTTTTTGTTACTTCAACTCTTTCTATTTTCAGTGAAGTATTTGGATCAAGAATTTTGTTAACAAATTAAATTACATGTATATTAGGACGGAATAAAACATTGGAATTATATTTCAAATCAATTTAATTTGTTCAAAATATGTTATTTAATCATATTTACATTTGAGTTGAATTCCCTCCAACATAATTTGAAGGTTAATCTCTCACATTTATAAATATATAAAATAAAAAAAACTCATTAGAGGTCCAAAAAAAAAAACAGACTTCAAAAATAACTTTGAATACACATGAAAAAAAAATACTTGGTTGTTCTATTTTACGGGTATAAAATGATACATTAAAAAGACAATGTAACAAGTACTAGATTTTATTTAATGACTATAGTAAACTTGATGTTGGGAGTAATGAAAGAGAAGAACAGATGAGTACATGTCTTTTTAAGTTTATTTTGAAACAACGAAAAGTTATTAGGATATATTTGGCATCCCCTCTGTCCGAAATTAGGCTCGCTCTTTTTTGAAAAAGTGCATTTTTCACGCAAGATGCGATACTTATTGGGAAAAAAAAATACACCAATTTTTTCTTCTCGACGAGATTTTAAATTGGTGTAAAAGTTTTCAGGGGAAAAAAAATCATGCTATTCAATTACAGTACTTTTCCGTGCAACATGCTTGGTTTTTCAGAAAGGGCATGTAATTTGAGACGGAGAGTGTATTACATATAAGGACTAGGGATGAATTTACTAGTTAACTTAACGGTCAACTAACGGATGGAGGTAATTGAATTACGAATGCAAATCTCAGGGAAGAGAGAGTCATTTTTCATACCCGAATCGAGAATCTATACATAATGCAAACCTCAAGGGGCATCAGTGAAATTTACCCTATATTTAATTGCTAGTTCCAGAGTCTTCAGACAAATAGCCAAACTAAGACTTAGCTGGTGGGCATTTTTCAACAACCTCATTAGAAAATCTAGGGGACTCCTAAGTTCCGCTTTAATGTTGTTGTCGCACTTGGGATTTGGGACAATATGCCTTTAGTAGAGATTTTAGTACTAATTAATTAGGGGCATATTCAAACCACGATCCCAATGATCTTGCTTTTCGTGCTACCAAATAATATTTTATAGGGCATTTTCAAATGGTGCGGGTCCAATTTCTCTGACCCATGTTCAAAAGTTTTGGTGTAATAAAAGGGGCAATAATGGAAATTGGGTTCCCGTAGCGTCTTCGTTCGCGCTACACAGTGCAACACTCCCATTTCAGTCGTCCATCTTGGCAATTAACAGTTGAGTTATAATTTGTTAACTCCAATTGATAGCAAATAAGAGCCAAATAAGAGTGTTTTTACGAATTTGAACCTTCAATTGCGATAATGAACTTCTCGTCGGGACCCGGGTGTGTAATGATGAGCTATAAAATTATAGTACCTGTTTTGTCTTGTTTGGATTGCAATAATTTAGTGGCAAATGTAACGTGGTTGCATCATTTAAGATGGAAAAGTAGGGTGCATGTTACACTTACGCTACTTAGTTAAATTAAATGCTGAGATCACATCACACTACTTACTACTCTTTTTATCCCAAAATCTTAATTTGAGAAGCTAACTTTTTATATATTGTACCAAGAAGAGAAAAAAAATACATACTTTATTTTGTTAACTTTTTGAATTGACCCTTTATTTTAGAACAGTCAAAAAATTATAAAAAAAGAACAATTTGAAATAGAGGAAGTACTATTATCTTCTTCCTTTTTTTTTTTGTTTGTCTTTTTTTTAAACGACATGCTATTTTAGCAAGTCAAAAATAAAATACTTCTTATGCATAGATTAAAATTTTCAATTTAACAAAGAACGATCACATTTATTGTTCACTTTTTTGCGAGATTGTTGTACCAAGAAAATATATGATTCAAACAAACTTTAGTTATTTTCTCCCTTCTCTCTAGAATTTTATCTCTCTAGAAAGCTTCGGTTTTTATTAAGGGCAACGGGTCCTTCTCCGGCCTCTCTTGGTATTTTTTTTCATTTTTCTTAGTGGATTAGTGTTCATGTCCATTTTTCGGCGCTAGGAGGGTTTGTATCGGTAATTTGGGGTTCAATTGATGGTTGAGGCCGATGTTTCGGGAATTGACTATGACAATGGTAGTTAGCACTTAGCAACGGGGGTTTGATGGACAGTTATGGGGCCAATGTTTGGGGGCTTGAGAAAGACGATGGTCGATTGCAGCAGCCATGAGTTTGGCCTTTGGAGAGTTGTTGCTGCCATCATTCGATGGTTTTCAAGAGAAAGGAAAAAGGTACTAGTGAAAGAAGGATCTTAGGTTTCTGAACCCTAAAACATTTAGGTCTCGCTTGGGTGTGGCTCTCATTTGACCTTTTGTCATCCTAGCTAGCCTCGTTGTTTTAAGGGGCCACGAGGTGGCATGATTCGTTCCCTAATCAAAGACGGTGGTGGGCTACGGCAATGGCATAGCGTAGTTCTTTCCTTGTTCGATGATAGTGGTGCGGTTGAGGTTGACGAGTTTTGGCAAGGGTTCGATTTGCGCGTGCTTGGAGCAATTATTGCGAGTTTGGGGTAGCAGTAGTGTATGAGGAGGGTAATTTCCAGTTAGGTCGTGTGATGTCAAAGGTGACTTTTGGAAACATGTAAGAAGGATTGAGTTCCACATCACATAAATAGAAAATGGATTGGACTTCCATATACAATTAGATGGCTCACAACTTGCAAAACTTAGTTTTTTAAGTGGATAAGGGTCATTCTGTGTATATTGGATCCATGTGATGTGGTGGACTCTGTGGATACTCCCCAATGGATTAAGTCTATGCGCATATGGGAAAAATCTCAAGCGAGTCAGACTCCTAACAAGTGGTATCAGAGCCAATGGCTAACAAGCTATGGGCGGACTCTCTTGGAAGCATCGGTGGTTATGGGATTGCACGAAGACTCTTGATGGAGCAAGAAAATCCATTGTAACTCTCATGAAAATCCATTCCTAGTGTGTGTACGGTGGCTCTCAACAGAGTGGGTGCAGTAAATAAGTCTGGATTTGAAAATGGTGTTGGAGAGTCATGGAGTACGGTGGCTCTCGATAGAGTGGGTGCAGTAAATAAGCCTAGATTTGAACATGATGTTGGAGAGTTAGATCAAGAATTAAGGGGGAGTCGAGCGGATTAGATCGAGGGAGAGCTAGGCCTAATGTATAGTTCACACACGAGGGGGAGATTATTGGGAACATGTGTGAAGAATTGAGTCTCACATCAGATAAATAGAAAAAAGAATTAACTTTTATACAATGGGATGACTCACCACTTACAAAGCTTAGCTTTTTAAGTGAATATGGGTCATTCAATGTATATTGGGTCCATGTGATGTGGTAGACTCTATGGATACTCCCTAATAGATTAGGCCTATGCGCACATAGGAAGAATCTCAGGCAGATCGCCGGATGGGGATTTTGCAGCTTGCAGGATTGATTGGTGGCCGAGGACACCATTACATTTCTTATTTTTGTGTTTGCACCTTTCTATATGTATCAACATCATGTACTTGTGTTTTTTCCCTTTTCTTTGTTTTCCTCGATGTACCTTGTTGAGTTATCAATAAACATTTCCTATAAAAAAAAATATATGATTCAATAGGGCAATGTGGAAGTCAAAATCTTGCCAGATTCCTTTTAATACAGAGACACACTTGGAGCTTCTGCTTAGTGAATGAAGACATTCGACCAACTCCTTGAAATGGTACACACAAACAAACAAGAAACCCGTTGGAAACACTCTGGCCGGGAATGCCCTCTGACGGTCTTGTCATTTTCTAGTTCCACGATAAAATCTCTTATAAAAAGATATAATATTCAACGTTTTTTTTTCATCCCCCGCAATAATTATTGTATTAGACCAACCAGATATTTCCATCTAGATGATTTTGGCACTAGTATTCAACCATAATACTTTGTCTCGTGTGTATTTTTTGTACTAAAAGACAAATTTCAAATTAAAATTATAAAAAAGTGGAGCGCCAAAATCACTACCTTTTATTAATTGAACAGTTCAAAAAATAATATTAATTGAAGACTACATAATCAACAATTCAAATCTCAAAATGAAACCGGTGATGGGCCTTGTGTAATGAATTATTGGTCCAATGGCTCCAACCCTCTCGATGAATATGGAAAAGCCAAGTCCACCAGAAATAACTACAGGAATGCTAGAAAACAACTGCTATAAAATATAGTTTCAAGAATAACAGACATGCATAGGCACCGAACAGAGTTGTGTACGGAATTATGATTTTTTGAAATAGTTACGCCTAGCAGGTGGTGGGTACAAATTTCGTATGGTAAATTTCTTAGATCGCCCCATAATACTCGCATCCAGGGATCGTAGCCTCATTCCCCCGTGTAGTAGATTAAGAATGATGAATGGCAAAAAAAAAAAAGTTATGCCTAATGCATTTACTACATATGTTCAGAGGCAGTTTTTAATTTTTACTGGAAGCGATAGAAGTGTCAAATACAAATTTCGAGATATGTCGTTCTCTTCACGTAAATTACTTTCAGCACTTTTAGTAAAAATGGAAAACTCAACCTGAGTCTAGATTTCACCAAGCCCCATCAAGGGGGTGAAAACCTTTCCTGAAAGTAGGCATGCAGTTTATGCGTCCATACAATTGCAATCATTCATTTGGATTCTTTCAAATAACATACTTATGTGGTTAACTTGTTGTGTTATGGGAGATAATGGAGCACTAAAAGGGACAATGCTCAATTATACAGTAATTAATCATGTTGGTCATGTGATTTTAGGTAGGATGGTCTTGTATATTATGATGAGAGTTGATGTCAGTGTGTTTGTATATAGTAAAATGAAAATACTTACAAAAAGGCCTTGTTTGTTTAGCCAGAAATAAATAGATGGGATATAAAATTTCATGGAATATGGATGGGATATGAAATCCTTGGGATATTGTTCAGGATATCAATGGATGAGAAAAATTCATATCCGGTGTTTGTGTTCGACGGGATATCCTATTTTATGCACTAAAATGGGAAAATCTCATCCAGTCGTACAGATGGGGATTAAAATTGGGTGGAGATTTCAAATCTCATCCCAAATAAGGTTACCAAACAATGGAAAATGGGACCCACTCTAATACACTCCCAAATCCCAACCCCATATCCCCCCTAACAAACAAGGCCAAAGAGTTTTTTGAAGTTTTATAATAAGGAAAATTCTAATATCAACCCATTGAAATGTCGTTAAAGTTTAAAAATAGTATTAAAATGTGTGAAAAGTATATGAGAATGGAAAAAAAGTGTATAGAAAAACGAAAAAAATACGTTGAAGTACTCCGTCCATCCCGATTTGTTTTATTATTCTTGTCTTATTGTCAGCCCAGTGAGCTATTGAAATATAAAGACTCAATCGTTATTGTTGGAGGTGCCATCTCCACCTCCGCCTCCACCCCCTCCTACCGACTCTCAACTCCACTTCCGGCTCATCTCCCAACTTTCTTCATTGTCGGCCACAACAGCATCGGATCCGACAATAAAGAACGAGGGCTATTAAATAAGGACCGCTTTCGTTATCATTTCTTTTCTTCTTTTTTTCCTCCTCGCAATGCAGAGCGTTTCCTCTCCTTAGATTTCATTTGTGCTTTATTTCCTTCTGTTTGAGTATCCAATTTTATGGGTTTCCTACAGACTCACCCGAGAATTTCTTTATACCAAACCCAGTTTGGACATGCTTTTACTGTATGTGTTAATAGAGCATAATGTTACGCCCCACGGAATTTTCTAGAGAAATCTTAAAGCTTCCGGACTAGTCTAGACTTGTCTAGAGAATTCTTGAATATTCTTGTATATTCTTGTACATTGTAGAATACTCTAGAAAGATGGTGAACATTCTAGAGAAGCCTTGTAAGTGTTGGAGAATTCAAGAACCTCCTATACACACATCTAGAAAAACCCAATTGAGGAGGTGGGAAGATTCTAGAGTTTGTTCTAGAACTCTCCCTTAGTGCCTATAAAAGGGTGTGGCCTCATTTGGCCAAGGCACCAAGAAATCATTCAAGAGCTTGTAAACTCTCTTTGTGTAATACACTCTCCATCTTCCCAAACTCAAGTGTTACTTGTCTTACTCTTCTTACACACACACAAAGGCTTACTTAGCATCACTAGATCGGGTCAAGATCAAGTGTGAGTGTCTAAGTGTCGCACGGATCACTTGGAACAAGTTAAGTCCGTGACAATAAGCTCATGTGTAGGTGGTGCAACTAGGAATGGCAATGGGGCGGGGCCGGTCCGGGCAGATTTTAGGTATACCCGACCCCAACCGGAAAGTTATTACATAAACTCAACCCCAACCCGATTCTGACCAGGTATTTTTTGGGTACCCCCGTTCCTGTTCCAATCGGGGGACGGGTTTACCCTCCCCGCCCTGCTTCGTAAGAAATTTTAAAAATTTGTTAATCTAAAAGCAAAATAAAGTAAATACCGATAAATAAAGTGATATTTTAGTGTAATGGTTAAAATATTAAGTACGAATGAAAGGTTTTTTAGTAGAATGATAATAAAATTATGATAAAAATATAATATCTTTCATATAATGATAATTAGATTAAAATAAAAGTATAATTATATATATATATATATATATATATATATATATATTTCAGGGCAGGGTAATATAAACCGACCCCGACCCAAATCCGGCCGGGGTTTTCAAAAATTTGATTTAAAAAAACCCATCCTAATCGGGGCGGGTTAGGGGCAAGGCAGGACATTTTGTCATCCCTAGGTGCAATGGCGGTTTTAGCTCCTTCTAGTACTCTGCGACCCAGTCTTGTAAGTATTGGCTTTCTAAAATTAAGTTTCTGACGATAAAGAAAAATTATACTCCCTCTGTTCCATAATATTGGTCCCTTACGAAATTAGGTGCAATTTTCAAATTAAAAAATAACGCATCTATAAAATAATTTTTGAATTTTTTCCCACCGTTTAAAAATTCACAATGAGATCTATCAAACAAGATTTATATTGCTGAACAAGTTATGTTCATAAGTATATTATTTTTTAGTTTGAAAATTACACGTAGTTTCGTAGGAGACCAATATTATGGAACGGAGGGAGTACTAAATAGTTGGGGAGTAGAACCGGAAAACTAATCCATGCAAAAAAAAAAAACGCCCTTAGATACACTCATCATCATAATAATTATTTTAAAAAAAAAAGTAAATGTGAGATCCATCATTATCTGCAACCAAATTGTTCTAAAAAACGACAGGGCAAAAGAAAGAGAAGAACAGAAGGATCATGAGAGTGCTTTTCTAGCACGGAAATAAAAAACAAACAAAATTGGACGGAGGGAGTTTTAGGCCTAGTTTGGATAAATTGAAAAAATTAATTTTTTGGTTTTTTGGAATTTTGTCTTTATTAAAATTTGTTTTGCATTTGTTAGTTTTTTATCGATTTTTTTATGATTTCTTGGCTTGTCTCGACAAGAAGAATCTAAAAAGTATAAAATTATTAGCCAAACTTATAATTTTGTAAATAAAAATGAAAGTGACATCCAAAAAACTACATGGAAAACAACTGAACCCGCACACATAATGGGCTATCTGTAGCCTTTGTCACTATGCTTTCATTGGACAAGTACTAGATGGGTTGTTTCCCCCACAATCAACAAATGCCAAAACAACAAAATACTTGCACAAAAAAAAAAAAAAACAAATGCCACAAAAAAAAAAAAAATACTTGGAGAAAATAAACATTGTAGACTTCCAAAGTTTTAAGGGTGCTGGGCCTAACCTAACAAGATGTATAACTAAAAATACAATAATGGTCTCCTATAAACAACGTGTGATGATCGGATAAAAATTTTAATTAGTTCTTTAATTTTTATTAATAAATGTACCAAATAATTATTTCAGGGAAGTGCTTCATTTTTTTACTCAAAAAATGAGTTTTTTTTGGTTGTGGACTATCTTTACATGTGGAAGGAGTAATTAGTATTAAAAAATGTACAAATATTCTAAGATTAATTATTTCTAGTATCTGAAAGGATAAACATTTACGAATATTTGTCATATATCAACATACTTAATACCTAAAAATCATATATTTTATTGATTAATCACTTATTAATGTGCTTAATACCAAAAATAATATGTACTTGTTTTCAAGAATAACAAAGTTCTTGCAGTACAGAAATGTTTTTTTAAATAAAATAAAAAAAAAAGACACATGAGTGGCACGTGCCAACTCACCCACTCTTATCTTTTGCGCTGAATAGCATACCTAAATTTCAGTATAGCAGGAAATTGAACAAAAAAAAAATCATGACTTGGATAATCGAGTTAATATACTCCGTAATAGGCCCTTAGACTAAAATTTTGCTTTCGAACTTGAGGAAAATAAGAGAAAAGAAAAGAGGGGGAAATGGGAGGATAATTTCACTCCTAATCACAAAAATTTGGATTTATTATTTTCTCCAATCTTTCTCTTCGAACCAACAATGGGAGAGAAAATTCTTTCATTTACCTTGATTTTCTTTTGTTTTCCATAAGTTTTAAATTTACCCTAAATTCTCAAATGTTTTCTGCATGTCATTTTAGAAGGATGGAGGAATTTTTTTAATTTGTTAGAAAATTAAGATCGTCCATGAAACGAAAGAAGAAGAAAACTGCGAAGGTCTCGAGTTCGAGTCTTGTGAATGGAGAAAACTTACGCTAGGAGAGTTTTACCCCTTTGTAGACCGACCTGACTCGAACCTGATTTAGTCGGGGTCTAGTGGGCTCGGATACCGGTGGTTTAGACACAAAAAAAAACTGCAAAGGAAATGGAAGTAGGAGTTTTTTTTTTTTTTTTTTTGAAAATGGAAGTACTATGATTAGATGGAAAAAAGAAATTAGGTATTGGGTAAGAGTAATTCTATTAACAGCCCTTTATTTTTTTCATGTAACCCATTTTCTTCATTCAATCCACACTTAAAAATTCTCAAACCAATTTACTCCATTCAACCCACAAAATACACCTAAACTACCCAAAATACCCTTAACCATAAAAAGCCCTAAATCAAACCCCCCAAAAAAAAAAAATATATATATATATATAATAATAAAAATTACACCGATCGTCATGCTCTCTCTATTCTCTCGTCTCTCTCTTTCTCCACCTTCTGCCATAGCCACTGTCAATCCTCCACCATTGAAACAGTCCGGTAACTGTCTCCTCTTGTCTCTCTCTCTCTCTCTCTCTCTCTCTCTCTGGGGCCCGCGTATATGTGTATATTGGTGTATATATATGTGTATAGGACTAAAATCTGAGGACTCTCTCTCCCTCTATGTGTATAGCAAACTAATCTGAGGATTTCATGATCGAATTGAACAATGTGAGTTGTTGGGTTGCGGTTTCGACTTAAATTACATTCTCTATTAATTTGGGTTCGGGTTTTGACCAAACTGTTCATGTTTTCGTACTATGAATGTTGAAAGACACTCCAAATTTCGACAACCACATGTCGATTTACATTAAGGTCGAATTTGCTTGGTTTGGTATTGGGTATTTTTGATATTCCCATGTCGAAATTTATTCCTCTATTCATCTTATTAATGTTGAAACCAAGTTCTTGTGAAATTTGTGGGATCTATGTTCAACATCATCCTGTCGAAATTTAAGTCTATTTTCGACATCCTCATGTCGTAGTTTGTTCCTCTATTCAGCTTATTAATGTCAAACCAAATACTTGTGAAATTTGTGAAAAAATTGGACATTGTCTAAGTTCGACATCATTCTGTCAAAATTTATGTCTATGTTCAACATTGGAATGTTGAAGTTAATAATTGTGGTCACATTTTGCTGTTTTCGACATTAGCATGTCGAAATATATGTATTTTTCCAGGTTCTTAATGTCAAAATTTGTTAAATCTACATTAAATGAACCAAGGAAATTTGTGAACCACGGACGGCAAATACATATAACATAACTTCATTAATTATTTTGCCAACCCCGTATATCTCTTTTACTATTTTCTTATAAAATCTCATCTTCTTCATCTTCCACAAAATTAATTAAGAAATCAAACACCACATGAAGTTTTCTCCGACATTTCTCAAGTGCCTTCGAACAGTTCCTATAAATTTTCCCAAGTTTATGCCATTTGAGTACATTAATGAACGGTTCATATCATCAAAACAAACACAGTGGGGCTCATAATGGGTGACCGGAAACAATTTATTCTCTCAAAGAAAAGAGAAAATGCAGTTCTAAAAAGCCAGGTGAGCTCTTGATAAATACTGAAGACAGTACACATGGATTTCAAACCCAGAAGTTACAGTATCAAATATTCAAAACCAGGAGATTTCACCTTAACAAGAACAAAAACACTGATGATCGCATTGTTGTGGTCCTACAATTGGGTATTTTAGCTAGCTTAAAATAACCGGAACACCTGACAAAAAACCTGAAATTATCTTTACTCCCTTCAAATAGGACGAGATTTTATTCCTCATCAGATCCTGAACCTTCTGAACTTGATTTGCCACCTTTTCGATTATTAGCAGCGCCGTTGGCAGCGGACCCCTTCTTTTTACTATCCTGCTTATTATCCTCATCATCTTCACTATACTCACTCTCATAATCATCATACTCATCTTCTTCAATCTCCTCCTCCTCTTCCACCCCATCCTCCGCCATAGCTGCTCCTTCCTCTGCAACATAACCACCCCGTGTCCCCGCCCGAGTCCGTTTCAAAACCTTCAACTTCAAACCGGTTTTGATGTCACAACCGATCCACGAATCACAAATCAAGTAACAACTCAAATTGTAGTTCCCCTCCGGCGGGGCCTGGAATTTTCCCATCAACAGGCGGGACCCACCCTTGACCCTCTCGACTGCTTGCCTGACTGCCGTACTAGTTTCCTTCACGGTAGCCCCTGCCCCCTCCATAGTCTCCTCTATTGCTTTTGAAGCGGCCGTAATGGCTGTTGCCTCGTCCATGAAACTGATCTTCTGGGAAAACCACACATTGTTTGGGGTGGGATCCGCTAGGAGGAACCAGAAGTTCTCTTCCTTGTGGAATGGGTATTGAGGGGCATGGGGAAGCGCGCCGATCAAACCGTTGGCACGCTTGAGTGTAACCCAAGTGTGGAGTGTGACGACATCACCCTCTTGAATGCCCTCTTCCCCTTCGGTCTCACAAGTCACTTCAAGTGTTAAGGAAGGCATCATTTCAAGGACCTTTTCTACGTCCAGGATTTCCAAAGGAGAGAAGCTAGTTGTTTGAGAAAGTAGCTCCGCCCGCTCTTCAGGAGTCATACAACGAAGCTCTTGAAAACTCCGCACCTTCTGCAAAAATGGAAGACGTGATAAAAATTAAGATGGCACCGAAAAAAGACTAAAAGAAAATGCATGTAGGGGTGTTCAATTAGTCTAGCCAAAAAGCAAAGTGTCTTTCTAGTTTCTGGTTTTCGTATTTAGCATTATTTCTAGGAATGTGAGTTGATCTACAAACTGCATCCACTTGCCATGAGTTTTTGGTTTTTGTGGAACCAGGATTGTTTGTGAACTTAGAACTAGAAATCTCCTCCTTCAGTACATAAATATTTCAGTCGTTTGTCAATCAACCGTGACAAGTAATACTTACTTCGATACCTTTAGTGCATTGAATGATGGTGTATAAGCATTTTCCCTCTTACCTTCATCCAGAGTGCATAATTTAAACACCACATGCTTCTTGATAAGATTCAAAAAGAGGCACGATGGTCTTAAGGCATAGTTTTCCAAAAGATTTTAGTAATCCAGTTGCTAAAATCACACGAGTCAACAAGTGCTAAAATCAATTTTTTGAAATAAAAAAAATAAAGTGGTTCCGTGTATCGTTTTTCACACCAAATTAAAGTACTCCTCGGTGTACTTTAATTCGTGCAAAAAAATTCAAAAAATAATACATGAAAACACTTAATTTTATGATTTCAAATACCATGATTTTAGCACCTTCTGGACTCATTTGCTAATTTTATGGGTTGCTAAAATCTTTTGGAAAACTATGCCTAAGCCTGTAAAGTGGTATAGTGTTCAAGTGACGTACCAACAAAGGACAGTCAAGTCTCCAAGAAAGATTTTAGTAACGAATTGTTTAGACGGAGCCTAACTGTTTTGATTTCCCAGATTTCTAATATGTGAAACGATGCTGATTGCTGAATATTGCCTGATTAATTTTTGATGCAATGAACAAAGAAGCAACTGACTAGTATTTTGTACAGGTGTGTGGGTGTGGGTACACGGATTTTTGGGGGGAGCGTTCGAGTTTCGCTGAGGGTGCTACAGCGCTACTGAACCCACTGTTCGAGTAGTCAGCTTTCCAGCAAGAGCTCCAGAAGGTAGCAAAATAAAAAGGCAGACGACATGAAGTAACAGGATTTTATCCACTTGCCTTACGGGCTAGCTTTTTCATAACAGCCTCATTAAAATGAGGAAGCTGCAGAAAAGGTGCAGTGCCATCGGTAAATCCTCCCGTCGCCTTCCTTGCACTGAGGGGAACAGCCTGCATTGCAGTTTTTTCATAAACAACAGTAGCTCACTAGGCACAAGCAATCGAATTAAGTCATTCCAATTACAGGAAGACAAAACAAAGTCAAAGAAAACACAATAAAACATTCAAATTCCCTTTGTGTCTTTTTAATTTGTGAATTTCAGACATAAAATAAGAAAGAAAGAAAGAAAGAAAGAAAGAAGAAATTTATCTACTTCCCAGTTAATATTCCAAAGCAAGCGACCATCATAAGATCCATGAGTTCAGCTTTTGTGAGAGTAAAAATCACGCTCATTCAGGCGCAGACAGAAAACCATAGGATTCTATTTAAGAAGCCAATAATGGGTTCAAGTACAAGAAAACCAATGAAAGTTTGAGCAAATGCAGCACCATTTGGGCAAAGGTTGGGTGGGTGATTGTAGGATGTTTTTCAGAGGTGGGTGTAGTGAGGTGTTTAAATTCTTGAAGCATTCCAGCATATATTCAATTCTTCAATTTCCCCAGTAGCACTAAAGGGAGTACACTTCCTCGCAAAGTTAAGCAATCAGGTAAAAATGCTAATTAAAAATATTATTATTATCCCCACATTTTGTGAAGATAGAGATTTCATTACTTCCAGTAAACAGTTCTCAATACCAACCTGAATGATGCATTGAGAAAGCTCAAGAACACCAATTGCAGGCCTCAGCCAACCATGCCCCTGAGCAGTCCGTGGAATAAGTGCCATCTGGATACAGTCTCAGGTGTTAGTAACTAGAGAAAGGAGCAGAAGCCACAGGTGCAACAAATATATTTGAAGAAAAAGAAAACCAAAAACATAAAATGGTTCTTATTAAATTTCAAGACAGAATATGAAACTCTGGGACAGTCAAGAAAAGCGTCAAAGTAGTAATTTTGTCTTTATATATAAGCGCAGTCTCCATTAAAGCTCAAACCAAGTTAACCAAACCTAAGGTGCATACCCCAGGCTTACAAACCCAAGCAATCCAGCCTAACTATTCCACTGGTAAGTCAAAGCAATTTGATGAATCATCAGCATGAACTAGGACCAGATTTGACACTAAGAAAAGAAGGCGAAATCAAATTTTCACATTAAAAAACTTAATTGTGTTTGAAGCTCAAGAGAACTGGCATCCATATGTAGGAACCACATTGAGGTTAACTGGAGCAGATACACACTTCATTTTTTAGCTAAATACAAAATTGCCTGCTTATTTTGTCAGAACAATAAAAAATACTCGAAGTCGGAGCAAAATCAACATCCAGACATAATTTGTTCCCTGATCTTGTTTTACGTGTATAAGAATGCCTTCCCTTTCGCATGACACTTCAAAATATAACAGAAAACTGCAAAGGTTGGCCAAAATGCCACAACCCCTAATCAGTTATCACCAAAAGTTGAGTTCAATACACTGCACCCAATATGCAGACATTACCTTCATAAGCTCTTCAAGAAGGCGAGGTGCAAGTTCCAGTACACGTTTAAAGTCTCGCTGCAATTCTGGGGACAAAGCTTCCGTTTCTCGAGTTAACTGAGCTTGAATTAACAATTGTGTCTGAATAGTAAAAGGAGGGAAGTAAGAATCTTAATTCACTATAACAAGAAATTTGCACATGGATCTGTCAAAGCTCATCAAAATTTTAGGAGCCGTCATCCATAACTAGTGATTCCAAAGATTTTCAACAAAAACAGTACCTTAACTAGTGCCGGATGTTGCTTCCAAAACTTAGCCTGCTCTTGTTTAATGTTTTTAAGGTCCAAATTCAACTCGCTTCTAACTAACACAAAAAGCTTTTGTAGCGGTTCATCATCAGTCCTACGAACTGGAATCTCCATGTATTCAGCAGCCCTATTGAAAACATCCATAACTTTGCTGTAAAAAAATAAAAAATAAAATTTAGCATCCGATAAAATAAAACAAAAGTCTGATAATACTGATTTCAAACAATTCTTTTTAGCTTAAATGAGTAAAAGCGAAGTAGAAAATTCTCAGAAACAATTTTTCCTAGGGCAACTAAAACTTTTTTTTTTTATAAGTAAACCTAGGGCAACTAAAACATCATCCACAAGATGCACATTAGCCAAATCAGGACTATAATCACTCAAAACTTATGTGGGTTAGTTCTAATTTCAGCACGAGGAATACTGACAGGCTCAATTTGGATGGCGGGAGTCTTGAGGATGAATGGGAATGTGATGTTATATTTCTATGATCCGACGCTTGGAAAAGACAAGAATAGGATTGTGATGCAATACTTCCATGATTTCGACATTTGGAAGAGACAAGAATAGGATCCTGTCATTTTGATGACATATTCAACCAAGAATCACATTCCCAGACTGAGTGGGACTGTGATCCCTCCCTTACCCCGTGGTAATTTTAGATTCTTGGCTCAATCATTACAAAAAGGAAATGTACACCTTGATTTATGCTAATTATCAAGATCTCTTAACAGCATAATGTGTACATGTGCAATTGAGTGCATCAAATCATATGTTTCCGACAGCGAGCAAACTCAAAGAGCAAAAAGATTACCGAGGCCTAATATTAAGAATATACATCATACCTTGGTGCCAAAGAAGGTTTCATGAAGAAGTAATAGGCGGAAAGTGTTTGATGCATAACATAGTTGCCAGTATATTTGGATGACCGTGACAGATATATAACAGCTATCACCAGTGGTAACAGAATACAGACCCCAACTATCCAAAGCAACAATATCCCCCCAGATGCCCCATCAATATTCAGCAGAAACTGAGGAAGAGCTATTCCCATTTGAAACCCCTGCATCAGTGTATCAAAACCAGCTTATATATGACACGACTGTTGTGAAAGATAATCAATTTGAAAAACCTATTTCATTCAACTTTATCTTTCCGTAGATGTTCTCCAAAATTCTCATGGAATACCTGTCTACCATCTGGGTGGCCATATTTTTCATAATTCTCACGGGAAATTGGATCTGTGAGAGCCTGATAAGCCTTTGATATATATTCCACAAAATAATTGTGAGCATCTGAGATTAAACCAAAAAGGTAAGAGTGTATCAGTAATAAAAGTAACCAAAGCATCAATTTTTTCATCAATTCAATCAACAATACTAATAAACTGAACAGCTGGAACACCTTCAACCTGGATCAGGATTTTTATCAGGGTGGTATTGAATGGAAAGTCTCCTGTATGCCTTCTTTATTTCCGAGTCAGAAGCTCCAGATTCTAATCCAAGAATACTAAATGGCTCAAATACTTGGATCTAAGTCGAAACAAAAAGACACCGTCAGTCAAATGGAACTCCAGATTGTCAAAGATATATGGATTATAACACACTAATACCAAGTGCTGATTCACAACTTTAGAGTAAGAATAACCATTGAGGTTATTTACCTCACGACTTATATGCTTAATATAATACACCAGTATGCCCATGACGACCCAAAGCACCACAACTGTGAAGTTGCTCCATGTTGAGAAGTTTGAGATCTACAAAGTACATTAAACCAATGCAAATGAGGTCAAGACAATTGCATAATCACAACAAAGTGATACCACCTGCGCAATAAGTTTTGAGGGACTGAAAATAGAAATTTAGCTGTAAGAGAGAGAGGCTCACCCGTTTAAAAATGGATTTGCGATACTTTCCCGATCTAGAGCATTCTGAACACTCGCAATTGATGCTTTTTGTTTTCTTGGAGGCAGCACGGCATAGGTTCAGTATTGTATAGGGTACTAAAGGGAGGGCTATTATTGTCAAGATGAAAATCGGAAATAATGCACTGTTTTCTTCTGAAGTAGCCATGGGAGCCTTCCAACTACAACAAATTTTTTACCTGCAAATCAATACCTAAATAGTCAGTTGGTTCAGGAGAGAGTTGCAACTATGTCAGTGAGAGTGCCCCATCAAACTAGCCATGCCTATGACTCTGACTAATCTCTTTAGGCAGTTACATGCCCCCACTCTCACTTAAATCGCCCTCTCCATAAGGAAAGACAAAGTAAAATTCACTTAAAACAAACAAAGAAACGAACAAAACATACAAACTGTTGTGGGGATCAATAAGTGGAGTGACAAAATTCAATTTGGTCAAGAACACACACAGGTCCCCAAAGAAACGTTGACAAAACAATACAGCTAATATACGAGTTTTTTTCAAAACGATACCTGATCTATTTGAAATACTCGAACCATTCAAAATGGGAAAGCCAAAACCTATTCGAATTTACAACAAACTAAGCTGAATTGTACCTTCAAACGAATTTAAAAATCCAAACTTTGCTTAGAACATACATGTTCATGTATACGCGAATCGGATTACCTATAAATGGAAAAGGATTGAAGGAGATCCGCTTGTTTTCTATAACCACAACGAGTTGATCGGAAGATCGAGCGAAGGCTTTCAGAGAGGTCACAGAAGCACTGCCGAAAGGTGGTTTCTTCCTCGGCTGCCAAGCTTCAGATCCAGTAAGGCTGAAACGTAAAAAATGTTAAAATTAATGTTTTGTTTCTTAAGTTTTGTATTGGGCTAAAATGTTAAAAACTTGTTGGGCTATTCTATTTTGTTATTGGGCAAAAGTTAAAGTTAAGCCCAAATTTTTTGTCTTTTGTTTGTCTTGACTTGCCCTAGGTATACAAGGTTTGTTGTTTTCCAAAAAGTTCAAAAATAAAAAAAGAAAAAAGAAAAGGCCCCATTTTGTGAGTAACATTTTAGAGAGACTGAGAAACCTCTCTTTCCCTTCTTCCTGTTCGGCAACTACTACCTCACACTTGGGCAACCTCCATTACTCTATTTTCTTGTGATTTCTTCCACAAAATCAAAGATAATTAAAGGGTGAATGTCAACATAAGTGGTATCAAAGCTTTGGATGGATCGAATCAACTTGAGAGTGAAGATTTTTGAAGGGGGAACAAAACTCTAGAAGTATACAACAATGACAAGTTCAACAATCAAACCATGAGAGCTCAACCACTTGGTTTTCCTCTTTTCAATGGAGAAAACTATGATTTTTTGAGTGTGAAAATGAAGACCCAACTTGAATCAAATGATGTTTGGGAGTATGTAGAAGATGGGTTTGATTATCATGAAGGTGATGAGGTTTTGACGGAGGGGCAAAAGCAACAATTGAAGGTGGATAAAAGGAAGAATGCAAAAGCCCTCTCCATAATTCAACAAGGGATTACCGATAATATTTTTCCAAGAATTATCAATGAAACCAAAGCTAAAAAGGCATGGAATATTCTTCGCAATAAGTATAGAGGCAACACAAAGGTAAAAATCATCAAACTCCAATCTTTGAGAAGAGATTTAGAGAATATGAAAATGAAGGATGTTGAATGCTTGAATGCCTATTTTTCTAGACTTATGAAAGTTGTTAGTCAAATGAAGACATATGGAGAGAATGTTTCTAGTCAAAAAATTGTTGAGAAAATCTTGATTATTTTGTCATCAAAATACAATCCTATTGTTGTTGTTATTGAAAATACTCAAGATCTTGCCACTTTAAGTGTTGATGAGTTGATGGGTTCTATTAAGACATCTGAGCAAAGATTGAGTAGGCAATCCAAAAAGTCAATTGAAAGTGTCTTTCAATCTAAGCTAAATGTTAGTACTCCTAACCCCCAAGAAAAATGATCATTTTCAAGTCATAACCAATGTAAAGGGAATTCATCTAAAGGTGAAAATTTTGAACAAAGAGGAGGAAGAAATGATAGAGGAAAAGGAGGAAATAATTTTCAAAGGGGAAACAACTTTCAAAATAGGGAGTATGATGGGTCCCCTCAACACAAGTGTGGAATTTGTAATAAAGGGAGTCATGTTGATAAAGATTGTTGGTTTTGAGGAAAGCCACAATGTCACAATTGCAACAAGTTTGGACATGTCAAAAAGGGAATGCCGAGTCACAATCAATTAACAAGCCAATTACACTGAAGAACAAGAATTTGAAGGGAACATGTTTTTTATGTTTGTCAATTGGCTTCGGGGCAAAAGAATTATGTGTGATTTCTTGATAGTGGTTGTAGTAACCACATCACTGGAGATGAGAGTATTTTTGTGAAGATTGATACTTCCTCCAATTCTCAAGTAAAAATGGAGATTGGTGCCTTGGTTCAAGCAAAGGGAAAGGGTACTATTGTCGTGAAGACAAAGAAGGATACAAGAAAGATTTCAGATGTGCTCTTGTTCCGGATTTGGAGCAAAACTTGTTGAGTGTTGGGCAACTTGTCAAGTATGGGTACTATGTGCACTTTGAAGAAGGCTCTTGCAAAATTTATGACAAAGGGAGGAGAAATCAACTTGTAGCAAATGTTAAGATGGAGAAGAATAGAAGCTTCACACTCACTTTTCACTACACAAAGGATGTTGCATTGAAGATGGATGTGGTTGATGACTCATGGCTTTGGCATAGAAGATTTGGGAACTTGAATTTCCAAAGTTTGAGAAACCTACAATAAAAGAACATGGTCTATGGGTTGCCGACTATTCATGAATTCAAACAAGTGTGTGAAGGTTGTGCACTTGGAAAGCATCACCGGGAGTCATTTTCAAAAGACAAGATGTGGAAGGCTATAGCACCATTGGATCTTGTTTATACCGATGAGTGTGGGCCTATGGATACACTAACTCATGGAGGTAACAAGTACTTTATCATTTTTATTGATGATTTTTCAAGAATGACTTGGGTTTATTTCATGAGGGAAAAAGTGTGATGTTTTCTCAATTTTCAAAAAGTTTTAAAGTCTTGTGGAAAGGCAAAGTGGTCTACTAATGAAAGTTTTGAGAAGTGATAGAGGTGGAGATTACAACTCAAATGAATTTGACAAATTTTGTGAAGACATTGGCATGGAAAGACAACTACCGGTTGGGTACACTCCACAACAAAAATGGAGTGGCCGAGAGGAAGATTAGAACCATAGAGGAGATGGCAAAATCAATGTTACATGAGAAGGGATTGCCCAAGACTTTTTGGGGTGAAGCTGTGTATATAGTGGTTTATTTGATGAATCGGTGTTCAACAAAATCCTTGGAAAACATAACTCCATTTCAAGCTTGGAGTGGGAGAAAGTCATCCATGAATCACTTGAAAGTGTTTGGTTCCATTTGCTATGCTCATGTCCTAAAAGAAAGGAGGCGCAAGCTTGATGAAAATAGTCAAAAGTGTATTTTTGTGGGTTATAACTTCCAATCAAAGGGCTATAGACTCTACAATTTGAAGACAAACAAAGTCATCATTTGTAAAGATGTTCTCTTTGATGAAAAGGCTTATTAGGATTGGAATGGTAATGTGGAGCAAAATCAAGTCTCAATCAATTATGAAAAACCGGAAAGTCAAGAAGATGAAGCCTATAATGATCTTAAAACTCCAAACCAACCAACTTCAACTTCTCCATCAAGCTCAAGTTCCTCATCTCCAAGTTCAACTCCAAGAAAAATGAGAAGCCTCAATTATGTGTATGAAAGTTGTAATTTTTGTGTTGTAGAACCAAAGAATTTTAAAGAAGTAATCTTAAAGCTCCAAACCAACCAACTCCAACTTCTCCATCAAGCTCAAGTTCCTCGTCTCCAAGTTCAACTCTAAGAAACATGAGAAACCTCAATGATGTGTATGCAAGTTGTAATTTTTGTGTTGTAGAACCGAAGAATTTTGAAAAAGAAATTAAGGAGGAAGCTTGGAAGAAAGCTATGGAAGAAGAGATTCATGTAGTTGAGAAAAATAAGACTTGGGAGTTGGTGGAGAGGCCAAAGGACAAAGAAGTTATTGGTGTCAAGTGAATTTTCAAAACAAAGCTCAACCCGATGATTCGAATCAAAAGCACAAGACAAGACTTGTAGCAAAATGGTATTTTCAACAATCCGGAATTGATTTTCAAAAGACATTTGCACCGGTGGCTCGCCATGACACAATTAGATCTCTTGTTGCCATGGCGGCATCGAAGGGATGGTTTTTGTATCAACTTGATGTGAAATCGGCATTCTTGAATGGCACCTTAGAGGAAGAAGTGTTTGTTGATCAACCTCAAGGATTCATTGTCAAGGGCAAGAAGCAAAAAGTGTACAAGTTGAAAAAGTCTTTGTATGGGCTAAAGCAAGCACCTCAAACATGTATAGTGAGATTGACTCTTACTTCAATGAAAAGGGATTTCAAAGAAGCAAAAGCGAGCCCACCTTATACGTCAAAAAGCAAGGTAATACCGGTATTCTTATTGTTTCTCTCTATGTTGATGATGGAGATTTCAAAAGATATATGATGAGGAAATATGAAATGAGTGATTTGGACCTCTTGCATTACTTTTTGGGCATTAAAATTTATCAAAACAAAGAGGATATTTTCATTTGTCCAAGAAAGTATGCAAGGACTCTTCTTGAGAAGTTCAAGATGAGAGATTGTAAGCCGGTTGCAACCCCCTTAATTGCGAATGAGAAATTGTCAAAAGAAATGGAAGCAAAAAGGTGGATGAGTCTCTCTACAGAAGCTTGGTTGGAAGCTTGTTGTATTTGACCATCACAAGGCTAGATATCATGTATGCTACAAGCATGTTATCTCGGTTCATACATAATGCAAGTCAAACTCACCTTGGAGTGGCTAAGAGAGTTTTGCAATATCTACAAGGTACGCTTGATTTTGGTATTTTGTATGAGAAAAATGTGGATGCAAAATTGCTTGGATGTTGTGATAGTGATTGGGTCAGATGTGTTAATGATATGAAGAGCACTTCCGGATATGCTTTTTCTCTTGGCTCGGGTGTTTTCTCATGGGCATCTAAGAAGCAACAAACCGTGGCGCAACCAACCGCCGAAGCCGAGTATGTGTCGGCATCATTGGCAACTTCTCAAGCTATTTGGCTAGGGAGGATTTTGGTGGATGTTGGTGAAAAGCAAGGAGAAGCTACTCCCATTTTGTGTGACAACAAATCCGCAATTGCAATGACAAAGAATCCCATCTACCATAACCACACCAAGCACATTGCCATCAAGCATCACTTCATCCGAGAGGCCATGGAAGATGAGGAGATCCAACTCAAGTATTGTGCAACTGAAAACCAAGTGGCGGATATCTTCACCAAAGCTCTTTCAAATGAGAAGTTTCAAGATTTTAGGGAAATGTTGGGTGTTACAACAAAGCATTAAGGGGGAGTGTTAAAATTAATGCTTTGTTTCTTTAGTTTTGTATTGGGCTAAAATTTTAGAACCTTGTTAGGCTATTCTATTTTGTTATTAGGCAAAAGTTAAAGTTAAACCCAAGTTTTTTGTCTTTTGTTTGTCTTGACTTGCCCTATGTATAAAAGGGCTGTTGTTTTCCCAAAAAAATAGGCCCCATTTCGTGAGTAACATTCTAGAGAGACAGAGAAACCTCTCTTTCCCTTGTTCTTGTTCGGCAGCTACTGCCCCATACTTAGGCAGCCTCCATTACTCTATTTTCTTGTGATTTCTTCCACAAAATCAAAGAAAATCAAAGGGTGAATGCCAACAAAAAACAGTAGTACTGAAACGTAAAAAAAAAAAAAAGAGTACTACTATGAGAATTGACCATCACACACTAAGAAGTTACTCAACGAAATATGACGCTTCAAAACATCAACAAGACCATCATTATATTTCGCATTATCCAATCTTGTTATCGATTCCCCAATCTTTCAGTAAATGGATAACTCTTTCGCCAAAATCGGACCACTATGTGGAGGAGGAACATGGCAAAAATTAAGTATTTTTTTCTGTAGAACCCAATGTTCATTGATGTAGTGTGTTGTGAGAGTTAAATAGCCATCACTAGTTAACGAAGACCATAAGTCTGATGTTAGGCATATCTTACTTGCAATAGATTCCAATTCACCATTCAATTTTACCTTCTCCTTTTCAAATAGCTTTAGCACATCAACCTTTGCCGTATTTCTTGAAATAGATTTTGCTTTGTGATTTAGATAAGAATATATATCCCTAATTCCTTCATGTTCCACAAATCTAAAAGGGTAATTGTGCTTGATAATTGCCATAGCCATTTTCTCACGATACCTCTTCTGATCAATATCAATAGAAGGATGAAAGTCACGAGAATCTCTATTAGGACAATTATGATGTATTAAACTAGACGTTCCTAATGAAATAACATACTTTTGACCACAGTAATTGCACTTGACCCATTTTTTTCCATCAACGCTAGGAGGTAACTTTTCAAAGTCCCCCCATACAGACGAAGTGGACCTCTTTGAACGTCTAACAGTACTCGAAGAGCATTGCTCAAATTCTCGTCGATATTTTCTTCCATTGGAAACAAAGACCAAAATACCTAAAGAATATGATACAACCAAATTCAATATAGGAACAGTTTAAACTAGTCTTAAGAGAGTTGTTTCATTAAGGAATCCAATCACAACAACAAATGAGTCCCGTAATCCAACTTCAAAAGGCAAAAGCAAACATCAAAGCAACCAATGTCAACGCAACATCATTCAACCCAAAACAATCGGCACATTAGTATCGATATATATTATGATTTATGAGTATCGATACATGCACAGGTGAGAAGGTGTTGTGGAGGTGATTGACCTTACCAGGATCAGATCCAGATGGAAGATCGGTGAGAAGTGACGATGATGCCGAAGCGAGGCAAAGCGATTGAGTTTAATCGAGGTGAAGATGACACTAAATTGAGGCTTGAAGGTCGATTGAGAGATGAATCTTCGTTCTCCCTCTCTCTCCTACGAATCGTCAGAGTTGAGCCCTTTGTTTGCTCGATGGGTGTTGGCCTAGATAGCAACACAAGAGGAAGGGGGTGAATTGTGTATCTAAAAAATAATGCGAAATAAAAAATAAAAAAAAGCAACATCCAATTATAAAATTAAATAAATTCAAGCGCACACATAATAATTATGACAGAAAATAAGGAGTAAGGGAAGAGAGAATCAAACACATAGATTTATCGTGGTTTGGTCCGTAACTGCACGGCCTAGTCCACTCCCCAAGTGTCCAACTTGGGATTTGTTGCACTATCTCAAACAGTAACACTTTTTAGCTTCGCGGGTGCTAGGCAAACCTTTACAACGAGCAATTTATCCCCAATTGCTCTAACTAGTTTTGACTCTGGTGCTAGTCACCCCTATCTAACTAGTTTTGACTCCATGCTAGTAACACTTAACCAAGTGATTTTCTCTCCAAAATCACTTACAAAAAGATAAACTCTCACAAGGAATCACACTCCCTTTTACAATGAAATCTCATAAATTGAACACTCTTAAAAGTGTAGACAAAAGCAATATAAAACTCTGATTTTTCTTCTCAACAAATAGCCAACTTTAAAGCCCAATTGAAAGTCTTTCTTTTTCCAAATTACTGCTCTCTTTTCTGCACGACAACTTCTATTTATTCTTTAAAAATCTGAACGTTGGAACCAATATTTTCACCTTTGGGAACAAAACACCCAATGAATTGTATACCCTAATTATGAAGCATAAGTCAACCCCCCTTTTTTTAACTTGCCGTTGGAACCAAATCACTTGATTTTGAGATTGCCTTGATTGAAGCAATTAATGATAGCAATATTCCACTCCAAAAAATTCACAACAATCACCATTCCTTTTGTTACACACTAGCCGTTTAAGATTTATTTGTTTCCATTCCGTGATTCCATGAACTTTGAATTTCCATGATTTTTGCTTTCTAAAATATAGGAAAAGATTTGTCCTTAATCTTTTTCTTTCTTCATGTATAACTTGGCTATTGAAGATAGGAAGTTGGTGTAGGTTATTTTCTTATGTTCCTCAACCCAAATCCTACAAAATAACATTTGTTTAAGTGAGTATCAAATATCACAATTTAATTATATTTCACTGGTAAGTAAATGTGTTTGTTATCATCAAAATCAATAATGTTTCTCAAAAAACATTTGGGCTAACAATGGGTTTTGCCGAAAAAATGAAGTGAAACTAAAAACTATAAGCCTTGTTTAGTTGTTGGGGAAAAAAATGGAAAGGAAGGGAAAATTAAAAAAAAAAAAAAATTCTCTTCCTTTGTTTGGTTCTTAAATGAGAGAAGGAAAATAATTCAATTCCAATCTAATTTTCTTCCTATTTTCTCTCCAATTTTCTTCTTAATTATTTTCTCTTCTTTTCACTTTCTTTCCCTAACTTCCAAACATAGCCTAAGACTTCTTAATTTTGGGTCCAACCTATTTTGAACCCATTTTAAACCCATATAAACCTATGCGTATATGAAAGTACTTCAACAAAGAGTTTTGTGAAATTTATAATAAGGAAAATTCTAAAATAAACCTATTGTACTGTTGTTAAAGTTTTAAAAAAATATATTGAAATGTGTAAAAAAGTGTTTAATAATGGGTAAAAGTGTATATAAGAACGAAAAAAGTATACTGAGGTACAAGTTTTTTTTGCCTTATTCTTGTCTTATTATCAGCTCAGTAGATTGTCAAAATAAAATGACCCAATTGTTTTTGTTGGGGGTGGCCATCTCCACCTCCGCCTCTACCCCTTGCTACCGACTCTCCGCCTACCCCCTCCTACCACTCTTGACTCCACCTCCGGCTCATCTCCCAACTTTCTTCATCTTCCGCCACAATGGCATCAAATCCAACAATAAAGAACGAGGGCTATTAAATAACGATAAACCTACAAGTACAGAGGGTTTGGTATAGAAAATGTACCGAGCCCTCACAGGGACCCACTTTTGGGTCCCACACGAGTGATCCGAACCATTCATTGTTCTTAGAACATTTTTCCGAAGGGCCCCACAAAATTTCAGCTCAATCGGACGGTTAGAAGTGCTTGAACCAAAGTTCCACCGTTTCAAACAAAAAAGAATCGATTGAAACGGTGGGACTTTGATTCAAGCACTTCTAACCGTCCGATAGAGATGAAATTTTTTGGGGCCCTTCAAAAAAATGTTCTAAGAACAATGAAACGATTTGATCACTTTAATCAAACAAAAAGTGGAATTGCCGAGGGATTTCGATGCGTACATTTTATGTACCAAACCCTCTGCATCCGTAGCAAAGTCCATTAAATAAGGACCGTTTTTCATTATTATTTCTTCTCCTTTTTTTTTCCTCAAAATGCGGAGCGTTTCCACTCCTTTCTAGATTTAATTTGGGCTTTATTTCCTTCTGTTTGAGCATCCAATTTTATGGGTTTCCTACAGCCTCACCCGAGAATTTCACCATCCCAAACCCAATTTGGACATGCTTTTACGGTATGTGTTAGTAGAGCACAAGCTCATCTGTAGGTGGGGTGATGGCGGTTTTAGCTCTTTCTAGTACTCTCTGACTCAGTCTTGCAAGTGTAGGCTTTCTGAAATTAAGTTTCTGATGATAAAGAAAAATTATAAATAGATGGGGCGTAGAACCAGATGTTAAAAACCTTGGATACACTCGTCATAAAAAAATTTAAAAAAAACACAAGTAAACCCGAGATCCATCATTAGTTGCAACCAATTTGTCCCAGAAGTTCTAAAAAACAAGAGGGCAAAAGAAGGAGAAGAAGAGAAGGATCATGAGAGTGCTTTTCCAACACAGAAATAAAAAAACAGAAACAAAATTGGACAGAGGGAGTTCTATTTACAAATAGTTCATATTTGACATTTCGATAGGATCATTGAATTTTTTTTGTCATTTGACTGATGTAGAAACACTTGGCCCAGACCACATGGGAAACAACTGAACCAGCACACACAATGGGCTAGCAGTATTTTTCCTTGATTCTCTATATCCTTTGTCACTATGCTTTCATTGGACAAGTATCAGATGGGTTGTTTCCCCCACAATCAACAAATGCCAAAACAACAAAATACTTGCACAAAAATCAACATTCCAAAGTTTTAAGGGTGGTGGGCCTGACCTAACAAGAGGCATAACCAAAAATACAATAATGGGTACAAAAAGTTCCAAGAATATACAAACAAAAATGGAAGAGAAAATGAAATAAAACAATGGCCAAATTGCCAGACAGATAAATCTTGCACCGTATGTATATTAAGCCTTGCTGAAATATATCACATCTCCAATATTTGGTAAAACATTACCCAACTGAGAGCTGTGGTTGAATAATAGTGCCAAAGATGAACATCAAAACCAAAGTTGTAACCCCATTTACATATTTCCTATTTGTGTTTACAAAGTCCCACTCAGTTCCAATTCCTGAGAATCTCATGTAAATACACAACACCAAACCTTGCAAAGGCTACCCTTTAGTACAATGGATACATGTCAGTGCTATCTATAGGACAGAAAGGGCAAATAAATCACAACACATAAGCACTTTCCTTAACTTACCACTTCTGTTTATGCTAAGCTACAAGTGGATTACAACAGATAAAGAGAAATTATATTCTAAGACGTCAAAACAATGGGAAAGTCTCAATGAGCAAGTGCTGAGATATTCAACGTGCTGATAAAACTAAGAAAAAGGAACAAAGTTTTGCATGTTACTGCAAAATTATATCAGGGCCTCAGTTATGATACAAAGAGGGAGTTCAGTTTCAGTTTATATGCACCTTCGGTTCAATATATCCAGGTGAATTCACCTTCTTGATAATCTTTAGTTAGTGCAGCGTCCTGGATTGAGGAAAAGCAAAGGATATATAAGTTGAGTAAGCTGATGAAACACTACCATCGAAAATAATAAAGATGAAAATAGAAAGCAAAGATAAGAAATTTGTACCTCGAAAAATTTGACAACTGTTAAGCACAGACCCTCCAAATTCTCTACTAGACATTTGAACAACAAAAATAAAAATAAAAATCTGACTACATGCCACCTCTCAGCCTGCTACCCTAATGGCGCCTGCCTCTTCAATCTTTGAGCTCTTATGCTGCATAATTCATAAGATAAATAGAAGATGGAAATGAGATACGAGAAAAAAACTAAGATTGACTTTCCCGTGAGCGAAAAAAGCAACTTTTACAGTTTGTGTGTGTGCATATGTCTATTTCAGGGTAAACATGTGCGAGGAAATGCCTTTACTGAATCATACATATAATATACATAATAGCAATAAGAAATAGGTCTAGGTGCAATGCACTTAAACTCAACCACACATACAAATTACTTACTTTCACATGATTTTATACACATGTATACGTACAAGAACATCAATATACAAATAGGAACTTATACGTAAAAATGACTATGTGCATGAATTCACCTATAGTTGCTTAAATTAACAGGTACTGCACCTGCAAACTTTTACATGCTCTCTTATATTGTATAAGCCCCTAGTCTGTGAGCATACAAACTTTACCCACGAACTTATTCATGCACATATCTAAAAACATATGAAAAATTTAGTCATAGTGCGATTATCATCTCTGTAACAATATTCCATAGGCCGTTAGCAGAACAAACATCACCAGGCCTACGAAGGAAATAGATTCCCCAAACTAAGCCCTATGTCCCAATCAATTGGGGTAGTTAAGCTGCCAAAAAAAACTGATTCCAATGACAAATTTATACCCAAAAGATAGATTAATCTGAATTTAAAATTTTTAAAGTGATGGAAAAAGGATTGAACAAATTCTTACTAGTAGCAATTCTTTGCAGGAAAAGCGTAGCAATTCTTTACAGGATAAGGCAAAAACTAATCAGAGGAATTTGCTTGCTTCCACGTTACCTTACTTTTCTTGTGACTGTGAATGTCATTAAGATCTTCATCTCCGTCATGCTTCCTTTTCTGAAATTATTATAGTATAAAAGGATAAGACTTATGCATCTGCTCAAAGATATGGCTCATAGAGGAAAGCAAAAAAGGAAAAAGCTGTCTTGGTTAAAGTTATCCAATAGAAGGGTATCATTAAACTGAACCTGAATCAAACAGTCAAAAGAATGGTTTTCTCGGAGCTTATTCTAGAGACACCATCTTTTGGAGATTAACGAGCTTGTTGGAGATTGTGGATGCGGCATTTCTTAGCCGTCTCTAGTTTCGGCGCAGGCTTCTTGCGTGTTTGGTCCTGGCATTCCGGGACATACTTGCTATCTTTTTTCGAGCCTTTATTTTGGCATGATCGATCGGTTTTTTTTGTACACCCAATTGTTTTGGAGGGGTGAGATTTCTAGACCATTACTAGCTAAGTTAGGGTAGAGACACCTATACACTGTTCTCTTAGGAGTTCTATAAATGAGGTAGCTTTTTAGGTGGCTTTCATATCTCCCTGATGTATGTCTCTTGTATTTATGTACTTCTCTCTTATTTATATTAATTTTTTACTAATCAATTTTTTTTTCCTAGAGATGCCATCTTTTCTCTGACAAGAAAACTAAAATTCAATTGTAGAAAGTTCAAACCACAATGGGACTGTATCCCAACAAATATTCACAGAAGACAAAATAGCTGTATCCAAAACTGAGAATTCAACCTTCTCATGGTGTTTATTTGAGGGCTCAGCACCAGAATCATGATGCCCACTTTTGTCTTTCTTTTTCTCCTTGTCCTTATCTTTACTTCGATCCTTGTGACGGTGCTTGTGCTTCTTGTGTTCTTTATCCTTCTCTCGGTCTCTGTCCTTGTGCTTTTTATGCTTCCTCTCCTTGTCCTTGGACTCACTTTTAGATTTTCCAGCAGTAGTAGGAATCCCTTTCTCTGCCTATAAACACAACACACAAGTGGGTTATTCTTCTGCAAAAGTTGACAGGGTAAATAGGCAGCAAAAGAGTAAGAAACCCCTTTTAGAAACCATCGATTTTGAATCTAAGGATAAAAGTCCTAGGATTTACAAGAGGAAGATCAATCGGAGCAGTTTCCCTCAGTTGAAAAGCTTCTCTGAGGATATCTAGGTCAAAGGGCTGAATCCGAGCATTTGTCCCTCTTGAATAGGATGTATCCTGAATGAGTTGATCCAGTTGCATCCCTTCCCCTTTCCTGATTTCAGTGTCTCCCACCACATTGTGAAGGTAGTGGGTATCAGAAATAGACAAGGGAAGTGACCTCTTGCAGAAGAAGTCGTGGTGAGGCAACAACTTGTAGTGACTTATAAGATCAACTGCACCTGTAAGTTCTCTAGGACCTGATATTCAAATAAGACAAAGTCAGATAAATATAGGCAAATGAGAATACGGAAAGACAAATTTTGACCGATAACAACAAAGCAGTTGAGCGAAAAACTAAATCCTAGATCATCAAAGTACATGTCAATGGGGTAAAAAAAAAGGGTATGCCATATTGCCATGACGCAGTAACCTGCTGTAATTTATGTATGCAAGTGAAACGTATCAGGACCTCAATTTATTTATTTGGTATTTTGAAGAATTTATCCACCACAAAAATAAAAATAAAAATAAAATAGATGAATGACTAAATAAATAGGAAAACAGTTGCAGAATTAGACAACAAAATCACCTCTTCCAAACTTCTTGCCTTCAGGATCCATGAATCAACGTTTGAAGAAGGGGTGGACCATTATTGCCTGATATTTTGATGACATGAAAGTGGGGGGGAATGAGTTTTAAACTTCCAATAACAATCAAGCACCAAAATAATAACAACAACAACAACAAACACATCACAAGATGTGGGCTAGAGTTATTTCGACTCTAGACACGTTTCATTGTCTGTTTCTAATGACGGTCTATTGAACAGTACAAGTCAACATGCATCAACGTTACAAATAATGATAGGTTCCTTCTTTTTTTCGCTCTACACCTGTCCAACCACTACCTCAAACCAAAGAGGCCTCAAGTTCCATTGGTCTTCTTCCAAGCTCAGTCGACAAACTAAGATGATAAGCAAAACATCCAATACCTGGTTTATCATGCAACTTTTCCCTCTTCATAAAACCTTCTTACAGTTACCCTTCATTTTCTCTAGCTTGGCAAATCATTCACTTAATCTCCACAAAGTATACCCGACAACTCATTCCAATTGTTCCATAATAATTATTTCAGACCATTGTCAAAATTGCAGGTGCATTACATGATACTTGACCAAAAATGGGCAAAAAGCAATTGATTGGTTTCAATCTAAGCACTACCTTTAACTTTTAAAAAATAGAGTTCTGTTGGCGCAAGATATTGGCATAATGGCGATAACCTCCCCAATAAATGGGAATTATGTAGAGTGGCTAATAATGATTTGCCAACAAACACCACAAAATCATGGTTTCCTGGGCATTTTAGAGGCAACTGCGAATGTTAAGCTAATAGGCAATAAGCCAGCACAAAAGCTTCAATCAATGCAAAAATTGAATGATAAAAGTGTGTACTAAGTCAAACCTTGTTTCTTAGAGGAAGGCTCTAGTCCAAATATATTTTCATACAAGATAAACTTTGAGATAGAATCTAGAATTACACATGCGACTATTTCTCACAAAAAATCTAGATATTTCACAAGGATATTCTAGAGCTTTAAGAAGCTAGATGTTCTAGAGCTTCTAGAAACTAGATATTTATATCTCCTTCAACAATATTTTTCATCATGGGCTTTGTCAATTGGGCTTGTTTGGACTTCACTTTACAACAACAACAACAATAATATAACCCATTTAGTCCCCAATAATTGGGGGTATGGGCGGGGGATGGATAGGAGACAGACTTAACCTTTGGCAATAAATGCACAAAGTGGCTGCTCCCAGAATACCACCGAAACAGATGGATTTGAAACAGACCTAACATTTGGCAATAAATGCACAAAGTGGTTGCTCACAGAATACCACTGAAACAGTGGCCCCCCTATACCGTCGAGTTTGCTGCGGAATCATGCCCTCGAATCAAAGCCAAAAGGCATTAGAGAGGGCAGACCCAAGAATCATTTTGATTTATGTGCACATTACCATGCTTCTTTCATTCAGCATCCAAAGCATTGGCGTTGCACAATTGTTTGGACTTCACTTTCTTGTGCCAAAATACTAAATCTAGTTTATATAACCTTAACCATAATTAATCTACAATTAAAAAGTATTTATACCTAATAACACCAACAAACTACGCTTATATTTCAAAAAAAGTTTTTAAGATGCAAAACTTCAAGTCTCTCAACCTATCACATTAAGGCTTTTAGCTACCTTAGTTATGGAAAGAAAAGAAGATCCCATATATGATTTAGGCAAAACACAATCGAACTATGGTCCTTTCTCCTGTTTAAGCCCAGCATTAAGGTTGAATTTTATCAAATGGTTCCAATATCGGCATAATTAGATCAAATGACTCAAATTAATACTTTGGGGGTTCCACTCTTAAAATAAGGTCCAAATTTTTCCCAATAAGTAACTGTAGGATACGCACCAAATCAGGATACATGTATATATCGTAGGATATGCAATCGTATCATAGGATTTCTATACATCAAGGATACGGGGTGGGATGCGCATATTTTTTTGAAGGAAATGATACGAATCAGATGATACATAACATGTATTGTATGTTTTTAACAACTACAACAATAATTAGCGTGAAACGAGTGTAAATAAAAGAACCATCGATACAGCCGAGAGGGTCACCATGGACCTTGGTCTTGGACAACGGCCAAGGAGGTCCAAATGGTGGGACATCAATGGTCTAAATGGTCGGACATCGACGACACTCATCATGACAATTGCCAATTACTCACTGGATCGAGGAAGGTATTTCTATGACAAACCGAGGTCAGCAACTATCTGAGTCACGGATCCGGGCGGGATTAAGCTATGCGCCAACAAATGATTGTTGTAGGCACGTTAGCAGGTAAAAAAGAAGATGGCTGGCAGTTAGCCGCGTGGACAAGTCCAGAACCGCACGCAAGTATCTCGTCAAAAAGACTCTAATGATGGCTCCAAAGCATGGTTAAGATGTTGGTATCAAAGGTAGCGTAGTTGGCCTATTCACCAATAACTACCAGAAGAGGAAAAGGCACAACGAGAGCACTGTAAGGAAAATCTACTGCTTCATTAGTTTGCCATTGAGTGAAAACTAACTTGACTGCCAGAGTACATTTCTAGTCGTTGCAGAGTGTTGCTAACAGTTGTTGAGCAGTGACCCCATGTCATTAAGGAACATCATTGTCTTTCAAGCAGGAAGATCAAGGAGTAATTTTGCAGGAACTCAATGACTAATTCTCGCCATCAGAGGAGACCTAAACCTGGTCTCCACACAACATGAGTCCATATAAATTGGAAACAACAAATTCCGACTAAAGGAACCAAAAAGCGTCATTTACTCCTGAATTAGAACCCTCAACATTAACAACATACTAAGTGTTGCGCCTGCTGGCATGATGATAAAAAAAAAAATCAAAAAATCAACTACATAATAACAACTCAATAAAGATAATCTTGTCACAGCTTATTCCCATTTGGCTCGACTTCTCTTGGGTCTCTTTCAATACATGATTTGAACTTAATAAAGTCAACATGGGAAGTAATGAAGATTTAAAAAACAAAGAGAAGAGGAATTAGGAAGTAATTGTTGGAACTCTGTTAATCAACAAATATTCCACCTAAATAATAAATCCAGCCTACATATTCCACTAATATTGATTGAATACACCTGATATCTTTTTCAACTTCTTCCTATTTTAATTTATTCCTCTATTAACACTTTTTGTATCTATGTAGTGCCAATCCAACACAAATCCTTTGCTTTTTACTGTCAAAGCGAATCGAGGCAGTCCTGGAGACTAGAAAATGCATGGCACACAAATGAAGTTAGCTTCCTTGGAGGCTGATCACGCACTTAGTAAAAATTGAATCAACAATCGCCTTTAAGCAATGGATCTCTAACCTTCTATCGCGTATAACGTACCCGCCATTCCCCTTTTCCTGGTCGAAATTTCCATTCTTCAGATACCCAAACCCGCTAAAACAAACATAACCATACACTTTCAACGAGCTAGTCTCGTCTGAACAACCAAGCATCTGAGATAAACAATTTTCAAAATTGACAATTAAAACACTCCAAGTCTCCAACCACACCCGCACACTAGCAAGATTCATCATTTCGACGCGAACCCAGTTCAATTCAAATTGCGTACATTTATATAAGGGCAAGCTTACCGGATCGGAGTGAGAGATCCACAACGTAAATTTGCTCGGTAAAGAGAGAAACACGCCTACTTTCCTAGTAAATTGCAATTCGCCTCCGTTCCCTTGGAATTGAATCGGTTAATCTAGTAGAGAAAGGGCTTAGGGCTTTGCTGAGAGGCCTTCGTCGTCTTCGAACTGAAACAAAACCCTAACTACTGTTTTTGATAGTTGAAATTGGTTAGAGATGCAACTGACCCTTTCTTTCTCGTTGCGTTGTGGCGTCCTCATTTTATATAGGTGAACTCAAGAATATTTTATTGGTGCTTATGGTGGTGGTCACTCAAGTTTTGTGGTTTTACTATTTGACCACCATAGTATATTTTTGGTGGTATGACGTCAAAGGGGTTAATGCTTTGTCAAACCATTTTCCCCCTGTTAATAGATCAGATGTTAGTATGTTGATTTATAAAAGATGTCAATATTTATCCATAATTTCAAAATTATGCAAACGGGTGGTGATGGCGTTACGCATTTTTGCAGAAATTGCGCAAATAGATATGCAATTAATCTCTAACCTATCATTCGGGTTAATTTAAAGTGTTAGGAGAGGAGGCAAGTGGTTAATAGGGTGGTGAAAATGGTGATGGGGTGGACTTTTGATGGTGCTGCTGCGTTCCGTGGAATTAAGGCAGTGGTGGGGATGAAGTTAAGTTACTTTTTAAGAAGTACAATTGTAAAACTCCTGGTCTAACTACGTAAAGTGCTATTAATTTTGTTTTAAAGTTATGTACGATATATAAATGTCATTGATCCAGTAATTGGTAAAAAAATATGAGTGAAATCTTTATAAATAAATCCAGTTGTGGTGTAGTTTGACAGTTGACAACGTGTATACCAAAATCAGCACAATAGTGATTTATACCATGAACTACAATAAACTTTCACACCCTAAAGTTAAAGCTTTTGAAGAAATATTGTCAAAATTTAAGCTTGAAAGTGTCATTATACTATACACTGTAGATGTTTTTTAAAGTAGCCCTAAAATGCATGGGTTAGTTTGTTGCCTTTTTTTACATTTTTTGCTTTGCAAAGAGACAAAATAAGGAATGTATCTTATTTTTGAAGATCTTTTTATTTTCACGTGAAAAAGATCGTTTGGGAGGTGGAAAAGTAATATATGAAAACGACAAGTGCAATGAACGAAAACAAAAAGATATATGCTGGCTACGATAACACGTGGACATAGGGATGAAAAATGAATTATCAATCATAGTTTTTTTTGGGTAAATAATTATCAATCATAGTTATTCTAAGTTCAATTACTTATGAAAGACGGATATATTTTAGCCCTCAACGTTGTATCAACACCCTTTTTTTTTAATCACAGACACAAGTGGAGAGAAATTAAAGTGCTTTAGAAGCACCTAACCATGTTGTTTGCACTCAAATGATTGATCACTAACTCAACAAGTATAATATTTTTCTCACCATCAAATGCCTTGGTTAAGTAATAAATAAAAAACCTAAAATAAGTATTTGAAATAAACATTTTATCATCTTCTTAAGCCCATTGTTGGCTGATTATCCTGGCCATTTTTTTAACTGTGGTCTAAAAATCATGATGTCCAACGAAAATAATGAAAATTGAATTATATACAGTAAAAACAATCACAGACTCCTATTAAGTTTTATTACACAGGTTTTAAAATTATACAAAAATAATATCACAAAACATAAATAATTTTTATTTTTTAATATATAACCAGTGAAGTATGGACAATTGTGGTGGGACAAGTGGAGTATCAAAATTACCCATTCAGTAAGAAAGTGGAAAGGTTAGGGATTACAAACGAGATATTTTGAATTCACGGGTCGAAAAGAAATCATAGTAATTAACGGATACTGTAATTAGTATATGTTTCAGGGGGGTGTAGAAAGGAATATTCTAAGTACCAGATAACAACTACACTAGCAAGGCGCCATAATATATGCAAAAGAATCACGAGAGAGAGGAGAGAGAGAGAGAGAGAGAGAGAGAGAGAGAAGCAACGAGTCATGGCTTCTCTCCCCACGCAATCCATTCTCTCTCTACAAATCCTGGTCCTGTTGATCGCGTCTGTTTGTGTCTCTGATTCAATTGGTGAGGTTATAGAATCACGTAAACAGAGAGAGTTCGATTACTTCGCCCTAGCTCTTCAATGGCCAGGCACTTACTGTCGGAGAACTCGCCATTGTTGTTCCTCCAATGCCTGTTGCCGGGGGTAATTCTTTTTAATTCTATTTTTCTGACTCGACAATTTCATTCTCTGCTTTGGTTCAACTAATACGAATATCATGTGTGTTGGGTATATCTTGTTTGCTCGTACTGTACATGAATTTTGATAGTTTTTTTCTGTTATGTTTCCAATTTATTTCTCAATTAACGTTTCTTTGCAGTCATTGCACGTGGATGTAGATATATCTCTGTGTATGTGCACTTGGTTTTCGCAATAGATACCCATACCCCTATTCACAATTAAACCACATAGAAATGTAAGAAAAGGGTATCTAATGCCCCTCTCAGGGTTGGATGTACGCGGTCTTACCTGTAAAGGCTTCTTCCATGGCCCGAACCCGTGACCACTGGGTCACACTAGGGCAACCGTTCCGTTGCTCTGTGGCGTGGAAATAACCCACAGTATTGAGGTTATACCCAAAGTGGATTTGGTTCAGGAAATGAATTTGGTGGTCCTAACTCTCAGTCTTCTTTTATTGTGCAATCAACTGGAAGATTTCCATGGGTTTTTCAGAGGTTCAGATTTTGACGCCCATGCATCATTTCCATTTTGCCATCTGAGAAGTTACTATTGAATGAGAATCTAGAGGACAAGATGATAGGTGAAATCTGTGGATTTTGTTGGTATTCCTGAATAAGTCTGTAGTTGACTTCACATTTCCCTCACCTTCACAGCATAGTAAGCTGAGACTGAATTTCTTGTAGTTTTTGATTATTAGTTTTCTACAAATGGCTCAATTGACAGCTCTAGTAGTATTCGTTGGAGGTCTTTGAGTGGCTTAGAAAAGTCATAAGTGCTTCTATGACACTGGAAACATTGCCAAAGGTTCCTATCTGTCTCTTTTGATATTGCCTCTAGAAGTATTAGGGGCATAATAGGGTTTTTAGGATTTGGAACAGGCGGGCAAAAAAGGGTTAGGTTTTTTAGTGTTAATGACCAAGGAAAGGAGTCAAGTTTGGGTGCTGCCATAGATTGTATTTTCTTTTTCATGTCTTTTGTTTGTCAATATTGCCTCTTGCATGATTCTGGTAAATGTTACCTCGGCAGTAGGCATATAGTTGTTTTCCATGTTGAATCTCTTAAACATTTCATGAAGCTCTACCAAAAGGAACTCACTATATTGTTCTTGTTTTCTGACACAGATCAAATTCTCCAACTGAATTTACAATCCGTAAGTGTAAATTTGAGATTGTTCTATATACGTGGAGAATCTAGACTGCAGAATAGGAAATATGATTTTTGTTTTGGCTGTTGTTATGGTGGTAAAACCAAGATCAACACCTATTCCCCGGCATTGTTATATAATATAACAGGTCTAAAAGTATATTTTCCATTGTAAGTCTCTTCTATTTAATGTTTGTTGCACCGCAGATGGATTGTGGCCTGACTATAACGATGGATCCTGGCCTTCATGTTGCACCCGATCTAATTTCGATATCGAGAAGGTAATTTTTTTCCTTCATGTGGCCTGACTATCACTCCCCTTGTTCATGTACCTGTCTTGTTAGAGTTGTCGTGGGCATATTTACCTTAGTACATGTTCAAGGAAATATTGTTACCCAGTTTTGAAACACAAACCCTTTGTAGGGTGTGGTAACTTTTCTGAGAACAAATGCCTGGATATGTCCTTCATCAGAAGATTATTGATGTTGTTTACATGCTTACTATTTTGATGTAGATTTGTTTCATCTTTACTGTGAGAGAAACTTTGATAACTAATAGATGGTTATTTCTTTTTATTAATCTAAATTTGTGCTGCTGAATTACTATCCTCAACACTGGAATACCATGTCTTGATACATTGCAATTCTAACCAATCTAGCACATTTCGTCTTAAAAATTGTCGTAATCTATCTGTCATCCGCGGGAAAGGGTATATAGAGTTAGAGTGTTCTGGATAGGTATGTGAAATTGTTGAGCAACTTTGGTATGGGGTTTCATACTTTCAAACAAGAACTAAGAATTAACGCGACAGCCATATATCTATTCTACGATGGTACTTGTCTATTATATAAGCTAGCAAAGTCTGTAAGCTACTATACTTGGTTTTGCTTAGTTTGATGAAGCTTTGCCTGTTTTTGCAACTGAAGTTCTGACAGTTTCTCTTTCCGAGTTGGATATCTATATTGTTCATTATGATTCCTAACTTCTGAAGCATGTTTTCTTTTTCCATATGTAGATCTCAACAATGCTCGATGACATACAAAAATATTGGCCGTCTTTAAGTTGTGGATCACCCTCAACTTGTCATGGTGGAAAAGGATTGTTTTGGGCTCATGAGGTCAATATTAGTTTTGGATTTTATTCATAATATTTCTGAAGGTACAATTTGGAACTAACAATCTTGTGTTTCTATCATGGCTGATTGGGGGGACATTCATTGGCAGTGGGGTAATCATCTTCATCCTATACTATGCACATTGTTTGATTACTAAAATGTTTATAAGGTTACACATTGCATTATTCCTGAATTAGAAGCTAATTTGATGCATGTTCATGTCTCTATAAACATGGCAAAAATTATTGGAGCTCTATACACAATGCACTCACAATCGCACTTGTAGGGAAAAGATCCCAAAGCCATCTGGTTTCTAGATTCCCATTTCTTGTTGTTGATTATGATATGATTCTGCTCGGTTGGCAAAACAGTTAGAAATTGTGATGAGGACTTAGGATGATTTGGTGTAAAGAGATCACCCAGGTTGAGTGCATCAAATTAGTTTCTTGCCATTGCCATGTACGATCTCAGTAATGAGTGTATCAGTCTTGCTGAAGATTTATTAGAGTGCTTGTGTTGTGGGCAATCAAAGTGATGGGTCGAAAGGTTTGTTGATAATTCCGTTGCATGACATGTATTTTCTAGGTGACATTGAGATTACGAGTGTATGTTTTTGTTTTTCCTCCTTAGTAGTCTTATGATTCACTTCTTTGCCCTTACATTGCAGAAAAGCATGGGACATGCTCATTTCCAGTTGTTCGTGATGAATACGAGTACTTTTTTGCGACGCTTAACCTCTATTTCAAGTATAATGTCACGGTAAGATTCCCCTAGTTTATTCTACCTTGAAGTTCTGTAGATTTAGACTTTTCACTCAATTGAGTAATGAATGAAGATGGTGTAGTGTTGCTTCATCTTGCCCCTTTTTTTCCATGTATGTATCAAATTTGATTTTTGCCAATTTTGCATCTCAAGCTGGCCGCAGACACCAAGTTTATTGTACAAGCAGGTTTGCTTTGACCAGAAAAAGTTATTTCTGATAAATGGAACTATAGAAGTGGCTTTCACACATCTGTTGATAAATGGAACTAGAAGTGGCCTTCGCACATCTCTTCATAGTTCATAGGCTTCCATTCCTTAGCAAGTTGCCTATGTATTGTGAAAAACCTTTGGATGATGTTGTGGGAGCATTTGTTGCCAAACAGCACATACTACTCACTTATTGGGAAAATCAGGTATTTTAAGGAAATTTGATGTTAAAAGAGGTTTTAAGTGCTGTACCATTGACATCTATGGAGAAAAAACTAAGAAATTTGTCAGCTTTAATTGCTTCCAATATGACATTTCTGTCCTTCTACAAGTCAAGAAATTTTGTTGAAAAGCCAACTTTAGAGGGCTTTTTAGAACCCTGCTAGGTGGGCAACACGCCTAACTTGGGATTAATCATGTTTGGACTAAGGGCGTTTGCTAAATGAGCGAGGCTTCATCTCTGTTCATAAGAATAATAAATGATAAAGGAGCAGGAAGCTCGAGCTCTTCACCTTGATCAATAGAGAAGGGCAGAAAAGGAAAGTAGGTGTCATGTATAGGGTTTCGTAATGATGAGATTTTGAGGCGGACCTATTTCAGCACAAACTATATATGTCATCTGTCTGTTTTGAGCTCTAGAAGTTGGTGAAGTAATATTCTGCATTCCAGTTTGTCCATCAGGTTCTTCCTTTTTCTTTGTCCTGTAAATCCCACTTTACGAGGCAATGTCAGAGGCATAATTCCTGGATTAGTGAATGAACTTCTTTTGGTTGTCTAAGGCTCTAAGCCAAGCCTTGGGGTTCACCTCAATGTAGGGAGGTTCACCATGAAGTTAGCTTACAGCTTTGACTACGGTACAGATACACCAATCTTTACGGATTCCAAGCATAATGCCCTTTTCTTTTCTTTTTTTGTTTGATATACTACTACCATGATCCGCGTGCATTGTGATTGGAATAATGGGTCACTGTTGGTCTTAAGGACACATTCATGGTTTGCCATTATTAACTATAATAGGATGAAGATTGTTCAACAAGATTATTTTATCTAGGAGGATGCCCGTCGAATGGAGGAGTACCTTAGTACCTATCTACAAGAGTAAAGGGGATATTCAAAATTGCAACAACTATAGAGGTATTAAGTTGATGAGTCATACGATGAAGTTGTGGGAAAGAGTTATTGAGCATCGATTGAGGATGGTGACTACGGTGTCAGAGAAACAGTTTGGGTTCATGGCTGGGAGATCAACTATGGAAGCTATTTACCTACTAAGGAGATTGGTAGAAAGACATAGGTCAACGAAGAAGGATCTCCATATGATTTTCATAGACCTAGAAAAGGCTTATAATAGGGTGCCTAGAGACATTATATGGTGGGTTCTTGAGAGAAAGGGAGTGACCAAAGGCTATATTGACGTGGTCAGAGACATGTATGAAGGTGCAGTCACTGCCATTAGATCATCAGCATGAGAAACGAGTAAATTTTCCATCACAGTAGGATTGCACCAAGGGTCAGCGTTGAGCCTGTACATTTTCGCATTAGTTATGGATGAATTGACTAGGCAGATTCAGGAGGATATCCCATGGTGTATGTTGTTTCAAATGATATTTGACATTGTAGATGAAACGGCTAGTGGTGTTAATAAGAAATTAGAAATTTGGCTGGAAGCATTAGAGTCTAAGGGCTTTCGGATAAGTAGGAGTAAAACTGAGTATATGGTCTGTAAGTTTAGTGATACCAGAAGTGCGTATGAGGAAAGAGTGATGATCCAAGATTAGGAGATACTAAAAAGGGACCATTTGAGGTATTTTGGCTCTATTATTATTCAAGATGGAGAGATTACAGATGATGTGACTCATAGGATCCAAGTTTGGTGGCTCAAGTGGAGAAGCGCTACTGGTGTACTGTGTGACAAGAGGGTACCAACAAAATTAAAAGGAAAATTTTATAGAACTGCCATTAGACCAGCGATGCTTTACGGGACAGAATGCTGGCCTATTAAGAAGCAACAAGTGAACAAGATAAGTGTAGTAGAAATGAGAATGTTGAGGTGGATGTGTGGTAAGACTAGACGAGATAGGATTAGAAATGAAACAATTCGCGAGGTGGTTGGTGTAGCACCTATAGAGGAGAAGTTAAGGGAAAATAGGCTAAGGTGGTTTGGGCATGTCTATCGTAGGCCAGCGGATGCAGTAGTTAGGAGAGTGGATAGGATAGCTTTGGGTAGAAATGCACAAGGGAGGGGAAGACTCAAATTGACATTAGATGTGGTAGTATGCAAAGATCTGAGTATACTAGGTTTAAGCGATAAAACAGCACTTGACAGAGCTCAATGGAGAAAAATGATTCATGTAGCCGACCCCAATTGATTGGGACATAAGGCTTGGTTTGGTTTGATAACTATAATAGGATGAAGTATTTCAAGCCGGCTTCTGTGGAAACTTTTTTCTGATTGTAAAACCTCTTTTTTACGTTTTGTTGCGATTTCCTTGCTTTATAGTTATTCATTGGACAAAATATTGTGCAATTTATTAAAACAGAAAGTACTGAGTGAAGCTGGATACGTGCCTTCAAACACTGAAAAGTATCCTCTTGGAGGTGTTATTTCTGCTATTCAAAATGCCTTCCATGTTACACCTTCACTATCTTGCTCTAATGGTGCAGTGGAGGAACTCCAAATATGCTTCTATAAGGATTTTAAGGTATGATTTCTTTGCTGCTTAATTCTGTTGGTCTTATATTGGAAACTAAAGCAGCAAATATGTCCATATGTGTGCTTGTAGTGAGCCTGTTTTTTAGGGACAAATCTTTGGAGTACTATATGCATTTCTTCCTTCCACTAGGCACCCCGGCAATCTATGTTGGCACAAAATCCATCTTGTACTTCTGCAGTTAAGAATTTATTCTCAGTAACTCTAGGGAAAAAATGGAAAAGACAAGTGATAACACCGCGTATGATCAGGATCATTTGAGTGACCATGTGAAAACCCTTGAATCTAGCAGGGTTGGGTTGGTCCTTGCTTCAATTCCCATTTATGTGTAAGCTTTCCTCTTCATGAAGAAACTCTATAATGCCTGTTTTGATAAATTGCATGTTTTCGCAGCCTCGGGATTGCTTAATTGGATCTAGCTCTCGAACTGGTGTGCTTTCTTCCACGAGGTCCTGCCCAAACTATGTCAGCTTGCCAGAATATGTATTACCAGGTAAGATTCTTTCTTATAAGTAAGATCACACATTATACGGGTATGAATGCACAATGGGTTGCTAGATTAGGACACATCCCAATTTCTACATGCTCTTGCAGGTTGAATATTCCATTCATAGGGTAAACTTTTATATTCTCTTGTATGTATTCCATTCTCTCATGATGCGTGTCTTCAAATGTTATTATGATGTTTGTACTTGTTTTGACATCATCTCCAGTCTTAACCTGCTACAAAGTACCATTTTGCACCTAAGAATTGTATCGTCGAAAACATAATTTTCATTATGTCCTGTCCAATACTAAGTTCAGTCATGTTTATGTATTCATTTCCTTACTTGCAGGGCTTAAAAATGGTGATGCCGCATTCCCATGGTTACCTCAACACGAAGCCCTCTGAGATAGAGGCGGGTCTGCGCAGCATTCCTTGACCAAATGATGTGCCCAAAAAGGAAAAAAACATGATCAAGGAACGCAAATCTTGTAAAAATGAACAATGTGAAACTTTAAAAGATTTCATGGGAAAAAAATGAAAAAGAGCCATCTTTGACTCTCTCTCTCTCTCTCTCTGTGTTTCTTAGACCTTAGCTCATGCTTTTATGTTTTGTTTCTCTTTTCTGTGTGTATTATCGGGTGCCTTATCTCCGCCGTGCTTTGTGTTGGTTTGTTGCAAAGATGACATGCAAATTTATGATACAGGTGCCATTGGTTATGAATATGCATCAGGCATCTAGAACAAGTGTAGAGTCCTAGATTACATCCACGCGAAGAGTTAGCAGAATACTAGATTAGCATTAAAAAAATTCTTACCCACTACCGGGGACCGACCCTGAGCCAATGCAAACGTGATTTTTAATTTCGGCTTTGAAACATTTTTAGCAGAGTACGATTAGCTTTTTGTTTTTAAGAGTTGTGGTAGTATGTATGCTTAAAATTTAAAACATGCATACAAAATTATACCCCAATCATAAGAAGGCCATAGAATAAGAGAGCTTAAATTCAGGTATATTTAGTGTGGGAGGCATTTCACCGGAATGACCTTTTAGAGCCTTCTGATTCGGTACAGAGAGAAGGGAAAACTGACTGAACTTCACTGGGGTCCTAAGTGCATGCCGGAGAAAGAGACTTGCGCAAGGAAGCAACCATGTTAGTGCCAAGCCTGGACGGTGGTTGTCCGGGAAGGCACTCTGATGGCTAAGTATCGGAGGGAGAAGTTTACTGAGAAACTTAGAGAGAGAATGTAAGTTTAAGAGTGTATTGAATGTGAAGAGAGAGATCCAGAGTGAGGTAGGTGAGGGCCTTATTTATAGGCGAGGAGGGGTGTGTCCTTCATGCTCCTCGTGAACCCCACGCATACCGTCCGTACCGAGGTGATGTCTGGAGTTATAGACTTATAGGACGTCTGTCGCTAAAGCAGTGCCTTGGCCGCTGCCTTCCCAGAGGAGTCAACTGGCCTGGGAATACTCTCTAGTCAATCACGTGGTCTTTCCTGGAAGGTAGGTGGCTGCCACCATTAATGTTTTGCATGCGAGGTGGTTGAACGCTCATTAATGAGCCGCTCAGACTGCCAAGGACATCTCGATCGAGCCCCCTAATATCCGAGGTGACCTTCCAATGCCAAGGTCAATCGGCTTGGTTTGGGTGGCGCTCATGGGATAACATCTCCTAAGTTGCCGTTGTAGACTTGTCCGTCTGGGCACAGGCTCCTGAGATGGTGTCCCATCCTGAGGTCTTTGAGGTGCGCTCAGTGGCGGGAGCCCTACCTGTTACTCTTGTGGATCTTTCTCAAGCAACCTTACGTCGAAGATATACTCCGTTCGGCAGGTCCCAGCAAGTCCAATCTTCTTCAACTACTTCTGCGAGGGAGGCCTCCTTGACCCCTCATTTCCTCGAAGAAAGGGCCCAGCTCTTAAGACCCCGCCCACTACAATAAGAATAGATATGTCCCAAGTTTTTAAAGAAAGGTTATAAACTAAAAAGGCGCAAATTAGAGAAAAAAAAAGCTCTTAAATTTTGAATTAATGTGCTCAATTTTATCCAATTTGAGAATGTGTTGGGCCGGAGGAGATCCACGACGGAGTCATGGTGGGACGATGCGGTAGCGGTAGCGGTCAGAGAAGTGGGGAAAGGATCGATAGGAGAAGATTTCAGCAATTAGAGAGGGGGGTGGAGTGGGGGTGTTCTACTAACAAAAAATAGTTTTTTCCAAAAACCAATACAGGTCATTCTCTTCTCACAATACGTCACATAAAAAACTGTGAAACACAAGTTTATTATAAAACACCCTTAGCAAAACATATCCAGAATCAGTGGGAGCACGGGGACGAGAGGGTCTGAGGGTGGATATAAGGGTACAATGGTCCGAAAAAGTTATGATTACCATGTCTAATAATTAGTAGCAACTGCAATAGGTAATCAAAGAGAAATACAACGGTCTTTTGAAAAGAGCCCAACTATGTGTATGTATCAAGGTTGTGAATCTTGTATCGTACCGGCGGGTACATACCGGATCTGTATGAAAACGGTAACCAAACCTTATAATACTGTTTCGTTCCCAATTCTAGCCAATACCGGCAGGTTCTGGGATTTTCGGACAATACCAAACGGTACCAAGGTACCGCCCATTCCGGTCGAGAAATTGCGGATGGCACTTTTGTAATTTTTTCAAAAAAAACTTCATATAAAACCTCACTTTCCACGTTTTCCCCTTTCTCCCGTAAGCCTTACTGTGGCTATACATATTACTCTCCTCTAAAAAAAAGATGGTTGCCGATCTTCCACCTCTACGGTGAGTTTGATCCTCTCCAGCAACCAGAGTCACCAACAGTTCGATTTGCTGCACCAAGTCACCAACAGTCCGATTACCTACAATCTGATTTGCTGCCAACAATCCGATTTACCAATAGTCCAATGATTATAACCAACAGTCCGATTTGCTGCACCAAGTCACTAACAACGCTAGTCACCAATAGTCCAATTACCAACAGCAACAACCCAAGTAATTGCCTATTACGTGCATTTCTAGTGTTTGTAATTTGTATTGGGGATATATTGAATGCTATCTTAATTGCCTATTACGTGAATTACTCGATAGCGGTTTTCTATATGGACAAGATTGTGCCTTGCTTGGTAGAATATTTATATGCTCACAGGGTGTTTGATGAAATGTCTAAATGTACCCATTCATCATTTTCCCCAAATTTAATGGTTGGGGTTGTTAATTGTGATCAAGTCTACCTCTTTACGATTTTTTCTTTTATGTCATTTTGGAGAACTTTGCATTTATTTTGTTGTTGTGTTATGCACTTAGAACATTTGTTTGTTACTAGTTTGAAGGTCATTTTATGATATTTGTTGTCTAATTATAGTTCACGGATGATATAATTAACTACAAAAAAAAGTGATACTAGGAATTTTTTTGATTATATATATATATATATATAAACATATATACAAGTAGTATCGCTAAATCCGAAACGGTACCAGTACCGTACCAGTAAGAAAATCGATACTCTGTCCGGTACCAGATTCAGAACCTTGGTATGTATGCACTTGGCTCGTTTGATTCAGGTATGAGGCGAATGAGATAGGATTAGGCACATCTAATCCTACATTTTCTTTTCTTTGGTTCCTGCAAAAGCTCCGGGATTAATAATACCAGGACAAAAATTATCCCTGTAAGGTGGGATTTTCAATCCAGATTATAAACAAATGCGTGTTGAAAACACCTCATATATTACAAAGGTAATATCTGCCCAATGAGCACACAACAAGCACAAACAACAACAACAAAAATTACACACTCCAATATACATTTTACACTTTTTCATTACACTTTCATATATTCATATACACTTTCACACATTTTAATACACTTTTTCAACCTTAACGTGTGCCTAATAGACACATGTTAGCATTTTCCTTGTCTTGGAAATGTTTGAGCCCTTGTAATATCCACTTCTTCTTCTCTTTTCTGTTCACACCACTCTCTCCCTCTCATTCCACCCGAGCTCTTGCGTATTGAAGATCGATTTACTTAGAGATTGAACTAGGTACGTCATTGTTCTCCCTTTCCCTCCCGATTTCTCTTTTGTTTTCGTTCCTGAACTAGTTTACGATTTCTAATTTTTGCTTTTGAAACCCTAAAAAAAAATCTGTTTCATTTTCCCCCTCTCTCCTTCTCTCTTCTCCACAATAGGTGACTACAATCAAACTCATTTTGCCTATAGGTCTAATCTGTCATGTACAATGTGCACACTACTTTGGTATTGATCCATTATGGTCCCACTTAATTTAGTAAAAATAGTATTTTTATTGGTTTTTGGCAACAAAAAAAAACTCATTGGTTATCGAATATCGGTAAGCCTTTATCGATTCATTCAGTTTTTTCGATGTGAATTCATGAATAATGTATTTACCGATATCCAAATGAGTTGATTTTTAATAAGAACCCCTTTAAAATATATTTTAAAAAAGTTTAGCTGCTTTAATTGTTCGCATAAAATATAAAAATAGATCGCATCTTGCTTTAATCGTTCGCATAAAAAATCAAAATAGATTGCGCACAAGGCCATTTACAATCTATATTACAATGGAGAGCAATTTTTGTCTTAGTGTTTGGTTCTTTTTACCTCTTTGCAATGGAAAATGATTATATGCGAGCGTGCCAGAGAAAGTTTCAATCTCCTCCCTCAGATTAACTTTGGAAAAATCAAATCTAATCAGGCGACTGTGTTTTGTTGCTTCAATTACCTCAATTAAGAGGATTTTCTTAACAAGTGAAGAAATGCAAACCAATGAACTTAGGAAATTAAAGAACAATAAAGAAACAAGACACTTCAATTGATAAATCAAAGATAAACTTACTTCGAAATCGTCTCCAATTTCAAATACAGAGAAACAAAACTTCGAACAGGTGATTGTTACAAAAACAACTAAGATAGGGGTGATTGTTACAAGAACAATCGAGATAAATACTAATCTAATTCCTAATCTACTTCGAACTGAGTTCGAAATCCTAAACTACTTTATCAATGAACAAACCAAGCATCAGTTTTTTTTATAGTTGTTTGTTGAAGATTTGTCCGGGGGCTTTCACTCTTCAATTTCTTCTATTTATAGACGTTGCTTGTAGTTAATTTGAACTTCCCGCTCCATGAATTTGAATCTAGCTTGCTTCGAACTCTAACTTTCACTCTGAGAGTTGGCAGTTATTCTTCCTCCACGTCTGAATTTGAATTCTTTCTTCTTCCAGAGGCTTTAAATCTGCACGTTTGCTTAACAAACTCAAATGATAACATGTTAAGGAGATAAATGCCTTCCAAAAATATTTAACGTGTTCTAACTGCCAATTGTCTTGTTTCGTAAGTTTATACGTGGAGCTTGTGTGTTTAGCAATTGATATTATGGCTTCGAAGCTAATCTTTATTTTAGCAATGACTCGTAACTGCCAATAACTGCCTTTCTAAATTGAGAAGTAATACGACCTCGTATTTAATCAACTTTATCTTATTAATCTAGTGTATTTTCATTGACGAGTAATTGCCAACATTTGACACTTTTGATTACGTGTCAATTAATTATTGGATTGGCTAATTTTATATGTAAACACCTAGTCATACTTTTTGTCCGGTCATCATACTACATTGTATCTCTCTCTGCCAACTCACTCCCTCTCTCTCTCTCTCTACCCTTTTTTACTACTGACCCATTACACCTAAAATTTTAAAACACATTTTCTCTTTTTCATTTTTTCGAAATTCAAATCACATTCTCTCTCACTATCTTCTCTGATATTCAAATGACCATAAAGAATGAATATGGACACTTGAGTCGATTGCTCGAGTCATGGCACGGGCACGGGCACGCGCTAGTTAGCTTTGATGCCCACATTTTTTCTTTGGAAACTTCGGAGTCCGCTGTCCAGGAATAGCATAACCGTGAAAACAAACTGGTGCACGGTCCGAGTATATTGACGAAGGAACATTTTGCGTTCTTTTGTTTCAGCTTCGCTCGCTTTGCTTTCATTCGCCACCGCTGCTCCTCAACACTTCCTGTATGCCCTCTCTCTCTCTCTCTCTCTCTCTCTCTCTCTCTCTCTCTCTCTCTCTCTCTCCCCGTATACGTATGTATGTGTATTCACACTAAGTATGTAGGAGTATATCGATCTTTTCTGTTCGTCTGCGAGGTTTTTGTAAGGGTTTGAATAATAAATTCCCTGCTCTAGTTTTTGGTAAATTGGGAGTAGCTTTTAGGGTTTTGGCTATGCGACCGATTCTTCTGATTCATCTGGCTCCTCTTTGCACCCATGAAGATTACTCGTCGGGTGCAATGAAGAGGCTAATCAATAAGTTCTCCTCTTTCCATTTTTCCAATATTCCGTACACTAAGATATATGAGGAGGAGGTTAACAACTGAGTTTGGTTGTCAAATCTACTGTACCAAGTCAATTTATATCTATGTAGTACTATGGGCCAACTTATGAGCACCTTGAATGCGGGGCCAACTGTCCGTCCACTAGCAGCCCCAATTGAAGTCGGCACCCTGTATGGACTGGCTCCAAAGGAGTTAGCACCTGTGAAAGGTTTGGGACCTGAAATCTTAGGAGGGAGCAAATCCCCTCCCAAACCTTGACCACAGGCCAAACCCTTGGGATTACATAAGAATGCTCTTCTTGTTCTTTACAAAACGAAAAGAAAATGCTTTTACTGTTGATGATAGGTACTCGTGGATTTTGACTGCAAGTGCAGTTAAAAGGGAAATTTACCCCATTTTTTTTTTTAGGTATGGAGGGGTATTTTTTTATTTTTTATTTTTTTTGGGGGGGCGGGGGCTGTGAGTGTGTGTGCATGTGTGCGTGGGAGTAAGAAATGCTAAATGAATGTATGTTTATGTTCCATAAAGTTAAACACAATATACGAATGTCATGTGATGTCTTCTTCTTGTTGTGATGGAAAATTCAGCTAGCCATATTGTTGCTTTCTTGTCAGTGCTAATGGCTTACTCTGGTGTACTGAGTTTGTTGTTCGCGGCTGGTATTTGGTGTGCTGCATATGCTTTTGTTGTAGTTCTTGAGGTTCTATCCAATATTGTTTGAACGTTGATCTTGAATTGATAAAGCACTTGAAAGGGCTGAATGGGTTACGCACAGCTGGTTATTGGCCCTGCAGGCAGTGGCAAGGTGATATTTTAGATTTGACTACTCTTGATTGTTTTATCCACTTGAATTTTTATTATGTCTTTGCTATAGGATAATCATATTGCCATTTGACAAGAACAGTAGGTTCTATTTGTTGATTCTCCTATTTTTGACATTTGCTCATCCTATGCTGACTATCTGCTTAATTATTGCTTTACCAGTCTACATACTGCTCTAGTTTGTATCAACACTGCGAAACGATGAGGCGAACAATTCATATCGTGAACTTAGATCCCGCTGCTGAGAATTTCGATTATCCCGTTGCCATGGGTAATAGTTCACTCTGTTATAGCCATGTAGTTCCATAGTATGTTTGCTTGTTTCAGCTTTTTGACCAATCAAGTGTTGTTTTCTTGCAGATATCAGGGAACTCATTTCTTTGGATGATGTTATGGAAGAGCTTGGATTGGGTCCAAATGGTGGCCTTATGTACTGCATGGAGTATCCTTTGCATTTTGAATTCCAAATGATTTACTTTGTGTTGTCTTGTGGGTGGGTCATAACTTGTTAATTTAACTTGTGATGAACTTTTTTAATGTCCATCTAATTGTTGGATCCAAGTTGGCCTTAAATCTCGACATTCAGGCACCTTGAAGAAAATTTGGATGATTGGCTTACAGAGGAATTGGATAACTATTTGGGACGATGATTATTTGGTTTTGACTGCCCAGGTATTTATACTCAACTTCGTAATTGTTGTTCCACTCCACAAATGGAAGTAAACAGTGAGAACTGAGAAGGGAAATTGGTGTGAGGAGTTGTCCATTACATGAATCATGGGAACCCCAAATTTATACTCATTTACTAGTTGAGAATAAGATAAGATAGTTGAAAACTATTTATGGAATTGTTCACGTGCTCATGAAAACATGATTGGGTGATGCTTTAATCATTGTAGTTAACTACTAGTGATAAACGTAATCTCTCTCTCTCTCTCTCTCTCTCTCTCTCTCTCTCTCTCTCTCTCTCTCTCTCTCTCTGTGACAGAGTTAGTTACATAAGTCTGTGTTGGTTTGTTTAGAGTTCACGTTATCATTTCCTTCAACCCTGTATGTGTGGCCTAAAGAACATACCTATGCCACATTGTGGATTTTTTTGGTAGGCAAGCAGTGCTGTGATCATATTATGAGGAGTTGTTGGATACTTTATTTTGGTATACATTTCGCTGGAGTTGTGTTTTAATCATTTGAACTTCATTACTTCATAGGCCAGATAGAGCTGTTTTCGCATGTTCCCGTACTTAAGAACTTCGTGGAGCATTTAAAGCGTAAGAACTTCAATGTTTGTGCTGTATACTTGCTTGATTCACAGGTTTGTTTCTATACTTTTTCTCCGCCCCAATTAGTAATTTCAATTCTGGATGTCACCTTTGTTGTGCAAATTTCTTTTTTGTCCTGAAACTTAATAGGTGTTATTTCTTTTCATACATTAGTTCATGACTGATGTCACCAAGTTTATAAGTGGTTGCATGGCTTCACTTTCTGCAATGGTTCAACTTGAACTACCCCATGTGAACATTCTCTCCAAAATGGATCTTGTGACAAACAAGAGAGAAATTGAAGAGTAAGTATTTTCACATTTTGCTATTTGCTGCTACTTGTTGAACTTAATTTTACTTCACTTCTAATCCTTTTCTTTGGCTATTGGTCTTAGTTACTTGAATCCGGAACCTCGAGTTTTGCTCTCAGAGTTGAATAAACGCATGGCTCCTCAATTTGGAAAGCTTAACAAATCTTTGATTGAATTAGTAAGTCCTAAACATTATTGCCATTCAATTCGGCATGTGGATTTTGTAATGACTTCCCCACTTTATGTTGATATGCTCGGTTGTGTATGTTTACCTCTCGGCACATATATGGAAGGTCGGTGACTATATGCTTGTGTGTATTCACTATCTATTTCCTTGCTCCCTCATTGAAGGGAAGTCTACTGATTCAAAGCCAATTTTGGCCACCAGCCCTGATAAGGGAGATAAGGAGGGGGATTATGTCTCCCATGGGTATATGGGAGGACCAGAGGTGTATTATGGAGGATGACGTGTCCTATCCCATGGGGTATATGGGAGGAGTAAATACGTATCCCATGGGTATTTGGCAGGAGTGACATTATTGTATATTTAATATTTTGATCCATGAGTGATTTTCCTATCCGACCTCTGCTGTATCAGTTATCCTACCTTCACAGGATTTGTTGTATCCCATCTTACCAAACCTTCCCATTGTCAAAGTAACAATAATGGGTCCCCGTCCCACAAATATCTAGCCCTTCCTAATCTGTTATCTAGATTCTAGCTACCGAACTTGCACGAACAGTGTAATACCGATGACATATATCTACCTGCGATTTCAAAATTAGTTTTGAATATTATTCTTTTTAGCAAGTGGTCTATGATTGTTATCCAACGATTGGGTCCAATTAATGGTCTTAGTCTCACTGGTTATGGCTGGCCCCCAGAATCCATAGTTCTCTTCATCTTCATTGGCAGCCTTCATGAATTTTAGGCAGGATTACTTGTTCTTGCTTCTTAGTGGTCTCATTTTTTGTTGCAACAGGTGGACCAGTATAGCATGGTAAGCTTTGTTCCTCTAGACTTGAGGAAACAAAGCAGGTACTCTCTCTCTCTCTCTCTCTCTCTCTCTCTCTCTCTCTCTCTCTGTGTGTGTGTGTGTGTGTGTGTGTGTGTATCCTCATGTGGGGGCTGCACTCAAGCAAATGTGCATGATTTTGCATGCCGACATACTCTTGCACCACTGCATAATTCTATGGATGTGAGTTTATAGTCCCATGCTTTGCTGATTTTGTTAGAAACCTGCCAATTTCTACTTTTATTATCCCATTAGATTGGAGCCATATGAGAAGCATGCATGTTTCTTTGCCTGAATTTAAGACCTATATGCAAATGCTGAATGCAAGACACCATGTTGGGCTAGTTCCCAATGATGAATACGCTGTTGCTGGCTGACTTCTTGCATTGAACTTGTTCTTGTTGGCGTCCAAATGTTATGCTCAACAAAAACTGTTGTTCCCACGAATAGCTGAAATCAGTGCTCATTAAGTGCAGTTCTTATATCCATCAGACGTTCATGTTTTAGCTTTTTATTTGTGGTTGTTGAGGGAATCTTTCAAATATCTCTAGTAAATATCAAGTTGAGCAGATTGGCTTCTTGGGATTAGTCAGGTCATGTGCCGTTATGTGCTTGGATTTGTTAAGACGAAATAAAGGGAAATGGAAATTAGATGAAACTAGTTAGATTCTGTGTTTTGGCTTGGTTCGGTTGAGATTGATAGTATAATTAATGGGTCTCTCGAAGAACTTTTTTTGTGTTTAGCTTTGCTTGGTTACCCTAATTGAATGGTTACTTAAAGATCCAACGGCCTACCTTGGTGATTAGCACCATGTCAATGTTAGCTCATTAGTTGGAGCCTTGTGAAGAAATCCAAAGATCTTCTACTTCTGTGACCCCCAAAAATGTTTTCTGCTTGGATCTGTGGTCTCAAATTTTTGAGTTGCGAAAGATGAATGTACCAAGTCTTATTAGAATTTCTCAAGTGCTGCTTTCTTTTTGACTCGGTGTCCTTTTCTCTTTGTTTCCCTCTACAGTATACAATACGTCTTAGCCCAAATCGATAACAGCATTCAGTATGGAGAAGATGCAGATGTGAAGGTTAAGGATTTTGATCCAGAGGATGATTAGGAGGCGGAAACCCGGTTGAGGCACTTCACGGGTTTATGAATACGAGTGGTAACAGTGGAAACATGTGTATATCTTCTGGAAAATGGCTTGGACCTGATGTGAACTATTTTGGAGCTATGCTTTTGCAGATGGTTGTTTCATTGTTGTAAACTATCCTAGGATTCTTATATCTTAAAATTATATTTCCCCTTCCTTATTTCCTCCCCCAGGCTCCGTTCATTTGTCTTGAATGTTGTGTGAGAAATGTTTTCTCAAGAAAGTGAAATGAAGGGGGGAAAAGATATATTTTCCGTGTGTTCTGTGGGGACTTGGGAGAATTAAAACTTCTCCTTTTACAGAGTTTCCCCGTGAGTTAAAATTGTGGATTCAATCATTTTCTTGGTAACGAACATTAATAAAGTTACTAATGGAAAATTAAGTCTTTCATCGTTTCTCAATTTTTTTGTGTGACTGCGCCGGGCTCTGTGTTTGCGCGAGTGAATGCGTTCATGCGTCAGGGACTTTGACTTCCTTCCATCTTAATAATGTGAAGTAAAACCGATTTCACCTGCTCAACGACCCTGATCATCTTTTCAATGTCACGCTTTGCCACTAGTTGGAGCTTAAGCTCTTAGGGAGCGTTTCACTAAGGGATTTTTGTTATAAACTGCTTTGGTTTTTGTGTTCCCATATTTTAAAACTGCTTTGGTTTTTTGGTAAAACTAATTTTTAAAAGAAACTTCAAAAACTAGTTAGTAGAACACTCTTTGTCTTATCTTTAGTTTTGGTCGTACCATTAGCCGACTCCCAACTTTCGCTGCCAACATCCGGGTCACCGACAGCATGGCAGCTTCACCGTGTCAAATTTGTTAGGACGATGTCAAACCACCATTTTTCCATTCGTGATCCCGCAGAAGCATTTGTGCACATTGATTCACAAATTTGGTTGGATGATGTTAAACCATTCCGTACCCCATTCATGATCTCGCAGGCACATTTTCACACATTGTTCACATAATATTCACATAATTGATTCAATCGTGCTCTTTTGTTCAGACATAACCAATGGGACACTAGCAGCAAAAAGAATTACAAATGAGACTCCAAAGAGTAGAGCAGGGTTGTAACCTTTTGGTATCTCCTAAAAGAGAAACCCTAGTTAGACAACTGTTGGAGAAACACCAGAAAGATTGAGTGAGAGAACCAGCAAAGAGCAAACACCGGATACATAACCAAGATCAATTACCATCCAAACTTTTGCCAAGTGATTGAAACCAAAGTTGTATCAAATAGATTACGAAATCTAATACAGATTCAAAACCAACTACTAAATTGTATTTAGTTCTGAAACAGCAGACAAAACAAGCAAAATTGAGATTCTTGAAGTAAAAAGCTGACAAATTGAGAAAAACCGATGACAGTGCACAAGAAGCACTCAAACTTCTACTGTTGCATTCACTCGTCATCGTCATCGTCCTCGTCATCATCGTCCTCGTCACCAGCAGCAGAGTTGAGAGCATTTAACCTCTCTATCAACCTGGCCTTCCTTTCCTCATAAGTCAGCTTCTTCAGATTATGCCTGATGTGCAAACCAACATAAAATTTACATGAGATAACCGTGACAACCTTTTAATGACTGGATCCAAAGGGGACACGTTTACACATCCATTCCCAGTTTGTAACTTGAGAACTTAGGGGGTGTTCCACTAACCCAGTTTTTTCAAAAAAAACTAGTTTTTCATGGTTTTTTTATGTGATTTGTTGTGAGAGAATGACATGTCTCGGTGTATGGAAAAAACAGTTTTTTGTTAGTGGAACACCCCCTTACTGGAAAGTGCATGGGACTATCTAATGAAAAAAACCAAATGTGATTCTTGCTTGATGAGAAAAATAGATAAATAGGATGCGACTATTTATAATATTCAAATAGTAATTAATTGTTTTATCTGCCAAGTAATAAGAATATATAGAACATCACACTACCTCTTGTGCTCCTTTGGTGGCTCCTTCTGCAATTTCTTCGGGGTGGGGTCAGCACGGATAGCCGCATGGACTTTTTTGTACATCTCCTCGATTCCATCTGATTCAATACCTTTTTTAATGAACCTGCTAAAGTGAGTCTGGTACTTCTCTGGCTCATCTTCCAGTAGGGTCTGTATAGTGAAAAATCAATAAGTTAGCACAAAAGAATACACATGCGTGCACACACAGCCACAAGTATGGCTCACCCCCATATATGCAGCAACATGGCCTCCATAAATATATTTGCGGTGGACTTCAGCATCAAGTTGTTTACTGTCCTTGCTGAACCCAGCAAACCTCTTGTCACTGTGAGGAATATCAAGTCCACCATCTAATGCTCCCTGAAGTCACACAAATTGATCCACATCACATAACTAAATGGGAAAAGATACGAGGAAGAAACTATTTCATTCATAAAAAGTAAGAACAGGAAGATAAAAAAAAGGAATACAAAGAAAAAAGGCTTTTAAAAGTACACTCTCCTAAAATCTTTTACACTTGGCATTCAACTTAATAAGTGGACACTGATACCTTGAGAGCACCAAAAACACGATTTCCAGTGGTTGTTCGGATGAGCCCAACATCAAGGAGAGCACGGAAGGGCCTTCTGCTCTCAGCCGGTTCAACAGAGAAATCCTCCCCAGTTGCCTGTACGGATAATTTTTATAACTTATAACATGCATTCTAAACTTTATGAATAGTAGAGATTTCTTGTACATGCCAATTACCTCAACATTTCCCTGGTATTCATCATCCATCTCAAGCATTTTGAGAACTCGGCGGGCCAAGAGGAGTCCAGTGCAGTAAGCTAAACTCATGACAGAAACAGTTCCAAATAAGAATACATCCACCTAAAATTGTAAGAAAGAAATTGAATTCTCTAAAAAAGAAATGAACAAATACCTGCGGCGTAGTTTGTAAGGCCTACTTCAAGCCCATAATGAGGTAGCTCATGGGCATAAGCAGCTGCCAAAACCATGTCACCAGCAATGGTAGCGGATGTGATTTGTGCAACTATATCCTTGTTAGTCTAACACAGTATTAAGGTAACCAAAAATCATCGGTTTGTGACATCAAACCAAAAAGGTTAGGATTAAATGCCAACTGATAATCTAATCGAGGCAAAGCTCAACTGTAACTAAGGTCAGCGACTTAGCCCAACTCACTGCTATTTTGAAGCTCAAGGCCATGCAGGATGCACTGAATTCTAGATGTGTGTCACAAATCTTTAATTCCTTTCAAGTTTCAACTAGTATCAGATAATCCTACTCATGATATATTACTATTAGATCATACCAACTGAAAATAGATTCAATCAACAAACTTCAAATGTTTACAGTCACCAGAAAAGAAGCAAGACCCGGATGTGTGAACAGTTGAGTGTCCAAAGAATAGTACAGTTGAAAAGGTAAACACATGAGTACCAGCAAAAGAAGAATCAACTGCGCAACAACGAAAAAATCAAGAGCAGAGATAATGAACCAACACATGAAAGGATACAAATCGCACGACAAACCGGTATTTGGGAGTGTTGTACTTGTTTTTGTCCTGATTGATCAGGCGAATCCTGGCCCGGTAGTCTGTCTTTCCCTCTACATGAGTTAAAAGATATAATTCCGTCATATGCATTCCATAAAATACATAACAGTACAGAACCTGACAGTGTGACTACAACAGCATACCTCTCCTTCTCTTGAACTTGACTTGGAACCGCTTGGAGTAGGCCCTTGACTTTTGAGCTTTCACGAAAACCTGGTTCAAATAAATAACTGGTTGAGTACACGGCTATATGATACAGCACCGAAAACATCGTTGATTGATAACTGGATGAAACCACCCCACGTTGTCATGTATAGTTCACAAATTGAACCATGTAGTATTCATATAGCGCCCAAATCAGTATACTGGTAAAACACAGCCCATAGCTCCACATTGGAACCCAGAAGTAATCATGGCATGTATGTGAAGTACAAGATGCCAAAATAATTTTGCGACTTGCGAGCAACACTACGAAAAACAATTTTAAACCACAAATCAGGCAACAATTGAGGGGAAAACCGTTGGATGCATGTGTACCCATGCTAATGGCTCCAAATGCAATTGTGCCCCGAGTTGTGTTCTGATGTTGTTCCTCGAATTTTTGGTGAGTTATTCCGATATGCACTCGAAGTCACATGAGATCAATGAAAAACATAAATTTCTATCTCCCATCCAAAAGAGAGGTTAGAAATATGATCCTTTTCTAACTAATGTAGACTTCTGTCTCTTCAAGTATCATAAAACTTACAGGATTGAAATGTATCAGTCGGGTACAGGTTTAATAAGCATTTCCTGCCGTTTCATTCACAAAACACATACAATGTCTACTGTAAAACTACCAAAACAAAAATCAGTCTTCAAAAGTCATTCATACCAAACCGAAAATTGAAAAATCCATGTACAATTATTGGCCCGACATAAACCATAAAGGACAGAACTACCGTTTCATTTACCACAAAATGGAAAAACATAACTACAGTTCATAATTTTTCTCGTGACCTGATTCGAACAAAACCAACCCCTTTATTATGGAAACCAACAACAATCGAATCATACATCGCGTATACAATCCAATTTCCTGGTCTTTACTTTCGTGTTCTCAGAAAATCAATCAGACAAACATATGCACAATTATCATAGAAGCTCAGCTAAAACAATGAAATGCAAATCTCTAGATCCAAAGCTATAACAGAGGCGTTTAATGGCATAGTAATAGATAAGTGGCACTCACCATTGTTGATAGCTCGAGGTGCGGCTGTGAGAGGAAAGAGAGAAGAGAGAGAGAGAGAGAGAGAGAGATGGCCAGTGACAATATGGACTGCGAAAGGCGCTTAAATGTTAAAACCCTAGAAACCTGAGGCGATCGCAATGGACGGCCACGATTCATGTTCGGAATCTGACGGAGTGGATTTGTTAGTGTCTAGGGCAAACAAAAGTACACTTCGCAACCTAGAAGTGTACTTATTTCTACATTCGACCTCCAATCTTTCATTTATTTGTAGATAGATTCTGCTAACTGAAAAAGATATTCTGTCCCCATATTCTATTACCCCAATTTATTCTTACAATTATTACCCAAAAATCAAACCAAACAAGATCTTCTGTCCCCGTCGTTGCATTTTATTTCAAATCGCTAAAACATTAGTTTATGGCTTTGTTACCTTTAGTTGTTCTCTTTCTCTAATATTCATGTTGCTATTGTAATTTTAGTCAATTAGATATTTTTACAAGTTAGGAGGCCACGCAAACGAAAATTTGAACCAAAAAAATTACAATTATCAAATAAAACCCGTACTCCCGTAGTAGAATTTTTGTTTCAGCTAACTGAAAAATATTTTGTTCATTTATCTGGGTATGTTTATTTATTTTTAACTTTTTTCTAATTTAGTCTTGTAAAAAAAGTCAAATGAAATAATATGTCAAATAAACCGGTTGTGGAGAAACTCTCTGGCAACAACCACTTAATTCGTGCTCTTGCAGCACGTGAGGGTGCTAAAGGAGCTACCACGGTTTCGACCTAGAGTTGCAAACTAGCCTCGCAAACGAATCAAATTGCTCGTGAGTAACTTAAGACTTTGTTTAGCACAACTTGACTCAACTCATCTAGTAACCGATCCTTTCTCGAGCTCAAATTGTAAACTCGTTCTAAGCCGTTAATGAGCCAAGCCATGTTGATCAAACACCTATATATATATATATATGTGGTGGCTTGCCATTATATTGACTATTTTGGATGAAAATTCCCCTTATGTGGATGTTGGGTGGAGAGATAGTGAGGAGGGTTAACTCATTAATTTCACCATGTTTTGTAGGTTGCCGTATTGCCCTTATCAGACTTTTGGTGTTTCTCATTTGTCTCATGTAGCAGTATATATATGTGTTTGTCCAAATCTGTAGGGACATTTAATTGTGTTCACACTTCTCTCACCATCCCCCAAATTGAGCATTAATTAATTAAGCAAGCAAAAGAATTTAGCATTTACTCTTTTTTATTTTTAAAAAATAGCAATTTCTTGCTTCATATAAACCTCTAGAAGTTTTTTTAAAAAACATATGTCGTTTTAGTGAAGCTTTATTTACCCCAAAACAAAAACAAGAATAATTACACCTTATGGAATTTCGGCTCTAAAAAAATGTACTGTGAAACTTGTACTCAGAATCAAAATACCCTACTTTCGCGGAATGCATCCTGACCGTCCAAAACACAATCGAACGGTCGATGGGTGCACAACATCTGCAGATCCATAAGGTAGGTGCTAGTGCTAGAAAAATATACTCCAGTTGGTTTTCACAAAATTGGGTAAGGGAAGTAATTTCTACACCCAAAATTGATAAAATTTTAACAAAAGACACACACAAAAAGGAGGTGTGAATATTAATTTGGGGGTGTGGATATTAATTTGGCTGTGTGGAAATCAATTACCATTTGACAATAACAGACCCAATTGATTAAGACTCGAGGCTTGATTTGTCTTGATGTTTACCTCTTTTTTAATAAAAAAAATACCAGAGCGAGTGGTGTGAGAAGATTAATTCCAACTATAGAAAATGTTAAGTAAATGGAGGGATGTCTTATAAAATAAACAATTGTTAGGCAAATAGGGTATTAGTTATACATGTTTAGGTATAATGTTACATAAATCAATAGTTTTTTTTTTATGATCTGAAAGAAAGCTAATATTTTTTTTAATACATTCATATTTTTGAAATATAATACTATGTTTGGAGCTCTTTTGAACATGTCTTTACATAAGGAATGTACGTTTGGTGTAATTCTTGAAATAAAATATGTGCATGCGTGTATTAAATAATACACGAGATCAGTAACATATATTTCTCAATGCAATTCTGGTTAAATGTCTTTCAAAATTTCCTGATACATAAATGAGCACAAATTTGGAATGAGCATGAGGTACCGTGCAAAGCACAGTGGAATAAGACTAGCTTACTAAATAAATCTCTGAAAGCAGCTAATTTGGAGATCGAGTGTTAGGCTCGTTTAATAAACAAGCTAGGTTCAAGCACTACAAAACTCCGCTCAACTTGTTTGCAGCCCTGCTTCCACCACATCAAGTTGTCGTCAAGTTCATGTGGAGTCGAGACACTTGCGAGGAGTATTGTGAGAATATATAGTGGTACTCCAAGGCCTCGTTTGATTCGGGTATTGGGAGTCTGGGATAAGATTAGGCGCGTCTAATCCTGCCTAATCCCTTGTTTGGTTCCCACAAAGGTGCTTAGGATTAATAATCCCGGGACAAAAATTATCACTATATATATGGCATTGTGTAGTCCCATGGGGGGACTACCAATCCCCGGAAAAAACACACGGAAGGTTGTCGACCCAAATATTACAAATTTGCCACTGAAATATTTTCAAGCCCTGGATCAAACAGTTCTCTCTCTCTCTCTCTCTCTCTCTCTCTCTCTCTCTAAACCCTAAGATCCGCAAAAATGGTGAAACCGACCAAGGCCGAGAGGAAAATGAAGTACGATGGAAACTGTGCAAGCTGCTTGACATGTACTCACAAATCCAGGACATACAAAAGGGGTTGAGAGGTGATTCGGTCATTCTGATGGGTAAGAACACCGACATCCTCAACCTTGTCCCCCTTCTCGTAGTACGATTTTGGGCTCCGATTTGTGTTCTTAATTTTTTGGCTTGTTTGGTTGTCGAGAAAGTTTTGTAAATTGAAGTTTAGATATGTTTTGTCACGTGGTTAATTTCTGGTTTTTGGTTTTCTTTTTATAATATTTTGATTTGTGTTCATAATTTTTGGGCTTGTTTATCCGATTTGTGTTCGCTCTCTCTCGCTCTCGATTTTTCTCTCTCAACTTTAGAATTTGGTATATCCTGGTTTGGGTAAATTGAAAAAATTGATTTTTTGGTTTTGTCCTTATTCCAAAAAAAATTTGCATTTGTTAGTTTTTGGTCGATTTTTTTGTAGTTTCTTGGCTTGTCTCGACGAGAGGAATCTAAAAAATATAAAATTATTAGCCAAACTTAAATTTTCGCGAATAAAGACGAAGATGACATCAAAAAAAACGGTTTTTTGGATTAATTTTCGTCTTTATTGACAAAACTTTAAATTTGGCTAATAATTTTATACTTTTTAGATTCCTCTCGCCGAGACAAGCCAAGAAATCACAAAAAATAGACAGAAAACTAACAAATGCAATATTATTTTTTTTTTTGAATAAGGACAACCAAAAAACTAGTTTTTTCATTTTCCCAAACCACGGTTTGAACTTCATTTTGGTTTCCTGAAGGAAAAGAGAGAGCCCCAACGTCAATCTGATTCTCAGAACTTCAGAATTTGCTGCAATGGAAGTGGTGAACTTCAATGAAAGTTGTTTTGAGAGAAAGATCATAGTCCTAAAAAAAAAGGAAACAAAATGAGTGTCCCAATGTTAATCCCAGGCCAATTAAACAAGGGATTATGCAAGACTAAATTAATACCGGGAGTTCGGTACAATTTATGTGGGACTCTTAATCCTATTTGTTTTAGTCTCCAAATAAAACAAGGCCCAAGATAGCTTTGGACATTTCGGATTTTAAATAAAACTTTTTCAGAGACAAGTCTTCTTTTTTCCACGGAAAAGTTTATTTAAAATCTAGACCGTTCAACAAAAATTTACCGGTCCCTCCATCCTAAATTGTTGATCCTTCTTTCTATTTTGAGATGTCCCAAAATGTTAGTCATATTTCTAAAAACAATTATCAAAATATGCCAAACTTATAGTTTTAACATTAAAAATACACTTTTCCCTCGAATTTATTTCATAGTTTTTGAAATTTGTGTCATTTATAAATCGTTTACATCTTTTAGTTTATTATGATTTTCATGATTTTTAAAACTTTGTATAAAACAACCAATTGAGATCTATCAAACAAGATGCATATTGTATATTTTTTAAGATTCATATTGAAAAATATAAACAATTTAGAACCACTTAATAAACTCCACAGTTTTGAATGATAATTTTGGAATTCCATGACAATAATTTTGTCCCTTTAAAAAGTTGGATTCCCCAAAAGAGTCAAGCAATTTGGGACGGAGGGAGTAGAATTTACACGGTACGCCCCTTCACCTGGGTCCACATTCTTGTGCCGTCTAGCTATCCAATGAACATCCAAACTACAAGAAACTCTTGGGTGCCGAGTGGGTACTGCCCACGTGGTATCCGCACAGCAATTCGAGCCATCCATAACACGATTCAACGGTCCCGATTTTAGAGAGAAAAAAAGAAGAGAGAGTGTTTGTGTGGGAGGATAGAGAGAGAATCAATCCGGGTCGTCTAAAACACATTTAGACGACTTGGATCACACTTGGGTACTAAGTGAAAATACCACTCAACACCCGAATGCAATGTCAAATCAGCAGTCTCTCTCTCACCTTTTCAAACCCTCAACTGCTTCTCCAAAGTGCCAAAAACAGATTTCTCCGAAGTGCAAAAGTGATCACGACTGTTATTACTCTCTCTCTCTCTCTCTCTCTCTCTCTCTCTCTCTCTCCATGGGGTTGGCGTTACCTGGAGAGAAGCCACCATATTGGATGATCTGAATTAAAGGATGTCCCAAACTGGCGTCTCTTACAGGTTTGCTTCTCCTGCAATCTACTAACCCTTTTTCTGGTTTATACGACTTTTAATAGCTCATGGATTGTTTGGCGTTAAATTTAAGGTTGACTCGTGGGTTATTTCAGATTTTTATCGTAATTACCTGCTGAATTAAATAATCTCAATGGGTTTCATAGATGATCTCTCGTGTTGAAGATTTCAAAGGCATTTTGTATGATTCCCTTTGAACACAGGCCATTTGAGATAATGCTGAACAGGTCAACCTTATTAATCTGAAGCTAGTATTTTTGTTTTGTTTTTATTTTTGGGTCTTTCTGCTATGTCAAAGAGCATCCTGTAACAATATAGTCAAAGGTTGGAGAATACGAAGATGAACTACATCAAACTAGAAACACCCACATGCAGGTGGAGAGATTCGTAACGAAATCCACAATTACTGTAACACCAACCAACTAATAGCCCCATTAATATTAGAAATAACTGAACAAGTAACAAAGGAGAATAACACCCACACACAGTCAGAGAGAGTCATTATGATGATTAGACCATGCTTGAAACCTGATTAAGCTAGTGCTAATTGATTACTAATCTGAAGCTAATAATTGATCGTCTGATTAAGTTGATTATACCATTTCTGAAATGTCTGAATTGCTCATTAAGATCCTCTATTGGTTGGAAAATTTGCATGCATTCACTTTCCAGTGTTAAGGTTGGAGGTCCATATTTGCCCATTTTGGTCAGTATATACAGTTTTTTTTTTTTTTTGGGCAACTTAACTTTAAATAGAAAAAAGTTTAATTGGATATACAGTCTATAAGGGGCATATCTCAAGAGGAAAAGAAAGAAAAAAGAAATAAATGAGAAAACTAAAACCTAACCGCAACACAACAAATATCCAACAAAGCTCAAAGCACACTTCAAAGAAGTAACACAAAAAAACACCATAACAAAAGAAGAAGCCTCAAGAAGTAAACTCTTGAAGCCTTTAACATTTTGATTTTCTCCTAAATCTTCTTTCTATTTTCAACTCTAGCGGGTGAAGAAGTTGAGGAATCACCCACCAACTGGTTAAGTATATACAGTTGGTACCCGAAAGAGGAAAAGATCAATATGGTAAAAGGATGATTAGATGGGAGGTTTTGCGTTCAAAAGGTAAAAAAATCAGATTTGTCAGATTCGATAGATTCAAGAGGCTCAGATTCGATAGATTCAAGAAGCTGTTAGTCGTTTGTTTTATTGATTGTACCATGTTTGGTTGAAAATTTGTGGAGGATTTACTGTTGGAGTCAAAATAAAAGAGAAACCAAAGGAACATGTTAAGCTTCTGCACTCTGTAAATCCCTCCACAAACGCATGATCCTGAAACAAAGCCTAAAGGATGAAACTTCGTCGTGTTCTTATAGTTGCACAGTCGAAAGAAATTTGTACAGATCGTTATACGATTCTGGTTGAAGAACATTCACTACATTTTTCTATAGTTTTATCTATGTACACCATAGACTTTTCTGCTTAACGGAGATATTAGTTTCCTAATTTTCAGACGGACTTCTTATTTGTTTGCATAGTTGTTTGGTATAGAGGATTACAGTAGAATGTAGACTAAAATACTTCCTTTCCTTTTTATTGTTTTTGCAGCTGTGGCTCTTGTGGTTACCCTCTGAACTTAACATCTTCCAACAGTGTTACTTCCGGTGCAAGTCCTGGGTATGTCAAATCCATTCGGAAAGGTTACATCTCATTCAGTTCCATTGATCTTAGCCGGTTTACACAAGAAGATGAGATGAACTGTTTTCCCATAAGTTGTGGTAGTCAAGGTTCAAAGACTAAACTTCTATGTCGTCAATGTGGAATGCTTATTGGGTATGGATATGGAGAATCATCCGCCCTGTGTGGTCTTATTTCACACACTTCATCAAGCTCTTCTTACAAAAGGATCATGATAAAAATCCGAGCTTTACAACCATCAGAAGAGTCTAACGTCATTGAAAATGGTGCGTAGAAGTTAGAACCTGCAATTTTCAGTTGTGACAATTGCAAGGGGGGTCGCTTTGCTTCAAGAGGTGGTATACTTTGGATTCGTGTTATGAGGTTCGGGTTTCAGCTTTGACTTGGAGGGGTTTCATGCGAATAGCCTTTGGAGTCCATCTGATCGAGTGGTTAAGGCATGGAAGCATTCCTGCCAGTGTTTCTCAATCTTGTACAGCAATTGATGTTGCTGAATTTCTTCAGCAATTATAGGGTTGGTTAAATTTCAAAGTGGCACTGAGATAAAAAGAGAGAAACATAGCAATTAATTTGCATTGCACATATTTCTGCCCCATTTTTTTGTTAGGAAAATGTTGGACACGGATTTGGACACAATTTTTTCCAGAGCGGCTGGTGCGTGTTGCCGTTTTTTCTTTTATTACAACTGGCTAAAAGTGTATCTAAGACATTAGTATATAATAAAGCTTGAAATTATTGGATGAGTTTGTAAGATCCGACTGACTTTTATATTCTGTTGATACATCAATAATCAACATGTACTTGGGGTAAATATCCTGGTACCACTATATTTTGTTTTCTTTTTCTTTTAGACGGTTAGGGCGTCCGGGCCAGCTTACGCACATCTTGACTAATTTCCTTCCGGGTCTAGTCAAAGGCAGGCCATTCTCCCTGGGACTAGGGACTCACAAGAAATTACTTTATTACGGTTTTATCCTAATAATCGAACCCTGGTCAATTATGTGTGGAGCAATACCACCAATTAACCGGACTAACCCTCCGGTTTGGTATAGTATATTCATTTTCCAACTAATCTGCTAATTGAATAAACTTATTACCTCAATTTTTGAAAAAGTAAGAAGGAATAAACTTCCCTATCATTCCTGATATGTAATCTTATGATGACATGAGAGAGGTACTCCCTCCGTTCCAATTTTATAGTCCCTCGTTCTATTATAACTGGATAAAAAAATGATTATATCTTTCAATCGATAATACATTTTATATGCAATATGGATCTTGTTTGATAGATCTTGATTTAATCTAATAATAAACAAAGTGTTCAAAATTACCTAAAACAAAAGATCAATTTCTTCACCTTTCTTTCATTCCGGCTTCTTTTCGTGATGCTTATTTTATTTTGTCACAAAACACTACAGAAAATAATTTTCCTTCTCTCCCCCCTTTTGATCGTTTTCATGGTCATTTCCGGTTTAAAAAAAAAACCCATTCCAGAAATAGGAAGAATAATGCCAGCCTTATGATACAAATAGCTCACACAATCCCAAATCCATTATCCATTGAAGAACACCACTCCACTCCGATAACAAAAATACTCCAGCTAACTCCAACTACACCTTTATTTGCATTGTGAAGTGCTTAGCACAAGCAAAACTTAAAAAAAAATACAAAAAATACAGAGCACATACAACACTGGATTTCTTCAGAGAGGGGGCAAGGAGTTTCGTTTATTCTCACAATCCTATCCAGTCTGAACATGCAATGGCATCATCGATTTCCATCTGTACTCTTTACCTCCGTGCAGATTTCCACCAATTTCAAGGGTTCCTCCACTAGATGAACAAAAGGCGATATCAGTTACCAGCGTTATTTCCCCATACACCGTCCCATGCACCACTTGGAGCAGCCTTGGATCCTTCAATGTAGTTTTGCCCCCCATGGGGATTGTTAGGGCCAGGGTGTAATTCAGATCCAGGCGGCTGAACCCTTTTAGGCTTTGTTCTAACCCCCAGAAGTCTTAACACAAATCTAGCCAGCTCTCCGTACAGTAACCCCGATCGATCCAACAGCTGCACACATCATTCCGCACATCATTAAGTGACTATACCATTTTGAGGCAAAGTGGAGTTGATTGACCCCAGTGAGTTGTTAAATTACATCTTTCCTAATACTGTTTTTAAAATATTTTGAGCAAAAGTGCCACAGAGTTTAACAAATCTTTGATTTGCCACCAATAACTTTTTGGAAAAGCAACCCATAGTTTTCGTTATTCTTGAATTCCCCCATAAGCTATTTTTATTTTCAATGGAGATTGACTTTTCTTTTTTGGGTAAATCGAGTTGACTTTTATCAACTGACAAATACGAAAATTTCGTCCTGTATCTTTCTATGAAAGGTTTTGCTCCCACATGTCAATTCCAGCCTCTTCAAGATCAAGGAATGTTTCCAAAATGCAATTGTTAAGTCATAGAGTTCACGAGGTGATTCAACAATCTAATCTTTCAAATACTAACTGATTGGGATTCAAATAAAAAAGTACCTGAAGAAGGGCAGTAATAAACATGTGGAATGCCTGAGTATTCTGGTCTATCAGTATTGCAACCCGGCCAAAGAAGGTTACCACACCTTCCATCTGCAATCATTACAGAGATGACAAATATGGATAAGTAAAAATTGTGTTCACCAGAAATAGGGCCCTAGTATCCACAAGTTTCTTAGCAGATATAACCTCCATGGGTAATTTGGGAAAAATCTTGAAATTAATCACACACTGCAACCCAAAATGGAAAAATGACTATAAAACGGAGTGAAGATTGAAATGGCAATAACAGGATTCCTTGTTACTAATGGCTAGCCTGAAAATATCAGACACGTGTATAAAGAACTGAGATTGAATCATTAGAAAAACAAGGACCATCTGATTTTGTATCAGATGTTGTATACCTACCAGCTGCATACTTCATAGCTAGATAAAAAGTTAACATCCATGCTCTTCATCTTTGTCATAATGCGCTAAAAAGAGGGAAGGACACAAAAGATAAAATTTGACTTACCACCCGCAGGAAGGACACCCAAAATCCAGGAGGAGATGGTGGACCGCCGTATGGATGATTAGGATCCTGAGTGCCATATGGTGGACCCCCCATGCCCATCCCATAACCACCCATAGGGCCTCCAAGACCACCATTGTACATTCCCCCGCCATACATACCAGAACCTCCATAGAGTCCACCTCCACCATAACCTCCTCGATACATGCTGTTGCCATACATTCCTCCGCCATAGGACCCTCCTAACCCACCTCCTAACCCACCGCCTAACCCACCATATGAACCGTACATTCCAGACCCGTATCCAGAATAATTATTCACACCAGTACCGTAACCTGCATTTGGCAAGGCAAAACAATAAACTTGTTAGATGACACGAAATAGTAGTTTGATATTAAAACGAAAATTCAAAGTCTCAACATCTTTGTTGACACAAAAATAGCATTTGGCATTAAAAAGAAAATTTTCCACCAAAGCATGGTCTCAACATCTTGTTTTCTGCCTTACTTTATTCTGACATTGGCCTAAAAGACTCTAAAAACTCGTCCTAATTTTGTAATTGGTATACCTCATTCTTTAGTTATGAAAACTTTCGGGAGACAAGTTTCAAATAAAACAGCCAAACTCCAACCCACTCAACAAGATGAATACACACTGGAATATAACAAGTACCTCCATTAGTGCTCCCATATGTCTGCTGTTCCCAGGGCCTGGCAGGTACAGGTCTTCCAGGTGCATTTCTGTTGGCAGCTGTATTCCTATCAGTTGTAGAAACAATTTCACCGGGATTTGCTGTTCCAGAAGCCTCAACCACATCACTGGTACTACCTGGAGAGGGGGGCTTAAAAGGTGTAGGACCAGATGAGGACCCAGCTTGTTCCCAAGGTTTTGGGGGCGGACTATTAACTGCAACATCGGAATAAATACAAGTTAGATTAATGTTAAATTATTAATCGACTTCAGCATAATGTATATGTTCAGAAACACGTACCATTTAGTATACATCATATAAAGCACATCATTTTACAACAAAACACTGAGATTAAACCAAACCGACCCGAATTTTAAGTCCCCGTGAACTAAACCAACCCAGGTCTGAAGTTACTTTCAATCAAATGGGATCTTTAACATGCTGACTATCAGAAACCTATCGCACAACCTTCCTCCTTTGCCCAAACTTGGGACTGGCAAAGAAAAAGATTAGATGGTATGAAGCAGGTGGAGTTAACAAAACACTCTTCCCCTTTTCAGAAAGCAAGAGAGAGTACAAGCCAAATTTATGGGTCCTCCAACTAAGCTACATAGAAAGCCATGGGAGTGGCATGGGACAATAACTATCCAATGTTCCAACTTGATTTCACTTCAGTGTGACTACTCCATATAATTAACATCAGCTGTATTCACTCCAACAAATGAAATATCATTGAGGAAGAAAATCAATAATAGTTTCCTAATGATAATAACATAAGCTTTTGATCCTTTTACTCCTCTATAATGCAAGTAAAATTTAAAAATATAGGTTTTCAATAACCAAATCATAAACAAGTTGAACTAATTAAAACCTTCTTCCCGGCCTCTGAGGACATATGATACTTTGTCAAATTGTGAGGCTTTCACACCACTATTAATCATTGCCGGCTCAAATCTTAATACAGAGCTCACCCGAGCTCTTTAACTAGGTTCACTTTAAATCACTATTAGATACTTCAGATTCTGTGTACGAATTGTTCAAGTTATTGCGACAACGCAACATAAATTTCAGTTGTAGAACAACCATCCAGACCTTGAAGCATAAATCAGGGCTAAATATAAGAACAGAAAACCAGGTCACAAGCGTCCATGTACCTAGGCAGAAAAAAAAAAAACTCTTCGTTGAAATTCTAAATCCAAATGCCCAGCGAACAAGGAAACTTGATATGGTGCATCTCAGACTGCATCAAGTGATCACAGAAGGGAAAAAAAAAAAAAAAAAAAAAACTATAAACCCCAAACAATCTCAATAATATTTATGACACGAATTTCGTAATTCGCCTTTGGTCCCCGAGTTTTCACAGCAATCAGGCCACGCAAAAGCCAAAGAACGCGAAGATTACTGAGAGCCCTAAATTTATGATCACGGAAATCAAAGTAACCCAATTCAACAACGTAAACGTTATCCAAGAAACACATATCGAAGCCCTAATTAATAACATCGATGAACCAGATCAACTGTAATCACTGGAACAGTGAATACACCGGTAAATGATCATCGGATTAAGGGAACGTACCTGGCTGTTGAGTATTAGACGCCATGACTTCGCTGGAGAAGAGAGAGAGGGGATAGGGGAGAGAGAGACCCAAATGCTGACCGCCCCGCAAGCGCCTACGAGGAAAAGATAGAGAAAGAGTTCATACCCCGCGGATTAGCTTTTCTTTGTTTTGGGCCCTGAAAACAAAGAAAGAACGAAAGGGTAATGCCGTGGAATCCGGATAGGCCCGTTCAAATTTATTAGTATTATTACGGAGTCTCTCCGTTCCTTTTTATTTGTCCCACACTTTCTCTCTTATATTTTTTCAAATCAAAAAATTAAGTACTTCCATGTATCATTTTTCAAATTTTTTGGCACCGAATTAAAGTACACGATGAGTACTTTAATTTGGTGTAAAAAAATTTCAAAAATGATACACGAAAATACTTTATTTTTTCATTTGACAAGTGGCACGACTTTTCGTAGAGGACAAATAAAAAGAAACGGAGGGAGTATTTTTAATTTTTTTTTGCTTTTTTACGTGTTTTACGAGTTAAGTCAGTCATATCGTTCATGTCAATTAAAAAAGTCCCTACAATTAAAAACGTCATAAATTAGCTTAGTGGAACATACTCTAAAGTTTTTAGTTCTTGTTTATTAACGAGTCTTTTTGGGTTTTTTCTTTGATTTTTTAGGAGAGAAATTAGAGAAGTATAGAAATATAAACCAAAATTTTAAAAAGATCACACGAAAAAAATTCAGAAAACTTTATATATTTTGCAATGTGTGTATATTTTTTATATGTTTCTAATTTCTCTCGTCAGAACGAACGGTTTGATGTAAGTAACAAAAAGCTTAAAAATGATAATTAAAAACTAAGTAATAGGGTTTTAACAAAAATCAATTTGTCCAAAACACATTCTTACCATTTCGGATCTGATATTGATACGATGTCTATGTGGAGCCATAAGAGCATCTCCTATGAAACTTTATCTCTCTGTTTTAAAGATCAGATGTGACTATTTGATTCTTTTAAGGAGGTAACTACCTTTCAAATTGTACTGCACGTGTCTTAACTGTCATTTTTGCTTTGTTTCACAAGTTTACACGTGAAGTTTATATGTTTAGCAGTTGATATCATGACTTTGAAGTCAATTTTTTTTATATCAGTAATGGTTCATAACTGCCAGTAACCGCTTTTCCAATTTAATACGACATCGTATCTTAGTTTCATCAATCCAGTGTATATTTATTGGTAAATACTTGCCAATGTGTGGCGTTTCAGATTACGTGTCAATTAATTATTGAATTTATTAATTTTATATTTAAACAATGACATATTGATGGAAAATTTTGTAATTTATCCCCTCTTTTTCTTTAACTTTTTGTATCTTTTGAATAACCCATCGTCCTTTTAGAGATTTATAGATAAAAATGGAGGTACCTCTACTAGGTCTAGTCAAAGGCAGGTCATCCACGCCCAAGAGTCTAGGACCAGAGGATTCACAATAGATAATTAGAGACCCTTACCTCTCTTAGGTTTGGTCAAAGGTAGGCCATCCACGATTAGGAGTCCAAGACCAAAGGATTCATAAGAGATAATTAGAGACCCATACCTCCATTTTGGTCTCTAAATCTCTAAAATAACAATGAATCCCTCTATAGTTTTCGCATAAAGTACAGAAAGTTTAAAAAAAGAGGAGGTAAATTTCAAAATTTCCCCCCAGTATGTCACATTCGATCCCTAAAATAAAGATGTAGAACTTGATAGAAGATGTTCTTTATATTGGGCTGGTTTGGGATGGGAGCAAGCAGAGACAAATCCAAAGGGAGGCACGGGGGGTCATGTGCCCCCGCTAATCCCCGCTCAAAACTTGAAAAAAATAAATATTTATATTTAGCATAATTATGTAATATAATGCTATATTTAGCATACACACTAATATATATATCTCAAAAAAAAAAATGTAGAGTTAATTTTGTACTTCAACTTTTGTTGGCGGGTTCATATATAATTATTAGTTTATAAATTGTTGTTTATTTGAAGATTTATTTTCTTTATTTTTAACCGTCATTTGAAAATATTTTTAAAAAAGTCATCAATAAAACCATCTCAATAAGACTTGTCAATGTTAAGGTAAACCATACTCTAAAAGTTGTCTAATATTGTGTGCTCATTTTTTTTCCCAATAAAAAAAATGCATTTTAAACTTCTAGTCCATGATGAATGTTTTAATTTAGCAAGATTATTGACTAAGAAAAATTTCATGATTATAATTAATAAAGCACCCCACTAGGGTGAATTTCTAGATCCATCCCAAGGAATTAGTGAAACACAGTACTATAAATTCAGTGACGCCTGTCATCCGACCCAATATTGTCCAAAAGAAGCCCACCTGGCTCTCGTGGATCAACTAACATGTCGGCTTTCTTAGGCGTGCCTCAACTGATCCATTTCCGGTTCGATTAAAGATAAGCCGTCCATATTGGGACTAGAGAATGCATGGCTCAAAGATCAAACTTGGTCAATTGTGTAGGCCCTGTAGGGACCAACACACCACTCAACCAGACTAATCTGCCTCATGTGAGTATCCATGTAAATGTGTCACTAAATGTCACCCTGAAGTTTCTAAAAAAATTATTTTGTCCTTATTTATTATTATTATTTTTTGCATTTGTTAGATTTGCTTCAAGATTTTGTAGTTTCTGAATTCCTTTCAATGAGACGAATATAACAAGTATAAATTTATGGTCAAAACTCAAATTTTTTTGAATTAAGGCAAAATAGGTCCAATAATCCAACTATTTTGGCTTTATTCAATTTTTTTTGAGTTTTGACCATAATTTTATACTCGTTAAATTATTCTCGTCGAGAGGAGTCCAGAAACCACAAAATCTTGATGCGAAACTAACGAATGAAAAAAAAAGAATAAGGACAAAATGATTTTTTAAAAAACCAATTTTGATTTTTTACCCAAACTAGGCCTAAAGTGGTAATTATGTGGTTAATAAATAATTTTTTTTATCGGATTTGTTAATATTGGAAAATGCTACCATATGCTCAGTGAATTTATGTTAAGGTTGAAATAGTGTGTTAAACACTGGGAAAAAATATAAAAGCGTAAAAGGTTCAATGAAGTGCGTGTGCATGTGTTTTTTGTTTTTTTGTTTTTTTTTTTGGTTTTGATGTGTACTTATTATGCGCTCAACGGACATATGGTAGTAACTCGTAAAGATTAAAACGACATAAAAGAATTGATTATTTATCGGGAGGGGGAAGAAATTAACTGCACAAAGATGGTGTGCAAAAAAAGCCAACCCGTAATACAATAATCGGTAAATCTAAAGGGACCGACGGAATAGTACTGACGGTGTACCGACGGCGTTGCCGACGCCGGTGTGGGTCTCAAACGGTCGATCCGAGCCGTTCATCGTTCTCAGAATCAAATTCCGAGTGGGCCTACACGGGAATCGAGGCAATCGGACGGCTGTATGAGCTCGATCCAAAATCACCCCATTTCATTCAAAATTTAGGAATTTGATTCTGAGAACGATGAACGGCTCGGATCGACCGTTTGGGACCCACACCGGCGTCGGCGAAGCCGTCGGTACCCGCCGGTCTGTGCATATAGACGGACTCTACAATAATACCCCACCAACTGGCACTGAAAATCATGAATGGGTTAGGCGGGTAAAACTCAATTTTGTCGTGTATAGATTTGGGTACAAGTACAATAAATTTTTTGTAACCCATCTCCAACCCAATTAACTTAGAAAAGGGGCCCTTGTAGTGCCCTCAAAACACGGATCTGGGGTGCATGTTGTCTCTTTGGGGACAGCATGTATATTGTTTTATTTGGGCTCTTCGTATTCGGCGATGGATGGCTTAAATCACATTTTGTTCAAACACATCCGAACCGTCCGTTATTAAACAAATCCAAGCCTTCTATTATCGAGCACGGACGACTCAAATTGAGGACAACATGGATGCTATCCTTTTAGGGACAACACCATCCCCCAATTCTCAAAACACTACACACCATCCGCTTTTCCACCAACCACATTTCCGTGTGCACTCTATTAACACTGCCTATTTATAAAGAAAAACCGAAACCAACCTCAATAACCTCACCTCAAAATCATTTCTCAAAATGCCTTTATTCCCTTTGTATTTCCAAAGAGAGCAGACACGTACTTCTTCTTTGGCTTCTCCATTCTTCCTATCTTTCAATTGAAAATGTTGTGGGAAAAAAATGCTCAAATAATTAAGATCACACTTAGTGGAAACCACAAAAAAGAAATCAACAAATCTGGTACTTCTGAAAATTGATGGATTGGTGTCGGATTAAAAAATTGTCAACCCAATAAGTACAAACTGGTTTACAAATACAGCTTTAACTAGTCCAACTTGACCCGGCCAACGCACACCCATAGCACCGGGGGGTGGGGTGGTTGGGGGTTCAAAGTTGGGTTTACTATCTTCTGTCTTGCCTGGTCCCATATCAGGGTGAAAGTCAGAGTGAGAATAATCAGGTATGTGCTAGATTTGGAGAATAATCGGGTCCCATTCACTGTAACAATTTTCTCAAATTTTGTTATCTTTAGAGTAGCTTGACAAGAAAACAAAACATGGATAAATGACGAGAGTTAAAAAAAAGAAACAAATAAAACAATGACATAAAGTAGTGATTTATTGACGAGTATTTAACTTTGTATATCTATTTAAACAATAAATGAAATCAAAGTCAGATCAAGTTAAAACAGAGTGAGGGAAGCAAATGACAAATCCAACCATTTGATTATCCGATTGAAGAATACCCGTTCGAATCGGGACGGGGAGGTTGAAGGGTGAGATGGATGGGGCGCGGGTAATTGCCATCCCTTGACAATACAAGGTGCTAAAATAGACCTCACCGAGGTACCCATTCATGGACGTGGGGTTGCTGTTGCTGCAAACAATCACATCTTTCCACAAAGTGTTTTTAGCGGTTCGGATTGAAAATAAATTATTTGCACAAACAATTATTCTATTTTGTTTGAAATCTAGACCGTTCATCCAATCAACGAATTACTCGAATTGCGCACAATAGCAACTGTGAGATTGCACAATAACAACCTAGGTCCTATTGGTTGGCCCCAAGTTGCTTAAAATTTAGCAGTTCAAGTCAGAAGATCCTCCACGTCGTTCGGTTCATTTTTTTTATTCTTTTCAAGGCATCTTTCTCTCTCTCTAAAAATCTCGGTGCTATATATAATTATATATCTATATCTAATCCTGTATCTATATATACAGAAATACTAGCGAAAATTGCTGAGAGAGAGAGAGAGAGAGAGAGATCACGGTGAAAAGGAAAGCAATTGAGAGCGTCACCATCTGGTTCGTCGAACTTTGATTGGTTGGTGGATGGCTGCGAGCGCGAAGCCGTCGGGGAACAGTCAAGAAGCTTCAGGCAACGGGAATGGCGCCGCCGCCACTAACGGAGTTTGTTCGGTGCCACACGACAACGCCGTCGCGGGACCCACGCAGGCCGCTCTCCGGCACAACCCCGGCCTCGCCGTCGAATGGTCTGCCGACGAGCAGTCCCTTTTGGAGGAGTTGCTCACCAAGTCTGTAGTTTTACCTCCCCCCCTCTCTCTCTCTCTCTCTCTCTCTCTCTCTCTCTCTCTCTCTTCTCCCCCATATATGTTTTTATATATATATATATATATCTCTTCTTCACACAATCCTTCCGTACAACTTTGCTCCCGCTTAGAATTTTTTTTTAAAGAAGCTTTCAAGCTCGCACCCACGCACTTACACGCGCATTTCTGTGACTTAGATCTCAGTACACACATACACGCATATTTAGGTATACGCCCCTCCCCTTCCTCATTTTTCAGGTTACAAAATACCTATTAAATCGAGGGATACAAGAACAAGAATCTCGGAGAGTGAGGGTCGATTGTTCTACTTGCTGAATTGTGAATTATTATTTGTAATTGTAGGATTTATTAGGAATCTTGGTTGGGGTTTGTATCAATTACATAGTTATTTTATATTTTTATTGCTTTCCCTGTTTTTGTTTTTGTTTTTGATAAGTTAGCTTCGTGTTAAGCTAACGAAGGAGTACAACAATTTTGGACTGGCCCTTTACGATGAGGAATAAAGACAGGAACAAACCTGGTAACCAAGCTAAGACAAGAGCAACTACAAGAAGCAAAATCCTAAGGGAAATAGTCAAGTGAAGGGCCTATGGTCTTTGTAGAAACTCTCCAATCAGCTGTAAGGAGCTTGTTACTGTAGTTTTTTTTTTGCCATTCGTTAATCCTAATCTACTCTATCCTAGGGGACTTGGGGAGGGGATGAGGATGGGTGCTTACGGGAATCGAACCCTGCCCATGTGCATGGGAGTATAAGGGAGGCATCAACTGCACTCCACTCCACTTGCTTGTTACTGTAGTTGTCTTTCACACTTTTCCAAAAGCTGATACAAGTTCTTATCTCACCACTGAGTTATGGCCTTGGGGCACTGCGACCCATTAGTGACTAGCCCTTTACCGTCAGGAATCAAGACAGGAACAAACCTGGTAACCAAGCTAAAAAGAGGAACTACAAGAAGCAAAATCCTAAGAGAAATAGTCCAACAAGGGCCTATAATCTTTTTAGAAACTCTCCAAGCAGTTGTAAGGAGCTTGTTTTTGTAATTGTCTTTCACCCTTCTCCAAAAGCTGGTACAAGCTCTTATCTCAACACCGAGTAATTATTCAGTTTCCCTGGTGGTGCCGTAAGCTCCTTCAATGCCACATATTGATGCGGGGTCCATGAACTTTGTCTTGGGCCTACAACAATATGTGGTGGTGGAAGGTCCTGGAGCATTGGCTAGGTTTTCCTCACCATCTATCAGCCCAAGCAAAGAACTACGAAGGCAACTTAAGAATTTGCATTTCCCCTACCAATACGATCCTGGCCAAAGTACTAGTTCCAATATTATGAACTTTGCTTTCCCTTCATCACAAGGAGCAAATCTAGGAAGAAAAATTAGGGTCTTCAATCCATCCTTTCTACGTTTTCTGAACAAGTGCTTTTTGTTGGATCAATTATTTGCTGAAATCATGTGATCCTCCCTTGTCATAAGCCCTGTGGATCTCATACCAGAAGACTCCCAATGTACACAAAAGTGAGCCACGTCAAAGTTTCTCTACCTTCGTGGCTTTGTCGCATTGTCTAGGCAATGATTCTTCTACTTTGTCTACATGACAAAGTGATAATGGGCATTGAGGTGAGCCATGAGCATGCCTCTACGACATTACTTCCTGAAAACAGGAGGTGTTGGAACATGTGTGATTGTGTGATGATGGAGCCCTACATTGGATAGAAAAAGGGTTGGACCTTAATATGCAATTGGGTGGCTAACCACTTACAAGGCTTAGCCTTTTAAGTGGAATAAAGTCATTTAATGTATATTAGGCCCAAGCGATGTGGTGTGGAGTGTGGACTATGTGGATACTTCCCAACCTATTGGCTTTTGTGCCCACATTGGGATAACTTTGTGGATCGGATTCGCAACAATTGGTATAAGAGCCGATGGTTGATGATCTTGGGCAAAATCACCTCGAACATCTGTGGTCGTGGGCTAGCAGCCTAGCGCAGAGACTCTTTGTCTTGGATGAGCAGACTCCAATACATCAAGGTGGCTCTCGATTGAGTGGGTGCAATGACTAAGCCTGGGTTCGGACATGGTGTTGGAGAATAGTAATAGATTAAGAAACAAGGGGGAGTCAAGCGGATCGGATCGAGGGGGAGCTAGGCTCAACGTATGATTCGCATATGAGGTGGAGATTATTGGAACATGTGTGAATGATTTGAGTCCTACATCAGATAAGTAGAGAAAGGGTAGGGGAAAATATATAATTGGGTGGCTCACCACTTACAAGGATTAGCCTTTAAGTGGACATGAGTCGTTTAATGTATATTAGGGTAAGCAATGTGGTGTGGACTCCGTAATGCATTGGGCTTCCCCGCACAAACAAGGAGAACCTTTGTCAATCGGACTCCCAACAGGATGTCTGTGCTTGATACGCATTACATAATGTCCTTCTCCTCCATCATGTTTGCACTCTTGAGATTCTGTTAGATAGCTTGATGTACATTTTTGGGCCCATTTCCTAATAACTTAAGCTTTTTGGAGAGTTGGTAACTTAACATGGTATCAGAGCTTTGGTTGTGAGAGGTCTTGGGTTGGGTTCAAGTGTCTTTGTTTGTATTATGTTCTGTTCTATTTCTGAAAAATTTGCATCTCTATGTGCAAGACGGAGTTGCACGCGAGGGAGGGTGTTAGATAGCTTGATATGCATTGTTGGGCGCATTTCCTAACAAAGCTTTTGGTAGAGTTGGTAGCATAAATGATATATCTTTCTCTAAGACCACCCTCTTGTCCTTCCATCTCCGTTAGTCTCTTGAAATTTTTGTTTCTAATGTAACTTTCAGAAGGCTTCACGATCTGTCCAATTCTCCAATCATAGGCTATTTTCTAGCTATTCATGTGTTGTATTGTCCAGTAATGAAACAAGATCACTACCGAATCATGTCTTACACAATGTTTAAACTTTCAATCTACGTTCTTGTAGGGGATTTGATTAAAGGTTGATAATTTCCCAAAATTATTGTTCACTAGGTATATGGGGGAGACTAACTTTAATTTGGAAGGTATTTTTACTGTCTTAATTGTTCACAATTTTCTAGACAAAAATGACATTGCCAGTGCATTGCTAAAACCTTGAATACTTTTTTCTCTCTCGCCATATACTTGGAAGTTCTTTGGAATTTCAATTTCTTTTTGAGGTAATGAAAGATAGGTATGTATTCATTGATTTGGTAATGCTCCCTTTGCAGATTTGCCTCAGAACAAAATATTGTACGCTATGCAAAAATTGCAATGCAGTTAAAAGACAAGACAGTTCGGGATGTGGCACTGCGCTGTAGATGGCTGACCGTAAGTTCTACAATTTCTACTGGCTTTTTTCTTCTGCCGTTTTTGGCTGACATGCTAATTTTTTTTTTCTGGGTTGGTTCTGTGTAATACTCAAAAGACCTATTACTGTAGTATATATGGTTAGGCTTTATATATTATAAAAGTTAGAGTGTAGTCCTTTAATCGTCTATTGAAGTCATTAATTGTTATGCAAATTATTTTTGTAAAAATATTTGTTGGAGCATGATGACTAATCACTCTCTGTAGATTTTTAGTTTATTCCCCTTCCTTTCGTGGTCTGACTTTGTGGGATTGCTTTAGTTTGATTTCACTGTTCTGCAACGAAGGTATACCATATTTCGGAATGTACTTTCCAATACATGGATCGCTACTTAGTTGGAAATCCTCGATAATGCGACCGTTAGCTGACAAGAATATCAAGCATTAGCTGACAAGAATATCTTCAGCACTCAACTTGCCAACACCAACTTAGTTTTTTCTGGGGCATTCAAAATGAACAATAAGGGAAGGCCCTTCTGTTGGGTATGGAATCACAACCTCACAAGAGTGAAGCCTATTGTGTAGGAAAAATTATAGACAATAAAACTTGATGTCATTAACTTTAAGTAGCCCTTCATAATTTGGTATCTACATAAAACTGGATTATTAAAACTAAGGAATTTAGGAGGATGATTAGAATTTGGAGAAAACTTTTGTTGATTTTCGTGTACTTATTTTGGTGTGAAATAGCATTTTTTGGGTACAAATGTTGTAACCCCTTTCCCTTTGTGTTCCCAGAAAAAGGAAAATGGCAAGCGAAGGAAAGATGATCATAACTCTTCAAGGAAAAATAAAGACAGAAAGGTGTGCTCCCTAAAGTGTACACCACGACATTTTCTTTGCTTTGCATTTCTTAGATAGGCCAAGCATGCTTTTCAGATATGATGTTGAGTGCAATATTTTTGTGACTTCTCTTCTTCCTCCATACTTGAATTGTAGTTTTCAAAGCACTCCTATTTCTAGGTACAATGGCCGGAGTGTAATTCAACGGCCTCATTGGTCCCAAAATTACTTTGGCTGTGTTTGGTTAGATAGTTTAGTTTAGTTTAGTTTTGATGATGTCAGCAGGTTTAGAGAGAGAGAGAGAGAGAGAGAGAGAGAGAGAGAGAGAGAGAGAGAGAGAGATGATGATGTCATAAAAAACTAAAACTAAACAGGGAAATGAACAAGGCCTTTAGAATTGTAAAATCAGTTTGCCCTTGTGCATCCTTCAACATGTTTCTCGCCCAGTACAATATTTAACCGCATATGGGTGGGTTGGACCTTTTTCTATTTTGACAGTTTTTTTCTTTTTCCTCCCAGGAAAAAGTTACAGATTTTTTGTCAAAGTCAGTATCTCATGCTGTAAATTATACAAATGGTCCTCCATATGCTCAGCCGATGATCTCTGTGGAAAGTGATGATGGGATCTCATACACAGGTTGGTCATATTCTCGTCCTTCTAATCAGGTTTCAAGTTTATAGGGCAACTGTGTTAACGAAATTATGCACATCTATATGTGTATGCAAATGTATCTGGGATTGGATGTATAGACATTTTTTAAGATACAGAACTTTTTTGGTAGGTTGCAACTGCTGTGTACTTTCCTGTAATTCCTCTTATAGTGAGCTGTTTTGGTTATTTTTCTTTTGGTGGAAGTTCACAACCTTTGCCAAGCAAAGGCTGGATAAAAATTTGGAAGAAGAAGAGGAAAGAAATGATTTGCGAAGCTAGTGTCGTTACACCCTAAGTCACATAAAGCGCGAGTGTGGGCGACTCTGGGTGTGAGAGTGACAGTGCGAAAGCTTTGATAATTAAAAGAACTGCAAATTAGAGGCTCAAAGCGTCTTTATTTTAACATTATTCTATTAATATATCCTTAGTAAAATACATAAATAAGGACCCAATAATATATTGGTAAAATCTCATATTTGTCTTATTTTATTCCCTGAGAATTTATTTGTTACCAATTTTTTGTTTCATTCTTGGTGTTAGTGCCCTTGTGTCTATCCATAATTGAAGTGGTCGGCTTGCCCAGGTGGTAATTGGCGGCAAGTAGTAGTTGGTGGTCTCAATCAAGTTTTACACTTGTCCTTCAGATTTTGGCCAAGCTGCTCAAAATGAGCAAATTCGATCCAGGATTCGAGAACTGAAAAACTGCAGGTGCGAAATAAGACCCAATTCGAACTGCTTTTGTTGATTCGCGCTCTGGTGTGCAGTTCGGCACCCAGAACCCACTGATTGTGCGACTATGGTTGCACCAACATATATCTTAAAATAGTGGTTGCCCCACAATGGAGCTAATGGACTCCTGAACTTCTTTCTTCTTGCCTAAACCTTGAAAATTATGTTTTGTGTTCAAACACACTTCTCAACATATCATGTTGCTCGTCAGTCAATCAAGGGTCTTTTCCTTCGCAGCCTCTGTAATTAAGGCATACACCCCAAGTACGTCTGTTGATGAGTTACTGGCAATAAGATTATAAGCAAAAAGGTTAAGTTACAAAATGGCTTCAGATTAGATAGTGGTAGGATTATTATTGAAAAGGTAAAGGGTAGGAGAAGTTCACTTCCTTGGATAGTCTTGATTTAAGTTCTAATCCTAGTATTGAAGGAATCTTTCCTTTTCTTGGACATCAAAATCCAATAAAAGCAAAAGCTGCAAAGAGAATGAGGGAATATAAAAGAGCATAATGGTTAACAACTTGGGAGGGGGGTGGGAGTCGATGCATTAAAGACAAATTATCACTCTCTGTCGAGCAGATTAACAGGAAAACTGATTATCGATTTACGTTTCATTCTTAGAATAACTGGGGGAGTCCATTTTATAGAGGCTTAAATATTCAATAACGCCCTTAGAACACCTACAGACTGAAAGCTTATGAAAACAATAAACTTTATTACAAAGATGACTTGGAACTCTTTAGGTTCTTAATAGTTGATATCTTCCCCCTTACTGGAGATAATCTTGGCTGACAAGTGAAAAGCTTAGGTATCAAAAATCTCATTAAGATCGGTTTCTTCTTTCAGTTAAACATGTAATTTTGTGCTGTCAACTTTATTACAAAAATGACTTGGAACTCTTTAGGTTCTTAATAGTTGATATCTTCCCCCTTACTGGAGATAATCTTGGCTGACAAGTGAAAAGCTTAGGTATCAAAAATCTCATTAAGATCGGTTTCTTCTTTCAGTTAAACATGTGATTTTGTGCTGTCATATGGTTCTCCCTGACAGATGCAGATATTAGTAGGACATACTGAAGCAAACTGTGCCCTGCCCCCACATTTGTCTCTCTCACCCATTATGTTAGCTTAAATTTCATGGAAGTAGCTTTGTTTTTAACTACTGCAGTTTGTTGGGACAAATTTACGGTTGCCTTATCTTTGCCTACTGTCTAGTGCTGCATTTTGACGTGGATTAATGGAATCAATGATATTTCTTGTATCATGTTCTCTGAAATGAAAAAATGGGTCAAACTAGTGGCTTTTCAAGTAGGGTTGCAATTTCAAAGTTATATGGCAAACTTCGTCAAAGCTAAAAAATCAGACAGTTGTCATCTCCCATCTGATCTGGGGATCAAGTTGCTTTGTAGCAGGATAATAGTAGGTTATCACTCTGATTTTTACTTGTCTGGCATTATTTTTGTCAGTAATATGTTACCGGAAGTGATCACTCTGATTTTTTACTTGCCAGGCATTATTCTGATGTTCTATCTCCTCTCCCGCCTTTGTTCTTTTTTCCTTCCCAATTTATATAACTTATAATGATTATTGGTATTTTTTAACCCGAAGTATGTAACCTTATACTGACCTTATCAATTATGACTTATATTTCCCAATTCAATACTTGCTCAATGGTTTCGTCTGTATTGACTACGTTTATTACATTGTCATTTGCAGCCATTGGTGGTTGGACAGGACAGCTCCTTGAGGAAAATGCCCAGGCGTTGGATCAAATTTCTGCAAACTTCACATGTTTTAAGGTAAACAGTTTGTTCTATGTTATGGAAAACTATCCAGAGTCAACGAAGCCTTCTTCCTCAACTTCTTTTTTTCATTGTTTTGTGACGCAGATACATGAGAACACCAATCTTTTCTGCCAAGCTCGAAATAACATCCTTGCAATCTTGAATGAGTATGTCAGATTCTCCATTTTCTCTATGGCTGTTTTGTCATTATCAACACAATGTTTTATAGTACTCAATTAAAATCTCAGGCTCATGCTCAAATGTTCTCTTCAAAGGCTATTCAATTCATGAGTCATTAAAACATGTGCTATGTTGAAAAGTTATCACTGATTATAATCGATGTATATTCTTCTCACTAGGAGGCACAATATATAGACTGTGTACAAGATATTTAGGAAAGGAAATAATAAGGAAATTGATATCTACCTAATTAGACTAATTACAATCTTCTTAATTGTCTAGTTGCCTAATTGATTTACAACATGTGCTTCAATATTTCTTTCCTTTTCAACACTCCCCCTCAAGCTGGAGCGTATACATCGTATATTCCTAGCTTGCGACAAATAGAATCAATGGAAGCCTTGGGAAGAGCCTTCGTGAAGATATCAGCAAGTTGAGAGCTTGAAGGAACAAAAGGCGTGCTGATCTCTTTAGACTCCACTTTTGACCGAATGAAATGACAATCAACTTCAATGTGTTTGGTCCTTTCGTGGAATACTGGATTATTAGCAATGTGGATAGCAGCCTGATTATCACAATATAAGGGAGTTGGATCATGTACTGGAATCCCAAACTCAAGTAGAAGTGTACGCAACCAAGTTAACTCACAAGTGGTATGAGCCATTGCTCTATACTCTGCTTCAACACTAGAACGTGCTACAACAGATTGTTTCTTACTTTTCCATGTAACAAGATTGCCACCTATAAATGTGCAATAACCAGTGGTAGAACGACGATCAGTAGGAGATCCTGCCCAGTCAGCATCCGTATACCCTTCGATACGAAGATGTCTAGACGATTTGTAGAGAAATCCACGTCCAAGAGCATTTTTAAGATACTTCAAGATACGAACCACAGCCTCCATATGAGAAACTCGAGGACAAGTCATAAATTGACTAACAACACTGACTGCATAGGAGATATCGGGTCGAGTGATGGTGAGATAAATAAGTTTACTCACAAGTCTCCGATACAACTCAGGATCATCAACCAACTCACCATCGTCAGGCATAAGTTTATGACTAGTCTCCATAGGAGTAGCTACAGGTTTAGAGCCAAGATAACCTGTATCTTTCAACAGATTGAGTGTGTATTTTCGTTGTGATAAATTGATGCTTGCTTTAGAACGAGCAACTTCAATGTCAAGAAAATACCGAAGCTTGCCTAGATCCTTGGTGAGAAAACTGGAACAAAAGTGACGAATCAATACCTGAATCCCATCATTGTCACTCCCTGTAATGACAATATCATCCATAGACTATGAGAATCACAATACCACTGGTGGTCCTTTTAAAGAAGACAGAGTGATCAGTTTGACTTCGTGTCATACCATGGGACATAACGGTATTACTGAATTTATCGAACCAAGTCCGGGGAGATTGTTTGAGGCCATAGATAGATTTGCAAAGACGACACACAGACTCCCCCTTGGACTCAAAACCGGGTGGTTGAGCCATATAGACTGTTTCAGAGAGATCTCCATGAAGAAAAGCATTCTTGACATCAAGCTGATGGAGAGGCCAATCAAGGTTGGCGGCAAGAGATATAACAATGCGAACAGAATTGAGTTTGGCAACCGGAGAAAAAGTCTCAGTGTAGTCAAGCCCATAGGTTTGGGTGAAACCTTTGGCCACAAGACGAGCTTTCAAACGATCAAGAGTACCATCAAGATTGTATTTGACAGTAAACACCCAACGACAACCAACAATATGTGCTCCAGAAGGCTTATGAACAAGATCCCAAGTATGATTTAATGACAAAGCGCGCATCTTTTCTTCCATTGCAGAACGCCATCCAGGATGAGAAAGAGCCTCCTGATTAAGACTTAGGAACAATAACAGAGGATAGAGACACAGAAAAAGCTTGAAAAGAGGGAGACAAACGATCATAGGACACAAATTGAGAGATAGGATGAGAAGTGCATGAACGAATACCTTTACGATGAGCAATGGGAAGATCGAGAGTTGGATCTGAAGACGCTTGAGGAGATGGTGTGGGCACAAAAGCTGTATCTGGAGTTTCAACAGGAGGAGCATTAGCAGAAGAACGTCGAACATATACCTTTGAAATCGGTGGTCGAGTAGCAGTCCCAGGAAGACCATGGTCAGTCGGTAAAGGAACAATCTCAGGAAGACAATGTGGTGCCAACAAGGGTGGTGTCAACTGTGTACCCTCAAGAGAATAATATGAGATATTTTCAAAAAAGGTCACGTCAGCACTTACAAAGTGCTTGCGTAAGGAGGGACTATAACACCTGTACCCTTTCTGTGTCAGAGAGTAACCTAGAAAAATACATCTGTAAGAACGCGGATCAAGTTTATCACGACCTGGAGAGAGGTTACGAACAAATGCCACACAACCAAAAAGTTTTGGGGGAGAATATAAAGATCCTTGTCAGGAAACATGACCTGATAAGGAATTTTGCCATGTAAAACCCGAGAAGGGGTGCGATTTATTAGATAATTTGCGGTAAGAACAGCATATCCCCAAAAATGTTTTGGAACGTTCATGTGAAGCATAAGGGCATGAGTTACAGCTAAAACTGGCCCATTCTTCCGTTCAACAACCCCATTTTGTTGGGGGGTAGTGACACAAGCAGTTTGATGAACAATACCATGAGTGTCAGTAAACTGTCGAAATGGATGAGAAAGATATTCTTGGGCATTGTCAGTTCACAAAATACGCAATTTAGCATTAAATTGGTTGACAATCTCAGCATGAAAGACTGAAAAGACAGAAAATAATTGAGACCTATCTTTGAAAAGATACACCTAAGTTAAACGAGAAAAATCATCAATAAATGTGACAAAATAGCGAGCACCACACAAACTCGTAGTGCGCGAAGGTCCCCAAATATCAGAATGAACTAAAGCAAACGGTTCTACACATGGTGACTCAGTTCGTAAAGGAAAAGAAATTCTACGATGTTTACTAAGTTCACATGTGTCACACTCGAAAGGAGAAAAACTAGGTAAACTAGGAACTAGCTTGCGAAGGTTGGCCGAGGATGGGTGCCCAAGACGACAATGCCACTGATAAGGTGTAACAGTAGTATGTAAGGCAGAATGGTTGGACGACTGCTGCTGCTGTTCCTGAAGGTAATACAAACCATTCTTCTCATACCCCCCACCAATCACCTCCTTCGTCTTGAGATCCTGAAACTCACAATGAGAAGGAGAAAAAATGATAGAACACTGGTGAGTATGAGACAATTTATGAATAGAAAGAAGATTAAACGGAAATTGTGGCAAATATAAGACAGACTGAAAAATAAGACTAGAAGAACGATATGTACCAATGCCTTGGACAATAATTTTAGTGCCATCAACAATAGTAACATAAGACTTAACAGAAGAGGTAACCACATCAGTCAAAAGAGACAAATCACCTGTCATATGATCAGATGCACCAGAATCGAGAATCCAAGGAGTGCTACGAGAAGATGAGTGAAGATGTATTATCTGAGGTGACATGAGTTGCAGTGGAAGAAGAAGTAGATGCATTGGCCCTTTGAATCATAGAATCATACTCAGTCTTGGACATAGTAATGCAGGTAGAGAAGCGAGCGGATGGCTCCCCTCAAGAGTAGCCTGATTAGCCCAAGCTGGCTTGCCATGCAGCTTCCAACAGAATTCAACATTGTGGTTGGTCGCACCACAATGAGTACACTTCTTAGTGCCACGACCACCACACCCCCCACGTCCTCCACTACGACCACCTCTCTTAGAAGAACTACCACGACTGTTAGAGGAATTGTGATTACCAAAATGTCCAGAAGATGAAGAAGGAGAGGATGTGGGGGCTGCTAGGGTGGATGGAGCCGGATGCTCTAAATCAGAAGAACAAGGAGCAGCCCGTCGAACACGAGCAAAGGCCTCTCCAACAGTGGGACTTCCCTGCCAGAAAGAATCTGTGAACTAAGAGGAGCAAGGTCTGAATTTAATCCAGACAGAAATTTGCAAGTTCTGAATTCATCTTTGTACTTTTGCTGAACTTTTAAATCTGTAGAGAGAGGCTGGTAAACATTTAACTCATCCCACATACCCTTTAAGGTAGAGAAGTACTCATCAACGGATCTATCTCCTTGTTGAAGGGAGAAAATATTCTGATAAATCTGAAAAACTTGAGAGATATTCTAATCTGATGAATATAACTCATGTAGAGTGTCCCAAACAGCTTTGGACGTTTCTTGGCAAGTAACATTATTAAAAATGTCAGGTTCAAGACTATTCCACAGTAAAGTCATTATATGAGCATCATTTTGAGACCAAGTGGAATCGGGATCAGTAGGTGGATCATCGGTAATATAAGAACTCTCACCGCTTGCGCGTAGAGAGACAGTCACAGCCCGTGACCATGGCAAATAGTTAGATCCATTTAGTTTAACTGTGGTGAGAGACTGACGATAATCCTTACCAACTGCCTTGGTTTCAGAAGTTTCGGGCGTGTCATTCTTCTTAAGTTTATCACCCATAATAGATGCAAATAACGAAACAGAGGTTGAATAGTCACAAGAGGAAAGAAAATCAGATTTGAGCCTTACCCGAAAAAAAGCGAGCGGGACGAACACGCACCTGCGGAGAGATCGTCCGGAAAGCAATCAGGGCGAAGTGACCGCCGCCCGAGTCCAAGCGTCGTCGGCCGGAGGGGAGGTGGATTTTTGATGGGCCGAGAGTGTCAAGGTGGTGCCGAAGCGAGGAAGAAGACGAAGTAGATCCAAAAGTTTCTGAACTACCCAAGGGTTGTCGGTGAACACAGAGAGGTTGTGGTGGTCGTTGGACTTTGTCGGAGCCAGAGGAGTTCAGATGGTGATTGATAAGGGCTATATATGGTAGATTGGAGTTGTGGATGGCCCTGAATAGCACTTAGAAGTTTCAATGAGGGTCGCCAGAGGTCGAAAGCGAGTCGTTGGGGGCCGCCGAGAGTCGCCGGCGGCTGGAAAGGACTTGTTGGAGGTCGGCGAGGGTGGCTGATAGTGGTCAGGGTCGTTGATGAGTATGGGCAGAGTCTAATGTGCTAACTCTGCTTTTCACGCTACTGTGAAAGAGATAGAGAGAGAGTAACCGAGAGACAAGGTAACGAAAAAAAAGATTAGGTTCCTAGAACCCGCTCTGATACCATGTTGAAAAGTTATCACTGATTATAATCGATGTATATTCTTCTCACTAGGAGGCACAATATATAGATTGTGTACAAGATAATTTAGGAAAGGAAATAATAAGGAAATTGCTGTCTACCTAATTAGACTAATTACAATCTTCCTAATTGTCTAGTTGCCTAATTGATTTACGATATGTGCTTCAATATTTCTTTCATTTTCAACATGCTACTTATTATCTTCGTTTTTGCCCTTTTCTGGCCAACATTTTTCTTACTGTTGGTACTTGTTTGGGAGTATTGTGGGAGCTAATGATGTGTCAAACCTATCTTTTTCTTTTTCACTCCCTTTTGCAAGACCTTTTATGACACACCATTTTGAGAATGTGTTTAATTCAACCCTATTAAATTTAATGGGTGTATTTTGTGTGTCCTTGAAGGACTCCATACTTCATTTACTTAAGGTTTCAACGCCACTCGAGCATCCAAAGATTTTCAAAATGTGATTGAGCTACTTCGTTATTAGCAGTTGAGGACATAAGGTCGACCTGTGTTGATAATTTTACTAAAAATTAGGATGCTCTTTAGGAATGGAAGTGGTCTCCACGGAAAATCATTCCGCACCCACATTATAGCTTATTCTCTGTTACTGGATTTGAAAGTATTGAAATGGTTTTTTGCTTTCATGCTTGCAAGGCTGTGTCATGTATGCATTAAAAATGGCACTACCGTGATCTGATTATTATGCGAAGCTAATTTGAACTCAAAATATTGCAGCATGAATGACATGCCAGAAATAATGAAGCACATGCCGGCACTTCCAGTAAATCTGAATGAAGAACTTGCTAGCTCCGTCCTCCATCTGTCACCCTTGCAGAAGAATTCATGATCCCAGCTTCCTCTCCAACTCTTGGTCTGAGGTTACGCTCTTTTTTTATAATCGAGAAGCAATAAACTAGTGAATTTAGTTTCCAGTTTGAAATACTTATTGCAGTGCCTAGTGTTTCCACTACTTTAGATGCAAAATGTTCTTGTTTTAGTACTTCACTTTCTTTTTATTTGTTTTTCCCCAATTTTTTTCGCTTGATTGAACTATAGGAAGTAGTTTGTAGAGTATGTGTGAATACTACTAGTTGTGTAGGCATCTTGGTTTTGTAAATGATTTCAACGAAATAGCTGTTGGTCTTAGGTTTGTTGTTTCAGTGAAATAAATGCACAAAAAAGAATGTGTGAATGCATTTCCGGTTAGAGCCTACGAAATTCCAATTGTAATTCTGCAGAGATGTACCATGAGAACTTTTTGTAGATGAGCAAGACATTTGCTGCTTCATGAGTTGTTTTAGAGAATGGGAAGTTTAATCTCACTGCTCTTTAGATTTCATTCATTTGAGCCTCTTGAGTTATGGCTTTCCTTATACGATATGAATACTGATTGTTTCCCGAGAGACCAATATACTATATCTGCTTTTTTTCTCACCAAACAAATTACATCTTCTTCTGGGAACACACTGATGGAGGCAGGTGTTCAATTAGGTCATGGTACTAGCTGTGTTACACAGACTAGGGTATGAGTGTCGGGTACTTATACGTGTCTCAATGTCGGACTTGTGCATTTTCTGTATCAAGGACACGGGGACATGCCAAAATATTCATATTCCTTAGTACGTATCTTTCATTTTCGGACTCATGCATTTTCTATATCAAGGACATGGGGACGCGCCAAAATATTCATATTCCTTAGTACGTATCTTTCATTTTCTAAGAGAAATGATGTTTACAAGGTGGCTTAGGGCAATTCATGCATAATATAGGAGTCTTGAGGATAGTTCATAGTAAATTTGAATTGCAATATGTGTTTGCTAGATGAATGTCCAACTAAACATGTTGGACACGGATCCCACACCCTTATCTAGGTGTCGATTATCCAAACAGGTACTTTACACATTTTGAAGGATCCATGTAAGATTGGGTACTAGGAAATGGAACAACAGGCTCACCATTTTCTGAGGACACAGCTTGTCTGCCTTTTGGAGGTGTAACTGCAGGGATGTTGGAGTTCACCCCTTTGCTCCCCGAAATCAGCCTTAAATAATATTTTAGATCTCGTCAGATGCTTGTCATCACCAAAAATTTAGTTGGATATCCACAAGGACATATTCGGATCAACTTCTGATCGGTAAACTGGGTTCCTTGCGCACTGAATTGGAACCTGAAAAAACCCAATTTTCACATCTAAATGTGTTATTCTAAACGTCCGGATTATGTACTTACAGATGTCCGATTAAAATTATATTTGGCTACGACAAGCATCTCGACGAGCTCTAAAATATAAAAGATTTGAATTATGAATTTTAGGCCGATATTGGGACACAAAGGGGCAAAGAAGCCATGTCCTTAGAAAATCATTGTACGTTTATTTTAGCTGGTTTTTTTTTTATCTAAATTCAGGCAGGAGTAATTTTACATTTTGAATTTCCTTGATTGCCAAACAAACGGCTGTGATTGCTCGTTACAGGCCCCCCGATCCCAGCAGAACAGGCAATAAGAAACATGGTGCATCTCTCATTGTTCTCCGGCCGACCAAAAAACAGGAGATTACTATATTTTCTCATTTCAAGTTTTTCATGGCAAGCAGTATAACTCATTATTCATCAAGAGTTTTATTAGCAAACCATACCCTTCTGTTTCTTGCTCACTTCTTTCTTCACCACCACCACAAGCATATACCACAAGCATATACTACATACCCTTCTGTTTCTTGCTCACTTCTTTCTTCACCACCACCACAAGCATATACTACTATACTAAAAGATGCCCTCTTTAATAGTGATTTGGTTTTCATCTCCCTTCATTTCCAGGCCCCATGATATTATCACTTGAGGGAGTTCTCGATATCGATAACGAACCTGTACTTCACCTCCCCCTTTATAAGCCTCTCCAAAGCTTCATTTATATACTGTATAGGAATGATCTCAATTTCTGGGTATATCTTGTGAGCTGCACAGAAATCCACCATTTCTTGCCTCTCCTTGATGCCACCCGTTGCACTCCCCGTAATGGATTTCATGCCTGCCAGAGAAAAGCCATGATTAAAATTCCCACTTCAAAACTTTTGTTATCAGTTTCGAATATGAGTCCAATTTTCTCCTATTCGAGAAGCCAATGTTTCCCCATCTGTGGGCCCCTCCAACTGTGTAGTGAGAATACAAAAACAAGCGAATCGCGAGGCAACTATGTAGCACCGACACCAATACGGATACAGTGCACGGAAATTCTAAAAAAATGGACACAGACACGGCAACTAAATAAAAAAGTAAATAACTATGTATATAAATATACGTGTGCAGTAATAGTTTACATACACACACACGCACACACACACACACACACACACATATATATATATATATATATACACATTTTTTTTTTCTGATATGTAAGCTATATACATTGTTGTATATTGGTATATATACCAGTTAATACACACACACACACACACATAGTTATTACGGGACACGGGGGGGACATGGAAGTGTAAATGTGGGACACGCGTGTCCATGCTGTGTCGTCTTCCAAAAAATAATTTAAGGGACATGCCACATGGCATGTTCAATATATGTCCCCACCCTGTGTCCAATAAGTGGACACGGAGGTCGTTGCTTCATAGCGAGAGACAGGCGTGTAAATGAGAATGATCTGAGACAGAGGAGAGTTTTGGGGATTCTGTGCGCATATGCAGAACAGAGATTCTTTGCACTCGGAATCATATCTGTGTCTTAATGCGTACTCACAATGCAGCTGGAATTTCTAAGCAAACAACGTGCAATTTCTATTGCTATGATTGCAGTGGGAACGTAAACTATGGGTTAGGAAAACCCATGCCTATGTTTGAACTGCATAGAAACAAGCAAGGCTACGAACTTACCGCCTATTAGGCTGATAGGACTGAGCTTGACTTGAGTTGGGACACCGACCAAGACAAGGGTGCCGCCGGTCTTCAACAGCGACATGTACGGATCAAACGGGTGGTCCCCTGATGCTGTATCAATTATAAAGTCGAGTGACTTCCCCATAGCCTGCATCGAAAAAAAGATGATGGCGATCAGCATCAATTTACCGAAGACATAAGATTACAAAACTGTACTTATTTTTGTACGAGGACTAACTCTTACAAAACTGTACTTTATGGGAAATTTAACAGTTTTGCTGATAATTCAGTGATCCATTTTACCTTCATCTGTTCTTCGTCGGAAGAGATCACGAATCCATCTGCTCCAAGCTTATCAAGGGCTTCATCTTTCTTGGACAAACTCGTACTGAAAACAGTTACGCTCAAGCCGAACGCCTTTCCGAATTTCACTGCCAAGTGACCCAGGCCACCAAGACCAATCACTCCTAGGGATTTTCCCGGTTGGTTCATTTTATGGCGCATCATTGGACTGTAAACGGTGATTCCTGCGCACAGGAGTGGAGCTGCCAAGGGCAATGGAAAGTCATTTGGTATCCTGGAGCAGTACCTGTGATTTTACCACATCAACACCACAAGCACAATACTTAAGAGCAGTTAAAAATACACTTCGTGTACAGTCGAGGTGCGCGCAAGTTGGCCCGGACAAAAATAGAGAACGGTGAAAGAAGAATAGAGAACGAACAGTCGAGGTGCGCGCAAGTTGGCCCGGATAAAAATAGAGAACGGTGAAAGAAGAATAGAGAACGAACAGCCGAGCATGTACAACAAACTACGTATACGTTTTTACCTTTGATGAACAACAATGAAAGTTGAATATCCACCCTTTGTGATTGTACCATCCGCATCAACAGCGCTGAAAGTACGGACAAGTCCCTTGGAGCAGTATACATCCATGTACATATTACAGTACTCGCAATCTCTGCATGAATTGACCAAAGTACCCACTCCAACGTGATCTCCAACTTTGAAGCCTTGAACATTGGAACCCACTTCTTTAACGATTCCAACAATCTCATGCCTGTTTTTCAATGCATTATGTATCAGTTCAGTATATAGTACATCGATGACTGTTATATATATCACCAATTCTTCTTACTATCCAATGAAAAAAACTTGAGTGTTGGCTGGGTACCATGTGACGGTAACCAGCGTGTATCTCGGCCGTCTAAGTTTTTCTCCGATTCGACTCGTTGAATAAGTTGCACGATATAATTCTCTTGGATTTTTCTCCCACGCCATAAGTGGCAAAGAAATATACTCCAATTTGGATTTTTCTCTAACATGATAGGGCCCTGCCAACTCCAATCTGAGCCGTTAAAATGTGTTTTGGATGGCTCAGATTTGAAGGTGGGTGCATTATTGTGTTAAATACCTAAAACACCCTTTGAGGGTGGCTCAGATACGGCTCGGATAGGGGTTGGTAGGGCCTGCCGACCCTTAGGGACAACAACAGGCACCTCGGATTCCCCAACGGACCACCCTATTTACGCTTTCTGCGATTGTGTGTGTTGGGTCGAATTTACAACAACATAAGAAGGGCCGAAAAAGTTCATTAAAAACACAAATATTTTCCCTAATAGAGATGAAAAAGGGAAGAGGTAGACGAAAAGGAAAAAACTCCACATACCCAGGCACAAGGGGGTACTTGGATCCCCCAAATCCTCCAAGTTTATCCCTGGTCCATGCAACATCAGCGTAGCAGACTCCACAGTGTGTGATTTTCACAGATACATCGTCACTTCCAATAGCCCTGTCATTTTCATCATCCTAATTAAACAAATGGACATATACCAATATCAAACATTATAGGTTGCAATTCGCCCCGAACAGGGCGGGTTTATGGTTGATTTACCACGCCCCGTTATTTGCCCTGAGATATTTTGGTCTAATATTTTTATCATCAAACCAAGAAATAGTATTTATACACAAATATTTTTTCGTTGTACTAAATTTTTTTCCCTTTTATATTTTCATAATTATACTAATATAGCACATTTGATATAATTATTTTCTTCAACTTTGCTTTTAGATTGAATAATTTTTTCTCATTTTTTACGGGGCGTTTGGTAGGAGTCGGGGTCATGTCTTAATTTTCGGATCGGGTAATGCCAAAACTTACCCCATTGCCATTCCTATCTACATAGAGAGAGAGAGAGAGAGAGAGAGAGATATCTCCTATCAAGGAATTAATACTACAAAAAAACTTTAAGTAAACATAAAACATCAATGGAAAATTGAAAAGGGCTCATAAATAATTGACTAATTGTCTTGGTTAATTGATCCAATATTGATCTGAATTACAGTCTTGTTTGATTACCTTCGGTCGAATTTATAAGGGGAAAGAAATCCAGATGGGTCTCTTGCTGCCCATCCGAGGCACTCCTCCCTTCTTTGATCTAAACTCATCCTCTTTCTCTCTCTAGACTCTCTCTCTATATCTGTGTGCTATGTTTAGTGCGACATAATTTGAGTTCATAGCCACTGGCATATATATACCCGTATTCAGCAGAACTCCATAATGTTCTGGGGAAAAACTGTCATTTTCCCGCATTTTAAACAGTACACATTTCTGGCGTCATCCATGACCTCAAGCTTCTGCTTGATTGTCCAATTTACCCTCTTCTTTATGGGAGAAAGGCTCCTGAAAAACTCGAGTGTCCCCATCCATGCTGGTTCTTTATAATTAGACTCACTCATCATAAGCCGTGCTTGAAATCGTTCATCTTGTAGCCATTGCGTGTTCAAACATGTTTATAAGAAAACAGTGGAGGAGCTGGAAATCGAAGCCTTGAGGGGCCATACTACGAGAGAAATTTTGGTAGAATAATTTTTCAAGATTAAAGCCACTCATTTGAGTTTTTATGAAACGATTTTCATAAATTGACGAGTTAATCTTGAGATATTGTTGTCATAATATAACCAATTTACACGCAATATCAATATTATCATATCATGTATCAAAATTTAAGCTGATCAATTTCTCAAAACAAAATAAGACTGTCACTTTTAAAAACAATGAATTTTAGCCATATTTTTTTTTTGGGAAAAACCCAACTTTTAGCACTTTTAGTCATCTCTTGTGCTAACTGAGAACTAGCTTATCTTGAATTTGGAACCGGTAGATTCATGAAGAAGTACGAATAGAACAAGCGAGGAAATATAAAAAGTATAAAAACTCTCTCTACTTTTTTTGTATTTCCTTTAATTTAGGGTGAAAATCTTAGAAAACCTCTGTCTTTCTTTAAAATATCCTGAACAATTTCCGTAGGTTGAGCACCCTTTTCAAGGAAATATAGAATAGCAGGAACATTTAATAAAGCCATGAGCATGAGACACTTTTACCAAGAGAATGAAGACGAGAAGCTGTCGAAAGAGGAACAAGACATGGCGGGGAAGTCCATCGGAGAAATTTAGTGAAAACCAGACGTTCCCCAAGTTTACCCGCTCCGCATGTTCCAGATAGCATCAGCAAAACAGTACATCCCATGGCCAAGAAGTTCGGCTTTGAGAAATCGGGTTGCTGCTGCCAGGGCCGGCCCAAGGGTTTGAGTCTTGCAAGCTTTGCAAAAATTGTCTTGCCCTTCAAGATAACGCCTAAATAATTTTTCGAGTAACAATAATTTTATCACGAAAACCAAAACAATATAAAGTTTACAAAAGATCACATAATAAGCGGAAAAATTAAAAAGCGAAGTTTCTAGATACATATAACGCAGCATAAGTATCACTTAATATTAATATTTACGAGTGTGTTGCAATTTTAAGCAAAAAAGTATCAATTATACTTGGGCCTTTTTATATTGTGATTTTTAAAATCAATTTTAGTTTTGGGCCTTTTTTTAAAATTTTTAGTACACAATAATTTTTGGAGTCTTTTTAAACGTTAGTATGATGTTGGAATTTCTTTTGTCATTTTCTTAATGGATTTTTTTTTTTTTTTTTTTGGTCCAAAAGTGTTACAGTGGCAAGCGTAGGTATAAAATGGTGAGGAGTCTTGCGAAAATTGGCTTTTGTGGTGGTGCAAAATCTAGGCATACGGGCCTTGGGCCTGGGCCGGCCCTGGCTGCTGCTAGCTGAAGCAGTGAGCCCCCTGTTTCGCTTTATGGTTTTGGGGAAGAAGCCAAGAAGTTCTTTCCTTCATTCCAAAGCCAAAGCCACCAATTTTCGGTTGGCCCAGTGGAGGTGGGATGGTGGCGTTAGGTGGTTGTACTTGGTGTTGGCAGTGACTCATCACCCCTTGGCCATCACCATCCCAACATTAATAGCCTCAGCTGGCTCCAAAACTGCAAAATAAATAAATAAATAAATAAATGAACTAACTAGCACAAATCAAGTTCACAAAATCAACACACCAGTGTAGCAAAATAAAAGGTGAATTTGGACTGAAATTATTTATTAATATATACGTAATAAAGTTTTAGATTAACTGATTTTTAAAAAAAGATACATTGTTTATAGCATCTTTAGAATCCTCTTGTATGATCTTTTTCAAAATTTTTCCTGTAGATTATATATATTTTCATTTAGATTAATATTTAATCAAAAAAAATAATGAAGAATTAAATTAAAAAATCACTGACCACCATCAATATTCAACGTTGTTAGAAAAAAATAATTCTATCCAAGCACACTCTAAGTCTTGTTATTTCCAAAACTGACATATCGATATCATTCTAAACGAAGAGAACTAAATAGACACTCATAATTAATTTTGTGAAACATGCCATTTGTTCAAAGAGAAAAAATAAAGAGTAAGCTCCTCAGCCTTTCTGCAGGAAATGTAATTACTTATTAATCAAAATTCCAAGGGAAAAAAATTGGCACCAATCCTCAATTTGGCTAAATTTCATTAGTTTCTTACCTTCCATGTATCAGACGAGTCCATTTTATCTTAATTGCAAAAAAAGTATAAATTGATAAAAATGAAAAGTTCAAATAAAGGGCTATCAACCGGCTAAACCATATGACACAAATAAAATAAAAATCTGAACTGTCAGATAGAGGAAAACAACCTTATTGAAATTTAATGACTCAAAAGGAAACACTACTGCCAATTTATCTCAATGTTAATATTAAAATTGAGCGATAAGAAGAGAAGTTATACCAAGGGTAACATCATTCTGGTAGATCGCCAATCCAATGGTCATTCACTTGCTTTACCATTAGAATTTGTCCGTCATCGTCCTCTTCACTGTTTGTATCTTCTCCTATTTTTATCCCCATTTTTCTCTTTGAAATTTGGTTCGGCGCTGTGGAAGAGATATGGATTTTAGGGTTTGTAAAGTAGCGTTAAATAGAGGGTTTGATATCTGTATAAGGAAAATCAATCATGAAAGAATCATGAGATTTGATTTTACCGTTACAAAGTTACTTTTTATGGATTTTTTCCCATACCTATTAAGGGCTAGTTTGGTTTAATAATCCATTTGGATTATTCTTTTGCTTTTTTCTAGTGTTTGGGCACGTGAGTTGCACGCGGTTATTTACTAATTGACTTTGAACATGTGCATGTATTAGAATTTGCTTGCTCAAAATAATATAAGATAATGACCAGGGGGTGGAATGATGCAAAGCTCTATGTCTACTTTAGGGGAGTTCACAAAATCGAACATCCATCTAGCCTTTCTTTTTCTAGCTCATGTAACACATTAATTTTCAGAAGTATGCATTGGGGACACATCAAGTAATGTATCCAATAATATTCTTCGAATAAGAATCTAGAGTTGCGGGATTCAAGAAATCCTAAAAAAGGACAAGGTTTGGCTTAGAATCCTTATCAAACCCGTGTGGCTTTGCAACCCCCCCTGACAATTGTCCCCTGGCCCCACCTCACCCCCCCTCCCCAAAATAACCCCCCCTTTCTCGGTTCCTTTTTTTTTTTTTTTTTTTTGGTTTTCTCGGTTCCGGCCCTTTTTTTTTTTTTTTTCCTTTTTTGGTTTTTTAATAATTTCATTTGGTTTGTTCAACTCTTTATTTATTTAATTAAGACGATTTTAATAATTTCATTTACTATTAACTTTATTTATTTAATTACTCATTTAATTTGGTTTATTCAAAGTATATTTGCAAGTAAATTATTTTCTTAAATTTGCATTTAAATTTCACTTTATATTTAGAAACTTTATATTATTTTAATTAGTTAATTAAGTTGTCTTAACAATGAATAATAAATAAAAAAACTTGTAAAAGTGAATAATAATATTACAATCACGTTTTAAAGTGAATAAATATTACAATCACGTTGACAAATGGTCAGCCCTAATCAATATTGTCTCCAAATTGTCGTCCCGGCACGACACCCAGTACCTGGAACCAAAAATCAAGATGTGTGTCATAACTTAAAGCCAATCCTTTAGCTTCATCTGATGCATTCTCCCACCACCACATTGGGATGGGTGGTACAGGGTGATTGGGGCGCAAAAAAAGTTGTACAAAGGGACTGTTAATACGAGCAATAGCTATTTCATGGCGTTGTCGGACTGGAACTGGACTGGATCTCAAGGGCAAGTGAGTAAAACAACCTCCAACATTCGCGTCAAATGTGTGTAGTATAATGTTGTACCGTGATGCGATGATTACCCCCAAACTCATACAGTCCATCCATTTCGTATATGGAGCTGTAGGCATCCAACATCTCAGTGACTTTAGTATCTCATTTGCCCTATTTTATTCTAGATAAACCGCATTGTAGAGATATCTATTCTGATTAATTTCTTCGATAAGATCATGTCGTACCTGAGCCCAGCCCTCTTCAGTGTCATAGATTTGCGCGGCTATCAATAAGATCATGTCGTATCTTGATGGGTACTCGTGACCCTCAATATTTTCTGCTGGTTCATGGTTGTGGAGACCATAAGAAACCTTTAAACCCCACATTGCACCGTCTGGAGGTATTGGTATACCTCGCAACGCAAATGGACAGTCACATTTTTTAGTCCTAGTATTTCTATTCAAGATTTGCCTTTCTACCCCACGGTGCGGTCTATACTTTCCTTCTCTCTCACAACCAAGAATGCACTTCTGCAGTTTGCCACCTTTTAAATTAGCAGATTTATTAATAACTACCACAATACCGTTTTCGAGACCAACTCTCTTCGCCCAAGCTAACATATCTTCTCTACTTTCAAAAATTATAAAAAAAAAAACAACGAAAATGTATAAGTAAAACATTATAAGTAAAACCGACGAATATGCATAAGAACAACGAAAATAACTAACACAGTGATTGCTAAATTGGTGTGTGTAGTGTGGCTGCTTGTAGGAGATGCTCTCTCGACTTGCACATCATTCTCAAATGACCAACCATCTGGATCGTAGTAGCCATCCATAATGTTCTTCGATGAATTACGAAAAAAGAAAGAAAAATATTGGGAGATGTTCTGTGAATGTATGTATGAAGTAGCGGGAAAATTAAGAAGACAAGGTGTGAAGTAGTAGAAGAATGAGTAATATAAATAGATAAGGCATTAAAGGCGGGATCAAAAGAAATGTCGATAGCGAACGCGTGGTAAAGGCATGGGGGGCCATGATCAAAAAATGTCGATACGAACTCTGCGGTAAGGCATGGGGGGCGGGATCAAAGAAATGTCGATATGAACGTAACGTGTGGTAAGGCATTGGGGGCGAGGATCAAAGAAATGTTTGATAACGAACATGTGGTAAGGCATGGGGGGGGATCAAGAAATGTCGATACTTGAACACGCGTGGTAAGACATTGGGGGGCCAGGATAAAAAATAGGTCTCATAACGAACACGTGGTAATGCATTGGGGGGCCAGGATCAAAGTAATCAAGTAAAACAAAAAAAAGTAATTAAAAAATGAAGTAAATAAATAATATTTAATAATTAAAAGACAAAAAAGAAGATATTAGAGCATATTATATATATATATATATATATATATATATATATATATATAAAACGAGAAGATTTATTACATATTAGAAAAACAAGATATTAAATAATTCAAAAAGAGAAAATAACATATTAGAGATTTCTAAAAAGATAGAAGAGAAAAAATATATTAATAAAAGATATAAATAAATATTTAAATAAAATAAATGAATTAAATAAAAAAACTATATAAAACAAAATAAATGAATTAAATAATTAAATGAATTAATATAAAGAAATGAGTTAACTAAATAAAAGAAATAAATTAATATTAATAATAAAAAATATATATTAATAAAAGATATAAATAAATATTTAAATAAAATAAATGAATTAAATAAAAAAACTAAATAAAAAAAATAAGTGAATTAATATAAAGAAATGAATTAACTAAATAAAAGTAATAAATAAATTAATTAATAATAATAATAAAGTTATAGTAATTAAAGAAAGAGAGAGGGGTAAAACCGTAATTAGTGGTGAGACTGCTTGGGGTTTCAAAGAAATTTGCCTTAGAGAACTTCTCTACATATTTTAATTGAATCGATATAACATTAGTCATAATGGTTATGAGATTTTTCAACATAGTTCCAAAGTTTTCATAATCATATAATAACCTATGTCTAAGAAAGTATTGATCATATAATTCCTTAGTCAAAAATACATTTGTGTCTTCTCATATCCTTATTCACATCTTTTTGTTCAAAATTTGGTGCGGCGGTGTGGAAGAGAGATGGATTTTTGGGTGTGTAAAGCAACGTTAAATAGAGAGTTAGATATCTCTGTCTAAGGAAAATCATTCATGAAAGAATCCTGCGATTTGATTTTACCATTAATAAGTTACTTTTTGTGGATTTCCCCCCACGTATTAAGGGCTAGTTTGGTTTAATAGGAGTAATTCGTTTTGATTATTCTTTTGTTTTTACTAGTGTTTGTGCACATTCGTTGCACATGGTTATTTACTAATTGACTTTGAATATCTGCAGCTATTAGATTTTGCTTGCCCAAAACAATACTGTATAACATAATGATCTGGGGTTGAAATGATGCAAAGCTCTTTGCCTACTTTACTTTAGGGGAACTCACAAAGTCATACATCCATCTTGCATTTCTTTTTCCAGCACATCTTACCTAAGAACCAAAGGTAACGAATAGATACAATATGACACAACAATAATAGTCGAACGCACTATTTTTGAGAAGCACACATTGGGGAGACGTCAACTTATGTCTCCAATAATATTCTTTGAATAATAATCTAGAGTTGGGGGATTCAAGAAATCCTAAAATAGGACATGGTCTAGCTCAAAATCCTCATGAAACCCTTACAGAACTTATCTCAAATTTTAACAGAATTGATACAACCTTAGTAATAGCGGTTATGATTTTTCAACTTAGTTCTAAAATTTTCATAATTACATATTAATCTATGTTTAAGAAAGTATTGATCACATAATTCCTTAGTCAAAAACACATTTGTGTATAAAAGTATGGATCATATTAACCCTATCTTTTTGTTTGAAATTTGGTGCGGCGCTGTGGAAGTGATATGGATTTTAGGGTTTGTAAGGTAGCGTTAACTAGAGGGTCTGATATCTGATTAAGGAAAATCATTCATGAAAGAATCCTGTGATTTGATTTTACCATTACAAAGTTATATACTTTCTGTGGATTTTTTCCCCTACGTATTAAGGGCTAGTTTGGTTTAATAACCCGTTTGGATTATTCTTTTGTTTTTTTCTAGTGTTTGGGCACGTGCGTTGCACATGGTTATTTACTAATTGACTTTGAATATGTGCATGTATTAGAATTTGTTTGCTCAAAATAATATAAGACAATGATCAAGGGTGGAATGGTGCAAAGCTCTGTGTCTACTTCAAGGGAGTTCACAAAATCGTACATCCATCTATCCTTTCTTTTTCTAGCTCATCTAACCTAAGAACTATTTGTAATGGACACATACAATAATATTCTTCAAATAAAGATCTAGAGTTGCAAGATTCAAGAAATCCTAAAATAGGACATGGTTTAGCTCAGAATCCTTATGAAACACTTACAAACCTTCTCTATATATTTTAACAGAATCGAAATAACATTAGTCATAGCGGTTATTATTTTTCAACTTAGTTCTAAAATTTTCATAATCACATATTAACCTATGTCTATGGGATAGAGCTAAATGGGAGCCTTCTGATTATTCCTTAAATGATTTCATTTATAGGTTACCAAGTATCTTGGCAGTTATTTAATCCTTCTGATAGCTCTGTTTTGTGTAATTTTGATTTGGTTGGGCTATATTTGCTGATTATATAACCTTGTTGGTTGGCGTGTATCTTGTCTGGATACTTTAATTAGCCTGGTTGATTTCTCCCCAACCTTGTTTTTGTATCCTCTCTTCATATTAATAAAATTCTTTTTTTGTCGTTAAAAAAAAATGTAAAAAAGAAAGAAAGTATTGTTCACATAATTCCTTAGAAAAAACACATTTGTGTCTTCTCCTATCTTTATCCCATTCTTTTTGTTTGAAATTTGGTGCCACGGTGTGGAAGAGATGGATTTTGGGGTTTGTAAAGTAGTGTTAAATATAGGGTCTGATATCTGTATAACAAAATCATTCATGAAAGAATCTTGTGATTTGATTTTACCATTACAAAGGTACTTTTCATGGATTTTATTCCCTACGTATTAAGGGCTAGTTTGGTTTAATAATTTGTTTCGATTAGTCTTTTATTTTTTTCTAGTGTTTGTGCACTAGCGTTCCACGGAGTTATTTACTAATTGACTTTGAATATAGGCAAGTAATAGAATTTGCTAGCTCAAAATAATATAAGATCGATAAGGGGGTGGAATGATGCAAAGCTCTATGTCTACTTTAGGGGAAGTCACAAAGTCGTACATCCATCTAGCTTTCTTTTTCCAGGACATCTAACCTAAGAACAATAGGTAACAGACACATACAATATGGCACAACAATAATAGTCGAATACATTAATTTTCGGAAGTACGCATTGGGGATACGTCAAGTAATGTATCCAATAATATTCTTTGAATAAGAATCTAGAGTTGCGGGATTCAAGAAATCCTAAAAAAGGACAAGGTTCGGCTTAGAATCCTTATCAAACCCTTAGAGAACTTCTCTACATATTTTAATTGAATTGATATAACATTAGTCATAATGGTTATGATTTTTAAACATAGTTCCAAAGTTTTCATAATCACATATTAACCTATGTCTAAGAAAGTATTGATCATATAATGACTTAGTCAAAAATATATTTGTGTCTTCTCCTATCCTTATTCCCATCGTTTTGTTTAAAATTTGGTGTGGCGGTGTGGAAGAGATAAGGATTTTTGGGTGTGTAAAATAGCGTTAAATATAGGGTCTGATATCTCTGTATAAGAAAAATCATTCATGAAAGAATTATGTGATTTGATTTTACCGTTACAAAGTTACTTTTCGTGGATTTTTCCCCACATATTAAGGGCTAGTTTGGTTTAATAGGAGTAATTCGTTTAGATTATTCTTTTGTTTTTACTAGTGTTTATGCACGTTCATTGCACGTGGTTATTTACTAATTGACTTTGAATATTTGCAGGTATTAGAATTTGCTTGCCCAAAATAATACTATAAGATAATATCTGGGGTGAAATGATGCAAAGCTCTGTGCCTACTTTAGGGGAACTCACAAAGTCATACATCCATCTAGCCTTTTTTTTTCTTGCACATCTAACCTAAGAAGGTAACGAACATATATAATATGACACAACAATAATAGTCGAACGCACTATTTTTGAGAAGCACACATTGGGGATACATCAACTTATGTCTCCAATAATATTCTTTGAATAATAATCTAGAGTTGGGGGGATTCAAGAAATTCTAAAATAGGACATGGTTTAGCTCAAAATCCTTATGAAACCCTTAAAGAACTTATCTCAAATTTTAACAAAATTGATATAACCTTAGTAATAGCGGTTATGATTTTTCAACTTAGTTCTAAAATTTTCATAATTACATATTAACTTATGCTTAAGAAAGTAATAATAACATAATTCCTTAGTCAAAAATACATTTGTTTCTAAAAGTATTGATCATATTAACCCCATCTTTTTGTTTGAAATTTGGTGCGGCGTTGTGGAAGAGATATGAATTTTAGGGTTTGTAAAGTAGCGTTGACTAGAGGGTCTGATATCTTATTAAGGAAAATCATTCATGAAAGAACCCTGTGATTTGATTTTACCATTACAAAAAAAAATTTCATAGATTTTTTTCCTTACGTATTAAGGGCTAGTTTGGTTAAATAATTCGTTTGAATTATTCTTTTGTTTTTGCTGGCGTTTGTGCACGTGCATTGCACAAGGTTATTTAATTGACTTTGAATATGTGCATGTATTAGAATTTGCTTGCTCAAAATAATATAAGACAATGATCAAGGGGTGGAATGATGCAAAGTGCTATGTCTACTTCAGGGGAACTCCCAAAGTCGTAGATCCCATCTAACCTTTCTTTTTGAAGCACATCTAACCTAAGAACCATAGGTAACAGAGACATATAATATGCCACAATATTAAAAGTTGAACAAATTATTTTTCTGAAGTACGCATTGGGGCTACGTCAAGTTTTGTATCCCATAACATTATTCGAATAAGATTTTAGATTTCCGGGATTCAAAAATTCCTAAATAGGACATGGTTTAGCTCAAAATCCTTATGAAACCCTTACAAAACTTCTCTGCATATTTTAATAGAATTGATACAACATTAGTCATAGTGGTTATGATTTTTCAAGTTAATCACATATTAACGATGTCCAAGAAAGTATTGATCACATAATTCTTTAGTCAAAAACACATTTGTGTCTTCTCCTATCTTTATCCCCATGTTTTTGTTTGAATTTTGGTGTGGCAGTGTGGAAATGATATGGATTTTAGGGTTTACAAAGTAGCGTTAAATAGAGGGTCTGATATCTGATGAAGGAAAATCATTCACGAATGAATCCTGTGATTTGATTTTACTGTTGCAAAGTTACTTTTCGTGGATTCTTTCCCTACGTATGAAGGGCTAGATTGGTTTTACAATTCGTTTGGATTATTCTTTTGTTTTGATTAATGTTTGTGCACGTGCGTTGGATGGGGTTTTTTACTAATTGACTTTGAACATCAAGTTCGTTGTTGGAGAAAAAAAAATGCAATGATGGAAAAAAATCCTATATTTAAAAAACAGAGTTAACTCTTCATCACTTTTACAAGGCTCTTCCAACTTGGGTAACAGAGTCTCAATTAGTTAATTGGGAAAGACTAAATACACACTCTCCATTTGGGTGTGTACTATATGCACCCCTATAAACCTTACGAATTGATTACCTCTTATTAATAAAAGTTACGATTTTTATTTTTATTTATATAAAATTTACGAGACGCATCAAAATGTTATAAATCATATTGCTGATATAACACTAGAAAACGTTACGATTGCCAATGAGGTGGCGGAATATGGACTATAGAATAAATGCATATGGTAGACACCTTTAATGGGTGTGTATTAAAACCATTTCATTTGCTTACCGGAAACACGCTCGCACCTCGATGTCGCCTCTGGTTTTAAATTAGGAGTCCCTGATCTCTACTCCTCCATCAAATCATGTTTTAACTTCTTTTCTACTGTTATCCCTTCTATCACTCAAAATCAATACCCTATCAATACCTTCAGCACCTTGTATCCCATGGAAATTGTTGTTCCAAAACTTGTCTTTTTTTAACATATCCTGGACAGTTAGAGCACCCTTTTCAAGGAAATATAAAATAGCAGGAGAATTTAATAAATCCATGAGCATGAGATCCTTTTGCAAGACATGGCGTGGGAAGTGCATCCCTGAACTCGTTCCGCTTGATGAAACGAGACGTTCCAAGTGTACCCCCTCCACCTGTTCCAGCAAAACAGTACAACCCAAGGGCAGTTTGAGAAATTGGGTTGAAGCAATGGGCGCCCTGTTTCGCTCTAAGGTTTTGGGGAAGAAGCGTTTGTCTTCATTCCAAAGCCTTAAGCCACCGATTTTCGGTTGGCCCAGCGGAGGTGGGATGGTGGTGTAAGGTAGTCGCAATTGGTAGTGTTAACGGGTACTTATTACCCGTCAAAATTGCCACTACCGGGACCATCCCTACAGCAAAAGCCACAGGTGGTTTGCAAAACTGCAAAAAAATAAATGGACTAATTAACACAAATCAACAAAATCAACACACCAGTGAATTGGAACTAAAATTATTTATTATTATTGCTATAATTTTTTTTTTGGTCATTTGCTGGATTTTCATTGGATATGTAATGAAGCTTTAGTTAACCAAATTAAAAAATAGATTAATTGTTTATAGGGTCTATAGGATCATCTTGTCTGATCTTTTTCAACTTTTTGCCCGTAGATTATATATATATATATATATATATATATATATATATATTGTCTTAATTTAGATCAATTTTTAATCCAAAAAAATAATGAAGAACAAAATAAGAAAATCACTAAACATCATCAATATTCAACATGTTTAGAAAAAAATAATTTTATCTAAGCACATCCTAAATCTCGTCATTTTCAAAACTGACATATTGATATCATTCTATATGGAGAGAACTAAATAGACACACATAATTAATTTTTTGAAACATGTCATTTGGTGAAAGAGAAAATATCAAGAGTAAGCTCCTCTGCCTGTCTACAGGAAATGTAATTACTTATTTACAAAATCCCCGTTGAAGTAAATAGAGGCAAAAAAAAGGGCACCAATTAATCCTCTTCTTGGATTAATTTTCTATAGTCTCTTACCTTACATATATCAGATGAGTCCATTTTATCTTATTTGCAACAAAAGTATAAATTAATCAAAAATGAAAAGTTCAAATAAAGGGCCCTACTAACCGGCTAACCCATAGGAAAACAACCTTATTGAAATTTAATGACTCAGAAGGAAACACTACTGCCAATTTATCTCAATGTTAATATAAAAATTGAGCGATAAGAAGAGAAGTTATACCAATGGTAACATCATTCTGGTAGATCGCTAATCCGATGGTCATTCACTTGCTTTACTATTAGTATTTGTCTGTCTTCCTCCTCTTCACCGATTGTGTCTTCTCCTATCTTTATCCCCATTATTTGATTGAAATTTGGTGCGGCGCTATGGAAGAAGAGATGGATTTTAGGGTTTGTAAATTAGCGTCAAATAGAGGGTCTAATATGTATATAAGGAAAATCATTCATGAAAGAATCTTGTGATTTGATTTTATCGATACAAAGTTACTTTTTATGGATTTTTTTCTCCTACGTATTAAGGGCTAGTTTGGTTTAATAATCCGTTTAGATTATTCTTTTGTTTTTATTCGAAGAAAATTCATTGTCTTTAGTTTCGTGAGAATTTTTGCGAATTATTGGTTCATCTCGACGATAGGAATATGAAAAGTAAAACATTAAGAACTAAACCAATTTTTTGATAAGGAAAAAATTAATAGAAATTAGATTTTTTTAATGTTGCGTTTTACTTGTTTTTTTATTTTTATTTTTTTTGCAGGTTAAAAATGTATCTCACATAATTTTTATAGATGAGGCGAATCAAAAAAGTATTAGGAAAAATTTAAAATACGGCAAGACGAAAAAAGTTAAAGAGAAGACTGTTCAGGAAAATTTCTTTTATATCCCTTTGACTTTATATGAAAATTCATTTTGGTCCTTCTATTTCAAATTGACAAACTTTTTTTTGAACGGCAAAAAGAATTTATTAATCAAATGTAAAAATACAAGAGATTAAAGGGACGAGCGAAAATGCATCACAACAAGAGTGTAACATCCCAACGAGGTTGGCACGAACCACCCTTGACATTCATTTGCCACTTGACCAAAAGAGGCACATGGTTGGCAAGAGATCAACCAGACCAAGAAACAACAGGGATGAACAATACAGTACAAACAAAGCTCAAACTATAACAGAAACAAAGGAGACATGCTTCCAGATTCCACCCCAAAATATCAATGATGAATCTCTCTCAATGCAGATCTGATGACGAGTTCCAGAGCAGCACAAAACCATCATGTCAACAGCATGTCAAAATATGGTAGAAATAGCATGTGAGTCCCCTGCATTTGACAATAGCATATCAAAATATGGAGTTTGACAACAACATGTCAAAATATGGTAGAAGTACGTAGCATGTGAGTCCTCTGGATTTGAATTCATTTGGGCTCCCTTGAATGTGAATATGCAGAGAAAACTCAATTGGATCGCCTAGTTGATGTACAAACCATGTATAATGGCAGCATGGAGAACAATCAGCATCAGTATACCAAACCACAGTAGCAGCAAAAATGGGTTGCTCACAAAAAGACAGGATTCAATTGCAGACCCTACACCACTCGGACTAACCAAACTTTCAACAATAATCAATAAACCAAGACTCAAAAAATCCATTTGATTTTGGGATCACACAAACCTAAACCGATCAACCCCAGAGACCAAAAGGACAACCATCTGAACCCAAAAAAAAAACCCAACTGCGATAATATCCCGCCAAACCCAGAAAACTGCAAACTTCAGTCACGTTGGTTGGCCTCTCCCACTTCACTACTGCTTCAACTTTCTTGGGATCCACTTCAATACCATCACCTGAAATGACGTGCCCCAAAAACACCACACTATCCAACCAAAATTCACATTTTACTCAACTTAGCATACAATTTCTTGTCCCTCAATACTTGCAAAGCAATCCTCAAGTGCTTGACATGTTCCTCCTCATTTCGCGAATAAATTAGTCTATCATCAATAAAAACAATCACAAACTGATCTAGATAAGCTTTAAACACCCTATTCATCAAATCCATGAATGCAGCAGGAGCATTTGTTAAGCCAAATGGCATGACAACAAACTCATAATGTCCGTACCTGGTTCGAAAAGCAGTTTTTGGAACATCAAACTCCCTTACTTTCAACTGATGGTATCCCGATCGCAAATCAATTTTAGAGAAAACTCTAGCACCTTGCAACTGATCAAACAATTCATCTATTCGAGGCAACGGATACTTATTTTTAACTGTAACCCGATTTAATTGTCTGTAATCTATGCACAACCTTAAGGTACCATCCTTCTTTTTCACAAATAAAACTGGTGCACCCCATGGTGAGACACTGGGCCTAATAAAACCTTTATCAAGTAATTCTTGTAGTTGTACCTTAAGTTCTTTCAACTCTGCGGTTGCCATACGGTATGGTGGAATAGAAATTGGTAAGGTACCAGGCAAAAGCTCAATTGTAAACTCAATTTCCCTATCCACTGGAATACCCGGCAACTCATCAGGAAAAACATCTGGAAACTCACAAACCACCGGTATTGCTGAAAGTTCGTTCCCTTTTGATTCAGTATTTACAACGTGTGCCAAGTAACCCTGACAACCCTTTTCCAATAACCTCACAGCTTTAATTGCAGAAATGATACATACCGAAGATTTAACCCTGTCCCCCTGAAAAGAAATTCTACCTCCCCTGGTGCCCTGAACAGTACTTTCTTCCCATAACAATCCATATATGCATGATAAGAAGATAGAAAATCCATTCCTAGAATCAAATCAAAATCCTCCATGTATAACGGCATTAAATTGGCTAATAACTCCTTCTCCCCAATTTTTATCTTGCAATCCTGATATATTTTTTCTATTCGTACCACCTCCCCAACCGGTGTAGCAATAAACATATCGTAATCTAATGGTTTTGATGACACTCCGCTCACATGCATCATGAATGTCGGTGATATGAATGAATGTGTAGATCCAGGATCTATAAGCACTTGAGCATTTCTATCAAAAATTGTAAGCATACCTGCCACCACCTCTGGTGTAGCCTGAGCATCCTGTCTGGACATAACAAACACTCTGCCATTAGCTGCTGGCCTCCCAACTGACCCTCTGTTACCTCCCTGAGCTGCCCCAGAAGTTCCAACACCTGTATTTTTCGCACTACCCACCAACGAAATGATAGATGTTGCTTGTTGACCACAGTGCGCCGCTGTGTGACCTGGCTGCCCACAATTATAGCAAATCACCCTGTTATCAAGTTGAGGACAATCCCTGATGAAATGACCAACCGCCCCACATCTGAAACATGTTTGGTTTCACCCACGATTCCCATTTGTGTTACCACCAGAAGTGCTTCTATTAAACTGATTTCCCCCAGACCTTGCACCCCGATTTTGAGAATGAAAACTCTGTCCCCGAGGATTCTGAGGTCTCTGTCCACCACTCCTAGTGACACCTGACCTGAAACTCCCTCCAGATTGGCCACTGAACTTTTGCTTTTTAAACCGCTCTTTCATTTCTTCTTCCTCGATCACATCTTTTTCAATCATCTTTGCTCTATATACTAACTCCGCGTAATTAGTAATCACCCCTTGCCCAGTAAGTTCCTTCCTAATCTTAAGGTTCAACCCTCTTTGAAACCTACGGCATCGTGTGGCCTCGTCAGGGATTAACTGTGCTGCATACCTTGATAATTCTGTAAACTTAGCCTCGTATTCAGATACACTCATCTTACCCTGTCGAAGGTCAGTAAACTCATTCTCTTTCTCGTATTTGTAGGACTCTGGGAAATACTGCTCGTCAAAAGCTTTTTCAAACCGTGCCCAAGTAATTCGTTGTGGTACGGCCGGTACAACTCCTGGCACTGGCATAGTAAGTAACCTTTCAGTGGCTTCCCACCAATGCAAGGCTTCGCCTTTGAACATGAATGCCACCAAATCAACTTTCTCATCATTAGCTACCCCTATCCTATTCAGAATACGCACCGCATCCTTCAACCAATTTTCTGCCTCAGCAGGGTCAATAGTCCCCGAAAATTCCTTAGCACCCAAATCGATAAATTGTTTGGCCAGTGATGTGTGGGGTCTCCTTGTCTGTACCTCAAGCAACTGTGCATTCTGTTCTGCCAACCTCATTATAGCCTCAATCATTCTGGCATTTGGATCAGGCTGATTAACCTGCTCTTGCTGTCCCCTCACACCAGCTGATACGGGCACATGAGACGATGCACCCTCATCCATCCTTCTCAAGCTGTTTAAACACAAACATGAATATATGTGTATATGCGTGGATTAAAAATGTATGCATGCACCCACTACTATCACCCCCGTGAAACCCATCTCGACATTCTATGTTTTTACCTGGACTCAAAACTCAAAATAACACCGCCTATGGTCCACTACAAGTGCCACATTCTAAAGAGTCTACAGAACCTATAACCTAGGCTCTGATACCAAAAATTGTCACACCCCACTCCAGCAGGACCTAACCTACCCAAAGTGGTTGGACCACCTGACAAAAACCTGTACACAGCTCGGAATACCCACAACCACAAGAGATAAAATAAAATAAAAAATGGCTGTAACCCGCAGGGGAAGTACGCAACATAAATATTTACATCAACACCATAGTCATACACAGTCTAAGTATTCATGACTTCTCCGACATTTACACAAGACCAACGTGCTGGACTACACCACAACCACATCATCCTCGTAGAACATAATATATATATATATATATATATATATATATATATATATATATATATATATATATATACATGGCTTCCATAGTCTAACAAAAGTTCAAGAACAACTACTAACAAACCCCCCGACCGCAATTGTAGTTGGGCCAAACAACTAGCTCACCCGGTATATCTGCAAACCAAAAAGTCCACGGGGAGAATATGCGTTAGCAACATAATAAAAAGAAATGTCCAAGCTCCTGAGATCGATTGTAGTCTTAAGAAAATAAAATAACCACTGCATAAATATTTCAACCAACTTACTTTGTTTCCAAAACTCATGTCAACAACCCATCAAAAATGGATTTTCAATAATCATATTTTCACTCACTCCTCACAACATAAAATCACATAAATTTCTACCAAGTGCGCCAACGAGTCGTCTACCTCACGACCGGGAGTTAAGACGGTACCGTGACCTCGCTCACAGGCTCACATATAGTGGCGGTGACGAGGGCCATTCTTTATCACCAATGGTAGGTGCAACCCACACAGTAAGCAAGAACTAAGCTTGCACTGCTCACATTTGGCACAGCCCACGAATGCAAGTTGCCAACCTTGCAAACTAAAATAATACTGGCACGCAGCCAGATGGCACAACCCACGAATGCAAGATGCCAACCTTGCAAACTAAACATTGGCACAAAGGCATAAAAATACTTCTTTCACCCATCAAAATTATTTGATCCATAATCAAAATCATTTGATCCAACCAAGCAGAATGTAGTCATCACATACTCAAAAAAAAACATCAAAGGAGCTTATGAGAACAGTAATAATCATTTAACGACTTAGAAAAACACAACATTTCTATTTATTATAGAAGCTGTACATTCTCACCTGACAGAAAGACTAACTGTGCTAAACCTCTATCCTCTACAATTTGGAGACGTAACCGTGATCCTCCTCACGTCATCCTCACCTAAAAATATAGTTTATAAGACATTCATAAGTCTCACGTTCACCCCCCATGCTTAAATGCAAGTGAAATGCATGAACGTGCATAAAAACACATAACAGCCTTACGGTCTCCGAATTTACAGAATTAATCTACGCATCCTTTTCTCACAAAATTTTTACCACAAATACTAGACACATATAGGAACATCATATTAAAAATTCATAATTTTCTGAGCTCGATAGCTATTTTTAAACCAACGTCAAACAAACCAGTCACTTGCTGTAAAATTACAAAAACAGAATTTTCTTCAAATTTAAACTAAAACCTGCTATATCTCAGAAATAATTGGGCTATGTGGCTTATATATCATGAAAGCCCTATGTGTCTAGTTTCTAAAAAACCAAGGGAAATGAAATTAGAGTTTTCTAAGCTAAATTATGCCCAATTTTGTAAAGCATGGCAGAGCTGCCAGCAATCGATTTCCACAGACAGCAGTTCAATAAAACATTTTTAATAAATTCTAAAATTCACCAAAAATTCCGAAAATTTTACACGATCAATATAACACATAAATACAACTACAGTTAAAATATCATAATTTTTGGAATTGAAATACTATAGAATAAAATTCGTACCTTTCTCCAGAATTTCAAGCTTCTCACTTCTTCCTCTCTCTCTCTCTCTCTCTCTCTCTACGATGATTATGGCTGGAAAAATGAAAAGTCTAGGTCTTGGTCTCCTCTTCTAACACCTCAACACCTAAGGGGGTGAGGTGTCCTCTTTTGGTAAAATTTCCACAACAACAATTAATGAAAAACCACTCCTTAACAAATCAACCCTGATCCTCTTGACTTTTTTTTTTTTTTTAGGCCACAAACTACACATATAATTGGAACACAAGAACATGAGGTATTTAATGTGGACTATACTTCACTCAAACTATCCATGCATTATCAATAAAATGACATGTCATGCACCAAATGACTTATTAAATAAAATATGTATGAAATGCACATGCATGTTAGGAACGGGTGTCACAGAAACAGAGCTAGGTGTCACCCATTGGACCCCCCACCAATTCAAAATCTCAGACCAAACCCACCAAACAAGAGAGCAAAGTAGAAAAGAATGATCTATAGATTCAATTTCCTCCCCTCAGAATTTACAAATTGCACTCTCAACATCAGTAATTACTCCAATCTTCATAAGGTAGTCAGCAGTTTTATTCTTCCTAACTTGGCCATCCAGCCAAAACATTGAATTCTATGTGGAGCAGCCAAAACATTGAATTCTATGTGGAGCAGCATTGTTCCACATCAATTTGACAAACTTAACCTTGCACTTTGACTTATATAATATTTTTCATTACATGATACGAAGGAAGATGTGACATGACAAAAAATTTTGAAAAATTAAATAATGCCGGTTGTGTTATTCAAAAATTAGTTTAGCCAACTAATAAATCAAATAAAAATCAAACAGTCGAAACAAAATGGGTGGCCACAAGAGAAGAAGATGACCAGAGAGAGAGAGAGAGAGAGAGAAGAAGAAGAAGAAGTGGAGAAGGGCGATAAGAAATAGAAAAAACTAGTTCAAGGGTAAAAGAGCATGATACTTTCAAAGTCACCATGCTTTGGTAATTTTGAAGGGAGTTGCCATGTTTTGGTGATTTTGGGTTTCTATCTTAGCCGATAGATAATTTGGGTACAGTAACCTATCTATACTACTTTTTTTTTTCCTAATCGGCATTGAAGATTTGAATTAACTCGATGAAGGGTACATCGAAAGAAGAAAAACACAGAAGTGTAGAAGAAACAGATACAAAAAGAGATGGAAAAAGAACGAAAAAAATACATCCAATGAAGAATTGGATGAGAGAACAGTTGGTGACTTGGTGTAACATGCCTGAAGGTGTTTTTTGCACGAAGGTGTTTTCTACTTTTTGTTTCCCACAAATGCCCCAACAATTCCTAGGAACCCCAACCCCATCCATGCCACTAGCCTGCCCCTTCATAACCGGCCCATCAAAAACACCAGACGGTTATCAAACAGACACCACTTGCCCGACATGCCTCTTTTCAATATCAAAATATTCAGGGTTTAAAGGCAGCATCAACATATACCAAACTTCAACTCTAGCTTAAGAAAATGATAAAACCCCCAGCAACTGCAAAGCTCTTCGATTTTGAGACAGCAATACTCCCACCGTAGCCAGGATTAAAAAAAGAACAAGGGCTGCGACACAAGACACCCCCAGATAACATCCAAAAGAAACAGGAGACGAATGACTAAGACCCAAACACTATAAACCTTGAACATGCAGAAATAAAAGAACCAAGGAAAGACACAAAAAAACTCAGACCAAGACAAAAAAAAGTCTTGAAAATGCAGATACAATAGGCCTAACTTAATTTTTAGAGTTTTTTTGCATGGACCCTTTGGTCGTTTCCTCTTAATTTTTTACATTATGGTCAATATTTTACATTGTAGCATTATTCATCGTGACAAGAGGAATCGAAAAAAAAAATCTAAAATTCTAGACAAAAGTTAAAAAAAATATACGTAAGACGACCAAAACACACACACACACACAAATGTTTCACCACAGGGAACATCAACTAAGGGGGTGTTCCACTAAGATAATTTTTTTGCCTATTTAGATTTTTTTAGTTAGCGTACATGAGGAGAATAACAAGTCTCTTAAAACGTAATAAGCCAAAAGTTACTTCAAACATTAATTCTTTTCAAAATTTCCCACAAATCTTTTCTGACAATCCTTTGCTCGATTCTCGATTGTTTAAGATCTTCTCTCAAACCTTCCAGCACCCAGATCTAACCCCAAACTCTAACTCCACCATCAAAGTTCTGATACCATTTTTCGAAGTCTCGCACTAGTTTCAGCATCAATCAATGCCTCTAATGGAGCCAAAGAAAGAGGCACCACATCAATTTGCCTTGGAGGTGCCTGAAATGCCCTTGCATTTCCAAATTGAGATCCAATAATGTTCCTCATGGCAACTAAGCACTTGACGGTGGTATCTGGTAGCCTGGCCCCTAGTATCGAAACTGCAAAAACAACAAAAGCGTCAGCTTGTTTGCAAAACTGCAAAAAAACAAAAGTATAAATTGATCAAAAATGAAAAGTTCAAATAAAGGGCTACTAGCCCTAATAGAAATAAAAGAAACTTTTGAACTTTTGGATAGAGGATAACAACCTTAATACTGCAATTAAATGACTCAGAAGGAAACAATACTCCCAATTTATCTCAAAGTTAATACAGAAATTGAGCGATAAGAAGAGAAGTTATACCAAAGAGAAGAACATTCTGGTAGATCACTAATCCGATAGTCATTCACTTGCTTTACCATCAGCTTTTGTCCGTCTTCATCCTCTTCATTGTTTGTGACTTCTCCTATCTTTATCCCCATCTTTTTGTTTGAAATTTGGTGCGGCGTTGTTGAAGAAGAGATATGTATTTTAGGGTTTGTAAAGTAGCGATAAATAGAGGTCTTGATAACTGTATAAGGAAAATTATTCATGAAAGAATCTTGTGATTTGATTTTACCATTACAAAGTTACTTTTCGTGGATTTTTTTTCCCGTGCGTATTAAGGGCTAGTTTGCTTTAATAATCCATTTGGATTATTCTTTTGTTTTTATTTGAAGAAAATTCACCGTCTTTAGTTTTGCATGAATTTTATGTGAATTATTAGTTCATCTCGATGATAGGAATATGAAAAGTAGAACATTAAGAACGAAACCAATTTTTTTTAATAAAGACAAAAATAATAGAAATGAAAAAAACTTTTCATTGTGGATTAGATTTGTTTTTACTAATTTTGTTTTAATGTTGCATCATATTTTTACTAGTGTTTTTTTTAATTTAATTTTTGCAGGTTAAATATGTATGTCACATAATTTGTCTAGATGAGACGAATCAAAAAATTATTAGGCAAAATTTAAAATATAGCAAGATGAAAAAAATTAAAGAGAAAATAGTTTGAGAAAATTTCTTTTATATTCCTTTGACTTTATACTAAAATTCACTTTGATCCTTCTAGTTTCAATTTGAACATACTTAACCTTGCTTTTTAGAATTTGTTTCTATGTCTACCCTCCATTGGTTTCTGTTAATATTGCCCAACATGTGACCAATTGTGAAGGGCATTTTCGGACATGCTACTCTCCTCCCATAAAATCCTTGGCTGTGTTTGGTTGGGAGGTTTAGTTTAGTTTTGATGATGTAAGCAAGTGTAATAAGTGGAGAGAGATAGAGAGAAAAGTGAGAAAAATGATGATGTCAGCAAAACAGAAATGGGACAAAACCGGAGCTAAACTCCTAAACGAACATGACCCTTGTCTCTCTCTCTCTCTCTCTCTCTCTCTCTCTCTCCTTCCCCATCTCCCCCTCCCCACCCTTCCTCAATCCTCCTTCCCCTCCGTCCACTTCTTTTTCTTCCCTTTTACACAATATGAGAAAAACTAAGCCATTTGGTTGACTCGATTGGGGAAACTACATGAATATCTATAATCAAATGACAGATATACAGAATAAAAGGGAAGAATTGACGAGGGGTAGTGCAAATAGGGGTTTAATTCAACTACTAGTGGAATTAAACAATCAACTCCAGAAATGCAATTTACCAAACAAATTCGATTGGGTATCATAATCTCAAGGATATATACAAATAAATGTGTGTTTGTTGTGAAATTTGCCTATAGTCCTAACAATGAATATCCACTCTATGAATTGTGAGAGTTTACGAGACAACTAAACTTAACAACTTAACTAATACAAGAAATAAGTCCATTACAAGATAGAAAGTTAGAAACAAAGATAGGAAATGCTCTTGAACGTAGGTAGGGAGATTCAAACTCCTGACCTCCTAGTGAGATACAAGAGTCCTAACCAATAGAACTTGCTGCAGTTGGTTTTGCGTAAATGTATTGTAAAGTGTAAAAGAGGCACTGAAGTAAATTTTTTTTGCGTGGTTATTTTATGTACTTATTGTGAGTCTAGTGAGCTCACATTAGTAGCAGGACCCTTGCAATATTTAAACCACAAAGTCTAGGAACACAACTTTAAAACACAATCCTAGATAGGGGTGAAAGAAAAATTGGAAAAATCGAAAAAAACCGACCAATCGGTTCGGTTTTCGGTCGGGGAAAAGCTGCATGTGTCGGTTGACTTCGGACCGAACCGAACCAAAAAATTATCGGTTCGGTCTCGGTTTCCTGGAAATTGGTTTGGACCGAACCGAACCAAACTGAAACCATGTCAATTTGGACCGAAATACCCTGAAACCACCCCTATTTGGACCGAAAACCAAAAAAAAAAAAACGATCTTGAACTCCCAAAAATAACAAATAGCCGTCTATCTCAATCTTAACGCCGGACCGAAAAACCGAAAAAAACCGAACCACCCCGAACCGATCGGTCCATTGTTTTTTTTCGGTTGGGATCGGTTCCCAACAAAACTACCCCGGACCGTCGGTTCCGGTCCCGGACACCCCGAAAACCGAACCGACCTATTTTCACCCCTAATCCTTGATACAATGGTGTTTGAAACCATTGGATGTAAGGGGGCCCATTTGCATCCCAAGGTTCGGGACTCGAATTTGCCTGAAGCTATGTTTTAAAGTTGCGTCCGTAATATTGCTCATATTTAAACCAACCTCCTAGACAAAAACCACTTGCATCGCACATGTCCTCAACTAGTTCACCGAAATAGAGGATCATATAAAAATTATAGAAACAGATTTGTATTTTTCAATTCATTATCATTTCACTTTCTTTAGGAATCCTATCACAAATTTACAAATTTGTGATCTAAACATAGCCTCAAAGTTGATTCCCTTTGGTTTCATCCAATGAAGAAAATGTTGCTGCAAAATAGCGAGTTCTTCGGTAATTATCCCAATGTTTCAAGGGAAAGTCTAAGTTCCATGAAAATAGACTAGAATTTATCCAAAATTCAAAAATCAATGGCTCAGATTCATTTCAAGTGAATTTGAGCCATTAGTTTTCAAATTTGGGATAGGGTTTTACATGTGTGTGTCCCGACAACCTCTATTCCTTCTCGCATATGTGGTCTTCTGTTAAGTTTAAAAACCTGGAGAAATTCTATTGGTTCACCTATTTTTACTCTACTATATGGTCTACTTGGGGTGGGAGAAATGATCTTGTATTCAGAAATATGGCCTTCATTCCTGATAATATTGTTGATTTATCTAAGACTAGAATGGCGTTTTGGATCAAGGCCAGGTTTGGAGTGGATGATTATACGGACGATGATTTTAAACGTTGTCTCAATGGGATCAGGAAAATCAGAATCTAATGTTGTTTTGAAAAGGCAAAAATATATATAGATAGCTTGACAATGGGTACATCAAGCGAAAAAAAAGAAAGGAAGATCCCTAGGAAACATGACATGCCATGAGCCTAGAGAAACAACCAGAAACAAAGTTAAAGCATACAACAAAGTATTGTTGATTTATCTAAGACTAGAATGGCGTTTTGGATCAAGGCCAGGTTTGGAGTGGATGATTATACGGACGATGATTTTAAACGTTGTCTCGATGGGATCAGGAAAATCAGAATCTAATGTTGTTTTGAAAAGGCAAAAATATATATAGATAACTTGACAATGGGTACATCAAGCAAAAAAAAAAAGAAAGGAAGATCCCTAGGAAACATGACATGCCATGAGCCTAGAGAAACAACCAGAAACAAAGTTAAAGCAGACAACAAAGTATTGGATGCAAGTGAGGAAGGAATTATAAATAGTCCAGACATAACAAAGAAAACTAAACTAGAGGTCCCGAGATCATGAGTCTCCCTGAAAAGTTTAGTAACAAGGAAGCCATCACTTATGGAAAATCCCAAGATGAGACCAAAGTAAAGAGGCAAACAATCCTCAAGCTTCGGGAGCTGTTAGGCACCCCCCTTGAAAATCCCCCCTGACACCGGCCCCACCCCACTTTCCCCTAATACCCCTCACACCAGCCCACAATTCTTTTTTTGGCCAAACTCATTTTCTTTTTTTTTTTTCTTTTTTCTTTTTATCTTTTATCTTTTTTTTCTTTTAACTTTATTTATATAATTACTATAAAAAAAACCCAACCACCAAATCATAAACAAGTTGAACTAATTAAAACCTTCTTCCCAGCCTCCCGGGACATATGATACTTTGTCAAATTGTGAGGCTTTCACACCCCTATTAATCATTGCCGCCTCAAATCTTAATATAGAGCTCACCCAAGCTCTTTAACTTGGTTCAATTTAAATCACTACTAGATACTTCAGATTCTGTGTACGAATAGTTCAAGTTATTGTGACAAACTCCTTTTCTTTTTTCTTTTTTTCTTTTTTTTTTCTTTTATCTTTTTTTCTTTTAACTTTATTTATATAATTACTATAAAAAAAACCCCAAGAAACCAACACATTCCATGTCTTCTTCTTCATCAGGATTTTGAACATGTCTTCCATTATCCACTCACCTGGGTTGGTCTTAGCAACGGCCATGGCCGTCTCGTATACGTCGTTTTTCTTAAGCCCTCCCGTAGTGAAAGGAATTTCTCACCTACCCATTTTCCCGCGACTCAAGATTCCTCACCCACGAAGCCAATTCTTTTATCCTACGAATCGGGTGGCCTTGTACAGTGGAATTCTAAGAGATCGTGTACACCGTTTGGAATGCTCCTATTGAAGTACTTAATTAGTTCTTTATTTTTTCTGGGTTTTTTTCCCCCTTGGTTGGTAATAGTTGCCAAATCGTTTTCTTGGTTTTTTTTTTTTTTTTCCCTTCTCCCTAAATTTGTTTCCCCAGAATCGGATCTAATTTGTAATTGAAATCTGTTTTGGGTGGAGCAGAGGAAAGTGCAAAAAAAGAGGGGATTTTATTTAATTATATTTGTTGATGTTTTTTCACGCTTCTCGCTTTGTTGGACTTAAAAATAGTAGGCTTTTTTTTTTATTAATCCTGAGCAATGAGAATTAAATAAAATTAGATGGTGGGTATCAACAATAATTAAATAAAAAATTGAAATAAATAAATAAATAAATTCAAAACTGAATTAAATAATTAAATGAATTGATTTAAAGAAATAAATTCAAAAATTAAATGAATTCATATAAATAAATGAATTAAAATAAAAAAAGTCAGTACATGCCACCACAAATTTGCACCGAAAATAATCTTTTTTTTTGTGGTGAAACGGAAATTTAAACCACCCAATGAAAAAAAAGTCAGTGCATGCCACCACAAATTTGCACCGAAAATAATCATTTTTTTGTGTGGTGAAATGGAAATTTAAACCAATGTACATTTAGCACATTTACAATTGAATAAATCTTTTTGTGTAATTAAAGGATGGGAGGGGGGGTAAAATAGTCATTAAGAAGGTGTTAGTGGGTGGGAGCGTATCAATTTTCTTCAGGTATAAAGCTAATGAACATTAACAACCTTGATTCTTTTGATCCCGTCAAGACATCGTTTGAAATCATCAACTGAGTAATTATCCGGATTAAATTTAGACTTAATCCACCAAGCCATTCTGGTTTTGACTAATTCCACAACCTCTTCTGTGATCAGCTCTTTGTTTTTGAACACGACCTCATTTCTCCCAAGCCATATAGACCAAAGCACAGCATAAAAACTAGAAATCCAGCACTGTTTTTCCAGATTAGAAAAGCTAATTTAAGACCTTCAGAGAAAAAGAGAGGCAAGATTGTTGGGGCATACCCAAGTGATACCCCACCAATTCATGATAGCCGACCAAATCTCCCAGGATTTATCACAATGCAATAGCAAATGGCTGGGGCTTTCACTGTAATTATTACACAGAGGACACACATCTTGCTCCAAAGGAATGATACCTTTTGCAGCCAAAATTGCTCTTGTAGCAATGCTATCCTGAATGGCCAGCCAGACAAAGGTTTCAACTTTGGTAGGGGATAGATTTTTCCATACTGATGATAATCCTATATCTTCAATGAAGGTCTGCATCTCCCATTTCTCATAGGCTGATTTGACTGTGAATCTGGAATCTCTACTCCAAGCCCATTGAAGACAATTTTGCTCCGTTGCATTAATCTGGACCCTTCTAATTAAGCAAGTATTTTAAATTGTTCAAGTATTTTAAATCAGAATCTAATGTTTACTATATCTCTTCTGGTTCCCGCTGGCTGTTTGTTTTGGTGGTAACTATTGCTCGATGTAATTAAAGGACGGAAATGATTTGGGTACACCACCAGGTGTACCCCAATTGCACCCCCACCTCATCTGGGCCATCCAATGTTTTTTTGGGCGGTTCAGATTTAAAGTGTTTTATGACCGGTCATAAAACATTTATGACCGGTCATAAAACACTTTAAATCTGAACCGCCCAAAAAAGCATTGGACGGCCCCGATGAAGTGGGGTGCAATTGGGGTACCCATAGCAGCGTTCATTAAAGGAGGATGCTCAATCTGAAGATGCATTAGTGGTTGGAAGATTAGAGTTTGGCTGGGATTTTTGTACTATTCCTTGTTGTAGATTCAACTCTCTGTTGAATTTTCAGTTTGTTTCTGTTTTCGTGGTTCTCTTGAACCATGTTTTCGTTGTTCTCTCTCGATATACCCATTGTCGAGATTTATAAAATTTTGTTTCCATTTTCAAAAAAAAAAAAATCGATCAATTTTCCAGGGCACATGTGTTGATTAATTCTATTACCGCAAATACCAAAATTTATGGTACTGAATTACATTGCATAAAACACAACTCTCAACATTTTTGCGAATTTATAACCACCATTTTCTTGCGCTTTGCAATACTGAATACATTTTACTAAAAAACTTTAAAAGTCTAACCAAATTAACCTTCCATAGAGTTGACACAAACACGGAAAGTCTCAGGTGTGTCCTTGGGCATGTCTCACCATAAAAAGTGTGGAAACATTCAATGGGCACGCCACACATATCCAATAGGCCGGTATCACATGTTCGAAACAGACACAATGGCTCCTAGGTAGGGCAGCAAATAAGGCTCGGCTCGTTTAGTAATTGAGCCGAGATTGAGCTTGTGTTTGGGGTTATGGAGTAAACGAGCAATGCTTTACACTCTATGGAACATGGATAAAACCTTATTTAGAAAATGGAAAACACCAGCCTTGTGTAAAATGTTTGAGGAAATTAATTGGGTATACTGCTTCGATTCATGTCGTCTCAGGATGATATCCAAAACTCTCAGGGCTTTTGAGAGTTCTCAGACTCCTGCCCTCGCACGTAGGGCATTTGCTATAGATTGCATTGGAATCTTTGCGGCAAGGTCTTCTCAACCAAAACCTGTTGGACACAACATCCTCGAGCACAACCGTGAATCTAATGCCCCATTTCCATTGCACAATCTTGAGCTGTAATAACAAAGGTACATAAGCCATGTTAAAAGATGGCCCTGCCCAAAAGACAAAAAGATACTACTGTCTACTAGTTGTTAGCAAACATATTTACTTTTTGTGATTAACCGGGAATATGAATGCAATAAAATTGGAACGCAAAACAATACGGGTATATGCTAGGGAGGAGAGACTCATCTGGACAAAATACGAACAAAATACGAACGTAATTTTAAAAAAGATTCCCTATATATCTTCAGGATTGTGTTGTCTGAATTTTTTTGAACTTACATTACGCTTATTTTTGTCGTCTAGACGAATCTTTCATCCAAAAAAAAAAAAGAACTAAATAAATAATCAACAAACATCATCATTATTCAGTGGTTAGAATTTTTTTTGAATCCAAGCACATCATAAATCTCGTCATTTTTAAAACTGACATAGCGAAAACATTTGGAATGAAGAGATCTACGTTGAAACTAATTAATTTTGTGAAAAAACCTTTCATTTGGTAGAAGAAATGAGAAAAAGATAGAGAGTAAAGCTCATTTTCCTTTTAAGAGGGAATTTGGTAACTTTTAAACAGAGAAAAAAAATGGCACCAATTAATCCTCTTTTTGCCTTAATTTCACTAGTTTCTTACATGTATCGGCGAGTCAATCTTGTTTTACTTGCAACAGAAATATAGATCAATAAATTTAAAAGCTTAAATGAAAGGATACTTTTTTTATCGGCAAAAAAAAAATAAATAAATACACAGACGGAGAAAAAATGAGTACATCAAAAACAGGGCTAATGGAATGCAGCTGATAAGTAATCAACCCAAATCGCAAAAAGAAACCGTGGTCAACATGACCCAATCACAAACTAAAAAGATACTAACCTTTATAAAATACAAAATGAAGGGAAAATGTGAAAATTGAGAGATATGATGCAAAGTTATACCTAGGTTTACGATTATTCTGGCAGTTGGCTAATCCGATGGCGATTCATTTGCTTTACCATTAGCATTTGTGTATCTTCATCCTCTTCACTATCTACGTCTTCTCCCATTTTTGTCACCATCATTTTCTGCAAACTTGGTGTGGCGCTGTGAAAGAGAGATGTATGAATCTTAGGGTTTGCAAAGTTGCAATAAATGGAGGGTCTAATATTTATATAAGGAAAATCATTTTTATGAAAGAATCATGAATTTCGATTTCCGTTACTATGTTATTTTTTATTTTCTTTATTTAAGGTAAAAATAGTAAATAAATTTTGGTGCATTAGATGCTATACCTCAAGTAAATGTATATTTTTATTTAGAGATAATTAAATAATCATTCTTTTTTGGACACCATGTAAGTTTTCATCCCTCTTAATTTGAATATTTATGTTTTCTTTCTCTTTATTTGTGAAATACCTTGTTTACAGAGAAAAGATTTACAAAAAGATACCAAAAGCCAAGCCAGAAACGGTTGGAGAGCCAAACAGATGGCCTCCCACACTAGACCACAACCGAGGCTAAGGAAAAAGAAACAATAGCAAAAGATTACAATAAAGAGTTAATAAGAAATCAACTCTAAGAGAAAGCCAAAAAATGCAGCCCCCACTTCTGTCCTACAGAAACACCTTCCAAAATTCACAAACCTTGTTTATCCTTTTTAGTGATACGTATTAATATATGTACATATAGTTTCCTAATTAAGAGGGATTTGATTAAGATTTACTCCTATACAGATATTGTTTCCTAATAAAGGAGAATTGGTTTGACTATTTCAAATGAAAATTTTGAAATGGTGGATGATTAATTTTATTTCCTAAAATCGTGAAAATTTTAAAATGGTGGAGATTCAAAATTGAGTGGAATTATTTTATTCTAATTGGAGATGATTTCTACTGAAAAATCATGGGGAATGAGTGTGGGAATTCAAAGTGTCCTATCCAGAATTATCGATAGGGAAGATAAGTGAAACTGATCACTTGCACATTATGGTAAGACAAGTCAATAGCAATACTCATGGTAAAATTACAAATACTCATGGTAAAAACATGTCCACAAGATATTCCGGTCATTATGGTAAAAAATCGAACTAGGAACAACAAAATGGTAATATTTATTGATTTAAGAACTTTAATCGTGGAATAAGATATGTCTATAATACCTTCCAATAATCATGGTAAAACTCACACCCATAACATTAAGGTAAAAATAAAAATCACTTTTTTGTTTTTTACCATGTTTGTTTTTTATTTTTTACTAGAACCTCATGTGATGATTTTTTTTACCATGCCTTCTACAATAGAGTTGTTGCACTGGCTTACATAGATAAAGGGGATGTGCAAAGGTAGCATACATACTCCTTAATTATCAATATGGGCCAGTGCAGTAGCGACTAAGCTGTTACTTGATTATAGGATGAAATCATTCCACTAATATTCCCCCCACTACTTCAAAATTCAAAACCCCCTTAATTCTAGGTATTACCCAACCCAGTCAGTTACAAATGGGAATGAATCTAAGCCCTTCATTTTAAAATTCCATCCCATATTTTATTTATTTATTTAATGGATGTTATTGAATCAAGGATGAAAATTAATACCCTTAACACTAAAACAAGTATTCGTAATTTCACCATGAATACTGCTATTGACTTATTTTTTACACATAATAATATAACAATGCATCCTACTGTATTTTTTCATGATTTAATAACTTGTTCATATTTATCATATTTTGTGTGTGTGTTTTCTCCCATAATCATGCCTAAGTTTTTGTGTGTGTGTGTGTTTTACCCTAATCATCCCTAATTTAGAATCGATATAATGGCATCATATATGGTTAAGGCTTTTACTAAAATTTGAAAACAATATCATCCTTATCGTTGAATCTCCAAAATTTCAAACATTCCTTGATTTTAGTAAAGAGAATCTTGCACAATTTCAAATTTTCCTTAATGTTGGCAAGGGGATGAAGCAAAAATTTGGCAATCTCTAAAAAAGTGGTAACTGACATTCATTTAAAAAATTTCCCATAAGAAATACAGCTTCAAAAGTCACTATTTTAAATCTACATGGTATCCAAAAAATGGATGGATATTTAATTACTTCATTAAGGGAACTCAATAAGGGTACTCATGGTTTCCTATTCTGTTTTTCCGTTTGATTTTGATTTATTTGAGTAACATACTCATATTATGGCGATTTTCCATATAGGTCGCTATAAAAATTGATAAGTTTTAGGTATTTGTGCTATATATTTCCAAGCAATTTCATTAAAATAGGAGACAATCTTTGAATCTTGCTGTCATCTCTTGTGAAAGTATCTCTCTTATTTACATATTGGGTAAATTTTTCACTGATCTCTCCTAAGCTTTAATTATGACAAATGGACCTCACTTGAGGTTCTGACAATTACACTGCCACTGGTTGCTTTACAAACTATCACAAATGTTAACCTATAAGGATTGTGTGTCTTCACGAATCATGTGTATTGTAGGAAACACAATATGACTTTTGATTGAATATTAGCGTATGTTGATGGCTATTGCAGAAAATTAGTGTGGACAGCCTTCCTACAAACCTCCTTCGTGCTAGGAGAGGTATTACAACTTCGGATCTTTGTCCGAGATGTAATATTACTCCTGAAGACCTTGATCATTTTTTAGGGGGTGCCCAAAGCTACTGCCCTTTGGGAGACTATTCCCTCAGGTCGGATGATGAGAGATTGATTTGTTAATTCCACCATGGAGTGGATCTCGGCTAATCTGGAAAAACAAAAAAAAAAGTTAAGAATAGGAACTGAGGTACATTGGAACGTTCTATTTTGCTCTATCCTCTGGCAGAATTGGAAGGATCAAAATAGGAAAAGCTTTGATAGTTTCGACTCCAATCCGGCTATGAGTTCCAAAGTTCTTTGTTCATATGCGACCGAGATAGTGGAAGCTTGCAAATCCATTCTTGTGACTGATCTGCCAAACCATAGCTAGACTTACACCTTGGTTTCCTCCCTCCACAAGTTTCAGAGGCATATTTAGGAATGGTCAAGGCATCTGGGTGTTGGGCTACCACAAAAAAATGAAAGCAGGATCAAGTTTGAAAACAGAAATCTGGAGAATTTATAGAGGACTTACTATCATCATAGAGAAAGGTCTATCCAATGTGCAAATAGAATTAGACTCTCAAACATCGGTTCTTCTTTTCAATGAAGGATCAAGCGCAAATCATCCTCAAAGCAACATCCTGAACGACGGAAAATACCTCTTAAATCGCACAGGAAGCACTCTTTCACATATATACCGTGGAGCAAATGCATGTGCAGATTTCCTGGCTCACTTGGGAGCCGAATAGGATGAAGACCTGGTGGCGGTATCAATCTCACCCCTAGTGGATATTAGGGAATTTCTGACAAGGGATAACCTCAATCTTCGCCAAATCTTAGAGTAGTCTCTATGTTTATTTTTAAGGTTTCCACTATGGGTTTTAGTTTATGTAAACAACTTTATGCACTTATGTTGCAGCTTGACTCTCTTGCTTAAGTTCTAATATATTTCCGAAGTACCAAAAAAAAAGGAGATATTTCACACGAGGTTATTATTCATTTTTATTTAGAAAGAGCCTAAGTAAAAAGAATAATGATTAAACATGTTACTAAATGGAGAGAGAGAGAGAGAGAGAGAGAGAGAGAGAGAGAGAGAGAGAGAGAGAGAGAGAGAGAGAGAGAGAGAGAGAGATTTGGTAGAGAAAATATTGATCAAGTTTTCTTTTCTTTTCTTTTTTGAATATTATTTATTATTTATAGAAACTATAAATGAGTTGTGTCCTTCAACTTTTCTTCTTCATTTGTTCAAAAGAAACGGGGAAAAACCCAAAGGAAACTATGAGAATAGCGCAATGGTCGCGATAAATATGCAAGTCCGTACTATGTGGCGTGGTATTTCAATGATAGGCATTACATATATCAGTACTTCCATGCATTTGACATGTTTCAAATATCACTAATGACAACTAACACTTCTGACTCTCACCAAGCAAAAAACATGCAAACTCGGGGCCGGCCCTGAGCTAAGGCTCAAGGGGCCGGCCCTGAGCTAAGGCTCAAGAGGCCGGCGCCTTAGGCCCCCACGAAAAATGAAAAAAAAAGGCCTCCAAATATTTTTTTACCACCAAGTATGTAGGCCCATTTTGGGTTTTTTCCGTGTTAAATACATACATATAGTTTTAAAACGGTGTTTATCGACTTTATATTTAGTTTCGCTAGCATTTTTAAGGGCTTTCATTTTCAAATTTCGTCTTAGGCCCCTCAAAAGTCAGGGCCGGCCCTGTGCAAACTCGTATGGTTTGAGTAACACCTTAGCTGATGGATGTCATTTTTCTTATGGGAAGCTGATAAATAATTTGGGAACAACTGGCTATCCGCTGAAACACAAAGAGCAAAATATGGAACTTATATAAACAAATTTGAAATTTTCAATTCTTCCTTACTTTTTAGGGTGAGCTTGGCCTAAGGGTTTTTTTTTTTTTGCATGGACATTTTGGTCGTTTCCTCTGAATTTTCACATTTTGGTCAAAATTTTACATCGCAATATATTATTATTCTCGACAAGAGGAATCGGAAAAATCTAAAAATCTAGACTAAAAGTTGAAAAAAATTATATAAGATAACAAAAAACCAAATGTTTTCACTACAGAAAATATCAACTAAGTGGCTGTTCTAGTAAGATAACTTTTTTAGCTTGTTGGCTTTTTTTAGTTAATGTACATGAAGAAAATGACCTATCTTGTAAAGCCTAATAAGTCAAAAAGTCACTTAAAACATCAATTCTTTTTAAAGTTTCCCATAAATTTTTCCTTACAATCCATTGTATCCGAACTAACTTACTCGCTTCTCAATCGTTTTTAAAGTTCTCTCAACCCTCTAACCCGAACCTCAACCTCAACCACGGAAGACCCGCCGCCTCACATTGCCGGAAGCTCCCTAGGTCCTCTGTCGTAGTTACATCCAACCACTGTGTAGACTCACATCACCATCCCAATCGCAAAAGCCTCAGCTGGTTTCCAAAACTGCCAAAAAAAGAGAGACTAATTATCAAAAATCAAGTTCACAAAATCAACACACCATGTAGCGAAATTAAGGTAAATTTAGACTGATATTATTTATTATTATTGCTATAAGTTTTTTGGTCATTTGCTGATTTTTCCTTTGATACGCAATAAAGTTTAAGATTACTAAATTAAAAAAGAAAAGATTCATTGTTTATAGTGTCTTAGGATCGTCTTGTCCAATCTTTTTCAACTTTTTATCCGTAGTTCATTTTTTTTTTTCGTTTATATAAATGTTTAATACAAAAAATAATGAAGAACTTAATTTAAAAATCACTGATCATCAATATTCAAAGTGGTTAGAAAAAATAATTTTATCAGAGCACATCCTAAAATCTCGTCATTTTCACGACTGAGAAAGTGATATCATTATGAACGAAGAGAACTAAACCGACACTCATAATTAATTTTGTAAAATAGAAAATACTTAGGATTTTCAAGGGTGACCACTGATTTTAATTTTTTTTTTTTTTTTTGTGGAAAGGATGACTACCGATTTGAAACATTCCACAACAAAATGGCGGATCTTTAATATGACCAAAAGAGTACAAATCTAGGGGGGAAAGTCCAAACTATTAGCAATGTTAAATTCACTCCAGCAAATAAACTTAATGCTTGTATGCATGTCTGAAAAATAAAGTTAACGATAAGTAGAGAAAAAAACTAACCTGCATGGACTATTTCGTCCACTCGTTTGGAAACAAACGAGTTCAGAATTTGCAACGTAACCTCCACCCAAAGAAAGCAACAATCTTTCTTATCCTTGAACTTGAACAAACAGTTCTGTAGGAAATCTAAGTACCAAAGAGAGTAAGCTACTAAGCTCCGTCAACCTTTCTGCAGGAAATCTAAGTACTTATTTAAAAAAATCCTGGTTGAGCAAAAAAGAAGAACAAAAATAAAACTCGCACCAAGGTTGCTATAGACTACTAGGATCACAGACGTCTTTCTTTCTGGACTAAGGTTGCTATAGACTACTAGGATCAAACTCTAGCAAAAGAAATAAGGGTTTAAAGTGTAGGAAGAAGGTTTTAAACTTTAAAGTGCAGGAAGGCCTAGCTGTAAGTACTTCCCTGGTATCCAACAAAAAAATGAACTTAGATTTCATTACTTAGAAACTTTTAAATAGAGGAAAACAATTGAAATTTAATGACTTGGAAGGAAACATTACTGCCAACTTATCTCAAAGTTAATATAAAAATTGCACGATAAGATGAGAAGTTATACCTGGTTGAAGATTATTCTGGTAGATCACTAATCCGATGGTCATTCATTTGCTTTACCATTAGCATTTGTGTGTCTTCATCCTCTTCGCTCTTTGCATCCTCTCCTATTTTTATCGCCATCTTTTTTTTTTATTTATCGAAATATGGTGCGGCGCTGTGAAAGAGAGACATGAATTTTAGGGTTTACAAAGTACCTATAAATAGAGGGGTTGATATCTATATAAGGAAAAACATTCATGAAGGAATCCTATGAATTGATTTTACCGTTACAAAGTTACTTTTCATGGATTTTCCCCCCTACGTATGTATCAAGGACTATTTAGTTTAATAATCCGTTTGAATTATTCTTTTGTTTTTATTCAAAGAAAATTCGCCTTTGTTAGTTTTGTGTCATTTTTTTTTTGAATTATTGGTTTTCTCTCAAAGAGAGGAATTTAAATTAAAAAATTAAGAACTAATTAAACTATTTTTAATAAAGAAAAATCATAAAAATACTAATGAAATTTTTTTTCTGTTTTGGGTTAGTTTTCTATTATTATTTTTTATTTTCAGGTTCTTCCCGTTGAGACAAGCTAATATCACAATATGACAAAATATTGAAGAAAAATTAACAAACGCAAAAAAGAAAAAATAATAACCACAAAAAATAAACTAAAAGATGATTAAACCAAAAAAGTCCTGATTGTTACGGGTCAGGAAAAATATAAGCACAGCAAAGTACAAAAAGATGATTAAACCAAAAAATTAAAGCAAAACTAACAAACGTAAAAACATATATATCAAGACAAAAAATAATTTAAAGGATTCTTAAGCCAAACTAGGCCTGATTGTTGTTGGAATAATATGCATAAATTGCAAAACCACTTGTTGTGCTGCTTCTCCCACCTTAAATGAATCAACAATAAAATTAGATCCAAAGAGAAAGTCACTCCCCCCTCATTTCTTTTTTTTTTTTGGAAAAAAATAGTAAATAAATTGAAACTAAATTTCACACTCTCTTTTTTACTATTCGTGTGATTTATTTTAGTTTACTTATGTGAAATTTACATATTATAGTACCTTTTAATGTGCGAAAAAAGTGATTTTTTTGGAAAGATAACATAGTAAATTTACTTGAATAAAAACAAAATAATAAGTGTGGGTGGCAATAACAATGATTAAAAAGAACCAAGCAAAGGTGAGAAACATACCGGACATCCCAGCTAGGTTAGCACTCCCGAAAATGAATCAACACCATGCAAGCCCCGAAAGGGAAATAACCAAAGTTAGCAATGAGCCAACTTAAGTATAACAAGATTACAGATTACAGCAAGAACCAGATACACTCCCCAAAATCATCTGCATAATTCCCAATTCTGCTTCCAAACTTCAAAACTTCAGAAGCAAACAACAGCACCCCAACCCATACTAGGACCCGACTTGTCACATGCTTCCAAATACTAGCACACCAACTTCCAATCTAAACTTCCATCAATCAAAATTTGAACAGCAGTTATGCATAAACAGAAAGGTCTTATCCTTAGGAATAACCTAAGAACTGTTGGAAAAATACACTGGTAATCCGAATTCGAAAGAACAATTCCTCTGATATATGATATGAACAGATTACAACTGAAAATTTACAATAACAAAAATAGACAGAATATGAAAAATAGAGATACAAACAGTAATCGGAAGCCGAGTCGTGTGTAACCACACTCTCCGTAACAAAGATTCGCCGCCTACCGTGGGTGTTGCAGGTTGAACCGGCGTCTTCGTCCCAGGATACAACGGCTAGAACCACGGCCAACAGAACACTGCTGTTGACTGCCTTGGCGAATTGAAACAACGTCTACCTCTCTCTCCCAAAGACGAATTTCTGGAGTGTTTGTGTTGCTCGAATTTCTGATGATTAACCAAAAGGCAGAGCTATCAATTTATAGCTATAGGAGGAGCTGAAAACTTCAATTCGGGTATTAAGGAGGAGTCTCTCCATTCATTACGAAATCAAATGCTGTCAATGAATTGTGCAATTCAATTATGATTCTGTAACCCCTGCCTTTAATCCGAATTTGAATGGGACTTCAATTCTGCCATTATCTTCATATTCATGAGAGAGTTAACCAGCGATAAATGCATAACGTGTTGAATCCATGGGGTGGTCCCGGTTGCCCCGGGAGACCCTCCGAGTGCCCTGGTTTCATTCACAAAATTCCAACAAGAACAAATCCACCAGATATAATATCAAGATGCAAATTATCCCTAGAGGCAAAACATCAGCAGTATATATACACGTCAGGCAAGGAAGCTAATCATATCATTGAAACTATATCTCAACGGCTAATCAAGATAAACACTTCAATGTCAGGAGCCTCGTCAGCATGAATTCTATGGATAAGGCAGAAACACAGGATTCAGCAGAAAGCATCATCCGAAGGCGACAGGGAATAGAATTTTCACTTAAATGTATTTTTGTTACAATCTTTTAAGGTGCTTTTTTTTTTTTTGAAGGTTAAAATTGTACGTCACGTAATTTTTCTAGATGAGGTGAATCAAAAAAGTACTAGGCAAAATTTTGAAAATAGAAAGTCAAAAAAAAATTGAAGAGAAAACTGTTTTTACATAGAGAACGTTAGTGTGTACCATTGAGTGGAGGTGCACAACAAGGTTGTAGTGTGCAACACGAGTTGGTCATCATATAATCAACGGTCCATATTAATTTATACATGTAAGATAAGCACCTTACATTTTATTTTTTTTGGTACTACGGAAAAATAAACTAAGGAGGAGAGTCAAACTGCATCAATAGTTCAAAACAGATACAAGGATTACGTAACTGAGGATAGACTAAACTAGTTCTATATATGCCCCATATCTCTGTTTCAAGACTTGAATTCGCCACCATCTTCCCGTAGTAGCCAAGCTTCCAAATACCTTTCGCGTCTCTGAAAATGCCTCCAAAACCTGCTCTCCTTGTGCTCTCATACCAGCTCCCATCAGTGTTAAGCTTCAGATTACCTGTTAAGGGTGGAAACCACAAACTTAGCTGATTCATAGGAGAGCCAGTAATGGAAATAGTTTTGAAAGCTCCAACGATTTCAGATGTTGACAAAACTTTTTTGGTTACGGTCCTTCCATATTTGCCAAATGGTAGCGCAAAATAGAATGTTCTAAGGTAAATCTGATCCTATAGATAAAAAAAAAAAAATTGTTTTTCAAATTGAAAGTCATCCACTTTGAAATGGAGCTTGAATTTCTATTTCTCATTATCCGACCAGAGGGAATTATATCCCAAAGCTCTCTAGCCTTGGAGCATTCCTTAAATAGATGATTGAGATCCTCTTGAGAATTGTTGCATCTAGGACAGAGATCAAGAGTATTAATCCCTCTATGAGCACGAAACAAATTGGAGGGAAGTTTGTTATGGAAAATAAGCCAAATAAATTTTTTTAGTTTTTGAGGAATTTTCAATTTCCAAAACCACTTCCACCCTTATGTGTCTCTATTGTCCTTATTGATAAAATTATATGTTGTCGCAGCACAGCAGTTTCCATTTAAGGAATCCACCCATGAGGGGTGGTCAATGGACTGAGCATATACAGGGAGCAATATAGCAAGGATATCCTCACGAGTAGTATCATTCACAATACTCTCAATAGCCTCCAGATTCCATTGGCCATTCACAATAATATCAGCCACTTTGGTGTTCTCGTTAGCATGTGGTCCAAGATGTCTCTTAGCAAGGGGACCATTACCACACCACCAATCATTCCAAAGATCAACCAATTTTCCATCTCCAATGGTCCATTTGGTTCCTTCCTTAATAATGTCTCTAGTATGTAGTATACTCCTCCAAATATGAGACGCCAATCTGTTGGTAGGCCAAGTTTGCAAATTGTGATGCTTTAAATATTTATCCCGAAGGATTTTAGCCCAAAGGCTATCATCTTGGCAAACAAGTTTCCACCCAAGTTTAGTAAGCAATGCCAGATTTTGGGCTTGAGCCTTTCTCAAACCTAAACCTCCCATATCTTTATCCTTGCAAACAGTATGCCAGTTAACAAGATGCAACTTTCTTTTGTTAGGAGTGTCCCCCCAAAGAAAGTCCCTATTGAGATGGTCAAGTTTGTCACAAACATTGACAAGCAATTTCATAGTTTGCATGGTATAACTTGGAATAGTAGCAGAAGAAGCCTGGATCAAAGTGGCCTTCCCAGCCAACATGAGGGTATTAGATTTCCAGCCAGCAAGTCTACTTTGAACTCTTTCAATAATATGTTTAAAATGGTCTTTGTTAGCCCTACCATGGATAATAGGCACTCCAAGATATTTTCCTAAGTCATTAGTAAGGGCTATGCCACAAGAGTTACTAAAATGACGGGATTTATTACGGGATATGTTAGGAGAAACAAACAGCTTAGATTTGTATAAGCTAACTGTTTGTCCAGAAAGCTTACAAAACTCATTAATAACTTCCATGATAGCTTTGCAATTAGAAATGTTCGCTTGGCCAAAAAGAACAAGATCATCCGCAAAAAATAAATGAGTTAGAGCATCAGTATTTATAGAAATTTTAATGCCTTTCCAGTCTCCTGACATGCATTTGTTATTAATGAGAATGGAAAGTCTCTCCATGCATAGCACAAACAAGTAAGGAGATAAAGGGTCTCCTTGTCTAAGCCCCCGGCCCGAGGAAAATTCTTCAAGTTTATCACCATTCCATAGAATAGAAGTGGTGACGCTAGTAACACAACTCATAATAAGGGCAATCCAAGAGGGGTTTAAGTTGAAAAAAATGAGGGTATCAAGAAGAAATTTCCATGAAATCTTGTCATAAGCCTTTTCCAAATCAATTTTTAACAACATACCTCCCTTCTTTCCTTTTTTGGTACGAAGCGTGTGTACAATTTCTTGTGTTATAATGATGTTATCATTGGTGGAACGTCCCGGGATGAAACTACTTTGGAACGAGCCAATGATTTTACCAAGAAGTGGACGAAGTCTAGCAACGATAATTTTAGTAACAATCTTATACCTGGCATTGCAAAGACTTATGGGACGGAACATTTTAATACTCTTAGGGTTGTCCACTTTGGGAATAAAAGCAATTAAAGTTTTGTCAACCTCCGAGGGGATGGAACTTTCAGCAAAACATTGTTTGACAAAATCACAAATATCCTGACCAACAACATTCCGATATTTGTGGTAAAAGACAACTTGTAATCTGTCCGGGCCAGGGGCTTTGAGGGGGGATATGTTTAACAGTGTCCCAAATTTCAGAATTGGAAATAGTTATACACAAATTATCATTATCCTCAGAAGATAGGGTATTAAGAGGATTCAGGAGGAAACAAGAACTTGAAGTATCATCTTGATTGTGAAAAAAGGTCTTGAAAAAAGTTTTGAACTAACTCTTTTATCTCCAAAGGGTTATCAATCCAGATATTATTGTTGTCTTTGAGCAAAGAGATTTTGGATTTCCGTCTCCTAATTATAGTAGTTAGATGAAAATATCTCGTATTTCTTTCACCCAAAACTATCCATTTAGAACGAGATTTTTGGAACCAAAGTTCTTGAGTAAGAATGTTGTTATAATCAATGATAAGCTCTTTTTCCAAAGCTATAAGATTATGAGAATTTTTTTTGCTCTGAGCTTCTTGAACCCCTTTTATTCTAGCTAAAATCCATCTTTTTTTTCCTGAAAATATTACCAAACACATTTTTATTCCAATCAATAGTAGCCTCAGAAAAATTAGAAACTTTTTCTTGAATGCCATTACCCCTCCAGTTAATAGAAACAACCTCTTCAAAAGAGGGGTCAGTAATCCAAGCAGCTTCAAATCTAAAAGGTCTGTTAATATGCTCAGCAAAACTATTACCATTCAAGCTAATAAGTAAGGGAGTATAATCAGAGTATGTGCGAGGTAAGTGTTGAATACCTTCAGGGAATAGCGAGCGCCATTCCTCATTACAGAGCCTCTATTAAGACGTTTTTGAACATTGGCTGACCCCTGTCTTCCATTAGTCCAAGTGTATTTCAGGACAAAAGCTCCTAAGTCCATTCATTTGCAGGAATTTATATTCTCCACAAATTTACGTCTTTGGCTATGGCTAGAATCCGGAGCTGAGCTACGGCACTCCTCCACATTCATAATCTCATTGTAGTCGCCCAACATAGCCCAAGGGAGATTGTTATCCGCAACAAAGTCTTTTAGCCCATCCCAAAGAATATCTCTGAGGCGGGGATTAGGACTAGCATAGAGGGCCGACAGGATCCATTCTTCATAGCAATTTTTCCTTATGTTCACATGAATGACTTGTGGATTAATGGATATGGTGAAAACTGAAACCCTAGAGAATCCCAAATTGCGAAAGAAAAAACCCATCGATTGAATGCTAACCTTGGGTTCAAGAAGAGCAACGATTTCGGGTTTATGTTGACGAATAAGATCGCAAAAATTGTTTCTGAACCGGTTATTCTCAGCTCCTCTAAGTTCCACACAATGATTTTGTAACTATCCATAAAAAACCAAAGACTAAGGGAATATGATAGGTGTGTGGAAAGCTTGCTTTTGAGCGCCTAAGTAGGGTGATTTAGCATGTTAGACGTGTAGTGAGCGTATTTTGCAGGTAATTTGGGGTTGTGGGTGCGATTTCGTGGCATTGGGAGTACATGCGAGTAGACGAAGAGTGGGAATTGCACGGAGTTTGCATGGAGGTGATCGTAACCCGGCGGGAGCGCTACCCCATTTCTCTGGAGTGCTCAAAATAGGCACAAAAGGTCCCAAAAATGAACAGAAGGTTCTTAAGCGCTACACCAAAAGTGATGTAGCGCTACCGGTTTGTTAAGAGGCAATGGTCAACGGGAGAGGCAACGGTCAACGCAGAAGATAACGATCCGGGAGTGCTACCTCACTTTTATGGTAGCGTTACCGAGCGCTTAGCATGGCTAATTGAACGTTGTCGTTTTGGCTTCGCGAAGAATATGTTCGGATTTTTGTTCGTTTTTCATGAGGATTACGATAATTAGTATAATACTCGTATTAGAGCTCAGATTAGGGTTCCATTCATTATCATTAGGTTTTTACTTTTTGGAATTTCGGCTACAGTTTTCAGAGCTTTTCAACATTCAGCAGTTACATTCAAGTTTACTTTTGGATTTTCAGCTACCGGATTGGTGTTTTTCAAGTGGTATTCAAGTTCGTTCTTTATTGCAACCATTGGTATCGTTTTCTATCTTCATTTTTATTCTTGAAGCATGTTTAAATCTAGGGTTAATATTATTGCTACGTTTAATAGAATCATGAGCGAGTAGTCGCCATATGTAAATTTTAGATTATTTGTTTGCTATATGAAGAGAATTTTAAAAAGGATTCATTGTTTATACTGCCTTTAGGATTGTCCTTTGTCAGAATTTTTTTGAACTTTTGTTAGGTAAATTTTTTTGAGTATTTTTTTTTTGTCATTTAGACGAATGTTTCATCCAAATAAAAAAATAGAAATAAATAATAAACAATAAGCATCATCAATATTCAGAGTGGTTAGAAAAAAAGGGTTTTATTACTGGCCGGTACAAAAAATAAATATTTATTACTACCATTAAGGTCAGTCATTTTTTTTAATTACCATTAACGCCAATCACTCTTTTTGGGGATTTAGGCACTTAGGGTGCACTTTTTTTATTATAAGGTTTTTAGTGGTTTATACACTTTCATAGGGTACCCTATGATTTTAGGCGCTCTCATAGGGTACCCTAGAGTTTAGGTTTAGGCATTTTCATAGGGTATCCTAAGGTTTAGGTTTAGAGTACACTTTCCTATTATAGAGTTTCTAGTGGTGTATGCACTTTTATAGGGTACCCTAGAATTTAGGTTTAGACACTTTTATAGGATAGAGTACCTTAGGGTTTAGGTGGCGTGGGTAAAGAGAGAGAGAGAGAGAGAGAGAGAGAGACGGGCAACATGAGTTGGCTGAGCTTTTTTTGGGGAAAAAGGAGTGGGATGTGCAAACCCTCCCAAAAGTGGAGCGGCTGATACTTTCCTCGAAAAAAAATGGGAGCAGGGTGTGTGGGGTGCACAACACACATGATGTGCACAACTATGAGTCCCATTATTTGATCTAAACCATTCATTTTGTTTGCCTCGTCGAACACCTTTATCACGTGAAATTCTGGTTGATCAGATATCAGTAACTACGTTTTTAAGACTGGATTTTTCATGAAAACAAAAACAGACCGTTGTATGTGATTTTTTTTTATAAAACTGCAACTTGAATGGTGATCGATCAAGTAGTTACCAAAGTCTGATCAACCTAAATTTTTGTGTAGTTTACATACTCGATAAAAAGAACAAAATAAACGGTTCAAATCAAACAACAAAACTTGGAATGGACCCCATAGCCGGTGCACAACACATCCTAAACATCATCTTCTCCAATTGTTGTCACCATCGTTTTCTTTAAAATTTGATGCGGCACTGGGAAATAAAAGATGTATGTATATTATGTATTTTATGATGGTGTTAATGCCAAAATCGTTTTTGTTTGTGCCAAAATTGTAGTGCTTAAAAACCTTGTACCATATGCTAGGTACATGCCTTTTATATACTATAGTTTTGGCCCAAACAAAAATGGTTTGGTATTATCATTTCCCTCTTAAATTTGACATTAGGCGGAATAAGATAGGGAGAGATCATATACTAATTTTTGTTTCAGTTCACAACAAGAGACACTCAAAACTCTAACTGTACGTCCGATCTTGAATCAATCAACGAGTTTGAATAATTCTTCTCCTATTTACCCAAAGTAGAATATGTCAATAGGAAATCCCCTTATTTAAATATTGACAAGTACGTGAACAAATTATAATTATTCATGCATTTAAGAAAATGTTTCTTGTATATTATAAAATAACACAACTTTTTTCTTATCTATCGATATTAGATCAAGTTGTTTTTCGACAATGACAGAGCTATCGAGGTGCCAGCCTCATCCATTTCTCTTAAGAGTATAGTTTGCATAGTTTTAAAAGGTTGATAAAATTTCAACCTTTATTCAAAAGTAGGGAAAAAATCATTTTGAGCAAGCTAAATTATGAATAATGATATTGTGCGATAATGCTAGTACATATCATTGGACTATATAATATCAACAATATCCCAAGATCAATTCTTAAATTTATCAAAATCATTCCACAAAAACTAAAATGATTGGTGTTAATATTGAAAAGTATCCTACCAAAAATTCTCTCATAGTTTGGCTATTTATGGACTCGATTCCTAGCTCCGTCACTGTATTTGTACAAAGATGCATGACAATGCAAAACTACGAGACGAACGATTTCAATAACAGCTTATGTGCAGATTGAGTTTACCTACCTACAAATTCTTTCTCATCTTTTTATCGCCATTCACGTCTTTTCTTCTTCTTCTTCTTCTTCTTCTTCTTCTTCTCCTCCCTCCCTCTCTCTCTCTCTCTCTCTCTCTCTCACACACACACACACACACATGGCTCCCTATTTTGTTTTGCCGTTTGGTTTTGATTTATTTGAGTAAGATACCGATAGTATGGTGATTTTCCATATAGGTCTCTATAAAAATTGATATTTGAGTGACGTATTTCCAAGCAATTTCATTACAATGGGAGACAAAAATCTTTGAATCTTGCTGTCATCTCTTGTCAAAGTATCTCTCTTATTTAGATATTGGGTAAATTTCACTGACCTTCTCAAAGCTTTATGATAAATGAATGGACCTCCCTTAAGGTTTTAGTAATTACACTGCCCCTAATTGCTTTACAAACTTTTAAAAATGTTAATTATAATGATTGCGTGTCTTGATGAGTACTGTAGGAAACATTCTATGACTTTTGATTTAATATTAACGTATGTTGATGGCTATTGCAGAAAATTAGTGTGGAGAGATATTTCACACATGTGGATATTCTTCTTTTTTTATTTAGAAAGATTGTAGAGAGAATAATGATTAAACAAGTTAACAAAAAATTATGTGTGTGAGAGAGAGAGAGAGATATGAAATAGATTTGGTAGAGAAAATATTAATTAAGTTTCCTATTTTTGAATATTATTTAATATTTACAAAAAGGAAAATATAAATGAGTTGTGTCCTTTGTGTGTTTAGGTCAAACTATATGCAGAAGATAGTGATGAAAACTACTACTATACACAAAAATAGATTTTTTTTTTTTTAGATAAAGAGATAGAAATACCATTAAAATTACAACCTGATACAAAAGGAGTATCTACAAGCTAATAACAATCCAACCACACTAACAAGAACTAGAAGAAGAAAGACAAAACTAAGAGAGATTTCCATCACCGGTGTAAGGACCCATGAGTTTTAATCATTTTTCTAAAATAATGTTGGGGAAATGTGAGAAATATTTTTAAAATGCAAAACGAGGTCAATATGAGATGCATATATGCTTGAGGGTGTCTTTATAACACATCAGAAACATGAGGGGCTTAAGTGCAAGTGTATGGGTGTATATATATACATTTGGGGCTGATTTTTTTTGGGCGAAAATGCACCTCTCCCTCTCTCTCTAAGGGCAGCAGCCCCTCCCTCTTCTTCCTCCCCATTTTCTCTTCAAATTTCACCACAAATCCACCTCCCACACTTCTCAAACTCAAGATTCAACCGCATATTCATCATCTACGCGTGTTTGGGAGCCCGGAGTACCATCTTTTCGCACCGGGAGGACCAAATACGGGATTTCTCAAATTGGGGATCTAGGAATTCAGTTTTGGGATCTCATTTTTGGAGCTAAATCATCCTTGAGGTAGGGGATTTCTATCTTCTCTAAGTGTTTTGAGATGTTTAATGTGAGTGGTGTAACCACATTTGATCATTTTCTTCATTTCTTGCAAGAAAACCCATTTTTCATGTTTCTTGTTTTGGTTGGGTTTGATTCACGTTTTTGATGTTGTGCTAAGTTAAATATGTTGTTGTTTCATTTCCTTGGATGCCTTTGAGTCTAATTTTTGCCTTGGAAGTGATTGGGTTGAGCCCCATTGTGATCTAAGTGAGAAAAACCAGTTTAAAATTTGCTCGTAACGCTCTGGTATCGATACAACTTTCATGGGTATCAATACCCAGCGTTCTGTTCAGTTTTTGGTGATCTGTATTGATACCCCTTTCATGGGTATCAATACCTAGCGTTCTGTTCAGTGTTTGGTGATCTGTATTGATACCCCTTTCATGGGTATCAATACCCAGTGTTCGGTCTAGTTTTTGGTGATCTGTATTGATACCCCTTTCATGGGTATCAATACCCAGCGTTCTGTCTAGTTTTTGGTGATCTGGTATTGATACAACTTTCATGGGTATCGATACCCAGCTGTCTGTAAGGCAGATTTTTGACCCAACTTCGCGGGCACGCCCTGACTTCGTCCGAACTCCGATTGAGGTGATTCTTGAACCGTTGGAAAGCTCTATGAGTCTACTTTCAAACCCAATTGGTCTCATATTCATAGCCTTTGTATTTTGAGAGAAATGCGCTTTTTCCTATCAAGGTGTTAGGTTTTCTCGAGGTTCGTAACTCCATTCTTATGTTCCTATGCTCCGGGCCTTTGTTGGTCTTTTCTAAGCTTCTCAACGTGACTTTTAAGCTTTGGTAATCTATCATGGTATGAATGATATTTTGTCACAATTTTCCCACGTTTTTCGACACATATTAACTTCGCCATAACCGACACGCTACGAGCTTTCGAACTAAATGAATCACATGGAATGAACGTGAGGTGTAAATGAAAGAATGAAAGATGTGACACGGGATCCTACGGAAGGATATTCCCGGAATGACACGGGGCCCTCACAAGGGGTATGCCCGGAATGACACGGGGTCCTATGTAAGGGTATGCCCGTAATGACACGGGGCCCTATGTAAGGGTATGCCCGGAATGACACGGGGCCTATATGGCATGCCCGGAATCTTAGTAAATGATGAAATTAAATGAAGCAAGGGGTGTGTGAGTGAGTTGGACACCCACGGAATATCGGGTACGTATCGGACACAACGGCACACCGGTTAATCTTGGTCGAACATATGGAATTCAAATTGTTTATATCTCAAATTGGGGCTTCCGTGAGTATATTGTGAAATCTCCTTTTTTTGTTGCATGCACTCCATTATCATTTCATCATATCTAGATTTGATAGATGTTTCCTACGAGCTAGTGAGCTCACCCTATCTTTCCCAGGTACACGGCATGGAGCATGAGATCGGATGCTTGGAGTGTGAATGAATGACATGAAGATTTTATGATCATGAAGTCATTTTCTTATCTTTATATTAAGTACATTTTGGAAGATGATCCTCTAACTTTAATTTCTCCAAGCTTTTGGCTATTTCAACTTATGTAATAATTTTAAAACATTTTTGTTTGTTATTTTTTTATTGGATGCGAGTACCCTTGAACAGAAACTTATTGTACTTTGACTTTCTACATGAAATTGTTTGACTCTATTGATCCTACGTGGATTCTATTTGTATTTGATAATTAAAATTGAGGGCGTGACAACTGGTGTCCGGGTGAGGAACAAAAATGGCAAGGTCATGTCTTGCCAAAAAGTGTGCACACTATACAACCATCCAAAAAATAGTGTTTTGCATTGTGAAATTCAAGAATGACATCATACCAATTTTTTTTCCAAACTTTTCTTCTTCGTTTGTTCAAATTAAGCCAAGGCCCGGTCAAACAATAAATGGAAGCTTTTTTTTCCTAGTCTGTAAAACTTGAGTGGGAGCAAATCCCGAAGTTCCACCCCAAGACCACTTTGCCAATCCAAGAACTTTAGATGGGAGTAAATCCCCAAGTCCCACATCAAGACCACTTTGCCAATTCGTTGGAGTTGGGTTTGCTCATTGTTGAATTGAACTTTAGCTTCTCCAACCAGGGGAGATGGGTGGCCAGGTGGTGCTTGTATGGGCCTAGCTTTCCTCTTTTCCCATCCATCTGTGTGCCATACGTGCACAAAGCAGCAATTCAAGTTGAGAATCAAGCGTTACAAAGGTACTATCTGAGTTGTTTAACATGAAACAAATTACCAGAAAAACGAAGAACTATATATATATATATATATATATATATATATATATATATGTATATATATATAATCACTAATTAAACATCATCAGTATTCAACGTGGTTAGGAAAAAATAATTTTCTCCAACCACATCTTAAATAAAACTTGACATAGCGATATCATTCTGAACGAAGAAAACTAAACCGACCCCATAATTAATTTCGTGAAACATGTCAGTTTGTGAAAGAGAAAAACATATAATTAATCCTTCAACCTTTCTATAGGAAATCTAATTATACTTATTTACAAATCCCAGTTGAGGAACAAAAAAAAAAAAAGAGGAACAAAAATAAAACTCACACCAATTAATCCTCTTTTTAGGCTTAATTTCATTAGTTTCTTATCTTACATGTATCATGTATCGAGGAGTCAATTTTAACTTATTTGCAAACAAAAGCCTAAATTGATTAAAAAAAATGATAAGCTCAAATAAAGGGCTACTAACCCGTATAAAATAAATAAAAGAAAAATCGAAACTTTTTGGATAGAGGAAAACAACCTTATTGAAGTTTAATGACTCAAAAGAAAACACTACTGCCAATTCATCTCAAACTTAATATACAAATTGAGCAATAAGAAGAGAAGTTATACCTAGATTAAGATTATTCTGGTAGATCACTAATCCGATGGGCATTCACTTGCTTTACCATTAGCATTTGTTCGTCTTCATCCTCTTCACTGTTTGTGCCTTCTCCTGCTTTTATTCTCATCTTTTTGTTTGAAATTCAGTGGCGCTAGGGAAGATATATGTATTTTAGGGTTTGTAAAGTAACGTTAAATAGAGGGTCTGATATTTGTATAAGGAAAATCATTCATGAAAGAATCCTACGATTGGATGTTAACGTTACAAAATTACTTTTCGTGGATTTTTTTCCTAATTATTAAGGGCTTGTTTGGTTTAATAATTTATTTTGATTATTCTTTTATTTTTATTCATACAAATTTCACCGTTGTTAGTTTTGAGTAAATTTTATGTGGATTATTGATTCGTCTAGATGAGAGGAATCTGAAAAATTAAAAAATTAAGAACTTTTTTTTTTTGAATGAAGACAAAAATACTAACTAAAAAATATTTCTATTTTTGGATTAGTTTTGTTCTTATTGATTTTAAAAATTTTAGATTCTTCCACAAACTAATAATTCAAAAAATATTGAAGAAAACTGACAAATTAAACATAAAAACATATATATCTAGACAAAAAAATAATCTAAAGGATTCTTAAGCGAAACTAGGCCTGATTGTTATTGGAAAAATATGCGTAAATTGCAAAACCACTTGTTGTGCTGCTTCTCCCACCTTAAATAAATCAACGATAAAATTAGGTCCGAGTAGTCGCTCCCCACCCATTTCCTTTCTTTTCGGAAAAAATTAGTAAATAAATTGAAACTTGATTTTCACAGTACACTCGTTTTTACTATTCGCATGCTTTATATTAGGTTTATTTATGTGAAATTAACCACCTTACCTTTTAATATGTGAGAAAGTGGATTTTTGGAAAGATAACGTGGCGAATTTACTTCAATTAAAACAAAAAAATAAGTGTGGGTGACAATCACCATTATATGATAAGAGCCCTCTGCCTTAAAATTTCAAACGTTTTTTTCTCATTATCTTTTTATTTCATTTTTTTGAATTTTTTCACACAAGGGCGGCTCTACTAGTATTCTAGGGGATTCATGCAAACTCGCTCGATTCAAAAAATACATTAACTATTAGGATAGTGGGGGGCAATTGGCCTCAATGCATAAAAACAAACAGAAGGATTCAGGGAAACTAACTTTTTTTTTCCTTTCCTTTCTCCCTATATCAAAAGAAAATTCAATGAAGAAGGAATTCAAGAAATCAAACAGAATTAGAACAAGCTAAAGAATAAATGAAGAATTGAACACTGCCTAACAAGAATGGGAAACGGGGGTGCTATACTGGGATTTGGGGGTTCTATAGGGCAAGAGTGTCCTACAGGGGTGTAGTGCACCGTGTAGACTGTCGGATGTGACTTTATGATAAGCATTAGAGTCAAAAGGCTTTACAATAAGTTTAGTGGTAACAAAAGTGTTCATATAAAACGATTAAATATTCAAGATCAGGAGATACCAAGTGATCATTTTAGATATTTAGGTTATATTGTTGACAAAGATGATGAGATTGTAGATGATGTGACTCATATGATCTAAATGAGGTGGCTCATATGGAGAAACGTTCATGGAGAAGCGTTACTCATGTAATATGTGACAAGAGGATACCCACAAAATTGAAAGGGAAATTCTATAAAACTACCATAAGACCACCGATACTTTATGGATGCTTGGCCTATCAAAAAAAAAAGTGAGTAAGATAGGTGTAATTAGGGGTGCACACCAGCCCGGTAACTCGCCCAACACAGCTCAATTTTTTTAGGGCGCATGAGATAAATATTTAGGCCCATTAGGCCAAGTTGGGTTGAGATTTTAAGCCTATTTACTTAATGGACTGGCTTTAGGAAATTTCTCTCAGACCCGGCCCGATTTAAATAATATTTTATTTTAATACTCTATATAGAGATTGATGGATGTATTACAGTTCCATCTTTTTGAGTATTTTAATTGTATTTTAATTTATAAGTTTGTTTGTAATATTTTTGCTAGAACTTAAAACTTTAAGTATATTATTAAGGTTGTGAATTGTATTGTGATTCTATACTTTAGAAAAATAAATGGGTTTGTTGGACGGGTTTGGAAAATTAAAATTTAACTGTGTTAAGCTTGAGCATATTAAATGAAACCCAATTATAAATGGGTCAGGCTTGATAATGCACAAATCTATCTAGTATAAGCTCGGTCTAGACCCAGCTCAGCCCGGTGCATGTGCACCCCTAGGTGTTACTGAGATGGATATGTGGTAAGACTAAAAAAGATAGGATTAGAAATGAAACTATTCATGAGATAGTGGGTGTAACACCTATAAAGCAGAAATTGCAGAAACATAGACTAAAGTAGTTTGTACATATCTACCGTAAACATGTAGATGCAGTAATTAAGAGTTGATAGAATAGATTTGGGTCATAACGCTACTAGAAGAGGAAGACTCTTGATAGTGTTCAATAGAAGAAAAAGGATTTACAAAGCAGACCCTAATTGACTGAGACATAAAGATTAGTTTGGTTCGATTGAGATGAAAATTCTGGAGCTACCCAAGTTTGCATATTAAATTTGTAAGTCACATGATTTGTCTACATGAGGCAAATCAAAAAAGTATTAGGCAAAATTTTAAAAATAGCAAGACAAAAAAAATTTAAAGAGAACTATTTTTATTCGTGTACTTGGCGTAGGATATGATTTTTATTTAGCTTTGGGTTATATTTGTATGAGGGCCCTCCTGTTGATAGCTCACTGGACTGACAATAAAAAAAAAACAAGACAAAAAAATACACAAACTCCAGTGTTTTTTTTTTACTTTTTAATACACTTTCACATATTCCTATATATTTTTTAAACATTAACGACAGTCTAATGGGTTAATTTTAGAATTTCCTTTTTACAAATTGTTACACAATACAAAGGATGATGTGACCCGACAAAAAATTGAGAAGCTAAATAATACTCCATCTGTTCCTAATTTTTTTGGGTTCTTTACAATTTTTAGACATACATGCGTCTTACAAAATCACATATATCTCTCAATTTATGATGTTTTAATTGATTTCAATACTTTGTTTGGAGAAATGATTTTCGCACCTCTCCTCATTGAAAAAATTACACACAAAAATGCACTATAATGCTAGAAAGAGTGTGCAATTATGAAAAAAAAAAAGGTGTAAAACTCATTTCTCTATATCTATAGAACTAATTTAAAATTATGAAATAAGATCCATCTTATATATTACATATGATAAATCTTATAAATTGTTTTATCAAAAACCAAACTAATAAAATGAAAATTATAAAGAATTTTTTTAAGAAAAGTTCTGTAATAATGAGAGTGGACTATGAATTTAGAAGGAATACCTAGGCCCGGCCCTGGGCATTGGCCCAGTAGGCCCAAGTTTGGGCCCCCCAACATTTGGCCCAAAATAGAGGCCCCAACTAGATATATATTTGTTAGGATGTAATAAATAATTGATGCAGCGCAACTACAACAACAGTATTATGTGGCTTAGCGGAAAAGCTTCCTCCTTCCGAGGATTATGCCCGAGTTTGATTCTTACAAGGAGGCCTCTTTTTTTGTTCCATATGTTACTAGTTTGCTTTAACTTCTCTTTCTTTCCTTTTTTTTTTCTTGGCTTTTCCTTCTATTCCTTTTTTTCCCCTCTTCCCATCAGATTTCCAGTGTAAAAGGTTAGACAGGTTTTTTATCAGAAAATTGGTGTAAAGAACAAGTTTGGGAATTTAAATGGTGTTTAGTTCAGTTTAACTTATTTTAATGCTTCCAATACATTGATGAAAATTTTTTAATGGCTCAAGGACAACATTAGACAAAAATACCCTTAATGAACAACAATATAAGGTGTTGAGTTAATATTTTCTAACTAGTCTTAAAACGTCCATCAAATCCGTTATCTAATATAATGCGGTAATATGTTAATAACATGGGAGCCTGGGAGGTGTCACTAGTGGTTCCACGTGTATATGTGCATGGTCACACCACATGAATTGTGCCGACCCACCCATGCGTGTGATTAATGGATGGAACCAAATCAATTTCTCTCTTTTCAATTTTGGGGGATGGATTCAATTTTGGGGTTCAATTTTAGAGGGTTTAAGCTCTTTGGGGCAGGGTATAGTGGATTTAAGCATTTGGGTTTAGGCACTTAAGGTGCACTATTCAATTATAGAGTTTTAGTAGTTTAGGCACTTTCATAGGTTACCCAAAGATTTTAGGCACTTTCATAGGATACCATAAGGTTTAGACAATTAGGGTGCACTTTCAAATTATAGAGTTTTAGTTGTTTAAGCACTTTCATAGGGTACCCTAGGGTTTAGGTTTAGGGTGCACTTTCCAATTATAAGATTTTAGTAGTTTAGGCACTTTCTTAGGGTACCCTAGGGTTTTAGACACTTTCATAGTGTAACCTAGGGTTTAGGTTTAAACATTTTCATTAGGTTTGGGGGTTTAGACACTTTCATTGACTAGTGGGGGCATTTTTTAAATATGTAGGTGATTTGTCCTTTTGACATTAATGAAAAAATTGATGTCCTTATTGAAGTAAAAACCCATTTACTATGTCCTTTTAAAAAACGAACCCTTCTTTTATTAAATGCATTTATAGTTTTGTTTTTTGTGGTTTGGTTAAATTATTTAATTTTATATTCCTCTTGACTAAAATAGTCGAAATAGATACTAAAATATTTCATATTTGGCAAATATCCACTTATTTTAACTTGGGTACACTCTTTTGGTAGAAAATATTGGTATTAATTAATTTAATTTTTCAAAAGGTTGTTTCATTAAGTTTCTAACTTAATTAGCTCGAACGTCTTTCAAATGTGCGATTAAGGATATCACTATTGTTCTAAGTTTAAAACTACCATATTATAAGAATTCAGTTGTGAATATATACTTCCATTGCATCCATATTGTTTGTCAACTTTCTCAAAAATATTTGGTCGGTGTCATTATTAGGGAAAAAATACTTAAAAAACTTCATGCGTATCCATAAAATGTTCGTATCAATTTTTCGATTTCAATTATTTTTTGACTGTTGCAATAACAATAAACAATTACGACTGAAAACTATATTTTATCAAACTACACAAACTACAAAAACATAAACAAAGTACATAACAAAGTATCTATCATTTGAAGTTAATTTTGGTTCTCTAACTTTTATCTTTTAAAAAAAACATAGGGCCCGATCTCACATTTTCGTTTGAAGCCACGAAAATCTCATGACCGAATACTTACGTCTGCTGTGTTTTTCAGAAAGTAATTTTGTCGACTAATAAATCAAATAAAAATCAAACAGTCCAAACAAAATGGGTAGCCATGAGAAGAAGATGACCAAGAAAGAGTGAGAAAGCCAAAAAAAAGACTGGAGAGAGAATCAGTAAGCAGCTTTGGCCTCCGGCGACTTCTCTCTCTCTCTCCCCCCCTCATTTTCATCGCCATTATCATGTACACACACCCATGTGTAATTGACGAGCCGTGTTCCTCTCACTGAAGCTCCCAATTTCGTTTTCGATCACCCCAGTTATTCAATCATCCATTTGATTTGAACTGTAACTCATTCTCCCTCTTCGATTTCTCCCATTGCAGATCCCAACACCCATAATTGCCCTACCATAAAAGGGCAATTTCTCCGGATCCGATTCCAAATTCAAATTCAAATTCAAATAATTTCGCATCAATGGATGAATTCAGTACGTTAGCCAGAGACTTCGGTTACAGACCGCAAGGCAAATCGGCTCCCATGGCACCTCCTTCCAAATCCAACAGCGGCGGCGTTAGATTTACGGACGACGTAGATCGATTCAGCGATGTATTCGGTGGGCCCCCCAAATACAATACTAACAGCAACAACACTAAATCGGCGTCGTCGTTGTCGGATTTCGACTACGATACGATTTTCAACAATTCGAAAGCGAACGATTATCCGAGGAATAAACCGGCGACGACGACGTCGCCGGTGTATGATAAGCCTGTTTACGATGAGGATATTTTCGACGGGTTGCCAGGGTTGAAGAGCAAACCGATGTCGTCTTCGGCTAGGTATGATGATGATGTGTTTGCTAGCATTTCTTCACCTAAGAATCAGAACCGGGGTCAGAAACAGAGTGGTGGATTTGATGATCTTATTGGGAATTTAGGGCGGACCAAGAAGAATGAAGCTAAGAACAGTAGGAGTTCTGGAGGTTTTGATGATTTGCTACCTGGGTTTGGAAGCAACAGGTAATGTATTTGCTTAAACCGCAATTCCATAGCGTTATAATTTCAAATGGGTATAGTAAAAGAGCATCTCCAGCCTTTACTCAAATTTGTGGAAAATTTTGAGAAAAAGCTTGATATGAAGCACTCCAACGCACAAACCTAAATCCATGCATACATTTGACTGCTTAAGTAAGAACTTCATGAATGGCGTAGTTGTAGATTTGAGAGCGTCAAAATAGCCTTTTGTGCCAAAAGAACAACTCTTGCATGATATGTTCCCTTTTCCCGTTCTCTCGACCTATCTTGTACCCGGACTTATGAGCAAATTTTTTGGGGGTTCGTACATCTTTTAAACTTGCTTTAAGTATTTTCGAGTATATTTATCGTTTTCGGTTTCCTTTATAGAATTTCTTGACCTACGCATGGGGAGAATGTAGCGTCCCCATTAGTGTTTTTTCCTTTTAGTCTCCCTTAATTTGAATAAAATCACTTTGATATAAGTTTGAGTCAATGAATGCCCGAATGGAGTTGATTTTGAAGTGTTTTTACTCGAATTTTAAGTTTGAGTGAAAAAAATAGTGTGGATCGGATATGCTATAACTAGTAGTTTAGTACATCCTATGTGAGATACTGGCATTAGATTGAATATTCAGGAGACAATTGTTCGTTACTATTTCAGACTAGTTGATTTACTACTGCATAATTTTGCTATGTTACCTAGTTTGGACCGAATGCCACAGTTAATAAGTTGCAATCTAATAATCTTAGGCTCTAAGCTTGTCTTTCAGAGCTTTTTTATTTCTTTTTTTGTCCCCGAAAAGGCAGCTGAGGAAGTACATTGCCCATTTATGTACAATTGGAGGCCCCTTCGGCCTAACTTTTTGGGGACTTTTTGGCATGGTATTTTTGGTCGTTTTCTCTTAATTTTTACTAGATTCGGGTCAAATTGTCATCATATCTTTTGCCTCAATGAGAGGAATCGGGAAAGTATACAAATATAGGCCACAATTTTTGAAAAAGTTCAGATAAGGGGACCAAAAGACCCAAAAAGTTTGTCTTTTTCCGATTCTCTCTTCGATATGAATGATAAGATGTAAAAATTATACATGAATCTACTATAAATAGCAGAAAATTGGCCTAAAGGCCAAGTTTAGGACTTTAAAGGGTGTTTAGTCCAGCCTAGTTTATTTTAAGGCCTCCAATACATTGATGGAAAATATTTGAGGGCTCAAGGATAATACTAGACAAAAATATCCGGAAGCAGGAGCAATAAGCCATGACAATTGAAAATTGATAAACAAAAATACCCTGAATTAGGAGCAATAAGCCGTGCCAATTGATAAATGGCTCACCACGAAAGTTATTTCTAATTTTCTGACCCTATAGGGGGATTAGACTCTTTGGGGTAGGGTATGGTAGGTTTAGGTATCTTGGGTTTAGGTACTTAGGGTGCACTTTCCAATTATAGGATTTTAGTGGTTTAGGCACTTTCATAGGGGTACCCTAGGGTTTTAGGCACTTTCATAGGGTACCTTAGGGTTTAGGTTTAGGCACTTTCATAGGGTACCTTAGGGTTTAGGTTTAAGGTGCACTTTTCATTTGTATGGTTTTAATAGTTTAGGCACTTTCGTAGTGTACCCTAGGGTTTTAGGCACTTTCATAGGGTACCCTAGGGTTTAGGTTTAGGCACTTTCATTAAGTTTGGGAGGTTTAGGCACTTTCATGGGCTAGCGGGGGCATTTTTGGAATGTGTGGGTGATTTGTCCTCTTGGCATTAAGGAATTAATTTATGTCCTATTTCCATGATTGACCCATATACCATGTCCTTGTCGAAGAAAGACCCTAAAAATTAATAGAAAAAGACCAAAAAGACATTGCCAAAAAGTCCCTAAAAAGTTAGGCCAATTGGGACCTTACCAAGTAAGTCTTGCATGTGGCTCGGTTTCTCTCTGGCTTGCCTTTGTCAGAACATCTCTCTCCTTTGGGGGGAAGAGAGAGGTAAGAAGCTGCAGCGGGATTCTCCAAAGCCTTGTTGAGCTTCTCCGAAGCCTTATTGAGATTCTCCGAAGCCTTTTTGAGTCACTTGTAGTGATTTATAATTCAATGAATGAGTGACAAACAATCCACTAATATTTATCCAATTATCCTGTAACAAAACCTACCATTTCTGCTACCCGTCTCCGGTTTTCTTCTATCAAGAAGTTGGGGCCAACTAAGAGATAGCAGTGCAAACCTATGGTGGGGCGAACAAACCAACGAATTCCAGGGGCGGACCGTGGTCAAGAGCGAAAGCCCTCTCAAACCTTATTCATTTAGGGCGAGTGGTTGTCCCTCCCCCTAAGTATGAACCAGATGACGGAATGCGAGACATTAGTTGGGATTGAATGCCGGGTAGCGAACGAAAGAAATCGAAAAATGATTATGGATATATCGTCGACTTGACAATGGCTATATTTTGTATTAATATAAAGGAAAGTTGATTCTATTTTTTGTAACAACTAACATGAATACCATTATTAACAATTGGCAAGTTTTTTATATTTCTCAATATGCGGAGACTTAGTATATACATGCACATATTCTGCGTGGGCTGCTGTGGTCATAAATAGCTCCTAGAAGTGATGTTACTAAAAGGACTTCTGTTGAATTCTGTGACTCATGCCAACATAACAAACATTATGGGGAAAGAATTTTGGCATATATACCATTACCATACCCAACCCTGACCCATATATTTACTTAAATTGAGTAGATTTTGAGTATAAATGTTAAGAGGGATATGGTTTATGTAGCACTCCAACTGATAAACTCAAATTTGAGTAGCAGGATGGGTTGGAATAAAGGAGGCAGAGTTATGGGCGAAAGTTACCAAGTTTCAAGTTTGGGTTGAATTTAAATGTGTGAAGGAAATGGGGTTTTCTTGATTTGAGTACAATTTTGAGTTGAACTCTTTCTGCTGTAAGCTTGAGTAAAATGGTGGAGAGGGGTTTTGATGGGTTTTTACTTAAATTCAGAGTCCTACGACCCACGTAAGTGATAAGAATCACAACGTAGGGAGGCGGTAAACTTGATGCGGGAGATGCGGGAGTGCAATTCGATCTCTGTGCTGTATTCGTCTGTGGTGAGTAGGGCCTCTTTCTCATTGATCAATTCGCCAGCTCTCTACTGAAATGAATTCAGGAGGAAAAGAAGAAGAAAAAAAAAACTTAATAGCTTTTTCATGTGATGAATGGAGGTGTCCTTACTGCTACTTATAAAGACACAAATATAAATATATCATGACACCTTGGAGGATGGTCAGTTTTGTCTAAGAGGAAGCCATATCAACTGACTCGCAATATTTCAGACTCCTGGAAAGGCCTGGTGAAGAGTTAGGGCATGGTAGTTACCACCCGAAAATCACCTCGTTTAAACAGGATCATACAAAAATATTCTTCTTTGTCCTGTCCAATTTAAAGAACATAGTGGAGAAAGAAACTTAGTGGCAGCCCGCGGTTCCATCCTCCTATTTGACAAAATTGCTTGATGAAAAAAGATTCAGTCCAATATATTATTTGCTTCATATTTGGTGTTGCTCATTGGCTGGAATGATGGATTAACATATGTTGCTTATTATCTCAGCTACATGTTTCTTGCGCAGGCCACTTTCAGAGGCTACCCGGGTGCAGAAAACAACTTTTAATGCAACCAAACCGGCTTCTGCTGTGAAGGATGATCCCTTCGTTGTTCTAGAGTCGAATTCAAAGCCCACAGTTTCATCTCCCCAGCTGTATGCTGATCCACTTGAAGAGATCGGTAAGCCCAGTAATTCTGGCAACACAAAAGTCAGTGGTTCATCGATTGGTGGAGGGCTATTTGATGATATAGGTCCCCTTGATGGTTTTGGAAAATCTTTTCCTGCATCTTCATCTGGGATAGAAAACAATGTGAAGGATGGAAGCCCTTCAAGGACGGGATCAAATATAGGTAGATCACAGACATCTTCTAGTGCTGAAACAATTGGGAAATCATCTGTCAAGGATTCTGGGAGGCACTCACAAAAGATGTATACCAACAATTTTCAAGAATCTAATGTGTTTGACATGCCAAGTGTTTCGACAGATGCACTCAAGTCTGTTGGTCAAACTGTTCCAGCCTCTCGTGTAAATGCTAAATCTAGTGAAAAAAATTCCCAGGTAGAAGGCGTGTTTCCAGGATCACATGAAAGCATACCATCTGATGATATATGGATCACTGTATCAGAGGTTCCTCTTTTAACACAACCCACAAGTGCTCCGCCACCTTCACGACCCCCTCCTCCTATACCAGGTAGGGCTTCAAAGTCAGTAGGAGGTTTTTCTACTTCCACCGCAAGAAAGAAAGGTACCGAGTCTTCTTCTTCTGCCCACCGTTTCGGTCTATACTCACAAAGTCCGAAGCCAAATCGTCCTCCTATGAAGAGCCCGGTGGGGTCTCAAGTAGATGAACTTGAAGACTTCGCAATGGGTAGGGCAAGAAGTAATGATGATGAGAGTGAAGAAGTAAACACAAACTCCTCTGTCGCTGCTGCATCTGCAGCTGCGATGAAGGAAGCAATGGATAGAGCTGAGGCTAAATTCAGGCATGCAAAGGAAGTAAGGGAGAGAGAATATGCAAAGACTTCTAGAAATAAAGAATCTGTGCAACTTGAAAAAGATGAACAGGCTATGCCTGACGATCAGGAGAGAGAATACAGAGAAAACTCAGAGAGATTAGACCATGAACGGCTACTGAGGGAGGAAGAGAGAGAGCAGAGGAAACTTGAGAAGGAGAGAGAGAAAGCAAGAGCAATTGAAAGGGAGCGGGAGAAGGCTAAACAAGCCGTAGAAAGGGCTACTAGGGAAGCTCGTGGGAGAGCAGCTGTTGATGCGAGAGAAAGAGCAGCTGCTGAAGTTCGATTAAAATCTGAAAGGGCTGCAGTACAAAGAGCACAAGCTGAAGCACGTGAGAGGGCAGCTACAGATGCTAAAGAAAGGGCAGAAAAGGCTGCAGCAGATGCTAGGGAAAGGGTAAATTTTGAAGCAAGGGACAAAGAGGCAAAGGAGAAAGAAACAGCAGCTGCTGCTAGAGCTGAAGCTGAAGCTGAAGCACGACGTAGAGTAGAACATGCTGCTGTAGAAAGGGCTGCTGCAGAGGCTAGGGAAAGGGCTGCTGCTGCTGCAAGAATGAACCAACAAAAGAATGACAATGATCTCGAATCCTTTTTCAATGTAGGTTCTCGACCAAGCAGTGCACCAAGGCCAAGGGAAAATTCTTCTGTGAGTACCTAAGCTTTCCCGTTTGATACGAGGTTTCATTTTGGGGGGATTTGTAATGAGATGGGATTAGGATTGGGATTGGTTATAAGGTGGGATTATTAATGAGGAGACAAATCCTTTCCCATGTTTGTTTTTACACAGGATTAGATCATGGGATTGTTAATAACATGTTTGTTTTGTCTAGGATAGGATTAGATCATGGGGTTTGGTGGTTTGCACAGCTGGGAGGGGTTTGCACAAGAGAGGAATCCTTCCAATCCCATGGGATAGGATTGCCAATACCCAACCCCCCTTGGGATGGGTAATCCCATGCTTTTGTGGGATTCACAATCCCATGGTATTAGCAATCCTCCCATTTTTTGCGACACCAAACAAAGTATTAGAGGTCCCACAGGATTCCCAATCCAATCCCATCCTCCAACCCTCTAGATTGAGTTGTTTCCTCTGTGCTTGAGAGTTGAATGCTGTGATCATCTTTGTTTGTTTGCACCTTGCAATTTTCTAACTTAGGTTTGCGGAACATTTCATCAGCATTGTTTTGTTACTTAGATTTCAACAATTTCTCAAAGATGAGTTTTACTTTAAACGTTTACCACAAGATAAGTTTGAAAAACCTTCCGAATAAAGTTTCTGTCCTATATGCAGTTTCAGGACCCCATGCCTGATCCTAGATTTCAGAATAAGGGAGGACCAGAAGGGACAAGGAAGACATCATCTGTTGGTGCCTCATCCAATGTGAGGAAACCATCACCATCTACTAATATTGTTGATGACCTCAGTTCTATATTTGGAGGTAGTATATTTTAACTTGTTACTTCTCCCTTCTCACTTTTTCCCCTCATATTGCTGATTTTGGAATGTTTATGCTTGTGAAAGCTGCTCCATCATCTGGACAGTTTCAGGATGTTGAAGGAGAAACTGAAGAAAGAAGAAGAGCAAGGTTGGAACGCCACCAAAGGACCCAGGAGCGTGCGGTATGTATTATCTGTCCCCAAGATGGTTCTCATTTCACTGTTGCTACTGCCAAAGCAGAATAAAGCTTTTACAAAGCAATTCATGTTTCGATTAGACGTGCAATGTGAAAGCCAAACCTGCTTATTGCAACCCTATCCTTCAGATTCATTTTTTGCAGTTTTGCTGATGTGAGGAGTCATTTTTTTTTTATACTGTGCATTGACATCATATTACGGTGTTTTTACGTTCAATTTCACTGTTGCTGTGTCTTTTTACCTTCAATTTACATATAAGAATCTAATTGTTCAATCTGTTAGTTCAGGCTAAAGCACTGGCAGAAAAGAATCAGCGGGACCTTCAAACCCAGAGGGATCAAGATGAAAGACATGTGAGTACTTTATGCATATTTTGATTCACATCTTAACTATGCCTCCAATTTCAAGTTGTAAAAAATGCCCCTCCCAAATCATAATTTCATGATATTAGCAAGGTAATATAGGTACTGCTGGGCTTGTGAAGCCTGATTCAGTTTGGTTTGCGCTTCGTTAATTATTTGAGGTTCCACCTAGACAGGGGCATTGCGGTTTTAGTGATCTAAACCCTAGGCTATAAATACTTGGTATACGTAGCACCAATGTAACTTTGTATTCTCTTCATTCCATACATGGTGAAAACTAGTGTATGCCATGGATGTATTCAACGACAGAGTCGGGAACCACTTAAAGATCTGTCTTGTGTTCTTTGTTTTCTTGCTTGTTATTCTTCTTGATTTGTGTGTTGGTTTGACCAACTTCTCAACAAGTATATCATCCATTCCCCTCCTTTCTATACCATTCAAACTTTAGTCGAAAGTGACCCCCTTGCATGTAAAAAAAATAAACCCCGGTCCATGGTTTTCCTCATGACTTATATGTATAGGACATTAGTTTCATTTTCTCTTGTTAAGTTCAACAGTTCAGACCACAACTCTAACTCTGTACTCTACTGTATAACCATTGCTTTCTCACTAGCTAACGGATAGTCACTTGAATAGTAACATCTCTCTCTCTCTCTCTCTCTCTCTCTCTCTCTCTCTCTCTCTCTCTCTCTCTCTCTCTCTCTCTCTCTCTCTCTCATGTGTATACAAGTATGTGTTGAACTTGTGAAGCCTGATTCAATTTGGGTCACGCTTCGCAAACTATTCAGGGTAATTGGTGACAACCCTAGGTTATAAATACTTGCTACACAACAGCTAACCTAACCTGTACTCTCGTCATTCAATACATAGCGGAAATTTGTATTCTCTCTTCCTTAGATAGACCTCATTTTCTCTACCAAAATTCTGGCCTCTCGCTGAACACAAAGAAGTGTTGGTGGTAATTGTTGGGCACACACGTGCTTGCATGCATACACATGGATATGTGTAGTTAAGCTAATAAATAGATATCAGACTTCTCGGGAGCAATTGATTTGTGCGATTAAGCAAGTAAAATGCAAGTTTTATCATCCTCAGATTTGATATGGATGCCCAACAATGTATTTTTGTTTTGTTTTGCCATTGACTACTTATTTTCTCTGCATAAACATATTTTGTTTCCCTTTTCAAAAAAAAAAAATGTTTTGTTTCACCTACCTGATTTTGAGCTGCTCATGATTTCAGAGGATTGCCGAAACATTGGATGTTGAGATCAAGCGCTGGGCTGCAGGGAAAGAGGGAAATTTGCGCGCACTGCTATCAACAATGCAATATGTGTGTCTGATTATCTTGTTCCTTTGTTGCGCGACATTTAAAGCCAGTCTTATTGTTGCTATTTTTTTTGTCTACGTCTGTTGGTTTAATGGTGGTGCAGTGGTAAAGACTCAGCCCAATAACCTTAAGGTCTTGGGTTCGAGTCTGAGCACAGCCACTTTGTGTATTATTACCAAAGGTTAGGCTTGTCCCTCAACATTCCCCTTCCTAGACTCTCCATTAATGGGTACCAAATGGGCGTTGCTTTGTCTGTTGGTTTTATGGGTTTTCAAGTCAAACCTTTTCTGAACTTTTTTGTTACCGTTTTGTAAATGTTTTTCTTTCTTTTTCTTCCATGCCTCTTTGGAAGTTGTTGGTCCAGTTCTTTTCATGTTTCCTGCAGTGGATGTTGTCTGATTAATTATTTAATGCAAATCCCCTTCTAGGATTTTTGTCTCTACTCTTTAGGTGAATCTTGTTTGTTTTGGAAGGTATGCTGTTCTTGACTGTTGTAAGTTTGCTCTTTTCAATGGAATTCTTTAGATACCCCAGCTATTAAATCTAGTAAGTTGTTCAAGTTGTGTCTCAATTTTTCCCCCAGTGAGTTGACCGTTTTAGATGTTCTGGTTGACTGCTCTGAAAAGTGTTTTTTTTTTTGCCTTGGCGAAAGCAGTATTGTTAGTTGTAGTTGGTGAATTTTTACCCCCCGTCATTTGCATGGAAGTATATGGTGCCTACCACTGGGCTATTACTCCACTTACCTCTGAAATGTCGGGGATCATCATCTGGCTTCTGGTAAGAGAGTATTTAGGATTTGTAAGACAATAAGTAAAGAGACGAATGTAATCAATGTATCCTAGCTCAATTCAGTTGGCATCATTTTCCAAATTTGACGCGATTCGTGATTCTTGTCAACTTTTCGAGTACGTTTAGAATTGGAAAATTAACTCTATGGAAATCATGCACCTCTGGAAAGTGGTTTATTGTATTTTTTCCTAAAGCATGATTTTTGGATTTCAGTTCCCCTTGTGAGTTCGTCATTGTCAACATGAAACCCTAAAATTAGGGTCATGTTTATTTTCTGTTTACATTATCCATTGGTTCATTTCAGTCCTTAAATACTTTTAATAACTTCTAGGGCATAGTTATGCATGTGAGATTTGGAGAACTTTTTTTTATTATATTTTTTTATCTGACTTGGAGAACTTATGTTACTTCCGTTTTGTGATATGGTTTAGTACTTACTGTTATTTGGCATCCATTAAATGATGATCAGGTGCTATGGCCTGAATGCGGCTGGCAGCCTGTTTCTTTGACTGATTTGATTACTGGTGCCTCAGTCAAAAAGGTTTATAGAAAGGCAACTTTGTGCATCCATCCTGATAAGGTGCAACAAAAAGGTGCCACTCTTCAACAAAAATATATTGCTGAGAAGGTGTTCGACCTTCTTAAGGTAATTGTTTCATCATCTGAGCAATTTTAATTGTTCCTTCTCATGGTCATATTGGTCATTTAATCTTCTTATGTCCATCAAAACTTATTTTAATGCTTTCTATTAATGATTAGCAATTCGAAAAAGCTGTCAAATTAAAATTGAAATTTAGGATATATTTTGTACCCCAATCTCACGTCTCATCTCTGTCTACTTTAGTGTATGTTACACTTTTAAATTCTATGCCTGCTTAGTTCACTTCATCAGCAGCAAAGGTTGTGTTCAATTTCTCTTACACCCGCCGAAAAGGAATTGTATTCTATTTTCTCTTAATGATGAGTATCTCCCTGAATAGAGAGACTAGTGTGCATCTGAATGACTGCACCATGTCTACAAAATGCCGCTACCATGCGGCTGCTTCGTAGCCAATGTGATGCTCTTTTTTGGTCAGAGGACCTATATAATATATCATTTGTTGTCTGTCTAGATCATTGTACTTCATTTATCCTTTTCTTTTTTGTTGCATTCAATCTCAAAAAGTTATATTACTCTTTCGTTTAAATTGTATTTAGTTGAGTAATGAAGGTTTCTTGTAGAGGTTTTTTCTACGGATCTTAGAAACCTTTGTGCTACTCGGCTTGTTCTCATTTCAAGTTTGATGCATTATAATAGGAGGCTTGGAACAAGTTTAATTCAGAGGAGCTCTTTTGAATTCTGTCTTTTCGAGGAAGCTCTTCTGGGGAAGTGTATCATTCATTTCCAGATTCCAGCAGACATACTTTGCTACTGGCTGCTACTGCAGTTAGGTTGTGACATTATGTAGGTTGTGACATTATGTGGGTTGATAAAGAAGACTTCTATCGGTGCTGAGATGCCTGAATGGTAAGATTATGCTCCTGTTACTGTATATTGAACGTCAATGCTGCAGTATATGAGTATGTGGAAGTTGGAATGATAGTTCGGTGTAGAATATAGCGTTGGTGCTCATCGCTCAGACTTGACAGAAATCGGACTTGCACATTTCTGTCACATTCAATCACCCATCTCATCTGCAGAGATAATTTTTGTCGTTGCAATATTCATTTTTTTTCCCCCTTCTCCCCTCCCCTTTCATTTTTTTTGTTTTTGGGTGGGGGTTGATCTGTTGGACAATTACCAAAATATGTTTATTTATGACACAACAAAAATTGAGGCTCTGTATTTGTGTTGGCAATTGAGCTGGTAACTTCCCCCATGTGGACTTCTCATATTCAGAAGCAATTGTATTCTATTTTTCAGGATGTAGTTTCAAGTGCCAATGAAAATTCAGTCTGCTTCTTTTCTCCTCTTATTTTGTATTCTTTTTTTTTTTTGTTAATAATGAAAATGCAACATTTCACAAGCCTGTGCATGAGATATCAGCATTGGCTGTTTGTACAGCAATATCCACAACCCCTTTGCAGGCTGGTGACTGAGGGATTGTACCACATTGGAGCCGGGTTTTTTCAAGCTTTACCCAGAGGTCTGGAGAAAGCTGCAATTAATAGGATTTCTCTAATCCTCCCATTTGTTGTAATTCTTTCTATGTGATTTCTGATTGTGCTTGAATGCCCCCAAGTGCAATGGGATGTGTCCATTTATTTATCTCTACTCGAAATGGGAGCAGTTACCAAATTTAAATACCGACTTACTAATCCAAGACCAAAATATTCGGTGGACTCTTCTGACTAAACAAAAATATGTTATTGTCAAACTTTTCAAAAACGAAAAAATGGGTTTCTTGGATCTTTAGCACAATACATAGATCCTGGGTTTGTTTTCCAGTTAGGCTATGTTTGGATAACAAGCAATCAGGAGTCCGAATAGGGGTAAAATCAAATTCTGAATAATAAATGACATGCATTGGTAGATTTTCGAAACCCATCAGCCTCTCAACTAGATGTACGCTTACTGATACAACAAAACCACCAATGTCATAAGATATCCACCAAATCCAAATTCGTTGAGAAGCGATTGGTTCATTGAAGTTGAAACATTGAACTCGTAGTACTAAACAAATGAGAAGAAATGTAATACTGAAAGCAAAATAATAGCTATGACAAAAAATCTCACTGGAGCTACAAAAGTTGGCTTATCTACATTGTTGGGTTAGAAACAAGTTTACACTAGCAAGCCACCCATTCCAAAACAGCTTAGGAAACAAAATTGCTCACCCCAATAAACAAAAGGAAAATATTTTAAGTGAGAAAAAGAAAGCAACTGTGTTGTAAGATCACTGGATGCTTATGTATGTCAGCTGTACTTTTCGATGTGCATGCAAACCAAAAGGTACTATATCACAACTTCAAAGGTACCACAACCTTGACACTCAATGTACAGTGCAGTTAGACCAAATATCGTCTTCATGCAGAACTTCGGTTTCAATCTGCATCCTCTATCAAGATGTTCTGTGTGAGCTTCTGCCAGCCGATTCTCCAACAAATCCATAGTAACCTGATATGCCATGGAAATTGAAATAGTCAGAATTCCAACATTCCACAACAGAATTTGACCTGGATTTGGTTTTCTTTTCATGGATTATTTATTCACCAAGAGGAAATAGGGTTGTTTAAATTTTCAAAATCGGGAACTTGTACCAGGAACCCGAGAAAAATGCAGAATGCTGGCATTTAGCCTCTTGCCCCCTTCCAAGATTAATGGTATTGTTCCACGACTGATAACTAGTTACTCCTGTGTGAAGAACATGGTGTGGAGCCTAATGGGACAAAAGTGCTTAAGACTCCATTTCCTTTAAAGCTTCAGAGGAATTTGTACCCAGAGTGGGTCTCTTGGCCCTGAAGGTTAGGGGTTCAGAACCTATTTTCCTTCCATACCAAAATACCGGGGGGGAAATTTTTAATATAATAAACCCTAGACTCTAGAGCTTGTTCTAATGGTATCAGTTTACCACTAAGCCAACACATGCCACAGCAGCTAAATGTAGGAACAAGTACTAATTTCCGTGGTATCAGTTTACCACTAAGCCAACACACAACTCAAAAAGTGGTACACGGGCCACAGCAGCTAAATGTAGGAACAAGTACTAATTTCCATGGTATCAGTTTACCACTAAGCCAACACACAACTCAAAAAGTGGTACACAGGCCACAGCAGCTAAATGTAGGAACAAGTAGTACTAATTTCCGTGGTATCAGTTTACCACTAGTAACAAGTAGTTATTTCCACTAGTAAAAGAAGGTGACAAGGAAAGCACTTAGGAGTGCCAGTCTGCCAGCATCACAACAGTCCTCCCAACCTATCCCCCACCAGCATGGTAGCTGTTAGAGTGCAATATATTAAATTCCATATCATGATGCGACAATCCCACATTATACACAATATGTAATGGAGCTTCAATTGGACATAAACCGTCAATTATTTGATAAATCTAAGTACCCAAAAAAAGATCCCCAAAGCTAATGAGACAATCCTGGATGGCTGGATGCATAAAAGAATAAGATGCTACGAGTTGAAGTAGAAAAGCAACACCTCATCGTCTCGGTTGAGTTTAAATTCACAAAGAGTGCAACAAATCAGACAATATTTATCTTGCAGTTGTCCTTGCATGCAAAGGGGGCACCACATCACCTTGTGCTCCTAATACCAACAACACAAAAATCAATAATAACATACTTACATGAAATAGTTCCGTTCCATATGAAAATGGTTCGAAAAGATTTTGGCAAATCAAGTGAAAGTAACTTCAGGGTTCAAACTGTCCAGTAATTTCGAAGCGAGGTCATGAAGCATGATAAAAAAAGCAATATAATCCCTCAGTTAACAACCTAACATGCAGATGACAGAAATACCACATAGATGCAAGCTACTTACTCGAAATCAAGTCAAAGACTAGGCAAAATTACCGAAGTCAGTACTCAGTAGAATAGCTCTTCGCATATAAGTGACAGTTTCCATGAAACTCATGCGTGTCATAGACCTCTTTAATATCAGGAGGAACAGGTCATATGTACAAATTCACATGGTATGGGTATCATACCTGGTCATCATTCAACTTCATATGCTCATAAACTGCACGGGCCAAGTACTCATCTTCTTCATCTTCCCAAGTTTTGACATAGATTCCTTCCTCTGAAAAGAGCTAAAGCAAGCATCAAAGTTCAAAAGATAACAAACTGACTAAAAGAAAACCATCAAGAAAGATACAGATCATAAATCTAACAGAAATTAGCTTCATATGCCCAAAAAATTTCGTAAAAATGACACTCTGAAATATGTAATTGAATATACACAAGAACTTCAATTTGTAGACTCTCTTAAAATTGCACATGTCAAAGACAACTTTCCAATATCATTTTGAGTTACAACATCCCCGTTATTCATTCATGATAGTGCAGGGAATAGGGATGAAGTTTGAAAATGAAGTCCATTTACAACCCATTAATAAAAAATAGAACAGTAAATCTTTTGAAAGACCAACTCTGATTTACTAATTTACCTCTTGTAGACGGTTCTGTTCTTAGATCCTCATAAAAAATCCTCTGCATTTCTAATAATATCTCTTCACATTCTCCTTGATAAGCTGTATGAAGACCATCATATTCCCACAGTGCATCATCTACTTCAATTCCAGACATCTCATCCAATGATGAGTCTTTAATCTTTTTAAATTCATCAGCAACTATGTCTTGGAAAGTGGTTATGATGAACTCCTGCAACCGGAAAGATATTCAAATGGATATCAAAATCAACCATTTTTACTGGGACGGCTTAATTAATCTTCGGGAGTTTAGTTTTGTAAAACTAGTGGAGGGCTTTCACTGTACCATGTCGTCTCCAAAATGTACTCGCATCGAAGATAAACAAAATGAAAAAAAGAAATAACTGAATCATAAGTAACATACTACACGGCTTCAACCACCACAAAATAACAGGGGGTGTCTTCGGCAGGTGGCAGGAAATGGTGAAGGGTTAGCTAATGCTTTTTTTTTTTTTTGGGTACCAAACAAGAAATAAGACATGCTCTCTCTCCTTTCCCTCTTTTGTGTTCACAAGGAGCTTTTTCTTTTTAATTTAAAGAGCACATATGAAGAGCTAGGAAAGAACCTGTAACGTTCTTAGGAAGGTGTGAATCATCAGAGAGTGGCGCACACAAGTAAAAAGACATAACCCTAGGAAATTACCACATAGATCCATGAAGCAACCTAAAGAAAAACTCTAATAAGTATCTTCAGTTTAAAACCTGTAGACATTCAACCAAAAGGTAACAGCTAATAATCCCACCACGTTTACTTCTTCCTCTTCAAGGAGTTGGTTCATTATGCAGTCTTGATGTATCAAAAGAAACCATCAAGAAACGACAATGTTAATCCCAGGGCTTGAGACTCTTCACTCCCCCTTAAAATAGACAGCCCATGGCTTTGTCCCGTCAGTATATGTGGGACGGGAGACCACATGTACCCAGCGATAAGGCCTCGGATACCCTTGTCATAACACAGAACACACACCAAAACACAACCAATAACATTATAGTGACCATATTTGGTAACCACATCTTGAGTGTCCCTACATTAGAATGGGTCCCATTTGTCAATATAGTGAAGTACATTCTACCAATGAGTTAAATGTGATCATAGCATAATTAAAAAGACACATTTTTTAGAGTATAGGTATAGAGGAAATTGAAAAAAAATCACCTTATCATGGAGACCTTGATCTTTAGTTTCGGGTAACCTCAACTTCCAGATCAAGCGGGCTCGATCGTCTTGAACTCTTTTATAGCAGTTTTTCCTGAGCTAACCCAGTTGAAAACATAAAATAATCAACACAATCCCAAATAAAATATGACACAAAAAAGCATGGCGAAAACATCGCTTCAACTACAAAAAAAAAAAAAACAAATTCAGGTGCTACAACACTAAAAAATGGGATTGAGGGTTTAAACCCACAAAATGAACTTATTAATTAGGGCTCAAACCATGTGTTCCATATATGTATAAGCTTGGGTTAGGTAGAGATTACACGCACCTTGTCTTTCCAATTCGAAAAAAGAGGGGTTTTTAGAGAAGGTCGTTTAGGAGTTCTTCGATCCTCGTCTCCCGCCATTGCTCCTCCGATTACTCTTCGATGTGTGATGATGGGGGTTAATCAGCGCGCGTCGGTTCTCCGGCGATGTTTTTATTACAGAAAGCTCCCATTATTTGATGAAAATAGACGGGTCTGTCCCAATACTTTGTGTGAAATTATTGTCAACTATTCGATATTTATGGTGTGTTTGGAACTTGGAGAAAATAAGACGGAAGGAAAATTGGGTTGGGGGAATTTTACTGTGCAACAGACTAGAATTTGGTATTTTCTCTCACCTTTCCCCCTAAACAAAACAATGGGGGAAAAATTATTTTAATTCTTCTTTTTTTACCTCTTCTTTACCACGAGTTTCAAACAAATACTTAATAACCCAACCAGTACATATAAATACGAGAAATTTGGTCTACATCTTGTTCCATAAACTGAAGTAATCAGTGGAACTAGTTTATTGATTGAAATTGGGTTGATCTATTGTGAGAGAGACCTATCTCATAAAGCGCAACGAGTTAGTTTTGAGTTTAAGTTAGTTTTTTTAAACAACCCAAAAAAAAAATTAAGGATAGTTGGTTAAAGGTGACATTTGATTGATTTACGCTAACAATTGTGCTACACTGAGATTTTAGGTCAAGGTTATTCAATTCCATTTCTACTGGTCTAATGATTCTGTTGAAAAATCAAATTAAGAAAATTTCAATCAAGGTGACGCTCAAGTTGACAAAACATATTTTTTCTTTATGGGAAACACTAATAACAACCTATTGTGTTGTGACTAGTGGAGGAAGAGAAAAAAAATATACAATTTCTGATGCACTTTTCAAGACACTTTAACACATCGGAAATTGTGTTTGTTTTCTACTTCCTCCCTTATTCTGTTACTCACAACCTAGTGGATCGTTATTAGAGTTTTCTCTTTTTTTTATTATACTTCCCCTTCTCAATTTATTACGTCCATTTTAAGATTTCAATTCATTGTGAAAACATCACCATTACAATTAACATAGCATCGGAAACTTTGTTAGTCGTCCACTTTCTCTGTCATTCACAACCCAACAAATTGTTATTAGAAATTTTTTTTTACTATACTCCCTCTGCCCCATAATTTTGGTCCATCTTTCCATTTTTAATGTCCCAAAATCTATCCACTTTCTTTTTTTGATGTTCCAAGTTTGAATCATTTACTTTTTTGCCCTTTTATCCCCATATTCAAATTCAAACACAAAATAGAGGAAAAAATTTATTGGTCCAAAAAAGTAATCATTTCAATTCGAAAGAAAAGGGTAGATTTGGAAGTTTATATATTTAAAAGAGTAATGATTGTATACCCTTAAAATGTTGGATTCCCAAAGAATAAGAGCATGTACAACAAACTCCATAAATTTGCTCTCATCTCCATTTTACCCAGCCAAACATCAAAGAGGGGCTACAACGGCCTCCACAAATAGGTTGGCAAAATATATATTGAACAGTGTTTTCCTACGCCACCTCCTTTTTAGGGAGCCACTATTCACTCTCAAACCATTTTTTGTGTGTGTATATACATACTATAAACCAAACCAAACCAAGCCTTTTGTCCCAATCAATTGGGGTCGGCTACATGAATCTTTTTTCTCCATTGAGCTCTGTCAAATGCTACTTCATCGCTTAAACCCAGTATACTTATATTTTTAATTGGTATAGAGCGAGTATTTAATTGGTATAGAGCGAGTATTTAATTGGTATAGAGAGAGTAATAGAGAGAGTAATAGAGAGAATTGTTGGAGTATTGATAGAGATTCGAATAGGTAAAATACTATTCACCAATCTTTTTAGAGAGAATTTATGTTCTCATTGTTGGGGTTGCTCTAAGTAAAATTTTGGGACAAAGGGCCTACTTCCCTGTCTCAATTTATTAGGAAAATATAATCATTACACTTGTCATATTTTGCCCAGTACATAGTAAATTGCGAAAACAAACAAGAATAGTTTCCCAAAAGATTTTAGTAACTCAGTTGTTAAAATCACTATGATTTTAGCAAATGAATTCAACAAGTTCTAGAATCATGATATTTCAAATAAAAAACTAAGTGTTTCCGTGTATTATTTTTTGAATTTTTCACACCGAATAAAAGTACACGAGAATTACTTTAATTTTGTGCGGAAAAAAATCGAAAAAGATACACGGAATTACTTCATTTTCTAATTCCAAAACTATGATTTTAGCATATATTAAACTCATTTGCTAAAATTATGGTAATTTTAACGATTGAATTTCTAAAATATTTTAAAAAAAACTATGTCTTATTAGGGACCAAAAATTACGTAACAGTGTGCTTGACTACTGAGTACACCTAGGTCTCGCAATATCATGATTGGCAAGTGCTAACACGCGCTACGAAGGCGCGTAGAACTCTTACTCTAAAAAATCTCTTTCTCTCTCTAATCTCTCTCTAGGATAGTTTATTGAGAATATTGAGGAAGGTAAAAGAAAGAAGACTTGTGGATGAATCGATGATGATACAAGTGTTGAATCGAGAGGTCTGAGTCTCCGAATTTGCTCCCAAATGCTCTCCACCTGAGCACTCCATCGCCTATCATTTATACACTGAGTTGGTGGCGGTGGCGGCGGTGGTGGTATTGGAGAGAGGGTATATAAATATGGAAAACCCTAGCGACTCGTCCTCCGCACCCAACATTACCACCACCAAGCGCTATGCTCCTCCTTTTCAGAGGTAACACTAACACTAATACTCTCTCTTTCTGATTTGGATTTCAGTGTTGGATTGATCGATTGTTGGATTAGTTCATTTTTTGATTGGGGATGTGGATTGGTAAAATGCAGGAACCGGACTCTCGGCAGGCGAAAATCAGGAGGAGGTAGGTAATCGCAACTGTAATCTCTTCTGTATTTTAACGTTATGTAGAGTTAGGTGGAAGTAGCTATGTGTTTATGTATCCATGAACAACTGAGTTGGTTGATGTCTAATGCTGTTTGAAATCAACTATCGGAACCCGAGGTTACATCATTGTTTTTGGTCAACTAGTAGGTAATCCGCCTAACTGAACTTTTGAGTGCATAATTAAGTCCAACAACATATCACCACAGCATAAAATCCAGTTCAAGAAATCGCGGCTTTGTGCAATCTAGTACGACCGCCCCGTGATGGGAGTACAGGTGGCCAGATTGTAGGCAGATTTTATGGTAACTCAAATGTGCTTGTCAGCCATCACTTTTAGCTGATAAACTATTCATTACTGATTCCTAGAAGTTGGCCTCAAAATCGGAGAGTTGCAGTTGGATATGGGCGAAGCCCTCTAATGTGTTGATCGATAGCTCTGTTGTGGATGGAAAAGGGCAAATTTGGCTCCTTTTTTTCTCTTGACTGCTATATGTTTACCACGTGAAAGCATGTTACTTTATGCTTCTATAGCTGTGCATATTGTATGTAATACGTGATAAATTTCAAAATATATTTGATTTCGTACTTTGCCCTAAAATAAGAAGTAGTGCCGAAGATCCGATGGTATGTAGAGATCAGCTGAGTGTTTGGTTAAGGTACTTCATGAAGTTAGGGAGTTCTGCTGTGTTAAATGCCCTGATTCCAGTAGATTGAAAGAGTGTGTTATACACAAGCATTAATGGATGGACTTCCCTTGATTAGTGATTTGGAAGCTTAATAAGAATGGGGCTTATTCTGCCGAGTCTACCTTGCAAGCTTTGAGGTCTGTGTCTCCTTTTATCTCTTGGTACAGCAGTGTCTGGTTTCCCCCCTATATCCTTAGATGGTTAATTATTGAGTGGCTTTCCTTTTATGGAAAATTGTCTGCTAATGACAGGCTTCTAGATTGGGGTATGACTGTTTAGCCTTCCTGTGTTGTGCACAAATATGGTGGAATCTCGTAACTATCTATTCTTTCTGTGTCCTTTTCCTAGCAAAATCTGGACTCACATGCCCCAGAAGAATGGGGTTGATGCCCCGGGGCGGATAAGGAAAGAGAGTGGGTATGTGGAAACAGGGCTGGGAATTCCTGCTCCCATATTGTTTACAAGTTGTCCTTGGTTGCTTCCATTGATCAGTCTTGGAGGAAAAGGAATTGCTGGATATTTCAGAAGGAGGAGACCACTGCTGAAACTCTGCTGCTTTGGATTGAGGAGGAAGTTAGAGCGTGTATGTGTTCTTGGAGGAAGGTGAAGAAGTCAGATAATAATAGGCTTTTGGCTAGAGATTGAAGGGTATCTCATTGTATCTTTGGTCCTTAGTTTGGGCCTTGTTTTGCTTGTCTTCAAGGGGAATGTCACTTGCTGTAGCTTTCTGTAGGCTTTGTTCCTGTTTTGTACCTGTCCGTACTCCTTATTACACAACAACTCGTAACTTCTATGTCTCTCTTTGAATCATACCATCTGTGTGGAAAAATTATTGGTGCTAATTGCAAAGTTGACATTCACATAAATGTTTTTCTGGATAAGCACCACAAGCTCATTGTTCTTCTTGTCACTTTTTGTAGAAATATTTTATGTATTGGCTGAGCAAAATTTATAAATAGTTCAGAAGAAATAATAAAGCATTTTCTAGTGCTTCTAAGCAAGATATCTTGTTTTTCTCTGCTGTTCCTTGTACCTTTGATGTAATTCCAGTGTCGTTCCCTGAATATTGTTCTTGGATGTTGATGCAAGTTCATGTGTGATTTACTGCTCAATGGCCTAGGAAATGGAACCATTATGTGCTGTACTGGTGCAATCTATTATTGTCTGAAGGATGTCCCTTTCATTTTCCAGATCGATTTGAGCGCATAAACAACAGTATGAATGATGGAGAGAAGAATCAAGTTGCCAACTCAAGAAATGTCCCCCTTAACGATCATGGGGATGCAGCAGTTGTTATTGAGAATCTTCATCCAAGGGTGATATCATTGCATGGGTGTTGTAAGAGTGACGCTTTTCAGCTGTTAAATGAACGTATGTTTGCATTACATTTATCTTGCATTTTTTTCTCCTAGTTAATGTGTTTTGCATTATGTACTAACACTTAAGTGTTGATGTGGCAACTTGGAAATTGGAGTATGGTATTGAAAGAGGGCACCCCTACCCAGTTAATAGTTAGTACACAAAAACATGACACTTTGGGATGGCAGTTGTTTATTTAAGGCGGTTGGTGGTGCTTGCTTGCATAATTCACTTCTTCAAAGTCCTTGCACACAAGATCAAAAAAGTCCTTGTACATAACTTCTAAACCTACCTCCAGCTTTTGTTAACTACAACTTGGATGACTTGTTTATTGCAAATGAGTTCACTGTCGTGATCTCTTACGTGCTTAGTTGGTTACGTTTATTTGTGAGCTTTGAATCTTTTGGAAACTTTGTATTTCTATTTAGTTTTAATTTCATACTTATCAAAAAAAAAAAAAAAAATAGTATTAATTTCATGATATTGATGAGCTGGGATATGGTCCCTGACTCCTCCACTCAACTGAGCTCAATGTGCCTTCATCTCAATTACTTAGCTTTAGTTACATGGATTAAATCATTCTCTCTATTTAAAAGTCAAACTTGCATTAAGCGCAGGGTGATCATGTTATCCCTCATCACCCGAACTCTTGAGGTTTTTTTTTTTATCATTATGGGGACACTCATCCAGGTGTCTGAAATTACACTGCCTCCCTTAGTTTAACAAACGATATATTACCAAGTTAGCAACCGCTCTGTTTCTGTTTCTGCATTTTTAATCTTTGGTGGCTATGTACTTGTATATAGCATAGGGGTGGCAATTGACGTGGAGGGAATATGGTGGATGGTGGTGGCTATCATGTTGGCGACGGATAGGTCAAGAGAGCTAGTGTTTGCCTGGTTGAGAGAGCGGCTGATTCGACTTCTAATTTAGTTCATAATAGTAGTTGATAAATGGAGTATGAATTAGTGGCTGCTGCCTCAAATTTTTGGTGATGAAACTTGTCGGGCTTAATGTCAGTTGAGTCGTTGATTCCTAGTATCTTATTGTGAGGAGAAACTTCATTCTATCATAGGTTGTAAAGGTCAAGTTTTCTTGAATCTTCTATCTAATGGATGTGAAGAAGCTTCCATGTTTCTTTACTATGAATAAAACTGTTGCTTGCTTCAATAGACTTATTAGCAAATTGCATTTCAGCAAGTTTGTTTTGGCTGGAAATTTCGGTTGTTCAAACAACGATGAATTTCCTTTTTGAGTTACAGGAGTCTACTAAAAGATTAGCCTTTCTCAACCTAGTCATTTCCTCACTAAAATCGGTTTGCCATCCATTTAATATGGAGGCACCTGGGATCACCTCTAAATACACGAAAAGGCCATCCATTTATTTTTTTTTACCCTAGTTCACGAGAAAGAGTCCGAAGGATAGACCCCTTTGTTATTCAATCTAATATTGAAATTGGCATAAGTTGATTTGAGATTGAAGGATTAATCCAATTTGTAGGTTAGTCATCACCACTCTAAAGCAATAGAACTCAAAAAGATTGAGCTTGTTTAGTTTACGTTAGTAACCATTCCTCTTTTGAATCCTGTAATGCAGGGTGGGCAGCTGCAATAAATGCATTTAATGATCCCAGAATAGATTTCGCTGGTAAGTTAAAGTACTTGTGAGTTCTGGAATACTCAAAAGCTTGCTTCTTGATTGGTTTGGTCTTTTGTGCATGAGATCTTTCATCCAGAAATAACTCTTCTTTGTTTTGTTTACAAGTTTCTTCCATAACTGGAGCGTGTTTTGTATTTCAAGCATCCTTGGTGGTGCTTCAATCATCAAGTGTTTTTATTCAAAAAAAGAGAGAATTCCATGTTGAGTTTTAGTAATTTAACATAACTACATAAGTAATATAAGTCCACACTCCACAGATCTTGGCAAATGACAGTATGAGAATGAATGTAGCTGAAATTAGAAATTTGAGATGGATGTGGCAAGATAGAAGTAGATGTGAAAACCTTCTTGGGATGGTAGGGTAGCACCGATAGAAGATAAAATGATTGATATTGGTTATGTTAGAGGGTAAGTGTAAAGGCAGGGGTACATGAAGTTGACTTTAGAGGTGTTAGTTCGGGAAGACCTAGGTTTCTTGGATATCAGGAACACAATGCCCTGACGGAAGCTTAATGGGGACGAAAGATTCATGTAGACAACCCCAGTTTATTGGGACTAAAGGCTTGGTTTGGATCTTGGTGAATATAGCAAATACCAGTGGTAGACCTACTTGTGGAGTAAATTTTCAATACAATGGTTATTTGCAATGTCTCTCTTACATGGGGTGGGGCCTACACATACCCACTTCATGGGGGAGGTTGTTACAAATAAACCATTGTATTGAATTTTTTTCCCTACTTGTGGACTATTGATGAACCAGGTTTGCCTTGAATACTTGTCTTTTTTACTATACAACAGGAGTCATCTACACCTATTAGCCTTAAAATTTCCATTGTGTGTCAACAAATGTTATTAGCTTTCCCTATGAACCAGATTTAGGAGGAAGGTAGTTCATAGAATTGTAATTACGTCCATGATACCACCGCAGGAATCTGCTCAGTAAGCCACTTACTCCTTATAGCCATAGGTACCAGGAGGGAAGAATCTGCTTATTAGTTAAAAAGTTGAGAAATTTTATTCATCTGAAGTTATGGTATTGGACCCCTATTTGTTCAACCAAGTCTGACCCTGGTCAGTGGCCCTTCAGTCAAGCAAACTAGTTCTTCTGAAGCTTCTAACATCCTTCACTTTATTTTTTCGCTTAAATCTTTGTGATATACTTGTATGCAATGTTTTAGTGTTACTTTAGTTGATGTTCATGTTAATGCCTTACGTTGTGCTTTGAAGTTCTGATGTCTTGACTCCATTCAATATCATTCAATTTGCTATCATTTTAAGCAGTAGAGTAGGCATTGACCAAGGTAGAGTAGTTACAGGTCTAAAGAATTTAAGTAACCTCTTTACTTCACTGTGGACGTGTGTTCTGCACTTGTTTCAAGCCTTCAGCCCACTAAAATGGGTTAAAATGTAATCTGCATGCTTTGGTTCCACTGGCCATTTAAACCTGAAATGGGAGATGTCTTTGCATGTATCCTTGGACTCGGTAGCAAAACTATATTCTCTTTGTTATTGTTCTTTGATAAATTGTCTTATCCATCTGCAAAAGAATTTCTGCAATCCCCGCGCCCGCATGCTTTGGTTCCACTGGCCATTTTCTCAACTACACGAGACACTTGGATCATCAACGTGATGCCTCGGTTTTAGAAGTCCAGTTAAACCTAAAATGGGAGATGTCTTTGCATGTGTCCTTGGACTCGGTAGCAAAACTATATTCTCTTTGTTATTGTTCTTTGATAAATTTGTCTTATCCATCTGCAAAAGAATTTCTGCAATTCCCGCACCTCTAGGCATACTTGCACTATCCAAGCATAAAATGCAGGTATACATATGCAGATAAGTTGGACTGGTGTTTTTGTTTTCCTCTTCTTCAGATAGGCCTGTGATGTATACTGGGAGTGGAGGATCTGCGTGGGGGCAATTTAGACTTCCCCATCAGGTGACGGTAGAAAATCCTCTCTGCTACAGCTTTTCCTCTCTCTCCCTCTCTCTCTCTCTCTCTCTCAAATATATAATTTGGTGCATTCTTGTGTTCAGTTTTCGTCTAGAGTCCCTGTTGGACCATCTTCGGGTGCACAGATGGATTTCTTGAGTGAACTTCGGTATGCAATGGATTCAAATGCCAGTTCTGCCACCTAAGATCAAAATCAGAGAACTTCCAAGCTTTTTTTCTGGCTTTGGACCTACGTATTATTAAGAAGGGTTGTTGTAATATGGTATTCTTTAACCTATTGTGCTATGATGTTACATGCTGTGTCACAAGGCCGCTAGAACACCGAAGGCATTCATCGATACAATGTTTGTGTGATTATGTCTTGCTTATGAAAGTATGGGTAGGGTTGGTCCTAATGCGCAGAACATACATTTGGTTGGAAGTGGAGAATTGAGCATTGGATTTCTCTGCACTGCATCATTATCCAATGAAATGGCTAACGATTGCAGGTCTTCTCATCAAAGCTATATGAAAATATTCTTTTGTTTATGTTGATTCTTTTTGTCAAAAACTGCGTTTAGATTTCCCTTTTTAATCAGTCATGTTCATAGGAGTTGTTGCGTGCTTATATAACCTTATACAAGGAGAAATTATTAATTTTCAATGTTCATCGATGAGCGCAAAGGTTTATACTCACATTTGTTATTCTAAAGGCATCCTAAGGCATTTCGTCACTTACTACTCCCTTCCTCGTCTCTGGGTGTCTAGTATCCACCATAAGCCTTCCCTTGTTTGAACCTCGCCCTTCACTTTAAGGCTATGCCATCCTAAGGCGGTGGTCAATAGAAGGATTTTATCAAAACGTCCATGAATGATAATTCATAGATCAAACAGTCAAATCTGAAAGATTGGGTGCTATTATATGGCCCTAAGATTCAAGAACAAGGTACACACACAAGATTTAAGAAAAGAGCTAGCAAAACTCAAATATTAGATTAATAATCTTTAAACACAAAAAAAAAAAAAAAAATTACTTATGGGCTTTAGGGAGAGAAATAAAATGCCTCACAAACCAAGGTGCAAACTTGAAAATATAAATCCAGGGGGAGCAACTAAACCCCTGGTCCCTCTTTGGATCCGCCACCGTCGAAAAACCACGGGTATCATGCCAGTTACCCAGCCGCGTAGTATCCCAGACCTAAATCATGGATAATGATCTTCTTTTATAGGTAAATTGGCCAATCGCCAACATAGATGACATTCTTTTTGCACATGAAATACACACACTTGATGCCAGCTTATGAGTTTCGGAGGCCCAAAACATTCTCCTTAAATAAGGAACTACATATATTTCTTGTAAAGAAGTCGTTCAATACAGGTCTTAATAAAAACCATTACAATACATATATCACTTCAAAATCTGCTATTTGAACATTATTTTTCTCGCACTAGTAGACTTCATAATCCATGTAAAACTAATATTTTACATTTTTTGGACCTATTTTTTCATAGCTGGTTCTACTTAAAAATTATTTTAGTCCAATATACATGTATAAGGGGCTTAAATATTTGGAGCACCCATTTAAAACATTTTTTTGGGGATTCAAAACCTCAACTTCATTAATTTATGCCATGAGCCGGCTCTGAGTCACACTTGCATATCACTTCCGAATCAAAAAAGTTTGAAACTTTCCTGCAGTTGAACAAGGCGAGAGCTCATTTCTCTCCTAGAGTTCTAGTTGTGGGCTGAATCTCCTCCAGATTCCTTGCCAGTAACTCTTCCCAGCTGAATCCTCACGGTAGAACCATCAGTTGAACTTCCTTCACGGGAGCCATTAGCTGCTGCCTTCAACTTGGTCTTCTCCTTTACTTTCTGAGCCCAGCCAACAAGACCCACTTGCACATGCTCATCAAATATTGACTTCTTGAAAGTACTTCCCATCTTCATTTTATGGCCACCAGAAAAAGGGAAAAAAAAAAAATTTAAGTAGGGTTCCGATCTGGAAAACAACAAACTGAGTCCTGATAGTACGTTAAGACTGCAGTTGAACGCACCTGTGTCACAATGGCATAGAGTGGCAGTGTGCTGTAACTGCAGAGAACCTGAATTATTACCCTGAAACACCCAATTATCTTGTTTATTAGTAATTCTAACACTACAGAGTTGAATTAAATAATGAACCATTTTAAAAACACCATGCGGTATACACTCGGCAGAGGCCAGTTCCGGGGAGAAGATGGAAATGCGCAAAGCTCTGTTTCCATTGAGAATTGAATGGCATTTATCCATAGTTCAACCAGAGAATCTAACAGAGACATTACTGTGGAGATTCTGACCAAAAAATAGACATTCCATGCCCTATAACAAGCCTGGGGAATACAATTCTTACCCTATAACAAGCCTGGGGACGATAAAACGGACTTGTCCCATTATGCAGGAGTCAAATCCATATTGCACCTACAGGTGGTGAAAGCATATGATAATGAAATCCTGCTGAAATACTAACTTTTTCCTGCTAAAATAATGGTAGGAAGCAAACTTGTGTTAGAATTACCCATATCCAGAAGAAAAATGCTATCTCAAAAGCATTTTGGAATAGTATGAAGTGTGTCAAGAAAAGGACAATGCGGGGCCGATGGAACCAAAAGTGATCATCTGAAGGTTTAACTACTAATTCCCCTTCTACGGCAACATGTTTATCTGCAACCTCATGAGCCAATTGGGTGATTACATGCTCCAGCTTGGTGCCCACAGCAAGTAGAAGCTAAAATGTGAAAAATGGAAATTAATTAAGCCAAGAGATCAGAGATGGAAAATGAATCACAAAATGCAACATAATTTAAAACACGAATGGCTCCAACTCATACAGCTAGTTGTAGTCATTTGACTTTGACAAGTCATCGTCAATACAAAAGAAAATATTGATCAGCAGTTGTTTAGGGAAGTGATATCCACATAGCCCTTTTTTCTTTTTACCGTGTGGGTATCACTTCCTAGGTTTATTCTTCTAAATGCATGCCGGATGAATTGCAAACAAAGCATAGGCCAAACTTTACACAGATGCATCTTTAAAGGGAAACTACAAGATACTGAATGAAATACATTTAGAAAACTAATAGCGCTTTCATAAGCAGATCAGATGGTGCTCTATGCTGACTGTCCAGCTATGAGAGTGATACTAACGCTGTGTTTGGAACTTGGGGAAATTGGGAGAATAGAAAAGAAAAGAATTAAGAATAATTGAGGAAATAGGAGAAAAATGTTGCTACTTGAATTTGTTATTTTCTCCCCTCTTTCTTTCAAGCCAAACAATGGAAGATAATTTTATTTTTATTTTTTAAATTTTCCCTTCTTTTCTTTTCTTTACCATAAGTTCCGTACAAAGCCTAACAGAAGAGATTAAGATAAGCCACAAGCCTCTGCTTGTGGACGACTGAAATTTCTTCCGATGTACTAGGCACATACTGTCAGCACAATCATTCTGAAGGGATTTAAATTTTAGTATACCTCACCGATCAAAAAAAAAATTTTAGTATACCTCTTAACAGTTAACACAAGGGCTCTCACCGCGGCACCTAATGTCCCTGAGCCCATTTTAGTTTCCCAACGATCCTAGTTATACAGAAGTGATACCAATCAATCTCACAATTTCCTAAACGCGAAAACCCAATTCAAAAAATCGAAAGATATACAACCACTATTTCAGTCCCATTTCTTTGGCTTGAAAGCGGCCTTTGTCCCCAACAACGTATCAAGAAGTTACGAATCATGGAAAAAGTGCATAACCAAGTACAAAGGTTATATACTAGGACAACTCACAATGAAAGGGATGAAAGCTATCCAAAAATATGTATGCCACCCTGCAAAACAAAGCAATTAAACGTCATTTTTCCCTGATGGATTAAACATCTGCCAAAACCAAAAAGAATTACACAAGGTGAATCCATATATTTGGAATACAACATTTGTGTCCAGAATTTTGTAGCTGCAATATCGAAGTGTAAAGCTAAACAACCAATACTTTTTTTCCCCCATTTGGGACTACGCTCAGGCAAAGACACACATGTTTACAAGAGAGAACAAATATCATAGATTACTCTCTTCAAAATTTGAGTGAAGCAAAAGCAACAATGAAACAAAACTTAATATCATAATAAAAGATATAATACACCAATTTACTCCGCAACATTTAGCATGACAATTTAAAGGGATGTCATAGTACCACAAAAGAGTCTGTCAGTAACCTACCATTGACATTCAGCAACAAAAAGATGACAACAAATATCCATAGATACCAACTGCAACAGATCAAATACGATATTAACCCACATGGTCCAAAAAAACTAAGCTGGATATTAAAATAAAGAAAACACAATAGGGAGCTCTAGCAATTACAAAGCTAATTTCAGCTCACTTGCCTTATACCAACAACTTTCTTAAAATCATCTTCCAGGGCACGGATCATATACTTGTGAAAATTGAACTTCGGGTTCCCCCTGCAATGTGTCTGCAGAGGAAATAATTTCAACATTTACACTTTTATCAATGAACTAGCAATATAAAAAAACAATAGACAAGTTCAAAAGAAAAGAACTTGGTACGCATTTATTTACCATGATGAAACCACGTCTCAACGCCAGGTAATCTGATTTAGTGACGGATCCATAAAATTGCTTGATAAAGCAATGCTGAAAAGTTCATCAATAGAAGGCAATTACCCGAATGACTCATACCTTAGGAAAGTAATGACAATATAAATGAAATTGGTTTCAGATTGCATAGCTAGTTAGCTACCCATGTTAATTGAGATGGTTAATGGACCCATTCCCTAAATATATGGTTGTCTTCCACAACTAAGAAAAGACACCTGTTGATCAAAGAACCATTGTTTGATATGTGGATGATGTAAAGACGTATACTGCAGGTTTCAAACCAAAAAAAGAAGAAGATGGGGATAGTATATCATTTAGTAGATGGCCAACGCAAAACCTGCATTAAACCCCTATATAAAAAGTTATCAAGTAGGACAGTAAGATGAACCAAGCCACTCAAGATTTGCTCAATTAAACCTCATTCATAATCTTTCATGATATCAAGCTAAGTTGTACGTTGAAGCTCATTAACTTATTAAGGTTGCACTAAACCCGATAAGCTTTCAAGTATTCTTAACATGAGACAGGAGAAAGAGAAAAAAAAAAAGGCTACTCAAGATTCAAGAGGTCTAAAGGCTCAGAGTCAAAGGATTGATAATGAATGGGATGGATGTGAATCAAAAGAAGGTAAGTTAAGATCTTCATCTGAGTTGCTCCTTAAAGGCTTAAACTAACCATGTTAAAGGGACTGGGTCCTGCTTATGAAGGATATCATTGTAGAAATTGGGAGCAGGTCTCAAGAAGTTTAGCAGATCTCAGAGAGGGTGATCCAGACATCTGTAAGGGCAGTAATTTAGACAGTCTGTCATGTCTGTTGTTCGGCGATGGCCAGATGGTGATTGGAGGAAGTTCTATTCCAACTCTTGACTCTTGGGCAAAGATTATGCCAACCTTCTCTTGTTTTAAGACCAATTAATCGTCATTTCTTGACTAAGGCTGAGATGCAGTAGGCTTTAACTCTTCCCAGAAAAAACCGCCTACTATGTAAAAATTACATGATTTGGAATATGAAGTGAATCTTTAAATGTTTCAAGGGTAGCATACGAATATGAGCTATACAGTCGTAAATACATCAACAAAAGGTAAATGCTTTCCCGTTCATCTAACAAAATGTGACAAAAATAAAAAGGGTCTTGCTAACGTGTGCCTACCAATAGGCACACAATAAGCACACAAACAAACAAAAACAACACACTCCAACACACCTTTTACACTTTTCAATACACTTTCACACACACATTTCAATACACTTTTCCAACCTTAACGTGTAAAAATCGGATAATGCGTTCAAGAACCTAAATTCAGACTCTACAAGCCTCAGAAAGGCAGGCTGGTGAAATAAAGTCTCTCACTCAACGGTGTCAGTTAAATTATACGTCTCTTCATAGTTCTCATCAAGGACCAAGGATCAACTTCAACCTTTATCAAGCTTGGGTGAAAACTGGAATTTCCAAGTGCGGTGATGGCTTACAAGCTGATGTGTAGCCCATTAATTCCTTTAGACCAGCTGAAAGATAAATACTCAACTACATGTGGAGTTCAAGCCTCAACCAACTCAGGACGTATCATTTCATGTTGAACTTCTAGCATTAAAGAAAACAAGCATAAAGGAGGAACCTATATATCAGGAGAAATCAGAGATGTTTTGAAGGGGAAGAAAAGCCTCTGTTCAGAATCAAAAGTTCTGTGGTGAATAGCTTGTATAGTTGGGTCAAGGGAGATTGTTATCCTTATCTTTACCAATTTTTTGATTGGTTTGAACTTTTATATTCACATACTGGTGTATAGGGCATTTTTGTCGGTGGCCTCTGTTTTGTATACGGGTAGCATCCTTTAATGCTTTCTTCAATATAATTATTTACTTCTCAATATAGATATACAACAAGCTTTTAATAAGGGATCCCTTTGCTATGGTGAGGGGCTCCCATATATATTATGTTAGGAGGAAAATTAAGCAATTATGGAACACAGGGTATCAGTGATGTCTAACAACGATACAATTTTTTCACAGTGGAAGACTGATCCTAGAACGAGAAGGTAAGAACTTACCAGCCAGCCCAACAAAGCTGAATTTTTACCCGTACCCTGAAAGCGGCCCTTGATGAAGTCATGTTGATGGACATGAGTGATCTTGGGTCCCAAAGCTGCAAAATAAAGGGCACATTTTAGAAGGATTATGCACAAGATGACAGTAAGCTTTATGCATGGCATGGGATGAAAGTGGCTCTAAACACTAGACAATCAGCTACCTTCACTGTCTTAAGCCAAAAGCATGACTCCCGCCCTTTACAAGAAAAAGTCAGTACCTTATTTTTCTTTCCTTCTTTTCTCAAAGGTTTATTTCTTCCATAATTCTAAAAACTACAGCAGAAGAAAATAACAACCAAAAGTTTTCAACATGTATCAGTAAACTAAGACCTTATTGAGCTAAAATTAGGCCTTCTTACATTGATCTAAAATCCGTGTTGAATCTGTTGAAGACTTACTGTGACAAACTCTTAAGAGTTAAAAACAAACAATATGATAAATGCGTACTTGCATAGCATGGGGACTCACTGCTTAATGAAAATGGTCAGAGAAATAGCAAATTAAGCTAAGTTTTGGTGGGCAATAACTCTCACCTGCTTCTGTATCATGATTTTCTTTTCCAAGGGAGTCTTCCCAATGTTTCCATTGACGTATCTATGTCATTAGGAACAAAAAATGTTACAGCAGAAGCATAAAAAAGTAGATAAGTCTTAAGCTAAACAAATAACAAATTCACCTTTGCACTTCCAATTACAACTGTGGCAACATTGAAGAGGACATGGACAATGGCTAGCACAAAGATAAATATATGTAAATGATGCAATGCTTCAACAGACACCAATTGCACCTTGTTCTGTAGGAAGTAAACATAACAAAAAGATGAAAAATAAGTAATTCGACTTGAGGATGTTCATGTGCAACATAGATGACAGTCCGAATATGAACTTATGGTAGTACAAAATACCAAGTAGTGTGGTACATAATATTCTCCATAAACATGTTTCAACACAATCCATATCAGAGTATGCTCCATAACTCATTATTACTAAGAACCAGATGAGGCTTGAATTAGCTTAAGAAGGTTTTTATGGTATCTGTTCAATACATTAAAACTCTGTGATATCAACACAAGAGGGATATAGATTTTCTGTGTCAGCAACCCATCTAAGACGATAAAGCAAACCCATTTTTGCTAGCCCTATATAATCCCACTTTCACTGCAGGCAGCAAACCACCCCAAACTACAGGAATAGAGAATTCCTGCTTTTGGGCGGTACGTAGAAGTTATTGACAATACAGGATTCACACCAGTGTTAATGCAAAAGGCTTTGAGCAAAGTAATTATATCAGACAATGGCACCCAACAGACTCTTGCTGCAAATGAGTGACATTTTCCTCATTACTCTCAGAATGATACAATCAAAAAGAAAACTCTGCAGGCTCTTCAATGCTTTAGGAATACTATTGGACACGCCTCCTAACAATCCTATTCAATTTCCGAACAGCAAGATCTTCCCGAAGAAAACCCATTCAAAAGCTAACTCCGCAAATTCAATTTTGTAACTTTCTGGAAGGATCTAAAAACATTCACACCCGCACAACATCAAATTGTGTAAACCACCAGCAGTTGAGGATTCAGTAATTTAGTTTAGGGGGGGTACAAAAATGAAGCACAATTATAAGTATATATTGTCACAACCATTTTAGAAATGAACGCAATATTTAATTATTCACCCATTGAAGTCTTCAAGTGACTTTTACAATTGACCACAAGTTTTCATCATTTAAAAAGTTTTATGTCAGTGTCCATTTCCATGGTTTTTAGGCTGAAAACATGCATGGTATTCATGGTTTTACAATTGACCCCCACCCACCACCACAATTGCAGTGTATTAGCAAGTAAGCCTTCAAAGGCTGCAGAGGGAAGGCCGAATATCAATGAATAAATTTTTCTAACACAAAACACGTCTAATTATCCATTGATTTCATACTCACATGTGCGACCAGCCATTGCTGTAATCTACTGTTCTCATGTTCACTACACAGCTTCTATCAACTCTAGCAGCTTAGTAGACTCGCAGTCAAAAGTTGATTAAGACAACCCATTGTTGACAATACAGGATTCACATTGGTGTTAATGCTAAAGGCTTTGAGCAAAGTAATTATATCAGACAAGGGCACCCAACAGACTCTTGGTCGTACCAAATGAGCGACATTGTCCTAATTACTCCCTGAATGATACAATCAAAAAGAAAAATCAACAGGCTCTTCAATGCTTTAGGAATACTATTGGACACGCCTCCTAACAATCCTAACCAACTGCCAATCAGCAAGATTTTCCCCAACACAAACCATTCAGATGCTGACTCCGCAAATTCAATTTTGTAACTTTGTGGAAGGATCTAACAACATTCACACCCACACAACATCAAACTGTGTAAATCACCAGCAGTTGAGGATTCAGTAATTCAGTTAAGAGGGGGCACAAAAATGAAGCACACTGAGACAACACAAACTAAAAATTTTTATCACCAAGGAAAGAAAATGGTTTAAGTACATTTGTCACAACCATTTTAGAAATGAGCACAACATTTAATTATTCACCCATAGAAGTCTTCATGTGTACTTTTACCATTGACCGTCACAAGTTTTCCTCACTTAAAAGTTTTATGTTAGTGTCAATTTCCATCGTTTTTAGGCTGAAACCATGGCATGTTCGGTGTAATTATTTAATCCCCCCACCCACCCACCACCACCACAAAACGAGACATGCACACCAAAAGATAGGCAAGCAAAGGAAAAGAAATGGAAACAAAAGCAAGCACAATCACCCCCTGCACCATTCCTCATCAACCACCAATTACATGCTCTGTCTTTGGCCCCAGCAATTAGGTTTACCTACTTCCAAACAAATCATGACATCCCTAAAATCTTAATGCAGAATACATATAATTATCTATGGAAAACATAAATGACAGCTTCCATAAATTCAAGCAGATGTGTTATCGTGTTATGGTGGCCCTTCAGACTACAAAATAGAAATCAAGGTTATAAATACCGTGCCATACCGGCCGGTACGTACCGGTTTTCTATAAAAACGGTACCAAGAACCCTTAATACCGTACCGTGTTCAATACCGGCCGTATTGGAAAATATCGGGAATACCGGCTGGTACCAAAAAATACCGGACAAATACCGAACAGAACAAAACTGCCACCATATTTCGGCCATAACTTTTTACTCCGAACTCTGATCAAGGCAAGTTATGTATCAAAATTTAAGAGAATTTCAAGATCTACAACATTGTAGTTACACATTTTTTCTAATTTGGTATCGGTGTGACCCAAAAACTATGATTTCTGAACAGAGAGATTATAAAAAAAACAGAGTATGTTTTTTAAAAAGGGTTTGTGATGCATGGATTCGACTTCTATCACTACCAAACATCAAATACAACAAGTATGTACTAAATATACATAGATTAAGTGGATTTAAGAAAATGGGATTAAAAATGTCATATTCTGTGACAAATTTTGTGTCTCTTGAACCCTCTCTCTCAATATATATATAGTTGTGGCAAATCCGATACGGTACCCAGTATTGACCGGTACCGATACCGTTCCGTACCAATAGGAAAACCGGTACTCCAGCCGATACGGTATTCAAAACCTTGATAGAAATCACTCTAATATTCGATACAAATATCAATTCACAGTGAGCAACAGGGATTGGGCCACCTTAGCAGCACAGTAACCAGTCACTTGTGAACCTTCCGCGAGCAAACGTCCAATATGGGAAGTTGTTTCAGTATTGTTAGAGGAAGGTTCTCCACTGTCTGATTCGGATGGCAATTTACAAGGAAGGAGGTGAAGGGTCACCCCCTTATTCACACATATCTTCGTGATACTGGTTTGGAATACAGTCAGAAGTAGCGATATGAACCCCAAAAGCATCAACTCTGCACCATTCACACATCCATCCACATATCAACAAAACTAAATAGACATTGGAAAAAGGCAAATTCATATGATCATTAGCAGATCTACAAGTCTGTTACAGACAAATGAACCTGCATCCCCTAAATTTAATGAAACTAACACCTTGGGTTGAGGGATTTGATAAGAAAAAGAGAAGATTACAATTTCTTGCCAAGTCACGTGTTTAGATTGATTGCTTTGGCAAGAAAACGATCTCTTTTTTATTGGCTCATTTCCCTTTCTCATCAAATCTCCCCATTTGCTCCCCTTTCTTATCGCACCATTTCTCACAATCCAAAGGGGCTGTGAGCCCATTTGGATTGATAGACTCGATAAGAAAACAAAAGGAAGGACTAGAGTTTCTTGCCAAATGATTTGTTTCGCTTGAGTAATTTATTAAGAAATGTAGGGAAAAGTACAAGGAAAAATGGTTTTTCTTATTGGCTCCTTCCCCTTTCTCCCAATCCAAAGGGCTGTAAAACAAAATATTCAGAAGGCAATGGCACCTTCTTTTACTTTCTGCAGAGCTTCGAAGAGGGGTTTTTGGTTCGTCTTCTTCAGATACTGCAATAACGTATCTTCATAAGATGGGCAAACATCTAAAAGAGAGAGAACTATACATGAAATGAAAGCAAGCGCGCGTGTGTATATATACATATTTTGGAACGAGGAGAGAAAGGGGGAGAGAGAGATTGCCTTGCCGGTGTAGTGAAGGGCGCGTTCGACGGCGAGGGAAATGGTGACAATGAGAGTGCAAACGCAGGCGACAACCCATGTGGGAGTGTACTCCAAACTGATCGTCGATTCGCCTACCTCGCCGCCTGCCATTCAAAATCTATCCCCAAGAAAACCAAATCAATCAATACCCACCACTACTACTACCGATCTCTTCTAAAACCCACTTGTAAATTCTCTATCATGTGTCTATTTTTAAGTATTTGTCTCTTAATCTCACGGCCGCATGTCAGTTTCCTCTTTGAATTGGGATTTTTTGGGGAACAGAGTAGCAAATCTGAACAAGACCCACTGTCAGTAGATATGTTTAAGGCATGCGTATCTTTTCCGTTTCCAACCAAAAAGCTGGAGGAAAAAATCAATGGCTAAAGGACAAAGGAAAGATAAATCAAGTAGCGTTGTATAAGCCGCTAATTCACGGGAATGGTGAAGGACAGAAAAGCAGAGAGAGAGAGAGGGGTTGGCTTAATAATTACGAGAAGAACAATAAGTCTACATATCAAGAAAAAAGACCCAGAAAATGACCAAGAAAATACATTCAAGAGGTGAGATTCATCCAATTTATTGACAGAAATATCCAGTGAATTCATCCATCCAATACTCGCAGTATTGGATGAATCTCACCTCGGAAGATTTTCTTGGTCATTTTCTCGGTCTTTTTTCTTGGTATGTATCAGCGCTGAATTACGAATAGTCATGGGCAGGTGCTCATCTTTCCAATTCCAACCCCCAAGGATAAAGCAAGGCAAGAATTTGAATGAGTCCTGCTAGGGGCACAACCCCTGAAGAACGAAAATCTTGTTTCCATTTTTTCGGAGGCGTCCGATTGATTAATTTATTTTTGTGGGCCCCGGAAAAATATTCTAACAAAACGATGAGCGGTTCGGATGTTTCGTGTGGGGCCAAAAGTGGGTCCCATTTGAGGTGCATTCATTTTCGCTTCAAAGGGGTGCCCCAGGTTTTCCGAATTTGAATTTTGATTTTGGAAATACTTTAATACTTTATGGGTTTTCCTAACGCGTGTCTAATAGGCAATGGCAGACACAGGATTGCTGCTGCAGGGGACTACTTCATTGCAAATATATAGAAAAATTGAAAATGTACTACTACTAGTAAGAACCTTGGGGAGTTTGCAGGGGCCAAAACCCCTCAGGTCCACTCCTGCTAATAGGCACACAATAAGCACACAAATAAACAAAAACAACACACTCTAATATACATTTTACACTTTTACATATTCATTTACACTTTTCACACATTTCAATATATTTTTTCAACTTTAACGTGTGTTTATTGGGTATAATACGAGGTTGGGTAAATTACAGGTGATCTCCTCGGGTAGATAGACCCCTTGGGTTTGATAAATATGCTGGATTTACCCAGCTAGTATGTTTTCATAATCTAGAGTGGATGATTTGAAGAATGTGGCTTTTATGTATGTGCTCGTGCTCCCACTGTTAGGTTGACGTGATATATTTGGGGTAACAGAACACGAACTTGAATTTAGATATCCCATTTTGTTTACTCTTGTTTCGATTTTGAACAGCCTCATTTTGTTTGCTTTGTTTTTTAAAATAACCACCAAAAAAGAGGGCAAACTTCCAATTTTACCCCTTAAGATGTAAATTGAAGTAAATACTTCAAGTTTAATTGTGGAGTAGTTTTGAAAATTTGAACTTTTGACCCTTACTGTAACGCCCCCAAAAATTGGGTTTGTTAATAAAGAAATACATATACAATAACTGGGGTTTTACAACAGTAACTCATAAGAAATTACATAATTCCTCCTGCCAAATACAATTATTCTCTACAGGGTTGACTAGGTTTCTCTACTCCATCGCACTTCTGTCTATTCCGGCGGTATCCTGCTCTGCTCCGTAGGCCTTCCAACCATAGTTCTCTCCTCCTGTCCATCTCTATAGTCTAGCATAATACGTCAGAGTCGCAAAGCAACATCGTGGTATTATGCTAGTGTTACACAAGTGTAACACCGTGAGCCAGGCTCAATAGTTTACTACGCTAAGCTTCTAAGTAGCAATTCTAGAACAATATATTCATGAACAACATATATAACTTATGTACAGTAATCATATCATGCATCATGTGTGTCCATGCGGATCAGAGTAAACATGCGCAGAAAACAATATTTCTCTCTTAGCATCTCAAAGCGATTGTCGCGTGTCACTTTTAAAAACAAACTCATTTCGATAACTCATCACGTGTCTCCAAATCGTTTTCTTCGTATATGGTGCCTCTTTCGGCATTCTTCTTCAAATTTCAATCATGTCAATATCTCCTTTCCTCACGAAAGTTATTGAATTAAAACTTCGCCTCCTTTTAGGCGGCACCGACCTTCCAACACCGAGACCCGGTGTCGTGCATCCTTTGAACCTAACGGTCTCTTTTGCGCGGTCGTCGTCCGCGCGACTCCGCGACATAGTCCACGGCTCCTGCGTCTTCTTGATCCCCACCGGTATGTTTCAAGGCCCGTTCAGCATGTGTTGTGCCGGCATTTTAGCCACTTACCACCAAGTTCACTCCGCGAAAATGGGGCGATGCCTGCCTACCTTCTACCGTATTACTTAACCCCAACCTCATCATGGCACACACTCATGATGGAAGCGATGTTAAAAGCTGCATTACGTATTAATTCCAATCCTCCAAGTTCTCCCCGCGGAACTTGAGGTGGCATCTATTTATCTTATCACATTTCATTTCATTTCATTTCTCCATAAATCTCATTTCATTCTCGAAAGAAAATCTCCATTTCATTTCTAAAAATTTCATTTTAAGCATTTCAAACTCATTTTCATTCTTATCTCTATTTTCTCATCAATAAATATTAAGTTTAGCGTCCGATGACATAAGCATTATCAATCGACGTGCTTTCGGTGTCACATGCTCAAATCACGCCCATGCAATATTTCATAATTTCCTCTAAATTCAAATTCTTTCAAAATCACATTTCTCACATAAAAATCATGCATAAAAATATACCAACTCTCTAAATAATTTTGTTTCCTCTAGAAACTTTTCCCACATAAAATCATACGTTTTAATACACCAATTTCCCTCAAAATAATATTCCTTCTAGCAATTTCTCCACATAAAATCATACACTTAAAAATTCTCCAAAAATAATATTTCCATTTCTCTCAATTTAATCCTCATCAAAAATCTCCAAACTATTTTTTATTTCTCCTCCAAAGAAATAAAATAAATCAATTTGCTCTTTTCAAAAATAGTTTAAACCAAACTCTTTTCTAGAAATCCCTTGCCAAAAATTCACCACAACTACTTGTAGACTTTCTAAAATATTTAAAACTCTCCCAAAAATATTCTTTCTATTTTTCTAGAAATTTTCTCTCAAATAATCTCAAATAAAATATCTTTTTCATATCTAGTAAAAATCACACTTTTTCTTCTAGAGAAGTTACCAAATAAACTTACTACATACTTTATAGAAATCTTTCTAGAAATCTATATGAATAATTCTCTTTTTATAAAATCAACTCCATATTTTCTTGCCAAAAATAACCAATAGGCTTTTCTTTCTAACAAATCTCTTATAAAAGAAATTTCTCCATTTATAATATCCCAAATACAACCAATAAGCAAAACAATCAAGATTAATTATTTCTTTCTAGAAATAATAACATAATCATACTAGAATCTTGTCTAGTGAAACACATCTACTAATTAACTTATAATCACTACTAATCACCTTCTAGTCACTTCTAATCTCACTAATCCACTTCTAATTCCACTAATCAACTTCTAATTTCATGAATAACTATTCTAATTAGAACCTCATAACATGCTTGTTAAACTTTCTAAATAAAAATACTCTTTCTAAATTACTAAGAAACATACTTAGTCACTTAACATATGCATAAATTAACTTAGTCAAACTCTATAATCATGCCTAGGAACTTAATTAGAACAACATATTTAATCTAGAAAAAGCTAATTAGAAGAGTAGTTTAGTAAACTACCTTAGTTTTCCGGGTGTAAACCGGAAGCCGATTAGCAATCCTTTGGAGAAGAAAACCCTTAAACTACCTAGCTAACTTACTAATCAACTTAGTAAGTAGCTAATTAAAACTAAAATATGGTGGCTAAAAGGTGGTAGGAATATTTGGTTTGTTGGGAAAGTAGGAAGATAAATAACAAGTGTGGGGTATGGGGTGTCCAAATGAACCAAAGAGGGTGGTATTTATAGCCAAAGGGTGACCTCTCCCCCCCCAAAACTTTTGGCCTCCCCTCTCTACAGAAAAATTTTAGTTGTGGTGCATGTATGGGAGTTATGGTGATGTTGTGTTGGCAAAATAGAAGTACATAGGTGGCAAGTCTAGGTCTAGGTAGGAATCTAGGTATCTAGGGCTAGATTCTTGGCTAGAATGAACCATTTAGGGTAGATACAATGTAGAAACAATGGTGGGGGAAAAACGCAGCGTCCGTTGTGTAGGTTTTTTGCACGTCACCTTAGTTGTGCGAGGGGTGTTTTTAGGAGCTAATATAAAAACCAATGGTGTGTGAAACCATTAAATGGCTAAGAGGGTAGCCATCACTAGCTAGGCTAGGTGGATTATTCCCTCCTTAAATTAAGGAAGCTTGTCCCTAGCTTACTTGGAAGCCAAGGCCTACAAAACATAGGCTAGGATGGGTGTATTGTGCACAAATGCATGTATTGTGTGGGTATGTGTAGTGTACTCCAAAAATAGTAAGGTTTAATCTAACTAATGTTGGTTACAAAACCTTAGGTTTAGTTGGCCACCTCATCAAACCATTGTTTGCACAATTGTTTCAAGCATTAACTCATGCATGTGCATGTGTACTAGGTGCATGCACACACACACTCTCTCTCTCTCTACCGAACCCTCTCTCTCTCTCTCTCTCCCGTGGCTCTCTCTCTCTCTCTCTCTCTCTCTCTCTAACTCTCTCTCTAACTTTCTTTCTAACTAAGTCAAAGTAGCAAGTTCCAAGGCTCGACGTGACTACACTATGACGTCCTACAGTTGTTGAGTGAAGTAATGGTAGTGGTTGGGCAGGTCTCGGGCATTAACCTCGGTCTCCGGGTGCTACGGTAGTGTAACGGATGCGTTACTTGGTCTCGTACGCGCGTATATATGGCTAGAATTCTAATTATTCGATTTAAAAGAATAAAATAATATTTTAATAGAAAAATATTCCGATAAACCGAAAATTAAAATAAATAATTAAAATATTAAGCGAAATTTTTATTTACGAAAAATCCGGGTCGTTACACTTACTCCTTAAAAATTTGGATTCCACATAATAAGCAAATAAATTGGGATGAAGGGAGCACTATTCAACATTTAAACAAATGAGTATTCCGGAAGAAAATGTGTGTTTTTTTTTTATATCAACCATGACCTACAATGGTATATGGACGAATTGTATGTGCAGATGATGGTGGATTCCGTTCAAAAAAAAAATGATGGTGGATTTGCAAGTGTTTTGATCGTGTTTGTTTTAATAATTTTTCAGGGTGATTGCGTGTTGTAGTGGTTCAAGTAAATAGAAATGCAAATTAAAAAACTATTATTATTCATAAACTTAATCAAATGGTTGATTTTAGCAAATATAATTCTCATTTGCTAAAATCACCTACTTGATTTTATGAAATTCTCATTTTATCAAATGAAAATCATTCTGGTTTGTAGGGCATGTAACGTTTGCTGTGTACACGCCCCCCACACGTAAATCAATAAATTTGCTGGTCAAAAAATCCATTATCTGCTTTTTTATTTAAATACTACTACTATATTTCTATGTCAGGAAATTATATATGGCACGTACTTCCTTGCTTTTTGTTCCATTATTAATAATAAAACTATAAAAGGTCTTGTATTAATGTCTTCTTTTGCAAATGATTCAATCATCGTTGAGTATGTCATCCAAGAAAATAATTGGATTGATCAAATAAAGAAATTTAATAGAAATATTTTACCCCAAAAAAATCTATTAGGAAGACAATAAAGGGTGATCAAATTCCTGTCATACATACAGTACAAATATGTTTCAACTAAATCTTTATAATTAGCATCAATTTGATTTCCCGATTGTTAAATGAGAGTATGGTGAATCTTAGTTTAGATGATGTGAGAGATCACCACACATATGAGGATTTTGATTATTATTTCTCTCACTTTTTTCCAATGCCACATTCGAAATTATCGTCATATGCGCAAGGCATTATCGTCATCGTCATCTTATTCTTCTTGTTTCTTTTTTTTTTTCTCTCTCTTTTTTTGGGGTGGAACATTTTACCCTTGGTATAAAATACATTTCAAGTTTCTGCTATGGTATTTTCTATATTTTCAACATTTTTTTGGTATTTTTTACAAATCATTCTCCTCGCGTATTTCCTCTACATGAGGAGAATGATTTGAGTGTATCATTTAGTGAAAACAACACTCACTTTTGACTATAGAGGAAATATGGTATTTCTAGTGGAAACTCGATTTGAGTGTATATTTTTCGGGTGTGAATGAAAAGGTAAATATAATTATTTTTGTTCGGATTAGGTGAGGTTCAAGCTACTATAGTGGACCAATTTATTTTATACACTGTGGGAGGTTCTATTTATTTTATACACTGTGGGAGGTTAACTGATTGAACGGCCAAGATTAGAGAAATTCGATCGACGAACAGGATTTTCAACGCGGCATATCTCTCTCATTTAATGCACGAGTAACGGAAGACTGTCTCCCTCGTTTAATGCAGGAGTAAAAGAAATATTTTCTTTTCCATTAGAGATTACCCTTGCCAATTACCAAAACCTGGGTTTATAGAAATTACAAAATTTTCCCTCACGTGTAGAATTACCCCTGTCGCACGACGAACTGATTTAGCCATTAGGAAATTCGATAGAATATCAAACCGTAATCACAGTAGACCAAAATGTCCTTTGGTAGTTTGAAAAAATGGCTATAAATGTGTGAAAATAGCTTTTACGTATCACAAAAAGACAATTTGGTCCATTATAATTAGGACTTGATGATGTTACACAGATTTCATCGATTTTCATAACAACTAAATGACAATAGGGGTTAAATTAAATAGGAGAGCAGATAATTTGTAATTTTCAAAACGTAATGGAGCAATTTGTAATTTATAAAAATTTCAAGGGCTAATTATCCAGCATGTACCGTAATATTAAGGATAAGTTTCCGAATGAATTTTATCTAGCAAAAATCTAAGATTTTATCAATTTTATCAGATTTTGATAAAATCCATTCGGAAACTCACCCCAAGACATCCCTGAACATAAATGATAAAGTTGGATGTCATGTAATCGCCACTACAAATATCCAATTTAACTGATTTTTCACATAAATCTAAAACTAAATGTTTTAAACAAAACCGATTGTTTTTGTATTGCATTATATAGCTATTACAACCTACCGTAAATAAATGACAACAGCAGAAGGAAAAACATAATACAAACGAAAAGAACATAAGACAAAACAAAAACAAATGAGGATGCATTCAACGATAAATTGCTTCGGCAATCCAATGTCTGTGATCAATGTATGATGTCAATTTGTTGTTGTGTCACGATAGTTCCATGAATGACGATTGTAATGCCCCTAAAATTTGGGCACGTTAAATATTATTATTACAACCATAATTAAATTTAATCCTTAAACTTCAATCCAAATTACAATATCCATAATCATTATATAAATAGTAACTAAGGTGGTTCTAGGGCAACGTCTATTACTGAGTCGGGTCATTCCCCACTCCGGCAGCATTCCTTGCTCCATAGGATCGGTCTCCACAATATTGTCCCTGTCCATCTAGATAATATGACATAATACGTCTGAGTCGCACAAACAACATCATAGTACTATGCCAGGGTCACACGAGTGCAACATCGTGAGCAAAGCCCAAAAGTTCACTACACTAAACTTCTATGTAGCAATTTAAAAACAATATGTGCAAAAACAATACATGTAACTTATAAGCAGTAAAACCATACAATGCACCATGAGTGTCAATGCGCATCAGAGTAAACATGCACAGGAAATAATATCTCGTTTCAATATCTCAAAATTTTGCCAAGTGTCATTTCTCGCAACAATCTTAATCGGTTTTATCGGGTTTAACTCACTTATCAATAATTTCCCCAAAATCTACTTTTTTTCTCAAATCGATGCCTCTTTCAGCATTCTTTTTCAAATTTCATATATCTCCCACCACTCGAAAGTTATTGGTCCGTTTACGCCTCCTTTCAGCTGACGGTACCAACCTTTCCGCTTGAGGTCCCAGCCGTCGTGCATCACCGAACTTAACAGCCTGTTTGTAAGGACCGTCCACCTCGCGACTCACATGACACAATCCCGGCCGTCTCATATCATTGAACTTAACCAACCTATTTATGAGGTCCGTTCACCATGCGTTGTGCACGCTTAGCCCAAACATCTAAGTTCTCTCCGCGAACTGGAAGTGGCGCTCTCGCTGCACTACCGCATCAAAACCATTCATCTAAGTTCTCTCTGCGAACTTGAGGTGGTAACAATTCATCTCATCACATTTCATTTTCAAATCTCATTTCATTTCATTCCCTGAAAATCTCATTTCTCGTTTCAAAATTTCATTTTCATTCTCATCTCTATTTTCCTGTAAATCGCTTATTCAAAATTTTCAAGTCCGGTGTTGTAACAAAAATATATTGTGTACGTGCTCAATGCCTATGCATGTGTGGATCCATTCCATCCTTTGGAATAAAGATCCCACGGTTGTTAGTTTGATGGAATGTGGAAAAGTTGTTGCACGAGATATTTTGGTAGTCATATGACTCATATCCAACTTGAATATGTGTTGGAATCCTAGGTCTTGAAATACTAACGCGGGGAGGCTGCTATGTACAAGTTGCATAGTCAGTGTTGTGCAGAATTCGGGTCTTCTATTACTTGGATGGACATGTCAGATTTCAAACAAATTATTCACGTAAATAATTTGTTTGAAATCCAAACAGCTGAAAAACAGTTGTTCAACTGTAATTCTGCAAAACAACTTCTCCGCGTTCGCATTACAGGACCTAGGATTACAACACCTATTCAAGTTGATGGATATGAATCCAAACAATAGGATTTTCAGTATGAGACATATATAGAATAAGTATACTCTTGTGAGGGTGAACAAATTACTCCCATGAGCCTATGCATGTGTGGACCCATTTCACCCTTTGGAATAAAGATCCCACGGTTGTTAGTTTGATGGAATACGGGAAGTAATTGGATGGAATGTGACGGTTAATCCCCTTGGTCTTTGGCCAGTCGTGCCAAAAAAAAAAAAAAAAGAAACGGGAAGCTATTGGCTTACAAGAGAACCTCGTGCCACTGAATTGGTGAATCACAATGATGTCTTCTATCTTTTTGGGCTTCGGTAGATAGACCTCTTTAGTTCTAGAAACATGCGGGATTTACCCAATCACTATCTTACAGGATAGTTTATTTAGGGATCTTTCGGGTAAAAACAAAAACTTTTGGTTTTTTGTATTGTGCTTATTCATTATTATTTTTTACTTTGTTAGTTTTCATCGATTTTTGGTAGTTTTTTTTTGTTCTTCTTAACGAGAGGAATTTAAAAAGTATAAAATTATTAACCAAATTTAAAGTTTTGTAAATAAAGACAAAAAAATAATCCAAAATTTTGATTTTAGATGTTGGTTGTTAGTAGTGGCAATAGGCTTTCTTCCACCTTGAAATCCCTAGTTGTAATCTAGTGAAAGAACACTGAGTAACCCAGCGAGATAATAGATGGTGAAGAGTACGTAGGTTTTGAAACCAAAAGTTTGATCAATGGATTCTAGATAGTTTGGTTGTGTATATAGAGAAAGATATTGTACAAAATATTACAAATTAAGCTATCATGCACCGTCTTCAAAATATGAAAAGTCGTAAGGGTTGCTTGTAAATGAAATGCACGGTTTTTATCAATATATACATCTACTTTTTGATGCACTTTATAATTTAATTGTTTCTTTCGCTTAACAAATTAGAATAACGAATTGCATATAGTTCTAATTTTTTACCATCCAAAAGAAAATTTTTAGCTCCACCCTTGCCAGGTGAAGAATGTGACTTACATACATGTACGTAATACTGCTTGATAGACATAATGGACTTGTTCGGTTAACAAGTTTTGTTTTGTTTTGATGATGTAAGTAGATGTAATAAGTGGAGACAGATAGAGAGAGAAATGAAGGAAATAATGATGTAAGCAAAATCAAAACAGGATCAAAACTGTTAACCAAACATAGCCAATATTATTGGGAAATGATTTTCACATCCTCCATTTTACAATTCACACTTCCTTTTTTGTCTTTATCTTCATAAATTTACAATATTACCCATTGGATGTATGAAAAATGTGTATTGAAAAATGACAATATTGTAAATTCATGTAAGATAAAGACGAAAGGGTAGTGTGAATTGTAAAATGGGGGGTGTGAAAATCATTTCCCATATTATTTGGTGAAGGATAATAAAGGAGCGTGTAAGAGCTCCACTCCTACACCAAATTTTTACTCAAATTTGAGTAAAAATTTCCTCAAAAACTTGATTTGATATCATCTCTTCCAATGGAAAATCACTTTTTAACCAAATTCTAGTTAAAATTTTGTCAAAAACAGTTTTTTTTTTCATTTTGGCTCCAAAACTTTCCACTATTTTGTCAAAAATAGTTTTTTTCATTTTTTTTTTCCAGTTTGTCAATTCCTTTCCTTCCTCTTCTGCGGAAACAAGAAAACAGGTCTTCAATGCAGTAAATAGAGCCGTTGCCTATTTGGGGAAGGATTTGGTGTTGAGTAAATTTGGTGAAGGATTTGGTGAAGGCATAGAGTGAATTTTTGGGTAATTTTTACTCAAATATAAATTTGATAAAATATTTAGTGTAGAAGTAGAGATACTCTAAAGGACTAAAAATTGGATGCAACTAGAACATAAATGATGTTACCTGTCCAGTCCACTTTCGGGTTTTTAAAAATTCGGGAGTTTGAATTGGAAGTGTGATGGGTAAGACAATGCGTAGTACTTATTTTGGAGGAAAAAAATTGATGCTTATGATGTCATGTCAAATCATGGCAACGAACTGGATAGACATGAATTAAATTTGGTGAAAGGTAATAGAACCCTTCTATGGGGACCGACGAGATGGTACCGATGGGGTACCGACGGCGTCGCCGACGCCGTTGTGGGCCTCAAACGGAAAATGAAATGGGGTGATTTTGGATCGAGCTCATACAGCCGTCCGATTGCCTCGATTCCCGCGTTGGCCCACTCGGAATTTGATTCTGAGAATGATCAATGGCTCGGATCGGCCGTTTGGGGCCCACAACGGCGTTGGCGACGCCGTCGGTACCCCATCGGTACCATCTCGTCTGTGCACGTATCTTTACTGAAGGTAATAAAGGAGCGTGTATAGGACAAAAAATTAAGGGTCCGTTTGTTTCGACATAAAATATTTATTTCGATTTTTTCATTGTAAATCATTTTACGGAAATTATTTTTGTTCCTTTTATTTTCTGCTGTTTGGTTGATACTTAAATTTCTTTTTTTTTTTAGAACAAAAAATTGAATCAGTGAAGGTGATATATATGTAACAATATGGTACTATTTCCTCCATCCCAAATTCGATGTCTATTTTTTAAACTCGTGTCATTCTTTGATTGTTATATATTTTAATTTATAATATTTTTTTGTAGTTATGAACACTTTGTATTATAAAACTCGTCGAGAACCATCAAACAAGATCCATATTGAATATTTTTGGAGATTCATTTTGGAAAGATATAAGCGATTGAAAATGACACAGATTTCTAAAATGGACATCCAATTTGGGACGGATTGGTTCCACAATAATACCTGAAAAATTTTGAACCTAAGACTTTAGAAGAAAACTAACCGTTAAGTTCAAAGCCGTGACCACCAAGCCAATCCGTATGGGTGGGCATGATTCTACCATGTTGAAGTCTGAATATTTTGTTATGCATGACTTCAGTTGCCCAACTTTAGAAGCTCGTTAAACTTAGGACTTGGTTTCCTCTGGCAGAGTCTAAAGTATTATACTAATAAGCTGTGGAAATTGTGTCTAAGTTACTTGGTTTTGGTCTTAGGGCATCACAGTGAATTCTTAAAAAAAACTTTTAAGTGAGACTTCAAATATTTATTTATTTATTTGCTCAATTTAGGTCTTCAATGGATTCCCAATAGAAAGCTACTAAGGATTTCCCGTGTAACGAAAATATTTGGCGGCAGACTTTTTATGTGTTATTTCTTTTTTTTATAAGAATTATTTCATCGGTGAAGTAAAAGCTCCTCTGGGTTGTGACGTAACACAAAATCGTTCCCATGCGACTAAAAGCCCTTTTTTTTAGCTCATCCCATAGAAATGAATAGACACCAACAGTTTACAAATGATTCAGTTCTGCTCTTGCAAGATTATGAGCAGATTAACCACAAAAATATAGGAACCCTTAGGCTCTATTTGGAAGTTGGGAAAAGAAGTGGAAAGAAAGGAAATATTTGGGAGGAAAATTAAAAGGAAAGTTGAGGATATTTCTTTGTTTGGTTGTCAGAATAAAATGGAAGAAAGAGTTAACGGAATAAATTCTCTCTTGTTTGGTTTTAAAAGGAAAATGAAAAGAAAATAATACTACTATGTTTATTCCCTTGTTTGGTTTTAAAAATAACAGAAAATTGGTCTAAAGGCCATGTTTGGGGCTTTAAATAGTGTTTAGTCCAACCTAACTTATTTTAATACTTCCAATATATGGATAAGAAATATTTGATGACTCAAGAACAAAACTAGACAAAAATACCTTTAATGAATTAGAGTAAGAAAGTTGTACGTGAAGGAGTAGTAAAGCTGCATGGTCTGACCAATGAAAGTGACGTCCAATGAAAGCGACATGATGAAAGCATTGAACAATGCTCTGAGTATAGCAACGCAATTATGCTCTGACCCATGGAACCATGAAAGCGACGTGACAACACTTTCTTCATCAGTTCATGCCCGACACTCTCTCTCTCATGTGAGTGGGACAAAATTAATTGTCTTTTGGATTGGATTCAATTTTAGGATTTAATTTTAAGGAGTTTAGACTTTTTGCGGTAGGATATAATGAGTTTATGTATTTTGGGTTTAAGCGGCTTAGGGTCTTGACTTTTTCGATTATAGGGTTTTTTAATTGTTTAGAAGCTGACTTTTCGTAGGGTATCACAGTATTTTAGAAGACTTTTTAAGTAGAATGTAGGGGTTTAGGTTTAGGATCTTGACTTTTTGATTATAGGGTTTTGATAGTTTAGGCACTTTTCGCTTTGAGAGTCTTTTAGGGTTTTAAGCACTTTCATAGGGTATCACAGGGTTTTAAGCGTTTTAAATGCGGTCTTGCGAGATTTAGGTTTAAAGCTGACTTGAATTTCTTTTAGTGAGGCATTTTGGAATGTGTAGGTGATTTGTCATTTTGGCATTAAAAAAAAAGTTGATGTCTTTATTGAAGTAAAGACCCCTTTACTATGTCTTTCCCAAAAACGGACCCTAAAAAGAAATGAAAAGAAAATAATACGAAGGTAAGGTAATTTTTTCCAACTTTTGTATGTTTGGAACTTGAGAAAAATGAGAAAAAAGAAAGAAAAATTAAATTTTTTTCCTCATCTTGTTTGGTTTGGAGAGAAAGAAGAGAGAAAATAAAAAATCTTAGTATTGTAAATAATGAAATTTTTATCTCACTTTTCTCTCATTTTATTTTCTCTCACTTTCTCTTCCCTTTCACATGTTCCAAACAGAATCCCGTATTATATTTCCTTCGTCCTTTCCCATCAAAGCTGGTAAAGGATTGTCTTTCATAAATTTGGTCAAACTTTCAAGCTTCGTCCTTTCCCATTCTCTTTTGTTTCTCCTCCAGCTTTCAGAGAATTTGGAAATTTCCTCTGCGAAAAACCTACTCGCACAACTCCTTTTTGCAGAAAATGCGTACTTGCGAGCGGGGGACTTTATTTTGGATCATCCGAGTGATCCGGCGGTCAATTTATTTCTTAAAACACTATTCCGAGGGGAATTTTAAAAAATCAGCTCAATCGGACGGTTAGAAGTGTTTGAACCAAATTCTCACCGTTTCAAACCAAAACTTTTGTTTTGAAACGGTGATAATTTGGTTTAAGTACTTCTAACCGTCCGATTGAGCTGATTTTTTTGCGGGCCCCCTCGAAATAGTGTTTTAAGAACAAAGTGTGTTCCTGAACTAAATAATGATCCAAAAATAGTCCCCCCCGCTCAGCGTAGATTTTCGGAAAAAAGATAAGGCAAGAAGTGGGTTCTTTCCTCTGTCCCTACACCAGCAACAAAACAGGTGAGAAGAATTTTTTTTTGTTTTTCCCACCTTCCAAACAGAGCCTTAATAACTTTTACAAACATCAATCGAGAAAATCCAAAACAGCATGACGGATGAACTTGACTTTGTCTCGAGCTAGAAAATCTCAACAAAAGGAAGACAATCTGTCCTAATGCAAACTGCCTCTATGACCTTGTTGCCCACACCATGACTTTAATCCCTGCCCCGGCTTCCACCAGTATTGCAGAAGAGGCCTGCATTGCTTTCACATAACTAACTACCCCACCTCCATGCCGCTCACATCCCGGATTTCTCACTACACGTGTGTAATGAGTAGTAAGGACCATTGATCTACACAATCGTTGGTTCAGATTCGCTAAGAATTCTTACGAGTCAAAATATAAAAACATATATGAACCATTGATTGTCGCAATAAATTACTTACTACACCCTATAGTGAGTCTTCTCACTATAGGGCCCCATCTTCCGGAATTGGGGGCCCTTTAGTGAGTGAGCTCACTACACGCATGTAGTGAGTGAGCTCAGCCGTCTGATCCGAGATCAACAGTCCGGATAAATTGGAGTTAAAGCAAATCTAAAAGTGTTTTTTAAAGTGTAAGACGATCCGGACTGTTGATCTCAAATCGAATGGCCAAGAGAGCTCATTACACGTCTGTAGTGAGCTCACTCACTACAAGGCCCCCGGATCCCCAAGTTCCATCACATCCCTAGTGACCCATGCAGCAGCCCCATCCCAGGTTTCTTTATTCCAGGCTCCATCCTTCACAAAAACACTGCAACCCATCCCTTCTTCCTCCACATCTGACTTGTTGTGCATGAAGTGGTCTTTATGATATAATTTTTGTTGGAAAAATTACAGCGGCAATCGTGATTCCAGGAAAAACAAAACTTCTCATATATACATATACATGAACAGAATACTAAATGAACACGGAAACATAAACTGTAAAACAGAGATACAAACTGTCGAACATATGCCGAGTCGTGTGTAACCACACTCTCCTTAACAAAGATTCGCCGCCTACCGTGGGTGTTGTAGGATGAATCAGCGTCTTCGTCCCAGGATACAACGGCTCAACCACAACCACCGGAACACCACCGCTGGAAGCCTTGGTGAACTATTACTCTCGTCTGCCTCTCTCTCACAAAAACGAGTTGTGACTATACTGAAATGTGTGGCACAATTGCTTGTGTACAAACCAAAACAGAGCTGCCCTTTTATAGCTGGAAAAGGGAGCTGAAACATGAATACGGGATTAATGGGGGAGCCTCCCCATTCAATAACGAAAATGAATTCTGCCAATGAATTCTTGATCTTGTAATCGCAGCCATGAATCCGAAATTGAATTGAAAATCAATTCTGCCATTATCTCCATAATCATGAGGGAGTTACCCAGCGTGTGTTGAATCCGTGGGGTGGTCTCGGTTGCCCCGGGAGACCCTCCGAGTGCCCCGGTTTCATTCACAAAATTCTCCAACAATTTTTTTTTAAAAAAAACCTGATGTATGGGGTATAACATTCAGTGGCCCCAAGAGATTGCTCACAAAGGGAATCAAACATGAAATCTTCGGTGGAAGCAAATCCGTAAGTCCTAAGGCAAGACTACTTTGTCAACCCATTGAGGTTATTTGGAATACGAATTACTACTCACTTCTGTCATCTCCCCATTCCTAGGTCCATTCCAAATATGAATATTGAAAATATTTCTGACTCCTGCAAAACAAGCTAAAACATCATCAACCTTGCCCAAGTGCTCCCTAAATAGCTTCATTAAGGGTACACCATATGGACTACATTGCATATGCCACCTTCGTGGGATTCAGGCCCTTAGGAATCAAAGTGATAGTAGTATGATTCCATTCTTTTAGGGGGTGTTCCACTAAAGTGGTTTTTTGAAAAAACTGATTTTTCACGATTTTTTATGTGATATATTGTGAGACAATAACTTGTCTCGATTTTTGAAAAAAATAATTTTTTGTTCGTGGAACACCCCCTCAGTAAATACCCAGATTCGAAGATACCCAAGGCTGCCTCTGTCACTTCCTTACCAACCCATTTCCAGTTCTGTTGATAAAATCCTGCCACGAAACCATCAGGACTAGGAGCTTTGTCCCCGTCCATTTGGACAAGGCCGATATCTTAACCCGTCCAGCAGTAAAAGGACAATACAACTGTAGCCTCTGCTCTTCTGAAATCCCGACCTTCACCGCCTGGAAAAGATCAATGTTGGTCCCAGCATTCTCTGTCACCTTGAAATGAAATTGGCCCCCCAACTCCATTCCACCATCCTGGGCATTACTGCTGTTGAACAACGTGCAGAAGTGATCTAAAAATATGCTCTCAATGCAATCGGAGTCGATTACCATAAAACCATCCTTGCCTTCCAGTGCAACAATTCGACTCCTTCCAGCCCTCAGAGTGGCCATAGATGAAAAAACTTTGTATTCTTATCCCCAGCCCGAATTCGATTTTGTTTAGGTCTTTGAGCCCAATAAGTTTCCTCTCTGGCTAAAAGCTCTTACCAAAAGCCATTGGAAATGCGCAAGGTATTTTTTTTCTTTATTGGGTATAGAAATAGAATGGAATCAAGTAAAATCCTAATGGTGGTATTATCGTGAAAGTGAAATGGATCGAATGCAAGACAAACAATGGTTATACGAAAGTCATTTTTCAGAAACAGTTTTTTCAAACAATTCCAGGAAAGATAAACCCACAATTTCATGATTATTTTACAATATTGGACACCCCCTCAGTTACAAAAAGACCAAAAAAAACCATACAATCCAAAAATTCTTCTCTTGTATGAGAGCCACGACCGGAAACTAAAATTGGTTTCTCTATCAGACACATAAATATAATCCGCTATGTAACCAATGATGAACTCAGGATTTTCCATCACACATCATCTACATACGACTTCCTCTCTTTGAAGCATGATGCCAACATAGCAGCACAGGATGAACCAAAATGGCTGAAAGAACATCTTTTGAACGTAATTCAGCTTCAATGCCTAAAGTGCCTCACATTAGTGAAAAGAAGTGAAACCCCGTACTTATTACAACAATCTATTGCTTCTCCGTCCCTAATGCTTCCTCCAGGCTCTGCTATAACACCAATCCCGCTTTCACATGCTTCTTCCACTGCATCTTTCCAAGCTGATGTGCAAACAAATTCCAAATTAGACATGGAAGGCAACCATCAATTGATTCCATTAGCACACAAGTGATTCTCAATTTGTAGTATTATAGTCACATTAAGAACTCTCTCTCTCTCTCTCTGAGTTGCCAGCCACCCTCCTCCACCACTGCCCCTTCGAACCTATTCCCTTGCCTCCACCGCTCCACCTCCCCCCCTATTCTGGTTTGGGTCAGATTTGGCAGCGTGGGGTAGCAAAGGAAGCTCTGCTCTACCTCCAGCGAATAAGTTGCCACATCCAAGGAGGCACGTTCGGCGACATTGACAGTGACCGCAGTTTCATTTTTAGTGTTTCTCCGTTAGTGGAGGTTTTCCTTCCTTTTGTGGGACTTTCTCACCCTTCGTGGTTGATTATTTCATGTGCTACTTCTAATGGTTTTTAAGCTGGGTTTCTCTTCAGGACCATCTACTGTCAAAACTTTGACCGGCCCTACGCCCAACATTTATGTTGGTCAGCTGCAGTGTGTGTTATAGAGCTTGTTAGTGCATATGTGCTCGTATCTAGGTTTTTCGCAGTTTTGGTTCATTCCTCTATCTTGCAATGGAATCACCACAATGCCTTCGGGCTTTTGAATGAAAGGAATTGACTGTGTGTTCAAAAAGTAATAAATACCAAATGGGAAGAATGCATCGCTAGCCAATGCTGCTCCCTTGACCTTGTCTCCCGCTTTCCTTAAAGCAATCCTCAAACTCTCCAAGCGATTCGGTTGTCCACTTCCCATACCCAACATACAGTTGTCCTGCACAGTAATGACCAAAATAAAATGCTCTTGGGCCTCAAATTCCATATGAAAGTGTTTTATAATGCGAAGTCAAGAAAAGTGCTAACCTTGGCAATTACAATGGCATTGCTCTTGACGTGCTTCACACATAGCCATGCAAATTTCGCATCAGAAAGCTCGTTCTCTTGAGGAGTTTTCTCAGAAACTAAATTAAATTCTATATCTTCTGGTGTTAAATCATCTGAATCCTGAGCTAGCCAACCCCCACCGACTTGTCTCAGAGAAAGCTTTCCTTTCTTATTCTTGCTTGCCTCGAGGATTCTCAAAGTCTTTGACTTTCCGCGAAGGATCTCAAGACCCTTTTTCGAATACTTAGGTGCAACCACAATCTCATAGAACATCCGTGTTTCACCATCTGTGGGACTCCTGAACTCTCGTATTTCCTTCGCAAGATCCTTCAAATATTGCAAAAGTGAAATTGGTTTCTTTTTAGAAAAGGAATCCATGATAAAAGAAATCAAAGTACATTACTTATTGTTACAAATTAAGGCACAGGGAAAAGCTTCTACAGGTCAATGATGAAACGAGTAGGTCCACAGAAAATAATGCTAGGCTCATGCTTATTGGTGGAAGACAGTATTTATATAACCTTGATAAGATGCAAAGTGATTGCCATCTTAACATACTTGTCATGATCGAACTTTGAATGTAGCTTTACAAACAAGAATAAAATCCAAAGATAAATCAAAGAAAAATAGAACCCTTTTACCTCATCGACTTCAATGTTGAAGGCAACAATACCACCAAATGCACTGACTGGATCTGCTTTTACAGATAATTTGTAGGCTTCAATGATATCATCACGTGAAGCAACACCACAGGGATTTGTGTGCTTTACAATTACACAAGTAGGATTATTAAACTCGCTCACACAATTCCAAGCTGCATCAGCATCTAAATAGTTATTGTATGACATCTCCTGCACCAACAATATTGGGGGGGTAATGTGAGTGATCCTCTTTAATGCAGCATCCAAGGAATTCCCTCCATGAATGGAAGAGACGGGCAATTGCATTATTTTTCCTGTACTAACACAACAACTGAGGAGGAACAAAAAAAAAAGCTGTTTCTTTATTTATGTTGGAACTAACCTTATTTTTAGCAAGGATAAGAAAACCTTATTTTATAGTAGGGAATAATGCCTTTGATATGTATTGGCCGTGTAAAAGATACAAAATTCAAACACTAATCCTCCACTGGAGAGTCGAATCTACACCGAAGTCTATTTTCACCAACAGAAGTTACTGCCAGCCTTTTAAGTATTTGTCCATTTACCATTCTGTTCAAAACCACATTAGTAGGTCCAGCATCATTGAAAGAAGCTATGTGACTTCTGATTTGAAGGGGAGGGACATTTTAACCACCATTATAACTAATAAACAGCACGCGTGTACATATTTATAGTAACTACCAGATCCTGTTTGCAACAAGATTGAAGGAATGACTACCTAGAACCTACAATCAAGAAATGGACTTAACTACCTCAACAAACTAATACAGTGAACAAGAATCCTGCAGATTATATCCTCCATTAGAACTTCAAACAAACGCATCATTGCCCGTATGACACAGGTGGCCTGGAAATCTTTTAGATGATTAAATTCTATTGAAGTTGCTCACGCACCTTCCCATGGTGTTGAATAGCAGTTGCAATCCCACCACCATTAACCTCAGATAGACTTTTATCAACATAAAATGCTGCCCTTTGATGAGGATTTTCACCATAACGCAGAGAACATTTGAGCGAGAGAGGCACCGTTAAGCTGGAAGGGAAATCGTCTTCCAATACAGAAAACAAACAATAGCAATTCAAGTATTAAAGCATCAGAAAACCACATGAAAATGATGTTTTTTATTTGGATGTCATACAATCCCAACTGACAATGTATGCTATACATCATTTAGGCTGAGTTTAATTTCCCTATTTTAGTTCGTAATATCATGTTAACTGCATTCATTTTTGGATGATGTACCAGTTTAAAGTGGGTTCTTAGATTATGTAAAAGATGACTTTGCAGATAAATGTCATCGTTTTGTCGACATAAAAAAGTCTCATTTAATAGATGCGTATAAAGCTCAAACAGAGTTGAAGTGGGTACCTCCAACAGTCTGCTTCCGCAGCCACTCTGAAACTGCAGAATCATAAGAAGCAACATGTTGAAAAGCCTTCGAAGCGAGCTTCCTTCGAAACTGCTGATCATCTTGGTTTCGTTGAAGAAATCCTAGCAGTTCAGGATAGTCTTTTGAATCAACCACAACCAAGACATCGTTGTGATTCTGTTAAACAGCCAAACGTGGGTTACTTGTTTGGGGGGAGAGAGACACACAAACACTAACCAAACATATGGCCATAACAGAGGGAAGAATATAACGCGCACACACACACACACATAGACAAGTACTGCAACTGGGATACGTTTCTCATGGTGTTTGGCTGCAGAGACTCATCTGAAAAATGAGGCGTGTCATGTAACTCCAAGATGTGTCGAACACTCACCCAAAGTTCTGAGACTTTTACTACTTTATTACTTCTGTACTTGGAATCGGACACGTGAAGACATACATTATATAATTAAGACATAGATGAACTACATTATAAGTTACAGGAACAATGATTTAGTTGAGATACAATGATAAAAGTAATATCTATTGCCCCCTGATAGGATAGACTTCTTGATTTTAGGAATTCAGTTACTGGAGTATGAAAGTCATGTATGAGTTTTGTTTCATTCTTGGTGGTGGGAATGCAAGTACTATACACAGTGATGTTCAAGTCTAGAAGCTATGAGCTCGTTAATTTTAACTAGTGTTGCCTTGCACAGTTAAAGATCTAAGAGCAGTAAACAGGTGGCATTCCCTTAATGGCTATTGCACTTGTCATTCTATAACCTATTTACTTAATCTAAAAATAAAACCTGTTTACTTGTCAAGAAAAGAATACAGTTATCAATACGTCAAAAAATATATAACTAATATGTAGGTTTCCTTGACGTGTCTTATATTACATGTGAAGATGATTTTACAACACACCATGGAATCCATGGGTGCATTGCTTGTACTACTCAAAAATCAATTGAAATAGCTTCTCCACGTGCTAAACAGTAGAGTTGACAATATAAGCTTGACCAAATGACAAATGTTGGGTCAAGGATAACTCTATCATGAGTGACCTTAAAATATTTGGGTTCACTTCACTTTACTGAAACAATTAACAAACAATGAGTGATTGCAATGCAAGTGAGAAGTACATAAACAACTGTAGAATCAATGAATCATGCTAATCAATATGTTCCTCAGACATCAAGCGTAACATTTGATCAAGAACAACCACCTTTGCAGCAGCTCTAATCATGGCAGGACCACCAATATCAATGTTCTCAATACCATCCTCAAATGCTATTCCACCAGCAGACGAAACTTTGTCATAGAACGGATACAAGTTCACCACCACTACATCAAAGGTACCTGTAGGAGTACTACCTTAGAAATAGCAAAGTATGAAATGAAGCAAATAACTGCAAACTCTGGTTACTGTGACATTGGGTTTGGCACCAGAAAGGATGTATATCCTACTGCACATGGATTGGTTAAAAGCTCTTAGTGTTGCCAGGATATGAAATTCAAAGGATATCTATATGATCCATATGAGGAAAGTAACAGTTAACAATCAGAGTTACAGAGTATAGCTCACATCCAGAGGACTTCCACTCCACCCTTCACTCTTTATTGAAGGTTGCCCACCCATTTATGATGTGGCACGGAATACAAGATGCCAATTTCACATGATCCTCGTATACCACTCCAAATCATCAAAATTACTAGCCTACTAGGGGATTCCAGTTATCAGTTGTTCAAAATCAAATACCACCGCTGCTTCAGAATACTGCACTTCCATACACATTTAGTCTTAAACTTCTGATACTTGCTTTCCTGCTGTAGTCTCCTAACATCTTTCTTATCAATGAGCCCTGTAGTCATTCTAAATCAATCACTCTGAAGTCTGAAGTCTGGCCTGGTATAGTTCCTATTCATCCAATGGCTTAAAATTTCCATATACCTTTTGTGAGAATGTACATGTCAAAGTAAATCTCATTGCAATGCTCTTCGATTCATGATGCAATACACGATACTCGATGCATGACATGATGCAGGAGATTGTAATTAGTTTTTTTTCTAGTTGCATGGAAAAAGAAGCAGTTGAACAAATTTTAGGAGGATTCGTCCATCTTCTCCATAAATATCTACTCCTTGGTTTTAAGCATCTTATGTAATTGATTGGTAGCCCAGTAAATTGGAAAAATATAAATCAAGAAAATTATGGGCAACCAGTTGAACGCTTAAAGATTGTATATCAATGTTGAAACTTAAACGATGTATTACAACATTTGACATAGTGGATGAAGAGTAGACTGAATCTTCAACATACACTTGATATTTTGGTTTCTTAACCAATTATGAGTTTTCTCATTAGCATATAGGCATAAATCGTTGAAATTTGGGTAGGAAGTGTCAAATATTTTTCTTACAAGACCATGTCATATGGATGAACACGCGAAATTTTGTATTATCAAAATATATTTTCTATTTATACAAATACGTATTCTATTTTACAATGCGTATACTATTTTTTGACTTATAATTCTCTTGTTTATGTATCTAACGATACACGGAACATATCCTGATGGGGTATATGGAATGGAGTAAACAACACAAGACACTTATGCCGTTTTGACAACCAGTTAATGTATCCCATTTAGTGAGGAGTTAGGGTTTTTTTGGGGAAGACAATAAAGAGGGATTAGAACTGTAATCCTACAGAACATTAAATAAAGTTGACAAGTTAAAGCTTTTGGGCTTTTTCTTGGATTTTTTTCGAAAAACTTTGGGGTTTCGGTCACAATTCTTTACTGACAAAACTTTGGCGCAAAACTAACAAACATGAAAAAAATTAAATAAAGACAAAAAAAAAACAAAAAAATCAAAGCGACTTTTTCTAGGGAAACTCACCCTCACGCTGTGTTTGGAACCATAGTCACATAGTTTGATGGTTATGGTTCACGAACACTCGCCCAAACCGCGAATTGACGGATTTTACAAGAAGTGGGGAAAAATTCGTGAACTGGGGTTGTGTGATGCGTGATAGCCTATACACCGTTACACTTGGCACCTTTATTTGCACTTTAATAGGCAAATAACCAGTGATGGGTCAAATCACTGCCATGATGCCAGTTGAAATGATGAGAAATTTGTTCTTGCACGCATAGTAGGAGTGTTACCGAGGATGCAAAGGAAAAATGTTCAGGTTAGTCTAAAAAAGTGACATGGGTGGAATAAAACTTGTACTTTTCCTTTTTTTTTAAGGGATCGAACAAGTATCTCAGAGACTCGGACCTGGTGAACAATAATAGTGATTTGCTACTGCATAATTTTTATAGATAAACCAGATTCTAAAGATGCACGAAATGAAATACAAAAACAGATAAGAATCAGATATTTTATATAAATATTGATGCCCTCAAGGCGTACTCAATTCTAATCCATCTTAAAATTAACGCTTCCACACTCCAACACAACACCCGCTATGTGTGACTTAGTTTGGAACTTAGAGAAAATGAGAGAAAAGAAAACAAAAGAAAAGAAAATGGGAGGGAAATGAGAGGAAAATTTTGCTATGCACAAAACTTGAATTTGTTATTTCTCTCCTCTTTGCCTCTAAACCAGACAACGAAAGAGGAAAAAAATTAATTTTCCTTTCCTTTCTCTTCCTTTCCACAAGTTCCAAACAAACGCTTAGTCTACCTTAACGTGGTTAATCTATTGCAAACAAGATGGTCTAATGACAAAAGATATGGTCCTGGAAGTTGCAATAATTCATTTTTTGCATGCCTTGCTGATAACTGATAAGTAATAGAGCTCACCAATTCCATGCTTGCTTAAAGCTTCCATGTGGTGCTTTTGGTCTCTTCGCGCGAGAATACCTCCATGTATGTTAGGATGCAATGTTTTTACACGACCATCAAGCTGTAATGGAGTACCAAAAAATGATAATCAAGGGAACAACAAGAAGCCATATATAAAGGATGTTGACCATAACAACCTCATCATATAATGATTTTGTCAATGTGAAGAAGTTGAACGACCTTTTGAAAAGCTTACGGCACATTTGATTGTCGGATTATCTTTTTGGAGGGATGGGATAAGGTGGGATTATGGATGGGGATATAGGGGGCAAGTGGGGTCCATAAGATAATAGATAGGATTATATGAAGACTGGGATTAGTTGTACTGTGTTCGGTTAAAGTGGTATACAGATGGGATAAAAATGACGTGGATTTTTTTTACTGTTGAATATGGAGGGAGATAATCTGGAGTGCGTGTGTGTGTGTGGGACCCTTGTCCTTGGTATTAGCTAATCCCTCTCCCTGGTATTAGCTAATCCACCCTTAATCCCCGTCAAACAAACGTCGGACTAGGGAAACCGGGAGAACGTGTGGGTCCATCCCCTTAGTCCCACCCCATAGTACCCCCTCCTATCCTGAATCAATCAAACTTGTCATATGCATTCAGTTGGACTTCAAAATATGACTCAGAAAAAAGCATTCTCTTAATAAGTGTAAATAGTTTCAAAGGAAACCATCAGGCGTAATAGGAATTATACCAAATCTATCTGCCAACCAAAACAGAAACAGAATTGCAAAACAAAGTTTGCATGCTTAGACCAATACCAAATGAACAACTAAACTCAGGATACAAGAAATTAAACAACACCAGCATACCATTTCAGGAAAAGCAGTAAGCTGTTCCACCTTGGTGACAGAAACACCAGCATTCTCCAACGCAGATGCTGTCCCTCCAGTTGAAACAATTGTGTACCTACATGGTCACAATAAAAGTCATCAGAAATGACATCGATAAGCAGTGAATGCAACTGGCGGTGTGCTGCAGGATAACCAACCGAATGAGAATGCCATGCCCATTAACCCAAATATAACTTTAAAATAACTTTTTACATTTCACCATTAGCATGATGTATGATAGGTCTCACAGAACAATGTGAATAAGCCAAAAAGAACTATCACCAAATCCTCATTATAGACATCTTTCAGGAAAAACAAGATATTAAGAGCTGAAGAAGGGGAAAAACCCAATACAATGCGCGATTTTGCAGAATGACCTATATAGCAATAGATGAACGTTCCATGAGGTGTTTTTAAAACTCACCCTAATTCCTGAAGCCCCTTGCCAAGGAAAGCCAAATCATCCTTGTCAGACAACGATATTAGTGCTTGTCTGTCACCTGAATCAAGTGGCCATTAACATCAGAGAGATTCAAGTATATAAAATATGGAACAGGGAACCGCGAGAAAGAAAAAGGAAAGTGTGCATTGCCCAAGAGAACATGAGATCGTCGCAAAAAGATACAACTTCAAAGACCACCTCAACCCACAACCATCTCTTTTCCCAATTAACCAAATAAGTGATGGCATAAAACGCAACACAGTTAACTAAAGTCATTAAACCTGCATACATACTTTCCGATAAAAATAATAGTAATAAAACAAAAAAAACATGCATAATTGCATACATACTTTTGCACACCTACAAAACTATGTACATATAAATAATTATATATACATTAACATAAGCAGACATCTACTAATATGCATGCATATATCTGTAGAGATGCACGTGAATATAAATTGAAACAACCCATCTCATCAACTGTATTTATGCAATGAGAGAAAGAAGTACTACCAGAACCAGAGGCTTGAGAGTCAGCCATGGGAACTGAAAATGTATCAGCATCTACCATAGCTTTGACTGGATACAACTTTGAGCGACATGACACTGTGAACTAAACCGACAAAAAATATATGCAAGTCAAAGGAACAATTTTTTCAGATCAAAATGAGACCTTTCAAATGTAACAAGAAACCCAAAGGGCAAAAATGATACCAGTTGAATGTAACTCCTTGAAAAATTGCAGGGATGAAGAAGACGAGTTGGGATGTGAGACGATTTGAGAGCGGTGGTCGAAACGGCGGCGGTGGGGGTGAAGGGAGTCCGATGCCCCACTACCATGTTACAACTCTGTTACAGTAAAGTTTGTTAGGGTTTAAGGCCCTTTCTATACTGTATTTGGAATGGAAATATAGCATCGAAACCGAACGGTTCAGGGTGTTAAAACGGAACTGAACCAATGTAAAACTAAACCGGATTTGAAACCTATGGAAAAGGAAAGGAAAATAAGGGAAAAAAATACTCCCTCCGTCTCAATTTATGGTCTCTCGTTTTATGCTAGCTAGATAAAAAAATTGATTATATCTTTCAATCGATAATACATTTTATATGCAATATGAATCTTATTTAATAAATTTTAACTTAATTTAATAAATAAAATATTTAAAATTACCTAAAATATTGTAAACCGTAAATTATAAGATATAACATTTTAAAAAATGACACGAACCCTAAAAAAGAAACTATAAAATTCGGAGGGAGAATATTTTTATATTTGGTTTGAGAGAAAATTGAAAAGAAAATACTCCGCACTTCCCTTTGTTTTTTTTTTTTTTGGTTTTTTTTGCCCTTTCCTAAGTTCCAAACAGACCATTAGATTCATGGCTGTGTTTGGTTTTTTGACTCCCATTCCGTACCGACAAGTACCTATCGGATTGACATAAAAAACAGTACCAAGCACCTCAAATTCCGTCCCGAATTCAATACTGGGCCTCGCCGGATAGTACCGACTGTTTCGGAAAGCACCGGCCCAGATGGTTGTACTGTGAAATCCATCCAAGATGCAGTCTGTGCAGAGAGAGAGAGACAGAGAGAGAGGCGTACTTGGCGGCAGTGGAGGACTCTTGTTCAAGCCAGTGTTTGATCTGACGATCGCTTGAAGATTGATGCCGATTAACTCTTCATCAGTAGAATCACCGCGCAAACGCCGGCGCCACTGTCTTCGTTACAGTCATTTTCTCCCTATTTCTCCCTCACGAAAGATATTGGGACCGTGACTACTGGGTCCAAAACGCACTAATTTGGTTACTGGGCCTGACCATTGAGCTATTTGGACCATAGTAAATTGGGCTCTTACCTTTTGGTTCATGGTCAACAAAACCAGACAAACTTCATAAGGCCTACTGTTGTCCAAATCAAAATGAGATGAGGTTACTGAAGTAAAGTAAAAACTGAAAAAAACGAAAAGAAAATGGTTGTCAGATTTTAAAACAAGTGTATATTCGACAATTTTGCATGTAATTTGTTTGTTAGTTTCAAGTCTATTTTATGATATTTATTGTCTAATGATAGTTTGTTTTTGTGATGAATTAGATGATATGGCAAAATTTTTGCTATTTATGGAATATACATGTGGTACTGCTAAATCCAAAACAGTATCCGGTAGCACTATCATACCATAATCGATACTCGGGCCAGTACGAGATTCAAAACCTTGACCTAACCTCAACGGCAGTACCTACTAGTCAATCAGACCAATCACAAGGTCCATTTCTTGATCATCGGCTATAAAACTGTGTTGAGAGAGAGACTGTCTAAACTTAACCAATCGGATAGAATGGGCAAAACAAAAAATTAAATAAATAACAGAACCGGATGATTTTCTTCAAATTAAAAAATCCAAAATCATAACCGTGGTTTAAACAATGGTTAAAAATTGTCTCAATCAATTTGGTTCATTTTGGTTAGCCATTGGTTCAGGTGAGATTACTATCCCTAGTCAATTCGTGCATAAGCCAAAAACAATATAAGAACCTTTGAGTACTCCCACCTTTCCTGAATGATAGTCCACTTAAAAAAAAAATTTAATTTTTCAATAAAAAAATATAATAATTCCGTGCATAACCCAAAAAATTATTGACACCAGCTATTTAATTTAGTACCAACACATAACCACTTTATTTTTGTTTTTATAAAAAAATTCACTCTTTTCGTAGTGGACAATCCATATTACAACGAACGGATAACGATTTTTGTCTCAATCCTATTTTTTGTCCTAATCATCACATTACATTTATTTGGCTCTCTAATTCTGAAAAAATGAGTGCATTCTTCGTTAGCCAGCTACCTTAACACATAAAATAGAACCTCACAAGGTATACACTTTAACAAATACTTTTAGGTAGTGCATTGGAGATTTTCACAGGCCCTGAATGAGAACAGCAAGAAAACGAGTGGAAGAAAACCCAGCTGACGTGGAATAGATCCATCGGTTTATCCAAATTACCCATCCAAGATCACCCACTAATCGTTGATCGAAAATCAAGAAAACGACTGAAAATTGATCACTAATGGTAACGTATCGCAAATGTAATAGCATAAAATACTCATAGGAAGGATGAGGGTCTGTTGCATTCCACCAGCATTAGTTTATTGATCGATGATTCAGGGGATAATTGAGAGGCCAGTGTAGTGGTGCAGGGGATTGACCACACTGAAATTGGAGAGAGAGAGAGAGAGAGAGAGAGAGAGAGAGGGAAAATGGAGGGGGAAGTTGGGTTTTTAGGGTTGGGAATAATGGGGAAGGCCATCTCTATGAACTTGCTTCGCCATGGCTTTAAGGTCACTGTATGGAACCGCACTCTTTCCAGGGTACCTTCTCTAACCCACTTTATGATTTGCACCGATATGTATGTATTCATGTATGTACGATTTTGGGTGCTTTTTTCCCTTTGAGTTGATGCCAGATAGCTGATCAAACCTTCTAGTGTTGTTACTACTCCTTGTAATTCCTTTGTACTGGTTGTGAAAATCGATCGTGATTCTAGGAGATTAATCTTCAAAGTTTCCTTTATGAAATGATAGTAATTGAGTGTTCCTTGAGCAATGTTCTGTTACACTTTTCCAGAATGCCTCTTCTTAGTGCCAAGGTCGTGTTTGATTATCCAACACGAGGGAGTAAATAATTGTATAGGATGAGTAATCCCATCGGACTGATAGGGATTGACTTAGTTATTTCTCATGCTTTGTAAGATTAGTTTTACAGCAGATATATAAGCCTTATGGCAAATTGTTGTCCTATCTAGCCAATCACACAGGTCCTGCAACTAACTCGTTACTAAACATTGTTTTATGAAATGAACCCGTATAAACAAACTGGTAAGGAGAAGATGATTCCAATCTAAGTTTATTAATGCCAATAGCCGAGTGAACTATCTGAATAGTTACTTGAAGGTGGAAAAATTTCAGGTCCGATCAGTTTGCCAGAAGTGTGTAAATTAGTCGATCTTGCAGTCTGCTAATTCATGTATTAGATAATTGAATGGATAGGGTCGTCCAATGAAACCTCTAAAAGATATACTGAATTACTCTCTTGCATGAACAGCTAAACTTGATAACACTTTTTCTAAATTTTTTGTCTGATTGCTACTTTGAGGAGCTTGGACAAAAATTATTGAAAATTGGAGAAGTGCATTACACATGGAATTATAAAAATTAGCTGCGAGATATAGAACAATTTTTGGACCCATTTAAAAATCAATATTATATACTTTCTGTTCTTGCCCAGTTAAATATGTAAAGTAACTTCCAAAGCTGAATAAAAGACTTTAAAGAGCAATGTGTCTATGCACTTTTTACATATGGTTTTGGATCCTGATGGATGTTCTGATCAATGTCAAAGAGGGTACCACTTATTTGAATTTTATTTTATTTTTGGTTGATAAAATCCCACTTATTTGAATGTTTCTCAACTGTACAACACGAGTTTTTTTTATTGCAGTGTGATGAGCTGGTGGAGCATGGGGCATCAGTGGCAGAAACCCCTGCAGCAGTAGTCAAGAAGTGCAAGTACACAATTGCAATGTTGTCTGATCCTTCTGCAGCTCTTTCGGTTAGTTTAATCAATTTTAATGCTTATAGAGACATTCTAACTACTTCAGCTCAGGCATATCTTGTTTTGCCTAGGTGGTTTTTGACAAAGACGGCGTTCTTGAGCACATTTGCCATGGAAAAGGGTACATTGATATGTCAACAGTTGACTCTGACACTTCTACGAAGATTGGTGAGGTATGATTCGTCCAGGGTTACTACTTTGTTTTCATCTCACCTCTAGCTTGCACATCTACTTGGACTAGCTAACGAGTTGGAATAAGGGAAAGAGAGCGAGGGAGGCAGAACTTGGTACTCAACGGTAGAACCCCTCTTAAAAACACTTTTGATTCCCGTGTGGTTATGTTTTCCATCTTTGAACAATTTGAATTCTAAAGTTGGTATCTGACTAGTGGAGATCACCGGTGATTCCCCTCAACACCTGCAGACCCACCCAAACAATTTATTTGTCAAGGAAGAGATAAGAAAGCCGTTGCATGTGATACTAGATGTTGCACGTGGTACTAGATTTGTTGATATTTCGAAAACACCATGTAAAACAAATGTTTTTGTCAGTCAGTTGTATCTATCTTTTGAGGATGATGCACAAGTTGCTTAACAGTGTGAACAAATACACAATGTCAATCTATAGATGAACAAGACTCCCAAGGAAATTTCCTTTTTTCTGCAAATCAATTTTTAGATTTGTTGAGATTGTCTTTCTATTTTGTTGAAGAAATGATTGAGATTAATGGAGCAATGACACGCTAGCTTCTGTTATATCCAGGCAATTACATCAAAGGGTGGTTATTTCCTTGAAGCTCCAGTTTCAGGTAGCAAAAAGCCTGCTGAAGATGGTCAACTAATAATCCTTGCTGCAGGAGAGAAGGTATAACTTAATGGAAACTAATTAATAAAGGTCCAAAGTGATGCTGTTTCCAGGATATCCTACCATAAAGTTGTCTGGCTCTTTTATTCTTGTCAAAATGAAAACACAATCATACCTCTTTCGTGTTCTTCTACTAGTGAGACTGCAATTGTGAAATGGAAGGGGTGAGTGTTGGACAAGGCTTACAATGATAGCAAAGAGACTACCCCAAGCGCAAATCATACATTTCACAAATATGGTATTTGTTGACCTATTTACTCGACCAGTCAATTTCTTTATGATTGCAGACCCTGTACGAGGAAGCACTTCCTGCTTTTGATGTCATGGGAAAGAAGTCTTTTTTCTTGGGGAAGGTTGGAAACGGAGCAAAAATGAAACTTGTGGTCAACATGATTATGGGGAGGTAATATTCATGATTTAAATATATTGACACTCAGCCTCCTATCTGGATATAAAACCGAGACCGGTGATTAGCTCCAACTAAACCAATTAATTGGTGATATCAATGGCAGAGCAAAACGTAATATGAGGAATTAATTGGTATTCTAGAAATTTATGCGAGAATTGCATATAGTGAGCTATTCATGTCCAGTGTAGAATACATGGAACCGCATCTTAATTATGTCCACAAGGAAGTTTACATAGCAAGTTCATAGGAGAATCACGCACTATGTCAACAGTTAATAGGAAGTTTCGGCATCCAGCATGTAGTTTTTTAATCACAAACTTGTTTTCACCTTTGCAGTATGATGAATGCATTTTCTGAAGGACTCATACTGGCTGACAAAAGTGGACTAAATTCCCAAACTCTTCTTGATGTGTTGGTGAGACAGAAAACATTAATATTTCTGTTTTTTCAGATTTCTTTTCCTTCTTTTTTTTTTGGTACCTAACTCTTTGATGTATTGGTTTCTGGCAGGACCTGGGTGCAATTGCTAACCCAATGTTCAAAATGAAAGGACCTACTATGATCCAGAAGAATTACTCACCTGCATTTCCTCTGAAACATCAGCAGAAGGATATGAGATTGGCTCTTGCCCTTGGTGACGAAAACTCAGTATCAATGCCAGTGGCAGCTGCTGCCAATGAGGTAAGGCCATTTGTCCTTCTCTAACCCTGTATCCAACCATATGCTCATGTAAGAAAACTGTTGATGGTCAGCTTTAATGGATTAACAAACGTCAATATGAACTTGTTATAGAAGTTATGGTATAGAATCTGCGGCAGCCTGACTCGTAGAGTGGGTTCTTACCCTCCCCTTTTTTCCTAAGCAGCCACAAATTGTTCAGATGCAAATTGTTTTGCTTCGGGGAAATCTCGATAAAGCTAGTCCTCATTGTCAGTGAAAACAAAGAAATACTGACTTTTTTGCCAACCAAGATTTTGTAACACAAGAAATATTTACGGAGAATGTGCACCTCTCGTGTTGGTCTTTTGTATCCTACCCATTTGAAATTGAATGACTCTGTTAGTTACAGTCAAAGTTATACATTCTTTGATAGAAAGCTCAAGCCAAAGCTTGGAGTGTGCAGTTTAATTTATGGACCAATTTTCCAAGATTTTCTTGAAACCTTAAAGTGTTTCACCCATTCAGGAATTTCAATAAACTTTGTGCTCCAACTTCAAATTAGTTGGGGTGTGAATCCACCAAATTTCACAGCCTGTAGATAATTTTACTCTCGTGTTGTATGCATGTAGGCATTCAAGAAATCCAGAAGCATGGGCTTGGGAGATCTTGATTTTTCAGCTGTGCACGAGGCTGTGAAGTTTCCCGAAGGTTCATCCTGATGTTAATGCATTCACACGAGGCCTGAAGTACATTGGCTGCCATCGAAAACTCTTTTGGTGATCATGGATCAAAATGAAAAAAATTTGAGGCAGTACTTCTCCGGTTATTAAGGTTGTCTAATTTGAACTTCAATTTCCAAAATTCCTTTAGGGCGTAGTTCAAGTGACAGTACAGTGAAGAAAGTAATACTATAAGAAGCGACAAGGGTTCGACATACTTTTTTCTCTATTTCTCTCTCTCTCTCTCTCTCTCTCTCTCTCTCTCTCATGGTATTTTGTTTAGTAGCCTTAAAAAGAGACTCAAGGATATGAATGGTGCCCTTTAAGCCGTCTGCAACTATGGTTTTTCATCCAATTTCCTTGTAATACTTGTTCCATGCCAACCAGAATTCTCTACGCCCACCTTCTGCATCCAACAACAACCTTTTTCACCCTTCTATGTTTCACTGCAACCGGTTACTGACCAGTAATACATTCCTTTGAAGCTTGCTAGCCCTCTTCTCTGTCTTGATGGCCAGTAGGTCCTGTCCTGGAGAAAGAAATTTTTGTCGTTCTTGAGCATTTGAGTATGCACGTAAACACAAATGCAGACATACACACGCACAGAATAGACTGTAATTTTTAGGTGCGGTAAAGCGATCAATGGATTCCATGTGCTGCTTGCACGGATATCATTGAAACAAATCCGTGTTTGGTTAGTAGAACACCGCCAGCAGATTTTGGTCGTCATTGATTGGAATTCAATGGAAAGGCTAAAATTGAAACAACAGGGTAAATTGTGGTAATCACTCGTTTAGATTACAAATGAAAAGCTAAAATTGGAGCACTTGTCAAAGGTTCTAAGTAAATCTGTATTGTCAAACAATTTTGTGAAAACAGTAAAGAACACAGATTCTACGGTCTCGTTAAACTGACGGTAAGATTCAATGAGAACGAACATATGATCTAACCCCACCACATGGCTTTACAAGAATTGGCATTTAGGGAAAGGGGAACGTCACACGAGCTTAAACATGAGATATCCCTTCAATCTGAAATCTCCAATGTCTCATTTTGGCTCATTTCTTAGACTTAGATTTGAATATATGCTCCTTGTAATATTTAAGCTCTTCTATGCTTTCTCTGATGTCATCCATTGCTCTATGCTTCTTTTCCTTCGGAGGAGCCTTCTTGTTTTCTAGAAAATTAAGTAAAGATGTTAAAACACACGACATTTTCAAACTACCAGAAACTACAAAAATTGCAACAGCAAAATTAACAGACCACGATTAAAGGAAAACACCCTGATTATGTGTAAGCACATACAGAGAGACCAAATACAAGGATGTGACGGGGGGGTATAATCAATAAACTATTTAACACCACTTGTATGCTGAACACAAATGAGCCTAATAAGAACAGCATCATTACCTTTCGGGTACCAACGAATGCATAGAGCCCTAACGCTGCTAACATCAACGAGTACATGAGAGAACAGGCTGGCCAAATCTGGCATATACTTCTGCAAACACAAACATTTAGGAGAAAAGAGCAAAAAAACTTTCAGCGCTGAAATTGGGAAAAGAGAGATAACCCGGGGTCGGATACATGATATATCCTACCAATTGTAACATGCGAGGGAACACTCCGTTTAACACAAATGTTTATAAATGAGTAAACATCATAATATGAAGTCTGCTACCTTCAAAAACAAGAAATCCATGTAAACAGAATTCCCAGCTAGAAGCGGCGTATGAGTGCCGACACATCTCCTCACAAATTCAATAACCTTAAAAAAAAAAAAAAAATTGTCAGAGAATGTTAGATTTAGTGGCAAGTAGAAATTATTTCTTTTTCGAAAAACAGCAGCATGCAAAACTTTTGGGTAGTACAAGGACACGGGGATCAACCCACAGTAAGGGAAAAAATAACAAAAATTACTCAATTCAAATGTTATGAAAATGAAAATTTCACCTGCTTTTCAGCTTCTTTTTCACTAATCGTACTGTGGAGCACCTTTTTGGTCAATCCTAGATTAAATTGAAAATGTTCAAAACCCATACAAGCCTTGCAAGAAAAGAAAATAAATAAACTAGACGTTTTACATGGAACTAATCGTAAACAAAAGGCACTGAAAGGTGAAGATAAATGAGTCATCAAGGTGACAACAATAACACCTAAAACCCAAGCATTAGGAATACTACTCACCACTTGCTGCATGATGAGTCTGACACCATTCTCCCATTTTGTCCATGCATTCCTTACTTTGACGGATAACCAAATCAGGACCCTAAACAATGTAAAGCAAAATTTAATTTCCCAGATCAGGAGAAACACTTGAAAGACTGCTGTTAATGGTTCTACAGTGTTCGAACACATTAATACAAGGAGTAAGTGAGGAGAAATCAAGGTCCAAGGCATGAGAATTAATTGCTAAAAGTGCAAAGAGGTGATAAAAACAAACGATTATAAACTGTCACAAAGAAAAGAAGAATCTGAAATCAATAGTTTTACATATACCATGACATCGTTCAAGATATTTTCTTACAAGGTACACCAGTGTGAGACATTACGTGCTTGGGGCATTCTCTTACAAAAGAGCATAACCATGCTTATACTGCCATCTTCTTAAGAACCTCTCGAATATAACAAAATTTACGAGATGAAACATGGAACCAGTTCTCTCCAAATCTTTGGGATTCTTGGATCATGTAAACCCCACTTCACCTTCAACCAAATGACTTCAAAAGACATTTCAGTGGGGTGTTTGCAATCGGAAATTCAAGCTCACCAATTTGACACACACACATTCAATCTTCTTCGAAAAGGCAGCAATTTCCCACTTACTTTTCCCTTAATCTTGTAAGTTGCGAATTATTATTATCACACTTAACACTTGTAGCAGGCATTGGTCACCGTAATTAATGACAAGTTCTCATCCTAATATAAAAGCAGGCACTGTATAAACTGGGTACCACCTAACAGATGTGTATGCATATACATCAAAATGACAAGACCTGCATAATTCCTTTTTAATACAAGAGTTACCAAAATTCATGACAAGTTCTATTTATACAACTTCCAGGGAAGACTCCCTCGTTCACGTGAAGCTATGATCCATTGACCTTCACCATCATTGACATCTTCTATACATTGAGGATAGAGAAGTCTGCAACTAGGAATCAACCTTCGACCATGAAGAACAGAAAGTACTAAAAGGATAGCAAATCTAAAAAGACACATAAAAAAGAAAAATGCTTAACTGACTAACTACCAATTCTGAAGAACCACTGTAAGAGAAGAGGGATAAATTACCTCAATTGATTTGGCCAAACTACCATCGGTAACTATACAAGCAATCTCGAGTATTCTATCGAACTCCACATGGAGACCTGTATAAGCAACAAGAGCAAAAGAATTACCCACGAAAACCATCATAAGCCATTCAACCACAAATTTGCATCCATACAAAAACAGGCTAGGTGGAACATTTATGAACAAGACACATTTGAAGCGAACTTACTGAGCTCAATGAACTATGTTACTTTTACTCGAGACTAAAGCAATGCAACCCTTGCAGTTTGGAAACAAGTCACATAATCCTCCATTACAGTGAATGGACAAGCATTAAAACGCCCTTGGTGAAATATTCTACGCCAGAATGGCCAGAAACAAAAACTGCAGACAGATGAGAGTAACTAAGCTACTTAGAGCAAGAAAAAAGAATTATGTCAACCCTGCTAAGATTTGTCAATCATAGGCTCATGCAAGGCTACCCTATGTGATAATTACAGGCCACTATTTCTCCCATTACCCATCTTCCAGCGAAACTGTGGTGTCAGGATATAGAATACCTATTTTAAAACTCATTCCACATAAAACAGTGATTGCTCAATGTTCACCGAAGGTCAACAGATAGGGTCCAATTTAATCATCCCAACCAAAGCCTACCTGTCATTTCCAAATCAATCCACACAAGCGGCAGCTTATAGTTTCCTGAAACCACTTCTAGACTTTGTGGGCCCCCATTGTCTTTCTTTGAGAGGGTCATGTCAGCAGAGCTGTCACCTTTTTTCTTACCTTTACCTGCATCATGAAGATAGTTTTCGTTGGCGTTAGACAGTCTTCAAGCAATTCTGCAACGTTTGCAGTTTTTTAAGTTGGACGTTTCCATTGCGCATGAGAAAAGATGCCTCCATTGTAATTGGAGTCATGGTCAACAAGTTTTGAAGGCGAGCTCAAACCCTCAGACAATTTAGTTGATTGGAATTTGAGTTCCATGAATAATAGTTACACAAAAGAACACAATGAAATGGATCAAATGACTGGGGAGGCTTAGGCACGGTTTTACTTTTTTTGAATAAGTAACTTGGGTGCGTGTTTACCTCTTCCATTGCCATTTTCTTGTTGATCACGAACAATCGTAACTTCTCCATCGTCTCTGGCATCCAATTCAAGCAAGGAAAATGAATTTGAAAGCTGATTCATTTTACATTTCTCAGTCATTCAGCTCCTGTCAAACTGATGGATATTACAATGTCAACAGATTCCCGTGGTTCAAATGAGAAGTACACAAACAAACTAAGACTCCTCAGAGAGTAGAACTATCCCAATACACAAACATATAATCTGGATATCTTGCGTAAAAGCTCAGACAGCTCATAAAAGTCAGAAGAAATGAAATCATATCTATTTGACAATTTGTGTAGATTTTCAACTCTGCATTGTTACCAACACACATTAATGAGTCCACATCAAATTTAAAACCATGGAAGTATTCAACTCAATACCAATTAGCAATGGATGGAGAAGGCACACAAGTTCGTATCGGGTGATAATTACCACTGTAAGACGAGCTCTGATACTCCTGCACGTGTGATCCCAACTCAGTGGATGGGTAAACAAATGATCCAGAATATACGGAGTCACAATGAAACAAAGTACACTTGAGGCACACATTACGGGGAATCTCATCACCGAAAAAAAAATATGTTCTCAAATAATGATTAAGCTGATTGCACAAAGTGGATGTGCACACTCACAACAAGTTCTAAAATTGAGGAAAGAATTGTAGTTTTGGTTGCCCGAACACTCTGATCAGCAAGACTGCTTAGCCACATCTTTTTGCAAAATTGTGACATGTCTTGATACCCGTTGCTCACTCAATTCAGTCATGGTAAATGTAGCAAGTACCATATCTTCCGGGGGGATAAAAAGAAAAAGAAAACAGAACAGAACCAAAACTATAGTCAGAGTCAAAGAAAGGTTCTTTCTTCCATTCCAAACCCAACCCAACCCGAACCGCAAACATAGGTGCGCGCGCACACACACGATAAAATGAAAGAAAAATAAAGAAACAGTTGATCAGATCACAACCATAGTTTCAACATGCAGCTACAAAACTAAATGCTAAAACAATCAAGTAAAAAAATAATGAAGAAAAAAAAAAATCACCCTGTTTACATGCACACACATGCTTACAAACTAACAATAAACCTATCATGCGTCTTGATATAGCAGCCCTTTCAACAAACCGATGCATATTCAGTATTCACCTTCCAATTCCAGTAAATTTAAACTATAAAATAAAGAAAATCAGTCGGACTTAAACGAAGAAAGACCCAATAAATGGAACTCAGAATACAAATTAAATTAGATAACCCAGCTGAGAAACATTAATAGCAGCAGCAATTAGCAATACAGTGAAGTGAGAAATCAATGGCGAAAACAGAAAGAAGGATGGAAGTTTTACCGATGAAGCTGATAGCAGTTGGGAGCGATTTACTGTTTTCTTTCCTTGGGAGGCTTCGATAGATTTGAAAGACGTAATGCTTGCGTGTGGCAGACAAAAATCTTTCTCATGGACTCGGAGGCGGGGCAAGTAGACGGGGCTCGATTGATGGGTCCAATAATTTTATTTTTTTTTTTGGCCAGACGATATATATATTAGCGGTAGTTTTTTTTATTGAATTATCGTCTACAGTAATAAATAAGGGGTGATTTGACAAAAAAGTAAAACACTGTTTTTTATTTTTTTTTATTGCCTTTGTTCATTAAAAATAAATGTTTTCTTTGTTTTGCATCAAGTTTTCATAGTTTATGGATTCGTCTCGTCTAACGCAAAATCAAAAAAATGCAAATAAATAAATACAAAATTGAATACAGAACAAAGCGAAAAAAAAAAAACTGTTTTTTTCTTTTTTGCCAAATCACCCCTAAGTCCTACAATATCTACGACTTCGGTCCTACTTTATATTAGGCAAAAAATTGTGCAATTTTCTTCATATCTCATCACATTTAGGGTAAATTTTAAATCAACTTTAGAAGATTTGATTAGTTAGTTGAAATTTTCTGATCGAGTTGATTTCTAAGAGACCCACTCAACTATTTATTTTAAAATTATTGATCTGGTCGAATAATTTTTATGAAACCTCAAAAGTAGGTCGCACACAATATTGGTACAGTAAAGGAGACGAGTGTTAAGGGCTGAAATGTGAGCACTGTCTTGGCCCTAAAATTACGTCGTTTCAGAGGGCTCCAAGATATAGCGAGGGTTTATCACTACAGGGACCTTGTGTCCAATTGATTATACCATCTCTCAAGGGCATTTCACTAATGTGAATTTTTGCCGAAATAATTTATGGCTTGGTAATCTCATGTTCTGCATAAGTAGTACACGACGTTAGTGCCTACCTAGTCAGGGGTGTCTGGGAAAGTAGTCCAATGGTTGAGATAAATGTTGTTTGAGGCCTGTACATGGGGTATTGGGGACAAGCGTTTGCCTCTTAGGGCATAAAAATCTAGGAGTAATTTAAATTGCGATCAAGATTGGTTTGGAATAAGAATTGTGACTGTGAGAATAAAGCATGGGTACATCATTTGGTGCACACCAATACATCCATGTTGTGTGGTACCTATTTCGGGGTTCCACACAAATGATCGGAGTCACTCAACTTATTCAAAATATGTTTTTAAGAATCCCTAAGAAAAATTAGCCCGGTCAGATATGAATAAGAGCTTGATCGATTCTTCGTTCAATTTCAGATAAGGAAATTGAGCACAGAACTGATCAAGTCTCTTCCGATATCCGATTGAGTTAATTTTTTTTCTCAAGGACCCTTAAAAGAACACTTTAAACAAATTTAACGGTTTTGATTGTTTGTGTGGAATCTCAAAATAGGCTCCACACAATCTAGTGTGCACCAAGTGCTGTACTCATAGGTTTTTCCTAACAAGCCTGCCAACCATGTAATGCACTACCGAAAAACCAAACTATACATCACGGATATGGATTAATTTAGATTGGATTCGCAGTTTGACGATTTATGCGCTGCCCTTGTTTATCGTTCATGTCAAAATCAAACCATATGGGAGTAAACTGTAATTCCCCCGAGCTTGGGTCAAGAGTATACTAAAATGTACTGTAAAATGTAAAATGTTACTCCTACACGACTTGGCTAGAAAGTTTACTTCTCAACCGGCCCTAGGGGTTTAGATTTTCAGGGAGGGTTTTTGCCTCACTCTCTCTCTCTCTCTCTCTCTCTCTCTCTCACTCCAATTCTGCCCCAACTCCGAAAACCCACCACACCAATTTCTTCTTCCTCATTCTTCGTTTTCAAACTTCGATCTCTGTTGGTTGTCTAAACCCTAGTCCGAAGACGAACCGAACACATGGCCACCGTCATGCCTCCCACCGTCACAATGCCACCGGCGGCACCGAAACCGGCCGTGATCCAGCCGGAGAAAGTGGATTACTTGAACCTGCCATGCCCTATTCCATACGAAGAAATCCACCGCGAAGCCATGAGTTAGTATCATCTGATTAACCACTTCATTTTTTGATCTGAAAACACTCCACGTACTGTGTTTGATTAATTTTTTGTCGTCCTGTTTGGTTGTTTTTTATGGTCGTAGATGGAATGGAAAGGTCAAGAAGGATGTCTGCTTTATGTTTTGTTATCTGAAAACATTCCACTTACTATGTTTGATTAATTTTTTTGTAGTCCTGTTTGGTTGTTTTTATGGTAGTTGTTACTTTAATTCATATAATTCACTTTAACGCACGAATCATATTGAAAATCTGTGGTCACGGATTATGGGTAAGACCACATCCAGGCCATAACTCAAAGGTTTAACGAATTACCTGTCTCAGAATTGCTAAAAATATTTGATGTATGTGAGGTTAATGAACGGCCTGTCTCAAAATTCCTATCTAGCCCTGTTAACCGATTTGGAAAACTCCCTTTGAGGTTATATAATGATGCCATTCACGTCAAATTTGATTTTGATCCTCTCACCTACTGGAACTCCTGATCGGAATAATGTCTGGCTTGGTAATCTCATATGTCATGCACAAGTAGCACCAGACGTTACTGCCTAACCAGTAGGGAGTGACTGGGAAAGTAGTCCAGTGACTCCAGTGGTTAAGGTTGAGGTTGTCTGAGTCTTTGAGACCTGTTCAGAGAGTATTAGGGATAAGTGTGTACTTCTTAGGGCATAAAAATCTAGGAGTAATTTAAATTGTGATCAAGACCGATTTGGAATAAACCGTGATTGCGAGAATAAATCTAGCCTCGCTATGGGTAAACCATTTGGTGCACGCCAAATGTACACCACGTTTTGTGGGAACCATTTGGGGGTTCTAGACTAATGATTGGAACCGCTCAACTTATTCAAAATATGTTTTTAAGGATCCCTATAAAAAATTAGCTCAATCGGATATCAGTAAAAGCTTGATCGATACTTCGCTCAAATTTCTGTTAGAAAATTGTGCACAGAACTGATCAAGCCTCTACCAATATCCAATCGAGCTGATTTTTTACAGAGATCCTTAAAAAAACATTTTAAACAAATTGAGCGTTTTCGATTATTTTTGTAGAATCCTGAGATGGAATCCACACAACGTTGATGTACACCAAATGGTGTACCTATAGGTTTTTCTGAATAAATTCAACCAAACCATTTAATTTGTTTTTCCATTTTGTAAGCAGGGAATGAAAAGCATTACTAAAAAACCGAACTACATGACTGATATGGATTGGTTCAGATAGCGGTTTCACGGTTTATCCACTGCCCCTATTTATCGTTCATGTCAAAATCAAACCATATGGGAGTAAATTGTTATTCACCATAACTTGGGTCAAGGTTATGTAAAATATTACTCCTACTCAACTTGGTTAGAAATTTAACTCCTCAACCGGCCCTAGGGGTTTAGATTTTCGGGGAGGGTTTTTGCCTCTCTCTCTCTCTCTCCCTCTCTCTCTCTCTCTCTCTCTCTCTCTCCAATTCTGCTTTAACTCCCAAAACCCACCACACCAATTTCTTCTTCCTCATTCTTTGTTCTTGAACCTCGATCTCTGTTGGTTCTCTAAACCCTAGACTGAAAACAAACTGAACACATGGCCACAGTAGTGCCTCCCACCGTCACAATGCCACTGGCGGAGTCAAAACCAGCCGTGATCCAGCCGGAGAAAGTGGATAACTTGAACCTGCCTTGCCCTATTCCATGCAAAGAAATCCACTGCGAAGCCATGAGTTCGTATCATCTGATTAACCACTTCATTTTTTGATCTGAAAACATTCCACTTACTGTGTTTGATTAATTTTTTGTAGTCCTGTTTGGTTGTTTTTTACGGTAGTAGATGGAATGGAAAGGTCAAGAAGGACGTCTGCTATATGTTTTGTTACTTTAATTCATAACTTTAGCACACGAATCATATTGAAAATCTGTGGTTACGGATTATGGGTAAGACCACATCCAGGCCATAACTCAAAGGTTTAGCCAAATTGAGTAAAAACTCTAGCTCTATAATGGAAAACAGACATTTGTTAAGCATGTGATTTAGTAAAAGCTTCATTAATGGCAGCATAGTGGAAAATTTGGGAGCCATCAACTTGCTTTGGGAACTTTTTGCTTAAAATAATACCCCTGATGTGGGTGAGATTTCATTTTGATATAAGTTTGGGTCAGTGAGTGGATATATGCGTTGGGTGTTTTTTCTCAAAGTTTCTTTGAGTTGAGTGAAAATTTAAGTAGGAGCAGAGATGCTTTAAGAGATGAAATGCATAAGATGCAAATGAATTATATGCTAAAATTTACAGTGATGGGAAAGGAGTTTATTCAGCTGCCTGTTTGTATATAAGTGGAAAGGAAAGTTGCTATGGTTTTTACTTTCGGATCTGGAGGAAAGTACTTCCAAACTGAAAAGTAAGAGTTGAGATTGCATTTATATACAGCGTGAAACAGATCACAATCTTCAGCGGACTTCTTGGTTTCTGTACATTGAAGCAAATGGCTTCTCTTAGCTCGAATAAGCGCAGTTGCACTCATGACTATCAATTGCTACAGTGAATTAACTAATAAGAGAATTTCTCGTAGGAAATGAAGGGTTTGATCCATTCCTCTGACGTGAATGCTGATTCTCTTATAAATTGGTTTTGCAGTGTCCTTAAGGCCAGAACTATTTGAGGGGCTGCGCTTTGATTTTACCAAAGGACTAAATCAAAAGTTTTCACTCAGTCACAGGTGGATCTGCATTTCCATAGTATTTGTTTATATGTATATATATACGGAAATTTTCTAATCCGGGACTCCCGGAAATAAGAAAAACCGTATTTTTTTTGTGTTGCAAATTGTTTTTGGAAAATCCGAGCCGTCCAATTTTTTCAGAATGTGATTTCAAGGGTCCACGCGAGAAATCTTTAAAAAAAAAAATACCGGAAAGGGCTTGATCCAAGCAATTTTTTGCAAAAACTATATATTTTACAATTTTGCGAAAACTGCTTGGATCAAGCCCTTCCCGGTATTTTTTTTTTGAAGATTTCTTGCGTGGACCCTTGAAAACACCTTCTGAAAACATTGGACGGCTCAGATCATCAAAAAAATGATCGGATTATGGAGGTCCGGAGTCCCGGATCCCGGACTAGAAGGAGACCCTATATATATATCTGAATCTTTGAAACATTCTGTTTTGGTTTTATTGGTTACTCCCTTTTTAATTATGCATCAGTGTGTTCATGGGACCTACTGAAGTTCCTTCCCAGTCAGGAGATATCATTAAGATTCCCACCTCTCACTATGAGTTTGGTGCCAACTTTATAGACCCGAAGGTATGTGTACTTGTTGTTGTTGCATTTATAGTTCATTGATTCTTATGAAAGTCAATCTAACCCCGGAGAATTGATGATGTCTGCAGTTGATGCTTTTTGGTAGAATATTAACAGATGGGAGGCTCAATGCCAGAGTGAAGTGTGATTTGTCTGAAAATCTTATTCTCAAGGCCAATGCTCAAGTAATAAACTGCTAAACGTTGTCCGCCTTTATTTATTTATTTATTTGGTTTGTGCTAAGAGATTATTGTGTACTTAATAAGATATCAGAGTGACCACTTTGTTTTTGTTTTCCAGATTTCAAACGAGCCGCATATGTCACATGGCATGGCTAATTTTGATTACAAGGTAAATTACTTTTACTCGTTAATAAGACTTTGATTATATGTTTGTGCCTTTATGTGTGTTGCTTTCACTCCCATAAGAAATAGAAATGATGCTTCCAAATCTTAAAAGTTTGGTTTCTGTTGAGGAGTAGGCATCTGCATGTAAGTGGACCTCTTCTTTGTTGTTAATCATGTTTCGGTATTCTTGGTTGTGGTCCTGTTGATAATTTATTCATTTTCATCTGTAAAGGGTAAAGACTACAGGACTCAATTTCAACTCGGCAATGGTGCCTTATTTGGAGCCAATTACATACAGGTACAAATCAGTTCCTCTCCCTCTCAACGAGGGCCCACTGGTGATGGATGTAGGCATATAGCAATTCATTCATTATATGAAGCTAAAAAAAAAATTCCAACGAAGGAAGCAAACATTTTTCAGAATAAACTTTCCCGGGGTCAACTGTGAGTAATGTTCAAGCTTTATGTGTTTGGTTACCGAGTAGGCAAGTTGGCTGCCTTGTCCAATCTTTTATTCATATCGTACTAACACATAAGAGTCAGCTTATTTTGGGTAAGGATGTAAGTTATTTCTAGAACCCAAGTTCAATGAAGCGTTACTACAGCATGCTTCTACTCTCTTTCAACATGTAATAATTCCCAGTAGAGACAAGAAATGTCGTACTGTGTTCCAAGTTCCAACAAGTGAAGCATAAGATGAAGAGCTAGACAACGAAACCTTCTTAGTTTCAAGTGCGCACCTGTAGTTTTGACTGTTCTCTAACATGCTACACAATGTGCTAATAGGGCTTCCTCAAAATATGGTGTTGGGAGGAATATATTGGAAGGTCATTTTCATAATATTGTGATCTTCCACTGCCCTAAAGGCCTTTCTCGCCTATATTCTCTCAACATCTGGTGTGCATGTTCGGCCATAAAGCTGGTGGGCCAGAATTACTACATTTAGGTTGCTAAATTCTTACCCATATGAGCTTCTGGAGTTATTTCGAGCAACAAGAAGAATGGCACAAGAAGCACGTAGCAACTATTTTTTCAACTGGTTGGGAAGGAATGACTTATGTTTCTGCCGCATGCTTCAAATCATCTTTTCTGCACTTCTTTTCCATCTTAATAATGTGTTTTTGTTTGTTTGTTTGTTTGTTTGCAGAGTGTCACCCCACATTTGTCTTTGGGTGGTGAAGTATTCTGGGCTGGTCAGTATCGGAAGTCTGGAATTGGTTATGCTGCTCGATACAACACAGATAAGATGGTAATGCTTTCTACTGCATGTCTAGCAAGCCATTGCAGTCCTTTTTGTGTTTACTTGTCTCCTATGTGCATTTGTGGGTAATTGGTAAATAATACTATTAGTAGGATTGCATGTGCCACAATTCCAAATCCACTGGGCATGCTGCATCAATCTCTTTCCTCAGCATTTTCAGGAGCCAAAATTTCACCCTCAACACAAAAAGGGAAAAGTTCTTATACAAGCCCAAATTTAGCAGGAAAAAGGGATTGGGCTGGAGAAGGATGGAAAATTTCCTTGGCATTTTGAGCAGGCCTAGTTTCCCAAAAAAATTTATCAAAATTTGATAAAATCACCCCTTGATTTTATCAAATGAGGAGGGTTGATAAAATCTCAGCCTTTTTGAATGCAAAAAAGCTGAGATTTTGTCAACCCTCCACCTCATTTGATAAAATCAAGGGTGATTTTATCAAATCTTGATTTTGTCTTTGATAAAATATTTTGGGAAACTGACATAGACAAGAGGGGAAACTATAGATTCATTTTTCTTCCTTCAAACTGAGAGCTTCCATCTTATGGAACATGGGAGGTTGGCTATGTGAACGAAATACAGGTGTCTAAGTGTTGTATAGTATGTAAATGTGAGAGCACCCTCACTCAGGAGCTACAGCTTTTGAGGTTGACTACTAACCAAGACCTTGTTACTGGCTTTGTGTTCACAAGTCTCAAGTATGATCTGAATTCCAATGTCGTGGATCAAAAGGTCTACTTTGTAAGAACATAGTGGCGAACGTAAACCTTGTTGGGTTTTTAGTCCCCTACCACAACGGAAGTACACCACATAATTAAACAACGCACAAAGAAAAGTAAAAAACAAAGAATTTAACGTGGATTGGCCTCAATACCTACTCCATGAACAAAAGATATTTCCACTATATTGTTAAGTACAATGAGATAGAAAAATATTAACCTCAAAGCCACGTTTACTAATATTTGTTATCTCCTCCTAACTTTCAGAATATTTTCTTTCTTATTCTCGCCAATTCTTTCCGTCTCTCCTAAAACCCTAATACGCCCTTGGTATTTATAAGCCTCAAGAGATCCTCATCCTGAATGGTAACCTTATTATTACTTGGTTACCACTTGCTTCCTTATTTCAATATGATTTCCTTAGCCAAGATTCCTTAACCAGCCTTCTAATTAGTCTTCATGACCAAGACTCCCTTGCCTTAAGTAACACCTTTTCAAATAGGAGTCCTATTCAACTCTTTGGGCATCACCCCCATGGGTAGATCCCAACAATCACCCCCTCCACATATGTGGGGTAATTGTATTCACATCCCCCATGATGTTGTATGAATATGCTGAAAGTGGCTATATTATCGTGTTCATTTTTTATTTTGTTTGCTGGGCTCTCTACCCTCTGGCAAAAATTCTTGCCTAACCTGATATGATCTGCTGTTAGTTGAAGGTATTTTCTATTAGTTTTTTGGAAGTTTCATGAAATCTATTTATCTATTTGCTTGCATCACTCTGAAAATGGTAAGAGATGGAAAGTGGTTATCCTTTCCTTTCTTTCCTTCAGTGAGTGTTGGTTAGGAGGGGGAGTAATCGTATATACATGGCTGATTATGGACATGGGGAAGGAGAAAAGGAATTATGATTTACTTTAGACGAGTGAGTCCTATTGTAAGGGATGTTAGAGTTTGTCCCACATTGGTTAATTATAACATCCAAAGCTAATATATGAGCCTGGCGGCCTCTCCATTCTTTGCCAATTGGTTTTGAGTTGGAAACTACAATGGAACCAAATTCACTCTTTTTGCATGCAGGTTGCTACTGGTCAAGTTGCCAGCACTGGTGTGGTTGCTCTGAGCTATGTGCAAAAGGTGTCAGAGAAGGTAAGGCAGCTGAGTTGTTCCAGTGTTTTGACTTTCTAGTGGTTAGTTTATCGTGCCACGTTTCTCCAACTGCTTTCTTCCATGCAGGTTTCTCTGGCAACAGACTTCACGTACAACTACTTGTCAAAAGATGCTATAGCAAGCTTTGGTTATGATTATATATTGCGACAGGTAACTTGTGCTATGGCATATTTCTACTGTCCATGCCGCGGAGTTACCTGTGAAGTAGTCTGCATGTAAAGAATTAGTTCTCGTTTATCCTTGGAATTAGATTCACAACCTGAGTACCTTGTCCCAATCAATTGGGTATTATTTATCTAAGAGACTGTCCGAGTGATTTATTGTGATCTCAACCGTTCTCCCCTCCAAGAAAACTGAGTTGGTAATTTAGTTGTTTATTTTAGCAAATTACTGTTTTATGTTTTGTACATGAATGACAATTATTGAATTCAGTAAGAGTCAACTCAATGTCTCAAGTAGTTCCATCATCTCTTTCACCCTAACTTTGTTGTCCCGCTGATGAAATTCAGCCAGATTTGCATAGCCAGAGTCACATATGTGGTGAAGCAAACAATTGTGGTTATCTTCTTGGTTGCTTATTTCGTGTGTGTTACAGTGCCGTCTTAGGGGGAAGATTGACTCCAATGGCTGCACGTCTGCTTTTCTGGAGGAGCGATTGAATATGGGTCTCAATTTCATTCTTTCTGCTGAGGTAAGGATCGTATATGCCTGCTGATGCTTTCTAATTCTCTCTCTCTTCCAGGGGCCCCAACAGGGTGCAGGGTTCATGGTGGAGGTGCTAGTCATCTTTCCTATAATGCTTACAGTATTTCTATTGACCGTACGTGGTTGTTCTCTCCTTTGTGTTTAATCTGGTTGATTTGGAGAGAGTGTAATAGGAATTTTCCAAGTAGGTGAAGAACCCTTGTTGAGGATTTTTCGGTCAATCCTATGCTGCCAGAAATGATGGTCCATGTCTCCTACCTTGGATCAAATTGTCGACTCCTTTCATAGTTGATCTCAAGTAGTTTTTTGCTTTTTTGAGCTAGTCCAGCCCTTGATTGCCAGGATTTTCTTATGTACAGGCTCAATCTCGCTCTTGTACATGCTTTTGCATCCTCTTTTATGCTCTTCTTTACATTTACTTGCTTAGGAAAAAGTGAAAGAAAAAAGAGTCAATGATGTATAAAGATTGTGCTGAGTATGCATTTAACTTGGGAAATACAATACAGAGGGAACTCAAGGTTCTTCAATAGGAATAGGAGATATGTTACTGCATCTTCGCATACTCCAGCTAGTGATGTTAATCGGATTAGAAAAAAAGAAGTGGTGTTATTCGTCTACATGAAAGGGATGCTTGTTCCGCTAGATTGGTCCGTTAAACGGTGTTTACTCTTGCATGATAATGAGATGTCTGCTAAATGCATTTCCTTGTAAAAGTCACAGCGATACTAATAGCAGCAGTTTTTGGGTTTCTGGTGATTTTACTTTTGAGTTGTCTTAGCAAAGTCTTCCTAATTTCACTTTGCAGATAGATCACCGGAAGAAAGACTACAAGTTTGGAGTTGGATTGACTGTAGGAGAATAGTATAAAAGCTTTGAATGCTGTCTTGAGCTCACCCCTGCAAGAAACTCTGCATTTAGTCGGCGGTTATTTTGTTTATTGTTTTTTTTTTCTTCCCTTGCTGATAAAGATCAAAGAACCAGTTTTGTACCTTTTTATCTGGAGTTACCATTATTTGCACTGCTGCAGCACTTGTAGCATCCCTACTCGTCGATTTTGCAGTTCGGAGTTCCTATTCATTTTTTTACCTTTAAAGCTGTAGAATTTGTCAATACGGGAAGCAGAGTATGTTATTATACATTGTGGTTGCATTGACAGGAGAGGCTTATTTTGGCATAAAAGCTGTTTCATAATTTGCCCTGTTTTTTGTGAGGTTTGCTGCTTGACAAGCACTTCTTGCTGTGGTATGAAATGTTATTTTTCCTTTTAGGTGCTTCCTGTTATTTTCAAATTTGCCTACTTTTATGCTGCTGTATTATGATGCCAGAATCAGCATTAGGAAAGAGGTTAATAGCAAGCACCAAAAGACCACAGGAAACAAGAGATTTCTTTCTACTTCGGTCATCGATTACTTGGGGATAACATGGTGCTCTTCGTTGCTGACAGCCTGACATGGTTAATAAACGAATCAAGCTAAGTATTTGAATATGAGCTTTTGCAAAGTTTTCAAACCAAGCTTGAATGATCTAATGTTCGACTCTTTCGTCTCATTTGTCAGCACTAATTTTTTATTCTTTTTGTTCTCGTTCTCTCTTTCACTTTTACTCGATTGGGTCACATCTTTACATCATTTTGCTCGCTATGACGGGAGGAATCGGAAAATATAAAAATATATAGAGAAGTTAAAAAAGTTCACATCATTTTGTCTTGTTATATAATTTTATCAATGTTTTTATACTTTTTAGATTTCTCTCGTTGATTTAAACGATGCAATTTAAAATTATACCAAAATTTAGTTAAAATTAAGAGAAAATGACCAAAAAAAAGCCATACCATAAATGTTTCCAAAAAGTTAGGGGGTGTTCATTAACAAAAAATATATTTTAAAAAAAATCAAGACAGGTCATTGTCTCACAATATATCACATAAAAAACCGCAAAAAATTAATTCATTCTAAAAACTGGTCTAGTGAAAGTGTGGAACACCCGCTTAGGCTAAACTCACGCAATTGACCTGTTTGCGTGGGGGCATTCTGCCTAGCTTGGTGATTGGGTGTCTTGTTATATTACAACTATTATTCTTCTCTACATTCTAATCATTAAAAAAGTTTAATTGGCTGAACAAAGAGGTATTTTCTTGCAAGGATGAATAAAAGCAATAGAAAAATACGAAGGGTTGGTACTTGGTAGCTTAAACTTGAGGTTAAACGACACTTATCATCATTTAAAATAACATAGACAAGTCTAATAAAAGGAAAGGTGAACTACTGTGTTCACTTCATATTTTTCAAAAAAAAAATCAAAAAGATTATTTCTTCATCTTTCAATCATTAATTATATTTCTCTCTCTACTCATATCTCTCTCTAATCATTAATTATATTTTTAGGGAGCTTACTTTTGACGCCCTCATACCCTCATAGTTTGAGCAAATCTGCTAGCTAGCGAAGACAACTCTTAATAGGTGAATGAGTAATTAAGGGGGAGTTTCCAAAAAGGCTAAATAAGAATTTCGAGACAAGTCATTCACATAGTATTATTATTATTATTATTTTTTATCCTTTTTAGGTTTTAGAACTTCTAGGAAAGTAATGGAAAAGAAAATTTCTAACTGATAATGTTAGAGGCCCGTGATACCAATTCTACAACACCAACTGATAGTAAGAAATCTACATAGTAAGTAGGGACTCAGATGCGTGTATCTAACCTGTGGGTGACACACCTATATATGAGAATGTTGTGATTGACGTCATGACCGATTGTTGTGTCTCACGTATTAATTGTCCCTTAAGATTAGGCTCAGGGGTGGGTCCTAAACCGAATTTTATCCTCTTCCCCTCTCCCACGCCTGCCGTACAGAAAAAAAAAAAAATGTCCCAGCCCTTCTCTCTCTCTCTAGAATCCCGTTTCTTCCGCTTCTCCTCCTTCATTCATTGCCGTGTCCTAATTATTCTAGAACCCTCTAATAAATGATTCTTTGAAACGCAATTTCCAAATGATTCTTTGAAACGCAATTTCCTTCTTTCTTTTTCTTCTTCGTCTCTTCTCTCTCTCATAAGCCACAGCAGCCTCTCGCTGTCACCGTTACTGTTTGCTCTCTCAATTCTATATTCTTCTTCGTTCGTGGCTCCTTTTCTCCGGACGAAGACTCCTCCAATCCTCTTCGCATATTAAGGTAAAACTGTCTCCTTGCATACATACATGCATAGCTGTGTATGTATATGCACCCTCTAACAAACACGCTATATTGTCTGCGCCATTAGGGCCATCCGGCTTTAATTGGGCCACGAGTGAGAGATAGATTGGATTTGTCCAAAGAATAGAGCGCGCGTAAGTGTGCCCGGACACCTGAATTGAAAAGAATAATCATCCACTACTTGGGTATATAAGCCCAAGTATACATGATTTTGAACCCAAAGGGATTGGCCCAGTGATCAAAACCTAGACTTAGGGTTTGTTCCTCCTAAGGTTGCGATTTTGAAACACTCTCAGGTGCTATAAACTCTTTTGGGCCGCTTTAATTGATCTCTTCACAAGCAAGTGGGCGGTGGAATTGAGCCCCGAATTAGTCAGTTGTCAGTTGACCGTAAGCCAGCCCAGACACCTGAGTTATAAATACAGAGAGCATACATGATTTTGAACGTCTTCCCCTACTTCTTTCTTTTCACTAATTTCCCAATTTCAACTTTGTGACCTTATTGCAGTTTGGTCTGAGATAGTTGTTCATTGAATTCATTATGCCGAGTTTGCTGTTTGACTATGAAAGTCCAGGCAAAGAATTTCACTGGTTGTTGTCTGTTTTTGCCGGCATTCTTATGTGCAGAACCGTAAGTGTTTTTCGCTTAATCTGGTCATATACAATATGCTATATTGCTATGTGATGTTAGGGCTGGAATTTATCATGTTCATAGCTGTTAGCCTGTTACGATTATACATTTTCAAGTTGAAAAAGTCTACGAGCATTTCTTTAGAACATAATTTCGAACGCAAGAGTGTTTGAAGCTGTTTCAATGTATGTGGGCCTTATTCATCCAATGTCTCTGGGAAAAGCTTTGTCCAGAATTGTGCTTCAAAATTGTGCTCATAGAATTTCTCTTTCAACTTAAAGCTTGACACTGCTCTTTCCCCATATGGAATCTGCAATTTGTGGAATATATAGCTGTTTCTTTGTCGACTTAGATGCTGAAGCATGGCTTATGGTAGCCATGAGTGTAAATAGTAGAAAGAAGGAAAATGTGATTATTGGTAATTCGGAAGCTGAAATAAATAAGGAAGAGACTGGTATATTTGTTCCCTTTCTGGGGAAAAATTAATTTGGGCTATGCTACTTCTAGAAGGATAAAACTTGCAATACAAGTTCGGGTACACAGCGGAGAAAATGGAGATGGCGGTGGGAGAGGGGGAGGGAGGTGTATGGTGGCAATCTGAAAGAGAAGGTCTATCTGATGTTAAAAGCTCCTCTGTGTTAATAGAGATGGTAAGAGATTAAGGAATTACTTCTTTGGTCTCTCGTGATATTTCCAATTAGAACAATTAGAGACACTGACAAATCTGAAAGGATACAATGATTCGTATTTAGTGCACATGGCTTTTGCTCATAGCAGGGTGGTCAGGGTGCAGTAGTTCATGGGAAGCACTCCCCTTACTTTTTTGTGGAGAGACTCCTGCAGTGACTTGGAAACTTTCCTCAATGCCGGTGTGAATATTACTTACAGTCGTGTGAGGTCCTGGGCTCTATAAACCTGATAAATTTGTTTGTAATAATTGATGCATATGAGAAGTGAAGCAAACAAACAAATTTCTTGAGGAAAGTTTTAACCTTTTAAACGATCTTTTATTGCCTAGCAAGGAAAAAGATAATTGAAGTTGAGGAGTCACGAGGTAAGGTACATGAGAATCCGCATGCCCCAGACAAAGTTCTGAGACTTTGTTATTTTCATTTGCTCGCTGTTTGCTAATGATAACTGGACTAAGAATGCAGAAAATAACCTTCCAACTTGCTAAGAAATCTTAAGAAGTTCTATCAAGGCCAAGTATCATTTGATAATTCCTTTTGCATACGACGCACATACCTTGTTGATTATTATTATTTTTTTTTTGGAGGGAGATATGTTTCATGCATGTTCTAGCTCAGGGAAGAAAGATTTATCAAATCTTTTAGTTCATTGAATTATGCCAGTTTATTTCTATTAATTTCTGCTTCCAGAGGTCATTTTATTTACGAAAGTATATTTCCTGAGAATGTATATGGAAATGCATGGTACTTTTGTTTAGCAATTTTGATACCTTTTAAAAGGGGGTGAATGTTGCCTTTTGAAGGTTTACAAATTAACAGGTGTAGTTAGCGCTTTGTTCTTTGATGGATTTGCCAAACTCAGCGATGCAGGAAAAATTGAATGGGATAACAGGTGATGTGCTTTTTTAGGTTGATTTGACTTTGTACAATGTCATAGTTTATGAATGTTTCAGTGGTTTCACCAACTCAAATGCTAGTGGCTTTTTGTTGTTCAGGGGTTTTCTACATTCCATGCGCTTGTTGTGGCAGCTGCTTCTCTCTACCTGTTACTTTTGTCAGATCTGTTTGATGAGGATTCTCGTGCCGAGTTAATTGTCAATAGAAGGTCTACTTTATCAGATACCGTGTTGGGGGTATGTTAGCTGTCAAATTACTTTTGGCTGAATGAAAAGCGTTAGGTTTTTGTGGTTTTGTAATAAGAGCTAATTAAAAGATTTTTTATATTCATTTGATCCACTATCATTACCCTGGCACTGAAAGAGCCTTGTAGGAGTCAGAGAACACGATACTTAGACACATTAGTTGGAATTTAATTAATATTAAAGGAATTTGGTATAGTTACAACTTACATCTATTGCTCTTGGGTGTTTGACTATTGGAAGTGCAGCGTTGCTTCTCTTGGTACTTAACTACATAACGGATATTTATTGACCATTCTTGTTGCTACTGGATAGTTTATCTTTCTGTTGCTATGTAGTACCATATGATCTTAATCTTGGGAAGAGGCGGACCAAACAACTACACCAGATTTGTTCCTATTGGAACTATGAGTTTGGCATGAAGGATATAACCAAGTGACTTCGGGTGTTTTATTTCCTTTTGCTACAATATCCCTAATGGGCTTCTGTTATGTTTTTTTTTGTTGTTTACAGATATCCCTTGGCTATTTTTTATCAGACATAGCTATGATTATTTGGCAATACCCAGCCTTGGGTGGTCTGGAGTTCGTAAGTACAAAATTACGGACAAACCTGTTTTTCATTGATATATTACTTTCTTGAATTCTCTCTGTTTATCTTTTGTAGAAATCTTTTAAACAACATATCCTGGGTGTTTTACAATGTTTTGGGGTTTGGCGTCCAGGGTTTTGGAATTAGGAGAGATGCAGGTGACTATCTGGTTGCTGAACTGTGTTTGTTTAATTTTTTGTAATAGGTCTTCCACCATTTATTGTCTATGTCCTCAATCTTCGTCTCCCTTGTAAGTGGTCAAGCACAGTTTTACATACTGATGGTTCTCTTTACTGAGAGCACAACTCCCTTCATTAATTTAAGATGGTAAGTAAACGTGATAGAGGATCTGCTTTTAGGTTTTCTCGACAACCTTTGCTCATTGCTGTGAGTACATATGCAGGTACTTGGATGCTGCTGGTCAGAAGAATTCTAAACTTTACACCTTCAATGGTGCTGCATTGTTCCTGGTGTGGTTGGTAATGTCTATTGAACCTCAAAATCTTGGTTCTTTGTGGTTGTATTTGCTATGAGTTGAATACTATCGCATGCTGAACTGCAAAAAATGGAGAAAGAGCATATACCAAGCAACTGTTAGGTTTGGGAAACTGCAAGTTATACCAAATCTAGCAGACCTGAAGTTCCCACTCGTCCAGCCTTCTTATGGGGCCTTAACCCCAGTGAAGTACATAGGTTTTCACCCCTTTCCAAATCAAACCATTATATGGATTATAAAAAAATTGTATAGTAAGCAATTGAGGAATTAACTGAAACTACATTTGACTAACTATAGTTTGTTTCCTTACCGGGTGAGCCTATTATTGAAAGAAACTCTAAAGGGTGTTAGGACTAGGATATATTATGTAAATTGGGATTTATTTCTATAACTCATCTAAATATTCGATTGACATGTCGGAATGGATCGATGGGTAGAATGGAACTCAAAGTTCGCCTTGCAGTTGGTTTAGAATTATCTCATTTGTATCCAAAAAAATACGTCGATTGTGAAAGAAATTCCTTCTCTACGCCCTCTGGCGAAGTCATCCTTTTCTTTCTTGTATAACAGGATTAGGTTAAATCATTAACTGATGGAACATGCTAAAGTTCTGATGACATATCTGAATGGATATAAATTGCAGCATTTTTTTATCAGCTTGGTTCTACTAAATGTAGTTGTATTAGCTAATTTAACGAGGCTTTGAAGGAATTAAATACGAAGGAATTTACACTTGTATGGAAGTTGTATTAGTTGGAAAGATGATAGGTGTAACAGGGAAGACAATACATCCTAGTGAACTAAACGCTTTAGGCGACATAGTAATGAAGACTGTTCATTAGTATGTGGCATGTTTCTGAACAATCTTTGGTAAGGTTAATGGGAAAGACGATTCATGCTAATGAACGAGACTAGTTAGGATTTTTGTTGTTCTAAGGAATATTTTTTTATTGTTTGTGGCATGTTTTTTTGTGCCAACTGCAATAAGTTTCAACTTGAAACAGATATTTTCCATTCAACTGAGGCGTGTCTTGTGTTGAATATGTTGTTGAGTTCATTAAACAAAACTGATACCGTATTTAGTGTATACATGATTATTCCTTTACTTTCTGCTATTAGATTAGTTGGTAACTGAAAACTTTCTGATGCTTTCAGGTTGCAAGGATTCTTCTGTTCATCTTCTTCTTTTACCATATGTTTACTCATTTTGATCAGGTAAATTATGATCATTGCAAAAAATGAGTGACGAATGAATTATTACGGTTTTCAAAAAGAGCTTGCCAATTTTTCCAATAGATTTTTTGACTTTTCTTCAAGATGTCAGATTTCAATTTTTTCAGCTTGACCTATGGGTATAATCTTGAATATTGACCCATGGTAAATTATGTTTAGAAGTATATACCCTGAAAACTTACAAATCGTTCTGTGCTTTTCATCATGAGATACTGTTGAGCTTATTAAATCCTTTATGGTATAGTTCGACCATGCATTTTGGAGGGAAAGTAAAAGGGAAGGGATGTGAGATAGGAAAGGAAGATGAAATATACTCTTCTTCGGTTCAATTCAAAAAAATAGAAAAACATGACTTGTATTTGTCAAAAGAAATCCCCTTTTGTGTATCTACACCCATTGTTAATTTATTTTCCCTGATTGTTAATTCATATTCATTGTTAATTTCTTTTCGTCATGACTTGTATTTGTCAAAAGAAATCCCCTTTCGGAAAGACTGATACTGATTTTGTTTTGTCGTATTTTCTCTTTTCAGGTGAAGGAAGTGTTCACCTTGGGCTTCTACTTGTTGCTTGTAGTTCCTCCCGTGCTGACGGCGATGAATTTGTTTTGGTTTTGGAAAATCGCCAAAGGTTTGGTGAAAACCATCTCTAAGGCGAGACACCGCGAGTGAGACTCTCGTCCAGTTCTATGATGCTCATTTACATCCATTACCACTTCTTTTAGGGCGTTTTCTGGAAAATATTGTGATGATCAAGCGTTGTTGTGGCAAAACAAGATAGTGGGGTAGCTATAGTGAAGTATGGGCCATACATTTCATCCAGTGTACATTTTGCAGTTCTAAATGGCCCTTTTAGTTTCCCAGGTCTTCTCTCATATTTGCAAACACTGCCACATCCTTGTGAACAGAGAAATGGTCATTTTCCCCAACCTTTACCTATTTTTGGATTGGTGCTATATATGTCATGGTGGTTGAATTGATTGGCACCAACTTAAATCGTATGATTGAGTCTATCTTGCCCTTTATGGTATAACACACAACTATAGGTTGCCCTTCTATATAATAATATTGGTTCTCTTGATATCACGTCTATTTTGGTAAAAAATACGTCTACGAAGATGGTTTGAGGTCCTTGTCGTTTGTCATTATACATTGAATGAGTTAGTTCGGTTGGTTAGTAAATTTGTTCCTGACACAATTGACCGGGTTCGATTCTTGGGTTTAAGTCGTAAAAAAGTAAGTTTTTGCTATGTTGGAGATTTGCACATCTGTACCATATGGGTTGTTGCACATCTCAACTTCAGAGGCTCCAATTCAACTTTGAGATAGCTTCAAGCCCCTTGTTTTGACTTTATAAGGGATTTCACCTTGCATCCAACGTGTGTGCGTGTGTTTTTTTTTTTTGTGATAATATTTGTTTAGTATGTGGGTATCACCAAATTTCGGTTAAATTCAAACATGTATCTCCTAATCCCTATGTGGATGGTTTGAATTTGACTAAACCAGGAAGGGCCTTATTGGAGATGTGCTTAATTTTTTTTATTTTTGTTTGCCAATGGTTAGAAGATTTCGTTGATAACCAAGAAATCAACTAGCGTATCGTAAATGATTGAATAGCCAAACAGGTGAAAAAGTTTTTCAAGTGGAAACGCCTAAATCCCCAAACCCTCTACTTGCCAAACACTGGACTATACTGTTAGCGCTAAATTTATTTATTTTTTTTGATCCGTATTTAGCGTTACATTTACAAACCCAAACTTACACCTAT